>JAWNLX010000308.1:2247500-3535000 GCA_035042055.1 Drosophila macrothrix | reverse complement strand
TACATACGAAATTCGCAATTTTTCTTGCAGAGTTTGCTAAAGCTGTGCAGATATGATTTTTGGCTATGGTTTTAGGGTCGGGCAAATAAGTTGAAAGTCGAAAAATAGCTAATATACCAATAGTTGGTTTTCAAGTATTCATAATAGAGATAGCACCTTGAGGAGTTTTAAACAATGTTAAAGCAGCTGCTAAACGCTTAAAGAGTTTTTTATTTATTTCATTTTTTCATTTAGAATGTATAGCGATGTAGATTTGAACATAGATTTGAAACAATTAACGGCATTGCACAAAGGTAAAAGTATCAGGTTCGTAATGTTTTCTATGCTTCTTCTTTTTTCTTGCCCCTCCTTAAAATACCCTCCGACCCCTCGCACCCGCCTCCGCCGCCATTTCAAATCAATGACACGAACGAGGACGAGCACAATTGCGACATGTGTTCAAATCACGCTATGGGGGACAGGTCTGGGAGGAGGTCACTTGACAGCCTGTAAGTAGATTTTTTAGGTTTCTATTTTTCCTTCTTTCTTTCTCTCTTTTGGATGTGTTTTTTTTTTTTTTTTTTGTGTATTACCTGCCTGGGGTGCCGTGTTCGAGTGCCAATTGGCTGCTTGACGGCAAGGGGGCCTTGATTGATATTAGCTGGCTGGGCGCCTATTTCCTGTTTTTTTTTTTTGGTAAAACTTATGCACTAAAAAATTACCAAGTTAAAATGTTTGATGACATCTCTTGTGTTTGGTAATCGTGTGTGGGCAATTTTATTTTTGAAATTGTTCTATTTCTTCTTTATAGTTGTACACTCAAAAATTAAGTTAAATTCTCCAAAAACTAAGCAGAAAAATCACACGCATCAAAATATATACATATACATATATGTATATATATTCGTTAAACATACATTTATATAATATAATAATTATTATAAGTACACACAAATATTAACAACAATTATCTAAAAAATTCGCGCTACATAATAATAATACATACATATCGAATAATTTAAATTCCATTTTTATTATTTGTATTTGTTTTCGTTTGTGTTTGTGTTTGCAATAAATTGTTGAGTGTCTGCTCTTACAATTAGCTAAGTTTTAATTAAGTCAAAAATTAAATTAGTTATTCATTTTTGTTCGCTTTATGTATATATATATATATGTATATATATATATATATATATATAAATGAATATGCAATACATTTGAAATAGAAAATATAATCGTTACGAGTATTAAATTTATATACCAAAAATTTTCATCTCAGACAAGACTGAATTTAAAATCGATGTACTGTTGTTAGTATTATATATTTTATGGCTGGTTTCGAGTTGCATTGTCAAAAAGTATTTATTATATTTCGTAAGTTTTCTTTTTAAGTTTTCTTATATTTTTTTTTTTGTTTTACGAATACACAGACATAATATCTTTGTTCTTTGTTGCTTTCTTGGTAGCTGTTCGTTTTAGGAAATAGACTTTCAAAAGCTTAACATGCATAAACATTTAATTAATTTGAAACATTGACTTTTAAATAGCTTTTATTTTTTGTATTTATTTTATTTTCGACAAATTTTTACTCTCTATCAATAATTTATTTAGCTTTGTTTTGAGGACTCGCCCTGTTTTTTGGATGTTATGTCCTCGAGCTGCTCCTTGTTGCGGGCGGTTAGTTTTTAGTTTTTTTGTTTTGTTTTGTTTTGTTTTAAAGTAATCAATTTTGGCTTCTGGCCAAAGAACAACTCGCCGCATTTGCATTATTTTACCCAAATTGGTAACAAAAATATATGTGTGTCTGCTTGCTGTGACTTTGGAATCTTTAGCTTTATATGTTGGGCCAACAACAACAATTTACTGTTCATCCTCTGGCGATATTTTGGCCAGAGTCAACAGGATCATTGTCAGCTCCTTGCGCGAGATTTTGCCATGTTTATCACGTCCAACGCCGCGCATAATTGTCTCCTCAAAAGCAGCCAGATCCTGGGCATCATAGTCGTCCTAAGCAGACAAGCAGCCTATAGCAGATATCTTGACAATAGCGGCTAATACTTACCTTCTTTACCAGTTCCAGCAGATCCTTGAGGAAGCCCTTAAGTTCTTCATTCTCAATGGTGCCGCTGTTGTCCTATTATAACAGCAATTAATCATATTATATATAATAATCATTGATATCTATGTGATAGCAAAATCTTACTCGATCGTATAGCGAGAAAACTTTCTCAATATCATCCTTGGTCAGCTTGGTAGCACCCTAAGTTAGTTAAGCAATAGAAATAGAATAAAGCATACAAATGCGACATTTAAATAGTTGTTTTCAATCATATTTTGGGTACACTCTTCAGTCTATTGTAAACGTTATAATGTCAACTGGCATTTGAGGGAGGCTTTCTTTTTTTTTTGCGGTTATTTTTTCTTGTCAAGACTACGTGGGTTTTGTGTGTTTGTATTTTTGGTTTTGACATATGCGGCTGTGTGTATATATATATATATATTGTGTGTGCACACTAATATCATATTAATATTTGCATCTCATGCCAACAAAAAATATATTATTATTTTGCTCTCAATTTGCTTTTATTATGCATTCCATGCTCTCGGGCCAGTGTTTGCCTGTGGAAATGTAAGCCATGTACACACATTCACACACATTCACACACAAACACACACACACACACACACACACTCACACACACACTCTGATAAGAGACACACTCGCCTGCATGCATATCAATTTTCATTTACATATTTCGTTCATGTTTGCATTTGAAACAAGCTCTCCAATCCAATCGATTCATTTACATTATAGTCAATTTGTGCACAATTATTTGCTCAATCCGTAATCCAAAATCTGTAAGCGAAATCATAGAAAAACCCCAAAAGGCATAAATGATAAGTCGTGAAGGCTTCAGCAGCTGCATTGCTTAAGTTTTTCATGTAAATTAGAGTTGGGTCAGTTTCAAATATTTCTAAAAAAAATCACATAAATACTGGACACATTATTTCATATTCTTAACTCTGAATGCAAATCAGACTTTGCATAATGAGATTTATTTGAGATGGGCAAGGCAAAATGAAGCCCAAGACTCGAATACCCAAATACGAATGCTTAGAGAGGGTTTATATCGCCAGAAATTGCATACTTAAGCGAATTATAACGAATGACTTAATTAAGCTGCTTTGTATTGTACTCCAATGCCCGGCCCTTGCTAACAACATCCATAATCCTCCTGCCTCTTTTGTGTAACCCCCCCAACAAATTGAAGCATTTAAGCAATTTGGTTTTGTGCGCTTGACATTTGGTAATTAATATGCATTAAGGTAAATTGCGAAATTTTCTGTGGCATTTTGTTCTCTCACATTGGCGTTACTGGCTGAATTAATGTAGCAGACATTTCAGCACAAACATTTGCAGCATTCATATATATATATATATAGAAATATATATATATATGTATATATATAGCTGTGTGCACGTGCTGAATGCTATAAGCGCCAGTTAGATTTATTGATTCCACTTCCTTTGCTGGCACCAACATGGCTGCACCTTGTTTTGGCTGCTTGTGGTTATGCAAGCGAGCAAATGCAGGCACAGCAAATAGTAACGGGACGAGGAAGGAAGGCACGGCAAAGGATGCGAGTAGCATGAAGTCATTCAAGTTTAAAGCCGCTGCAGGTGCAATCCGGTTACCAGTAACCAAAATGGAAACGACTTAACTTTTTAGCTAGTTAACAATTTGTTATGTGATTCTGTGTATTTCTGTGTGTGTGTGTGTCGTTATTGTCCCCAAGGACTGATAACATTTATTTTATTTAGACTTGTAAGCTGCTTTAAACACGAAACGTACGTCAAAACGCATTTTCTTTGCTTTCACAAATACCCTTTGCTCAAAAGTGTACAAAGATGGGACGCAATTAAATTGGGACAAGTTTTTTCTGAAAAGCCTTTAATTTATATAGCTTAATTTTCGTACCTATTTTTTTTTAATAATTATTGAATACTCTCTTTTGGTTTAGAAAACAGCTAAAATACTTATGCACAATATTTCATATTTATCGGATTCACATCGTAATATCGTTGTACTCTGTCTTATTTGTTACAGGATATTTCTCCGTTGAACACACACTCAACGAAAACATTCCAATCCACGTCTTTTTTTGTTAGTTTGTTTTGTTTGCGTTTTGGGGATTGAAAATCCATTAAGTGCCCGCACTTACAGCCCTTTCAACGCATTGTTCTGTGGGCTTTAACAAAAAAAAAAGAAGAAGAGGTGAACTTGAAAGATGGGCTTTATGTGTGAGCCTCACTGTTTAATTTGCTGCACAACACTTTCACAGCGTATTATATGGAATTTATGTGAGCAATGCTTTACATTTTGTCAGCGTGCTCTGACAAATTGCGCACTTTGTGCGACCGAATTTGGGGCGTCACGTTTTACCGAAACATTCAACATCCCAGCATCCAACATTCAGTATCCCAGTATCCCAGCATCCAAGCATCACAGCAACGTTGATAAAATGAAGTAATTATTTTATACTTCAACACTTTTTGAAAAGCATTTTCGGTGTTACGGCGGCGGATGTCTGCGGCTGCCATTATCCATATGGGCCATAGGCAAAAGGGCGTCCAAGTCTCGTCCCACACACACCCGCACACACACACACCCGAACACACACACGAACACCCGCGTATATGTGTGTGTAAATTATGCAAAGGGTCGCCGTATCCCAGGGTCGTATCTGGACCTTCATTAGATTTAAGCAGCGCACGTACATGCACTTATCACCCATCTAAGATAGACATACATAGAGTGTGTGTGTATTTTATGCATGTGTGTGTGCACAGGGAGCAGATATCTAATTAGTCGCACATACTTGTCGTTTACTTATTGGATTGGTCAGAGCTTAAGCACCCATTAAGATTTAGTTGCCATATATCAGTTTAGTTATGTTTACCACACTAGTTTAAACCATTTGCTATTTGACTATTTAGCTTTAAGCTTTAAGTTAAGTTAGCCCTTTGAGTTGATATGCTCTTCAACGACTACTAAACTAAACTTACTTTGCAATTGCTCCAATGATTTCGTTGATTTAAGGATTTTTTAACAGCGTTATTGCATATTTAAAGCGCAGTCCTAAAACTAATAATGTAATGTATATGTTCCTATATTATGTATTGAAGTAATGCATACGCTTTCAGCTGCCAAACAGGCCACAATCAGAGTTTTGCACACACACCACACACACACTATTTGGTTAACTAGCTTATTTGCTAAACATGCCAAAAAATCAATAAAAAGGGCATTCGAACAAAACAAAGCAAACACACAGCATTCCACAGCATGCACTTAGGAACGCAATATGTAGATACATTTCTAAATAGGATATTTTGTATCTATCTACATAGTAGGCTATAGAAATGCAGACAGAGATTTAAAGGCTTACATTTTTGTATAGGTTTAACGCACAATGGGATAAGTCAGTCAGAAATTAAAATAAACGTATCCAAATAGAGATATGCTAAAGTCAATAGAATTTCATTCGCTTGCAGTTGAACAAAGCATTTAAAATAACAAAATATTTGTTGCCATTGAACTGAAAGCTGTTCGGTGGCTGCAAAAGGGACGAAGCGAGGCGGAGGAGCGGAGTCATTGGAAATGCAAATTCCTTTTGTTTTGTCGGTGACTAAACAAATACGTGTATAAAATCGTGTATTGTTTTTATTTATTTTTTTATTTTGAATACCCTTGCAGTAAGCATATTTTATAGTCAATAACTTTTATTTGCATTGCTGCACAAGAATAGTTCTCAATTTAACATAGGAACAAAGTTCGACTAGAGATTAATTGATTAAATACACTTTATAATTGCAGAAAGATTTAATAAAATAGAAAAGATTGCTCGACAGGTAACCGAATCGTATTAAATATATATATTATATAAATATATAAATATCGTTTACAGGAGTAACTGGTTCTTTAAAAGAAATTTGAATTTCGGTTGTTGATGTGATTTACAAGCGGCTAAGCTGCGAACTGGTTTATATCAATTACATGAATTAATGTTTATATGTACTTTTTGTGGTAGATTGCCTCCTGAAAAATCTGCATAACTAATATTCATACTCGTATATTTGCGAGGGTATTCAGCCTTCGGTTAAGCCAAAGCTGTATATGTCCTATCATATTTATATTGCGGTCGCGATTTTGTTGTATTTTTTTGTATTTTGTGTTCCATTTGTTTGAGTAACAACGTTTAGTTTTGGTTCGGCTTGAATGGAAAATACTTACATCAATGCCCTCCTGGAATATGAGTATTGCAAGTAGTTCGTGTGATTGTTGTTGTTTAGTTGTTGTTATTGTTGTTGTAGGCAGTGCAATTGTTGTTGTTGTAGTTGTAGTTGTTGTCGATTTTATATACAGCATATCGTTAATTATTGACATGAATTTCATTTAGTTTTACATCAATTTTAGGGTCGAGTTTTGAATCGATTTTGTTGTTTGTTTTATTTTTGATTTTAGTTTTATTTTTGTTATGTTGCGAAAAGTGTAAAAAACATTTGTGGGCAGCCAAAAATATTCATCACGTGCAGAGTATTTGTTGAATATTTGTTTAGTTTGCATTTTATTTAAAAAGTATATTTTTATTGAATTTTGATTTTTAGTTTTTGGAAATGCAATAAAATGTACAAGTGTTGATTGTTGTTTTGTCATTGTAGAGAAATATATGTATATGCATAAGGTATATAAATACAGTTGTTTTTTTTTTTTGGTTTTTTAGATAGTTGCAGTTGATTTAGGCATATAAGTAGAGTTGCAAGAAAGGGTTAGGCGGGGAAATGGAAAAAAAGAAATTCAGAGAAAGTTTGATAAGATTGTAAAGTAAAAAATTAGTTTAGCTAATTAGTATTTTGCTAACAAGTGGCAAATAATTAATTGTGAATTTATTTCAAATTAAATTAAAATTATTTGCCAGCCTTAGTTTTAGACTAAAGTTAGTTTTAGGTTAGTACACTAAAGATCCAGCTAAAAATGCAGCAAACTGAAAATTTGTTAAATATTAAGTACAAGTATCTAGTAAACAAAAGCTAACCATAAGCCAATACGATTTAAAGTTTCATGGTTTTTTTTTGCCTCTTTAAATTTGCCGCAGCTAATAAAATAATAATAATAAAAATAATAAACAAAAAAATGGAAAACAACATGAGTTTTCTAGAAATGAACAATAGCCAATTTTCGGTTTCAGCCCTAGTGGTTGTAGTGGCAACGTGCTCATAGCATTTTGGCCACATTTTCAAGTAATCTGCCTGCATTAAACGCAGGAATAAAGATCTGCAGAGACAATGCCAGAGTGGCGTGAAACAAAAATAAGCACCTAAGTGGTTTCGACAACGGCACACGGAAAAGTTAAGTGAAAACGGACAGGCCACGAAACTGTAAGGCAAAAGCATCAACCTGCACCACACTGCACCACCCAAAACACAATTACAGCAAATTTTTTTGTTGGAAAAACCACATTTAACCTCCGAAAGCTTATACGCAAGCCCAAAATGGCAATTTTAAAGCACATTGCAGTCGCTGCATCCGCAGTTCTTGCGACACACGCTTCGTATACGTGATGTGCATTAGCATAAGCCATTCCGACATTTCAGGCATTATGCCAAAGCGGGCCTTGGTTCCAACACTATCCAACACCAATTTACTTTAAATATGATGGCCAAAGCATTTACTCAGATCAAGTGCAAATTGGTAGCATGAAATATGTGGAACTGTGTAAGACTTTAACCTTTAAGCTTATGCAATTTATTTGAAATTTGGAACATTGAATATAATATTCATATGAGTATCACATATGAGCTAATAATTTAGTAAATGCTGTCATTCAGTGCAGCTACAAACATATTATTAAATATTCTGTTATGGCACAAAAACCACATCATCTGCTAAAATCTAAACCTTCTTCCTACCGTGCTCCACTTGCTTTAATGGCTTCTGCCATTCTGTGCACTTTTAGTTTAATTATTACTATGCAATTTTATACTTGTGCTTCATATTTGATGCATAGAAATTATAACGCTCTGCTGCCTTTTGTTGTGCTGTGTAATTGAGCCTGGCAATTACTCAGTAGCTGCTACTTCGCACCTGCTAGTGTATACCAGCTGCATGCTATTTGCCGCTGGTTAACTGCAGACTGCATGCTTATAACTTATAAGTCTCTGGGCAGCTGCAGTCTGCCACTTAGGGGGCTGTAAAAATATTGATGCATGCTTCTTTTTTTTGTTTTTGTTTTTTATTTTTTACTTTTATTGCCAACGAAATATGAGCACGCATTACTCTCTCCACTGCTCGGGATGCGTATTATGTGATGGCCAAATGGGCTGGAAATGGCAATTTGATGTCTGCTTAAGCTTGTACCTTTTTATTGCACCCTCGACGTGGCTGCAACAATGTGACGACGACTGTCCAGGTGGACAGTGCCTTATCGCAGCTGTTGCACAAGGCAGTTTTAAGCAGGTCCCGAGTTATGACTTTAACGGCTGCTTCATCAGGTCAGAGATGGATGTGCATTATAATTGGATGCTGATGCAGCGTAAAAATAGAGATGAGTAAAAAAGATACGAAGTCGACGCTGGGTATGTGCCCCATGTGGCATGTGCAGTGGAAGGAATTAGAAAGCATGAATAATTTTTAATGGACACAATTTTTATCGCCGTTAGTAGTTCGTAAACTTTTCTTGAAAGAAGTATGAAAACTCTTTTAATAATGATTTTGATTCGTTGTTATTGAGATTGAACGCATTAAAGTCGAAAATTATAAATATGTCTCAAATTAAGTATGAAAGCCTGAAATCGAGTAAGAGAGAGCAAACACTGAGTTATGTTTGAAGCCAAACGAAGGATAACCAAGCAAAAGTTTCAGGAATAAAAATTCAATTCTCATACAATTGAGTAAAACAAGATGGTTTGGGCTTCAATAAGGAGTTGAAAACCAAAAATCAAGCGCTCTGTAATCAAGTTAAAAAAGTTAAAAGTTACCGAACTCCAGATAAGATTCATGTGTAGAATGCTTGTTTGATTTTCAGTGACTCGACTTCAACTTGTTATGCATTTTGGGTTTACAATGTGTGTGAATTGGAGACATGTGTGGAGCGCGACGAATGCCAATAAAAGCCAAATAAAATGCCGCTGTGCTGCCAACTGCAACAATCGGGAAATAGTTGGTTGACATGACTGTATGGCGGCAAACTGCAAATTTCGACAGCGACTGCTGTGGCTGTGGTTGCAACTTCACTGAACATTAATCATACGCCATGCTGCACAGTTGAACAGTTTCTGCCTCGAAATCTTGGCAATTGCTTTTTCAGTGTTTTGTATTTTTTTTTCAACGCTGACTATGCACAACGAACATTTGAAACATCTGCTATGACAGGCAGCCATCTTTGGGAAACTTGTTTGCGGTTGTGTTGGAAGCTAATTAAAAATTGCATAACCTTATGCACCATCTTGAAGTTTTCACTCTGCAAAGCACATTGCTGTATATGGGCTATTTAAGTAGCACGAATCTGACTGAAGCACGTACATTTGCAGCACATTACAAAAATTAGTTCTAGCAATCTGGCACAAGTCGTTTGGTTTCGTTTCGCAACGCTTCGTTTCGTATGTCGAAGTCAGTTGATTGCCAGCAATAGCAAAGCGGAAAACACTGCCGAAAAATTTCGCATTTATACACATTCATCTGGTCATGGACAACTGCCTGCTTGCCTCCGCGTACATGCGCCAAAAATAAATGGAAAAGAGTTTGCGCAAATAATGCTGCGAGGCAGCCACAAATGCACACACAAGCAGTCTCTCAGTGGATATGTGCTAGGGTTGGTCAGGCGAATTAATTGTTCCAAGTTGATCCAAGTAATGGAAGAGACAAGTCAAAATATGTTGAAGCTGCTGAAAGGCATACAATCAACATAATAAATACTTTAGTAATTCAAATAATTAAATGAGTAATTAACATAACCAAGGGTAAACCTATTAGTAAAGTTTTGTAGCTGCGAATAACTTACAATCAACATTATAAATACTTTAGTAATTCAAATAATTACATTAGTAAATAAATAATAATAGCAAAAAATTTAGTAACTACTCAAGTAATTGCAGAAGTGCAAATGAAAGTGTGATAATTAAATCCAAATTATCAAGTAATTGCAGAAGTAAAAAAGGAATGTAGGGTAATTAAATTAAAATTGAATTGAAATTGAATAATAGTTATTATTAAATAGTAATATTAAGCGTTATTATAACCATGTGAATTCACACAAATTTCGTAATTTCTGGTAATTCTTCGTTTCTTGGCTAACCCTTATGGGTTGGGCCTTTTGTTCTGCAACACACAATGCTGCCGAGCTTGCTAAAAGTCACTGGCATTTCGGGCAAAAAAATATTGCAATCAAAGTTTAAGCAGTCGTCGTATATTTTGCCAGCAATGGCCAAGCTATTGCCAAGTTCCTTGGATTTGTTCTGTGTGTAGTCCGGTGACCAATTACGTAATGCCCAATCCAATGCCAGGGGAAGTGGAATGGAGTGCATGGAAGCTGCGCTGAGTTGCGCGCTCCATTTAACCCCCAATGGGCACATTTTGAGCAGCCAGCTGCTGCTTAAATAATAAATGTCAAAATAAATTCTTGCAATGTAGAAAAAAAACTCCCAAAAGGTAAGACGAGTAGCATCATCACTTAGTGTCACAAAACAGTTGACAGCTGTTGTTGTATAGTTATTGTCTGTGTGTGTGTGTGTGTGTGGCAAAGGTGTGTGCCGTGTCTAATTACAAAGTCAAAAGTGTGTTTCTGCGAGATAGAGCAGAGAGCACAGTTTTAGCTTGTATTTATAATCAGAGAATAAAGCGATTCGTTTGCCTTTTGTTTTGTTTTCTATCTGCTTGCAAAATCAGAAAACTTTTGCTCTTTTATTGCCGGGCACAAAAGGGAGCACAAAAGCAGCTGACGCAGGTTACATTTTTTTTGCTGTAGTTTGGGGTTTGGGATGAGGCGTTCGGTTGAGCTGAAATTGATTTGGGACAATCCAAACAGCAGGTGTTTGATTCTATTTCATGTGTGCGAGGTTTTATTATTTTTTTTTATCACGCATACGACGCGTTTTTCGCTGGCTTATTTTTGTTTTCTTGCTGCGCACTGCAAATTTGATAACTCGATTCGGCTGAAATCTATTTGAGCAGACACAAACGTCATAAGAAACAAAGATTCAAATAAATTAGGAAAATAAAATAAGCACTTGCAGAACTAGAAGACTGATTGCTGCGGCAGCTAGCTAAAAACTAAAGCTAAAAGCTAAACCTATGTGCTAGTTACGTGTTAGACGGGCTCAAACCAGTTATATATAGATATATATATATATTTATATTGTATGCCAGTTTTGTTGTAGTTTTGCTCAACTATCATTTCGATCGTAATTTCCTTGTAGTGGTCATAAAAGCATTTAAGCACTTACCTTGAATACCTGACGGCAAAGGAAATTCTCTTTAACCGGAAGTAGTCTGTAATAAATAAGTTTTTGGTTCGTTTCTGTTTGTTTTGCAACTAGGCGGATAAACAAAAAGAGCGACAACAACATTGATATTGGGTCTACTTACTTGGCCATTTCCGAGAGCTGCAAACGACCATCCTTATTGGCATCGAAAACTTGTAGCTGTGTTTTGGGTGTACAGAAAGAGAAAACTTAATGAGCTCAATGACAGAACTTTCATACTTAATTAATGATACATAAATTGCTCTGTCTGTCTGTCTCTTGAGACCCTTGAGTGAAACTCCAATAATAAATACACACACACATCCACATCAACTTAACCAAGTTCCCAAAATGCTTTTTGTCTTGACTTTTTGTTTTAGCCTTAAGTAAAAGATAGTTCTTAACAGTTAGGTACAAAAACATTTTTTATTAGTTCCTTGGAATTCATAAATATGCTTTTATTATTGATACTTCTTTTAGTTGTGAGTGATACACTTATCAGGTTTTTTTTACAATAAGTAATGGAGAAAAATGTGTTGAAATTTCTTTTGGTATTTTATTGTTTCACAGCAATACAAGAAAACGGCTCTAAAACTTTTGTAAGCCACTTGACTTACTCGTATATAACTTGACTCTTAAAAAATCTGTGAAGCAATTAATTTAATGCATTTGAGTTTATGCGCATGAGAAAGTTTTTATATTTTTTGAAGGTATCTGATAGCTGAGCATATCAAGTCAAGCTATACTTTATGGAAGCAATTTGTTGGAGAATTTTACAAATGCATTTAATCTTTGACAACTTTCTTTTCTTGCTGGTAATTTAACTTGCAAATGAGTTTCGAGTTTTGTCATCAAGCAAAATGTTTTATCATCCTTTCTGGTGATACGTGCGCCCAAAAATAATGTGTGTAGATAGAAAGGAACATTAAAGGGCACGGAGCCACTAACCAGACAGACGCCAAGGAAGGAGATGGGGACCAAAAGAGTTGCAAGGCACAACAAAATGTGTAGCACAATAAAGCAGACTTTTACACACACACACACAAACACATACACTCAAGTGCTTGGTCGCTTTTCCATTATAAAGTTTTTAATTAACAAGAACTTTGACTGCATATAAATTGTGGTGAAAATCTCATATAATGCCTGTCACGCCAAAAAATTAATTGCAATATTTTACGCTAGACTTGGCCAACAAAATTTTTAGTATAATATCAAGTATACGAACCATGGTGTCTGTGTATTCAATGAGCTTATCCTCGGAGACGTCATTGATCTTTTTGGCCTCTTTGAGCAAGTCACGCAAGAAATTCTTAAGCTCATCCGCCTCAATGTAACCAGAATTATCAGTGTCGTATTCACGCCATATCTAATCGATGAGAAACATCATGACAAAATTAATTAGCAAGAAAAAGAGGAATACAGCTGACAACGCACAGCTTTAGCTTTTACTTTTAGTCAGTGGCTGACCCTCGTTTTCTGCTTCGTTTGCCCCAAAACACTTACCTTCATGAATTCGACGCTTGATTCCAAGGGGTTATCGAAGCGGAAGAGCAAAAGGAAATTTTCTTCCATGGGCAAAAGTTGGGCGAGCTGTAAATAAAAATATATATATATATATATTTATATATATTTTTTTTTAAAGAAATAAATTAGATGGTGTCAACAGAGCATAAGAAAAACTTGTGCAAAAGCCAAGAATTGCTTGACAGCCGACATGTTTTTAAAATAAAGAAAGAAAGTTAGTAAAGTTGAAATGGAAATGAGCGTATAAAATTATATTATTATGAGTTGATGCTTAAGATGGGTGTTAAAATTAGTGGAAAATAAAAAGTGTAGAGTGTAGTTTTTAGCAAAAGCTTTTAGTCAGCCAGTCTTAAAAACTAAACCTGAGTAACAAATATTATTTCAAAACATTAATCGATCCACTGAAAATTTTTCTATTTTAAATTGTCTCAAATAAATTTTCAATGATTTTCTTGATTACTTTAATGCACTTTAACAAGTTTCAACAACTTGAAAATTGGTCACAGTTTTCATTGTTCAAACTTTAAAATCTTTCAATGCAACTGCTGGGAAAAGCAAACGAGAATTTGCAGCAAATCTCCACTCAACAACAGGACAAACAATTTGCAGTTGCAAACTTAAGCCGCTTGTAGAGGATGAAAAAGTGTGGGGGGGGGGGGGGGGGTGTGAAAGAGTTTCGGCATTGTTGTTTTAATGGAAAGATTTTGCTGTAAGGAATGTCTGCGATTTGACTACTGTTGATGAAGTGTTGGTTGGGAATTGCATTGCGAAAACTTTAGCCGCATAATTTAAGTGTCGATTTGAATTTTGGTTGTGTCGAGCAATTTCAAATGGAGTAACTGAAGAGCACACAGTTTTGGACACTTCAATAAAGTTGTTGGCTGTTAATTTATTACACAGCAAATTTGCTTATGTTTATGGCCAGCACTTAAGCTAATTAGTGTTGGCTGTGATTAAAAAGACAAAACTAAAGCACAGCTTGGACCTGCTAAAACTTTACATGTCGAAATTTAGAGCTGCCTCATGGCGTATACGTAGCCATTTCCTACAAAATTGAATAAATGATGAATGATTTGGGTTGCTGAGTGCTTTCTGAAGTCACAAAGGATTGTAGGGTGGATAAAAACAACGACCGGCTGCTTTACCTAAGCAAAATTTCCTTTTATTTTTTTTTTAGCTTGGTAAACTTTAGGCTCATTTATCATGTGACAGCGCCCCAAAAGTAGGCAGAGCATTTTTATTCCATTTATTCAATTCTTAAGTCATACAATGCAGGAAAGTGTCTGGCAATAGTCTTCAGCTTGCTGCTGTCGACGACTGCTGCTGCTGTAAGCCTCAATTAAAAACTCATTTAAAGAGGTAGCGAAAGAAACTTTTTCGTAAGTCTTTACCACAAAACTTTGGTGGCGAAAATGGCTAAATAAATTATTGGAGCAAAAGAGAAGAGAGAAGCCGCCAGAACGTCTGCTTCATTTAAAAAGCAATTTTCCAATGCAGCAGCAAAAGTAGGAAAACACTCAAATGAGAGATGTGCGATACTTTGAGTGATACTATCACGAAACAAATATTGTAAACGGGAGAATATTTGACCAATGCGAGATGACTTGCAGTTATATTGATTTTCTGATTTAGTTCAGAACTGAAAGCTTTTCCTATTTAGAGAAACTTTATTTTTTTCACAATTGTAAGCAGTACTTTTGGTTTTTTTTTGTAATAAATCGATCTCAGCTAACTCTTTTTGAAACCGTGCCAAGTGTCCTAAGGTCGGTTTGAGTCATTGAGGTCGTGATTTGCTGAACGCAATATTTTAAATCCATCACGTGCTCAATTCTGAATCCTTGAACTAAATGCGAGAAATGTACGCGTACAAATATATTGTGTGTACGACACGTGTGCGCTTGTCATCAAAAAGAAAAAGTGCTGAAAATTACGAAAAAAAATTGGCAACAAGATGATCCTACCCAAAACATGTTAAGCAGTTGTGCTGACGAGTGTCGAGTGTAAAATGCATGTGAGTTCTGTAACAAACCTCTCTGATATCGATTTTGCCATCCTGATTGTCATCATAGGCCTCCATGAAACAGGACTTCAGCTCCTCCAGCATTGTGTCGGTGACAGCCTGGGGAAAGAAAGTATGATGTAGTTTGTGGCAAAACATTCCAGAGTCAACTGATGACTCTGCACTTAGCACTCACCTCGGGACTAATGTCCGTGGCATTGGCGCTGGACACAAACTCACGCAGAAAGCCATCCAGCTCGGTGCCTTCAATATAACCATTGCCTGCCGGCCAAAGCCAAGAAAAGCTGTCAGTTAGCAACGGAGGAGGGTCGAACATACACTCAGAAAAACACATGCCACAGAATTTAGAAAATCACCTTTGATTTCGTAACAAAGTTAAACAATTTATTCGAATTTCTTGAATGTGTTAACTTTCCTACTGAAATTGAAGTATATTTTTTTTTTGGTGATTTTCTAGTTTTCAGGACCTGGTTTTCATTTGAAGTGTATGCTTTGTGATACATACCATCTTTATCGTAGTGCGCCCACACGTCCATAAACTGATTGGCTGATAGTTTCTTTAGCTCGCGCGATTCTGGATCACGATACTGGCGCATAAAATTGTGCGCCTTCTCGATTTGTACGCGCTTGGCGGCAGCAGCAGCAGCAGAATCCATTTCAACTTATGTGTTTCGCTTATTTATTTATTAGATTTATTATGTACGCGTGTGTGTGGGTGTGAATATATATCACACTTGCACTCTATATCCCTATTGCCTTCTCTGCTTCGGACGTAATCTGCAAAGAAACAAGTGTAGGAAAAGGTATTTTAAATTTCATTTGAATGCAATTTGCTGGCAGTCACGTAGTGCAATCAATAAACACTCAAAAACTACTCAGTTCGTGGGCCAACTGAAATATAAAATACCACATTCCAAGCTCTAAGTAATTTCAATGTTAGTCAGTTGGACGTTGCGAGGAGTTAACTATGGAATTAAATTAATTATGTTGGCAGCCAGCGCATTATTGGCATTAGCTTTCTGCGGTGTGCGGCGGGAGTCGGGGCTTAAAATAATATGAAAAGAGACACACACATGTATATATAAATTTATTTATGTGTATAATTATATATAGCTAAGAGCTGCCGCTGTGCTGTGGTATCCACATGACGTCCCTGCAAATAACTATTTGAGAGCTAATAAAAAATAAAGCACAGCTAACTGGATTAAGACCAAACACGCAACAAAGTTGTGTAGGGTGTGTGTGTGTTGTTGTGTGTTTGTGTGTGAGTGTGTGTGTGTGTGTGTTTATTTTTAAGCCACAACAGTATGTTCTTTGCCCGCTGCTTTACCTACTTGCAGCCCAGAGTGCTAACAAAGCAAACTCTTCAATACATAACTTAACAAAGCAATTATAAAGTCAAGTTTCGAACTATCCTGCAAATTTCAGAAATAATAAACATAAAATAATTAACTGCTTTTACTTTCCTATGAAGCCTACAAATTCGGCTCTGTTAAGCTTAGAACTTATGAAATATGTGAAATATGTGTTTTCAAACTTGAATGCAGTTTTAATCTAGATGACCAACAATTTATTACTTTTGAAAGTCGCTTCAGTTTTGACAAATTTATGTCTGTGGAAAGTTTTAAGCCCATTTTGAAAATTTATATTTTTTGGCTTAAATTTGTATATGAACTTCGAGCAAGAATAACCAAAAATTTGTTATTTTTGAACATCGATTCATTCTAGACAAAGTTATTGCTGTAGAAAACTTAGAGCCGTTCGCTGTAAGATGATTATGTTGGTCCAAGTTATGTCAGAAACTCATTATTTAAGACTCTTTTCAAGAATTGAATTTTCTGCCAATAAAAGTGATTCTTTTTGTGTAAGAGTTAAGCTGTCTCATAAACTGCAGTGCACAGCGAAAGGCGACACTCAAATTAAGTTAATCTATTGCAATATAAATCCAGGGACAGAACATCCCCACACCTCCCGCTTTGTCTGTAAGCACCAACAGTTTCAATCGCATCGACGTCTATGGGAGTTAAATATGTACTTATAAAACAACAAAGAAAGTGCGGAATATATTGCTTTACAAAGTAAACTAACAAGCATAAATTATTGTTTGTTGCTTGTCGGGGTGTGTTGTTGATGTTGTCGTCGCTGCGAGCGCTGAAAAGCAAAACAACAATCCGCAACAGCAGCAACACCAAAAAAAGAAAAAAACAATCACTGTGGATGAGAATAGGGGGAAGAGGATGAGCTGCAGCCGCAGCAAACAGGATACGAACTAAACGTTGGTCCTCCTAGGAAATTTGTGGGTGGCATTTTTTTTTGCGATTCTTGTGGCACTTACAGGATATACGAGTCGTCATGTCGGCTCGGACGTGTATAAATTTGGAGCAGCTGCCGCTAAATGAGTTGCCAGGCTGTCAACATAACAATCGATGGTGGTAACTTGTTGCTGTCATTGTGGTTCTTATTTTTCTTTTTTTTCTTGCTCTCTTTCTTTATATACTTGTTGCGTTGGGTATTTTAATTATGCCACAGAATATGTGTCACGCTCAGCGATGGCCATTGGAAGGTATATCATTTCCTCTTTTTATACCCCTAAGCCCTTTGAAAATTTATAAAATGGGTGTTATAAAGCTTAACAGGTTGTGGAAACTTTTTAAGTCTTGCCTAAAAACACATTTTAAAGTATAATTTTAACATGAACGGATCACTTTTGAGAAAGGGTGGACAGTTTTCAACCACTCGTAAATGGGATATTTTTGGAGAACAATTTTAGCATGAAAATTGAGTCAGAATCGCATTTCTAATTGTATATGTAGTATTAATCTAGACTATAATTTTAACCAAAAAATCAAGTTAGTATCGCGTTTTCAGATTTGGATACAGTATTAATCTGGAGCTCAAACCATGTTTAAAAAGGCCTTGTTTTTGACAATCTGATCAGTTTTTTTGAAAGTTATGGCTGTTGAAAGATTAGAGCCATCTCAAAATGTGATTTTTAAGGATACAAGTTAACAACAAGAACGGATAAAACATATGTCAAGGGTATTTACAATTCGTCTTTTAAGGTTTCGACTTACTTCAAATTGTAGTGGCACCTGCATGTTGCATAAACCTGCACATTTTTCCCAAACAGCAACTTAACAAGAAGAACAACAATATCAAGTCGAATAAAAATAAAAGAATCAACTGCCGGCAAGAGTTGTTAAACTTATATTACAACCTGCCACCAGCATACAAAGTGTGAGCTTTGACTTGCACAACTAACTCGTTTAACAGAGCAGTTGATTGCATTAGTTGCCCCTGCAACTGCAAGAGGAATAATAACTGCAAAACACAACAGGAAGAGCAACTGCGAATACAACTCAACTGCCGCTTAAGGACATTAAGGTAGAGTTGTGTTGATATTTTATGACCAAAGGAAATTGCTTCGAAAGTCAACCAGGATCGCTTGCACACATTCTAGGTCAGGCTCATTAGAAGGACTTTCACATTGTTGGCGAGCGCGCACCATTTGTTATTGCAAAACGCATAAAGGAATACAAATATGAATTGCATGCAGCCCTGCGGCAATTGTTCGTAAAATGGCCATATATGAGGCAGCAAATATATTTCTACTTATGTAGGATATGTGAAAACTTTTGCGCACACTGCACACTTCATGCGAAAGGACACTTGAAAGGGACAGCTTGCACCATCACCAGCATTTTTCCACAATATACAAAAGGGCAAATCCGTTGCTGCAGTTTCTGCTAATGTTTTCCTTGCATTTCGCATCTGCGGGCGCAATTTCTGCCCCGTCACAGTTGTAAGTTATATGCGAGATTAGACCGCTGTGCGAAATCTTCCATAATACGAGTATAATTCACAGTGCTCTGCTCTGTCGGCGACATTTGCAAAATTGCCAAAATAAAAAGAAAGAGACAGCCTTAAAAATGTGCATGGAAAACAAAATACTTGGTTTTTCAGCCACATACATTTTAGTCATAACTAAAAATGCAAAGTAATATAAGTAATATATTTACTAGAAGAAATTATATTATTAATATACTGCAAAAACTAAAATGAAATGGGGTAATAATATAAAGGAGCTACGGGCATTAAAAAAATTATAATATACATGAAATATATGTATGAAAATGTAATAAAATATGACAATGGTTTTGGGGTTTTAGTTGTAAGAGGAATATATTTATTTTTACTTATCTTATGGTAAGTTTATAACGATCAAGAACAGACAATTTCTACACCGTTTCTTTAATATATACAAGAATGTCGAGTAGCTATATTATTGGCATAATTAGTCAAAATAGCTCGTGGAAATCATAAATAATACCTGCTGTTGTTTCGTACACGCACTTCATAAATTTAATGCAGGGTGGCCCGAAATGTCAACTGCAAACAACAAAGAATTAAGCAAAAATATAAAACAAAACACACATGAATATGTCATTAATTGTATAAATAAAAAATGGTCAAAGAAAATATGTAAAAAACACAAAAAAATAATTGACTGAATTAAATTGTGTATGTGAAGGTCGAGCAATTTGCGAACTGTCAGCGACAAGCGCAATAACAGCCGGAAACGGAAATGGTGGAACAGAAATAGTTAAAAAATATTCGACGTGGCACACTTTTTAAGGCGAGACATTTGGACGCCTTAATGGGCGTTTCACATGCCAGCAGGTGTAAGAACTGGTGGTGGCTTGTGGTGGGTCGGGTGGTTAAACAATTGTCAGAGGCATTGTCGTCGACGTTTTGTGATTGCATAAGTCAAGTCCATGGCACGTGTTAAAGTGCCCGCCAGGCCGAAAGCGACGAGCAGCACGCAGCAATACTTTTGCAACGCTGGGCTAAATGGTGAGTGAGGGCTGCGTGTCCTTCTTCTCCGTCTCCTTCTGGCTAGCCAGCATGTACTCTTTCACCCATTGTATGGCTGACTTTAACTGCATTAAGCTCTCGGTTCGCATTTAATTTAAGTGTTTGTGTCTGTTTATTTCTGGTTTCTTTGCACTCGCCTCCCCCCAGCCCCCCATCAGTTTGCTTGGCCTTCAGTCTGCGCCCGATGCCGTGTCTATTTATAAACGGCTTTCGCAAAGTCTGAATTATATTTGTATACAGTAAGGAAATTTGAATTCCTTGTGAAATTTATTGTAGATTCTTTTTCCAGCTAAATTCAATTAAGCTCAAATACTGTTTGCATTTCAGATATCTTTAGATATTATTTGAGAAGCTATGAAAACATTGCCTTAAATTAAAAATCGTTTCACTCATAATTTGAAATCATTTTTGGAATTTAATTAAAGGCAAATATAGCCTTTAAATGCTTAAGCTCTAAAAATGTTAATTATTCTGTTGTATTATATAGGCGCAAATTGCTTACTGTGTATAATTCTTGTTCGCATTTGATACATTTCTATTTATAGTTTCAATTACGACAACCGGCGACAAATGCAATAGCAACAAACGACAGCAGCAACAACTTACGACAACTAACAACAGCTACAGTTTTAGCCTTTTTTTTATACAATTGACTGTTTGGCCTTTCGATTAGTTATTATTATTACATTTAACGGATATATTGATTTCCTATAAGCCTATTCTTGTTTACTTTGTTTCGGCAGTCAATTGCGTTTACATGGCGTATGATTAATAATGTATATTATTATTCAGGTTAAGCAGAAAGCTGAAAGAAGGTTGGGTTTACTTTCATTTCGCGCGCCAACTTAATAATTCAATTTAAACCTCTTTGGTTGAAAATCGATTAAATTTCTTTTTGAAAAAAACTCAAGAACCCTGAATAGGTCTTAAAAAACTTTTTCTTATTAAAAACTAAGAGTGAAGTTTCAATTGCCACTATTTTATTTTTGTTGCATTTTCTCTTCCATTCCTTATGTTCAAAAAGTTTGCTTTTAACTGAAGCGTATTATTTGTTTTTTTGTTTCCTGCGCTTTGGATTGCTTTCTATGCTGTTCGAAGGCATGAAAAAATATTTCGAATCAACGATATTTATATCTAAAAGGGCCAGATAATTTCCACCAAATGAACTAAACCACAAAGTTGGTTTTGGTTTTAGCTTAGGAGAAACCAATGTCATTTCTTAGCTTATTTAATGGCTTGCTCATAATATTCAGATAATAATAATTATGTAGATTAATGATAAATCATGACATGCTTTACCATTTTCATTTGCATGTTTTTGCCTTGAGTGAGTAATTCAATTCCCATTATCATACAAAATTTCCTGCTGTGGTAGAGGTAAAGGTATTCCCATTTGTCTATTGGTCTATAAATGTTGACGCAGCACACTTTTCATATTACCTTCGTTTACACTATGCGGTTAACAACATTCTGGGCTTTTATGGTCAATCTGAACGGCTATCTTAGTGCTTGTCCAAGGACTAAAGCCACATCGTAGAGACGAGCAAAAGAGCTGTAAAACACGGGGTGGGAATGTGAGACTGTTCGGATTTTCCAAGCGGCCATATAAACAGACAGCTGTTCCTGGTGTATAAAAAACTTTGTTGCTTTCTGCTGCAACGTGTCAGCTAAAGTCATATTCACAAATTATAATATATGAACACATATACACACACATACCACATACCAGCAAGCACACTCACACGCTTTCTGAAATATGTGTAATTTATGCAAGTGCAAGCGGAAGTTGAAAACCAAGAAACACATACAAACATCTACAAAGAACTGCACACAGCACTGACAGCCAGAAGCTACCAACTGAATGAATGACTGACTGAATGACGAAGTGTCTGCCTGAGTGACTAACTGACGGTTTGACTGACGGGTGCTCTTGAATATTATGCCCGCTGCTTGGCTTTTGAATTATAGAATAGACAATGTCTGTCCTTATGCGCTCGACAACCACTAATGGAGCAGGGTATGTGAAAGTTAAACACAACTTTGGGGGAGGACATAAGCGTGTCCATAAGCTAAGTAAAAATCTAAATTTAGAAGAAGAATTATACCTTGAGTACGCTGATTTATTTTTAAACTAAAGCCCTAACTCTTTTGATGTTAAATTGCAAAATGTTTACAGGGCAAATGTTAGTCTAGCATACGCCCTGTCAGCCACCACTTCAACCATGTTTTTGTGTTGAATTTGTATATGGCGTTGTCTTAGTTTTCCCCAGTTGTATTTCACTTTCATTAAGAAATGTAAGAGCGCAGAGGGTCTTCAAAAGCAGGCAGCATCTCCCCATCCACTCTAGCACTTGTCTGTGTGCTTGAATGCAAGCGGGCATAATAAAGTTAGCCTTGCCATCAAAGTCAAAAACACTCCAGCCAAAGACAGAAGCACGTATAACGAGCCAACAGTTGAGTCTTGACATTGACATTTGAATGAAGGATTCTGTTAAATGGGCTGCTGAACCGCACATTGATTTGCATGTCCCAATTCAAGTCCTGGGCGCAGCAGCCGCAACAGTATCTGTGATCCGATCAATCTGTACCCCAAAAGGCTTAGCCAATAAAAGGTTTGAATCCCAGAGAGGGGCTGGGGTCGTATAATTTATGACCAAGCTATGCTGAGCCAGACAATTTATCAAAACACTTTGACATTCCTAACAATTTTATTTATTGCAATTTGGCTTATGCTTCTTCTTTTTGTTGGCTATGTATTTGGCATGGGAACGGCAACAAGCACTAATAAAACATGCAGTTAAATTTTAAATGCCAATTTGTGTAGCTACAAAACCTTTTTGTCTCAACTGTATGCAAAATGGCAAATGAATGTGAGAGTGGAAAGTGTTCAACTAGAAAATACCTTAAGGGCGATGAAGTATTTCTTCTTACACATATACATATATATGTATGTATGTGAGTTTTGTTTAAGATTTGTTTTTGATAATGCACTAAGTGAAGATAGAGGAAAGAATTTTTTGTGAAGTAAATTAACTTGAGTTGTGTGTTTATCACAATTTAGACAGCGATTAATTATCGCTTAGTTTACTAGTATTTATCTGATGCTGTTTTCGGGCACATGGCCACACATTTGTTTCCATATATAAATGTGCATATGTTTTAATTGAACGAAAGATGCAAACACTATTTTATTTATGGGATCTTAAACAGCATAAATCACCGCAAATAAGGAAGAGATTGGCAAAAGCGTAAAGAATAGTTTATGGTATGCGGATTTTAATAAATCTTCATATTTATTTTCCTTTTCACTGCAAGCGATTTCATTTGAGTGCATGTGAAACGTGTACAAACACCATAAATTAAATTCGTGAAAAACTATTTTGAAAATGTTCCGAAATCGTATATCTATGTTCTTTTGTGATTTCACGATCTCTGTGTAGACTCAATTAGCTGGCAATGGCGTATCCCTCATTCAAGTTCAATGATTTCGAAATTTTGGCTAGTTGCTAATTGGGCAAAATGATTTGACCTGCTTGTTTGTAGATGTAGATGTACTTATGTATCCATTATATAAAAATCTGTGTTATCGAAATACTCATAATAAATTGGTCTATATATAGCAACGATAAATCTAACAAGGCGGCTGGTCGTGAATGAACTTCAAGTGGCAGCATCTCAATTATTTTTGGCAAACACAAGTGACAACTGAGGGAAAACATGCAAAAATTATGTATATTATTCAATTCATATTATTGGTACTATTGTGGTGCCACCGAATAGTGGGTCAGTGGGTTGTCCATGAGCAGTACTTATCTAAAGAGATGGGTCAGTGGGTGCTAAAATTGCGTCATCTACAAAGGAATGTAGCCGCACTCTATAAAGCATTGCGCTATAAATAGATTAGTGAATCGAGCAACTATTTCATTAAATAATAATCGCTTGCCTTTTATTCGGTGATGCATTTTATTATTTTTCTCAGACTTTTTTCAACGTAATACTAAACTCAGTTTGACAACTTGTAATCTCCATTCTCAAATGGTAATTGCTAAAGCTCTTCTAAAGATAACTACATTTAAATTCACTTCAACTTCTGTTAGCATGAACATGACAACTGTGTGGCTTTGCTCTGGCTTTTCGGCTGTATTCAAATGACGTATCGGGCAAATCATTTGAATCAGTTAACGTGAACACAACACATGGCAATATTCATGGCTGTCTCGACAGCTTACTTGTAAATGAAAGTGAACATTGACAGCGTGTAAATGACATCGCATGTTGCTTTGTGTGATTACGAATCTTTGTCAGCTATCAGATATTGGCTTGTGTTTAATTCAGACACCAAACATGCATGCAAAATTGACTTTTGTCAACATTACGCATACGCAACGTTGTCAGAGTGAGAGAGAGAGTTTGTTCATTTAAACAATTGTAATTTTAAGCTCCACAAAATGGTGTAGACTAATTAGTAGCCACTGTGTCTGTCTGTGGCCACACACAGCGAGAATTGTGCACCCCGCTGCCTGCAGCCTTGCCATAAAAATTTAATTAAAAACTGTTGCAGTTGTCGGAGCGCGTGTTGCATGCACCACATGATTTTACAGACTACAGCAACAGCAGATCATTTCATTTTATGCATTCAATTTAACAGAGACAAAAAGACAAGCCAAAAAATAATCTACATATATAGTAAAAATTTATAAAGAATAAAACCGGAGCGTAGCATAAAACTAATTAGAGGTCCGTGGTGAAGCAAAAACTCAAGCTGTGATTTAATTAAATTTTTTTTGAGGGTGGTAGTTGCGTTTCTGGAGAGGGTTGCGAGCAGCAGCGATGTGGCCTCGCTCTTGAAATATCTCTGAAGGGAGGCAAAATTATTGCTCTGTTTTTCTTAAGCATTTCTCGCTGATTTTTTTTGCAATATTTCTTACACTTATGTGAGTCGTTCCATGCCAAAGTTATGTACATAAAAGTTTTTCTATCAGACACATCGTAAACAACATGTCAGCCATTTGACAAGAGTTCAATTAGGCATAAAATTAGTAAATATAGGCTAAAGTTCAGGATGAGCTGACTAGCATGATGGGGCAGTAATAAAAAGAGATGCGTATACCCTTTTCAAAGCACAAGTTAAAAGTCATGGCTATACAAACGACGAGAGTAGGGTTCAATTTGCTTAAATGTCCAAAATTCGAATAAAAAATGCAAGGTATTTGTTTTAATATTCTAGGACACTTTAGTTATCAGTCTTGATGCTCATCGATTTTACAATGCTTATGCAATAAATGTATAAATAATATGAATGACAACTTTTTCTTTTGATAGCCATCATTTTAAATGCAGTTGAAATACATGTGTAAAGAGCGCTTTTACAGGCGCTTAATAACGTAACGCATTGAAAATATGTTGGCTAATTTCGCATATTGTGATACCATGTAAAAAAGTAGGAATAATAAATGGCTCGAAAATTATAAGCAGCTGAAGATCTTGAAATTCCTAATGCAAATTTTCCCACAGAATTATGGTTTCTTTTTTTTTTTTGAAAATATTTAACGGGTATCTAAAAGACAAACTTTATATTACAATCACTTTCATACCCTGCTGCTGTTGGATGCTGTGACAGTTTGCAAGTTGTGAGTTTTTGTTGTTTCATTTAACATTCGAGGTAGCGCTCGCGGCTTTTGTCAATTTGCAAATGGAAATGTCAGTCATTCATTTTGAAATTGTCACAATCATTGGACTGACACACCAAAAGCAAGGACACGTCAGCAGAAGCAGTCACTCCTCGTGTGGATATGGTCAGTGGGCGTATCAGAGGGAATGATGCCACGCATAGCAGCATATAGCAAACAAGTTAAACCGCAGCACAATTTCCATGCTTACATACATATATCAAATAATTGCTCTATTAACGGGAATGCCAAATACGTAGTATCGTCTGCTAAACAAATAACAAAGTGCTGCTTGGTCGACTAAGGTAAACACAAAAAACACACACCAAAAAAATTACAGAAAGAAAGAAAAACACAGTTCTGAATTCCGGGCAAGAACAGTTTGCTGCGTCATCGGTCATTTTCAGCTGGATTTTGCTGGAAAATCACAAATCATAAAAAAAAAACAACAAGAAGACAAGAAGCGCCGGATAAAGGCCAAGTTGAAGATCGTAACATTTTCCGGCTTATATTTGTATAAATTCACAAGATGAAAATTTACGATTGTATAGCAATTTTAATATTATTTATCCATCGCAGCCATTTCAAAGAAGTTTTTAATTGTTTGTCGGTAAAAAGACTGGCTCATTAAATATGTTAACGCCTGTTGCAAATGCCATTTTATGACGCCACACAGCTTCTTGATTAACCCTCCCACACAGCTACGGCTAATCTTGAGTTTGATATATTGACCGACTAATGCCTCCATCATAAAATTGAGACACGCGCCAATGCTGTAAATATTTACACAGTCGTTCACGTTTTTTATGCGCCTTTGTATAAATAATAATCAAGAATGAATAATAATAAGAAATAATAATGGGCCAGGCCAACATAATTAAGCAGCTGGATATCTAGCGCGCAATGGAGGTGTCGAAAGATTTCTGGTTTTTTACCCCGCCCATTCGGAAAATAAAAAAACACTAAATAACAAGTACAACCATCTACAAATGAGTGTGCCCGACTGGAAAATACCCTGAACAAATATAGCACAAAAATCATAAATGTGTGTTGAGAAAACTATAATTGATTTGAGTTGTAAAAGGTTTTCTGATAGAACTGAAAGAGTTAAGAAGAATTTATGGTACATGTTATCGTCCATTTGTCTTCAAAAATGCACATAACTAATTTCATATTTTCAATTTGTATAGTTTCCGATTCACTGAGATCTGTGTGAGTAACATGATCGGTGCGAGCATATATTATTATTATATATTATTATAATTATATAGGCTTTCTTCGACCTTAATATGCCCTCCCTTATCCGTGCAGGGTATAATAATATTTATGCTGATTGCCTCCGCTTCATGCTCTTTAAATATTTTTGGCAAAATATTTGGCGTGCCTGCGGCAAAGGGCAACACTGTATGCCCTCCACCCACTTGACTACGACTCAGAAACTTCTTGGCCAACATGTAATTATTCGAATTATTATTGTTAGGCGTGAAAGTTACTTAATGGCACTTTTACTTTCTCTACGACCTCCCCTCAAATTATATAAAGATAATTTTTGGAAAATTCCTGCGGCCTTGTTTACCAATGTGTTTGTGTGTGTGTAAATGTGCGTATGTGTGTGTGTGTGTATGGGTGTGCCTGCCTAAATTACTGATTTACAATTGCCTCTTTCAAGTGGCAGTGGCATTTGAAGAGCATAACAATGCTTGCTTAATAACAGTTACCACAGTGATTACAGTGAAGCCCACTTAATGTAACTATTTTTGGTTAATTCAATGACTTTATTATGGGTCAAGGACTGTGTCACAGTTGCGTACGCAAGAGTTAAGTTTAATACCTTACGGTAACTGTAATAAGGACTGTGTTAGGAGGCTTCTCTTAATGGTATTTTAGTCACAAACTGCAATTGAGGTAGTTGTTTGTTCAGGTGAAAATTCAAATCAACTCCGCAAAGAGAATAATACATAAATTCATCATCATCATAAATATTATTCGCACATCTCAGCTTACAAGTTGAAGTACTTGGCTCTTAATAATTTCCAGCAAAAATCTACTCAATTTTAATATTAATATTTAATCATTTTAAGTGTATCACCAGATGCCTCAAGTGTCTTTAAGAGTTTTATCAAAGTTGGAATCAAGTGGGAATCATTAAATAACCACAAAGCAACTTATGTTCATTGAAACTTTACAAGTAAGAACGGCTATTTTAGGCAAGCCGAATATTGACGAAATTTAAAGTTCAGTATAAATTTATAAAACCGTACCAATTGTTCTTCTGAAAGCCATTTGATATAGTACTTTGATCTTGAGAATTTGTTGTTCAAAAGTTGAGTAGCAATTATGTCTCATTCAATGTGTTTCAACTTCAAGACAAAATTATATTATCCTCTGAAAGGGTATAAAAATTATAGACTGAGGAGAAGCTTAGCTAAGATTATTGTTTCTTAGTACCTCTCATTTTATTCTACTCTTCTTGCAGCACATAACTCATACGCAGTGTTCACTAAGTGCTTGCATCATCATCAACAACTACGATTATTATTATTGGTTTTAGCTTCTTTATAGTCCTTGTTTGATGTTTTGTATTACATGCTTAAGTGCGTTTCAGTGTTAGAAAAATACAAATCATCTTCTGCACATGGTTAAAAAAACTGATTTATCACTTTGCTATAACTTAGCATTTTATTTTAATCTGTTAAGTGTTTCTTTTGTAGTTGCCAAAATCATCATTTGCAACACCTGCCTCGAATGCTCATTAGATTGTAAAGTAAATGCCTAATGCTATTGTTGATCATAAAAGTCATAAGCTTTCAGCAAATAAGATATGAATGAATGCGCTTATTAAAATATGGCCCATTGACTTCCTGGCATCTCTCAGACATTTATTCATATTTACTTTGATAAATCATTGTTGCAATTCTTGCTATTGTTGTTTTTGCCACACAGCGCGTGCAGAATAAGCAGCCGCTTTTCATAAATTAAGAAAACATACAGCACCAAAGCCAACAACAATAGTAATATGAATGAAGTCAACAACAAAATATGTGTGTGTGGTTTTGTGTGTGTTCGCTGCTCGAGCATTTGTGTTATTTTAATTATTTCATTTGCCACGTCGAAGGAAATGCCAAGAGGAAAGGCAAAAAAAAGCACGTAAACTTTTATCCGGTGTTGACTGTTTGTCTGCGCTATTTTTTTTACTGCCTATGCAAATATTTCCAGTTAAACGGCAAATGAATATTGAATTGAAATGTAATTTCTTTGCAGCAAGTCAAGCGAAATAAATTCTGGCCTACTTGCAACATGCAAAAAACATCGGTTTACGTGTGGCAAACAGCAGTATTCAACGCTAAATGACAATTTGTTTGTCTGTGCGTTAAACCAGAAAATGTCGGCCAATTAATCTGATTTAATTTCACATGTCACTTGTCACAATTAATTAACCGTTAATTGGCAAATACGTAAAGGAAATTGAGGTGTGTGGTATAAAAGTGCAAATGCATCAAAATGTTCAAAAGCTTCAAAATATCATTTATTTAAAAATAAATTTATAACAATAATTAGTATGAATAATAAAGCATTTCAATCGACAAGCAAATGCCTAGGAATAAATAATTTTAGTTTGTTATTTTAAGTGAGGTGCAAAAAATTTAGTTACATCAAATTCTCTATTAATGAACACATGTTTATATATTTTAGCATGTGTCCTCTTGCTATAAACCATATAAAAGTTACTTTTTTCTATAGAAATGGTATTTTTACTGGATTAGCAGCAAATGAAAAGCTTACATTGAGTAATATAAAAATTTAATGTATCAATTTCAGTCAATTAAAAGCATTGATACAAATTAAATTGCATGTGTAATTGAAAATAAACATTTAGTCGATAAATTTGGTATGTGCCATTTTTATTATGAATAAATTTGTGATTTGCATTTCATAGCTAAAAGGTATCTGTAAAACGAAATGCATTTATATAATTAATTATAATTGCCAAAGAAATATGATTCTTTCTCCATACAAACAAAAATAATTAAATATATTTTTAATAGGGCAGCAAGCTTTAAAAATCTATGCTAACTTAAACGACATTATATTAAATATTATTTCTTTTTTTTAAACCTATCAATGAAATTGAATGCCGCTTATCGATTCCATTCGAATAGCTCTAAGCTCAACGTCTATAAATATCATTCAAATGACTTATTAGGCGTCACCTAAATCGACAACTTTTGATGATGAAATATGAGGCAGAAACAAAAGAGAAAAATGGGTTGCATACGTGAAGGCGCGCAATGATAATGTACTTGTCAGACCCAGGACTCTTCTCTCTCTCTATCTCTCTGCGTCTGTGTGTGAGTGTGGGATGATAATATTTATGAATGAGCATAAATTAACGAGACTTTTGGGGCTGACATAAATGTGACAAAGAAGATACCAGACGATAACTGACGAGGACCTAAGGACGTGCAGACAGTTAAGACAGAGAGGCAGACAGACAGACTCGAGGGCACATTATGTTAAATTTAAACCAGCAAACAACAGCAAGTACGATATTTTAGTGTAAACTTTTCGTATATGTGTGAGTCATTAAATGAGTGCAAGCTGGGAGCCCTCTGCATATACGTAATATGAATATAAATTACTCTTGGCGTTTATATACATTTTTCTTGTTGTTCACGATTTTTTTTATTATGTCTCGGACCCTTTTTAATTGAAATTCAAGCATTTTAAATGCGACTCTCTTGTTTTTGTGTTGCTTGTTTGGTTTTGTTGTTTGTTTTTTGGGGGGCTCTCTTTTTTGTTGTCGTATTTACGAGAATTTGCATAAAGGGTAGCATATTGAAGTTTTACCGATTGGCGCAACGATTTGCATTTGCATTCGATTTGCGTCATTGCCACCTTTACCGACCAAAAATGCCAAACGTGCCTCAAATTGTTTGCTCATCTGCACATTGAACAATTTGTTGGCCAAAAGTTGATCCCTTGTTGGCCCTGCAGTATTTTGTCTTATGACAGCTGTCCGTGTGCCCCAACCTTACAGCGCATAATTATTCTACTTTTTGGCAAACGTAACTATAAATTAAGATTATAAATAATTGCATGCATTGTCTTTGCGTTCGTTGACCATAAATATAACAGACAGTTGACAAATGCCGAGATTTAGCTGCAGAGCAATTAGAAGATTGTGGTTTTGACTCATTCAGGGTTGGGACCAATTGTGTTGAATTATTTTGGTTACTGAAGCTTTCGGTACTTTTCTACTTTTCTTTTAAATCATAAATATAACAGAGAAATAAGAATATTGATTATATTTATGTTTTAAATTGGTTTACCAAATTCTTTGACTGAAAAGGCAAAAGTTAAAACAAAAAAAACTTAAATTATAAATCATCCAACTTAAAAGCAAAACTTCAAAAACGCTAAGTTTAGTAAAAGAATCTTTGAATTTTCTTCTAAACAAAATTAATGAATTTTCAAAAGCATATAACAATGCCCACACATTTTTTAAGGCCCAAACATATAAAAAGTTGCACATTTCATGTTCTAAAAATTGGATGGTTAAAAATTGGTTATATTTACTTAATGAAATGCAGCACAAATTGTCCACGAATATTGTGCTTAATTTTTAAAAATTGTTTATGGTTTGATTTTGGTTTGTCTATCACTTTTTAGCACGAATAGAAGAAGACTTTTTGTGTTCGATTTAAACAATCAGAAACTGTTGGAACGCACGCAACGCAATTTATTATCGGGTTTTGGGTATTCAAGAAGAACCGTTAACGTCTAGAATCCTTTGCAGACTGCTTCAAATGCTGCCTGGCATATGGTTTATCAACGGAAAAAAACTCAACATACCTTGTGGCCGAAAAACCCGAGAGAGAAAGGGAGAGAGAGAGCATAAAAGAGAGAGAGAGAGAGAGAGAGCAAGTGCCCGAGAGAGCGAACGCTTACACGCCAACGACTTTTCAGGGGCCCAGTGAGCGTAGGCGCCACATGCAACATATACATGTGGGCACCCAATATTGAGCGCTGCTGGCAACATGTTGCTAGCAACAAACTGTTGAATTTGTTGTTCAACGCCTCATTTGCGGTTACCAGGCATTCGGTAAACAAAACCATACCTAAAACAAAGGCCAACATTTTTTTCCCTATGTGTGAGTGATATTGAGAATGTGCTCCAACTGAGCCTTGAGTGTGGTCGGTGCGGGCTGGTGTGGTGTGGTGGCGTATAGGGGGTTGGTGTATGGCATGTTAGCAAGTGGCTGGCGCGTTTTTTATCTGCCATGGCACAAGTGTAAAAATACAAATGAACATAATGCGCAAAATGATTTCCTCCAGTTCAACTTTCTACGTTGTCTTTTTTACAAATATCACGTGAGTGTGTGTGTTGGACTGTGTGTGTGGGTGTGTGGGGCAGTGTGTGGGTGTGTGGGTGGGCTTTTTAATTGTAATCCCCTTGGGGGCTTTGGCTTTCAATGTTTTATCAGCATGCAATATTATAATTCTAAAGCACAGTTTTCCTTTTTCTTTCTTTTTTTTTATTTTGGGGCGCCTTACAGCATTTGTCCTTTAGACCTTAGTTCAAAGTGTGCGCATGTGTGTGTGTGTAAAGCAATGTCAAGAGCGGCTCATGCCATGGCAAATACTTGAGCAACTGTTGTTGTTACTGTTTGGAATACCCTGCACTTGAAAAATAATAAAACAATAACATAATTTTATATGATATTAAAATTTACGCTCTTGCAGATTCCAAGAGCTGCAGCTATTAATTTGAATGTATGGCAACTAGTTTAGTAAACATATGTATATTTAATCGTTAAGGGTATTCCCCAACACATTTTTTTAATAGATCAAAACAAATTATAGCATAGTCTTAAAATAGAATTCTCCGATTTTTCATACAGTTTTTTCTGAGCAATTATAATAATGAAACTTTGGCTTTATGTTTGTGCTTATAAGGAATGAGCGCTAAGATATAATAAGCATATAGAGTAATTCATGAATATTTTAGATTACAACAAATAATTAACTTTATAAATATAAATAAAATGATAAATGTATTTTATCTAATATTAAAATTTCAGCAGCACTCTCATACAGAGTGTATCCCAGTCGGGCATTATTTAATTCTGATTTATTACATATTTTGTCATAGCGTGTGTCTCATTAATTTTTCATGCATCTTTATCGTTCTCACGTTGTGTCTTCTTAACTACCTATGTACTTTCCACACTTTTGGTTACCTTTAGTGCTGGGATTTGGGTACTTAGCCTGTAAAGTTAATTGTTACTGACTCTGATGTTTAAATATGGCCATGAGTTATTTTTCAACTGCGTAAATATACACATCATATAAAACTTCTGCTAACATTAAATCATTCAAGGAGCCCTATGAGAGAGAGAGAGAGAGAGAGAGAGAGAGAGAGAGAGAGAGAGAGAGAGCGAGAGAGTCGACTCGCAGAAGCGGAAATTACAAATTACAATTTCCAAAGACAACAACAGCTGTGATTTTGGAGCATTTGGCACCTCATCTCAACTATGAAATCTGGCAATACATTTCCGTTCTTAATGCGCCGCTTATCGCTCAATTGGTGCAGACTAAGCAGCTTTTCCAGAATTTCGCTCTTGCCCCGACATTGGTACGGGTCGGGGCTTGTTCACATGTTGTTCGAGTTGTAAACAAAAACTAACTAAACGGAAATCGTTTGTATACAAAATTGTTGTTAAATTAAAATAATTAAATAGATAATAAATGACTTTAGCATAGCCAGCACTCAAATTGTTTTTCTAGTGAAAACTTTTTGAAAAATATGTAATGATTTTGGCTAAAACAAACAACATTTAAATTGTATAAGTCATATTGAAATAATCTAGAAAACATACTTTGTACAAAATAAACTCGAGAGCAAAAATTGCATGACTTCGACAAAGTTATGCCAACTTAGAAACTTGAAATGACAAAATAAAAAACAGTGTTTTTTCTCAAAGTATCGAAAGTTTATACTAAATATAACACTAAGTAAAGTTTTGTACAAGTGCTGCAGTTCTGTTTATATTATGATCCAGCAAAAAGCTTCACGAGCTGTTTTATTTTTGTTTTTTATCGTTTTTGCAGCATTGCCATTGAAAGCATTTCGTAATTCTCAAATGTAAATGCTGTTTTTTTTTTTAGCTGTATTAAAACATTTAAATGTGTAAATATGTTAATATGTTTTTGGGGGTCGCAGCCTCTGTTCGCATGAATAAAACATTCAAATGTTAAATCAAAATAAGTAAGAAATAAAAAAATTCTCAATTTATTAGTCATTTAAATGCGGTTTCACTTTGACAAAGAGCGAAAGAGCGATAGGCTCAGAGTTGTGAGATATACTGAGGATATACAAAAATCAATTGAGAAAATTTATTGCGTTTGACAATCCCCTCCACACACACAAACACACACACACATCCACAACAAGTCAAGCAAGAAAAGTATGCTGCATATTTAAAGGCTCAAATATTTGCCACCACGACAAAAGTGAAAAGTTTTTTAATGCCCGTGTTCTACAACGGGCTCTTATCTCGTTCTTATACCATTAAAGATACAATTTTTAAGAAGTTTTTGAATTTAAACAGCAAAAACATAAGCTTATCAAAACATAAACGAAAATCTTTGAAAATTACGAGAATTTCAATTGATATCAGTGGGAAAATGGATTTTCAGAACGTTACTTTCGAGTCTTTGCCTTGTTTGCACTCATTTTAATAGAAACCACCCATTATTACTTGAAAACAATGGCCTTTATCAGCTTGGAGCTTCTTCAAAGCTGCCGCAGCTTTTCGGCTAGCTGTTAAAGCATTATTTATTGTTGTTTACAGAGTGTTAAAAATGTTTTTGCGTTAAATTAGAATGAATTGTACTTGAGGCAAAAATTAAAGACAACTCAAACTTGAATCGAGCGAGCTAATTAATTAATATGCAAACACAATGCTGCACAATAAATGTTTGCCACTTAAGTCAAAGACCAAAACACAAGCGAAAAACAATTAGGAATACGCTGATTACGAGTTGAAAGAGTCGAAGATATCCTGTGATAAAGTAAGAGGGAACGATTAACAAAAGTGCAAAAGTGATGCCCACAACTTTGGCAATCCTTCTCTTACCCACTTTTAGTGAGTACAGGGTATAGCAATGCGCAGTAGCATATTGAACCCATCCAATGCTCAATTGGAGTGATTTACTCGAATTACTTAATGAAAGTGGCCCATCGATTCAAGTGATTCATCCTACTGCTAATGCTGATGCTGTTGCTCCTCTGTCCCCCTATATTCCATAGTTATGGAATTGAGCAAGCCAATGCCTGAGTGGAAAGAAGTACGTGCTCGGCACTAGGTAGAATGCTTATAAATTAAGTTAATTGCTTTGCATTAATTAGGCGCATATTGTATGGCCATGCACGAGTCCCTATCTAAAATTAATGAAATTTTCTACAAATAACAAGAGTTTCGATGCAACCAAATAATTGCTACATTTTTCTGGCATTGTCAAAAAAAAAAATAACAACAATTAATTTTCATTGTTGGCATTTGTAATTTAACGCCTTGACAATTTCTAAATGCCGATGAAAACAATATTGATAGTGTGTTAAAAGCTGTACTGAAACCATGTTCACCCTGCTGCCTGTCACAATGTAAATAAACCAACATATGCATAAATCAATTTTTGGGGGCGTTATGCAAGCGTGACTATTGACAGATGCAGCCGCCCCCTTGCAATAATCGGAGCCTGACATGTTTTTGGCAGCATTGTCAACTCCTGTTTGCAGTATGCGCAGATTGCACATTAATACCCTATGGAATTGTTAAAGAAATTGTTAAGAAATGTAAAAAACTAAGTCAGTTTTTGCTGGTGTGCAGAGAATAAAATCTGAATAAACTACTATAAGAAAAGCGAGAAGCAAATTATAAAGTTAAATAAAAGCAATAAGAGAATCAGAACTGAATAACAAAATATCAGAAAAGTGAGAGGCCAATCACAAAGTCCAAGTGAGGGTGAATAAACCTCAATAAGAAAAGCGAGAAACCAATTCTAAGGTTGAGGTCCAGTGTTAAGAGAAGTAGAGCTGTATTAAACAAGATAAGAAAGCGAGAAAGAAATGAGTCCAGGTTATCTGTTCGTCTATCATACAATATTAGAGCACCATTTGTCTGTTCAACTCGATTTTGTGTTTTTGACTAGCATACGGGCGCCATTTTGTGGCAACAACTGGCAGCGATTGCAGCTGCAGGCCACCATTTAATGCTACACGCAACTTCATGTCATGCATGCAGAGACACACCCACGGGCACACACAGGCATAAGCACACCTACATAGTCATAGTCATGGAAATGCTCGTTTTGATATGCTTTCATTTAAAAGCGCAGAGAAGAGTTACAATTATAAGTTTCTGCGCAAGTTTTTGAATTGATTTGCCTTTTGGTTTTACACAAATAGTTTACAAATATTATTTTAGTTACATGGTATTATAATTTCAAATATTATTTATAATTGGCAAAAATTTATGCAGAAACAACAAACTAACAGAGCTCTGTGCTTAGTTCGGTTTATAACCTGCCAGCTGCTGGCATCCCTTGAGTCTACTTCTTCTTCTTCTCTTTGTCTTCCTTTTAGCTGGTCTTGCACAATAGGCAAAATGAAAATCTATCTAGTACAAATTTGCATCTTCCAAATGAAAATACGATTTTATATGAAGCAATATATAATAATTTCTAATGACTAAAAATTTTCAGATTTGGCCATTTAACAAAGTTTTTGCTATAATTTGCCAATTCAACCCACAGTGCGTGGCTCTAAGCTACTTTGTATGCAAAGCATACTCAGCATGTGGCTCATTGAAGGAGTGTCTCTGTGTGTGTATGTGTGGGTGTGTTTGCTTCTGTGCCTGCTCGTTTGTGTGTATTTGTATTGGTTGCTCGTGGCTTTGCCTTTTTCTATGACACTTTTGGTGTGACAGCATCTGCATCTTGTGTGTTAAGTCTATAAAACATTTCTAGCACTTTTCCAATTTGATTTTATTTATATTAAAGCAGTTGTTGCTCCTCTGCGCTTGCCACACTGCCTGACACTGTTCTCCAACAAGGCAACTGACTCTATCAATGTGTTTCCTTATTGCAAATTACATTTGCCATTGTTTGACCAAATTATCAATTCACTCTTTTTCAGCAGATGTGCAATCAAAACTTTTCACAGTAATAGCTTGTCAAAAGTGATCAAATTTCAAAGCACTAACGTTTTTTGGACAAGTTTTAGAACCCTTGATGAATACTACATTCAAAATAGAAAACGAGATTCTGGCTCGATTTTCATGTTAAAATTTTACTCCCAAAAAGTCAAAAACTTTCAACAGCCTTCAACATGGATAATATGGTTATTTAAGATTGGTAATGCTGATAGACTATTGATGCTGATCAGAATTATATATGCCTTATGGGATCGAAGAATCTTCCTTCTACCTGTTACTTTACTAACTGTTGCGCAACTTTATTATCCATCTTTATTAACTGTCAATGTGTTCAATTTGCAAAAATTGACTTACTAATTGAAATTTCATTATGCAATTTTAAGTCAAAAATAATTAAAATAGTGCAAAAGTTTGTTAAATATAAAATCACCAAAACGATTAAATTAATTAAGCCCAAGCGCAAACACTTAAACAACTTCAATTTAATCACCTCAGAACGCTTAAATACTCACAGCACTTATGGGTAATGTGACCATGCACTTGAGGATGCGATTTTCTAACACTTAAAGGTTATATAATAAATATCTCATGGACAAAACGTGACCTTCGTTGAGTGGTTAAACTTCAGGGACATTCAAAAATTTGAATTTTAATTAAATACACTTCAATTATAGCGTCGCGAACTGCGTTTCCTTTTTTTTTACAAACACGCAGCTTTGACAAGCTGCTTTGAAATGCTTAACCCATGCTCTAGCTGCAGGCAATCTCGTGCTTAATTAATATGCGTTCACGTGTCCATTTTCCCGTGAAAATCTTTGCAGCTGCTTGTTGTGATTTAACGCATCATTTGCATTTCTAATTAGTGCATTTTAGCGTTTCGTTCAACATTTAAATTGGCGTGATTTTGGCTTGCAGCTTGCAGAGAAATTGCATGTGGCCTGAAGCAAGCTGCGCGCTTTCTTTCTTCAATTAAATTCCATTTGAACTGATTTCTTTGACCTGCTTTAAATTGACTTATCGTTTCAATTGTCAGAAACGGTTTTAAGACTTAAGCTGCCATTCAATAAACATAAAGTTAAGCCAAAGCGATTAACTTAAGCATATTTAAACTGTTCAACTATCTCTTTAAGTTTGCATCTAGTTTGTTTTTGTTTTTTTTTTTGCCATATAGTTGAAACTGTGCAAAAGGGTTGCTGCTAAAATAGGGGTGCCTTGAAATTGAAATTGTGGTGCGCTTTTGTCGAGGGGTTTCTCGCCATCGCCCGACTCTTGACGCCCCGCTCATTATCCGTCTGTGTCACATACATTTTATGTATGTGTCATTTGATAGCGTATAGTTAAAGCTAAGCTATACTCAAATTATGTCTCCGTCTACAATATATTTGATTACAATCATGCTCTTCGACTCTCTAATTTGCTGCCAGCACGCAAGCATTGACTTTGGGGTTGAGACAGTTTATAATACTTCATTTAACCTTCAAGCAATGTTACTTAAAGACGCAATAAGCTTATTGATATGTGCTTCTTAGAAATAGGCGTTTAGTTATTATTACAATGTCAGCACACAATACAAGGCTCAATTAAAAGCTCAATAAATAAATGAATAGATCGATATTAATTAAAATAATTGTAGTAATTATTGTACAAAACCCATTTGTATTTAAGTACAAGTTAAAAATCAGACACCACTAGAGAAGTGCCCAAAAAGAATAAGCCTTGAACCGCTGACAGCTATTCGCCTATTGATTTTACAGTGCCCGAAACTATTTAAACTTTTAGACAACGCCTCCCTCCGCCTCCGGCCCATTTTTAGTAATTTTCGGCAATACTCAACACGCTTGGCATTGGTGGCTGCAGCTGTCACTCTTCATTGCCGCCTGCTGCGCTGCCTTGTTTCATTTCCGGTTTGTCAGGCCGAGTACTATGCGGGTTTTTGGTTTAATTGAAGGTTTTCTTTTGATAAAGAGGCAAGTGGTAACACAAGTTGCAACTTTGCCACATTTTCACCATTGGTTATCTGCGTAAATTTTTTCTGATTTTTCTCTTTTATTTTACGAAACCGACTTATGATTAGCAACTTTTTGTGGCAGCATTTCCGGGCAAAGGAAGTTCTTCGATTTCGAAATGAAACTGACTTGTTGTTAGCTCTTTTTACCGCTTTTTGTTGACTGACCTCACACAGTCGTTGAACTGTGAATGTGTCTGATATTCGGTATAGTCATTTGACGTCTGTGTTCAAAATTCATTTACCGTTCTCACAAAAGTATGCTACGATTTTTGTAGCATTTGCCCCAAGGGCAATCACATGACGTATACATAATATTGCAGCTGCCAAGAGTACTTAATTTAGTCCAATGCTGCCCAATATTTATTTAGTTCGTATCTTTATTGTATATTGTTGCTCTTATATGTACTTTTCTTTCCAAATTTTCTTTGAAGCCCTCTTCTTTACTTGTCCATTTTATATTTTTGACAAGAGTTTTGGCCCTTTTTTGTTGTGTACACTTTGCTGGTGAGTAATTTAGGATTGCTTACGAACTCTGTAACAAAGCATTGATCAGTTCAGTTTTGATAAAGTTAAATTGTTGACTGTCCCTTAATGGGATTTGGAAAGGATGTAGTCATAGAAACAATCATTTAAACAAATAAGTGATTGATTAAAAAGAATTGCTTTTTTTGTTTTTGTATAATTTAAATTATAAGAGAGCTGAACTTTGAATGCAGACTCAGGCCGCATCCCATTTGATAGTCTATTCAAGCGCAACAGTCGCTTAGCAAACATATTTCCATTACGAATTCATAAGAATATTACGTACATATGTAAACTATGCTTTGCAAGGGTATTTCAATTTTGTTTGTCAAACCGTAGATGGCTTTTATGTGATGACTTTTATATTCATTGCGGCAGACGAAAAATTTCTATTTGCCATTTAGTTTTATTCGTTCTGGGCCCCAAGCACTTCGAATATTAAATTGTAGTACACCGCAGTTGTGGCTGCTTAAGGGTAGTTACAAATACAAATGAACAAATACCTAAAATATAGACATTCTATGTACAAGATATGTGTCGTATACTTGATACTCGCGCGCTAATTGCATGTGAGCAAGTGCTAACCATTACAAATTCATGTGTTCAAGATGCAAGAGCCCGCAGGAATTAATAATACAAAGGTTTCAAGTTGTCTGCGAGCGCGTTTCAGTGTCATTAAAATAATTATCGACGAGTGCGTCGAGTCACCGTCGTTGAGCGTCATTTATTCAAATTATTTCCAGCTTAATGCCACATTACACATGCCTTGATTTGTAGCTCTGTTGTGTGTAAGTGTGTGTGAATTTTCTTCTTTTTTCGTTCTTTCTTTGGGAGGTCCCCACTGTACTAAGTAAAGTTTCTTTTTTGGGTTACGTTGCCATTTCCATTTAACATTTGCGGAATGTGAAACTGACACCTAAAAGCAAAAATAAAATCGTTTTCTGGCCGACAAATGTTGACAAATTTGCATGGCACAACGCACTTCCTGTTTGGAGGGAGGACACTAAGGGCTGCCGATAAGCAAACAAGTTGCCAATGCCTTTGGGGATGAACAAAAAATATATTAAAAAAAATAAAGTTCACCATGTTCTGCCCGTTTTAATTGCGCAGATAGCGTGAAATGCCCGCTCAAAGAACAACAGTCGAGAAACAGCAGAGCAACGAAAATGGCTTCTGGCCATATCCGGCATTTGATTTATGTGGCAAAATAGTTAGGCATACCAAGTTTGGCCGAGACTGTTTGGGGACGGTTTCTCCCTGTCGGCAGGTCTTTATGTCTTTATCACTTTGGGGAGTTAACAGGCACGTTGCACGTCGTCCATGCAAATTAGTTTGGGGTTGTGTGTGCCTTGGGGTCATTTAAATACATATTTATAATTTGGGTCCACAGCCCAGCGCAGACTTTTGTCACATTTAATTGTCATCTGACAAATGCAGCATGGTCGCAGTCGGCTGCAGACATTAACAATGATTTTAAATGTACCCGAAGATACACTCATATGTCACTGGAAGAAAAACGCATTTAAATTTAAAAACATTTTATGTAGTCAAAATTCATGAAACGGGTCTACACTAAGAAATCCCCTTATGGGATGCGTGCAAACCTGCCACAGTCATTATTTTATGAAAACTAAACGGATTGGCAAAATCAAAAGAATTTCGATCATGATTTGGCATCTAGAATAAAGTTGCATTTCAATTTAGCAATGATAAAAAATTGGTTCTAAGCCTATTTTTAAAAATATAAATCAATATATTTATCTCAATTGAAAAAAACGGTATGTTTTTAATTTATACAAATCATTATTTTAAGAGTTCGTTGCGGACAGCTTGCCTATTTATTATAGCCCCATTTTCGACGAGTGTCGCTCGATTGTGCGACAAGCAATAATAACAAATGTCAAATACCACAAACCTCAGTCATTGTGTGTTTAACAATAAACAACAAGCCGCAAAGCCACAGATCCAGCCACACTCACACATTCACACAGCCACACACACAATAAGCACACACTCACACAACATCGATCAGATCTGTCTCTGAAGGAAGCCACATCAGCTTAGCTGCATGGCTTTCAGCTAAGTCTTTAGTTTAGCCACTCTATAAATGAACAATGGCAACTATTGACAGCCAGAGAAGAAGAAGCACTTCAGGAGAGAGTTTAGTGTGCCAAAGGATAAGTCGATGTGTTTGGGTTTTATGTGCTCTTAGCTTGCCTGGCCTGGCCTAAGACTTTAAGTTGTTGTTGTTGTCGTGCGGCTTATTACCTTGTTTATAGCCCATTATTCAGTTTGAGATTGCACGCCTAAGTCTTTTACGCCTCCTCACAGCCCATAAGCAGTGTAAATTGCCGCCTCTGCCACGCCCACACAATATGCAGACTAACTGCAGCTCATTAGCACGCCAAGTGCTGCTGACAAATATATTTATTTTTTTTTTTTGGCAACGCCCCGTTGCATGCTACATTTACAAATGGCGAGACATAAGCACAGCATGAAACGGATATACATGCAACAACAACAATAACAAAACAGCGCTACAGTTAAAAAATAAGCCAACAGCTGACTCAGCGCTTTTAATTAATTCAATTTGCATACATTTTGACAGCTGCTGTTAAAGAGCGCTGCTCAAAACGAAGCCCCAAGTCATTCTGCTGGCTAAATATATTAACACACAGAGTAACTGAAAGAAATACAATTTAATTATGTCCAAGTTTAACGAACAGTTACCCTGCAAAAAAGACATGATAAATGTAATCTTGTTTCTCGTTTCAAATAAGAAACAGTTTTGTCGAAACAGTACCGATTTTTAAGAATGGTTTGAGTTTTAAACTAGATTGCAATTTTTAAACGCGATCCTGGCTCGATTTGCATGTTAAAATTATACTCCCAATAAGTGTTCTTTGGATCAATCAAAAGTTTTCGAAGCCATAAATTTCTCAAAAGGGAAGCGATTTGCAAAAATCTTTGTATTTGTATTTTTAGCTTCTATGAGAGTAGGAATTGCAACTTGAACAGGCAGAAGGATTAGCCATAGTGGCTTGTTAGATAGTTTAAAAATTACAAAAGTTGCACACACTAATTGCTTCTGCCTTATTAAACGATGTATGATACTCTCTTCCTCTCATTACATTTATTAAACGATGTATGATACTCTCTTCCTCTCATTACATTTACAGGGTATCGAAATACACCAAGCAGGCAGCCAGGCACCGCCTGTAAATGAGCTGCATTTAAAATGAATGTAGAAGGGGTTGACTGGAGCGCGGAGCCTGCCAATTCGCAGCTACTCAAAACCCACACGTGTAAATATTTATTTTAAGCCAGACAGCTCTGAATTTTTGTATATGTACGTGTGTATGTATGTATGACACGCATGCCACATGCGTGAACCTAACGATATGCGGGCAAACGCGACGTATACGTAATGTACGGTTAATTTTTCCACCGACTTGCACACCAAAATTTAAATGACATAAAAAATGGTTAGTTATGCAAGCCAAATTGCATTTGAGCAAACTGAAAAATGTTCGTTATGCAAGCAATGAAAATGCGCAAGAAGTTTTAAGCAAGCTGGAAATATCACTTGAAATCTTTTTACAAATTTACAAGCGATTTTTCCAAATGCAAGCTGATGATGATGTCGTCAATTGAGGCGCATCGATAACAATTCTGTGGCCCAACAAAAAATAACTGCGAACGGCCAAGAAATTGTCAGTAAAACTTTCAGTGAGAGATGCACAGAAAAAAAATGCTCATTGACATTCACTTGTGGCACGAATTTCAATAAAAAAAATTCACTTCAATATGCAACATGAGTGTAAATGGTGTGGTGCTGTGTATGTGGGTGAAAAAATAATGCGTGTAACGAACGCTGTTGCTGAGCACCCATCACATGCTGCTTGTCAGCTCTGGACACGTAGACAGAGGTTAGCATGTGCGCCTACACTCAAAGAAAAGCTAGCTAAGGTTAAGCACATTTTACAAATAATACATAAAATGAGCGTAAAATATAATAGCGACTATCCTCAGATAGTAGGTGGTGTATCTGTCACATAACAGAGAGCTAATTTTAGGTAATAGAAAACTGCACCCACATTTTCTCAGTGCAGCCAGGCTGATAAACTGTAGTTAATACTGCACCTGACACACATATATACATATATTTATATATATGCATATAGTTGTTGAGAGCAGAGTTAAGTTTTGAATGCGCTCAATGATTGCACATGCCCCAAGGGAGTGACGCCCAATGCCACGCCCACAACACACACCTCCACATACACGAATTTGCCAATCGATAGAGCAGTCGACACTGTCAACTGAGGTGAGTGTGGCAATAATTAGCTTTGTGTTGCGGCTTAGGAGTTGCCCCAGTCACAAGTGCAATCAACTGTGGCAACATGAGTTTAAAACCCAACGTCCTACACCTCCTTGCCCCAATAGCCGGAACTTGGCCACATTGTTGCCTATGGGTGGTGATGGTGGCGTTGGAGGTGGTGGAGGTGGAGTGGGCACAACATTTTCACGCGCATTTTCCTAAATTGTTTTTGCGCGCTTGGCGTAATTACAAGAGTTGCGCCAACAAAACAAAAATATTGAAGTCAAGCGTATCCGACTGCGAAATACTCTGATTCTCTGTGTAGTACGAGTTGAAAATATGGGAGAAAATGTGGAGTATGATATTAAGGCTGAGTGCTGATATATATATCAACTCTTCAGTTTTTATTGAAGCACATTACACAAAACTAATATATTTCTTTCTAATACCATCTATTAGAGTACAAAAAAAAATTAGTCCAACCAAATGTATGTTGATACGTGTAAGTGTGCATAATAACAGTTAGGGGCATTTACCACGCCCACGCCCACCTCCAAGCCCTATTAATGTGTGTCGTCTGCGTTGGCTAATAGCCCAGGTTATTATATTTGATATGCATTAAAGCACGAACAGAACGAAAGAAGTACACACACATATATACATAAACATAAAGAGTAAATGCCTCCATGAAGTCATCATCATAATCGTCATCAACATCATCGATGAACAAACAACCCACGGCGTATGAGTAATCGAACATTAAACTGATGAATATGTACTTAATATAAATATTGAATGAGTGCTCGATGTTAAAATTAAATTTATTTATTTAAACATATGCGTTGTGTGTGCGCTTTGCGCATTTACTTTACAATTTTCATTTATATATTGCGCATAATTACAAATTGTTTATACTCTTATAGACAAATAACAAAATTATTAGGTATTTGATCAAGAGTTACGAACAGACCTATATATTTTTATAAATCAACTGACGTCACAAGCACAAAATTAAAGACGAATGTATCATTAGTTATATGTTTATAATGAAATATTTCTATTTTAGCTCACAGATATATAGATGAACAATGAAAAAAACCTACAACTACCATTTGAAATGAATTAAATAAAACAGATTTTTTGTATTAGAATACATTCTCATGAAGTTCAGAAAATTGGCATCTAGTTATGTTATAAGGCACCTCCGTCTGAAAATAAGCGTAAAGCTTGGCAAATAAAGCCTACTTGGCCTTAGCCAGCGTATTCGAAAATATAACTCAAATACGAATGCAAATAAATTGCTGCGGTACATACATTTTTGTTGCTTTTCTTTTGAGAATTAATACGCTTTCTGACTAATCAAATCACAGCTATGAAAGTAACGAAGTAACTCTGCGCGGTCTTTATATATTTTATGCGGCAGTTGCACAAAGGGGAAGCTGGCACTCATTATTCATTTGAGGCAGTGGGAATTCCATTTTCTATTTAAAGCCACAGTATAAGTTTTTGCTTTGTTTGCGACTCGCTTTCAATAGCCAATTAAGAGCTTTGTCTGCCCCCGCCCACTCCCCACTCGTCCATCCCTGAACGTCAATAGATGTGCTGCGAAAAGATACATAAAATATGCTCTGGACAGGAGTCTACAGAACAGCATCTGGCATCTGGCACAGTTCCGTATTGTCCCGCATTCCGTGTCCCGTGTCCTGAATCCTGTGCTTATCTCACCGTCAACAAAACGGGGAAGGAATCCGTCGAGCTCTTTATATGCATGATTCTATTTCTACGCTGCCTGTTTGTGGATTATGTGGCATTTTGTGTTTTCTCTTAGTTTTTCGGTTTGTGCGCAAAAGAGATTTTATGCTGCAACAACAGCAATATTAGCGCCAGCTTCGGCAGTAGCAACCAAAGTGTGGCAACTGAAAATAAACATAAGCAAATCTTTGTTTGAAAGTTTTTCGTATGCTTGCGTTTTCCCGCAACATTTCCACGCATTTTTCGTGTCTTGTGACACACTTTTAATAAGCATAATGCTGCACACATAATCCAAAATTTTCTGAATTTTCACTTGATAATTATTAAAAAATTTTAATTGAATCTGAAAAGCACTTTCAGCTTGTTTTTCATTTTCAATTAGATTATGTAGAAATTTGTTGGAGAGTACCAGAATTTCTAATCAACATATTTGCTTCTGTAAAGTGGCTAATGCATATTTTACATAATTAAATTCTTGAATATTTCATGTAACAGATTATAAGCAAAACTGAAATTGCACAAACTTAAATATTATATACGTTAATATATCATATCTTGAAACGTTAACTAACAATTCAGTTTGACACTCCCAGAAATAGGCTCTGCATAATCCGCAGCGCGTCAAAAAAGAGAAGTGCCGAGCAATGGCCAAGATAGTTAATGCCCCTGCACAGCCATGCTTGACGGTCAACAGGACTACGAAGCAAACAAACTGTTGTAAATGTCTAAAGTATAATATTTATAATATAACAACTTACTGTTGAATTGCATTGTAATAACTAAATAACTTTGTTTTCATCGATGGCCAATATGCTTAAAAGCTGGGTTCAGGGTATCTTCAAGAGTTTCAACATTAATAATATATACTCAGTACAGTACAGACTATAATCAAATGACTTTCGATTAAAATCTAATATTAATTATAAAGTGAAATTCTACAATGATATGGAAAATTCCATTTCATTTGAAATAATCCATGCTATCAAATAGTTTTCCCTCCTGAGCATGCCACACACGAAACAGTATTAAAATCGAATTGAATTCATAATTCATGTGGCGGAAATGTTTCTTTTTTTTGCGTCGTGACAAATTCAACTTGGGCTCACAATTAACTTGTCAAACATGGTTTAATGGGAGTGTGCTCGGATTGCGAGTTTGTCTAAGGCTATTGTTAGCCCACCGCGTGACAGACTGACACACACACAGGGAGAGAGAGGGAGAAGGACAAATAGTGAGACTGAGTCAAGGTGAAGAACAAATAGCAATTCATATGCGCATTTTGTATTCATATTTATACGTAATTTGCTTTTAGCTGTACTTATATATGTAACTGGCTTTCTACCTGTCTTTGTGGTGAGTGCGCCTGCAGTTATTTAAATTAGAATACACTGTAACAATGGAATCATGGAGTGGTGCTTGGGAATGGAAAAAAAACGTTGACCATATAAAGTAAACGTTTGTATATGCATATATCGGTGCGACTTTTTAAGGGATTTAATGAATTACAAAATATATATTAGATATACATAAAATATATAAATACAAATAATCGTTACGCAAAAAAAACGTCTTTAAAAATGTATTAAAATCAAAATATCGGAAAAGTAATCATTTGCATAAAAAGTCATATTAAATTCTGGAGAGCTTATGAAGGACTAGTATAGAAAAAATAAAATTGGAAGTACATTTACTTAGGTTACTTAAAGCGGAACGATAAAAAGATAAAAATAAATTGTCATAAGTAAAAAGAAAAACAAAAATCAAGAAAGAGTCAAACTTTCTAATAGGATTTCAGATTTTTAAAAAAGTCAATAAAAAAGACTGCTATTCGAGCAACGCATTTTTTTATCAGCTATCAGTTGGTAAGTGCTCGCGGCACGTGGCTAGCAAACGTGCGTATATGTACATAATACAGGGTATAACCTGAAGCACATATACACACACAGATAAATAAAGCATTCCTACAAGTGCTTTGTTGTCGCTGCTTTTGAAGCACATGCATATTTACATTAATACATATTTTTAGACCACATTGCACAATGCCAGCAGCAAAATAAAGACAAGGACAAAAGCAGCTAACCTCCTTTCTCCGGCTCACCATCTGTCAAGGTAGTTGAGCTGAATGAGATGAGAGGTGCTTAGAAGGGATATCTTTATTGTGGTTACAACCTGTGTTCATTTCTGCAAGGTTATTTTCCAGATTGGATATGGAGAAAATTGCAGTTAGTCAGTGAAGTGTTAAACTGCACTAAATGCTATTTAGCCTTGGCTAGTCGACTCATAAATTACTGATGCAACTTTATAAACAACACGACAACAAACTTGAAAGTGCCGTCAACTTTGTTTGTATTCCACTCGAGTTGAAACTGCTACTCCCTAGCTGTGTTTCGAGTTTAGCTGATGTGATGTCTACATTTTACTATTATTTATCACCTCGTGCACTTTGGGCACGCAACTCAGCAGCCAAGTTGTGTCACCATGTCACCCACAAATGCTGCCCACCCACTGACTTCTTTGCTGCCAGTTGACTTCGCCTTGCATGTACTTGGCCATTGTTTGTTCCTTGCCCTGGCTGCTGTCTGGTGAACGTGCTCATAAACAATTATTTATGCACAACAAAGAATCAACTCAAATGCTAAAAAAAATTCTTTTTTTCGTAGCTGGAACAATGAGAAGACACTGAAAATGTCAAGGCATAAATTCTAGAGTGCACAACCGTTTTTTATTTGTTTTTCTATTTGGCACGAGAAGCGCCAAATTGTCCTTTTTGTGTGTTGCCTCAATTTGTTTTCCTGCATGACTAAGAATTTGGGTTCTTACATTTGTATTTCTATTTGTGCTGACGAAACATTAATATGACACCTGTTAAACGAAAGAATAATGCAAACAAACTCGAAATGCATAACGAATTTACTTTATGTCTTTAAGTTACTTAAAGTTCTTGCTTAAATCAAACCAACTACAAATTTATAACAACTGTTCAAGAATATTTACAAGACTTTCAGTCAAAAACCATTTCCGAAGCATTTCCCACATCTAAACAACTAAACCTAACATATTTCCCTTCAAACATTTTCAGCCATAATTCGTGCACTTTGTCAGTTATTCATTTTTGTTCAAGTTGTTTACAATAATTTTGAAAAAAAAAAAATAAATTTAAAAAACTTTTTGTATGCCTTTCAGAATATTTTTTTCTTTTTCTTTTTGTGCCTCTTTCTATTGTAATTTAACATGCACAATACAAGGGAATTGCGCCAAGTGTCCGCGGCTTTGCCACCTTGCAGCGTCTCCTATGCCACCTTGAAGTTGACAGCTGCCCCCCCAAAAACCCGAAAAAAAAACTTTTGGAAAATGAGCAGCGGGCTGTCTGCTCCTTTTTATTCTTTTGTTGCTACCGTTTGGCCTTATAATATTTAAATAATAAATGAGTTTTTGACAGGCGGGCAACAGTTGGGATTTGTTTGGGTCAATCATTGGAGGGCGGAATTCCAGTTCTTCAATTTATATTTGAAGGACTTGTTTATTTGGACTGGCATGGAATTGAATAAATCACTTTAACTTCTCAGTTGCAGCTCATTACAAGAATTCACTCTCTTTTATTTTTATGGAGTGTGATATATGTGTGTGTGTATGGATATTTTTCGCAGTTTTTCAACGTCATTTCCTCAGTGCAGTCATTTTTCAAGGGCTGCTGCTTTTTCTGCGGTTTCCGTTTCCTTTCCGAAACTTTATAGCAACATTGTTGTTGCTGCTGTTGACAATATTTGTCGTTTGTTGTCATTATTGTTGTTGTTGTTGCCGTTGTCAGTGGCGTGCAAGTGTAATTGGTTTAGCTGACAGTTTAACTCAGTATTAAACAGAAACAACAATTTTGTTGACTTCTGCAGTCGAACCGTAATGAAATTTCATGACATTTGGCTCTTATGACATTACGTATACGTCGCGTTGCACGCTTAAGCTTAATGCTCGTCGTACATTTATGGGAACTGCAGTGCGCATCAAACCAATTGGTACTCTACTACTACTAATATATATTCTCTATATACATACACACATCATATATCAATGTAATTGCTGCGGTTGCTTTAGCCTCAAACTAAATTAATTGCCTAGCCCTTATTGCAATTCAATTTGCTGACAATTTTTCAAGTAGCCAGCTCGTAAATAAGAAAAGAAATCTAAATCCATCGAACTTTTAAGTGCCTTCCCATCTCATTTAAGCTGACCTGTCTTAAACGACCTGGCCTAACAGCTGCAAATTTGTTTATTGCAGCAATAATAATGATGTAAATAAAAGAAAAACTCTTTTCTCATAAGCGAACAAGCTTGGCAAAGTTTCTAAAGGCAAAATTGACTTTGAAATTGGCTCTTCCATCGTAACTATCAAATTCTATAGCATTTATTTTACAATTGATGGTGGGTGGAGAAGATGTGCGGCGTAGCTGCTGCAGTTTCTGAGGAGAAAATGATGCCATTTATTTTTATACTTTAAGCGCTAAAATTGTAAGAATTTGTTTCTTTCTGCAGACGTTTTTACTTACATTTACGTGTGAGACACGAGGTAAAGAAAAAGTTCTGGAATCATTTCTGGCATCGTATAACCATATAAAAGAAAGTACATAAAACACTTGATCTACTTTATAAAGCCCTTATTCCCTACATAGATATGAATGGCTATTCTATTCTACCGTCATTACATTTTCCCACATGACCTCATTTTCTCAGTTCATTTGGCCAATTACAGAGTATGTTCAACTCGAGCAATTTCTTGCACATTGATATTTATTTTTCTTTTTAGTTTACTGTCATTTTATGTGCGCTACTCGTAAGCTGAATGGCTCGTTTCTGTTTCTTATGTACTAGTGCGATAACTCAACCGAAAGCAATGCAAAAATCCTTATGCAAAAGTCTGGTGCCACGAAAAAGAATTGAGCAATACGGTTCGGTTTGGAAGTGTGTAACGCCTGCATGGAGCTTTTGATTTAATTTCCCGGCCTGAGCACACTTGAGCGAACAATTAGATGTCAGTGGTAGTATTCGTTGTAGTAGTCTCCAAATTCGCCTTTGTTTGCCTCATTGTTCGGTGAACAGCAGTTGAAGAGCGCAGTTGGGTTTGACAATTCAATTTGTAGTCGAGTCAAGTCGAATTCCGAATCTAAATTTCACTTGCAGCATGGCATTTTAAATTTGAATTATTTGGGTAAAAGAAGACGTCTGTCAGCTGATTTTTGGTAAACTTGATTATTGTTGCAGCTGCAACTGCAGCTGCTGCATTATGCATTGACTTGCAGCGCATAATCAGCAGTTATTTTTGCCAGCTCTGCAGTGTGATTATAGCCATTGCTTTTCCAGCTTTAGCCGCTTAAGTTACTGATCAACTCAGCTGTTTGCTTGCCAAAAACAATTTACGCTTAATGTTGACAGCTTTTTTCTGTCTCTCTGTCTTTTGGCTATCACTTTCAGTTTATTGATATTGGCCATGGCTTTAATGTTATTGGCTCTTAAAGTACCACTATTTATGTTAGCTACTTATTTATGCTGCTTTCGCCAACTCCAACAACAAGTGGCCCATAAATACATTTATAAAGATACCCTTGAGACGCATTTAACATGAACCCTAAATGATAAACAATTTTCTGCACAAAACTTTTATGTAAGGGTTTAGTTTATTTATTGGTAAATAATATGAAATAGCCAATTTTGCTAGTTGAGGAATTTGCAATGTTTTCTGCGTAATAGCTTATTATTATTATTATAGTTATTGAGTATTTATTCAATTTGTTAACAACAAGAAAATTACTTCCATCACTAATGCAATAATATTTTTGTTGCTTATTAGTCTGTGCTTTTTTCCTAGTTTTCCCAGATATTAGCTTCGTTCTTTTCAACCTTGCTACTTCTTGGAAAAGATTTATTGCAAAGAATTATCTTGCAACTGCATTTTCAGAATTGCCAAGTAAAATTCTTTGAAATATCTTTTTAAATTCTCCAGATGGCATTATTTTGCCACCATTTATTTTCAAAGGAAACTCTCTTAAACGAAGTATTTCTAAGCTAGCTTGTGCAAGCAAGTAATTTAAATAATTGTATATTTTTTCCAAAAGCTTAAGCCGAAAAATTAAAGTATACAATAAACTTTTAAGGCTAGAGTTAAGAAACGGTATATTAAGGTCACGATAAGCATTAGCAGCTAAAGTTTCTTCAAAAATTACACAAGCTGACCCTCTCAAATTCAGAATTCGTGTTCGCTACTCTTGGATGAAAAAAAACCTATAAAAAATGCATCTAGAAACCTTGGAAATACATTTAAAAAAGCTTGGTTAAATTTAAGCCTTGACATAAACTTTATGCAACTCTTTTAATGTCAAAACTTTTCTCGTGTCGCCGCAGTTGGGAAAACAGTTTCAGTTTTAAAGTTTGCCGCATATATTTCGACCACAGCACAACAAAAACGTTAATAAATAAAGCAACAAAGTCACAATGCATTTCTGTATTGAAGACTTTTGCAATGACATCTGCTGGCTGAAGTTTTAATATTCATTTAGGCAGACTTTATGATCAGCCAGAATAAAATATACAATATATACACCATAACAATACACAAATATGAATATAATACGCAAGAACTTCACGTCTGCTGCTGCTGTTGCTGCTTCTTGATGTTAACTCCAACAATTTCGTAATCAGCGGCCCCTTTTTTTTTGGTGCGGTGCCAGAATTCACCATGAAATGGCCAGGACCGAATGGCCAGGAGAGCGAAAGAATGGGAGAGCAAGCGAAAGAGAGAGTGCGAGTTTTCTCTGTGTGTGGGCGTTAAGCTGTATTCGTCTTAATACGAATGCTACGCGACACGAGGAAAAGTTGAGTAGCTGGCAGCACGTTGCTAAAGAAAAATGTTTCTGAGGCAGCGGAACAAACCAAAAAAAAACAAGCTGAATAAATAGCATCATGTTGCTAGACTTAAATGTTGATAATACAGTGAAATAAATTAAAGATGACAAGCTGATTAAATAGCAGCAAGTTCCTAACTGAAATGTTCCTAGAAAATTGTAACAATTTAAAATTGGCTATATATCAATTCAAATTTTAAAAATATATTATTATATCTTTTATTGCGGCCAATACAAGTCGAATAAATCACAGCATGTTGCTAAAACATAAAATGTTGCCAAACAAAATTAGGTTGACAAACTGAGTTCCCAACACCAACTGTAATATTTTCATTGGAAAGAATTAATTTGGCACGCCAAATATATCATTAATCTACAATATAATTTAATCTATATATTGTCACTACTTCAAACTAAAATTTTTGTTTATACCACACAACGCTGAAAAGTTGAATATTTGATAAGCATGTTGCTAAAGCTGAAATGTTGCTAGCACAAAGTTATTCGGTCAAATTTTTCGAAATAAGCATTTGCTTAAAATATATAAATTTCGACACGCCAAACTTTTAAATTGAATGCTTAAAAGCCAGTCGACATACAAAGTCTTTCTTGGCCCAGAACCACTCCCCAAGGACCCTGCTACCACAATTTGCCATCAAATATGCAAGGGAAAGGATGTCAGGGTTTGGGGAGAGAAGTGGAGGAGTATATGCCAACACACAGACAAAGGTGAATAATGGCACCCACGGCACAGACGCAGCTGATTTTGTATGTTTGAGCAATACGTATTTGCATTTTTGGTTTTGGCAACACCTTTTTGGCCCCGCAGCAACTTGGCCCCCGGCAGCTGGCCACGATTGATTTATAAGCAACACATAAAATGTAGCTCAGCATAAAAAATGACCGAAAAACGAGTAAAAAATACTCTCAATGCCTCCTTTCAAAACGCTAAGCCTCATTTGAAAGCTTCACTAACTTTCGTTCCAGCTTTTAGCCAGTTTTGTTACCTCTGCTGTTTTCTTCACCTAAACTGCCCCTATGAATTTGTTATAATTTATTTAAAGCTGCATTTAACTACTGGCATTTTTGCCACACTCCACAGTTTTGTAAATTTGCCTTAAACTGTATTTGCACACATTCTTTTGACCATTTTTGCATTTGGCTTTCTTTATTGCTTTTGGCCAGTTAATTATGCGCCAACGGCGCAATGTGCAGCAGCATCCAACAGCAAACAGCAACAACAATTTGTTGGCAAAAATATAGTCAAAAGGCGGTATCTGAAAATTTTACGACTCGCAGGCTTGATTTGTTTTTGTTTGCACTGACTGCCTGAATGGACCAGTCTGCTACCACAAACACACACATCTACACATACACATACACACACAAACAAGGCAAACACAGACAGCGGGTTCTACTCGCTTGAGCTACATTCATTTCCACAAAAGGCATTTGGTTGCTTGCGTCGTTTTGTTTGGTAATTCAACCAAAACAAAGTTCAACCACGGCAAAAACTTCGGTTTGTTACGTATTCATCTAGTTAAGGGTTTACGAAAATGCAATAAAAATATCCAAAGTAAATGTACGTTTGAACTTTTTTTTAATCTAACTGGAACAATACTAAAAGTAACTAAAGTAAGATTACCATTTGATAAAACCACCCATCAATTATCATCATTAAGATCAGAACAGAAATTCAATTAACTTAGATTTTCTTAAATAAATAATTCAACTAAAAACACATTCATTATTTATAAAAATTCGTCATCAACTCAGAAATATGTCTATAAAAACCATACCAAATTTGTTTTCTTAGCATTAATATGACTCTTTACTATTTAATAATTTTAATAATGAATAATTAGATTAATTTACTATATCTAGCGTATATCAAGAAATTATATAAATTATACTATAAGTCCTGTTTTTTTGGAGATGCGAAAATCTGTAGAGAATGAACCTGTCCAGCGGAATTCCTAGAAGAAAAAAAATACATTTACAGTGAAAAAATAAAATGGATTTGAAACCTGTAAGCAGCAAACGTCGAAAAGTGTTTTAAGTATGATTTAGAAATTTTAGAATATTCAGATAGCTCTGTGTGCAAGGACAGAAGTATTTTTGGAAAATTTTTCCATTTGTGTATAAAAATTTTGTTTAAAAATATGTCAGGTATTGCTATTAACGGTTTTGGGCGCATCGGACGCGTTTTTCTGCGCGAGGCAATAAAGCGAGAAGATGTTCAGGTGGTGGCCATCAATGATCCCTCTATGGATCCCAAATATATGGCATATATGCTGCGCTTCGATTCGACTCATGGTATATTCCCCAAGAAGATTACAATTGATGGAAACAAATTGGTCACTTGTGGCCAAAAGATACAGATAACCAATGAGATGGATCCCAAGAAGATCCGCTGGAAAGATATGGGCGTGGAGACGGTAGTGGAATGCACGGGAAAATTTACGACACTCGAGGCGGCCAAGGCACATTTGGACGCTGGGGCCAAGAAGGTGGTTATATCCGCACCATCAGCGGATGCCCCCATGTTTGTGTGTGGCGTTAATCTGGATAAGTATGAGCCCAAAATGAAAATCATATCGAATGCCTCGTGCACCACCAACTGTCTGGCGCCTGTGGCCAAAGTGGTGCATGATAATTTTAAAATTGTCGAGGGTTTGATGACAACGGTGCATGCTTGTACTGCCACCCAAAAGTTACTTGATGGTCCTAGCAAGAAGGTGTGGCGCGATGGCCGCAGTGGCATGTGTAACATAATCCCGGCGAGCACTGGTGCTGCCAAAGCAGTGGGTAAAGTTATACCCGATCTGAATGGTAAGCTAACCGGAATGGCATTCCGGGTGCCCACACCAAATGTTTCCGTTGTGGATTTGACGTGTCGTTTGGGCACCGCCGCCAAAATGGATGAGATCAAGGCGGCGATCAAATCAGCCGCCAATGATGAACTGAAGGGTATTTTGGGCTACACTGAAGATGATGTGGTCTCCACCGATTTCAATGGTGCACGTTACGCATCGATATTCGATGCGAAGGCGTGCATAGCTCTAAATGATAATTTCGTCAAACTAATCGCTTGGTATGATAATGAGACTGGCTACTCGAATCGCCTAATAGATCTCGTTCTATACTCACAGACATTGGATAAATGTGCCGCTGAAGAACAGAAATATAAATGCGAAAGTAAGGAAAAAGGCAAAAACTAAAATAATCATAGAATAAATAAATACGTTTCAAGCTTACCGTTAAACAACAGTCGAATTTCGTTGAAACTGAACCGATGAGATGCTCATTATTTCATTGTCGGCATCGATAGTTTGCTGCTGCTGCTCCTCCAACGTCGTCATCGTTGTCGTTGTCGCTGCCTCAACGACAATGTCGTCGAGCGTTGGCGTCTTGATTCGATTCCTAACGATCAAATCCCGTTCGGCCGGCGCTTGTAAATGCAGCGGATTTGTGGCCAGCTCGGCGGCCACTAAATCATCTCCCTGCAGACCCAGCGTCATATTAACCTTGGCATGCTGACCAGCAGCCAATTCATTATTACTAGGTGGCTCGACGACGGGCGGCGGACGCAGTCGTGCCGGATCCAGTAGTGAGTGCATCTTTTGTTTGCGTGGCGTGCGAGCGGGAGAAGCTTTCCTTGAATTATAGTTTTTTAGCTGCTTGGCACTGTTGGCGACATTAAGAATATATGAATACCATATTTAGATAGTTTTGATGAAAATTACAGGACTAGGATATATAACCTGTATCCAGATATTTTTGCCACTGCTTTAAGTACAATTAAGAGTTGCAATCTTGATAATATTTCAGATTTTGTATTTTATATTTTTATTGTAGACTATATTTTGTTTTCTATTTTATATTATTATCTTACACTATTTTTTATTTTATTTTATATTTTCATTTTTAGCATTTTATGATTTTATTTTATTCTACATTTTAGTTTTTATATTATTATTTAATATTATTTTTTGTTATTTTTTGTTTTTTACTACATTATTTTATATATTCTATTTTTTAATTTAATATTTTTATATTATACTATACATGTTTAAGCTGAGTACAGGATATAACTCCACACAAATACACACTTACGCCTCCATCAGCTTGAGCAGGAGATGGTGGTAAGCCTCGTATTCGTCTTTGGCAAACTCGTTGGGATCGTGGCGTGCATGCTCGTACATATCGCAGAACTGATGTATTATGCGCTGCCCGGTGCCATTAAGTGTAACGGAAAGTGTGGTGAGCAGAAAGGCACGCAGACTCTCGTGAGCGTGGCGAGTGCTGCCATCGGCACGAGCGATCTCCGACTCGAGCAGCTTGACATCGTCGACGGCACGCATGCGATAATGGTATGGCGGCAGTTGTTGGTTTGGCGCCGGTTCGGGCTGTACAATATACTTGTGCGCATCGGTCCACAGCAGCTTTGGCTCCTGGGCAATTTTCTGTATGCAATCCAAACGGCGTTCGATTTCGCGACGCAGCCCCTTTTTCGCATCGTTGCCCACTGGGACGTGGGGGCCGCGACGACTGCGTATCGTAAAGCGCATTATCTGGCGCTTGGCAAAGATGAAGAGCATAACACACATTAAGACGCCACCGGCAATGATAATAATTAACATAACACCCGAAAGCTCCTCCATTTTTTGACGCGTTTTTCACACTCAACTACGGAAAATGAATCGTCTTTTGTCTTGTTATGATTGTTTTCGATAATAAACATGCGAACAATGTGAATGGCGATATACAAAGTAATCGATGTGCGTGCGCGCATGACTCTTTACACCGGCAATGCATTTATCGATAAGTGAGGGTAGAATCTGGTTTCAAACATTTATTTAATTTAGTTAAGCAATTTGCAATTGCATTGGTTCTTTTCTATTTAGGTGGTCAACATTATCACGTGCTAAAAACGAGTTTAAACTAATCCAATGCTAATGCAGTCTCTCTTTGGCAAAAAATTGTTAATACGAGGTGCGCTTTCAACAGTTCAAGTCCAAGGAAAATTGTTGCAGAAGAGAACGGTGCCGCAGGTACAGTAGGTGGTGCACCAGACAAATAGAGCGCCTGCCTGCGAGCGCAACGAGAGCTGTGACAACGACTTGGGCATATGATCCGCCGCAAACCAATAGAAAATAGGTGAGGCCGAAGCCAAGAGACGCGTCGACACCTGAATGTTCACGAATAGGGCGCAGACAATTGTAAGGAATGCGCCATGGAGTATAAATGGCAGCGACTTCTGTCCCTTGAGTAACTCTCGCAGGTTGGCGGCATTTGCTGGCCAACTCCTTGTCACCAAATGCCACAAGTAATCACAGTAATGCCAGTGCATGAAGAGCAACATGGGCAGAGCCAGCAGAAAATTGGGCAGCTGCTTCCATTGATAGTAGCGCAAAAAGCCCACATCCCAATAGGTCGATTGGACATAATTGTATGGGAATGGCAGGGTATACTGGCACCAGGGCGATGCATCCGGTCCCCGACCAGAGACCAAATAATTACGTTCGCTTGCCAATTGCAGGACTTGCTGGGGATGATTAACTTTGATGCTAGGCATGCAATACAATCGATATATGTAGAAATAAAAGGCATGCAAGATGCTCAACGGCACCAACAAAGCCAGCGACATCTTGAACAGCGTCTGACAACGCTTCACTCCGACCGTGAGGATTAAATGTCGTGCAAAGAAGTAAATGGGATATCCGAGGGCAATCAATCCATTCGAGCGGCACATGATGCACGCCGTCAAACTGGCACAAATGCGCATGTAATGAAATTGTTGCTTTGGTCGGACACATTCCAGCATCAAGATGAGACTAGAGTAGGCGAACAGAGTTTCCGAGTAAGCGGCACTGAAGAAAATGCTCGCCGGATTGAAGCAGAAGACGAGCGCCGCATTCCAACTCTTGTGTGCATCGTTGAAGATTCGTTGGGTCAACTGATACAGATAGTTGGCTGCCTCACAGAAAAGCCACAAATTCAACAGAATTGCCAAGAGTAGCGTCAACGCTGGCAACGAGAGTGGCACATTAAACACTTGGCAAGCGGTAGCCAAATTGCGTACAATAATCGGATAGAGGGGATAGAAGGCCAGCGTATTCTCGTACGTATACAAATAGTTGGCAATGTGCAGAAAGTATTCACCATCCCAGTGCCGTAATCCGCCCAAACATCCCATCACAATCTTGTCCAGAAATTGCGGATTTGTGGCATTATTATTATTGTATTCATCCAGTGGCATGCGAAATACGTCGGGTTTGTGATCGGGCACCAGCCAGTTGGCCACCATTTGTAGGGCTAATATGATGAGGCGACTGGTCAGCGCCAGTTTGGTCACTTTCAGTGTCATTATTCCTGTGAATTGGAGTCATATGAATCATGTGATTCATTCCATATTCGTTAAAGTTACTCACCCAATTTTGTATGTCTTACTGCTGCTGCTGCTACAGTTGTAGTTGTAAAATCGTCTGTGTATTTTTCTAAGCTCAACAAAATAATTCGAGTGTGTTTGTGTGTGTGTGTAACAGTCGTGTGATGACTTCCTAGTTTCTATTCGACATTTAACTGGCCAGCTAGTCCATTCTAAAATCAAAATAATCAACTATATATATATATACATATATATATTTTGGCTAAAAGCGACCGGCAAGCCAAATAACAAAACAGTGTGACCACACAGTTCAGCTGCTGAGTATGCGATATATAATCGTATTTAAAATCGATATGAATCATGTAAGTCGCGGATTTTTAAATTTGAACTGAATTACGGATTCTTAGTTATATATTTTATAATTAATTAAGAATTGCAACTCAATACTTATATACATGACTAAAAAATTTGTATTTATCAGCATTCGTACATTTAACTAACAACTAGTCGCCTTCGGACCCGGATTCAATCTTTTCAGCTAAGGCTACATTGTCGAACAAGCTCATCAGTTCGATCTCCTTACGCTTGATGCGCTCCTTTATGTTGCTAATAGACTCCGTCTTGGGTATGTCGCGTGTAAAGAACTCGTCCATAGATTTGAAGATGCTGCCGCATTGATTTGATTCGTATTTGGCCAGAGCAGCAGCAGCTAGAGGCGATGCTTTCTTCGGGTTTGGGCGTCGTGTTACATAGTTGCTCTCCATGAACTGCTTCAGCTCATCCAAACGATGTTCCTCGTCCTGCTCGTGTGTCGAAAATTTACGCAACGTTGGACAATCAACTTTCCTCTTGCTCTCCAAGCGTGCTTGATCAATTTGCTTGGTCAGCTCTGGAGAGGGCGTCAATAGCTTCACATCGCCGACGATCAGGTCATGATTAAGTATTTCTCTCTCATTACTCTGGATGCCCGTCTCAATCAGTTGCTGACTATCTATGCGAGATTCACTTTGAGCATCAATTAGAATATCTCTCTTTAGTATTGGATCATTGCCAGCTGGCCGGCGTTGCTGCTGCTGCGATCTCTCCCTCGATACGGGACTCAGCAAAAGACACTCACGATCAGTGGACTGGTTGCCAACAACGGATCTTGGCTGGCGTGGATTTGCACGCCTTGTGTCCAATACTTTGGCGCGATTGGTTGCCGCTCGTAGGGTCGAGGCAATGGTGTTCTTTTCTAAACTCCGTGCTGTCGTCGATAGCCGTGCGATTGTCATTGGAGGAGCCGATCTCTTCCAGCTAGCGGAGCCACCATCGCCATCGCCGCCGGTGCTGCGTCGTACTGCTCCGATCGTGTGTGATGATAGCGGCGCCGTCGATCTGGTACCACCTCGTGATCCTCCTTCTATCGGCAGCCTGCGATTCCCAGCTAGTCGGCTCCGCGCACTCATATTGAAAACGTGTATGTCGATCGTTAGGCGAACAATTTTTGCAAATTCGTTTCAATTATGGGAAAATAACTTCCTTAGACTACACTGTAATTTGAAAGAGTTAAGCACAATTTACAAAAATTCTTTATGTCTATGGATCATTGAGCCGTGTGTAACGAAACAAAGTTGTGTATAGATTTTTTCATACCTTATACTAAATGCCTTTTCAATTTTTAAGTGCCAACTTTGTTTAATTGTAAGCACACAGTGTCCCCTAGAATGAATGAACGTACCACCATGCCACAACGAGCAATGAGTACAAACAAATTATATTGATGACTGTTTATTTTAGTTATGTTATGTTATGCTTAGATTATCAACTCGAGTCACTTTAGCATAATTAACATAGGATCCACATCCTCCTCTCGACGCTGTAATTAGCTGAAGCTACCTTAAGTTAACATAAGCAATTCAATGTTACTCAACCCTAGAAGTGCACTGATGCAGAAAATACAAGTGAAGTTATTATTTTTAACAAAGTTCAGTGAAAATAGAACACATTGGAGGGAAAATGATTTTTTTGACTGAAGCACACAATGAAGAACACAATACAGTTTGTTGTCCAATAAGCATATAGTTTATATTTATTCTTGTTTAACATGGATATAAATGGATTCTTTTAATTTGTGCTTAATATAATAATATGCACATTTCTTCCTTAATTTTTTTGGCATACAGAATGCACAAATCAAAATTTCGACTACAACATATATTTGCAGAAATGTTTTGAACATTGGTGTAGCTTTTGTTACTTGCTGGGTTTCAAAACCAACAAAACAACGTGTCTAGATACAATGTTCAAAAATTTCATTGCATTATATATAAATATGATAAGAAAAATCACACACTGACATATTTTATACACTTAGTATGATGTGCGAATCTAATTGAAAAGATTGTACATACATACATAATAAATATATAAAAATGTCATTGAAAATTCACAATTGATATATTAAAACAAGCTTTACGTATCTTGTTTTAATACACACCTTGTGAATTTTAACTGTTTGCAATAGATTGCAAAAAGAGCAGCATTAATGGCTGCATCCTTTGCAATTTGACACAAACAGCAAACGGTAAAAAGGATAACACTGGGCACATTTAAGCCCGGTGTAGTCCTCGTAGTTTATATAAAATAAGACATACTTATAATATAACACATTCTGATTCTTTCTTTGCGGTTGGTGGCTGTGGCCTTCTCCATGGTGATGGCTGTGGCATTGTCATTGGTGATGGCTGTGGCATTCTCCGTGGTGGTTGCTGTAGCATTGTCCATGGTGATGGCTGTGGCATTGTCCGTGCTGGTGGCTGTGGCATTGTCCGTGGTGGTGGCTGTGGCATTGTCCTTGGTGGTGGCTGTGGCATTGTCCTTGGTGATGGCTGTGGCATTGTCCGTGGTGGTGGCTGTGGCATTGTCCGTGGTGGTATATTGACTTGCCTGTTATTATCTGCTAGTCGTGGTGCACTTGGAGCAATTGTCTCCAATTGTCTCAATTGTCTATTAATTGTTAAATTGTGCATTTCACTTCGGATTGGCTGCTCTGAATCGGTATCGCTGTCCCCATTAGTCGGCACACTGGGCAGCTCGTCAAAAATCTCCTCAAGCTCGGATTTTTTAGCCACCAGTGTTCTCAATTCCACCAGCTTCTTATTACAGGCCTTGTTGCGTGGTTTTGTTGCTAAAATAAAATAAATGTAAAAGCCATTATATATTTAGAAAGAAATTAAAAAAGACAAACAAATAGCAGCCAGAGAAATGTGACAAGTATTGTTATAAGTAGAAAAGAGATTATCACAAGCATATGCAAATTTATTACGTTATTGAATGCAGTTGCTGCAATGGCTTGATTTTGGAATACAAAAAAACCGTGAATATTTTTGTATATAAATATGTTATATATAAGAAATATAACTATGTAAGAATGCTTGGAGGTATCAAAGGCAATTATCCCTTATGGGCGATCATTCGAAATCCAAAATTTGCTGCATTATAGGCATCTTTATGCAGGCATTTATGATCGTTTTCACAAATTCTTTGGTTTCTTTGGTAATGATATTGATAATTATGACAACGATTATTATTACTTCGCTTGAATTTCTGTCCTAATGACTGCGCACAGTTATTGTTGTTGTTGTTGTTATTAACCCTTGCGATCTTTTGGCGATACCCATTCTTTAGATTGTTTTTATTATTATCAGCATCGGATTGAGCGTTTGCCTCGTTCGTCTTATTATCATCTGGAAAATAGGGCGAACCGACGAGGGTTTTACGATTCCGGCAAATGTCGATGATATGACGAAATTCCTCATTCTTGCTAAGCGTGCGCGGATTACCAATTAATATAAGCAAAGACATTGGACGCGATAGCAAAACGTTCAAACGCTGCGAAAGATTAATGAGTATAGAAATTAACATTTAAAATTTAGTTAACACGGAACACACTCACTCGACTATTATTGAGGAATCCCAAGTATTCGGTAAATGAGCGCACAAACGAAACTATTATTATTTGCTTCTCTTTGCCCTGAAACAATTCAACCGATCCACATTCGATTTGATGCCAATTGCGCATGTTGAGATGCTCCTGGATGCGTTGATATTGATTCTTATACGGCGATATAATGCCAATATCCGTTTGTGCCAATTTCTCACCATTGATGCCAAAATACATTAGATCCTTCACATAATCCATGACAACATCAATCTCTTTATTGTTGCATAAACTGCACACGAGAAGATAAATTGATTAGTTTGAAATATTGAATATTCAAGCATGAGGAACTCACCTTTTCGAACTTTGCTGATTCATAGCACCAAAAACCGAGTGAAATATGATGGGAAAATCAGCGTTAGGCGCATGAAACCAGTTTTTAGCAAGATCCACATTTTCTGCAAAATAAGAATGTATAAGAATTTCCTGTGATATATATATTTAAAAATTGGTCCATACTCAATGGGGCCTTCGATTTGAGTTCACTGTTGTAGTAGAGATCATTGTAGAGCGCAACAATTTCGGGATGGGAACGATAGTTATATATCAGTCGCGTCTGCACGGCTGCATTGTAATCACCATTCTCGTCCAGGCCGTAGCAATCGCGCTGTATCAGACGTTCAAACAGCGATACACCTAGACCCCAATCACCGGCACGATGCGATTGCAGCACTGCCCCCAGTTGCTTATGATCTCCGGACAGTATTAGGTTTGTTGTCGGTGCAATGGTACAGGCAATGCCCATTAAGACCTCCGGTTCGGTTGATGCGGCTGCCTCATCGACAAATACATGCGAGAATACCTTGCGCTTATCCTCGTCACTTCCAAAGCCACCCGTTGAGAGTTTGCCTGCCAAACTTAGCGTACAGACGACAATCCGATAATCGTGCACTGCCTCCACGGCGGGATAAAAGTGCGCAGAATACATGTTGGAATATTCGAGCAGGAGATCATCGATGCCATCGATGCGACGATCGCAACTGGCCGAAAAGATGCGTACCAGCGGACGCGATTGACCGTTATTCACTTTGGCAATGCAGCGTAGCAGACGCAACGCAATCTCATCACAAGCTGTATTCGAGCCGGCGAGCACAAGAATATGTGTCTGCGGCCGTTCCATAAACAACTGATAGATGGCCTCACAAATTGTGGACGTTTTACCGGTGCCCGGTGGCCCTAATATAATATACGGTGCTGGCAGCTTGTCGGCTAGAGCAATCTGTTGCACAGCTCGCAGCTGTTCGAGATTACAACCGATTTGCGGATTGTTCAGTCGCAAGACACCTTTGGCCACCGGCTGCCAGTCTATGATCTGTGGAAAGAGCAGACGCTGTACATGATCCGCATTCATTGACTTGAGTTGCTTCAGCGCACGATACTGATAGCGTTGAATGGAACGCACTGGACGAAAAATAAGCGTAAATGTCGTTTTATCCGGTAGACGACGATCACAAGTGATGTTGACGCGCTGATCCGATACGCCCAGAATGCGTGCAAAATAAATACGCGGCTCCCCACGCTTCTTCTCCGGTTCGCCAAACTGTTTGTTTGTCGCGTGGCCCCAACGGACGAGCGCATCAAATTCCATCAGTGCCAATTTCATTAGTAGCCCATTATTATCCAACAATTGGCACACACTATTTGCCATGCCAGGCCCCTTCGGAATTGAGTTGGTGCAACGCTCGTTGATGATTAGCACATCATCGCCTGGTGAAATTACAGTATTCGCACTTCCCGTATTGGACCGCAGCTTAACGGACAAATCTTTGCCAAACTGATGCAGCTCCATTTTTGACTGTTTAAATGCCACATAGGATTGTATGCGCTCAATATCCTCTACCTGGAGCAGAGTGCCCAGTGCCCCGTATAAATTCGTAGGCGTTAGTATCTCTCCGAGATCACGATAGTTGCCATAATCCTTATTGTAGGCGGCCAGCTGCTCTTGGGCAATCGGCGCATTAAGTTTCATGGCCTTCAAGACCTCATCGGGCGGTATTGCCGGCTCCAGGTGTCCGCTCTTAAATTGCTTACCTTTGGAGAGTCGATATGGATTCACATTGAAACTGACCTTGGGCAATGCCTCGGTGCGCATGAAATGATGCTGTTCAACATAATGTTTACGTTCGCCCTTCACCAGCTGACTATAGCCAATAACAATGGGCTGTTCCCGCAAAATCATAAATACATGCGAGTCGACAAAGAAGATCAGTTGGCCATTATCTGATATGTCGACCGGTAGACGATGATTGTAGACATAGTAGAACTGACGTGATTGTACAATTATAATCTTTTCAATCACAATGTCCTTGAGTTGCGTTTCAAGTGTAAATCCAAAATAATGGCTATCCACGCAGCTTTGATACGACAGCTTCAGCATGGGTTTCTCGCTGTAAGCATAAGAGAATAATTATAGATTAAAGATCTGGGCATCTATCTAAATATATAAATATCGTACTATTTTTCCATTTTGTGCAACGACTCAAAGCACGACTCATCACCATGGTATTCGATGTGTTCCTCGTATTTTTCAATGCTTTCAAAATTGCATTGACAAATGTAGCATCCCATCGAATTCAGCTCGAAATTCTTGTTGAGCTTTTGAATTTGGGTCTTTTCATAAATCAATGGCACCAGTTCGACGGAATCGTCCAGTACATATTCTATGGTAGGAAGTATAGAATAAATCAATCAATATCCTACGATATGGAAATATGATTAAAGAACAAAGAGATATTACTTTGGGTAATCGGTTCATCATCAAGCGATGCGCTTGTCACGCTACTGACGGCAACTGGATCATTATGCCGCTGATTCTCTTCCATGTTATTACATTTTTCCTTGCGAAACTCCATCATGGTCAGGTCCTTGATGCGGTAATTGTAATTGCCGCGCGGTGTATTCATCAAAAAGTTTGTACGCTTCAACAGTGTTCCGATCTATAAATAGAAGTGACAGTTATAAACATGAATCTACATATATATATATAAACATAAATATACACAGCTTTCAATCGATTTTGCTTTTTTTGCCGCTTATATTGTATAAACATGAAATATATGTAAATATCACTCGAGATGAGTCAACTAGGTTTGAATGAGGGGAATCACAAGAACATATACGAGTACATACATATGGGGTTTTACGTATAAGTTCGTTGGGTTTTTCCAGATTTACGTTAAATGTGCATTACACTTGCGAAAACTTAAAACTAAATGATTAATAAGAGCAAGCCTTTAAAAACAGATAAAAATAATATTTGTCCTATAAATAAGGTTGTATTTAGATCCCACAAAACCGGCATAGCACACACTTAATTTTTTTTGTAAACAGCTGAGCATCGTCAGATAGAACAATTAAAAAAAAAACCGGATATATATTGTGGGCAAGCCCCACAGCCGAAACGAAAAGAGTGAGAGAAATCACAACTGATAAAAAAAGGCAACAAATCAGCATGCGGTTGAGTGAGCATGGAATTTAAGTACTTTTGGATGAGTAACAGTTATTAATTTGGACTTACCTTGGACTTGTTAATTCAATATTATCAGTAAATTGATTAATATTCAAAGAGCTTACGATTGCAAAAGAATATTTTTGAAGTAAATACTAATTTTCGATTCGATCTGGTTTATATAAATGCTAATAATTCAAGTTGATGGCATATTTAAATTTTTGCTTTGCTTTAACCACTAAGCAGACAATACAATCTTAAAATTGGTATTATTGACTCGAAATGCGAAATTGCTTATTCGAACAGCCGCTTGCGCACTGTGACATGATCCCGTTCAAAGTAATCTTTGTATGTATGCGTATATTGTATTGCCTCTATTTATGGTCTGATTAGTGCTTTAACCAAACACTTTAGTTATGATTTGTAACTTTTGCGAATTTGAAATTATAGTTGATCAATACTCACATTGTAGTGGCCATTCATGGTCAGTTTGGTGCACAACTGGGGATCCGACTGCAGATGCTGCTCGAATTTGCATCGAAGGATGCGCTTATCCACCAACCAACCGCTGCGGGCGCTCACCACTTCTTCCTCGGCCATCTTGAGCAGAAAGCTTCCAATCAGTTCACGCTCTAATTACGGGTGTGTAAACTAGTGTTTAATTTTTTTTTTTGTGTAGGTTAGGTTGCCTACTTACCCCATGCCTTGCGTTGCGGATCGCCATTGGAATCTTCAATGTTGTTGTCGTTGTCATTGGTTTTATGATTTGTAAATATATCGGAATTTTCTGGCGGTGTCGCTTGCGGCGACGAAACGGAAGGTGGCATTGTTGCTGTGTTTGTAATGATTTTAAATTTAGTATTGACAGGAATCGCCATCTTTTGACCATTGGTCATTTGTGGTTTTTCATTTGACATGATAAATATGGGTACGAACACAAAGGAACAAACAATAAAACTGTTTCGCTGGCAAACAAGCATACACCTGCACACAAGTAGCGCGACGCACACACAAACTTATACTGTCACAAAGAAGAAAACACACAATCGTTCTCCGTATTTTTACTTTTTCTTTTTATTAACAATCGGCAAGAGCAACGCTCTCTTATACTACACACAGTAACAGTTAATCGGTCAATGGCGACAGCGCTTCGCGTGCAACTGTTTATATAGAAATGCACTTGCCTACGTCACAAAAGATAACACTATGTGATGGTCTGGTCTCTCTCGAACGAAGCTATTGTGGGTGATTCCGTTTTTTTTTTTTATGCGTTGTTGTATGTATATATATACATATATATATATATACATACAACAATAATATATATATTTATATATATATCTACGCATATACATACTTACATGTGTGTATGTGCTTCTTTCACTTACCACTGCGAATTTTTGTTTGAGTTAAAAACATGCCACGCCTTCTTAAAAAGTATTGAATGTATTTTTGTTTTGTATTTTGTGTGTATGTTTGTTAGAATTGCAATATTGGGTGTAATATGATTTTAAATTAAACAGAATAATTCCTCTGTGTGACTTAAAATTCTTTCTATTTATGAAATTACTAATAATAAAAAACGGCACGTACACTCAAGTAACCACGTGATAAACAAAGTGCATTGTATTCCAGAACTTCCTACTTTACCGGGGAATAACAAAAATCGTACTCTCTGCATTGTGACCAGTTGTGGCAATTGTGAGCAAACTGTTTTTTCTGCCTTGGGTACAGTGTGACCTGCAGCTGACTGCTAATTACAGTGTGACCTGAACTTGCGAATTCAAATTAGTTTTCAATTTTCATATTACGAATAAAATCAGTTATTGGGTTAACAACTAAAATTTTAAAAGACAAATACATAAAGCCAATTAGATCATTGTATCTATTATTAAAACATAAAAAAATTAATTCATACAACTAAACATTACAGCACTATTCATAAAATGAGCAAGATTTTATTTCTTGGCCAACTTGAGTTTCTCGGAGCCAAAGATGACGCCAGTGTCGACCAGTTTGCGTTTCGTGGCAAACGGATTGACCGAATTAAGAGGCGATCGCTGATCACCCTCAGTTGCTGACTTGGAGTCGCTCGTCTGCGATTCCGATTCACCGAACAGATTTTCTTGAGTATCCAATGGAGTGATGGCATCATCTGGTGTCGCTGGACGAGATGCGGCTGCCGCTCTGAATAGATTTGGTGAATTCGAGAAGCGTTTCAGCGCACTACGTTTCAATGCGCTTAGCTCCATGGCCTTGGGCGCCAATTTCGGAGTCCCAGCAGTCGATAGCTGGGGCATCATGGGCAACACAATGGTCGCCGCAATGCCATTGGCGCCGAGGAGCTGTTGCTGTTTACGCGCCTCCTGCACCGCCTCCAGTTGTGGCAATAGTTCACACAATCTATCCGACAGATGAATGCGGCCACGCTTCGAGGCATATTTGACGGCAAGCTGAAGGAGCTCGGTGCAGGCAATGTTCTCCACAAGTTCCCTGGCGCGTGCCTCGCACTCGCTGCTACAGGCCAAGGCGAACAGCTTGATGGCCATCTCCTTTTGCAGCTTCTCTGCACCGTCCACTTGCATAATGCACGCCCGCATTAGCGTATCCTCCAGCTCCGTCTTCTCCAACTCAATGTCACAGAGTGGCAGTTGTAGGCGCAACTCCTGCACCATTGGACGTGGATTTGTCATCGGATACGAGCTGGCGCGGCACAGCACCGCTTGAATGATCTGCCTCGGCTCTGAAAGTGAAACTATAAAGTAATTATTGCAAACACTTGTGCTCTGTTTCAATGTGTCGCATATGGGAAACCAGGCATTGCTTGCCCGCCTATACAGCTGGACGAGACCCATATTATCGGCCAAGCAGGGCGAGCCAACATCTGAGAAACCCAGCCAGCTCAATTGTCGACCCGGCGTCAATGAAACCGGCAGCTGCTCCACGCGTAAACTCAAGCCACTGACATGGATCAACATGCCAGCGAGATGCTGTTGCTGCTGGCTGCAACCGGCGGAATGGTAAACGCACAGCAAACTATGCTCATGTCCAGCCAGCGCTAGCACAGGTCCTGGAATGCTGAGCACCTCCCTTTGGGTGCCCATCACGCTAAAGAGTCGCAGAAAGTGATTACTGGTGGCGACAGCAATCAGTTGGCTGGTTGCCACCAGCGCCTCCACGCTCTCGCAATCGGGTAGACTGAGTGACCATTCCTTATTCCCGGCCGCCGCCAAGGCAATCACGACCAGCTTGCCGCTCTCCGTGGAGGCCAAGGCCAAAGCGCTGCGACTCAAACTCGCCACATTATGTTGATTGTAATTGTTGCTCAAGTGGAGTGCATGATGCACACTGGCATCATGGAATTCCACATCAATGGCACCATCTCCATTGGGTTCCGAATGCGCTGACACAATGCCGACATCATTCCATGCCAAATAGCGATGCTCCAGCTCATTTGGAGTAGCACCCGGCTGGAAGGCCGCCTGCTGCTTGAAGAGTTTCACTTGTGGAGTGGCGTACGGTGCATGGCTGCTGCTCGCCAAAGAGTGTCGGGAGTGCTCATCATCATCATCCTGAGTCTCTGGCTCTGCATAGTTCGCATTGCTCATAACTTTGCGCTTCAGCTGCTCCAGACTAACGCCATCGCCGTCGTCGGCATCGTCCACTTCCCCTCCATTGCCCTGTTCAAATTCGAAATCTGTGCCTGCCAGCAGCTCATCCGATTCGCCCACTAGCTCGAGTTCATCTTGTGGCTCATCACCAAGAAATATGGTGCCCAGCTGGCCGGTGGCATCACAAAAGGCCAACTCATCCACATTAGCTGGATTCCAGGCAAGGCACGTAATCGCCTTGCAATCAGACGGTGGCGCCTCCACTTGGAGCGCCCGTCGCCTTTTCACATCAAAGATGCTCAATTCACCGCTGGTCGTCCCAGCGGCCAGACGCTCCCCGTTGGGTGAGAACTGACAGCAGCTATAGTTGCTGGAGACGCGTTCATCCAACAGCTTATAGGCCAACTCCCAGTTGGATGTGTTCAGCACTAAAATCTCCTTATCCAATGCATAGGCCAATTGCTCACCGCACTGCGGTTCAAAGCTGGGCGTGCCAAAGAGACTGGCGCTTTCGAAACTATTCACGCGAGGCAATCCGGACACGCTCTTCACCTCGACGCCCGTGGCAAAATTCCAAATCTTTAAGTGGCCATCGCCTGCAATGGAGGCCAACAGTTGTCGTTCGGCGTGCACATCCAACGCCAAAATGGGTCCCTTGTGACCCTCCAGCATAGTCTCTTGGCCAGCATTATCACCACGCAGCACTTTTATGCTGGTATCCTCACTGCCCGCAGCCGTAAATTCGCCACAAACTCGTAGGCAAGTTGCTGGCGCTGTAAATCGCATCAGGATGCCATCACTGTCCATGTCGGGGAACGTATACGCATGCACCGTATTGCGATCTGTGGAGGCGAGCAGTCGTGTGCCCGTATGGGCAATGCACATCACAAATTCACCCAGGCAGGTGGAGCGAGGGTCATCGTCGCTTATGCAGGTCCAGTGGCGAATGTCGCCATCGGTGCCGCATGTGATTATGTAATCACCCTTTGGCGTGTACAGCAGTCCGGTGTAGCCATTGGTGTGCGCATAGCGCAGCGAGCTGCGCGAGAAATTCATAATTTCAATCCAAATCAATAATACAAGCTACGGTCTTCACTTTTACAGCGTTTCGCGCCAAAACAAAACTTAGCAGTGCTAAACAGCGCGGACAGTTGCCCAACACTGAGCAGCACTGATTTGTAGTTGACAAAATCAAACTGCTCACTTAAAAGTACTCAGACAAGTCTGCGAACAGTTTTAATTGCTTTGTGATTATTTGTAGGGGAGAAAAATCAAACAAAAGTCATACTACACAGTTATTCTAAACTGCACAATTTGAATGAAATTAATGAAATGTAAATACTCATAAAACGATGAATGCATATGATCTCTGTTAACTGGAAGCACCCTGTATTAACAGCATATGGTATTTTGTTAACAACATACTAGCCGTAGAGATAAACAGCTGTGATTTGTATTATTGTTTTCGTACCCGGCATTACGGCATTAATAATTATTTTTTAATGATGTTTAAAACGTGCACAAAACGCTTAACACAGAATTGTGGCGCCTGGCGATGCTCGACAACGCAGCCAACACACATGAACATATTCGACAGGAATGCAAAGCGGCTGCAAAAGGAACGTGCTGCACTCAGGTGATTTTTATTTGCTGTGATTATTGCTGCCATTGCAACAAATAATAGAAATGTTTTTACAGCGCCGATGTGGGTCTGTATGATTACCTAAAGGAGGAGGTAGGCTTTCGCCTAGCGGATCGTGTGTTTGACATTAAGCGCGAGTTCAAGACAGCCGCCGATATCGGTTGTAATCGTGGCTTTATCTCCCGACACATACTCGCCGAGTGCGTGGAGCATCTGACGCTGACGGATACGAGCGCCACAATGCTGGAGCAGGCACAGGGCACGCCCGGCTTGCAGATGCACAAGCAGCTGCAGGATGAGGAGCAATTGGATGTGGGTAAACGGCAAAAATCTTTTATTTTAATGGGGAATCTTAATGAAATCGATTGCTTTTGCAGTTTGAGGAGAATTCGCTTGATCTGATCATCTCCAGCTTGAGTTTGCACTGGGTCAACGACTTGCCTGGTTGTTTTGGGCGCATCAAGCGCAGCTTGAAGCCCGATGGTGTCTTTATAGCCTCGCTATTTGGCGGCGATACTCTCTATGAGCTGCGCTCCTCACTGCAACTGGCCGAGCTGGAGCGGAAAGGTGGCATTGCGCCGCATGTTTCGCCCTTTACACAGATACGCGACATTGGTTCTCTGCTGAATCGGGCCGGGTTTACGATGCTAACCATTGATACGGATGAGCTGATTATTGGGTACCCGAGCATGTTTGAGCTGATGTGGGATCTCAAGGGCATGGCCGAAAGTAATGCGGCGTTCAACAGACCGGCGCATCTCAGTCGCGAGACGATGCTCGCGGCCAGTGCCATCTATAAGGAGCTGTACGGCAAACGCAACGAAGAGGGCGTTCCGGCCACTTTTCAAATTATTTACCTAGTTGGCTGGAAACCGGGTCCCAATCAGCCGCAGCCGTTGCCACGCGGCACAGCCGAGGTATCCCTTAAGGATCTGGGCACAATCTTTGAAAAGGGTGGCAAAATTAAATTGGATCAAGATACGTAAAGTTTGGTGCTGTAGATTCTAATAAAAAGTTTTACAAAAAATTCAATTTTGTTTATTTAAAAACTGAATTCACATTAATCTTGAAACTTAAACAGAAAAAAAAGAAAACTAAATTAAAAAACAAATTGATTGTTTTGAGAAAGCAAAGTATCTTGATTATACTGCTTGATAAATTTAAATTTACGCAAATACATAGTTTTCCGTTTTTGTAAATTATAAATTACTAAAAATTAGTTATAAACTTGCATTTGGTTATATATTAAGATACGCATACATAACTATATATATATATAAATAATCGTAATCATAATCATTCATTTTGTTGCTCTTGTTGCATTTATATTTGGTAGCATTTTGTTGTTTTTGTTGCTGTTGTTTAATGTTTAATGTTTAATATACTTCATGGACGTAACTTTTTGTTTTGTTTTGAATTTTTAACGTTGCTTTGTATTTTGTTCGGTACGTATATACAAGTACAATTTACAACATGTCTATAATATCTATAATTTATATTTATATATTGTAATTTAATATGCAATTTAGTTGTTTAGCTTATCTTTGTTATTGTTTTTTTGTTTTGTATTAAATACGAGTTGCTCTTGCTACAATATTTATATTTTGTATTTTATATATATTTTTTTGTATTCTCTTTAGTTTTTTGCGTTTAATTCTCGATTGCTTTTTGTTGCTTGAATGTTTTGTTAAATATTTTAGGCCCTTTTCCCAGTTGGCCTTTTGTCAGTTTTATTTGTTTGTATTTATTTTTGGCTATGTTATATTCAAATTATCTTTACAAGCACACTTTGTTAAGATTTGTTTTTGTTTTTATGTACAAAGGATATCAAAAATGGTTTGCCGAATATTATTGATATTTAAGAGCAAGAAACTTGAAATTTTCGAAAATTGTGTGTGTGTGTGTGGAGTGTTTGCTTTGGTTGTGGCAAGGCGACAAAGCTTAAAGCTTAAAGCTAGACCCAGGACGACGATGACAAGATTCAGAGCTGCCTCAGCGGCTAGGCTTTGTTTGTCGTCGTCGTCCTGGCTAATCATCCAAGCGCCAGCGGCGAACGTGGCGGCACCGGCGGCGGTGTGGATGTGGCTGTGATTGTTGCTGTTGCTGTTGCTATTGTTGTTGTTGTTGATACTGATGATGTTGTGGTGTTCTTACTGTTGTTTGCTACCGTCGCATTCGACGACGGCGGCAGCTGACGTCAGGTGCCTAGTAGCAGTTCGCGCTGTGGTGCATTTTGCAGCAAATTGGCGGTTTTCAAATGAACGCTACAAATGTATAAATATAAAAATTAGCTTGAATCGAAAGCATTCAAAATATATATATTGAGTATTGTGCTCACTTATTGTCCTCCAGCGACATGGTCTCCGATGAGCCGTGCGAGGCAACTGAAGTACCTGCAAGCGAACTTCGTATTGAGTGCGAATCCTCGGGAACAGTAAGCGTAACTAATATTTTTGTTTTGTTTTTTTGTTTTTATAGTATTTTATATAGATAGACGTTTATACGTTTTTTTAAAGTTATTTTTTTGCCAATGTTTTTTTTTGTGTAGCGTTTTTTTCGTTGTGGTTCCAAATTGTTCATTTCGGTTTCCCATTTAGCCAATGCGTTGGAGAATTTATTTTGTTTGTATTTTTTATGTTTTGAAAAAGAATTTGCATTTAGTTTGAGTAAACGAATTTTGGGTTAGAGATGTTAGTGTATGTGTTGTAGTGGGTGTTGTGCAAAATAAAATATGATTTTATTTTTTTTACTTTTCTTTTATTAATCAAACAAGAGCTGCATAAGTTCAGAGTTATGCTAGCTTCTAATTGAGAACATGCAAAAGTCGAAAGAACATAAACAAAAACTAGCAACAAATTATGAATTCAGTACAAAAAATTATATTTTTATTTATGTGTGGCATTTAACTAATTTTTTATATTATATATATTACATACGGTTTTGCTAGAGCTACAATTTGAATTTGGCTTCAACTCGAACAGTAAACAATAAACTAATGTTTTGAGTGTAGCAAAATATGTAAATGCAATCCTCAACTTAGGCAGAAATAATAGTACACTTTGTATATATGCAATTACAACATATAAGTAAGCATAAGTATATCAGTAGTTTGTATATATATATATATAATATATTGTATATATAAGTAAGTAAATAAGTTTACGATAGTTTTGTGGGTTGTGCATTGAAAATCGTTGTACGTATTGCTGGAATCGTTGGTTTCTTAGGAATTATCAGTTGTTTTCTTTTGTTTGTTTCTTTGTAGATATCGTATGACGTGTGACTAAGTAATATCAGAGTGTGTGAGAAATGTTTCTTTTTGCAACGTATTACACTAAAATACATAAAGCAAAATGACGATAGCCAATATTGTTGTACACAAAAATTAAAGCTAATACACTGTAATTTGAACTAATCAATTGGCATAACAATTTCAAATGAGCAAACGGCAAACCAAAAAACAAAAAAACAGGGTATAATCATAAATCATAAAGTACAAAATCAAACTTAAATGCTACGGCATAAATATATATACTATATAGAAAGCAGACTAAAGACGCGTATTCTCCACGCTCAGCGCATCATCATCATCTTCAACATCATTATCAATATTATGATTAAGTTCGTCTTTGTGCTGATTGTTTAGAATTTGTTGTTTCCCATGAGGAGCGACGCCGCCTGCGCTTCCATTCTGGTTCTGGACAAGAATGCGTGTGCCGTGAGGTGATTGTTTGATTGATGGTTGTTGGTGGTGGTGATGACTCTCTGGCTGCAAATGTAGCATATGCTGGCTCTGCAGCGGCTCCAGTGCCCTATCCAGATCGAGTCGATTGCGACTATCGCTATTATCGCTGCTGTAGCTATGCCTCGGATTTGATAATCTATCGTGGTGCATGTGGTGGTGCTGCTGCTGATATTGCCAGGCGGCATAGTTGAGATTGTTAACGCTCTGGCTGCGATTGTCGTCGGGGCCGTTGGTGGTGGTGGTGATCACGTAGCCGTTGCTGTACAGCGAATAGCTGCTATTTGCCGTCGAGGTGGCTAAACTAGTCATACTCTGATAGGTTTTCATTGAATACGCATCACCTACGAACACAATGAGAGTTTTTTTTGGGAATTGATTGGCGGATTTTAGTTTAATTTTTCAGATTCAGTCAGACGACAGACAGACACACACACAATTTTGTTATCACAGTTATTCTCCATATAAAAGATCCAGCGCAGAGACATTTAGCGTTAAGCGTTTATGAGCGAAGACATTGTTAGACAAATGCGTTGTTTTTTATTTTTATTTTTTTTGAGAGAGAACGAGTTATAATTACAAAATGAGTGTGTTTATGTGTGTGTGTTTGGGGGGGGGGGGGGGGGGGTGAACTGAGCGCATTTATTTAATAGGCGTGACACGGCGAGGGTTAGATATATATATATATATATATATGATATCACTTATCCATTGGCTTATCCCTTAAAAATATGTATTTACAGTTTTTATATTAATTAATTTTTTTTTTTTTAGTTTAGTAATAATAATATAAAACGAAACTGGGATGAGTCGCTGCTAAACAGGCATATGTACATTTATAATCCACCCAGAAATCCCAGAAAATGGCCGCTGACTCATGCAACAAATTGTTGAGTTAAAGTTCAATGCAAACAATTTAATTGAAGAGACCCATGAAACTTATTAAACTCGTTCCGCTTATACGATGGCTCTTATTGCAATAAAGTTTATCATGAAATAGCCACTCGCTTAAGAACAGATAACCTTATCATAATCAAATATAAAAGAAATCTAAATAAAAATATAGCTTATTTAAATACATATATGTTATGTATGACAACAAAACCCATAAGTATAAGGATCGTATATATATACAAAATGGGGACGTAAAACAATAAATACATATGCCATAAGCTCAAATACAAATACAAACAAGTAAAGACGATCATAAAACTATATAATACACGTGTAAAATAAAATAACAATATTTGTATTGCTTTACAAAGTAAAATAATTCAAGATATAAATTCTGGTTTTAAAGCTTGCACCACACACTAAAACAACATTGTCAAGTGCTTTTTATATATATATGTATACATAATTTTTATACAAATTGATTAGAGTTAGCTGTTACGTTTAGTATAGAGAAGCAAGCGTTAGTAATCGGTGTGTATATATATAAAGATAGTAAAGTAATTAGTTGTTGTGCAAAGATCATATAAACAAATGGTCACTTGTTGCTTTGAAACTTACCCGTTGCGCATTCGGATGTCTCATAGGATACTGTTGATTGTACCTCGATTGCATTGTGTTCTTGTCTGCAATTAATATATATAATTAATTGATATATATAATACGATTAATTTGAATTCGAAAATGTTGACAACCTTGACATTATATCGGTTAAGACTTGCTTCTCCGTATTGGTATAGTCACGCCTCTGTCCCGTCTTCTTATCCCGATCAGCCTCGACAAATACGCCCAGCTCTCGTGTGGGAAACTCATTGGATTTCGCTGGTGGCGGCACATCCAATTTCAGATCTCTTAGCTTCTTCATAACACGCTCCAACGCTTGAACAGCATCGTCGTCATTATAACCGAAATTTTTGTGCAGCTTCACCTGCAAATATTCAATGATGGCATCCATATCCTTCAGGCGCAACAGCTCATCCTTGTGCAGATAGAGTATGGTAACAGCCATGGCCAAAATGACGCGATCGCCATCTAGCAGAAAAATATCCCAAACACGTAAACTCAGACTAAAAGGCACCTGTGTAGAGATAGTTCCAACTCAATTTAGTTAAAAATACAAATATACAATTTACTTACGCGCTCCACAAAGACGACAAAGAACCACTTGATGGCATAGAGCAACGCATCCACATTATGTTTGATAAAATGTTTGTGTAATTTACGCATCAACTTGGACAGAATGCGATCGTGATGCTCGATGAAGCGCGTCAGCTTGGGGAAACCCTCAATGAACAGGCCGTGCATGCCAAATTTGGGATCCGTAATCAGTGTGTTTAGAGCCCAGAATGCTTCCTCCTCCTGCATGTAGAGCAGCAGAACGCCCGCCACACACGCCATGCCCTGGCAATATCCCAACTCTGAATTATAAACGCTATATGCATTTAATACATTGAACAGGGAGCATTGCTTGACACTGTAGCGTTCCCGATAGGCGAGGTTATCACGAAACTGACGATTGACGTCCGCATCGATTTGACGCGTCTCCGTTGCATTCTCTTTGGCCATTTGCAACATACGCGCATAGATGCCCTCATTGGTATTCATTGACTGTTGCACGTTAAGTAATTTCTTCCAGGCTGGCCAACGCATACGATCCGGTATACCTTTGTAGACACGCTTGTGCAGCTTTTCATGTGGCGGTGGCCAATCCTTCAACATTTTCACCCATTTCTTGTCGCGCTCCAATTCGATCTTGGTGCGCTGCACCTCATGGGAGTCGCGTGAAGATGGCAGGCGGGAGTCGTGCATGAAGCCGTATCTAAGAACATCAAGAAACAAGAATAAACAAAAGAAAAAGAACAACAATTAGTTGACAATTTGCCAGTGTCTGATAAGATATCAAATATGCTTGCCAAGCGATTTCCCACCAGGTGTAAGAAAAATTCCTGTTACTTTATTTATTCTTTATGGTCTGTGTGCGATAATAGCTTAATAGATTTTGTCAGCTTATCATGTGGATAATGATACTATGTTTTGAGTTCTATGAACTTTATTTTACTAAACTCAGAGTTCAAGTTTATAAAAATTTTGCATGCTTTTGTGGCTGGGCATCTTAAACAATTAAATTTTTCTTTGTCTGAATCCCAGCCAATTATGTTTTTTTAAATAGCCCCCGAAATCGTATAAATTTTATAAATTTTTTCTTATTTATTGTTTTTTTTTTTATTATTAAATTAGCTTTAATTTAATTTGAACTATTCTTATCCTTTTGTATCGACAGACTTTAGTTGACATTAATAAAACAAATAAATAAATAGTCAATCAGAAAATAAATATTTAATACAATTTATAAACATTTCTTATCCTTTTAATTTGAATTTAAAATTAAATTTTATTTTAATTGAATCTATTGGTTATTGACACTAAATAAATTAATAAACAATTAAACAGAAAACAAACAATCATCTTTCTCAATTACCTTAAGCAAAACGCCCTCAGATTTTAGTTGCCAATCATTCAAAATAAAAAAAAACAAGTCATAAGCAGCTGCTCGCTGAATTATCATGACATCATGTCATCAAATCACAACAATAAACATTGTATAAACGATGAAAGACAGATATCGAGAGACGGGGGGATATTTAAAGAGTTTTACTTACTTATCTGTTATGTGATAGATCTCAAATGTTGGATTCTCCCAGGAGTCGACCTTATTTGTGGGATCCGTTCCCAGTTCATAGCGCTTAAATATATCCTCACGCTCATCCTCGGCACGTTTAACTAATGCGCATTGTTGATCATGTTGCTGTTCCTGTTCCTGTTCGCCATTGTTATGGGCGGGCGGAGCGGCTGTCATTGTGGGCGTGGCAACGTCGGCATCCAATTGCTGCTTTCACTTGCAGTTGTTGTTCTTGTTGTTGTTTTAGATTTGCTCTTCTTTTGCTGTCTCTGCTGTGAATGCTGCTTAGCAAGAATTCTGTTTAATGGGAGCGGCTGCTGCTGTTTGGCGATAGCGCGAAACTTATATTTTTTTTAAGATAAAGGCCAGAAAACAATATCATTAACATATGAAAGCGAACTCAAAGAGAGAAAGAGAGCCGCACACAAACACAGACAGCAATCAACAGCAAGTTTTGTACATTCATTTATAAATGCAAGTCTTGGATTTCACTGCAAAAAAAAAAAGTTTGTTGCATATATATGTGTGCTTTGTGTGCTTTGCTTATTAAATATGCAGCAACAACAATAACAGAGAGTGAGCGAGAGGGAGGGGGGGAGTGCTAGCAGCGTGGCCAAATGACGTGATATTCAATAATATTTAAACGCGTCCCTGAAGCGGCGGTATCAACAACAAGTAATCACAGAATGCTACTCAAAAAACGCCCCCACATTTTGCGCTTGTTGTTGTTGCTGCAAAATTCGAATTCGAAAAGCACTTGCACTAATAATATACGTTTATTTTATTCATAATCCTATTTATCTTGCACTTCCTGTTTTGATTTTGCTGCGATTTTTTTTTTTTGTATTTTTGTCAACAGCTCACTCACTCATACACACACACACAGGCACGCACACAGCACGCACACACACGCACTCACACACACATAAACACAATGCGTTTTGTTCTGCCTGCTTTCACTGTCTCTGCAGCTTTACTGATATTTGCTTTGTTTTACATTTGGTGTATATGGTTTGTTGTGATTATTACCATTTAATTTTGCTATTATTTATGTACAAATTGTGTTCAATTATTTAAAATGAGCACGATTGCTATTTTTTCAGCCCGCATGTTGAACGACTTAACAGAACTGACTGCCCACTTAACAGACTACTGCACAGTTAACAGCACATACAGCGTTGCCAATTAAGTAATACATTTGGCGGGCCAGCAACTGCCTGGCAGCGCCGGCGGCACTGAGCCAGCTCGATAATCGTTGACAATCGATAGGCAACTGATATTAAGTTCGTACGTCTTCGACCATTTTTTTTGCGTGTACGTAGTTTTAATTGTGCTCATGTAAAATTGTGTAAAAAGTCCATGAAAACGTATCAAGTACAGGAAAAAAGTGTTGTGCTGTGCACTAAACGCTTTAGCACGCTAAAAACGATACAAAAAACGATGCGCACACAATAATTCCATTGAATAAAACGGGTGAGAAAATGGTCTATGCCATTGAAGTGCGTAGCAAATTACACTATGAGAGTTTCCACTCCAGCTCCAGCCACTCGTTCACAACGAGTAGTTGTCGTCGATTAACGTCGCTGTCGTCGTCGTCGACAATCAGTCAATAATCGAAATCCAACAAAACCCGCCATTAACAAGCATTGCCTGTCCCCTGCTACCCTCTCACTCCGTCTTTCTCGTTGTCATTCGCAGTATTCTTCGAGATCGACATTTGAGAGCTGCAATCAAAATTTCTTTGTGCATTTTTTGGCTGCAAGTGCAACAACTGTAACATTCAGCATGGTCTCAACGCGTCAAATGTGCGGCAGTGGTGCAGGCTGCGCCGGTGGCTCAATTTTCGAGGAGACTCCAACATCCTCGCGTGCCACTGTGGTGAGACGCACCACAAGCACAACCAATTACCAACAACAACAGCAGGAACAGGAGCAGCAGGAGCAGGTTGCCAGCTCTTCCACTGCCTCCTCGTTGGATGTGGCAGCCTCGCAGCCTCCTTTGGACTTTCTCGATTTGCCCACGGAGCTGATCATTAAAACGCTTGGCTATTTGGATTATAAGAAAATCAGCAATCTGAGATTGGTAAGTGGTCGTATTTTATTTAATCAATAAAATGCAATTTGCAAAAAAAATAAATGTAAGTAGAATGCGCGTGGGTCGCTTCCAGCTAATGTTGGTTCTGAAGGAGGGAGGGGGCGGTGTAGCGGTTAGCGGGGCATGTTATTCAACTACCTGCATGCACTTGTTGTTTTTGCCTATAGTTGTTTTTGTTGATGCTACTGCTGCTTTAGTTGTATATTATTTTTACCCTCTCAAAAGTCGATGCCGTTTACGAGCTGAGCGCGTGTCGTGACACGATGTGTTGAGCAGAAATAGACACGACAATGAAGTGGACAAAAATACAGAGCGGAAATTTAATCCTCTTTTCTTTGTTATCAACATCTTCCTATTGGCGGACTTCGTAAAAAATACTCTAGAAACTTGAGAATTTTCATTCGAAGCAGCAAGTTTTTTTTTGTAGCAATTGACATGAAATAGTTTATTGTTAATATGAATGTATGCATGCATATATTGTATATTATGTATATATTTTTATGTTTTATAAAAAATAGACTTGTTTTGATTAAATAGCTCATTGTTGATTTGAATACATATATATATTTTTTTTAGTTTAAACAAATTTTCGTGTCACGGGGCTACCTCTGTTTTTTTTTGCTTTGGCATTTTTTTTTGTGTTTCTGTCATGAAACTGATTTTGTGTGCATGTCTGTTTGCCTGAGTGTGAGTATCTATGTGTGTGTTGTGTGCGCGTGTGTGTTGTGCCTTGGTTAAGTAGGTAGTCAAACGTAATCTGATATATTTTGTAGATGCTCTTAAAATTTGGGATGCGGGAGCTTCTCTTTTTCTTTTTTTTAATTTAAAACTGAATAAAAATGAAGATATAAAATTGTTGCAGGTGTCGCATCGCATGAACGAAATTTGCATGAATATGCTGAATGCAACATTTGCGCGACAGATCAAGACAACGTTGAAACGCTTCCAATTGATCAAGTCGAGCATGCCACGCAGGGAATCAGCACGTCGTCATCATCCGTTGTCCTGCGAATGCGACATCATCGAGACATGCTACATGCGTCTCTCACTGCTCCAGATGTCCATGGGCAAGCACATCGAGCGCGGACATTGCTGTTTCTTTCCGGGTGCCGTAAGTCCATATATAAATATATATATATATATAAATCTGTTATCCATTTAATATATTCAACTCCATTGCAGATATTGGATGAGGTGCATTCGATTTTGAACTATATCAGTATTACGCCACGTTTGCAGCGTCCATATCGCGTGACGGATGAACTCTTTGATCTCTCCACCATGGCCATGGAGTACTTTAAGGATCGCATTGAGCCCACGCTGCCGGGACTGGCGTATTTCAACAAGGACTTCTTAATGCCCGCAATACCAAAGCGGCGTTAGTTTCACATTGATTTTATTTCAACTTGTGACTCGCCTGTTAATCAGATTCTCTCCCTCTCTCTTTCGCTGTTGCAGCCACGTTGGCTATTAGCTCGGATCTCTCGGACAGCGTAAATAACTCACCACCTCAAAATCATATGGTCTTGCGAAAGGGCATACGCAAGATTAAGCAGGGCATGAAAATGTACAATAATCAGCTATCGATGCTGCGCACCGAATTGCGCACTTGCAAGCGTAAGGCTGGTGAGCAGAGCAAACAGCTCGCCGAGCAACAGAATCTCCTCGCGGAGCAGCAGAAGCAAACGCTCGAGTATGCAAATCGTCTGGACGAGAACGACAAAAAGAATGAGGAAATGTCTCGCAAATTCTCCACATTGTTGCAGGTTAATCGCAAGAGTCAGTTTAATCCTTAAATTAATTGATAATTACTGTTTGGTTTTTGTAGGAACTCAACAAGTGCAAGACCGAGCTACAATTCTGGCGTTCCAAGAGTCCCGCCATACCCTTTGCGTGCAGCTCATGTAATCAAAAGGTGGCTCCAGTGCTGCCGCCCGAGGATCTACAGGCGCTTGTCAATCAGGGTGTCGATCCCGAGAATATCATAATCATTAACGATGAGATCGATGCGGATGTGGATGCGAATGGGGATGGTGATGAGGGCGATAATGCTAACGGATTTCCGATGACAGTCTCTGTGAACAATCCGTTCGCATTTCCGGACGAAACCACCACGGCAAAACTGTTGGCCGTCGAAACGGCTGCAAAGAATCTGAAACGTAAATATGCTGCAACGTTGGCAACGGACACTGAAATCGCCAACGTTGCTGTCGAAGCAACGTCCAATGCAATTGCGTCCAATGCGACACCGTCTAATTCAAAAGTTGAGACAGTTGCAGGCTCAGCCGGCTGTGGCGGCTATTCCACAAAACTCTTTTATGGCAATCATCAGCGCAGCGGCGTCATTGTCAGTCCAGTGTCCATGAAACTGGCATTGCTCACCTGTAATAACAGTGCAACAATAGCACCAATTGCGCAACCAAATTTGGTTGAATCTTTGCCAGTGGCTGTGGTATCTGGAACTGACTCCTCGAATCTGGGCGTCGAGCAGCAGTTGGAGTCGAAGAAGGCACGAAGAGTACAAAAGGCCAATCGGTGCTTCAATGCACATGGCAAACGCAGTAAATAAGCAAAAAAAAAACATATACACACAAAAAAAAAGAATTACATTTTTTTACTACTTACTTATACATACACATACATATATATATATATATTTACATATAAAAGTCGCACATGCCTCCAAGCTCTGGGTGTAAATGTGTGTGCGCGCGTCTGTAGTGTTAACAACAAAAAAATCAGAGGAATCAAATTAAATATATATATATACATACAATACATACATATATATCTTTTACGTACATCGGTTTGCATTAGGCATTTCTGATTATCAATAATATGATTATGATTATGATTATTACCATTTACAAAATGTATCTGTATGTTCTTTGGCAACAAAAATGCCAACAACACACACACACACACACGCAAACAAAATACAGGCACAAATAAAAAAAAAAATCACTTCAAACACAACACACTGAAAAACTTAAAGATACACTTCAACTTGTATGTAGTTTTTTGCGAGCAAAAAAAATTCAATAATAATAATTTAAAAGCAACATACTTTTAATTATTAGTAGACCCACACAACCACATACACAGAAACACAACAAATCTTAAAGCAGGTGTGAAAAATGCCATGAAAATAAAAATGGCAAAGAAATATTTTAAATAAAACTTTAAACGCATACAAAACAAAATTAAATGCAACAAAACAACCCTGTCCAATACTTAATCGATTACTAGGTGATTGCGAGGGCAAATTAGCAGTTAAATATCGAAAACAATGAATATATGTATGCCAAAGAGAGAGGGGGCAACTAACTAAAAATAATCGACGCACGCAATTAGTGAAAGTACCGAGGGAAATTCTGCGTGCCTACAGAGAGACCGAGAGGCAGAGAGCAGATGAGATGATCGGGTATATTTATAATTGGCGACTCCAACGATGGTCGAGTTAGTCGTCGCTTTGGCTGCGAAACGAGAGCAACGTGGAAAATTAAAAAAAAAAAAAAACCAAAAAAAAAGAGGAAATTTTCAAGTAGACGTAATCGAATGCAATGCAAGATTACAGCGAAAACTTGCACGATGTCTGCAATGAAAAGTTGGGCAGGTGCGCTGGAATTCTGTGCCAAAAATAGACTTTTCCAATTTCTAATACACTGATTTATTTCAGGCATCTGGTGGCCAGCTTGAGCATTGAGGCCGGCGATACGCTGCTGGAGGAGCGACCGCTGCTGGTGACGCCACACTGGGAGTGTGGCCAGCTGAAGTGTGCCCAGTGTCTGCAGGAATCGTATGTGATGTGCCGCAAGTGTCAGGTGTATCCGCTCTGCATGGACTGCAGCGAACACGATGCCTTCGAGTGTGAGTTCTTTGCCAGCGGCGCTGGTTGTCGCATTAGCAAAGATCTGCTCGTGAAGAACTATAGCATTTGTGGTCTGTTGAAGTTGCTGCTACTGCTGGAGCAGCCCGAGCTCCGGGCACAGTGCCAGTTGCTTGTCAGTCGACCGATTAAATTGGACGATTATCGCAACGAGGCTGGCATGTGGCAGGAGCATGAGGAGCACGTGGTGCGTCCCTTAATGGCAAGTGGTTTAGCAGAGGCATTGCCTGGACAACAGTTGAGCTCAGATGTGCTGCATGCCCACTGCATCCGGATCGATAGCAACTCGTTTGAGGTGATGGGGCGGGATGGTGAGCAGCTTAAGGGTGTCTATGTTTGCGGTGCTGGGCTGCCACATCATTGTGTGCCCAACACGGTCGTCGCCCTGGACGATCAGTTCAACATGAAACTGTATGCGGCTGTGCCGCTGGCAACTGGCGATATTATTTATGCATCCTATACGAATCCGCTGATGGGCACCAGCCAGCGACAGCATCAGTTGCGTCTTAGTCGGCACATGGAGTGCGCCTGTACACGTTGCCTGGATCCCACCGAACTCGGCACGCACATGAGCAGCATGAAGTGCAGGGAATGCACCGATGGCTATGCTGTGCCTGATCTAAGTGACACTGGTGATTGGCACTGCCTGGGTGTCGATTGTAAGGGAGTTATTCCGGCTGCCGATGTGCATGAACTGCTCGCGGAGGTAGGCGGTGCCATGGTGGAGGCCAAGGGTGAACTGAACGCCTATGAAGCGTTGCTAGCGCAACACAAGCCTCTGCTGCATCCGAATCATTTTCTGCTGCTGGACATCAAGCAGAATATTGCCAGCATTTTACGTGCCGAGGCCTTGATGAATTCCCTCAATGATCCCTGCAAGAAGCTGCTCGCGCGTCGCGTGGAACTCTGTGGAGATTTGTTGCCCGTTTGCCGGGCTGTTGTCCCGGGCATCTCTAAGCTGTATGCGATTGCTCTGTTCGAGTACCTGCTGACCTTCGTGGAACTCACCGAATTGCAATTTGTCGAAGCGGATGTGGACAAAAAACAGTATGCTGTAAGTAAAGAGAAGATTTATATATGTATATATTGGATAACTGCTAATCTGTTGTGGATATCTCTCGGACCAATAGGCTCTGCTGTCACGTGCACGTTCGGTGGCCAAGGAGGCATTGGATTTGCTGCAATTTGAGCCGGAAAATTCGGCAGAGGGTTTTCTAACCGAACGCATCAGCATGGAACTCGAGCGCATTGAATCGGATCTTATGAAATATGGGAAACTTTAAGAGAATTTTTTAACCAGTAGAATTTTCATAAAAATTAGTATCACAAATTCCTATAAATCGGCAAAACTCTGTTAGTTAGAACTTTGTTTGAATATTTTCAAGTATACCAAAAATGTTTATCTCTACAAATTCTCAAGCATTAAGTGTATATCGTCAACCTTTTCATATGGAATTTTAAAAACAATTTAAAAATGTATCGAAAGCAATTATAATATAAACAACAAACAGTACAATTCATTATCGTGACTCTCAACTTTGTTCTAAAATCTACAAATCCTCAAACTTCAAATGTATATCGTAATTTTGTGTACAGGGTGACTAAACGGAAAGTTCACGAACTTAGACAACATAAATTTGAATTGTTAAGAATCTTAAATGTATTTTAATTGTTAATAATAATTTAATTATTTTCTTCTGTATTCAAATATTTTTTATTTGGAATATTAAAATTCTTTTTAAAATGTTATTCAATTTATAGTCATTCAATATAAATTATAGTGTAGTATGAACTCTGTTCTAAAATCAATAGAATATATTTTTATATATCTAAAAACTGATGATAGAATTTAAGCACCTTGCTGATATAGTTTCTAATATAATGGCCCTGATCGTGCCCAGGGCGGAAGGTTCAATAGCCAAGCAGCTGCTTGGTAATTTGGATGGGGGGAAATCAAGCGAGGAATCACTGGTCGAAATAAATAAAGAATTGCAATAAAATATAAATAAATACAGTCAGTCGCATTTAGCGAGACAATATGTGTATGTTTTATATATATACATCGGATGTACTCAGTACGACTCTGATAATTGACGACAGCACATGCAAATTAGCGTAATCTTTAAAAGAAACAATAGAATGGCTGCTGTATCGGAAGATTTTGCCAAGAAGTGTGAAGTGAAGGAGAATGAGAAAATTGGCAGGTGGGTTCAATTGACAAGGACACTCAAGATTAGAAGTAACCAATCCAATTCGATTATAGATATGTGATTGCCTCGACCAATATAAGAGAGGGTGAAACGGTGCTGTGCGAACAGCCGATTTTGCTGCTCTCAAATAATACGGATCGGCGCTGCAGCAGCTGCTATAAGCTGACCAACTCCTTTTGCGGGTATGTACCTTCGATAATCCCCTAATTCTCAATAACTGCCGGATTATATAAATATCTATCCAATCGGGGAGTTGCCAGCAAGTGTCGCCTCCTTCCCCTTTGCGGCGAATGTGTGCACCACGATGCAAGGGATTGCAAGCGACTCGCCGAGCTGCAACTGGATGAAGAGCAGGTGGAGAAGCTCCAAGCCCAAGCAGAAGTGAATACTGCTCTCAAGTATTTGGTGCTGCGAGAGCATAAGGAGACCCAGCCACAATATGAGCAACTGCTGCAGATGGAGTCACATCTGGCGCTACGCCGGAACACAGAGATCTGGCGCACATATCGCGAGCAGGTCATCTTGCCATTGCAGTCTACTGGACTCCTACAGCAATTACGCAATGGCGCAAAGATTGATGAGGAGCTGTTGCAGCATCTGCTCGGCACTACCGACGTCAATGGCTTTGAGATCCGTGCTCCGGAATCGGGTGGCACCTTGCGTGGCATTTATATTCATGCGGCGCTCTTTCCTCACAGCTGCACACCCAATCTGGTGACAGCTATCGATGAGGAACGACGCATTAAGGTCTATGCGAATCGCTATATACCGGCTGGCGAAATACTCTACACTTGCTATACCAACATTTTGCTGGGCACCGAGGAGAGGCGTCTCATCCTCAAGCAGGGCAAATGCTTTGATTGCCAGTGTGCTCGTTGCCAGGATCCCACAGAGCTGGGCACCCACATGAGCAGCTTTGTGTGTAAGACCTGCAAGGGTGGGTATATAGTGAAACAGGTGGACTCGGGCATCTGGCAGTGTCTGCTTAATCCGGAGCATACTCTAAAGCCGGAGTTTGTTGCCAATGTTTTGGAGCGGGCCAAAGAAGAGGTATTCCATGCTCGTGATGATATTTATAGGTTGGAATTGCTGCTGGCCAAGCTGTCACGACTACTGCATGGCAACCATTATATTATGTTGGATCTGAAGCAGAATATTGCCTCAATACTGAGACAGATTTTACAGAATATGGCCCATAGGCCGAATCGCAAGGTTTACGAGCGTAAGATTCGCCTCTGCCAGGAGATATTGTTGGTGCTGAAGGTCCTCACACCGGGTATATCTCGTCTAAAGGCTATAGCTCTATATGAACTGGCCAACACACAGGCGGAGCTCGCCCGGAAACTGTTCAGCGAGCAGGAGCAGAGCACCCAGGATTTGCTGGTGAGTTGCATTCTTACTACTACATTGACTATTCAAATATTTAATTTCCATTTCATTCCCAGGCAGAGCTGTACCAAACCGAGGTTATGATCCGGGAATCTCTTCGTATGCTGCTCTATGAGCCAATTTCTACGCCAGAGGGGCAATTGGCGCACGGTATGCTAAGGGAGCTGAAGGAGCTGCAGAATGATATGAAAATGCTTCAGCAGTCCAATGACAATGTGGTTCATTAACATAAATTGTACAATTTGATTATATTAAAGCAATAACTTTTCAATGATTTTCAAAAAAGATGTACAAAAATTGGCGCACAAAATCGATATCTTCCGAGCTTGTGTTATCGGAACTTTGGCAGTGGCGGTGATCGATAAATGCAAGTGTCATATATGTACTGTTTAATTGTATTAAAAGCTATTGCTATTGTTCAATTATAAGAAGCTTGAAATTCTGCCTGATACAATTGTATTTCTATATGCAAAAGCGTCGATTGTCATGACAACAGAAACAGCTGATCGACCAAAATAAAAGCGCTACTGATAAAAACGGAGGCAATGCAAGCGGCAGCAGCAACAGCAGCTGTAAAACTAAACAACCCCCAGCTCAAAAAAGGGGGATGACAACAACAAATGTGAGCAGTGCAAAAAAAGCTGCTGCCGACGCTCAGTCAAAATTTGCGCTCTTCACTACGAATTAGTTACTCAACACTCGTTGCGCTTAGCTCTGTAAATTCAATAGCAAAAAAAAAACAACATGAAATTATTTGCACAAAACGTAAAGTGACTAATGCTGCTCAAGATTGTGAAATAATTACAGCCCATTGTTGTCTACTTGCGAAAGAGAGGCAGAGAAAAAACCCCATCAAACCAACAACGTCATAGCAATAGCAATAATGGCTTTGGCCAGCGCAGCAGGCGCTCTGCTCAAACCACAGACGCCGCTCCAGCAGCTGCTCGAGGACATCAACTTCCAGCGCACCAAGGAGATGCGACAGCTGCTCAAAGATGGTAATTATTAATTAGCTTAACTCATTTTAAAAATAACTTTTGCTGAAAATCTGTCTACATTTGCACATTATCGATTTGTCAAAACGCCCCATCCGGCAACTCCTTTCTCCTACCCTTACTCACGCACACAGCTGTTTTTCCTTGTGTATGTGTGTGTGTGTGTGTGCTCCACTTCATTGCATACATACACAAGTGCGGTTGTAAATAGATTAGTTTGTAAGTATTGGTAATCACTTTAAGCTTTTTATCCGCTTGTTTCTTTTGATTTTGTTTACAATGCAAATTTTGCTGTTAAGGCTCGCTTTGGCAGCTTTCGGCTTTTGTCTGTGTGGGTGTTTAAGTGTGTGCTGTAAAGTTGGCTGATATAAATCTTTTGGCAGTGCTGTGTAAGAACATTTGTACGCTTTTGCATACACACATTTATATCGGCTAAACTTTTTAGGCCAAGATTGTGCTTTGTATTTGTATCACTTTTAAATGTTGCTGTAATATGATAAATACTTTACAGTAGTAGCTGAAAAATTACTACGTTTCAGTCCTAGTGTTGAATCAGTTTAACCCAAAATAAACAATTTAAATTATTTAAAACAAGACACCTTATCTGTACATTCCCATAATCTAATCTTGTCTACAGTCGCAAACAGTACGGAGATGAAGACATATAACTCAGATTTAAAATAAAAATACACTGAGGATAGGACCACTTTCCACCCCATACACTAAACTTTCAATCAGTGTGAATCTACCCAATAGTTCACATAACCCACTACTCCTCAATTCAACGTATTGTGAAAAGTCTATCTAAAAGAAGCTTCATCGACTGGCATAAAATATTTAGCTACACGTATAGAAATATAGAATCTTAGAGTCGTTTCTCGTTTGTAGCTTATACTACAATCGTTATTATTAGTATTATTTATGACGATAATTTTACATAATTTACTTTCTCTATTAACATAATCATTACACAGATGGTGGCTTTGTGGTGCTGCAGGGCACAACTTACTGGACTGATTTGTTTGTGCGTCATTTTCTATTTCAAACGGAGCCCGTGCACAGCATCGACTCGGATGATTTGCTCTTCTTTGTGCGCAAGAAGCACGTGAAGAGCTCCTCGCGCCACATGCCCAAATATGAGGTATATATTTTACATGATTAATTGGCTAATCTATAGATTATTCACACATATTCCTTTTGCAGACTGAAGTTGAGGTATTTCGCAAGGATTCACGCAAACTGCCCATTGGCGATCCGGATGTGGACTGGGAGGAGACTGTTTACCTGAATATGGTCATACATCAGTTCGATTACACGCTGACGCTGGCCATTTGCACAAGGACCTCGCCAAAGGAGCTGCAGGTGCTGCGTCGTCATTCGCAGCGCGTCTACGCCAGTCCCAGTCGCAGGAAAATGGACACCAAGGGCGAGGGCGAAGAGATCACATACCCACACATCTGCTTCATGGTCGACAATTTCGATGAGGTCTTCAGCGATATCCTGGTTCGCGATGGCGAAATGGTCTGCGTCGAACTCGTGGCCAATGATAAGGATGGCGCCGTTCAAGGCGTCATTTTTCTCGGTTCCATACGCTACGATGCGCTAAAGAAGGTCTACGATGCTAGAGTAAGTGTAGCTTGAGGATGCCCTTTGTTAAATGTTTGCTCTAACTTCTGTTTCTATTTTGCTGTTTCTAGCAATCGAGTCTGAGCTCCAAGGTAGCGCAACGCATGTCCTTTGGCCTATTTAGCAGCGGTGCCGGCGTGCAGACACGCTGCGAATTCGTGCGCATGAAGGGACCGCAGGGCAAAGGACATGCCGAGATGGCAGTGACCAAACCGAAAGGCTCCGGCGTCGAGACGCCCACCAGCGAGCCGGGCTTCTGTGCCACCGATATGTGGGACGAGTGGGAAGAGGAGAACGATGACTATTGCACGTATCGGCATCAACGTCGTCTCAGCGATCCCAGCGCCAATCTAAATAACTTCTCACGCTACGGCTGGCGCACCAAGAACACCGGCCAGGACATGGTGACCAGCGGCACTAGCTCCACCGCCGGCGCCAAAGCGCGCTCCGAGAACGAAGGACTCGACTCCTTGGCCAGCGAAGTGTCCGAAATCGAAGCGGGCGATTTACGCGACGGTAAGCTCCGTTTTTCTTTTTGCTTTGCTTTCGTTTTTGTAATTATATTCGCAACGGTTTCACAATCACTTTCCCTTTTGTTTTTGCATGTTTTGTAAATTGTGTATAATTGTAAGATAACTAAAAATATGTAATTATGTAGTTAGTTGGAGTATTAAGTATTTGCTTCGATTTGTTGCGCTTTTTTCCTGCTTGCTTTGATTTGTAAACATGTTGTGGTTCCTACGATTTTCCTTAAATTAACAATTTTTCAAATTCAAATTAACCAACATTAATCTGTGTGTACATATACAAATATATATATATATAACCAAAAGGACTAACCAGTAAAAATATATATATATATATCCAAACAATACATGACTTTGCCGAGAAAGCAGGACAACTAAAACTACAGAGTATTACATTTTAATTATATATTTAATATTTGCTTTTCCGTTTAATAATGTCAAATTATGTTCACAACCAAAGGGGTTATTGTTTCTTAGGATCGGTTAAGTATACTTTAGAAAAGATTTGCAGATTAAAAAAACTTGTAGGAAAGCTAAAAGTTGAATTGTTGAGAGATGTGTGAAAAGATTATGAAAATTTACGCATTGCTTGCAAATTTCACTGCTAAACTAAAATGGAATAGTTTTACCTAAAATAAACATTGAGTTAAATTTCGTGAAAAAATCTAGAACATAGAAAATTGACAAATTGATGATTGTAATATAGCTAGAGTAATGATTAATGATTGCTATAGTGCCAGAAGGAATAATTAAATCCAGCCCTAGGTACGATCAGCTTCGAGCGATCATTTCAATCCCAATATTAGCATAGTTTGGAGCTCTTAGTAGGGTATTCAACTCAACTCAACTTTTTACTAGCCATTGTACATAGCATCAGCGCCACCTTCCTTGGGGCTACTTTAGGCTTTATCCTTTAAAACACTACTCAAACTCCTTATAATCCGCATCCCACAAAAAATCTAAAATAAATACAAAAAACATACCACAAAATAGTACTGTCTCGCCTATAGCCGCTACTCCCTTCCCCTGGTTTATTATTATTATTAATTTCTGTTTATTTATGATTTTTCTGCTTAACCCAATTTTTATTTGTTTGTTGGACAACTTAATTTTTAAGGTTGCTTGGAGACCGAATTGATTGTGTTCGGGCTCTTATATGTGTGTCGTTGTATATGCTTTATAAAACGCAAACAAACCGATCTATATCTACTTGTAGATCAGCAACGTCCTGCTTTCTCGGCCTCCGCGGCAAAACTGCACCCAAATCCGAATTGTGAAACGCTCAAGCCAGCAGCTGGCGAGTCGCCAATTGTCCCCGAATCCCCTGATCCGGCGGCAGCTAGTGCTGTGCCCGCTGTGACACCGCCGCCGCTCAGCGTTGCCGTTGAAGTAACCGTTCCGCTGAATAGCTCCGGCGGCAACAACAGCAACACCTCCACCGGCTGCAATTGCTTTGGCGGCAAAAAGTTCAAGAAACGCTGGACAGCGGCCGGCGCCACCTGTACCCCAGAGATGTCCGAGGTGTATTGTCCCAGCTGCGAGGATGCGTCCAACGAGACGCCCGCTTGCCTCAGCAAAATGCCCGACAAACGGCCAACACGCCTGAAGCCAAAGCCGCCCAGTTTACTGTGCGTCGAGAGCGAATTGGTGGTCAGTAAACGAAGTAATCTGCGTCTGGGCACGGACACTAAGCGAAAAGCCACCAATATAACACGCAGTGTATCCTTGAGTGCTGCGGATCGCAGGACAAGCTTGCCAATGCCCAAAAAGGTCGCGGTGCCAGCGCGAGTGCGTTTAGTCAAGCCAAAGGAACTGGACAAGATCAAGGATGCGGATAAGGATAAGGATAAGGAGAACGATAAAAAGTCCACGAATCAAAAGACAAACTTGCTCGCAAAAATTTCGCCCAAAAGGTTGCGCAGTGCCAAACCCAGTGAAAAGGACAAGGACAAGGAGAAAACCAAAAAGGAGCAGGATAAAGATAAGGACAAGTCCAAAGACAAATCCAAAATGGCAAACAAGTCGAAGACAGCCAGCAATAACAATAACAATGCCAAAGCGGCGGCACCCAAAACGGAGGAATACGAACTGGCTGATGATGCCACCTCGTTGAATGGCGATGCCTTGGATTGTGCCGGCGATGGTGACGGCGACGCCAAGATTGCCATACTCAGCGAGAGTGACAGCAAGCTGATGATAAGTGTGCGCGGCCGTGAGGAGCTCCCCGTGGTGGAGCAAACGCCGACGCCACCGCCGCCGCCGCCAACAACAACAACAACGCAACTATTTGAAAAGTGTTTACTTGTACCTGTGAAATCAGAGAGCCATCCATTGCAGCTGGCGACAACGTCGTCGGACAGCGCAACAACCAATGATAATAATGAGGAGGATAACGAAGAGGAGGAGTCGGTACCGACAGAGCAGCAATCTCTGCTCAATGGCGATTTGGCCAATGGCAATCAAATGCCCCTGCCCACAGCGGCCAGCAGTGCCACATTGCCGCGCACCGCAAAGCAATCGTACTACAATAAGGTGCTGCATCTGGTGCCCAAGCGTCGCACACCGGACGGCACCAATATCTACTATTGGTGTGATCTGCCCAAAAGGGCGCTCAAAGGTCATTTAAGTCAATTCTAATCCTAATTACCTCCACTTGTCTTTTGTCTAAAAACTCATCTTTTAATCTCTCTTCTCTTTCTAAACTTGAATTTCGCTTATATGCTTGCAGAATTGGATGATGGCGCCTATAATCCCTTGTGGACCAGTCGCGGCTTTACGCAATCTTTTCACTTCTGGAAGGAAAATCGAAGGCAGCAGTCTACTCCGCTTAATGCATTCCTTACCTATGTCACACTGCCCTGGTGGAGCATTGCCAAGGGCAAGTAGTAATCCCAAAAACTCTTTTTTCCCCGATTATTATTAATGGTTTTTATTCTTATTTGCAGATCTGCTGGATCATCGAGAGACGCCCATACTGACTTTTTAGTATTAGATGTTGCTCCATGCTTATGATTTGCTGCTTAACAATGCTTTAAAGTATTATTATATCCTATTTATTTACACATGTCACAAAATGTTTGCTATATTTTAACAATGTTTATTTGTAATTTTTGTAATTGTTAATCTGTAATTTGTATATCCCAATAAGTTGTTCGCTCAGCTTTACTTACTAGAATATTAATAACTGTTCAAGATATGTTTAAATTTTTGATGTTTTGATTTATATTAATTATTCGTAAATGGTTTTATTCAAAAAAATATTTAATGCCTGCTCTTACTTCACTTTAAGTTTTGTGACATGGTATTTTATTAGTTCATCATCTGGAAAATCATGTGATCTTTTATTTAATTATATAACTTAGGGTGCAGTCTTTATTTATAACTGTACCATCATTCATTACATTTTACTTGGTTTATATATTTGAAATTGTGATCCATTTGAATTTCCCCAGTCGAAAAATCTTAATATCTTAAAAAGTATTTAATAACTGCTCTCACTTCAATTTATTTTAAGTTATTATAAGTTATCTGACAGTGTATTTTATTAGTTCTCATTATCTGGCAAATCATGTGATGTTATTTTATATATTTATATAACTCAGGTTGCAGTTCTTATATATAACTGCTCCATCAATCATTATCTTTTATTTGGTTTACTTCCTTGACCAATGCCAACGTCAGTTTTACTAGCCCGCAACTGAGTTGAGTTTCCTAAGCTGCAAATAGAATCAAGTTGTCTAGGGTATTATTAGATATACTAACTATATACTATATGTAGTATGAGAAAACCTACAAATTTATAAAAAAAAAAACGTATATACGTATATACTTACTACGAAGCTGCATTTTGAGGTTATATATTAATGAATTGTTAACAACAAAAAAAAACACAAAATAAAAAATATATATATATGTATGTAATAACAACATTTGTAAATTATATATGGCAACATTATATATATATATATATATTTATTTATTTATTAGAAAAGAGAAAAACGAATTAATAAAAAACATTGCATACAATAATTTCAATGTATATTGAATGAATCTTTTCTAGAGGAGATGTAAAGAAAATCAACTTAATCAACGCCTTATCAGCATTTAATATATATACTACATTCAACAGGTCAGCAGCACAGTAAAACAGGAAGACTAAACAAATATCAGTCCATACTAATTATCAATTGGAAGTGTTTAATATAAGCTTCTAAGAGCTTTCTCTTTTATTCAAGCAGATCCCGGCGAGTCTGTTTTTAATCTCGAGGAGCAAAGTACAGATGCAAATCCATATGAGAATATAGATGAGCTCGTATATGTACTACATAACATTTCTGATTACATTACATATACTCACATTCAGCAATCGGGGGTCAGCTTGAAGATGATAACTCAAATGTGTTGCGGATTCAGTCTGTTCGTGTGCATTGTCGGAAGCGGTCGCGTATTAAGTATTTGTGCGCACAGCTGCTTGTGCAGGGGAATTTAGAAACATAAAGATTATAATGTGGCAATCACAGCGATTGCTTGCTGCTGCTGTTGTCGTTGTTGTCTGTCTTGCGGCGGGTGCAATTAGTCCAGCTGCGGGCTGCCCCCGGGCGCCCACACACTTGCCCCATGGACGACGCACACGAGGCGACAATGGATACAAATTAATTGTGGCTGATGGACCGAACGGATATGTGCCTGGCAAGGCTTACAACTGTAAGTTCGATCCGAACACACAACAAATCATTCATAATCAACACGCCCGGGTCACGGCCGCATGACCCCTAAAATCACAAGCAAGACAAAGCGCTTGCGTTAAGAATTAACTGTATAAATAAAATATGTATTTTTTTTTTGGTTTGTGCTTTATTTTTCAATTGAAAGTAACAAATGGCATATTTTTATAATTTTACTCAATGAAATACGAGTTGAATATAGTAACTTTATAACACAATTTAGTTAATAGTTAACCAAGATAATGCTTAAACTTGACAACATATTTCACACTCTATATTATTTGAAGTGTAGAAGTAATATAATGTTTAACTCCAAAAAAATGAAACGATTTTCGGGTATCATTTGCAAAACACAATTCTTACAAATTGCGTCGAATGATTGGAAAATATTAACATATTAAATAAACTTAGCAGAGTTAAGGGAGTTGGTCTGCGTATGGCACTCAGAAACGGAAATATAACTTTGACTTTGGATATGTTGAAAATAATATGCTAATTTTTCAGAATGAATTGATCTCAGATCCCATTCGTACGCACACTTTTCACAAAAATGAATAAGAACTTAATACGGAACTGTTCTTAACTATGAACATCTTGAACATAATATTTGTATTAATAACATAATTTTAACTTCGTCATGAACTTTTATAATATGGCATCAGACAATCAATGGTTACATTCCCTTGCCATGGACGAGCCGCACATGATTGACCATGAACCCTTTTTTCTTGAAACTTCGGTTGCAATGAGGGCAGGTGAAATCGCATAGATGAGTCTGGCGATGTCTCTCGTAGCGTAACTTGTTGCTGCTACTTTCCTCGCACCACTCGCAGTAATATAGATAATGGTTCATCTTGGGCAGATAGCCAAACAGTTGTAAATAATGGTCGATGGTTGATGAGAGGGTGACCTTTTTGAAGAACTTCAAATCGATTTGTTGCGCATGCCACGCATTGATCAAATTCAAAATTCGCTTCAGTTCGCTCTCGCTCAAGTTGCTCCCAAATTCACGGTTAGCCCCTGCTGTGAGCATCGACAGCTCGCTGCGAGACTTTTCAGTGAATCGGGAACTACATCTCTTGGGATTCCACACGGAATTGTATGAACGTAACATTTTGCTAAATTTAGCTGCTCGTGTGCGCAACAAATCGGATATCTCAATGGGCTTACGATCTTCATATTGGCTGTCCTTAATAATGGGCAACTGCAAGTAAAGAAAAAAAAGCATTCTTATTTATTTGTATCTTTACATACAGTATATCTACCTTGACTTACGCCAACTACTTGAAGAAGACTAAAATCGGCGCGTAAAATATTATTGGGCTCTGCTTTAGTTTCACTTTCAATTGCCAAAGTTTTTTGCTCGCCCTTAACTTGATTCAGTATCTTTTCAAAGGAATCACTGTTGCGCTTCTCACTGGTTTCAGCCAATTCCCACAAACTATCTGCATCCAATTGTGTGGTTTCCAAGTCACTCTAAAAAATAAACAGATTAATCTGCTATGCAAGGTGTGCAAAAGATATGGCTAACCTGTAGAAATGCCACCACGCTGTCGGATAAATCAAAATTTAGAGAGTTTTGTTCTGTTTTGGTTCGCTTTGTGTCAACTGCATCTAACGTCGCATTGAAATTATTATTGATTGTTGCTCCCTTGCATTTTTTAGTCTGCTTTGGACAAGGCTCTGTTTCTGGCTTTAGTGGCTCTTTTTTAAATGCCACTTGATGAAAAGAGGGACGTCTGGTTGGCTTTTTGGTCATCATTGGTGGACTGTCAACGATAGTGCATGAAGATCTGCGTACGCGCTTTTCGTTGTCCTTGTTTTGACTGGTTTCTACTTTCATTTCAGTTTGAGTGTTTTTTAAATTTACTCTAAGCCTGGGTAAAATTTCCACTTTGCTTATAATAATGGGAGATTTTGGACAGTGTTTTTCAATGATGTTCTTTGCGTCCATTACATTCTTTACCATAATATGTGAAGGGTTTGCCTTAGCTTGACTGAAATCAGTCTTCTTTGGTTGTATTACAGAGGGTAAAGGTATCTTCTGGCTAGTGCTGACCATATTGCAATCTGTAATCATGTTGATTTTCTTCTTCTCAATCTCATTTATAGGCTTAGGCCGTGCAGCACTTAAATATATAGATGAAGGCCTCATGACCACAACTTTGTTCTCCGTCTTAAAAAGCATATTAGTTGCAGGTTTTGCCTTTACGGCCATAGAATACTTCAATTCCTTAGACTGGTTCTCTTTGGTATTATTTTTCTCTGCGATAGATTTGACTGTACTGAATTGATTGGCTTCAGTTTTCATGTTAGAATCTGTGTGCATTTTTTGCATAATTGAATTTTTAGCAGTTGGAAGTATTCTACTATTCGGCAGCAACATCTTCATCTCCGCACAGATATTGTCTAGGCAAACTCGGTCAATTGGTTTCCGAGGCTCGTTTTCGAGGGAACGGAGAATCCGTTTCTTGATGTTGCTCATCTGCTGCTGCTGCACACGCTGGCGGGTAGAGCGTGCAATTGCATAGCTCTTCAGATCACATATGGATTGCGGTTTTTCGGTTTTCATTTTTGCAGCTATTTCCCAACGATGGCGGAAACGCTTCAAGTTGGTTGCTGCTTTTTGGCTTGTAGGCTTAAAAGGTGTTGTGTCTTTGATTTGCCGCTTATCATTTAAATAATTTGTGGATTGGGACTGTTCGTTGCGGACTTCGATGCTTTGCAGTCCAGCAGCCTGCAGCTCCAAACCATCATCTGTCCTATCTTCTAATTGTGTTTGAGTTGCCTCCACACTTTGGTCATCCTTGAGCAATATGGCAACGACTTCGGCGACCACATCTCCATCTTTCGTTTCGGGTGAAAATTTATCTATTTCAAAAAGAAGTTTTGTACCAGAGTAAGTATTAAAAGATCAGCAGAATTACCCTTCGCCTGCCACTGCATTACACATTCCTTTCCTTTTTTGTAATCCACATCGTATGCGGCCAATGCATCTGTTATGTTCTTATTCCTTGCTTGGCTTGACTTGGTTTCCGGTTCCAGCTCACAGCTAGTGTTTGATGGTATTCCAGAATCACTGCTGCTGCTGCTATCGGCTTGAGATTCCACATCTTCCGCTGCGTCAGTCTGAGGCAGCAGCTGATCTATGTTGTAGACATTGTACGGCTTGCCGAACCCAAGTACATCGTTGTGCATCCGTTGCAAGTGATGCAGAAATTCCACGAGATTCTCAAAAAGTTCACTACAAAAATTGCAGTACATTCTGATCACATTATTCTTGGGCGAAACGATCACATCGCCGCACTTCTCGTAATTAACACAACTATTTGACATCGGATTGAGAACCGAACACATTTTTGCAAAAATATCTTAATAATTTTTTAAATCAGCAGCAACAATCAAATAAAAAAGGCGGCACGCTTCGAATGTGAACAATGAGCAAGGTTGGCTTGATAGTCGATAACATTCATTGTTGTATTTAACATGAATGTATCGAAATTAATTCGATATTTATTTAAAGCATCGAGTACTAGTAGCAAATGGTATTGGAATTTAACGTTATCGATCGAAAATCGTTGTTTGTTGTTTGAATTTATGAGATTGCTTACAATTATTTTTCAGTGCTTCTACTTGGCTTACGCACCCATACGAAAATCCAGCACTTCACACACTTCACCATTGCCGCTGAGGCGCACACAGGTGGCCGACGTGCCCAGGTGGCCAGCCCACGTCGTGTTGGTCGCTTCCAGCTATTCAGCGATTCCCTCACCAAATTCAATGAACGCTGTGTGAATACCGTTTCGGAGGCCGATGATCTGCCCAAAACAGAAGTACAGGTCATGTGGGTTGCACCCGAGACCGGTTCGGGCTGCGTTTCGCTATCCGCTATGGTTTATGAGGGTCCACGCGCCTGGTTCTCCGATGACGGCCAACTCACCCAGGTTATGTGTGAGCACAAACCAAGTGCGGTGGCAACACAAAAGGAATGCTGCGCCTGCGATGAAGCCAAGTATAGCGTAAGTTCCATAAAATATAAAAAGTTAAATCTTATTTTAATTGCCAACTCAGTTTGTTTTCGAGGGCATCTGGTCGAATGAGACACATCCCAAGGATTACCCCTTCGCCATCTGGCTGACCCACTTTTCTGATGTAATTGGTGCCTCCCACGAAGCGAACTTCTCCTTCTGGGGCGAGAATCATATAGCCACCGATGGCTTCCGCTCCTTGGCCGAATGGGGTTCACCGACCGCGCTGGAGTCGGAGCTGCGTGCTCAAGGCCCAAAATTGCGTACACTTATCAAGGCGGCTGGCCTTTGGTATCCCAATGTGAATCAGAACACTTCGTCTAAATTCCGTGTAGATCGCAAGCATCCGAAGGTATCATTGGCTTCCATGTTTGGACCCTCACCCGACTGGACTGTTGGCATCAGTGGTGTGGATCTTTGCACATCCGACTGCAGCTGGAAGGAATCGATGGACTTTGATCTGTATCCATGGGATGCTGGCACCGATAGCGGCATTACCTATATGGTAAGTAAATATTAAGGAATTACAAACATATTTCTAGGATTTATTCGAGGATTATTTCAATTAATTTCTTTCTCTTTTGTAGTCCCCCAACGCAGAGACGCAGCCTCGCGAGCGCATGTACAGAATTACAACCATGTATCCCGAGGATCCACGTGCACCCTTCTATAATCCTCAGAGCAATAAGATGATGCCGCTGGCCAAGCTCTATCTGCGTCGCGAGAAGATTATCTCACGCAATTGTGATGATGATTTCCTACAAGCGCTCCAGCTGGAAGTCTCCGATGATGCCGAAGAGCAGGACACGCGTGGTAAGCTATACTACATTCTAGAGATGACATTGGATTAAGCATTCAATCTTCTAATAATTATGAACACCTGTCTACAGCCGAGTGCCGCGTGGGCAACTACAATGCCTGGAGTCCGTGCTCCGTCAGCTGTGGCAAGGGCATCCGGATGCGTAGTCGCCAATTTTTAAATGCTGAGCTGGCACAGCAGAGCAAATGCGCCCGCCAGTTGGTGGCCAAGGAGATGTGTGTGGCAGCGGTGCCTGAATGTCCTAACGGCTCGACTGCTCAGGATCGTGATGAGGATGAGGGTGAGAATCTGGCCAATTCACAGTCCTTGGTCAACGACAATGGCGAGGGAGCTGGCCTGTGTAAGACGACACCGTGGAGCGTGTGGTCAGAGTGCTCGGCGAGCTGTGGCATTGGCATCACAATGCGCACGCGAACCTTCACCAATCACCTGGGACGCAAACGTTGTCCGCACATCAGCATTGTGGAGAAGAACAAGTGCATGCGACCGGATTGTACTTTCGAGCAGGTGGAGTTGCCCGATCCCGATTGCCCTACCACCCAGTGGAGTGACTGGAGTCCGTGTTCGGGCTCTTGCGGACGTGGCAGCTCCATTCGCAAGCGATTGCTGCTGCTGGAGGATGGACCCATGAAGGAGAGTTGCACGAAGCGCATGGTGCTGCATCAGCAGCGGGAATGCCAGCATTCTGTCGACTGTCACATCAACATGGAGATAGCCAAGGATATTTGTGTGCAGCAGCCAGAGGCGGGTCCCTGTCGTGGCAGCTATCAACGCTATGCCTACAATGCCCAATCGAATCGCTGTGAATCCTTCACCTACGGTGGCTGTCGGGGTAATCGCAACAATTTCCTTACCGAAGGCGATTGCCTGAATACATGCAGCAAGATCTTGTCAAGCACACCTAGTCCAAGGGGTGGCGAGCAGAGCGAGGGCTGCGTCATGTCGGAATGGTCCAATTGGTCGCCGTGCAGCGTCACCTGCGGTGTCGGTTACTCCGAGGGCTATCGCTACGTGATAAGCGAGCCCCAACGTGGCGGACAACCCTGCCCCAAGCGTCTCTCCAAGCAGCGCCGTTGCTCAATGCCAGCCTGCTAAATACAATATGCCTTTTCTAGCCTCTTTCTTATGCAATTCAATTTCAAAAGTAAATCAGTGATTAAAACTCGTAATACTTTAAGCAATAAATGTACTACACTTTTTAAGTGATTTTTTTTATTATTTTGCTGATTATACGCAAGTTAACATCATTAAAAGTAACTAGGTTGATGCTTATATAACATTTACTGCGTTGGATCTATTAATTTGATAATTCCATTTTGGGTTGGTAAAAATAATAATTAAAAATTTAATAATAATTATTAATACACATTATTTCTAAAAGCTAGAAAAACTTTATAATTTTTAGAGCGATTTTCAGTTAGATTATTTTTCTCAGTGCTAAAGATGTTAAGTATTACAGGGGATTTGTGCAGTTTGTCATTTGAATGTTATAAACGAAGACGTTACTATTTTTCGCCTAGACAAGCAAATTCAGTTATAATTGAAATCACTGCCAACCGGCTGTCGAATACTGCCAGAGAGCGAGAGAGAGAGAGAGAGAGAAAGAGGAATGCAGAGGTCACTTTCTCTGAGCCGAACGTGTTGCACTCAAATATATATGTATATGTATATATATATATATATATATATATATGTCGCTGGCTTTCCCGGCCAACTATTTGTTGACTGGTTGGGCGGCGTCGAGTTTAGTTGGTGTTTGCAACTTGGCGTGTGCATCTCACAGACAAAATGAATAAGTTTCCTTTTGAAATACGCGATGTGGATCCAGCAACCAATGCGGAGTTGCTGGAATACTTTATAGGTGAGTTTGTTGCACGTCTTAAGTATGTGCAAGTTAAGTTAATACCCTGGCATGGACAGGTGAGCGGACCGGCTTTGTACAAGTTGGACCAGAGGGATATTTCTTTCCATACAAGTACAAAACGGAGGCGAAACATTATTACAACTTTGAGGCACGATCCGATGACATTTGGATAGCTACTGTGCCGCGTTCGGGCACCACTTGGACGCAGGAGCTCATCTGGTTGGTGGCCAATCAATTAGACTTTGAGCAGGCAAAGGAACGTCCGTTAACTGAACGTTTTCCCTTTCTCGAGTGAGTTTGTTTTCGTTTGGTTTCGGGTTCCTTATTTAAGATTACTTCTTCTGTTAGATTTCCCTTGTTCTTGCATGATGCTGTCAAGGAAGAGCTGTTAGCTGAAAATTGTGATTCACCGGCTGCTTTAGAGTTTATTGAGCTGATTTCTCGACCGGGCTATGAGACACTTGAGCAACTTCCGCGTAACCAGAGGCGTTTTATTAAGACCCATTTTCCTTTCTCCTTAATCCCACCCAGTGTCTTGGAGAAGAAATGCAAGGCAAGTGGTTTTTAAACACACAATAAAAAGATGTTATTTACATATGTTATTTTCAGATCATTTATGTGGCCCGTAATCCCAAGGATGTCGCCGTCTCCTATTATCATCTCAATCGTTTATTCCGCACACTAGGATATTGTGGTGACTTTGAGCGATATTGGCGTTACTTCCAGCGAGGATTGAGTATGTTAAATTCATATACAATATTTATTCAAAAACTAATTCTCTCTTACAGATCCCTGGCTGCCTTACTACAGTCACATAAAGGAGGCAAAACAGCAAATATATCTGCCAAATGTACTTTATTTGAACTATGAGGATATGCTGGTGGATTTGCCAGGAGCAATAATGAGAATTGGTAACTTCTTGGATTGCACGCCAAATGCTGAAGGATTGAAGAAATTACTCAATCATTTGAGCTTTAAGAGTTTTCGTGAAAATAAATCGGTTAATATGCATCAAATGGCAGCCGTTGGTGTCCTGAACCAAGGCGAGGCTGGATTTGTGCGCAGCGGCGGCAAGGATTCCAAGGATGCCAAGCAGCATGATCAACAGGAATTTGCGGAGAATCCGAATCTGCTAAAGCTCGCTAATGATTGGATAGAAGAGATTGGAGGAAGTTAAATGTTTTAAAAGCATTTAAAAATACCGCCTACTTAAATGCAATCGATACAAATCGATACTCGTCTCAACTGCGAATAATTACTCAAGGCTGGTATGCAGCACAGATGAGTAATGTTGTAATAAAATTAAGAGGAACAAAATATATATTTTCCTATTCAACTTTTTTTACTTACCATTTAACATGACCAATATTAACAGCCATAAAATATGCAAGCAATTCGTGGAGGTTTTGCATGGCAATCATTTTATTCAAGTTTTGTACTTGATCAGCAGATTTTGCTAAACAGCTGTTTTTGCCGGTTAAATAGAGGTTCCTCAAAACCAATGTTATCAATTAGAAGATATTTTAGCAGTGTTCAACGCATTGCACAAATTGCCAATGCCAGCAAACCGGGTGAAACGCTCCAAGTGCAGGTGAGTAAAAGAGAATCGAGTATTAGTTGAGTTTTGGTCGTACAAAATTTCCATTTAGGGTTGGATAAAAAATGTACGCCGCCTTAAGAACAACATTTTTCTGGACATCAATGATGGCTCGACGAGTGAAAAGTTCCAGCTGGTTGTGCCACGCAATGCGACCACACAGCAACTGGCATCGGGCAGCGTGATCAGCGCCGTGGGACGTGTCCAGCTGGCGCCAAATGGACACTACGAGCTGCATGCGGATGCGGTGCAATCTTTGGGTGAATCTGTGCACAGCTTATATAATGCTCTCAAGCTCATCAATTAAATGTTTACAGCTGAGGGTCATCTGCAGGATGGTTATCCTTTCACACCCAAGCAGAAACATGCTCCGGAATATGTGCGAGAGCATCTGCATCTGCGCGCCCGCGTCGATTACATTGCCGCCCAGATGCGTATCCGGCACAAGGCACAGAAGGCGATCCACGACTACATGGATGAGCTGCACTTTGTGCAGATCAACACTCCCATCCTGACCGCAAATGACTGCGAGGGCGCCGGCGAGGTGGGAAGCAGTAGCTGCTCAACTGATCCCTTGGATTCATTTTATTGAAGCTACACTTTTTTTTATAGGTCTTTCGAGTACAACCGGATTCGGAGCAGCTGCTCAAGCAAATGGCGCGTCCCAGTTTGCCTGTCGAGCAGAGCTATTTCGATCAGAAGGTTTTTCTGAGCGTTTCCGGTCAACTGCACTTAGAGGCCATGTCCTACGGCCTGGGCAACACTTACACCCTTGCGCCCGCCTTCCGCGCAGAAAACTCAAAATCTCCACTGCACTTGGCTGAGTTCTACATGTTCGAGGCGGAACTGGTGCACATGGAGCAGCTGGATGCGCTGGCGGCATTCATAGAGCTCATGCTGAAAGACATAACACAAAGACTGCTCAACAGTAGTGCGTCAGATTTGCATTTTTGCCAGGAGAGCGCTAATGCTGGCTCAGATATCGCCTGGCTGCAGTTGCCATGGCAGAGGCTCAGCTATGATCAGGCCATGGCAATAATTGTGGAGCACAAGGATAAGTTCAAGAGTGCTGTTAGCACCGCTGAGGGTTTCAGCAAGGAGCAGGAGCTATTTCTGGTCGCGCATTGTGGTGCGCCCGTCTTTGTGCTCGATTGGCCCACGCAGCAGAAACCGTTCTACATGAAAGTCTCACGCAGCGATCCGCAACGTGTCCATGCCCTGGATCTGCTCATGCCCGCCGTGGGTGAGCTGTGCGGCGGCAGTCTGCGTGAATGTGATGCGCAGCTGCTCCAGGCGCATCCACAGTTGCCCAGGGATCTGAGCTGGTATGTGGAGCTGCGTAAATTTGGTGGTCTGCACACGGGCGGATTTGGCATGGGTTTCGAGCGCTATTTGCAGCTGGTGACGGGCGTGAAGAATATACGGGATGTGATAGCCTTCCCACGCTATCCGCATAGCTGCAAAATGTAGTCAAAGATCTGATTTGGGTTTTTTTTGTGTATAAATTTTTGTTATTGCTACTAAAAACGATTTCGGGGAAGATTCCATTTTTTTGGGAAGTCGAACTAATGTGTGTGTTAACCACTAAGACGAAGATTAAGCTTAAGGATCACCTGTCCTGTTGTTCATTACAACTGGCCCAGCATGGGCTTACGTCCGGGCCACGCTTCCTTCGCGTATTTCTTCTTCTGCGGACACATTGAGTCGCCCTCGCCACTCGTCTCGTGCAGCTCATCCACAAAGCGACGCACTGCAAAATATTCGAATAATATGAGCAAGTCAGCAAGAGAGGATTAGCGAATGTATCTTTAACGCACCGTTTGCATTTGCCATGGCCAACTTTTGTGCTATTGTCGAGCTGGTGAGCTCCTCAAAGATGGGCGTCACATCTGGCGCCGGATTGGGCAACATAATGCCCAATTTGGAGCCAATGCCCATCGGGGAGATGGGCTCAAATTCACTGCTGCTACTGCTCTTGTGCTGGACAGCATCATATGCACTTGCAGGCAATCCCTGATACAATGAATTCACCGGGGAATGAGAAGTGCTCTGACTTGTTGATGATGGCAACTGATGATGCTGCTGCTGTTGTTGCTGTTGCTGCTGTTGTTGTTTCATCTCCACAATGCTTTGCTGGAACATCTGATGACTGGCGGCCAAAGCGCTGACAGCATTTGCATTAATTACATTCCCTCCAGTGTGAAGGCCCATGTGATTGGGTTCGTAGCGTGAACGCTTGGCCGGCACCACAGTGGTCTGCACCAGATTGCGAAAACGTCCCACATTGGGATCAACGTCCTCGGGATTGATAATGATCTCCTCATCATTGAATGTCACATTGCGTCGCTTGCGTCCCTGTTTCAAGGCATTCTGTTTGCGCAAATTGTTGTCATCGGCAATGCCCAGCATGGAGATGCGACGATTATGCGCCGTATTGTACTCAGTCAAGTTCTAAAGCGAAGCTTAATTAGTACAACTATCGAAACTCTCGTTCTAGTCTATTCACACTCACATCAAGTTCGGTTTGACTCTCTGGCAGTCCCAGCAAGGCGCCATCACTGGTTTCACTCAGCGGCAGATCCTCCATGATGTTGCTGTGTTGACCACCCGCCGAGGGTCGCTCGCGCAGTATATAGTTGCGTGTGGAGGCACCAAAGTGAAAGGTGCTATTGATCTGCAGCTGGGTGGGCTTATGCGCCTCCAGACGCAGTGTGCCAATATATGTCCCATGAGCTAAAAAATTAATCATTGCTTACAATCTCAGTAAAATGCTACGTAAATATTTACTGGAGCCGAGATCGACTAGGTAGGCGATATTGAGATGCTTATGGTAGACAAAGGCCGAATGGACGCGGGAACAGGAGGCGTGATCAATGCAGAAATCATTCATTTGACTGTTGCGTCCAAAGAGATAGCAACGCTTCTCGTCCACCATAAGTTTCTGCACCAGTTTGTCATCCTTGAGCACGTCCAGGTGAAGGCCAGTCGGCGGTTTGCCAGCCCAACTGGGTATATCATAACTATTTGCCATTCAAACAGCACACAGCTTTTAAATACAATATAAAACACACACACGGAATAAATCGTTAAATCTTCAATGGCCTAATTTGATGTGTACACAACTTGTGTACCGGTTACCAAAAGTACTAAAAATTACCATTGGCTGTGTGGCTATGTGTGAATGGCAATTTGCAACAAGAAGTTGGCAAGTCTGGCTGCGATAAACAATGAGCACAGAATACATAAACAATAATTATATGGAAAGTGCGCGAGTTTATTTAAAACTAGCTGCACCCAGTACAATTCTCATAAGATGCTGTGTTTGCAGCACAGGTGGCATGAGAGATTGGACACTCTATCGCCGCCACTTGGTAGCCAGCCATGCAATTGGCAATTGCTTCGGAAATTCGCAATTGGATTTTGATGAAGAGATTCAAGCTGAAGTCGAATTGGAGGAACAAAATCTGAGCAAATTGGGCAACGGGGAGCTGAACGAAAACATAGAATCAGATGGAGAAGTTTCAAATGAAGTTGTAACAGACACAGAAATTGAAGTATAAACAAACCAAACCTAAACTTAATTAAATTAATAAGTTATGTTTTCTTTTTTTTAGTACAAAGTGATTAATAAGTCCAATCAGCCCTTTTATAGTTTGCAACACACCAATTCCAAGCTCATGTTTTATTTTATGGATTTACTGCGGGAACAGAAATATCTCTGGAGTGAAGAGTATAGAAAAAACTCGGACTTTAAGGCGTATGGGAAGTGCTCAATGGATAAGTGAGCAGCTTGTCAAGCGATTTAATGTCTCTCTAAAGCCACAAGTAATTTGCCAAAGTGTTTGCATTTTGATCAAATGGTTCAGCAAACAATTCGGAATGTGTAGAAACAATCGAAGATTTCGATCGCGACACCAGGCGTATTATGAGAAACTTCTGACCATTTTGCCAACTGGTCAAATTTAAATGTTACATTGTGATGAGTGTAAGCGACGCTTTTACACCGAGGAACAACTGAAACGTCACCAATATCGGTGTCACTGTGGCAAACAGTCACACATTTGTGACACATGCCATATTGGATTTTCACATGCCAGCAAGTTGCGTCTGCATAGAAATCGTTTTCATGAGCGAACCACGCGATGGCAGTGCAACTTGTGCAGCTATTGTTCGCCCAACAAGTGGGATTTGCAGTCGCACCTCCCAATGCACAGCGGCGAGCGCAATTATCAGTGTGAGCAGGGCGGAATCAGCACCAAATCCAGTTCAGCTTTAGCTGTCCATCGACGCACACATTTGGCTGTTAAAACTATAAAATGTGCTTATCGTGCCAGGCAATATCACGAGAATTATCTGCTCAAATGCAGCCGAGGAGCTGTTTGATTAATGCTGCTGTATATTTTAATAATTGTAGTAAAATACATTACAAGAATTGTCTTTGTTTTTAATTTCCTCGACAAGAAACTTATCCTTATTTGCTTGCCATTCACACGAAGTGCGCAATGCTAAATGCAACCCTGCGGAGACGCGACGGCGTCACATTGTTAATGCTTTTATTAATGTCTGCGCTTCTACCGAAACAATAATTTAGTGCGCCACCCAAAAATTAGTGTACAATTTGTTTTGTAAAAAGCAATAGCCGTTGCCTCCGCCGTCTTGAGTTAGATGTGCCAAAATGGCGCACAAACGTTTGAAAGCAGCGGACATGGAAATCAATTACAAATTCGCATGTCGCTGTTGCCTCAAATCCGAGGCGGAATTCTTCAAGCTGGATTCCCTCATCGACTGTGGCAACGATGATGCCAATGACAATGACAATGATGCATCGTCCACAACAAAATTGCCCCTGTTGCGTTTACTGCTCTTCTGCACGCGCACCGAAAATCTACCAGAGCTGCCGCAATACATTTGCGTGGAATGCCGAAAAAGTTTACAAATTGCCTACTATTTCATACAGAATGGTTTGCGTGCCCACGAAATACTGTGTCGGAAACTGTGTCCGGGCAAGCTGCAAACCAAACCGCGCATCAACGGACAACATTTAGCCCTAAGGATCGAGGTAAAGTTCGAGGTTTTTTTACATTTGAGTTGTTTGCTTAAAGACACTTATTTTGATTGGCAGGCAAAAGCTGGTGCAGCGTTGCTGGACACGCACAGGGAGAAACCCCTGAAATGCAAAATATGCGGTGAGGTTATCCACAATCGCTTGGAGCTGAAACATCATCTACAAATGCATTCAGGTAAAAAAAAAAAAACAAATCAGTGTCTTAGTGAAGAGTACAATAAGAAAGCTGGATGAGTATATAATGTGATCAGTTGAGCAGCTAAAGATATACTTATATATATATATTTGTTTGTTCTTCTGCCAACTAGTTTTCCTGTCTACAAATCTTAATGAAACATGGCAGGGATTATTATCTAGGATGTTATGTGTATTTATCCTAAAGTTCCCACAAAGATTTATTTCTAATTTATTTTTAAGCAAGTATATTTAATCTGAAGCACTCCAAAGATAACCAATCGCTAATTTGTAAAAAAGAGCAGTTTTCTCTACTCTTCTCTTCTTCCCAGAGTCTCTCTTGAAGTGCATTTTTTCTGATTACACCTCATCTCTTCTCCTTCCCAGAGTCTGGACACCAGTGTAAATTGTGCAACTTTGTCACGCTTAAGCATCGCCGGCTACTGGAGCACTATCGCAAATCGCATGGCTTGACAACGGCCCAAATTGAGCATCAGTTGAAAATACGAAGATCGCTGCAGGCGGCTGCCAGTACAACAACAACAACAACAAAAGCTACAACAGTTGCATCTACAGAAACTCCTGCCGCTGCTGCTGCTGCAGATGATGATGGTCAGGTGAAGGTGTGCACAATGGAGGACATGGAGCTGCTAATACCCACAGTGTTGACGCCCGAGGATTTCACGCATCCACAACTAGATGCGTATCAATTGCGTGACATTGAACAGCAATTGACGAGCAGCTCGCTGGGATTAGCCAACACCACAGCTGCGTCCACAGAACCAGTGACGGCAAATGCCATCGGAAGCAATGCCAATATGAGCATAGGTGCAGAATTTCTGGTCATGCCTGATGGCTCGTTGCAGCAGGTGAATGATGCTGGCGTTGTCTTCGAATATATTTATGATAGTAAAAATGCGGCCAGCACAGTAACAACAACAAGCACAACGACCAATGTGACGCTGAAGAGCCTATTGAGTGACTCGAAAACCGATTTAACCTATGATGCAATGGACATTGATCTGAGTCCTATGGTTGTCGATAATGCGTTGCCACAGATAACAGGTGCGCTTAAATATGATACCATATGGTGTACTTAACTAATGTATACCCTTTATTTTATTGCAGTCAAGCCCAAGGGACGACCAGCGCCAGCGTCAACTGGTGCCCTGAAACACAAATGCAAGCTGTGTCCCAAAGCATTTCCGACGGTGGCCCGCCTCAAATCTCACCAGCTAACGCATAGCCGTAAGCAATTTATAATTTACATAAAATACTGGTTTACTTTAATTACTTGTTCTTATAGATTTACCTAAATTCTATTGTGATCAGTGCACATTTTATTCTCTGCGCAGCGTCGATCTCATCCAGCATTATACGAGCGAGCATAATATATGCGTTAGCGATACGAAAGCTAGTCAAGTGGAGAAGTCACCAATGCTGACGGCAATGTTAACGGATCGCAATCGCATCTTCTCCTGCGATATGTGTCTGTTTGAGACGCCGAGCGGCGGTCAGCTCCGCTTGCATTACAGTGATAAGCATCTCATTGTGCCTAGTGAGATACAGCTGCGTCCCAGCTGGATCAGGGATCAGCAGGATGGCAATGCGAAGTTGAAAAGTGGCGATGGCAACACACAACCGGACATTCCGCTGGGCATTAAATGTACTTAATATTAATCTATAATTGCAACTATTTGTGCTAATATTACCCTGTTCTCAAACAGATCCAACCATCATGCAGTGTGCAGCAGCCACAATGGCAACAAGGACAGCTAAAACAACAAGCATGGTGCAAGAGCCGCAGGCAATAACAACAACAACAACGGCAGTGACTTCCACGGGTGGTATCAATGTTGTTGTCGATGCCAGCTCATTGTTCTATGCAGCAACTGCTGCTGAAAATGTAGGAACAACGGCTGCAACAACGGCTGCGACAACGGGTGCAACAGCAACAACAACAACGGTCGCAACAGCTACAAATTCAAGCACAATTGCAATATTTCCAGAACAATGCCTGTCAACAACAACAACAACAACATCAGCAAAAGCAGCAATAACAAATCAACAGGAGGCAACCAATCAGGCAGTGGCAACATCAACAACAACAACAACAAATCCCAATACTAGCACATTTGGTGATATGCAGGAGTTTATAGATAATACAGATGTGGCAGCCATATGCACAATACCCGCCGACGATATGCCTGTGGATGGCGATGATATCGTCATCGATAATAATAATATTAGTCTGGATTTTGATGCCGAAAATCTATTTGAGGAATTTGAAGATGTCGAAGTTGGCGAAGAGGTTGACGATGACGACGCTGAGGAGGATGACGAGGATGAGGATGAGGATGATGCGGACAATGATGATGAGAATGATAACAATGATGCGGCTGCCGATCAAAATCTCTTGCTTACCAGCGACGATGACGATGTGGATGACTTTGACGACGAACAATCGAAGCATCTGCAGAAACCCTATTGCATATTTTGCAACAAAAAGTTTACCAGCCAATACAAGTTTGAGAATCATATGTTTGTGCATCGCGGTGAGTGCGAAACTAAATAATATATTATTTATTATTTTATTATTATAATATTATTACTATCTTAGGTTTGGCACCCTATCGCTGCGAGCTGTGCACCAATCTGTACAATATGAAACGTCTGCTCATACGACACTATAAAACGGTTCACAAAAAGATGCCCACGCGAGACATGGTGCAGGCCAAGGGCGACAAAGTAGCCGTGCCGTGTACGGCTATCGAAAAGATAAATATAAATGCGGACAAAAGTAAACATGAAATGATAAACTGTTAAATTTATGTATTAATGCATTTTATTAATTTAGATCCTTTGCTGATGTGCGCCAAGTGTCCCTTTGAATGTGAGCTGGATGTGGATATGCGCAAGCATTTAAATGCCCATCATGGCATCAACGATGGCGGTCAGCTAATTATAAATATATTTATAAATATTATATATAATAACATGATATTGTTTTTACCTAATCAGTTTCCATGCATGCCAACGAAGTGTTTATCATACGCAGTAAGTTGAACATAAGATTCTTAAAGGTTTTACTTGTTGCTTAATCGGAATCTTTATAAATTCTCCTCAAGAACTGCCCTATGAGTGTCCACGCTGCATTCGTTCATTTGCGGCAAAGCGAACGTTGACACGTCACTTGCAGCGTAGCCATTTGGTGGATACAATCATTGAGATGCAGGCGCTTCAATTGACAACCAGTTCGGCGTCAACGACAACCACAGCGACGACAACAACCACATTGCCGAACAATGCCAGCGATGGCAATAAGGCCAAAACAAATGCTGTTGCGGAGTCGTCCAATAATGGCAATATCGATGTCGATATCGATCTTGGCGATGGCGGCAATGGAAAATGTGGTAAGCGGGTCAATAGCCTTGCCAAAATGAATTTAAACTCAAATCCCAAATATGCCCAAAACATGCCGCAACAAAAACAACGAAAACCACATTTTTTAAATTCAAACTTTAAAATGTTTTTTTAACCATACCGATGCCCAATGATATAGAAGAGCAAACATTGGTCAAGGATACAGGATCAGAAATGGAGAATTCCGATACAGAAATGGATACAAAAGGTTCACTAAAAGAAGGTATAAATGCGGCAGCAACAACAGACGTAAGAGAAGCACGAACTATAGCAGAAGCAAAAACAACCACTGCCACTGTAAAAACAGATGCTTCTCCCACAACAACAACAACAGATTTTACACCAACAACACAACAGTCTGCAGTGTCAACGCTTTTTCCACCACCCACACCTTTTGACTTTGATCTTGACTTCATTGGCAACGTGGCACATGCCACAACGCTCAAGAACAACAACGATGATAGCTTCAATGTGGCATCTATGCCTCCGCCCCTACTGCTAAATGGCAGCGATAAATTGCTGACTGCCGCGCTGGAGCCGTCGCCCGTTAAGGATTTGCGTCCACGTCTACCCCGTACCCCCATCTATGTGTGCAAGCAATGCAATCAAACGTTCGACGAGCTGGCCAAGCTGTTGCAGCACGAGCTGCAGCAACATTCCAGTGGCACGATGTCCTCGCCACGCAGCAGCTACCAGCATCAGTGCAAGATCTGTAATGCCTCCTATCGCACTGTGACCCTGCTGAATTATCACATGAAGCGACATGCGCCGGTCAAAGTGCCGTGCTTGGAGTTTCAGGTTAGCACGGAATTGGAGGCCGATCATGTTCACTCCGATAATCGTGGAAATAGTGGTCCACTCAAGTGTGGAATTGACGGCTGCCGGAAGACCTTCAATTACAAGCATCATTTAAAGCGACATCAGACCGCATCGCATACGCCTGTACAATATATTTGTCCGGAGTGCGGACGCGATATGCTGACCAGTCTGTATCTGAGGAACCACATGTCCATGCACCGGGGCACCCACTCCTACAAGTGCCCCAAGTGCGTGCGTACCTATATGCGCCGTAATCCGTAAGTCTCACTATATTAAATACTTAATTTATATATATATATATTAATAATTTTCTTCTTTTAGTTTCCGTCGACATGCGTTGCTAGAGCACAAATGGGAATTGACGGATGCGGAAATTGATAAAATATATTGTGAAAATGATTCAACGCCATCAATAATATTGCGCGATTTGCGGTGATCGGGGCCATTTGACGATACCTAAAGTTGAACAGAGACATGAATTATTAATGTACAAAGTTAGCTTTATAGTTAAACATATTGTTTCCCTCAACTCAAATCAACTCGGATTATATCATTGTTAAGTTATAAATGCTAAGTACTAATCACGGCACATATTATTTATATGTCTATCCTTAAGCACACCTATTGCAATATCATATTTAATTTTTGTTTTCATTGTACCTTTGCAACAGGGGTATATTTATTATGTTACACAAGCATATTATTTCATATTCAGTTTATAGTCTCCAAGATTTTCAGTTAGGTAGCTAGAAATAAGGCGCAAATTTCATCCAGTACATGCATTATTACTTAAACACATATTATGTTAGCAGTATAAAAAAAAACAGACAATCTTGAATGTTGCTAATATTGATGTATATATTGATGCACTTAGGAATTCACTTATCAGTAAACAAAAGTTTTAACAATTTGTTTTAAAACACCAGTAATTGTTAAACAAAATAACAACAAAAATAAAATAAAATAAATAAAAGTAAATATACTTGTGTAACGACCATAAGAACAAATATCTTTGACATTTTTTTGCTTAAAAGTAAAAAAATACAATCTTAGTCTCAGTTTAATCCAATTTCCAAGCAATGCGCAACTTTCAATTTGAGCGGGCCGCGAGCAGCGTATTTGCACATCGATTGTCGCTTGTAAGATATCGATAGTTTTAGCCTTTTTGGTGAATATGCTCTTCGTTTGGCAGTAGCCATTTGATGAATTAAAAATTATCAATTAGATTTAGTTGAGTTTAAGCATATTTAAAATTGCATAAAAGGTTTAACTAATAATAATAAGGTTTAACTAATATCATAATTGCAGCTGAAGCGAATATGACGTCGTTCAATAGAACTGGTTCGCAGTGCTTGCAACAAAACTTTCTGGCAACTCTCCTGGTTAAAGATTCTCTAACAACATTTCGCAAGCGAGAACATGCAAAAAAAAACCATCAGCTTCATAACTGTAAACCAACATTAAATTATAAACGATCTGAAACTGATACAAATTTTACTAAATTATAAACGTTTGCGGGCACACACAACACAAGAACAAAGAGAAAATTGTGTGTGTTTGTCCGAATGGCCGCCGCAGCGGATGCTGCAAAATCGAACGCGTTGCTCGCGACGAACAAAGCCAATAATACAAAATGCCGCGCTTGCCTCGCCGTCGGTCGCCAGACGGTGAAATTGGATGCCAAAATACCGGAACTGAAGACCGTGCGCACTTACGGCCAGGGATTGCGCCAGTGCACGAATATACCGTTAACCGCTCGCTCCGCCGGCGGCTACAGGTGGCCCATGCAGATCTGTTTGCGCTGTTGTCGCGCCCTCGAGGTGGCCATGCATTTTGTGGAACTGACACTGGAATCGAATCGGAAATTGTTTGCTGAATCGCAAAATCTCAAGTCGATGACGCCGACGATGACGCTGACGAGTGCTTCGGGTGAGCTGAAGCGCAAGGCGAGTGGCAGCAGTGAGCTGCTGCATTGGAATCAATTCAGTCAGGAGTTTGAGCAATTTGTGGAGAGTTACGATGGGATCACAGCGCCCATCGAGGAGAACGTGCTGTATATGCGGGGTGCCAAGATGCCACGCCTCGATGCGGACATAGCGCCCAACAGGCAGCCACCCGAGGAGGATGATGGTAAGTTCTTGGAGAGATTGACACGAATTTCTATATCTGTATAAAAATTCATATTCACTCCCTTTGCACACAGTCATCTTATTTGATGTAAAGTATGAGAGCAATGATCAGGATCAGGAGGATGAGAACGATGGCTCCGATGCGAAGAATAGCGAAACCTTCTATGACACTAGTATTATGAATGAGAGCAACCAATCCGTCGCAGCTGGCATTAACAGCAGCGCCGAGAACAACAACAATTATAATTTTAATAACAAGAATGGGGATGTGGAGGGCGATCTCATTCAGCGTGCCCTCTTCATGACGCTCAACGATGATGCCAACAGCAGCAACAGCCAAACAAAAACGCACGATTTACAATCCATTGAGTCCATCAAAGCCACATTATTAAAATGTATGCATGAAATATTCAAATGTTTAATTACTTTATATATTAAATGTGTCTTCTGTTTAGCTACGGAGGAGGAGCAGCTTGCAGGGACAACTGGCAGCAGCTTGAGGAGCAGTTTGACCAGCAAATCAAATCAGCCCAGCAGAGAGATCAATGTCCAGATACCGTTGCTCAGCTGCAGCATGTGCAAACAGACGCACACGGAGGCCAAACAGATGAGGACACACTATATGCGTGCCCACAGCTGTGATGTTCCCGAGGATGATATCATTGGCCTGACCAAAAGTGGGTGAAAGCTTCCTTGGCAACTGTACTACTGAAAGGCTGATCCTAAGAGCTATAATATATATCTATCCATTTCTTTATATCTATATATATTTAATATGTAAATATATTTACTATCTCTCCTTATTTTTGAATTATAGATCAAAGCTTTAAGTGTCGTCCATGCAATGATTATGTGACAAATAGTCGCACGGATATGCAACAGCATCTGATTGAGCACCACAAAATCGATGGGGATTTTGGTGAGTCTGAAAAGGAATCGAAATATCATATATATAATATATATATGTATTAAAATCTATCCAACACTTGCAGAAATGTATTGTTATGTGCAGCAGAATTGTCCCGCCTGTGGGCGCATCTTCAAGGATCAGCGCTCGGCACGCACGCACTACACACGCATGCACACACCACAACAGCAACAACAACAGCAGCAACAACAGCAGCAGCAGCAGCTTCAGCAACAAAAACCGCAACAGTTGCAGCCACAATCTGGCAATTCAGTTGAGCAGCAGCCGCAACAATTTGTGTGTACCGCCTGCGATAAGGTATTCAATTTAAAGGGCAGCCTGCAGGCGCATCAACGTTTCTGCCAGGTGAAGCAGCCGGTGCACTGCACCTTCTGCAAGCAGCAGTTTAGCAGCATGCGCAAATACGAGTTGCACTTGCAACAACAGCACGCTGTGGACACGTTGCACGAATGCGAGATATGCCTGAAGAATTTCAAGAATAGCGATTCGCTGGCAGTACATCGCAAGCGGCACTCGGAGCGACATTTTCACTGTGACAAGTGTTCGCTGAACTACATCAATGCGGCGGAGTTGCGGGTGCACTACGAGCGTGCCCATGTCCACGAGGAGCAGGCGGTCACCTGTCGCAGCTGTGACAGCACATTTCAGAATTACGCCCTGCTTCGCGAACACGAACAGCGCTCACATCAAAAACTCAAGATTTGGCGCTGCGACAGTTGCAGTTTCGAGACGAAATCGCGTGCTCGACTGCGTCAACATCAGTACGAACACATGGACTATCCGTACAAGTGCCAGCACTGTCCCGAGGAGTTTGCCGATCGCGGCAAGTGAGTATCGCGAAGCAGCAATCTCCTAGAGAAAAGATTAAACATTAGTTCCTCATTCCTTTGCAGAATCCGTCAACATTCCAAGAAGGTGCACTCGGTGGAGCTGAGCGATGAGCAGTTGGCGGATATGTTTCGGGAACGCATCGGCTACACCAATCGACATGATGCGTTCAGCAAGATAAACACCTCCCTGGAGATACCCGGTTTCAGTGATGATTGCTTTACGGAGCTGAAGAGTCTGGGCCTCGACTATGATGATATAACAACCGATCTCTTCTCGAATTCAATTAGTGCACTGGACACTCTGCTCGAATTGGTACCCTGAAAATGCATGAATGCATAGAATTTAAGTAAACCTGTTAATGATCACAGCTAACGAGAGCTTGAAGACTGTCCGCACCTATCAATCAATCAGTTAACAAACCACAGCATCCACAACACACCATTCACTTCCTGATTTTAAATGGTTTTTTCGACATACACCAACAAAAACCAACAAGAGTATATATATATGTATGTATATATATTCATATACATATATCGGGCTTATATAGAGATGAAAAATTTTCTATTGAATAAACAACAAAAAAACAAGCGCTTGAAAAGCGCGCCCGAAAATTAATGGGAATTATTTTTGCCAGCTGTAAATAAAATTCGTGTTGCTGCTTCGAAGGTACATTTTAAATTTCCCTTTTACTTTAAATCTGAAGACAGTTGTTTCATATGCATAGAAAAAGAGGATAACTTATAGCTGCTGTCGGTAAGTGATTATTTTTTTTTTAACATTCTCTTGTTTCAATGAATTCCACAAGATTCATTGGTTATTTTATGCCAAACAAATTTGTATTTAAATTTAAACTATTTAAATTTGTAAAGCAATTGCATATAGTTTTTGTTTAAAGCTAATTAACGCCCTGAATGAACTTGGAGAGAAAATCTGTGGGTTTGGGTTCCTGTGACTCCTTCCAATAGCGCATAATGTGACCCTTTTGCTTCCAGATCTCAACCGATTCCTTCAACTCCATTTGGCCCTGCAATCGAGTTAACCAATTATAATGTTTCTTCAAGGATCAAGGATTGGAAATCGAGGACTTACTTTAATGACTAGCATGTCGATGACGCGGATATCGGTCACAGAGCGATTCTTGACAAACTCCTCGCGTAGTTTATCGCGGCACTGCTCCACACTCATGGGTATGTCGTAGTCCATAACTGTAAATGCAGAGATATTTTTTTGTTTATATTTATCGCTGCAGTCGAGAGTTTTGATGACATAACCAAATGGACTTACCAATATAGGGAATCTGACGATACCAGGCCTTGTAGAGATTGAGGGCACGCTTGCGCGCCTCATCGCGATCCACGGAGAGGATGGGACGCACTTGTTGCACGGCACGTTTGACGGCTTCACGTCCAGCCATGATTTCTGTGAATTTCGAGCAAAAAATAAGTTTAGTGCAAAACGATGCTGCTTCTTCTTCAACCGCAGATAAGAACAGCTGTGCGTATCTGTGCTGCCACTTGCGACAATATCGATATATGCAACTAAGCAAGTATTGCAAAACATGTCGTAGCTATCGCAGTATCGATAAGTCTGTGTATGCGAAGTGCGCGCTTAAATTTCAAATATTTATGTATATTGTTGTTGGATATGTTGGATTTTAGTCATGCTTTTGCGCATTATTTTTTTTATACGTCCATTGTGGGAATATAAAGGACAGTCATTGTGCCGATCGGCCCCCCAAAGCTATGCACAAAAAGTGCACATTGTCATTGTAACAATAATAGAGACAGCTGAGGCAAAAAAAAAATACACTTTCATTCATTAAAGCTGGCTATTGTTGATGCTTTGTAGGCCTGTTGTTGCTGTGTTTTTGTTGTTCTTTTTTTGTTTTTGTTGTTAAAGCTGAGCGCGCTGCTGTTGTTTACCGACCGTCGATCGACAGTCGACTCTGCGCTCAGTTCAAAACACGTTATGCGCCTGTGCAGAGCGTTTTTGCGCTTAACCAATTTAACACAGCCAGCAAGCCGAGTTTCGAAAGTTTAATTTTTGTGCACCCCAACAAAACGCGTGTGATTTGCAATAACAACAATTACAACAACAACAACAAATCAGAAAAATAATTTTTGTATATGATACGTTTCGTGTGTTACAAGCAATTTGTAATTTATTATGCAAATGCAGTAAGCGAGCTATAAACACATTTTTGGTAGGTCAAAACAATTTCTATTTTAATTGGCAGCGCCCAACAAATTTACCATATGAGAAAAGAAAGCTAGCTGCCAACAACAAAAAATTTAACAAAACTATGGACAAGAAACCTAGCATACAGATATGGGGACGAACTGTATTTATAGCGCATAATTAAGCCAATCAAAATGTGAACAGAAGAGAAATATAATTTCAGCGAATTGCGTGTGTTGTGCGTATTTTGGTTTGGATTCTATAAATTGGCACGATTGCAGCAGCTGATCAAAAGAATTTTTAGTTATGATAAATGTAGCATAAATGCTTTCTAGTGCTGCTTAGCGCTAGTCAATCAGTCTATTGTTGTTGTTGCACTCTATATACGCAAATTGGTGTTGCTAATTGAACACAGTTTCTTTGTCAAGGTTATGAGCAACGCTGACTGCGACGCCGGTTTAAGTGCACGCTCGTCTTGACGAATCGCTCTCTCTCTCTCTCTCTCTCTCTCCGCCTCTCACTCTCGCTGTGTGTTTGTACGTCAATTAGTGTTGTTCAACTGGACAAATATAGATTGTTGTAAAGAAGGCTAAGAAACAATAACGACTTTAACATGTCCACTCGAATACCAACACCAGTTACAGTTGCACACCCAATAATTGTTATGATGTGCAAATAATGTAGCAGCAACCAATTCTACAGACAGTTATTAGCACATTTTGATATTGAGCGTTACGTTAAAAAACTGGCTTCTTTTCTTAGCACACTGTGCAAGTGAATAGAAAAGACTCAAGCACACACACACACACTCATACACATATATACCAGTTTACGTAGCAACGAGCGCTTATTAAGAGTGATACCGTGTACCGTTTTATCTCGTCCACGCCTTGAACGCCAACTTCTCCTCGCTCTCCTCGTTCTCCTTCTCGTTTGCCTCCTCTGTCAGCACTTGGCCACACTCACAAGTCAAACGGCTTTTGATTTGAGCGCCTTGGCCACATTTCATGGCCAAAACGCATTAAGTATGTTTATAAATTATTATTTATATTGGTGCGCGGAAGCTCGCCCGCATTACGCTTTAGGGCGTGTAAACGACAAACATACTTTTTTTTTTGGGGGGTTAGGGGGACCCATATCGCTTCAAGCAATCAGTGAGAATAAAACACGACCAAAATTGGTGCTGCCAAAAGTTATCAAATCGATACGAGAAGCGACTGTTAACAATTTCTATATGTGTTATTTAGTATTTCTCTTTTTTTTGCTAGAATGATTATACGGGCTAGTAAACGTGATCAAACTGCTATTCTCGCACAAATAAAATACCGGATTAACAACGTGCTTAGCTTGATTGTTGCTTATAAGGGGAATTCCAGTTGCGGTAATTGTTGCTTCTGCATTGTTTTTAAGTTTCTAGTGTAATTACTTTAATTTACCTTTTGAGAAATGTTATTTTTGGCTAAGACTCTTGCCTTATATGTATATGATTGGGGAGTCACTATGGGATTTTTACATATTTCATATTTGATTTATTGTTAAATTTGTTTTATTTTCCCATTTCTTAAAAGTTGCTTACATATTAAAGTTCTTATTCAATTGTGGATAAGATTCTTATCTTTCGCTTTCAGCTTATTAGAAATGAGTAACGCTTTAGTTGGCCTTTTTTGAATGACTGATAAAGCTGTCATACAACGTATTTGTTTATTGGCCAAACTCTTAAGTTATTAACAAGTCTGCCTGCCTGATAAAATAAATCTCATATACGAATGTGTGCAAATAAGTAATAATTGCAGCCTTTGAAAAACGGTTAACAACTGCAATCTTTGACCTATATTACGCTATACAAGTTATTATTATTGTATCACAGCCGTCGGCTAAGCTTATTGAATCGAGTTCACAAACTGTGAGTCAAGATTGTGCAAACTATTGTAAAAATAAAAACAAAAGCTACAAGCAACTTTGAACAACTTGCATAATTCATGATCACGTTGATCACGTGCGATGAGCACGTGTAAACGCACTTAATGTATAGCAATTACGGGCCAAGTTAGGTAAAAATATTTGCACAAACCATTTATGTCAGTTCTTTGATTTTTGGTTAGCCAAACAACAACGTCAAGTGTCGGAAACGCCATTAATTTTTGGCCAAATTATGCATAATTTGTGCAACAATTTAGGTAAAGCTTTTTTTGTTTTGCTTTTTTTTGGGTGAAATGTTTTGGTTACATTTAGCAGCATCTGCCTTTCACACTGTAGGGCATTTGTTTAGTTATTAAGCGTCAACTTTTTTATTTTCTTTTTTCTCCTTGTTTTGTTGTTTTTTTTTTCTTTTTGATTCACATATTTATTTTGCGCCAGCTATGCGCACGAGCACTTTGCGCGATAACCGAACAACAATAATAACAGTTAACAGTAACAACAATAACAACATAAACAGCAACGACGACGACGACGACGTCGACGTCGACGTCGAAAGCCTGACAACGACTCGACTCCAGCAGCAAGAGCAGCAGCGAGGTGCTCGTCAGTGTTGAAGTTGGGTTCAGGTTCAGTTTCAGTTACGTTTTGGCGTTTTACGGTAACGCAGCGGACAAGCGACAACAATAACAAGCAGCAGCAGTAACAGCAACAATAATATCACACACAAACTCACACATAGTTAGAGAGGTGCGTGTGTTGTTGTGCTTGGTAATCTCTCTGCCAAAAATATAATAATAATAATAATAATAATCATACTCATAATACTGCTAACGTGTAAATCTTAACTGAGAGCGCATTCTATATGCGATTACAATTGCGCATACGTCGCGTTGTTCGTAGTAAAAATCGCAAAAATCGAAGAAGAGCGAAGACAAACAAAAAGCCGCTTAACTTTTGTGCGTGACTGTAAAAATTTTGTTGTTCGTCCGTTAAATTTGCCAAAGTGTGGCCAATTGTCGTGTTTCTGTAAATTTTCGCAGCATCTCGACTTTTTCGTTCTCTTCTCAAACATTTACAGTTCACGCGTCTAATGTAATATGAATACAACTAAATAAACACTCACACACTCATACTCACACACACAGACACCATTTAAATGTTTGGCTGGGCTGCATTTAAACGGCAAATGGTTTTCACTTTTTTGTTTTTGGGTTTTTGCGCTGGCTTGCATGCAAAAGCAACTCTGTATTTTTACCGTTATATGCAATGGGTTCGTGCCTTGAACCCAGCTTGAAGTATTCGTAGGTTTTTTTTTTGTATTTAATGCTTGTGGTTTTTAATGCATTGCGTTTTCACTTTCTTTCTTGTCGAGGCCGTTAATCATGTGATTAGATAATAAATTACATTACATTCTTGAGTTGTTGTTGTTTTTGTTGGATTTTTTGGATTATGATGCGGCTTATCAGTTGTTGCTTTTGTATGTTGCCAAAAAAGTTCTTGCCGCTTTATGAGTGGCACGATAAGATTAGTGTCTGTTCAACTCCAGTATCTATATGTATATATATGGACCTTAAATGAGATTATTATGCACGTATGCCTTGAAAAAATCTAGACCAAAGCAGGCACAACCACAGAAATTAATAACTAGAGCAAATTACACAAAAATGCTTGTAGTAATGTTAAAGTTCTTACAATTCACTTCAGAATTATTTAAAAATATACAGAAAAATATTAGTCGATTTAAAGTAGAAATTGATTTTGGATAACCTTTTTTCTCCAAGTGCAGCTGCGCAATTTCCAGTTAAGCTAAGCGAGACAAGTTGAGATGCTTATACTCGTAAAAATAATAATAATAATATGAAATATATCAACTCAATGCAATTGTTGTGGCAATATCACGGCTTGAGACGGTGCGAGAGTTCACACAGATACGGACAGAAGACTTGGCAACACACACGCACACACACACACACACTCGCACACACCTCTCTCGTTCAGGCCAAAAAATAGACATATAAAAAAGGGGGCCAAGTAACCAATTTGATTTACCAATGATAGACGCACCAAACTCACGCAACAACAACAACAAAAAGACAGAAATAACCCAAAACTTGAACGAATGTGAATGGCCGTTGAGTATATATTTTTTTGGGTTCGTGTTCTGGGACTTGGGCCGGGTCTCTTTTATTGCCTAGTAATATGTGCTGTGTTGGAATCTTTTTTTTTTTTTATTATTTTTGGTTTTGTTTTGGTATTTTCTGTATTGTCTCGGGGCATTTGTCACACCAGCAATTCACACCTCAAATTTTCAACAGAATTTTTTGCTAAAATCAACCATTTTATTTTGCTTTTTTTCTGTGCCCATAAATAGCTGAAAGCTTTTAAATTTGGCTAAATGGAGAGCTAGATAAGCGTTATTATCATAGGACGGGTTACTTCAAATAATATAAGAAAGTTGATTGGCTATAAATTTAGGTTTTAGCATTTGATTTGCAAATTTACATTTACAGCTATAAATCAGGAGGCTACAATGTAAATGCTTTCGCTTTCTTTGCCGCACAGCCAAGGTCTTGGGGCAAAAGCCGGTTTTCTTGGTTTGGCTCAATAGCAATATTCAACCGGAAACCTTACAGATACATAAAGCATATAGCATGCAATATTTATACGTGTGCATAATTGTCTTTTTTTATTTTATTTTTTGCAAATTAATCAATGACTATTTATAAACTTGAAAATTACCCAACAACTATTCTTGAGAGTTTGTTTTTTTAAGTGCAATTTGTTGTAGTCAGCGTATAATATTCAAATTAGGCACAGTTCTCGCTCACCTTATGCAAAATTTCTTACCTTTAAGATACAAATATAAACAAGTATGACTGCTCTAGTCGAGAGTACTCGATTCGAAGATACCCTGGTTAGGTCTTTTGAGCGTACATGTAGATATATATAGAATGGCTGAGATTAATATAATGTCAAGGTATTTATATAACCAAAAAGATAGATGTATCTATAAAATTATTACTTAAATTGCCATCGCTAATCGTTTTGTGTCGATATTGTGGAAACGAAGGAAATTATTGAAAAAATGAAAATGTGAGAACTTATATTCTAAATTGACTTGGGCAAGGTTAAATCGAGCACTGATCAAGAATATATGTACTTGTTGGGATCACAGATGGCTCTTTCTGTCTGTTACATTTTTTAAACTTCATTTTACATTTTCAACGGATTCTGGGTATATAGAGCTAGTGGGGACAATAATAATGTATATCCCATTCAGCACATTTCCAAAGTTGCAGGGTATCTGCAAATAAACTTCAGCATCGAAATATTCCACACAAAAATGCCAATTTCAAGGTCAATTTGTGCTTTCAAGTGCAGCTTCTGTTGTAGACCCGCCGTCCTTAAATCGATAATGGGCAAAATATTATTTTTGACGTAAATTAGAAAAAACGACAAGAAAAAAATTTGCAAAATGTGTACAGCTTAATTAATTTTATTTTTGCTGCAAACAGTTGTCGTCGAATTGCGTTGCATATTTGCGCTTAATTAGCGAGCCGCCGAAACCACCCATAAAAGCGACCCACAAAGAACCAAATCAAACAGCTGTAAAAATAAGCCGCCGTCGGTAAAGTACAAAAACTATAAGATTTCTGTGCGGTTTATTTGTGTTTGGCTTAATTGAAATTATTTTGTGTAATTGTTTCACATTATTTAATTGTTTGTCATGGGCTTCTGGGGAGGGCAAAAGATAAATAAAAACTGGTTATTTGGCACGTTCAACAACTTAATGGACTGAATAATTAAGTCACTATGTCACTGTTTGGAGCTCAGTCTGATATACAGTCTTACTCATCGAGCAATAGTCAAATTCAGTCAGTTCATAAGTTAAGGTGCTTAAGTACAGTGAACACTGTACAAGTGTACTCTGTGTCAACAGGTTGAAGTGTTAAACGAAATGCACTTGATTAATTTCATAATGCTATTGGTTCAGCTGTTAGTTGGAGTAAAAAACATATAACGAGTAAATAATAATGCATAACTCGAATAATTAAGCTCGATTTTTATTAAACTGAGACGGCTGAAGCTATTTTAAATGTAAATAAGTAAATAACTTAACTTTTATTAGCTAATTTTAGACTTCGTCGACATTTTCTGTTTAAACTGTCAAAACAAGTTTCTCAATCAATAAAATTAGTTGCACTTGGCATTTATTTAGCTCATTTAGATGCGTCGCAATTGCGAAAGCCAGACGACATAAAACAAGCTACAACAACAGTAGCAACAAACAAACAAACAAGCAGTACACACAGAGAAAAAAGTTGCATTACATTTTTCTCCAAGTATTTTTCTAAATTGTCAATCCCAAAACTATGTTGCTTTTTTTCTGCAAATATTTTCTATTGTTAAGAAATGCCTTTCTAAAAAGTAGAAATGCAAGCCTTGCTGGTGGGAAAACAAACGTTTTTTTTTTTTTTTTCTTAGTGTAGCCAAGAACAGTAAGTTCAATGACAAGTGGAGCAATAAAATTGAAAATCAAATCAAATAAACTGTGAAGCTGACCTCTGGCTAAGTAATTGAATGCGCATAGAATTTATGATTGGCTGCAATGCAGCACTCCATAAATTGTGCAGTGTTTAATTAAATTGCTCACAGGCATTGTAAATCGGGGATAAGATAGGGGAATTGTCGGGAAAGGGAGGGGCTTTGGCCATCAAAATTAAACTCATATCAGTTGTGATCGAGTGTGTGTGTGTGGCATATTGATAAGACGCAAGCAAACCAGTTGGTCAAACAGTCAGAGACATGTATATATATATATATATAAAGTCAGTCAGCCAGTCAATCAGCCAGATAGTCACTGAGTCAGTTAGCCAGTTGGCTAGTTGGTTGGTCACATGCACTTGATCGATCTGTGTCGTGGGCTGGTCGCCTGCCAATTAGACCAGGCCGTAACAAAAACCATGTGGCTTTGTCATTTGCACGGGTTGCTCTGCTCACTACCAGCTAATTGATATTTAAGCCTAGTACATAGCTCTATAAACAATCAATGGCATTTGGGTTTTGTATTTTTTTCGACAATGACCACTTGATGACCCTGGACGGGCTTTTCATTACGTAATTACGCATACGCCGTGTGAAACTATAGCGGAAAAAACTAACAAGCGAAAACAAAATGACAAATTGCCAGCGAAAGTAAATAACTGAATGCAAAACTTGTGCATTACTGATGAGTTTTGAGAGTGTTTGCCATGTGATTGATAGCACATGGAGCTGAGATAAAGCTACAAAAAATGCACAGTCGCATAGTGTTATATAACCCCCAGCTGATAAGCCTAAGGAAAATCACAGTCATAAAATCAACTGAGGTACGGATGATTGTAAAGATATCTTGTCGCAGCGCTATAATTCTATTGTACTCGAGCCGTTCAAATTCTGTGGAATCGCTAGTCTAATCTTGAAATCCATAGTTGTTATTAGAGCGAACAAGTTGTATTATAAAATTAACCCTATAAATTTGGGTAAAAGGTTTTACTGAACTTGTGCAAAATCATGTAGCAGATAGATGGAAGTATACAATATATATACAAACAATCGAGTCGATTTACGAAGAAACCAATTTCAGAGACTTTAAAAGTTGAGACTAAAATTTTTTAAGTTCCCGTTCGCCACGCGCATAGTAATATAATTGATCTACTACAAGATCGGAGAGGAAACGTAAAACAACTGGGTTCATGGTATTTCCTAGTCGAGCACTCTCGACTATAGCACTCCAACTTGTAAGGCTTGTAAATATGTAATGGAGTAGTCTTGAACAGGTTAATAGCCGTATAAATTCACAGTTTATTAGGCTCATTTACAATGTTAGAAATGCGTTTAAAATTGGCAGTTTAAAGCACCCTTAAATTTATTTGGTGGACTTTGTGCCATTTTCCAATCTTCTAATAAATAACTTATAAATCAGATGCAGCTTTAATTTGCTTATTTATGATTTGATAAATGTCTGGGATTATCAATATAATAGCAAACAATTGGAAATTTAATTCAAGTGCTGATTAACAATAAAAAAAAGTCGAAAAAAACAGACCCTCAACAAACGATGAATAATTGCTGCCAGAAGTGAAGCTAATCAAATTTATTGAGGATGATTCATATTTAAACGTGCCCGGGGCGATAGTAAATCTGAAAAAGAAATAGAAGAGTTTTAAGACTGAATAGTTTAAAGAAAGCAGTTCAACGCAATTCAGTAGATCTATAATCAAAAAATCCAAAATCAATAATAATTTCCGTTTGGCCAAATTAAAAATTTGATTTCTGGCTGCGTTTTCACCGCAAAATTGAGCATGATTATGATTTGGCTAAAACCAACAAAAAAAAAAACACCAAAATTTGCATTTGACTAATTTTTTGTTCATTTTTTTTCTGTTTTTGGCAAAATCTGCTGTTTTTATTTACAGCTAAACAGAGGCGAAGCACCGTTAGTGACGAACGGAAAGTAAAAGCGCGTTTAAGATACAAAACACAAACACAACACTCTCTCATACACAAACACACATACACAGGGAGCTGTTAACATGGCCGATACCATCAACAAGCCGAGCATACAAATCCGCAGCGGTTTGCCTTCGCCCCTCAGCGATAAGAGCCCCTCGCCGGCAACCAAACTGTTGATCAGCCATGGCAAACCGAACTTTACAATTGCCACACGTAACTCACCCAAAGCCGAGGAAGACAACAGCAACGTGAATCCATTGTCACCACAAGCGATAGCCAACAACAATTACAATCCCTACAAGTGCGCCAACAATAATAAATTTGTGGTCGGCACCAAGTTCAATGGCGTCTTCAAGCCCTCACCTTTGCTCGCCAACGGCAATGGCAATGTCAGCTCGGAGTCGTCCAATGAGGCCGCCAAGGTGGTGCTGCGACGTGCACAGCCAGCGGAGCCATTGGCATCGCTGTCAACGGATGCCGAGTCTGATGACAATGTGCCGGAGTTTATACGGCGACAGCGACGCATTCAGGAGCGTCTGGCCAAGGAGAATGTGCTGGACTTTGAGAATCGTCGCAGTGGCTATTTTACGCATGTCATGATCTCTCCGGATTCACCGAATCGCACCAGTTTTGTGGAGACAATGGCCAGTCCGGCTATAGTGCCAGCATTGGAAATGCCGCTGGTGCCAGCGAAGATTGAGGAGGAGGAGGAGCAGCAGCAGCAGCAGCAGGTGGTGCAGAATAGACATAGCGTGGAGCAGCTTAGCAATGGTCACAGTGAGCAGCAGGAGAAGGCGAAGGTGGAGGAGCAGCATCAGAGGGAAGAACAGCTGAAGCGGGAGCAGGAGCAGAAGGAGCAGCAGCAGAAGGAGCAGGAGCAGAAGGAGCTGGAGCAGAAGGAGCAGCTTAAACAGCAGGAGGAAAAGTTGAAGCAGGAACAGGAGCAGGAGCAGACTAAGCAGGAGCAACCCCTAACCAATGGACATGCACAGGAGCAGCACGATGTGGCGGCCGAGGATGTAGCCAAGGCCATTGAAGAGGTCAACAAGGCTGTAGCAGGTGAGGAGGAGGCGGATGAGCCAGTGACGGAGCAGGAGCAACACGACAAAGTCACGCCCGCCGCCGTAGAAGCTAAAGTGGAGGTTGTTACTCCAAATCCAAATCCAACTCCAGCAAGCAGCAGCAGTAATCAGACAACAGAAGATTCATCGATAACCATATCGCATACAAATGGACACAGCGGCGATGTGCCCAATGTAGCCACACCCGATCCTAGTGGCGCTCTCGGCGTCAACTATGAGCCCAAGACCGTTGTCAGTTTCGCCCAAGAGTTGGGTGGCGGTGAGAATAACTATCCGGATAAGGTGCAGGTCCTTACGGATGCGACGCCAGCGTCGCCAGCGGATGCCCAGCTGCAGGAGTTGAGCAAACTTAAGTTTGACATACAGAACGATGGTCAAAATGGTGAAGTTCTCGTTACGCCTGTCCTTCGGGCGGATTAAGTGCCGCTGTCGTCCGCTTGGGGGCGTTTTAGTGCAATTTGTTATTAATCAAAGGAAATATGAGAAAAGATAAAAACCATTCAACTATGTATTGTGTATTTTGTGTTAGCCATTAAGTTCATTATGAGAAATGTTGCCAAATTTAATTTTATGCTTTGCGCAATCAGTCAGTATCCTACACACACACATACACACACACACAACACACACACACAACACACACACACACGACACACAGTATGCGCCAACTGTTGAGGCTGTCGCCAAACTTTAAGTTTGTGTATTTGACGACCAGCTGCACTTAACTATGTTTACTTCAAACAATTTGCTTTATTTAAATAAATTATTATTAATAACATAAAAAAAATTGTTTTTTTACAGACAACCTAATCTAATGCTACATTTGTAGTTAGAAACACGATTCATGATTAAAAATTAATGCAAAATCTTTGTCAAAAGTAAACAAATTTTGAAAAACTTGAGCTATTTAATCATGGTTTGGTTAAGAATAAAACTACGTTAAAAGTTGGAATCGATATTTTTTTGAAACGGCATAAGCTTTTTTCAGTCATAATTTTGTCGAAACTCAATAGATTTTCATAATTTTTAAACTAAATATTTCTTAAAAAGTTTATCTGTCATAAACAATTGGAAAATGTTCGTTGATTTTCTGCCAAGTCTACTTTTTAGTAGAAAAGTTCGCTATTCACAGTTGATATTGATTTTAAGATCATGACTCAATAAAAAAGTACTTTTTGTGATATCTTTATCCGATTGTACTTTGACCTTTGTCTGACAAATCGGCTGTTGTTGTCCTTGGTTTCAGTTTTAATAATAACAATCCGTTCAAATGAAATGATGAATTTCCAGCATTGGCTTTGGCACGTTAGCCAAGTTCTGCATTTCATTGATTTTGATTGATGGCGGAGGTGTGGTCATAATCTTTTCATTTTTATTATTTATAAATGTCATCAAGTTTTTAAAATGTTGTGCATGAATCGGAAATTAAACACGTGCCACTAGAAAACACCTGTGATATAGGGATATCTATACAAAAATATATAATTGGGTGGTGCTTGGGTGAGCGTGACGCTAGCCATGGCAACCATGTCCACGTCCTGTGTCCAGGCACTTTTTAGGGGGTTGCACTTGCTGACCAACATTGTGAACACATCTGCTATTGTCCCCGGGTCGCAATGTGCGTTTAATCGATATTTGAGCCAGGGGCGGGTTTTATTTTGGTTTTGGCCAAAACAAACCCGACCCGACCATGTTCACATTCAGAATCAGTTGGCTGTGGCGTCATTGTCAGTGTGGCTACGAAAATGAAAACTCTCTCTCCGATTGAAAAGTGAAAACTGAGCGTACTACATTTCATTTCATTTTTCTTTTTGTTGTGGCTATTATGGATTTATGTCTTAGGGGCTCGCAGGTAGGTTCAAGTCCAGGACACACTCTCTCTCTCTTTCTCTCTCTCGCTGGGAGTATTATCCATTTGACTCGCAACTCTACCCATAACTAGATAAACCTCGCCACACGACAGAAATCGAAGGCCAAATACAATAGTCGCTCGTTGACCACACTCCATAATCCTACGCCGCATTTTCGACCACGTTCTGCCAACTTTCTGCAGCAGCGCAGTCGCTCCTCGCCCTTCCTGGGACGACCACAGTCGGCGGATCCCAAGTTTGGACGCAAACTGAGCGCCTATTTTGGCGAAAAGGAGTTGCGACATAGCAAAAACGTGAGTACAGCCAATATGACGCACTATTTTCCGATTGAAGGACGATATTTTTCTGAGTGTAGTCATGCAACATTTTTTCATAAGTAGTACGCTTGTGACATCTTGTAAAGTCCACACTTGTTAATGGAAAATAGGGTTGAAAGTAGCAGCTACCGCAAGTGACCGCCCTTTCCGCCCTTTCAGCGCCAATTATCCTCCACGGATCTGTTAAAGTCGCTGCTGGAGGAGCCCATCAAGCGCAGCTGGCTGTGCCGCAGCGCCTGTAATTCTTCCACCGACGATCAGTCGGACTGCTCCCAGAAGTCGCCGCACAGCAGCGAGGGCGAGCAGCTGGAACGTTTTCTGGTTAGCATGCCGAACGGTGCCGGCGACAAATCCAAATCCTATGCTTCCAGCTCCAACTGGTCCAATGGTGGCCAGGCGAGCCTGAGTAATGCGGCGCTGCTGGCGAAGAGCGTCAAGCCGGATCTGCCGGGCCGCGTGTCCTTCAGCAAGCCGAACACAATGCTGGGTCCCGATGCGGACTCCAGCGATTGTGACAACGACAAGCAGGAGATGCGAAACAGCATCTCGGCGCCGGGTCCGCTTACGTTGCCCACCTTTGGCTATGGCAATGGCAACAAAGTAGATACCAGCGATACAAGTGCACAAAAGAAATCAGTTCACTTTGGCTCACCGGCAGCTGGCGGCGTTGAGGTGCTGGCCGAGACATATGAGTATCCCAAGTGTCCGTCGGAGAATTGCACGTGCAGCACGAGATCCTCCTCCACGGCCAGCACCAATGGGCCGGCCACAGATCCCAAATGTGCCTGTGATGCGCCCAGTTGTCGTTTTGCCGAATCCAAAACCAAATTGGAGCTTCCGTTGCCAACACCCGAACTGAATGTCATCAGGGAGTACAAACAGGCTGTGGACAAATTGCCCAAGGAACCCTTGAACAACATAGAACTGCCCAATTATCTAGATAAATATGCTGCCCAAGCCAGGGACAAGCAAAACAATCTTTCCGAAAAGAATCTGAGCACAACTCATAATAATAATAATGGTTCGGTTCAGAGCAGCACTGGCGCCACCTATCGCACGGCGGCGCAACGTAACTTTGGGGCGGAAAACAATTTTCTGCCCGTTGTTCAGGATGAACGTCGGAGTTATGGCAATAGCAATAGCTCGGATGCTGTCATTAATAACTATTTAAAAATCGCTGCCACGCCCCCCTTTGTGGGCAAGAAGAAGGAAAATGTTAAGCCGGCGAGTGCTGAGCCAGCCAGCCGTAATCCAAACAAATTGAAATTTCTCTCAAAAACCACAGCTGCAACAACAATAACAGCTGGTAAACTGAAGAAGGCGGTGAGCGTTGGCAGCCTGCGGGAGGAGCGCAAATTGAGTGAATATAATCTGGACAAGGTCGATAGCTGGATGAGCATGCAGGAGCAGAAGCAGGCGCTGGCACAGTTTGAGGAGCTGCACAAACAGGGATTGGATGAGCTCGACGAAGGCAATGATAGTGCCTCGCAGCTATCGGACTCGAGGGGTTCCACCTACGATGAGATTGTGTCCGTCATTAAGGAGATCGAGGAGGACAAGAAGCGTGGTAAAGTAGCTTCAGCCTTGTTGGTTTATATAGAATCAATAAATAAACATTTCACAGACAACTTTGCGGAGCGTTTGCCCAGCGAGCTGAATCTAAAGCTGGATTCACGTTCCGAGACAGCGGAAACAACCAGCCAAAATGGCGATAGGGCAACAGAAAGTGGCGATAAGTACAAGTGAGTTGAGAGTATTATTAAAAGTATCAAATATATGTAGTAGTCATATATATTTGAGAGTAATCCTTTTCCCATATAACTGATAACCGTTAAAATCAAACTGAACAGATAACTGCAACTTTTACAGATCTTCTTAAAGTTAACTGAACAGATAACTTCAACTTTTAATCATATATTTTAGGGTTAGTTATACCATGCGATCTATCCCATTTGGGCCCGATTTGGGGTTTTAGTACGATTTTTGTTATTCACATTATTTTTCTAGTCAAATTTAAAGTATTTTCTTCTATATTTTCCAGAGACATATTAGCTTATTTGAATAATGTGGAGAGCAGCTGTGACAAAACGCTGATGGAGACGCGACGCTCCATGCCGGACAGCAATCGCTCCGAGGTGGAGTTTGTCGTCGAGCCGGATATCACCGATGAGGTGCCCAAGTGAGTCAAATTATACTCTACCTAAAAGATATGGTGCTTAATCCTGAATAATTCTCTTGCTGCCCAGACTCTCGGAGCTGCTGATGCTGCCCAATCATCAGTTGGCGCGTCGCGTCATTGCTCTCAGTCTCCGTGCGAATGAGCTGGCGAATGCCATTCATCTCTCCAAGGAGCATGTTGTCCAGCTGCGCAGCGAGAAACAGAAATCGCTGCGTGCCGAAAAATCGAGTAATGCGAGCAAAATGCGGGATCAGAAGAAACACTACGAGGAGGTGGTCACACGGCATCAGGGCTTCATTGAGCAGCTGCTCAAGGATAAGGGCTCGCTGTGTGAGAAGGTAGCTGCGCTCACGCGACGCCTGGAGAGCCAGAATCAGGCGTGGGAGCATCGCTTGGAGACGGAACTGACGCGCACCAAGGAGACGACAATGGCGGGCGAGAAAATCAGACGGGAACGTTGGGTGCGCGAGAATACCAAGAAAATTAAGGTATACTGGAGGCGTGGCCAGAAATCGATGGCTCTATCTCTAATTATTTTCCTTTTGCAGGAGCTGACCGTTAAGGGTCTGGAGGCGGAGATCAATAAGATGAACTGCGATCATCAGCGTGAGGTGACGGAACTGAAGCGTTCGCATCAGATGCAACTGCTGGACGCGCTAGAGGAGGCGCGCGTGAAGCACGAGCAGATTGAGAACGGCATACGCGAGAGTTGTGCCCAGGATCGTGAGACGATTATTGAGAAGGAGCGCACAGCAATCCGAGAGCGACTCGAACGTCAGCTGGAGGAGGAGCAGAAAACGCAGGCGGAACTGCGGCAGAAACTGTCCGATGATTTTGCCACGGAACGCGAGCGTCTCCAGTCGGAGCTGCGGCAAAAGGAGAGCGATCATCTGGCCAAGCGACAGGAGGCGCAGCGGGAACAGGACAGCGAACTGGAGCAGGCCAAATTCGAGATGCAGGAGAAGATGGCCAAGCAGGAGGAGAAGTATCAGAATCGCATCAACACAGTCGAACAGCAATATCTCGCCGATTTCGAGCTGTGGAAAACGGAGTACGAGAACAAGATGAAGCTCAACCAGGCGGAGAAGGAGAACGCCATCAGACAACATTATCGCATGGAACGCGATCGCCAGCTGGATGAGCTCGTCGTCCGCATGGAGGCGGATGCCCTGCAAAGCAACGAGGAGCACGAACAAAAAATGATGTAAGTAGATCAAATATAATAAACATAAATCGATATTAACACAATCAAATTCGTAAACAGGCGCCTCAAGGAGAAGTACGAAAAGGATTTAACTGTGGCGGAGAATGTGGAAAAATCGCTGCGGGAAAAGTATGCAGAGATTCGCGGCAAGCTGGCCGAGGCGGATGCCCAAGTGCGCAATGGGCAGGCGGAGGTGCAACAGCTCCAGCTGGAGCTCAATCACAGCAAGAAGATGTGCGGTGATTTCATCAACGAGCGCGATAAACTACGCGACAATCTCAATGCAGACATACAAAATGAGTTGGGTTTGCTCAACGAGCGACACAAACAGGAAATGGATCAGCTACAAAAACGGTAATCAAATTTTTGAAATATATTTTATCTCACAGTTAATAAATTTCTTTGTTCCTTTATGCAGGGTACATCACACTATCCATCGGCAGGAGGAGACTATTGAGGTGCTAAAGACTGACAATGATCAGCTGCGACAACAGTGCCTCAAATTGAATGCAGTCATTCGACAGCAGCGCAAAGACTATTGTGTTAAGTAGCTAGGCTGACTATTTAAGCAATATATATATATATATATATATAATAAATAATAGATAGTCATACATACATATACACTCATTAATCTTTAGTGTTAAAAATTAAAAAGACATTTTTTTATCCATTTTATTTAATACCAATCCAAATTTAGACGATTTAGAGAATACAAGAATTTTGTGAACTCGACTTAAATCCATTCGAACTGCGAATAAATTTTGACAAGCGTTTGGGTTCCTAGATGGCCATATATGCCATTAAATACGTTTTGATGTAGGAGGTCCTTGCGATTCTAACGCAAATCGATCTGCGGCAGTACTTGAATCGCGTTCATAAAACTATGCAACATAAATCAATCAATGCCAATTACGCCGCAAAGTATGCAATAAAAATTTTGCATGACTACTGTGGCCGTTAGCTAAATGTAATTTGCTTACAACAGCGATATGCTAAGATAATAATGTAAAACAAGCACAAATCCCACCGGTAGGAAAACAAAAACCATTTTTAGACAAGGCATTTGATATTCGCAACGCTTAATTAAATGCTGCGAGTAATTTCAAACAATTTAAATACACTCATCTGGCAACACTCGGCAGTAACTGACAAACGCCAAGCAAACGGCTGTAAGCGCGCTCAATCTATTTTTGCGCATCTGGCAACGCTGCGAGCATTTAACGCTTGAGTGCAGTTAACACACGATCCACAAGAAGGCAACAGAATCAGCAGCAGCACAAACAATAACATTTTCCAAGCAGACTCTTTCGTTTGGACTTTATTCGTTTTTGTGTCGTCGACGCTGTCGGAACGTTTGAAAAATACACGCGCTACGTACGAAAATTAGCTAACTCCAAATCTATAGATTCAACTCCAAATTCAAATTTAAATTTAAAGTTTAATTGAACGTTACCCAGTTCAATTGTTAATTTCAAGAATAATCAACATATTCAAATCAACATGTTCAGCTCATTTACAGGTAAAAAAAACACGTAGTTCCAGCTGTTTTTTGTGTGAAAGTTTCATTTCGAATTAGAAAATTAAGATACATTTTCCATATATGGTATTGTATTGCCTAATTAAATATGCAAAGTGTGGTATGTGCGCAGCAAAAACAAGAATCGAACAAATTTTGAAGAATTTAAATTAAATGTGAGGAGCGTGTGGGTATTATCTTTGTCAATACAACCCAACCTATGACTGCATTGTGCAGGATTATAATAGAATTACATCATCGTCAGAAAAAAAAGAAATGGACAAAGAAATGAAAGGAGTAGTGGTGGCAATAAGTAGACAAACTTAATTGTCTGTTACTGTTACAATTACTTATAAAGCGCTTGACAATCATGATGATGATGATGATGATATACATAGACGATGATGATGATGATACGTCAGTGTCAGCCAATTATGGCGCAGTACTCTACTGCCTCTGCATATATATATCTATATATCTATATACCTAAATATATATATATATATATATATACATATATATACAGAACTAACAGTTGTTCTTCTCAACACACAACCCACACCCAATATGATGCGATGACTATGCATCCATCCATACATACATACATACATACACACATACAGTGTATATGTATATGTATTTGAATTAGAGCTGTATCCCATAAAAAACTTCTAGTATAAATCTAAACACATATTTTTGATACTTTTCTACAAATTTATGTTTCTTTTTTCATTTTTGTCATTATTGGCTTGTGTGTTGTGTGTTCATCGAAAAAAAAAATTTGACAAAAAATTTTTGCTAATTATTTTGTTTGTGTTAAATTTTAGAAAATTTATATTCGGTCTTTGATGTAGTTTAGAGTGCGTACATCTTACGTTCACTCACTTGCCCCTAAAAATAAATGACTCTATTTCCGTTACTAAAAATTCTTCACTGTCAGTTTTTCCTTTCTTTTCTTTTCTTTTCTTTTCCTTTGCGTTTTTCTGATTTTCTGTTTTGGGAAATATATTCGAAAAGAGTGCAGCGTAAATTTCATGATATTTTCCCCTAGACAATATGATGAATATATATATATATATTTTTTTTAAATTTACATATGTATGTTCTCTGTTTTGAACTTAATGCAAACAGATGCTTCGAAATGTAAGTAAAATCGTTGTATTTTGTAAATATAAGCAAATATCTTACAAATCTTATAGAAATCTCACAAAGTAGCTACACTTCAAACAACATTCTAAAACATATCAAATTGTTTTCGATTAACGAAAATATTGTACAAATAATTTGAACTACAATTTTAACTAGTTGATTTTTGTTTGTAATGAAAACAGATTTATTAAGCAAATCTGTGTCTACAAGAAAATTTTTTTTAAAGTGTACAAATATATTTAATTTTTGTTCTCAACACTATAAATAGCATGCATTCTCACTATCAGTAGCTCAGTAGACAGAACATTTCCTTATGCCCCCAACACCAAAAGTGGCAACAACAAGAACCACATCAACAACTAATACCAACAACAACAACCACTACAATAACAATAACAAGAACAACAACCACACCCCGTCCAATAGTAATTTGACATTATAAAATTGTCTTATTTGTACAGCTGCCAAGCGTGATCTGTGGCGTTTTATTTGTGCATCGGAAATTCGATTATAAAAACTCATTTGGTTTTGGGATTGCTTCATTAGCTGTAATCTTATTTTTACTTGGTATCGTTTCTCATGCTTTGTCAGCCGGGATCAGCATCAGCTGGTGTTGATTGTTTGGATGCTGCTGCACCTTCTGATCATATTTCGGATTTGTGATTTAATTCGGATTTCTTTTCATCGGCTGCTTTATTAGAGTTGATAATAGCTCTTCATAAGGATAGATTTCTGCTTCATTCTTAACAGGCTAAGGAGTTTCATCTTCACCCTGGACAGGTGCAGAAATCATCCTTCAACTGTAGTTTCTGCAACTGTCGCTGCTGTGTTTCCTCCTCCATTTCGATGACTTCGATTCCTCCCAAACTTATAAATCAGCTCTCTGCATGCGCAAAAGATACTCCTAATAATAATTCCATCTGCAAGTTTTCCGACCCACCTTTTTGTCTAAAAACTAATAGTATTTTCCAATAAGCTGTTGTAAATTCTTCAAGGTGCCTCTCTGCACACTTTATATATATATATATATATATAGAGATTCAGTTGACTCTGTGACAACAAACATAAATATTATCTAAATTGAGTTTTATGTGCATTTCACAGTATGAAACAAATCAATTCATTTGCATTTGTGGGCAGCTGCTTTTAATATTTAAAGCGTAGAAAGCTGCACAACAAAGAATCATTCTAATGAAACACGAAAATAAAGAATAAGAATAGAATACAAATAAAAGAAGCTAGCGGCCTTTATCACAACAATTTCTAAATAAAGAAGTTTCTTCAAGATCTCTACAAATAGAATATTCGATTTATTATAGTGAATTTTATTTGTATAGTTTCCATTATCAAGCTAGTTGTGTAAGTCTGACTTCTCTGTCATAAAAGTGTTTTGCTCTGATTGGAAACCCTTCGCCTACCGTAAAGTCGTATAAAAGCCCTGTCTCAGTCAAAGTTGTGTAAGTTGTGTAATTATTGATTTACCCTTGGCTGTTGCAAATGACATCATTCGCCTTTTACAGGACATACGATAGTCGTTGGACTCGTTGCCAAGTTGGTCGTCGTTTTAGCCAGGCAACAGTCAACAGTCAACAGTGAAAAGTCTGTCGTAATTTGTCTTTTGGTATTGACCTTCGACAATGAGTTAACTTTAAGCTAAACAAATTAGTTGGGCGTTCGAATTACTCTCAGCACGATTCTTTGTGTCAGTCCACACGTCGTATGCTCCACTCTACATATATATACATATATAGATACAGATATGACATCATCAGCAGCAGCAGCAGCATCTGAAGCGGTTCATCGATTCGTAACTAAAATGACTGCTGAGAATAGCCGGCGTTTTTGTTGTTTAGGGTCTCAGAAAAGCTTGTGTGTGGAACGTGAGTTTTGTTGTGACCCAAACTAGCTGGCGGCTTACTCATAGAACGACGCAAAACGAACAACGAAAAAATATAACCCATACATCTACACAACTATAAAAGATACATATGTATCTGTAGTTGTATGGAGATACAATACACATACTCGTTTGTTGCGCTTGAGTTCAGTTGGTCTTGAGTACAGGTTTTACTTATTTTTCTACCTATGTGTTTTTTTTGCGTTAAGCGCTTCTGCGCATTATCTATATATTTATATATATATATATATATGTATGTATATGTATATATAGATGAGAGTCTAAAGACAACATCAACAGCTGTGAGTCTCTCTGCGATTGTCTGATTCTCTGGGACTCTAGCTCTGTGGCTTATTGTGTTACTTTATGGCCATGTTATGGCATTCTAGCCGGTTTTTTGTTTTGCTTTATTATTGACCACAGCATGCCACAGCCAGCCAGCATACATAAATATAAACGTATATATATATATAAATATATATATATATATATATATATATATATAGATATGTGTATCTGACAATCTGCGTCGTACTATTACGCAAATGGTAAGAAAGCCACTTGATTGCTCTGATATATGAGCATGAGTCTCGAATTTGGTATTTTAATGGGGCGGCTAAGTTTTCCTTCTGGCTGTGCTCACCACATGCTTTCCATTCTATTTATACTTTACTGTACTGCATTCTAGATGCAAATTCATTGTGGTTTATACACAATTTCAATTTGTTGTGAAACATCGCATTCAATTTAATTCTTGTTTACCAAAATATTATTCTAACCGATACTCATTTCTTAATGTTCACACACACTCTCTCTCTCTCCTCTATAAAATGTTACTCATTGTTGGTAGCATTTTCTCAATTTGTTTGAGAAACATTGATAAAATTTCTTATGTTTAACAATAAATATTTGCACACATAATATTTGTAAATTTTATTTTGACTACACGTGTCGCTTCAAGTGCTGAAAATTGCTGGCGAAATGCAACCAAGTCAGCTTCCCAGAACAATCAAACAATCAGATATATAATCACTTTAATTCTTCTTAATTTTTGCGTTTCTACCAAATTTGATAAAATACCAGCTTCTTTGCCGAGTTCTGATCAAAATGCTAATTAAGAATTGGGCAAAAACAAATGATGCTAATCAAATATAAGCATCTCCAGCTTGTTGTGCCAATATATAAGTTCTAAATTTAAGATAAGACATTAGCTTTAGTAAATGGATAAACACTTGTTTTCCAACTGCGGCGAGAAGAAAGCGTGAACAAGTTGGCTGAAAAACTATTCAAATAAAATAGCATGCTGGCTGCCATTATGACATCACATACTGTAAATTATTCAAATATTTGCGCATTGTTTACTTTATATGCATAAAGGCAGCAAACACACACACAATTATACACACACACACACACACACCGAGTTCGTTTGGTATGCCATTTAGAATAGTGCTATATAGCTCGAAAATTGCCGGATCGAGCGGATTGTGTGCCACTGTGTGTGGCTGTTAATGGCACAATGTTTCTATTTGAGTGAACGCACACGTCACTTTATGGGAATGCAGCTATGTGGCAGCGACTCTGCTTCCGACGCTCTTCATTTTTATTAAGTTATAATTGTTATTATTCTTTTGTATACCGTGCAAAGTGCCTCCAAGTGGGTAGCATCAAATATATATTACTCTGTACCTTGATTAGTATAATTTTCGTACAGCTGCAGACAAGTTTGAGTGTTTTTTAATCGATCTGACCTCATCGAACTCAGTGCTCAAAAGAGCTTAACTTGGCGAATTTCGTATAAATTCACTTGTTACGACACTCAGCAAATTTAGCAAATCGCCTTAATATTAGAAAGAATATAAGTAAATATTTGTGATAAAATTAGAAACACTATTTTTCAGTAATATATTTCTTAAAATAGTTAATATTTCTAAAAAGTTGAAATGCAAATCAGAAACAAGTCATGAAATGAACTCGCTTTTATATTATAGCTTAGCTTTTGTCTTTGAATTCTTAAAAACGTGGTTTTAATAATAGAATAATTAAGTAAATTCTATTTGCAGTTATGAAATGGTTCATCTCGCCTTCTCCTTAATCCTATGCTCTCCTAGCGTGCATTATTCAAATCCATTAGCCGTGACCAACTTGGCACCTTATCGCTTGGGAATATCACTGAGGTATATGTGTATACCAATGAGGTATTCCCAAGTGTGCAGACTTAATTCAATTAGCTTGCCGCCAGCATGACTCCATCGAGTTCCATCGTTCCGGAAGATTGCGGAACAAGACTTGAGGCGCTGCTATGCTCTTGTCCAATTTGGTCAGTCAGTCTGACTGGCACCGCTCGCTGGGTTTGTGGGTCAGGTTTGGGGTTATGCATTTAATTGAACACTTGATTGTACGCGTGACTGGGGAGCGGAAGGGCAACGACAGCTACACTCGAAGAAATTAAGTGGAGAATTTACACAGCATACTTAAGATATGCTAGCCGCTTTATAGATAATCTTCTACGTTTAGGTTACAATTCATAAGCATCTTTAGTCTGAGTACATAATTGAAATAAATTAGAGAGTCTTTGATTTGTTTTTTCTTTTCTTTAGCATGTAATATATTTAAATACAAATAGCTTGCAGTTGTGTAAGTCTGTCGTCAATTTATTGACTTTTAGTTCTCTGGCATATAATTGTTTCGATCTGATTGGAAATAGTAGTAAAAGCCGTAAAATAAAACCCTGTCTCAGTCAGACCTGTAAGTTCTATATTATTGATATTGATTGTATACCCTTCGCTGTTGCAAATGACATCATTCGTGTTTTGCAGGACATACAACTCGTTGGGCTCGCTGCCAAGTTAGTCATCGTTTTAGTCAGGCAAAAGTCAACTCTTGTATTGACCTTGGACAATGAGCTAACCTTATGCCAGGGTCGACTATGCACACTATAATATATATATATATATGTATATATATACATATATACATTTATTTTGGCATGCTCTACTTTAACAGTTTAATTCCAAGAATCTTTCCACAATCTTTTCCCACATTTGAATATATATATAAATATTTACTATTATTTTATTTTGGCATGCTTTTATTAAGCAGGGTATCTGCTAGTCCAGCACTTGTGATTACAGCACACTTGTTGATTTTCTACACACATACCAATAGTACTACGTATAGTATCTAATGCGTTTTAAATTTGTTGATGTCGCATCCAAATTGGGCGCCACAAATTGCGCAGTAGTATACATATAATATATATAACATTTATATATATATATAGTATATAATTATTATGTGAAACTGTCACCCCGAGTTGAGAAATCAGTCATGGCATGTAATTACAATCTGATTAGTTCACGCTCGATGGATGCATTTTGTTTATGTTTCGGCAATTAATCAAAAGTTTCGGAATTTTACATAATTTACGAATCGGATCTATAAGCTTGCCTCCCTAAGATCGGACTATAAATTATAATCGGAGTCTCGCACATCATTCAGTTTATTGTCTAAAGCTTCGCCACAATGTTACCCAGTTGCCAGCAACCAAAATGTTGAAAGTCCTAACCAAAGTAAGCTATGCAGTTTAATAAAGGACATGTGTTTTCTATTCGACAGCGTCCCTGAAGAGCTTTGGCGACAAGACCGCCAATCTGTTCAGCAGGAAGAAGGACGAGGCCGAGAAGTTGGCCAACGACAAATCTGTCGAGGCACAGAAGATGGCCGAGGAGCAGGCCAAGAAGGTCGGCCAATCCGTGCAGCAGACCAAACACGAGGCCGAGCAACTGGCTACAAGCACAGGTAACTAACTACAAAAAAAAGTGCATTTAGCGTTTAGAAAATATCAACAAAAAAAAATTCAGTTTTGAAAGTAAATTATTGTAAATTTTATAAAAGTGCAAAAATTAATATGAAAAATGTTTGATAATTTCTCAAACAATAGAAGATGAATATAAGAAAAACGATTTAGAAATCGCCTACACAATTTTAGAAGACACTCTCAGAACTTTGCCTCACTTCCGGTTTTATTTAATTTTTACAGCCAAGGATGCTGCTGCTCTGGCTGCTGCCGAGGCTCAGAAGGCTGGCCAGGTGATTGATCAGGGCGTCAATCGTGCTGCCGGCGCCGTCAATCAGACGAGACAGGCTGTTGATCATACTGTGAGTCAGGCTGCTACCGCTGTGCAGAACTCCAAGCAGGCTGCCGCCAATGTGGCAGAGGCATCGCAACGTGCCGCTGCCAATGCCGTCGATCAGACCAAGAAGGCGGCCAACGAGGCGATCAACAAGAGTGTCAAGGCCGCCGAATCTGTGGCCGATCAGAAGCTGAAGCAGGCTGAGGGTGCCATCGATGGAGCCATGAAGCAGACCAGCCAGGCGGTCGATCAGAAGATGCATGAGGCCAATCAGTATGTGGACCAGAAGCGCGAGGGACTCGAGAAGAATATCCATGATGCGACCACTCATGCCCAGGACAGCGCTGGACAGCAGGCCACACAGCTGCTGGGCAAGCTGCATCTGGGTTCCAAGTAGAAGATGGAGATCTTCCAGAGCTCCCAAACTCCAACGCCCTCAAGTCCCTATCCTAAACAAAAGTAAATAATTTCATCTGTGTGTTTTACAAAAAATCAAAAAAAAAAATCAAAAAACGAAAAGAAAAGTAAATATTGAAAGGGAATTTTGCTTCAACGTAACAAGTGCCAGTAATGTGATTGCTAAAAATTAATATACACTAAATGTATTTTTGGATTTCATATATATCCTATTGTTTTCTTTTGGTATTCAAATATTGTTTTTGTTGCTTTTCATGCGAAGTTTTGTGCACAAAAACAAGAAAAACAACGACAATTATGTTTTGATACGAATTTGTTACTTTGAAGCATTTAATATATATATTATTATAATTGATTGAAATTAAAACTGAGCTATGCTTTTAATAAGTATATATGTATATATATTTATATATATATATATATATATATTCTGTTTTATCTAGAAATATATGATTAAGTACTTTTAACTTTTGCACAATAAATTACAAACAAATGTGTTTTTATTATGTAGATGAAAGTGTGTGTTTTTTTCAATTAAAACTGATAAAGTGTACTTGATATACTTTATAAACAGTTTGAAGTATTGTTATTATTATTATAAACATTATTTTTATTATTAAGTCGGACAGGTTGCCTTCAGCCAAGCTTTAAAGTGTCTCTTTGAATTTCAGTTATTAAGCTTGGACACATTTGCTACACCGGTTTGTGTCCATGCTAAATGAAACAGCTATTAAAAGCTTGCGCCCATGAACCAAAGATGGCGCCAGTCTAACTGTGTGGCACACGTTTGCTCATTTGAAATGTAAACTTGATGCGAATTTTAAGCAGAATTTAAGTGAGAATTTTAAGCTATAGTTAATAAAACCAAAAATGATTATATATAAAATTATTGCAAATACATGCCATTAGTGGGACTCTGGCTTATTAATTAAACGTCAATACAAAATACAGAAACATGGCCAGCAAATACACTCAAAAGAAAAGTTCAGTTTCACAAAACTTGCAAACAAAAGAAGCTAAAAGTTCGACGAATCTAAACAATAGTTCTTTTCTAATTTAGTTTTATTTGGTGAGGCAACATGTTTTAAGCGAAAACTAGTTTCAGCTTTTAATTATAGTCAAATTTTGTTGCTTAGCTGCAACCGACTTTCATTCAAAGTTCCCTTTTGGTATTGAGAATATAATGCAAAACTGAACTAAAACATCTATATATATATTTTTATATAAATTTGTATATGTATATGTATATGTATAGGTATAGGTATATGTATATTCGTATTGGCAAAGTGCTGACAAAATTTATGTAAAAGCGATTTTTAATTTCAGATAAAGTTCGCTTTGGCTCTTGATTACACCTGTCCTCGGCTCGGCTCCTTTGGTCCTTTTTGGTCCAGCAGCTCTTTGGACTTTGTGCTTTAAATGATAAATGCATGATTGCCATTCTTAGCCACAGCTTGGCATTTTTGCAATTTATGCGACTCGACTAAATGTCATAGCAATTAGTTAGTCGCCTTTTGCCTGTCGCATGCAGGCCAACAACAACAAATCCACTTGATTTAAATTTAAATGTTGTTAAAAAAAATGAGCAAAAGATTAAATGTGTTACACAAAATACACTGAGAGAAATATCACGCAAGGCGCGCGAAGGCAACGACACCTGGCGATTAATTAAAATAACTGTTTATCAACACGAATTAATCATGTTTAAACATGCGCCCAGCTCGCCGTGCGGCCGCATACAAAATGGCGTGCAAGTACCGTTTGGGTCATGTTAGTCCTGCGAAGAGGCCGCGACACTAGCGAGGGGGGTGGCATAAAAACACACGCATGTATTCCAAAAATAGCCATGTAAAATTCCAAGTTTTTGAATTGAGTTTCGTTTGAAGTTAATTGTTATTACAAATTGTTTGCTAACTTGGCTAACTTGGGCCCTAAAACTGTTGATCGAATAAGGGAAATCAGATAAGGCCTTAACTTAGTGTTTCTTAAGCTAATTTTTGCTAATTATTAATGTTTAATTACTAAAGCCAGCCATAGGTTTATGAGCTGCAGAGAAAAGCTTTAAATTATTAAATGAATTAAACCAGAATAGAATCAGACTTCAGACTCAATTCATTCTTAAAGAAAAAGATAAATAAGTTGTGACTGTTGGTATTTATTATTTATATTCAATTTATTATTTATATTAAATTTTAGGCTAATACAATTCGAAGAAATATGCAATCACATTGAAGCAAATATTTCGGTTCGGATTTCGGCAGGTGAAGTGCAAATTTTTCGGTCAAGTTTGTGAATTGGTTCGATTGCGTTGTGATACAAAATGAACAAATAGTATTAATTCATACAACTGGATTCTTACAAATTTTATTTACCTATTCTCCTTCATTAAATTGGCGTTTCCGATTCTCGGAACACCCCCATCATGCAAAGCATCGAGTTAATCTCAAAGAGTGGCCAACGGCATTGCGTTTTATCTCGAAAACTTTAATGCGGCGTGTGTGTGCAATTAGTGTGTGTATATATCAAGAGTGTATCGCCATATAATAATGGGTGAGTGTGTGTGTGTGCCTCAAATGCGATTACATTTGGCTAAACTTTGAAAATGACAGTCGTGATTGGAAACATAGCTGCTGGGCAGCATTATATGCCCACACTTTGTCTCTGCCCAATTTCAAAAACATTTTGTCACGCGGCTGCTATTAGCCAGCAGCTCAGTGAAGCCTTGCAAGTTGCATGCAACAAAAAAAAAAAAAGAAAGAAAAAAAGAACATGTGAAGACCAAATCAAATGCGTTGTAATTGTTAGCAGAATGGTCATGTGTGTGGAGCAATGCCAACTAGATAGATAGATAGATGGAGAGATGGCAGAACTTCACCTGGCTGTTGGCGCGTGTCGAGAGACGCAATAAACTCATATGTCAGGCAAAAGCACTTTTTGCTACACGATCCCATTGCAATTTATTCGAAACGTGTCAGGGTATTTAACATCCAGCCGAATTGTCGACGAATGTTAAACGGTAACAAGTGGAAAAGTGAACAACTTTTTTGAGTTTGAATTGGAGTTTATTGAAAATGTGAAGATTTACTTTTTAAGGCCCGTCAAATCTCTAAAATCGAATTACTATATAAAAGACTATAATATGTAATATAATAGATTACTTTTAGCAGGTTGATTTTGATTTGCAAGAGTACGGAATAAGTAAATTGTAATTTGAATAGGCATTGATAAAGCTTATGGTCTGTTGCTGATTTGTTAGCAGATGATTTATGGGTCTGCTGAATGTCGAAGCCCATTAATAAACTGAGATGCGGCCACAGGACGAAAACTTGTTGTTGCTGTTATTGTTTCGGACCACCTGTTTGGAAGGGTGGCAAACAGCGGCGGCGTCTGACTATTGTTGAAGATAGTGATAGTGTCATCAATAGCCGTGGCTAGCTTGGTTGTCTGTCTGTTTGTCTGACTGTCTCTGTCTGGGTGTCTTGTTCGTACTGTGTCCTGGGCAATTAGCGGCGCTTGAGTAGCTCCTTGACTGAGCGTGACAATTGGGCAGCCGGCGATTTATGGCTTGATGCGACTTTGATAAGTTGCTGGCAATGGGGACCAAAGCAGTTCCCAGTTCTGCGTCCCTCCACCTAGGTCAACATCAAAGCAACATTTAAAGCAGCTACGCTCAGCTGCTTAACCGTTTTGAACCGTTTTGCCTCATGCAACAACAATGCTACAAAATAAATCGAGCTCTGCGATTGCCGGCAATCGTCCTTTAACTCGTTTGCACAAAATTCAATTACTTCCGTTGGCTATTATTGGCGCACATCTGCCAATACATTCACACACACACCTTTATATACACTCAGAGAAAACACTAGAAAAGGTTTGTGGTTTTGTTTAAATATATTTGTTTTTAAACTTTTTGTTTAGTAATAAGAAAATATTTATTTTAATAAACATTATGGTTTATTATATTTTTGGTATAAATGCATTTCTGAGAAGTAGAAAGGCAACCCATGATTCGTAGACAAGTTTCTTGAACTTATTTTTCAATTTTATAGAAAAAGACATCCTGATATTAACAGATGCAAACCCGGTTTTCCAAAGGGATAAAGTAATAAGCCCGAATTTCTAAAATGTAGTCGACATTCATTCTGAGTGTACACATCTTTACGTAATATACCTATATATGTCTGTATATATGCAAATGCATATATACTTGTATAGAATGGTATTAGTTTGTGCGCTGAGTGGTTGAATGTGCATTGAAATTGTATTAGGACAGCCAACATTTGCTGCACGCATTTTATGCAACTTCTGAAATTGCCACAGCGAGGGTTGAAGGTGGAGCTGTGCGGGTGGGGGGCGGACAGCCTGCCAGCAAGGTGTGCAAAATTGCAGGACTTGCTGAAGTCTTGTTTTAGATGCCAGTTGCATACGAAAATCTAAAATCTAAGCCACATTTATGTCGAAATTAAGAAATCAAGATTATAAGTATGGAAATATGAGAAAAACAATTAAGAACGGCTAACAGAGGCAAGCCGAAAAATGTATACCCTTGCTAACATCTAGAAATCGCTAATTATTTCATAAGAAAACTAACTGGTATGTAATATAGTAGTCCGATGTTTATAAAATTTGTTGTCATATGGAAGCTATATTTTATAACAATCCGATCTTCATGATTGTTGGTACAAGTGTGGGGAGTAAATGATTCGATGGGATTACTTTTTAAACAAAGAGGTTTACGGATATTTACAAAAGCTTTATCAAGATAGTTTCAAAACTGAGGTGCTGGTTCGAATAGAATCAAACAGACGGACGGAGTTACAGTTATAAATTGACTATATCCAATCGGCTAATGATGCTGATCAAGAATACATACATACTTTAAAGGGATCTGGCTACAAACTTCACTAAACAATTATAATAGCCTCTACAACAGTATAAAAACTATATAAATTAAATAGATATGGCAATCAATAACTATTTCTCTGCTTAGCAACTGAGAACTGATTTAAATTCTAAAAAGTGGGTTTTTAAAAGGGTGATGGCAGCACATGTAAATGCTCAAGCTTAGATCACGTTCCTCTTACAAAAGCACACACGTAGAGTGTGTGGCAAGCACATCTGGCAACCTGCAGCCAATAGCATTTTGTTTACTTTATTTGCTTGCAACTAAATCCTTGTCCATGAAAATGGACATAACTCCAACAGAGGAATTGCATACCTTGAAATAGAAGTAGAAATGGAAGTGGAAGCAGAAGTAAAAGTAGTGGAAGAAGAAGCAGCAGCAGCAGACGAAGCAGCTTTCAGCTTAGGACGCATTCAAAATGCCACCATATGCCCCACCCACCCGCTTTTCACAGCTGTGCGCATAATTGAAATCCCGTATTTTGCTTGGCACCCAAAATCAAATGTTATTTGCGCTACAAAGTTTTTTAGCGCTGGCCATCCATTCAAATAATACAAAACACGAAACGAAACGTGCAACGCTTGTTTTCCAAATGACATCCACACGGCCCATGGCGCCGGCGCATGTGCATGTGGAATGCATTCGATGGAGTCGATTCTTAAGCACTTGTCGCACACAAATTCGCTTCAGTACGACGTCGGCAGGCAAAACGAGTAAGTGTGCGAGCGCGTCGCTCTCTATACCACTTAACGGTATTTCGAATAACGAGGCTAAAGCGCGTGTTAAACAATTTGTGCATGCGAAAACTAACTGCTAAATTGATTGCGCGAAAATACGAGAAAAAAAAATTGTGTGTGTTTCATGCATTTAGCCGGCGCTATTTTTGATTGATATTTGCCTGCGTGTGTGTGTGTTTCTTGGCATGTGCATGTGTGTGTGTGTGCAAGTTTTGATAAAAGCGCGCGCGTGAATTGTTTTGTGAATAGTTTTCTGTGCGCAATTTGCAGATAATTGACAGCCACACTGCTGCTTCTTGTTTTTTTTTTCTCTCTGTGTATGACAATTAAACGCTTGAAGCGGGTAAGTGAAATACGTCAAGTAAGATCCTAAAAGTTCTCAAGTGCTGCCAAAGACCCTTCAAGTTGTTGTCTGTTGTTGGGCTGTTCACTTTTAAGAATGCATTTTAAGAATTTTACAAATTGCCAAAGGCAACTCAACTTATTTTTATTTTTAAATAATACGGTTATTATTTCTAAAATACATTTTTCGTATGCGTTTCTTCCTCTTTTTGGGTCGATTTGATCTCTTTTTTTTCTGAAATTTGCCTTATTCGTTTATTGGGCTTGAAATTACTTTGGCATTACAGTACCCAATTTATAAGCAATAAAATAATCCTTTTTGGCCAAGAGCGTGACTCTTAGATCCTTTCAATAGAGCTGCTGCAGCTGCTGTTGCTCCTTCGTCTTCTGACTGTTTAATTTCACAATTCATTTCATGTCAAACGGCTTGTCAATGACTCTGCCTACGGCTCCCTCCATCTCCCTTCCCTTCCCATCCCTTTATTGTCCGGCCAAGAATAGAACTCGATGTCAAGAAGTTTGAATTTGATGTATTAACTGTTTGCCTCTGGCTTGCAATGTCTGGCCTGCTTCTTAGCATGGAGACGAAACCCTAAAAATGTTGACACTTTCAGCATCATGATGGACACTTAGTCGATTGTGTGGCAACTCTAGCCGCATCAATTGCTGCCACTAAATTGGGTGCGTCTTCTCATGTGTGCTGTAAAAAATGTGGCAGGTTAAGTGCTGATTAACGTAATAGTTCAAGCTTATTCGTACAATGACATTATCAGCTTACGGGAAAATGATAGGCACTTCTGATATATCTATGTATGCATGTATCTACATATATATAATATATATGTGCAAAAGAAAAGCTGACTATGAGACTAAGAAGCTTACTTACGAACAACATTTAAAAAGTTTCTACAGCTTCATTTATTTAATAATGCCATAATACGCTTTATGTGTACTTTGACATATATTAAGAGAAAAGTTATTTATTGCTCATTGTATATTTATAGAAATATCAGGGCTGTATTTCAATTAATTAAGGTGAGATTTTTTTGTTTTTGGTTTTTAAGCTGTCTTAAAAGTAAATTCTGGTAAGTATTAATAAACTAAAAGTTAATAAGAAAAATAACAGCGGACAGTGGAAAACTTTGAGCCATTTCAAGGAACGCAAGGGGAAATTTTAAACCGGCTACAGTTGATTATAAGGGACACAATATAAAAACTAGTTTTCAAATTTAAATGCGGTATTAAGCTAGAGGTCAAATCATAATCAAAAAGGCATCGCGTTTCCAACTTGAAATGTACTAGTATTCTAGATGTCGAACCGTGATAAAAATACCAACTTTTTTTTTAAATCGGTTGAATTTTAAGAAAGTTATGGTTGTGGAAACATCGACTGATGCTCAAGTAATTTTTTGGGATAGAGTTTTTAAATTAATTAGAACAACATTGATCTAAACTCTAACTATAATCATTAAGTTTCCTCTGAAAAGCACAAAACACGCCCATATTGCAATTGACAAGTTAATTGGCTCTTGAATAGCGCTAACACACCCAACAAACTGTTCTCGGGATAGAGTTCAGTTAACCCATGGCCCTTAATTGATAATAATCTGTTACAACTTGTAAGCCCGCAAATAGTCAGCAAATGGCATATTAATTTCTAATGTGATATATATTTAACAAAAGGCCGGAAATGCCACTTGGGTGTGGAGTTTTGGCATTATTAATATGCAAATCTGTTTCTCCATCCTATTTGATTCAACACTTTAACACTTGAATAGGCAAATTATATTTAATATGAAGTTGCCTTTTCATTAGACCGTCCTGCTGATGGCTAATTGAGATTATGGCTCTAAGCCGACTGCGTCTGCTATAAACATACATCTAAACATAAGCCAATCTGAAGTACTAACAATACTTCAAACAATTTGCTTACCTACCCAAAAAGTAAGAGTGGAATGGAGCATATCTGGCACATTTCTCGCAACTTTGCGCCGCAACGCCTTCATATTTATTTGGTTTTTTTTCCTTTTCTTTTTTTTTTTTTTGGGCGGATTTTTCTGGCTTTACTTTTGCTGACTGCTATTTTATGGTAGCCATTAAAGGAAATTGAATATAATTTTGTTTGCTAAGCTCTTCCATAAACTTGCCAAGTGCCTGGCGCTGCTATATGATTTTTTTTTGCTTCTACTTATACTTCTCGTTTTTCGCTAAGGTTTTTCATATTTTATTAAGTTCACGCCATAAAAAGGTCGAGCAGGAGGCCAGCCGAGCCTAAGCGGCCTTAGTTTTAATGGTAGTGAGCGTGCTGGTTCAGCGCTGCACTTCTTAATAGAGTTGGACGCGTGTTCGATTTACAAAACACGAACTGAAAACGAAAAAGCAAAAGTCGAAAACACGCATGCTTAAAATTATGCCAAAGATGATGTCAGTCATTCTTTTGATCCCTTTTCTTGTTTTGCTACGGAAAGAACGTATTAAGTGGGTAGCATATTTGATTTCCTGATAAATGTTCAGCTAAAACCAACATATCGCTTTTAAGGAGGCTTTTTTATTGTTTGATAAACGTTGCCAATTTATCGCTTTAAAGATTAAGACCAGAAAGAATGGGTAACTTACACTCAGAAAAACATCTTCTTAAATTTTAGAAAAATGTCTCTAATAATTTGGTAAATAAAAAGTTTGGAAATTTCATCTTTTGACCGATTGTTCATATGTAAGCTAAATCCGATACGGTCGGCTCCGACAAGTTTCTCAATTTTTTTCACGAATATTTAGTCGTGTCATGAAAGAAAACGCAACACGCGCTCAACTCTAATCGAGTCGCTTGCCACTTTTGAGTTACCTAATAAATATGATTGAGAAATTCGTGATTTGCAGATATGACAAGTCGCACATGTCCCTTTGGTCAAGTATCCATCCCTCCCCTCATCCTCCTCAACATACACGTGCAAATGACTGATGACTGTTTGGAGACGGTTAGACTCAGACTGCCTCGGTTTTATCTAAACCATTTTGGGGCGTAAATCTTGATAGATTTGTTTTGCGGGCCGCAACTCAACTAAACCAAACCTATTTCGTTTACATACATGCAGGGAAATAAACTTGCTGTTGTGGTCAACAGCAATCCCTTCGAGACGAACCTCTTTTCTGTCTGTCTTGGCCCACTTTGCCTACCAATTTCATTATTTATTTAAGTTCGTAAAAGCAAACTTGCATATTGGCACTTGCCACTGACTTGAGAAATTGAGAACTGAGAGCGGAGAACTGAGAAATGGCAAAATAATAAATTGTTGTTGTTTGCGGTTATTTGTTTTTGGTCTGAGTATTTGAGTTTTTGGGGTTTTGGTGTTGGGGTTGGTGTTTTTTTGTTTTTTGGTTTTTGGCTGTCCCCGTTGTTTGCCTATCTCTGGGTTAACTCCATTGGAAAACGTTATCGCTGTTATCCTTATAGGTTTGGCAACCAAATGAAAAAAAAAACGTTGTTTTCATTTCATTTAAATTTTGATGAATTGCTGCGAATTGAGACTCTTGTATAAATTTTATTTATATATTGTGCTTAACATAAATAAAGGAATATAAATAAAGGAATAATACAAATAGGAATTTCTTTTAGAAGCTCACATTATTTTTCTTTAAGTTTTATTTGACATGCAGTTTACAACTTCAACAAGCATTGATAGCTTTTGTCATTAATTATATATTTTTTTAGTTGCTGCGGTTCATTTCTTAAAGTCAAGTATCTTCGCTAAAATTTTTTATATTTCTTGGCTTATTTTTGTTGGCTAATGAACATTTCTTCTTATCTTCATTTTTGTCAGCTTTTCACAGCGGCTGCAACTGTTGTGATAATTCCACAATACCTTTACAAATCTGTGTAGGGAGGAGGAGTCCTTCATGTCCTGTCAAGTTGATGTACCTGGGCAAAGACAACGGCTCTTATTGGCTGTGACGTGCTGTTGTTGTTGTTGCAGCTTAAGCAAATGATTATTGTTGATTTTCTTTTGGCAAATGTTTTCGTCGTCTACCTGTGCAGATGCTTTTCATTTCGCATTTTCATTTGTATACGTTTCTTGTCGTCCTGCGAGAGAGATAAGGCACTAGCCGAAGCCATCAATCAATTGTTTAGATAATGTACAAAGACAAAAATGGAGGACTGAATGGTGTTCTTCTTAATGATGGTAATGTTGACGGTGGGCTTTACTTTCGGCGCAGGTCAAAGGTTGTTCATAAGTATATAAAAATAACCGCAACAACATTTTCCATTGCGGTTATGGCGTAAAACTGCTTTAATTAAGATAGAGTCTCCTGCAAATTGACAGTTTCGGTGGGAATATGTAAAATAAAGAATGCAGAATTATATTTATTTTTAAAATGTATATTTTTTGGGTTAAAATAATTAAATAAAGATGCTTTAAAAATCAAGCTTCAAAGAAAAACACTCAAATGTTCATTAGGAAGTGTGTGCAAAAATAAAAACAAAAAGTCTTCAAAACACATAAAAAAATATAAGAAGTAGAAAAACTTTTCATAGTTCGTAGGGCGTGTAGAATATGGCACATTGAGTATACGACATGTTGAGCATATTGAGGTTAAATGTGATAAACATTTCCGGTTTGATGCACGCATGAATGTTAATGTTGATTGTTGTAACTTTTTGACGCGAGACAACAGTTTTCGAGGACCTCCTCAGCAGATGCTGCTGCTGCTGCTGCTGCTGCTCAGCTGCTTCTGCTGCTGATGTGTTATGTGGTAGAAATTATGCCAAAAAGCCCGAAGACAAACCCAAACCCAGCCAGAACATAAACACACACAAACACAGAACATACACAAATCTAGTGCTTGTTGCTTGCTTATAACTAGGCATAGTTATGAGCGCTCTGAGTTTTATTTGGGGGTGGCTGTTTTGGCTTTTATAGTTCGCTGTAGCAACAACAATTTTTGGGGCCCCAAAGTTTATGTGCGCCTCGCAGCCAGAAAGATGCACTGGCGATAAATTTAACTCGTCTTGACGCAAAGTTTAGCCATTTAGATTGAAAGAGATCTTAAAACTTGAGGACAAGCATTATATTGGACGTTGTTTGTTACGATAAAAAAAGGGTACTCAGACCCGTCCCCCGTTCCGCAAAGTGACAGCCTCAGGCTCGAATCGCTTATGGCATGACGCATATAATTTGATTTTCCTTTCTATAATTAACCAGCTACATTTGAAGTTTTGCTTTCTCTCGGTTGAGTGCCTGCTTTCAAACTGTATTTTTCACGCCAACTATACACGTGTTGAACAAGTTCATAACTTTCAACTAACCGAGTTATGCTGCTGCGCTTTGCATGTATTTTTAATTTTTTTTTTACTTCTCATAGAGCAGGCACAAATTTGCTGCGACATCCGGAGACATTTCTTCAACCTCTCTTTTTTACCTGTCTGGCTCGCCCTTCGTCTCCTTCTGCTGTCTGTTTTGTGGCTGACGCATACCGTGTCAGCTGCCACATCGGGTGGCACTGTGGGCGTTGAGCTTATTAAAAGCGAATTGCTTGAGTGCTTGTTGATAGGCGAGCGAGTCCTTAAAAATGTATTCATTTTGGATTTTATTCAGGTAATGCCTGGCATTTATAATATTATTTTTGTTGGCCTCGTTGAACAACCGATTTCTATGTATTACATTAAGTATGTGCTCAAGCAACTGAGGAGATTAAAAAGCCAACTGAGGAGGTTAAAAGCGAGCTTTTTAAGTGAATTAAATGAACTTTAAAAGTATATACATTTTCATGCTGACATTTTGTATTTTGTTTGCTGATATTAAGTTGCATATATATGAATATTTTCAGTATAATGTTGCATACAAATTACTAATAAAAAAGAAAGAGGTCCGTAATATTCATTCTTGCATCTATTTAAAATGTATATTTCTGCCTTGAAGTATATTAAAAGTAGTTCTTAAAATCTGAATAAACATAGTTGACATTCATCTGTATCATCAGATTTTGTATATATACACATTTAAAGACAGTTTCATATAACATTTAATTCTTTGTACAAAACAGCATTTTGCAATAAGTTTCAATGAACCAAAGAATCATTGATTTCGTGGCATTAAAAAGTTTTGTAAAAAATCAAACCACTGTGCAGCAGGACTGACAGACATCCATTGTCAGTTTTTGCAACGGCTGCTCTTTCATAGCTTCAACTCCAACTCCACTTTCCTGGGACAGACCCTTGGCTTCAGCCCATTCTCAACTGTTGGCCTAATATCTATTTGGTTTCTTGGCACGACATGGCTTGTGCAAAAAAAAAACTTGTCATAAAACTTTTGCAAAGTTGTCAAGGTTTTGTGTCGTCATTTGGTCCTCTGCTCTGTCATTTGCAGTGCTTACCTAACAATAATTATTTATGTCTTACAAAAATAGATATAGAACGAAGCAACAGCAGCCAATTAACAAAATCTTATAGATTTTCAAACTTGCATTTAATTTTTATGCTTTCATTTTCACTCTAGCAAATAATATGCATATATTATATGGATAAAACACAGACAAATCGATGGCTGAAGTGCAATTGTTGCCCCACTTGAGGCAACAATAACAATCGCTTGAGTGTGGCAATCTCGACACGCCACAACCTGTGAACATATTTCTGTCTGTCTGACTGTCTGTCATTGGCAGACAATCATAAATATAAAAACACATAAAAACAGACAGCAGCAGCAGAAGAAGAAAAAAGATAAAGCTCCAAAACTATGTAGTTCATATGCCAGGACAACAACTCAAACCATCGACCATCGACATAACAAACTGCAGGCTCTGTTTTTGTGGCTGCCTATTTCTTCTTCTTTTTTTGTGCCAGGGCAACGTTTGATGAAATGTCTCGAATGTCTGGCATTTTTGGTCTGTTAACTGTCTTCACTTGGCGGCTTCGCTTGAGCGTGTAAAATCGAGATCAGCCTTGTCATCGCCTTTAATTTAATTATTTAGTTTCTGTTAGATATTTGGATGGCAGTTTAAAGCGAATGGTTTAAAAGTAAACATATATTTACTTATATTATGGGTAAAATGTTTAAATTAATTTGATAATTGGAAAGTTATTTATATTTTGTATTTTCCAATACAATTTATTATTTTATTTGTTAACTTATAAATTAATTACTAAATATAATTTCTATTTGCCTGAAACCTAAAAGTGAAAGGTTTAAAAATCTTTATTAATTTAATGTTAAATACATTTTGGGTAATATTTAAGCAAAGCTTTAAGTGAATTGAATTTCGTAAAGTTATTAGAAAAAATAAATTAACTTAATCAATTTACTTTCTACCTTAAAGCGAATGCTTGCTTCGATGATAATAAAATAAAATGGACCTAAAGCTAAACTTTAACTGAATTTAATTTTGAAAAGTAATTTTCATTTTTAATGCCCCAATAAAAATTATTTTGTATTTAAACCTGCTATTCTATCTTTTCTGCTCACGCTGTGTGAATGAAATGTAAATTTCAACATTTTGTTATTAGCATTAAATTGTAAAGTGTCTTAAAAACACATTTATGGCACTTTTGCGGCAATTGTTGAAAGTAATCTAAAACCTGAGAGGACCTTCTCTGTTTTTATATGGTTATGGTCTAGCTGGCTGCGTGCACAATTGTGGCCTATAAAGTTTGTCAGTAAATTTTTACAACAATGCGTTTTTGGTGATTCTCGTTTACCTTTTTTTTTCGAATGCATCCCGCGGCTGTCATTTTGAATATTGAGCTTGGTGGGTCCAGAAAATAAAAAAGAAATTTTAGCTAAATGCTATTCAAATTAAATCACCTGCAATCTGTGCGGACAGAACACAGTAAAATATGCGCGCTAATTTATTTAAATAATTTAAAAATGAAAAAGTAGAAGAAGCAGCTGAAGAAGACCAAGAAAACAAACAATGTGAAATAATGGCAGCTGTGTCTAGTCTTAAGATAACAACAATTTAGCAAGCAGAAGTCAGAGGAGATGCTCGCAAACAAAGCGTTTTACTCAACAAAAGGTCAAAAGTTAATGTGTGCCTAAGTAGCAGCCTTGTCGACCTCACACACACCTATACCTATATAGACAAACACTTGGCGAGCACCCATTAAAGTTGGCCCACTTTGTTGCCTGTTGGCCTTTTTTGGTTTGCCAACCTACACAGCACCTGCCCCAAAAATGTGCGCACATCCGATAAATGTCGACTGCGTTTTTGGCTATGTTCCTTTTTGGCCTTTTGTTTGCAACGGCGGGGCGACTGCGTTGATTACTTTGGGGAAATGTGCGTGAAAGGTAACGGCGCGTACCTGTCCTGTCATTTCCCGACGACTGATTTATATGCTTGCCTTTGGGCCAACAACGTGATGTGGCTTTTGTTATTGTAGCTGTAGTTGTTGCTTTTGTTGCTGTAGTTGTTGTTATGGTTTTGCAGTACACTGATTTTCTGAGCAATAAACTGCTCGCTATGATTTTAAGTTGTTATTACTTGGCTATAAATCATATATTCAATAATGCGTTCACATCACGTAAATCATAATCTAACCCATATTTCTCTTAAGCACACTTTGACAGCAGAATTAAACTATCCGGAAAACATTAGAATTGATTGGTTATAGTAAAGGAAAGTAAATTTCTATACTTATATCATATAATGCTCAGTTTTGTATAATTCTGCAAAAGGATCTTATTATTTTGTCAATTGTTATTATGTGCGTTATTGTAATGACTTTCAAGCAGATAATTATAACAAATTCGTTAACATTTTTTTTGCATTAAAGCTGTTAATTAAAAGAACTGCTTTAAATAATGTAATTTTTATCTGTTTTGTGCAAAATTTTCAATTGTATTTCCGCAGCAAATGGCAGATTTGCGGAGTGGTTTATGAGCCACATTAATTATGTGAACATGTTGTGCATTCATTATTATTATCTGATTTATGCAGGTAAAATATATATTAATGTCACTAAATCGATTGATGCAAATTGAAATGAGTACAAATTGTATTAACGGTGATTCAATAATGGGTTTTTTTGGACTTTGCTTGTTACAACTGCTGTTTTACAGTCATTGATTATTTAATATATATTTTAATTAAGCATACGCAACGTGGGTCGCGGTCATAATATCGCTTTATGCGTGATTTACACTGAAAAACAATGCAATTAAGCACACACAGTTAGCAGATAGAGGAGGGGGAGAAGGGCGAAGTCCTCGAGAACCTACTCGAATGAAATGCACAAAGCGTTGTGTTTTCAACATTTACCCATTAAAAACTCATTAACTGGACACAATGGCTTGACAAATAACTCGAAATGAATTCACTTCCGCTCTGACAGAGCCATAGACGGAGACAGATATAGCCACAGATATAGAGACAGTTGGTAAAACCGGAAGTTGTGCATACGCCGTGTGATAAGCGAGTGCAGTCTTATAGTCTCTTAAATGCATTTCATCAGTGCAATTACAGGAGCAAGACCATGAACAGACACGCACACAAGTGGCTGACAAATGCACTCAGCTCGCCTGTCAACCAGCTGACAGCCACATTAATTTGACATCCAAAATGCCGAAAGCTGAAAGCTAAAAGAAATCGTTGCTGTAGTTGTCTACTGTCACCAGCTGAAGTGCAAATAAAAACTAAAATGTAGCTCAGCTTTAAATTTATTTTCTTCTTAGCAAGATTTTAAAGGATTGCATTAAGGGGGAATTTAAAACAGGTTGAGTAGGGCTTTGAACACATTTATGGGTGTAAAAAGTTATTTCTTACTAGAAATTAGGTACAAATCCAAATCCTACAGTCTCTGAGAATTAATGAGTAGTTGTCTTAAAGAAATTTTTACACTTGGTCCATATAAAGATAGAAGGACATTCCTAAATTGACTCAGCTGTCTGCTTTCTTCAGCCTCTCATACATTTTGCACATTTTTTCTTCAAAGTATAAATAAATAAATATAGGAATATAGTTGTCCTTCACCGCCTGTAGCATACAAGATGTAAATTTCATGATACTCTTTTCCAACGCATGACTAATGATTGCGGGGTATACCAAAAACAGAAAGACAGAAAAAATAAACGGTTGTCGGTTGTGCTTCAGAGCCAGATTCACCTGTTTGTCTTGTTGTCGGGCTTGACAACCTGCCTCGATATATTGGGGCTAATGAAAGCAGATTTGCCGATGCGTGTTGTAGTCTGCAATCCGCGTGATTTATTAGACTTCTATATATTATTTTGTTATGTTTCCTTTAGGTTTTTTTTTTTTGTATGTGATGCTTATATGCGCCTCGTTTGTCATTTCGTTGGCAGCGGAACAGCAAACAAAACAACAAAGCGTCATTTGTGCTTATCTGCACAGCAGGCACAGAGGACTTTCTTTTTACTTACAAATTACTTGAATACTTTGCGCCTGCTGTTACACGGAAACGGAAGTGGAAGTGTTTTACAGCACACACACAGACACACACAAAAACACACACTGATGCATGCTCGCGACAGTTTTCTACTTGCAACTTTTTGCTTCAATCATAAAATCAGAACTTTTTACCCTTTATGGCATAATCAGTGCATGTGTGGGGGTGTGTGGGGGATGATGGAGATGTGGGTGTGGGTTGTGCGTAAAGCGCCGCTGGCTACAATTGTCTTGTCTTTTATAGTTGGGCCTGTTTACTCTGCTTGAGCTAGAGATGAGCGCGTGAGCCAATATGAAAGTTACGATAGTTAACAGGACTGGTTAAGCATGTTGAGAATTAATAGCATATATTCGATTTAGCAGCTTATTAAAGATACAACGTACTTGCATAAATAAATATATATATATATACATATGTAATTATAATAATTTATTTTTAAATAAGAATTTTATGTAAATTCGTCAAGTGTTGCTTGTATTATATGCTACTCTATTCTAACTCCATCTTGGATAGCCAACTTGCAGCACATCGCTAGCTGGATTGTTAAACGAGGGCTCGTTGCTTTAGGCTAACTGGCGCAGCAACTACATTTGGCACTTAAGCCGTGGATATTTTTATTATAAAAAAGGGTTGTGTTGTACAACAGCACATGTTAGTAGCCGTTAGCTTTTTGAACACATATTAAGTTGGTAGCTCGCCAGCATTCGTATCTACAGCTTTTTTCGTTTATATCGTTAACCAAAGATATTGTCATATATTTTGTGGCAGATACCGTTGCGCTGAAACATTGTCTCCGTATTCGTTTGCTCCATGAAGAGTTGATAGCGCTCCAGGGTCTTGGGATCGCTGGGTCCCCAATCGGGTAGCGGCTCAAAGGCTTTACGTATGCGTTGCCAAAGACTAAGCTCGACGGGTTGCCGCCTCACGGCTGGTATTGCCCAGAAGATTAGCTGACCGACACCAAAGGCGCTCAGACACCAGCCAAAGACTGTAAATGAAACGAAATTGAATTAATGGACACTACGATTATACTAAGAGATGTGTTCAGCTTACCATAAATGCCTGGCAGATATGTGTAGTCCTTGTACTTTAAGGGCTCATAAAGTGCCAGCATGTAGATCAATATGCTGGTCATGAGGAGCGGTGTTATCACCGCCCAACAGATACGATAATACTTGGAAGTTTTGATGCCCAGCATGAATTCAACATCACGACAGACGCGCTTAACACCATACACCCAGCCAATGGCCAACAGTTCAAAGATGGCCAAAACTAATGCAACAAAAGTGGCGCCATAGAAATCCAACAGATTCAACAAAAATTGACCACCAGGTGTTATATACATCAGACCCAAGAGATATCCCACAATCGAGATGGGCAATACAATCTGCCATTGTTTGAGCTTTGTGAACTGATCCTTGAGCACGGTGGTCAGGCAGGAGACCATGCCCACATTGCTGCCAATGCCCAGCACAAAGAGCATCAGAAAGAAGAGCACCGAGAAGACCTGTGGCAGCACCTTAAACTTTGATATAGCATCGGGATACGAGATGAAAGCCAAGCCCGGTCCACCATTGACTACACTCGATATATCTGTGGTATTATTCTCATACGCCAGATTGCCCAAGATGCCAAAGATAATGATGCCAGAGAGCAGTGATGTGAATGTGTCCAAGGTGGTAATAATATTCGCATCTCTGTAATGTATTGAATAGAAAAAACAATAATAATAAATATTAAATAATAAATAATATATGATAAGTAATAAACAGTGAATAATAGTAAAATCAACAGAAAAAAATACAAAATAAAGAATAAATCATAAATCATAATTAATAAACAATAAATAAATTAGAAAATTGGAATTAAGGAGACACGTTAAGCCCTATTTACTTACCTGTATATATTGTGGCCAAAACGATTGTACGAAGAGTACATGACAATGTTGCCAAAGCAAATGGCCAGCGAGAAGAAGACCTGAGTAACTGCAGCATACCAAACCTGCGGCTCGAGCAGTTTGTGCCACTGAGGCTTCAAAAAATACAGGACGCCATCCAGGGCGCCAGGCAGCGTCAACGCGCGGACGAGGAGTATCAACATTACCACATAGGGAAATATCGCTAAGAAATAGGAGGCCCTGCCAGAGCTCTTGACACCACGGAACATAATGCTGGCTATAATGATCCAGGCGGCGGCCAAAGTCAAAGCCAAAATCCAGCTGGGATAGCCAATGCCATCATCAATGCTCTCCTTCTCGTGCAACACTATTTTACTGGAGGAAGAGAGATGATGAGGAGGGGACTTATTGATAGCCCTCTATCACGAAGCTGATTTACTTACTTGAAGTAAAGCTCCGCTGAGGTGGTGCGTATCGTTGAATGATTGCCACTCACCGTGGTGTCGTCCTCATGCTGTGGTGATGAATCCAAACAATTGCTGCCCCACTCCTCGCGACAGTAGCTCCAGGGCAGTGTGGAATAAAATGATTCAACAAAATAACGCAGCGTGAGCGCCATTAAGGTGGCATAAAATGTTGTAACAATCCCCGTGGCCAGCACTTGACCATAGCCAATACCTATATGATACAACACAAATAAAAAACGAGAGAGAGAAATACGAATGGTTATTTAAATGAACACATATTGCGAATTGTTCACTTTCATTTTAAGCAAGCGGATATTGAAACTGGAATTTAATTAGTAGGAAGATGAATGTAATTTGAATCATCTCGTAATTAAATAATTGTATTTTTTGAATAGATTTTGGTTTTTTTTTAAACTATTGTGAATTATATTTAATGCTTGTATTTAAATCAAATTAACCTCGGTCACTCACCTCTCATAATGGGGGAAAAATCATAGACCTTGACGCTGCCACGACTTGAGAACTGTCCCAGCAACATTTCCAGATAGTACACAGGTTTGCCCACCAACACCAGCACGATAAGATAGGGTATCAGAAAGGCGCCACCGCCATTCTCCAAGGCAATGAAGGGAAACCGCCAAACGTTGCCCAGGCCCACGCTCAAAGCAATGCAGGACATGAGAAACTCAATGTCATTATTCCAGGCAGCTCGCTTCTCGCCCTGTTCCAAATCCTCTTGGGCCTCGCTGCTTTTTAGACCATTTGAAACTGGCGTGGGAGTGGGTGTGGCTGTGGGCGTAGCACCTTCATCTTGCGTCTTATATTGCCCCGGTACGGAGATTGTGGAGCCGCCAAAGGCGGGATTGAGGTAACCATTGTTGTTGTCATTATTATTGTTCATGTAGTTAGTTTGCTGTTCCATTGCGGCAGTTTGCAGCTGTCAAATCAATCAAAATGCAACACGCATCTCAAGGTTATGTTTTGTGGTCAAGTTTTGTGGTTCAATACTAATTAAAATCGCTACCAGCTACAAGTGCAAGACCGGTTTTGAATACAAAAACAATAAAGTCAGTGACCCACTGACTCAAGCAACAATTATATAACAATTTGTGGTATTCATTCATTCAGTAAAAACTGCAGGCAACAAATACAATTGCAAATTCGTAGTTTTGGCCAAAAGAGCAACAGGTTTTTAGGGCCCAAACAAGTTTCTAGACAATGCTGCGAGGCATTTGTATTTTCGCGCCTTGCGTTTTCAATTTGACTTTTGTTTACTTTTCTCTTTTGTTTGTTTTCGAAGAGCAGCTTCGAGCATTTTGTGAATTCGATTCGGTTGTTAAATAATTTACTACTTATTGTTATAATAGCAAATGGTGAATAATTTGTAGTCAAGAGTGAAATAATATCTTTTAAATTACAAGTATTATTTTGCATATTGGTATTTCGGTTAGCATAAATATTATTTCCTGATTACAAGTCCGCAATACGTTTTATGTGTACTTAAATCAATTTACAGTCTTCTTTTTTTTTTTTTAATAAGAAAGACGATCTTAAAGAACGAAAAATCGAAGCTTTTGGCAGTTATGCTCAATACCGGTTTTCATTGTTTATAATAATTAATGGGGTTTTTTTCAGCAGAATTAGGAAGAAACAGCACTTATATTGGTTGTTTTTTTTTGTTGTTTTTTTTAGTACAAAGAGTGCTTTGCTCATAAAAACTCGTTTATTACACCTAATGGTCTTCAGATAGCTGTCAATTCTGAATTTTATTTTTCTGAGAATTGATATATAAGACGGAAGCAGATAAGATAACCAAGTTCATTTGACTCTATCGTAATATGTATATAGTTGATATACATTATTAATATTAAAAAAGCATTAAAAAAAGAAAAAGCAATAAATTAAGATATAAACATCTATCTATTTATCTTACTATCCAAATAATAACTTTTTCATATCAATATAAATATTCAGCAGTCTTAAGAAAGAGTATGTAAACTTGGTTTTAGCCTTTTGCAATTTTGGATTGTTAATTGTTAGCTGGTTGTCATTGTGCTTCTTTTGTTGTTGTATTTGTTGTTATTGCTTCAGTATTGCATTTGCGCATGCGCAATGCTGTTGCTGTTGCTGTTATTTTGTTTTGTTGTTCTCGTAGTTAATGGAAAGTGAAGGAAGCAAACAGAGCTGAAGCCGTTGCCCTCGGTGCGAAATGTCAGCACTACCTGAAACGTGTGATTTACTGGTCGAAATCAAGCTTACTCTACATGTTTGAAAATACATTTCTATTATTCCATATATGGAGCGGGCATTCGAAATGTAAAATATAGTAGCATTTCTTTGTTGCTATTATAGCGGTGCGCTCAGTTTAATTAGATTCTGACACGTTTGAGCAATCATAAATATGTTATTATTGTAGTGGACTAGGCTAACCATTTGTGACAGCAGATAAGGCCAGAATGGGCCAGATAAGGCCAGATATGGCTAACTGAGCATAAGGAAATAAAATTAACAGGCCAATTACGTATCAGTCAGCTCAGACATGGATATAAAAACAATATAACAGTAATTGCAAAGATAGTGGGAGATAAGTTTTTTGTTCTTTATAAAGCCAGACAGATGGCTTTTCCGAACCTTGACCTACATTGCAGTTTATACAAATTTGTTCAGCTTTATTATGAGTATAATTTTTTTATTCATGACAAGCTGGATTTTAAGAGGGTTCTGGAAACCAGTTGAGCGTTTTTGTGTTTTGTTTACCACACGTCTATACTTGTGTTTTTATTAACATTTGCTTTGTGATTAGGCCACACTGACACCAACTGTTGCTAACTGACTCAGTCTATTTATTTAAAATTGTGTTAAAAAATATGAAAATTTACTCTTTTTAATCGGCCAGTTTGGCTATGAATTGTGGCGTCACGTTAACTTGTTCGTTTCCAATTAGGGCTCAAACTTGGCTTAATCATAGGCCAAGGCAGTTTATCATATTTGCAGCTCTTCAATTATATTCATTATACGCGACCGTCAGCATAATTAAATATAATTAAGTAATTTTCGTGTATAAGCGTTGCCAATGCTTATGGTTGTTTTTGTTTTATTCTTTGCAGCTCAATAAAAATGGAAAATTGAAGAAACACGTTAAGGGTTTTAACTTGATTCGAACCGAACTACACACGACGAATGCCAAGCGATCACTGAGCGGAGCGGTAACATTTCTGTCTCGTCGACGTCTGCCTCCGACGACGACGACGACGACGGTGACGCTGACGACGGTGACGACGTCGACGACGTGTATTGGTTCAAATCGCAGCTTGACCTAAGGTAAGTCAGGCGCAATATATACCTGTATAATTCAAAAATTGACTGGTTCAAAAAACATTCCCAAACTATTTACGTTTTAATTGTGCAACAGTGAAGACGTGCCCCGAGGTGAATTCATATCTAATTAATAAAAAGCTACAAGAGTGCATTTATCATGTAGCATTCATACATTTTATTTGTTGTGATTCACTTGATATCTGTAACCCAAATTCATTTAAAATGGGTAAAAATCTGTGTAATTACGTTACAAAGTTATTTAACCTCGTATACTAATTATAATATTGATTTGTATGAATTTACGGATCTCAGATATTATAAGAGTATTACTTGGGATTGTGAATTACATCATTTTTTTGACTCCTTAAGAGCTGTTTAAATTTGAAGGTTAATATCTGTTAAATATTATTTACACATATAAATTGATTTATCGACATGATATATTTAAAAACTTGTTTGTCCTTGTCAAGATCTTTCTATGAAAGCATTCTGGTTAGTTTTTATTTCATTTATATCTATTCATATTGGCATCTTTAACAATCAATTTGCAAGGCTGCTTTTTGACTGATAAATAATGAATATATTCAAGCGGAAATTGCTGTTCATAAAACTGATGTCGAAATCAATTGATGCATTAATAATTTAGTAATATGCAAGTCAACATATTTCAAATATATAAGTTTTCAATTACCCTAAACGCATTATTAAATGAGTTCTTAAAGTCAAACGGCCTAAAAGCATAAAATGATTTTATCCATCGCTAATTAGCTTATGATTTTACTAAACTGCATATGGAACTTGTCAAATATGATTGCTAAACCTTTTGTGTTGACTACTTTCTAGTTATTTATGCTTAGTTGTTCGATAGAAAAAAGTCAACAAAAAACATGCCACAAAAAAAAAAAACGAAATTCACAGATTAACCTTTCAGTACTTTAAAAAATTAATTACGGGATAAAACAATTTGTAATTGTGAACAAAAAAGGTAACAAGATTTACGTTTTTTTTAATAATATTTTTCTAATTAAATTGTTTTACCTGAAACCAAAGCAAAACTCTTCGTGACTCATTTAAAATAATTCTGTTGCGGTCAATTTCGTTTCAATGCGCCCAAAAAGCAAATTGCATTTTGAACACTGGTTTTAACCACTTTGATTTGACTCACAGCCATAAATTACCGATAAACAGCAAGCGGCAATTTTGCATCCAATTATAAATTCAACTCACATGATTACTTTTACTCTTAACACATTGAGTGTGTTTGACTTCTGCCACATTTTGAATGCAATTTAAAATTTGGTATTTGCACTTACCTCATAAATGACATAAACGAAGTACATACACATATCGTAGCAGAGAGAGTCTTATCGGTTGACAAATAAAAAGAATAATATAAATTATAGTCAGGTGTTCTTTTTAATTAGACATGTCTGCGACTTAAAAGTCTGCACTTGATTGGCGTGTGCAAAGAGAGTTAAATAAACTGATCTAGAGACAGAATTAATCTATGGAATGCTTAAGCTCATTTTCTAATCAAAAAAAAGTACGGCTATCTTTGGCATGTATATATCTTAGCTCATTTAACCTACCCACATCTGAATAATACTTTGCAAGAAGATCGATAAATACATAATTGTTGAATAATGTATGTAGGAAACTTAAATTGTCAATAAGATTTAATAACTGAAGTACATACTCTAATTATCAAACTCTACATATATTATGTAAGTCAATGAAAATACCACCATTGTTTCTTAATGCTTTGAAAGCTTACAAAATGTGACCTAATTACGCGAGTTGTTTAGATATGTCATTCACTTTAATTTGCAGCAGCATATTTAAGCAAGAAACTAGACTCAGAATATCAACAATTACCTTCATTCTAATTTAGACATGCAGCCAACTGCGAATTTATGGCCTAGCAAACGCTAAGAGAGATAGACAGATAGATAGATAGATAGAGAGAGAGAGAGAGAGAGCGCTGCTTGACTCTTAAGTAAAAGCCACTTACAAATTTGCTCAGTCATTTATCAAGCGTTCGCAGCGCATAAATCTTGGCCAGGCCAAATCGCAAAGACAACTGCTTAACTGGAATGCTTATTGGTCTTAGACAAACACAAATCTGAAGGTAAAGTTCTTCTACAATTCAGTTGTCCTTCGTCACGCTGCTGCTTTTGCTAGCAGTACATTACATTTTAGACATTAAAAACAAAAGGCACAAATGTCACACGGCCAAAAAACAGATGGTTAAAGGTTTCCGGTCAGTGCGGCAGGTCCCGCCACGTTGCCCCGTTACCAGGTAGCAAGCGGCAAGCAGCTTGTTGTCACTCTTGATTTATGCACTTAGGCAAGAACATTAAGAATTGATGATTCAAATTCAGTTGTTCGCTGAATTTTGGTTAGTTTTTCTTTATGGCACTTTAGCATAATAAATGCCTCCTTTGGGTGTTGTTCGACAGAGAACGTGCTGAAAGTTAGAAAAGTAGTCAGCTTAGAGCACTTTTAGCGAGTTTAATTTTTTAATTTACAAAAAAGCTTCAATATAAATATTTGTTTCTATTTTCTTGACAACATTTATAAAGACGTGCAAAAGATCTTAACTGCTTATTTCACTTGTATATCAGAGCTGGTTTTAGTTCTTCTATTAGGCTAATTGAATTCAACATCGCACAACTTGCAATCTTATTATTTTATCTTAACAAAATGTAGTCAAACATATGTCGAGTAAAGTCCTATGCAGTTTTATTAAATAAGTTTTCACTGCGAGATTTACAAGCTGCTGAGTTCCTTCTGCTGCCCCAAAGCACATCTAAGCAATTTGTGTGTGTGTGTAGAATATTGCATTAGCTATGCAATTCTAGTTGTGGCAGCTAACAAATTGGCATTTGGCGCATGTGTCACAAGTGTCAGATTGTTGGCAGATAATTGTTGCATACTTTTTGGCTGCTATTTAAACATAAGGCACATAAATCATACGCCACGTGCTCGACAATTGAGTGGTTTCGCTGTTTTATTTTTTGCTGCATGCTGTGCGGCTTGGCATATCACGCATACGCCACATTGCAACATGTGCATTAATGTTGCAGCGGTAGCATATTAAGTCATTGTTTGGATCGCCTGTTTGCCCCTGTTGAACCCAAAATATCTATTACTCTGCAAGGCGTTTTTGCTTTTGTTTTTGTTTTTTGTGCTTACTTTGCTGTTGTTTTGTTCTAAATATTTCACAGCAAGTGCCACAGGCGCAGCCATAAAATGAGTGAAGTACACGCAACACCAACAACTAGACCAAAAACAACAACAACTCAACTCGACTCGACTCAAGTTGACTTCAGTCGTATTTCGTGCGTATAAAAATCTGCAATTCATGCAATTTTCATGGAAAATTTGCTACGCAAAGACAAAAGCCCTGTTTTCGTGTGTATGTGTGTGTGTGTGTGTTTATGAATGTGTGTTTGTGTTGCGTTCGCATGTGTGTGTGAATGTGTTTTGTATGTGCGTGCTTTCTTTTCTCTTTTTGTGCTTTGAATGTCAAAATATTTGAATGTTTTGCATTTGAAGCGTTAAATTTTTGCTGTCAACATTTCCACTCGTGCCAGACAATGTCATTCATTCAGTGTCTCAGTGGATTTGAGTGTGTGCGTGTGTGTGTGTGGTGTCTACACTTCAGCCACAACATCAACCGCAGTCATATTAATTTGCTTAGCACGTGTCGCTTAAATACTTAAGTTTCGTCTACTTGTTTGAAGAGATTAGAGCAGACGTGCCAGTTTCAACTGAATTAAAATCTGCAAAAAACTTATATTTTTGAAAACTAGAAATGTATTTAATACAAAAGTAAATGCAAATGTTTTTGTTTTGTAGGTTCTTAATAATTTTAATTAATAATAATTACATTGATTTACTTTGCAGCTGTTGCACATATTTTTTCCGGTAATCAGTTGTCTTCAAGCTCTGTTAATATTTTCTGCTTTTAACGACAAGCACAACGAAAACATCTTAGACTAGCAGTTAATAATAAATATATTAAAAAATACAATCAATGAAAGTATCAACTTATATCCTTACCGACATTATACTTTCTCAGAATCGCTGGCAACATGTACATTTGTGTTATCCGCAAATTTTGATTGCTTGTCCAAGTGTTTGTAAGTAGAAAGAAGAGAAGCCGCCTGTGCCGATGTCGATGGAAATTCATCAAGCAGCTTTACTTCATCGTGATGTATTATACGATCCTTGTGCATGTCCTCGGGATAGGGCTCATCGGCGATATCGACCTTAACCGTCTTGCCAGCTGGTGTAATTACAAGTATATGCATTCTGTTGAATTTGGTCGTGCAGCAATTGGAAAGATATGCAAGCGGAAAGTGTAATTTGATGGTAGAATACCAAAATGATATATTTATAAATTGAGCGAATTTTGTTTGCTTTATCAAAATGAAAATATGTTTAATTTAGTATTGCTATAAGCTAGACGTATTTCTTCAAGCCGACGTTGAATATATGTATGTTTTAAATGTGTTATAGATTTTTATCATTTTTAAATCCATCCTCCTTCCTTTTTCAAAGAGGAAGTTGCTTTCTAGGACATTTCCAAGTTCTTAATAAAGCGACGAAAAAAATAGCTGTTGTTTGTATTTCAAAATGCTGCTACTCGAGTGAGCTGCTCTTAAAGACATTCCTTAATTTTGCTCTGGCTTCCGCACAGAAAAGTAGGCAATGAAAAAGGACAAACAGTGGAAAACTTTGCTAGCTTTGGCAGCGGAGCCAAACGAGCCCAAGGCAACGCTTTATCCTTCCGTTTTGCGGTGGATTTGTGGCAGTGGATGTGTGTGAGTGTGTTTGTGTGTGTGAGAGAGCTTAAAACAAAAAATATGTCTCAGTTGCCACGCCCACATGTGTGTGTGTGTTTCTGTGTGTTGTTGCCTTCCAGCTTCTGTTTGGTTTTGGCATGTGAAAAGTAGAACATAATTAATTCAAATTAATTACAATTTGTGTGGAATTAGCGCTTGTGGCATGCCATCCGCCCACAAACAATTCAAATGATGATAATCATTATTAAACATAATAATGATGTTGTCTACGCTAGCATTTCGCCCGCAAACATTTGAAGCGATTTTTATGCGGCTTATGCGCATATAGAACAATCCTCATCCCCCTCTCCGTCGCCCTCTCTCTGCCTCATCGGTGCAAATTTGGGATGAAAAACTACTTGAATTATGTCCGGGCTCAGCCTTCAAATAATTTTGATGCATTTTAAACTTGATGCCGGGCCCCCGGACATTGTTTGCCTGACCCAATTAGCGTTGAATTTGCAACAGCGTTATAAACTCAAGTGCGCAACTCAATTGCGCAAATAAAGGGGGCGTGGTGTGGACAGTAGAGAATATGGAAAGGAGACTGGTGCATTTATAAATCAATTATGCAACGATTGCACGCTCATTAGTGTCAAACTCAATTAACGCTGTGACAGTTCTGCTAGTGCCGCAGGACACTTTGGTTGAAGGCAGCACAAGACCAAGGGGTGGGAAGGGGGTAAGACCTAACAGCGAGGGTCGCTTATGTCAGCGGTCAAGCAAAGTTCAATCAATTAATTGGCATTTCTGATTTGGGAATTTAATGGGAGATTGTTGAGCTAACTTGAAGAATCCAGCGAGATATTAGACACTTGGCTTAGGTTTGCAATTAAACTAATTAATAGACTTTTAGGGAAATGATTATGGCGTCCCTTCGGAATATCTAACACTTAGTTATAATTGTTCTTATTGAAAATACTATTTGTTACTAAGTCGATTATGAAATTCAAGTTAATTAATTCACATTCATTTGTTTAATTAGTGATAAAAGATGCGAAACTTTAAAGAAAATTTTGAAGGCTATTACATTAATATTAATAAATCAACAAAAGTCTCCTTAGATTTGAAACGCGTATTAATGCATTCGATTCTTATTTCTCTATGTTCAATTGATGTTTCTGTCATGTTCATGATATAAAGCTTGCCAATAGTTTAAATAGTTTTAAAACTTGGAAGTTAATAAAAAAGCAATAAAACTGTCTTCCAGAGTTCAGGCTATAGAAAATAAATAAATATTTCATTATGAAAATTATTTATATTTGACTCTTATACCTGACCCTTTATTCCATTAGACATCATCGGGCTTATCATAAATTTATCTACTTTCTCCAGTTTTTCAAAAAGTTTCAACCTTGCCTCTTAGCCGCTGGCACTTTAAAATTTAATATTCTAGTATGCTCTTGGCCAAAATCGCAAATTTAATGTCCAAAGAAATTGCGACCAACGAGTATTGCGAAATTTGTTGGAACACATTTGCTTTCAGCAGATCGGGCACGACAATTTCTTCTCTATATATATACAAATATATCATAATTGCAATCTTGCATAGATGCGTGTGTGCCTGAGTTTTCAAGCACAATTACAACACATGCTATCTAAGTTGAGGTGTGTGGGTGAGTGTGTGTACTTTGTTTGTTTGTTTGTCCTTCGAAATGCCATTTTAGTATGTGACTCATTTTTTTATGGCATCGTTGCCACAGGCAACGAGCATCAACTGCCATTGGAACACGTGTAAGTGTGTTGTCCACATACACACACAAACACACACGCATAATGAAAACTGAGCAATGTCCATGACACACTTGCCAGGATGTGTTGCGCTGTCTATCTGTGTGTGTCTCTGTGTGTTTGCTTTTCGTTGCATATCTCAATGTTTGCATCTGTGGCCAGGCCGTTTTCCAACTCTGCAAACATTTTCTTAGTGCTGCTGTTGTTGTTGCTGGTATTCCTTCAGCAGCAGGCAACTCACTGACACGCTTTGTGTTTACTCTATAACTACCATTACTCCTCCCCACCCTCACATTTACCACCACCACCCCACCAAAACCAATGAGGTCAGCTGATCCATCCCACGAAAATGTTATTGCACATGTTTTGGGCCTCTGTGTGCTGGCTTTGATTCCTTTTCGACCACGTTCGCTCCATTAACACTCAATCATTAGCTGGGGAGACGAGCAGGGGGAGCCCATTGCAAGCACTCGTGCATCAAATTAAAAGCGAACGGAAATATCATCAATAACCAATAAAGAGCGACAGCGATAAACGGCGTCGCCAGCAACACGTCTTGTCCCAACGTGACCAATTTGTTTTTGGCATTCCAACGACACACAATTAGCCAAGCAGCAGCCAAACCCAATAAGAAAAACAGTTATCAACCTTACACTAGTTAACACATTAAACGAGTGTCGAGAAATTGGAATGTAGAATACGCAGACTTGAATAAAGTCAAATCAAATAAGAAATATAGTAAATAAGTAAATCAGTAAGTAAGTAAGTAAAGTAAGTACTAAGGTAAAATATTTAATTATGGCTTCTTTTGAGTTTCATATATTATTGGAATTTGTGTTTGAACTGGTATGAAAAACGTGTAAGAATTATTTTTTGTCAGATCTCAAAATTATTATTTTATTATTTTATTTTGAGTATACTTCTTATGCACGATTTTTGTATGTTCATAAAACTATAATACAAATTTTAAATATTTAATAATAATTTGAACTATATTTATGTTTAACTTGGCTAGTAAGTAATATTTAGTTCATTCTTAGTGTATAACAAAGAAAATATACACACACCCACACAGCACACAACATATCCTTTCCATTAAGAAGGTGAGTTCGATGTGTGGCCATTCGGCGTATACGTAATTCGCCGCGTGCACGGAACGTGGCGTTAAGCTCTCCTCATGGCACTCCTAGCATTTAAGGCTTGTACGTAAAAAGTATGCAAATGCAGTTGATATATCATTGGAGGATTAGCTGCATGTTTTCAATGACACTGAGCTGAGACAAAAAACGCATAAAGTGCATATAAAATGGTATTATGAAAGACATTCACACCCACACACACATTGTGTCAGACTCACAGACACACACGGAAAACCATTTTACGTGCTTGGTGCTCTTATGCAAATTTTATGCTAACCCCCAACATTGTGCATTTTATGCGAACTGATTCTGATGCTCAATCGGCTAACAATTCGATTTTATTTGATTACTTTTTTGTTTCCCCCTAGAGCGAACTTTTTATGCAGTAGACGGTTAAAGTCAATTAGGCCAGCCAAACATTTCCCTATGCAAAGGAACTCAGTGAGAATATGTATATATTTATTTATCTATATATACATATATATGTATGCAGATATTTAAAATCCCAATGGCAACGCTTTTGGCTTAATTAACATTAAATTTGTACGTTCGCCTGGTCTTTCAAACAAATAAAAAAGGGGTAAGACAAAAGCAAATTGCCCCTAAATTGGCACTTAAGGAATTTTGCTGAGCTGGCTAGCAGAATGTGTCCTCATTGCTATGCGAGCAGGTCGTGCGGGTCCTTTTTGCCTTGGCTAACATGGACTAGCTGGCAGGCATTTGCTCAACGGCCAACACCGACAGTCAATTAAAGTCCAACTGATGTTTAACAATTTAATTACGAAAGTTAACAAGTTTAAGTTTAACTGTCAGCAGCAGAGAGCAACTCTCTCTCTCTCTCTCTCTCTCTGTATATATCCCTATCTCTTTCTCACACACTCACTCTTTCTCTCTCTTTCGCATCTGCCAGCTGTGTATAAAAAATTCAATTGACATAAACGGAAAAGTGTTGAACAAAATATGCCAAAGGCAGTCAAAAATTTATTAAATTTACTTGCAGTTGCAATAGTAAGGTCATTCTTGTATAGGCTAATCAATTATATTTTCAATGTGATGGGCTAAGAAATTTAAATATCATATCAAAAACTTTTGTAAAATGCATCAATAACGTAAACCGTTATCAAAAATTGATTGGTTTTGCAAGCCGGTTCAGGTTTGAAGTTGTGGCTTTGGATAATTTACAATAATTTTTTTGGAATACAATTTCTGATGAATTTTGAGCAAGAATTGCTTTTCAAGGTTTGAATGTAGAATCAAAGTAAAGGTCAAAAGAGCTCGTTATTGAACATTTTTTCATGAAATTTGTTTCTAAATTCAATTTTCTAAAACAACATCTTCTATCAAAGCTACAGCAATTAAAACTTGCGTCATGTGTGCTTTGTGGATTTGATTACCAAAATGCAATAGGCTTAAAGGCTTTCAGTGATTTGTTGACTCTACAAACATACATTTTTCATTAAGAGAGTAAGGCATTCGAAAAATATGTACATTTTGGCAGAGATTTCTTTGCTTATTTATTGAGTAAATGAAGTTATTAAACATAATACTTGATATAGAGTGTTTTATATTCAGAGAATGTTATCTTTGCAGCACACCTTGCCTTGTTTCAGACTGCTCATCAATATTAACTTTGGTTATTAAGCTGCAGCTTGCTATGCCACAAAAGCTGCTTTTATGAGCGCGTTTTAAATGCTGCCTCTAATTATTGTGCAGTTTGCATTTAGTTAGGTTTTAACTTGGCTTTTGAGAGAATTCTTGTTGCTGTTGATGGTGTTGCTGCTTTATATTTACGTGGCAGCTGCAGTTGCATTACGCGATTTTTAATGAGTTTTTGTTGCACAGAGAATGGCTCAGAAACTGCTGCTGTTGTTGTCTGTTGGCTGTTTGGCAAAGTTTACATGCTCGACCAGCGGCCACTGCCAAACTGACGGACTGACAAACTGATGGACTGACGAACTGCTTGACTGCTTGCACTTGAGGCACTCCAAAAACTAATCAGCGTCGGTAAAACTGCGACGAGCGTCTTGCAAGTTTCTGCGCTGATTGTGTTGCTTGAACTTGTTTCTTTATTTTGGATATCCTAACTGGGGTATAATAACTATGGCAGTCGATATGCAACACTTTGTAGGAGACATTTTTATACTTGTAGAAGCTATTCAAACTTCTTCTTTAGTTAAAATCACTCGGTGAACTTCATTCAAAATCATCTGTATATACTTATATTAGCTGATTGGATAAATCAAACATATATTCCTATTTTTGCCATTATATGTTGAATAAATAAAAATATAGATTTACTCAGGCAAATATAATGCATTTTTCCATTCTCCCAAAATTACTTACTTGGCTAAACTAATATTGTAGGGTATTTAATCTTCTTTTTAACCCCGTTAGTTATTGCTTCCGCTTTTTATTTTTGTTTTAGACGGGCCAAGTCCTTAGAACATAATTAAGACTGTTGCAGTCAAGTTGTGCGTGTTTAATGAGCATGGATGGGTTCTGCGTCCGAGCATCGTTTGCTTTTGCGTTGGGTAAACTTTTTGAGGCCAAAATGGTGAACATTTTGTGTTGCGACTTTTGGACGTTTCTTTTTCCTTTATTTTTTATTTTTTGTATGAGATGGCGGCCTCGTTACTTATCTTGCTCATTTCCTTTCAGTGCACTTTTGTATTGCATTAACATGGTCATTATCCGTTGTTATCCTTTTGGGCTTTTGCATCTAATGTTTTAGCAGAGGCAGCCTTCTACTTTTTACAATAAATTATGGATTCTTGTTGGGTGCTTTGTGGCGTTCTCAAGTACTTTCCTTCCGCCTGCTCTCAATTGCATAGTTATTAGGTATTGTTACAGTCCTTGTTGTTATTATTGTTGTTGTCCTTGTTCATATTTGTTGTATGCTGTTACTGCTTTTTCACACCTTTGTAGTCGCATTCACTGGGCTAATGTGTTAAAAGTTCCGTACACGGTTCGTTACCTTTCTGCCCGCAAGTGTACATCCTAGTATCCTGGCAAATCCTTGCTCTGTCTGTTGTTGCACGGCTTTTCGCATTTAATTTTCATTATAGACACTTGACTGCACAAAATTATGCTGTTAGTTTAGCGATGAGGGGCAGAGGATATACTAATAAATTTAACTTATTAACGTGTATTTTGCTTTGTCGTTTTTTTTTAAACTAGGTTTTCCACTGGTTCTCCGTACAATTTTACATTTCATTAAACTGTTAGGGCTTGTCCATTTAATTGTTTTTAGCAATTTGCTATGGGTTTTCTACAAAAAAGGCTTGTGATTGAGATTGGTAATGACCAGATTGTCAGTTTAAACTGTGTCCCAGATGGTCGTTGTTCCATAAATTATTTTTGGATGACTGTGAACTATTTGTAAGACAGGGGTTAAGGTTAATTCACAGACCCAAAGCATCAAGGTGAAGATACAAATGTATCTCAAAGTATTTTTTTTTAATTATACATGAGTATAGATTTGTTATCTGAAAATCATTCTTGGGCTTACCAACTTTCCATTGTTTTAATTTTTGCTTAAGCTGCCTTTTATGTTTGTAGTTGCTAATGTAATTACATTAAAGAGCAGGCGACTTAAAAAGAAAAAAAGATAGAATACAGCACAACTGCCAAGAGTGACACGTGGGAGGCAAATCTGAACAGCGCAGCAGTTCAATTGGGAGCTAAATCCAATTCAATTCAATGACATTTGCTGCTGCACCGAGAAGCGTTAGCAAATTGGAATCGCGTGTATTGTAAAACAGTTTACACGGGGAGTCAACGGGGTGTGCTATGAGTCAAGTTCAATTAAACAAGTGACTAACAGGAACTCGACTTAGCTGAACATGGACCAGAGAGCAAAGAGCACAAGAATCAATGCAGCAGGCGACCAGAAACCAAAATCCTATTTAAGCTTCGCTTCGCACTATCGCTTCTCTCTTGTGCTTCTCTCTTGTGCTTCTCTCTTGTGCTTCTCTCTTGTGCATCTCTCCCCGCATGTCGTTGAATTTGATGTTTTGTTTTGGTTTGCTTGGTGCTAAATGTCAGCGATGCAATTAAATTGGGAATAAACGACAGACGACGCAGACAACCAATGAGCAAAGAAGACAGCAAACAGAATTTGTTGGACGTCGTTGGGGGCTGGGGATTGTTGGCTGCGTGCTCTGGCTGGATATAAAATTATGAAGGAAAATTGGATTTAAAAACAGCGCTGGAGCTGCTGAGATGGAGGTTAGCGCCATTAGCGTTGCTCGGACGTCGTTTATTTCGCATCCTGTGGCTGCTGCATTTGATGAGTTGAGAATATGCAAGAAAAAAAATCAAAAATATGAAGAAGAAAATTGTAATTAAAGTGTGCTTGTTGTCATTGCATTTATAAATAATAATAAATATTGCATAATAAGGCAGGCGCCAGCAGACGTGGTAAAGAAAAGGGCCCGGAAATGAATGGAAAATGCCAGCTCAGCCAACTCAAGCTCTGAGGTATGCACAGAAGAGCAAAGAAAGTTGTTTTATTTAACCATTAAAAACTTTTTGCAGCAAAACTTCATAAAATGACGTGCGAAAAACGGCGCGCAATGAAATGAAAAATGTAAACAAAGAGAAATAAAAGAATTGCCGCTCGAAATCAACAACAAATCAGCAAAAAAAGTCCTGTGCGTGCTGAAGAGCTTTGCTCGCAAAAACACTTTAATTAAAGTGAAATGCAAACATTTCAATTAAGAGCCGGAGCTAAGCTGATTTCAATCTGACTAAAAGGGATAACTTCCGGCACACATTTTACCCTCTTTACCGGGTTGGGTTCCGTTCGCCTCAAGAATTGCTCCTTTGGCTTGATTCGTGTGCGTGCCGTCGACGAAAGCTCAAAGGTTACAAGAACCACAATTAAAAGGGCATTGCCATCTTGCTGATGTTGTCGATGCTGACATCGGGCCAAGCGATTGACATTAATTTTGCATTAGTAGCTCTCTTCAGTCCCCAAGTCAAAGTCCCTCGTCAAGTGGCGCATACGCCACGTTAGCCGCAAATTTAATTATGCGCACTTGGCCATAAAGAAAGAGGACGACGCAAATAAAGAAAATGAAAAAAGGAAAACAAGTGGCTTTTGTTAAGGCGCCAAGTGACTTAAGCCCCAACCCCAAAAATAGACTATTTTATTTTCCAATTAACTAAATTACATAAGCCAACTGCCCAGGCTGCTTATCCAAATAAATCAACTCGGATTTTGGCTGAGTAATAACAATAACAAAAAAAAAAAAAAGAACACTCTTTACAACATTGATGATGATGTAAGCGTCAGAGATCAATAAATGCAGACAAACCCCACAAGAACTCAACTAATCGGTGAATTTGAGTGTGGCTTCCTCCCCAAATGGTAAATTCTTGTTGCCCCCTCCCCTCTTGTGTCTGGCTTTAATTGATTCCATCGGCAACACTCTAAGCTCATTATTAGGCAAGCCGCACCGTCAGATTCTATAATGAATTGGGCTTTGCTTTGTGTGTGTGGAAATGTGAGTGCTTGATACTCTCGTTCGATTACAATTGTTATTTCAGTTCAATTTGTATTACATGTGCTGGCATTGTTATCGCATTGGTGCCACAATCTCTAATAGCCCAATCGATAATGTCTGGCCCATTGTAAGCGTCTTGTAATCGAAACGAGTCCAAGCTAAATGAACCAAATGAGATAAGTATAATCTTCTACAAGTGCGAGCAGGCCATTACAGGGCATTACAGTGAACTTCTTGGTTATGAGTAATGTCTGCAGCTAAAATTAATGTAGTATAAACATTACATCTATAAAGATTATTAAAAACATGTCACGTTTCGGCCAAAATCCAAACTCGAACGCTAATAAATTAATGTTTATCAAATATTTGAGCTACGAAATTGATTGCGTTACACTTTAATGAACTCGTTTAATGTCAGTTCAAGTTCGTGGAAGGTTTTTGTAAAGGCCATGGCTAGCTGTTAATAAAGATTTTAATCATTTTTTCAGCTTAATAAAATTCCCTCTATTGTATTTCAAGTGGATTTCCATAATCTGAACATTATCAACAAAAAGTGTACTTGATTTATCTTCAAAGTCACCTTTTTGTATTTGTAAACTCATTTTAATGAGGTTTAATATAATTTTTATTTTTAATTTTCCACAAACTTTCAACTACTAGACTATCCTTTAAACAATTACTTGCATACCTTTAAAGCTATTTACATTATATTAAAAGCCATATTAATAACAGTCATAAGGCTTTTTCTGGTTTTAAGTTGTGGTAGTTAGCAATTCGTTGTCTCGCTCATAATATTGTGGCATTTAAGAGTTGACTAATTAGATTAAGTGAAGTGTCAAATTTAGTGCGTTGCACGTAGCAAGTTGCAAGTTGTGTGCTTAACTTGCGCCCAAGTGCACTTCAGCAAAGGCAGCCAAGAACTGCAGCAAAAGCAGCAACAACTATTACAATGCAACCTTTGTTTTGTTTTTTTCTATTCGCAGAGTGGAAAGTGGAAAAGCTGGAGGGGAAACTAAACTGGCACAGCAACTTTAAAAGTACAAACCAAGTGCAGGGATTGGCAACAATGGAAAATGCGATGTCAGCAACAGCCAACAACTACAACTGCAACTACAACTACAACTACGACAGTAAAAGCGAGTCAACAACAGCTTAAAACATAATACGTTAAATCAGAGAGAAGGGAGAGGGGCAGACAGTGTGGGGGAGAAGAGATAGAGCGGTTTACAAGCACAAACAAAGCATCAGGCAGAAATGATGAGAAAGCAGTGTTGTAATTAGTTGGTGGATGGATGGATGGCTGACAAAGTGCAGAGCACAGCATGAATCATAAGTTGGGGCGAAAACGGAAGTTGAGTGGCCAATAAAACTGAGCAAGCAGGCAAAACAGCCAACAAGACAACAACTAAATGTTTCTTAGCAAGAAGCGCGTGCAACAACTGCAACAACTGCAACAGCGATCATGTGTGACGTTGAGCAGGCGTTCAAATGCAATCAAAGCGAAGACGATCACGACGCACAACACACGGAGGAGGAGCACGACGACCAGGACGTGGAACACCACCAGCACCACCAGCAGCAGGCATGTGTCAAGTCAACGGCATTAGCCAAACGAGACGCCTCCAAACGTTGCTTGGGGCAGCTGCTCAAGTTGCTGCTCTCGACGCCAGGACTTGTGCTGCTGGTCACAGGATACTCGGTGCTGGGCGCATTAATCTTTCCGCTGCTGGAGGCGCCACAGGATCTGAGCAAATCGGCGGCCATAGCCAAGAGTCGTGAGGATTGTCTGCGCGAACTGTGGATCATAACGGGTAAGTTGACTGAGCCGCAAAATCGTTTCCGATTATTTACTTGACTTATGCCCAAAAATGTGCCTTCGGTATTTTACGCTTGACTTGCTGTGCAAATGCATTCTGACCGCTTTAAGGCCCTGTTAACGGCAATTAATTCCAAACAAATATCAATATTTTAAATAAAATTACCTCACATACACACACACACACACATACACATGAACAAATTCACACTAACAGGCTCGCCGGGAATGTAAATTTCCAATACATAAAATTGAACAATAACAACATATTTTCATAGCCAAATATTTGGTTAGCCACAGAAAGTAATTTCGCCACTCTTGCATATTTTTTGTATAGAGTGGTTTCCCTTTAACAATAGTTAGTTTGTTGTTGTGATTAAATTTAAATTAATTACCTTGTCACCAAAACTTGCTGGCATACAACTTCCATAGTAGTCTTGATTAAAGTACAAACCCATTTAGCTTTATGTGGCTAATTGAGAAAAATTTGGTAATTCAATTGCAAAAATGTTTAAAATAATCTAAACTAAACTTGTTAACATCTTTTTAAGCGTGTTTTTTACATAAACAGACAATCGTTTCTAAATGCTTCAAAAATTGCTTAGCAGAAAAATTACCGTTTGTGTTAATTTATGCTCTGGCAGATATTAATTTAAATTTTCAACGTAGTCTCTTTGGTCTGTGTGTTGTTTTGAACTTACGTTGATTTAATGAAAACTAATTAATTTACGCGCATTTTACGCTGAGGAATGGCGCACCTGGCGTATGATTAATATACAAGACTATGTATTTAATTATGTCAAGCATCTCTTTGCTTCCATTTTGCAATTAGCTGGCTCAATTTATTTGACAAATTCCTAATTCCAGCTGACACCATAGCTCTCAAATAAGCTTTAAGAACTGTAAGCCAAATTTAATTAATATTTATAATGATGAGATTAATATAGTTTTTTGATAAGCTAATGTTTAGTAGGGGAGCTTACTGTAAGCACAGAGTAAAGATTTCTTTACTCGGGAGAAATTAGCCGACTTTTATGAAAATATAAAGTGCATATCATTTTTTTGGCTCTCCCATTTATTTTCCAGTTTTAAAGTTTAGTTTTTAATATTAAACAAATTACTTGCAATAATGTATACTACTTTAATCATTCGCATAGATCAAATTTCCCCAGAAACTTCAACAAAGTTTACACCAATCAAATTTGGTGGCATCTGCAAGTCTCAAATTACACATATAATCACGTTAAGTGCTTGAGTAACATTCTTGCGACTAACAAAACCAAAAGCTGAAAGAAAGTTTCAATTCATTTGCTATTAAGATGAGTACAGAGCAGAGTCGAGTATATATGCTCTATATACATACATATATATATATAAATATTTACGAGTACATAGTAGATTGACTTAAGCACGAAGCACATTTGTTTTATTTTTGTTGTTGTTGTAGTATTTGCATCTTGGCAAGGATGTCTCTCTGCCAATACACAACAGGCCCAGAGTATTGAGTGTTTCATTCGTTTGAGCTGAAATTGTTGTGTAGTGGAAGGTAAATTGAGCCCTGGGGCATGGGCGTGCAAGTGGGCGTGGGCGTGGGTGTAGGCGGTGTTCGTATATGCATACTCAAGGCCAAATGGCGTTGAGTGAGGGCGTTGGCAACAATTTCTGTTGTTGTTACTGTTGTTGTTAACAAGCTGTGGCAGCTACCTCGGCAATTTGCTGTTGAGGCAAAATCAAATGCGAGCAGCGCCTCAAGACAAAGTCAAATCAATGCGAGGAGGGCTGCTTTCTGTTGCCAAGTGCGACACTTGTGCAAAGGGCCTGGGGAGGTAGCAAAGGTTATCAGTGTACTTTATAAAAAATTGCATAATTGCAAAGGTTTCATTTTCTCGCTTTGCTTTTAGCCTCACCAAATGATGTTGACCTAATTGTTAGCTCTTGTTGTTGTTGTTTTGTTTAATTGCAGAGAAACTGAACGTTCTGTATGAGCGCAATTGGACGATGCTTGTTCACGAGCAGCTGCGTCGCTTTGAAGGCTCCATTGTGGCTGCCACGCGTCCAGGTGGTGGTGGTGCTGCTGCTGCCGGTGTTGCTGCCCACGGTGGTAGTGCCAGTGCTTTGGGTCACTTTGGCTACGATGTGGGCGACACGCAGAGCTGGACATTTAGCGAGGCTCTACTCTACTCGGTGACTGTGATAACGACTATTGGTAAGCAGCAAAATACACTAATCTAAAATCGCTTAGTTCTCGACTGCGGGGCATTTAAATGTGTAGACTGTAATAGCTGCAAATATTTACATTGCTATGGGCAACAAGCATCTGCTTTACACAGGCAGCTGCCTGGCAGACAAACTCAGCTTGCGAGAATATTATGTATACGCCTTGTTGGTGCTGCCAAAATATTTGCATATGGTTAAAGTCGGTTGTCTGCACTCGATAAATGTATATATAAATATTTATTATGAATTCTACTGTTCGCTTCAATGGTTGTAAAATAAATGGAAAGTGGTTGAGTACAAATACCATGTCTTGCAAATTAAGAGCAGCTTAAGTGTTATTGTTCAACTAAGTGAACTGAGTGCTGAGCACAATTCACACAGTTAGCTGCGCTAAAGAGGTAATGCGTGGCAAATGGATTAATTTGTTTAAGAAAACAGCAGCAGCAGAAAATCAATAGCGAATTATAATTTCAAATGAAGTTTTGCAATTAGGAACGCTAATTTTATTTTCACTTTAAATGCAATGTAATCAAGGAAGGAAGCAAGAATAAAGCAAAGAATTTCCATGCTGTAAATAGCTATTGCGGTAAAGCAATTTAGTTAATTGTTAAAGGAACAGATTATTGTATATATGTATTTATTATTTATTTGAATATTACTGCTAAATACAGTGCAATTTGTAGTTTGAATAAACGTTTAATAATGCTACCAATTCAAATGCATTTCTTTTGAAATATAAAACTCTAAGTCGCTTTTCTCCAAGTAATATAACACTCACTAACAGCTTCTGTTTTCTCTCCAATCACTCATCTTTTTACACACACACTCGCACACCCAGGTCATGGGAGTCTGACGCCACGCACAGCTGCTGGTAAATTGGCGACAATATTCTATGCTCTCATCGGTGTCCCATTGATGCTGATGTGTTTGTCCAGCTTGGGAGCGTTGCTCGCCGAGGCGCTCCAGTGCACCTATATGCGTCTGTGTTGCCAACTGCAACGTAATCAGGCATCTGCTGGCGGAGAGAAGAAGTCAATGGCAACGGGAGCGGGAGCGGGCACGGGTATGGGAACGGGGACGGGGACGGGAAGTGGCACGTTGACAAAGCGTCGTCATGCAGCTGGCAATGGGGTAAGTAAAACACTGCATGTGATTGATATGATTTAACAAGAGCTGCCTGCAGCAGTAACTTTATCGTGTTGGCTTCTTTATGGATTTTAACTCGATTGCCCGAGCTGTCGGACTTCTCGCATTAAGTAACTGTGAAATGTTTGCTGTTGGTGAAATCTTGGCCAAAGTATTTGCAATACCGTGCAGAAAAGTTTCGAAATTGTTGCGTTGACTGTTCATGGCCACAGTTTTGGCCACTGACCAACACTGACGGTGGGATTGGAGCGGAAAATCTCAACTGCTGTTGTTATTGTTGGCCAAAAAACTTTCACTGACTGACTTGAATTTTTCTCTTTCTTTTTGTTGGTGATTCGCTTTATTGTTAGTAGTTTTTCCAAGAGATTTTTACAGTTCGTAGTTAAAATCGAAAAGTTGAGTTATTTGTATGCTTCGTCGAGTTGAGCTTTTTAAGTTGTTCGATTCTTGTGCATGTAGTTTGCTAAAAAGTTACTAGCGCTATGCAAAACGTTTTCGCTGGGTAAATTTGTTTATTTGCTTCAAATTTTTATATAACTATGGATGTGCTTCTGACTATTTATAAAAAAAACATGTATTAATTATCGTCCATATTTATTATTATTATTTGCAAGTGAAAAGTTCGCTAACAAAAATACAGAAATAAAAAAAATTAATTCTAATTAACGCTTAGTTTAAATTCTTGACATTTTGTAATATAATAAAAACACATTTCCTAAAAATGCCTACTCCAAATTCATAATCAGCTTTTTATTGGTATGCTAATCAAAGTATATGCAGCCAATAGCTTTTAATAAGTCTATTTTCATGATAAGAATGCGGCATTCTTTCTCAGAAATTTATGCTCAATTTTAAAGATAATATTGCCCGCACATTTTGCAATAATTTAGTTTTGTGTATTTTGCTTTCTGAGAACCGATGCTTGTAGCCTTAGAAATGTGCACTTAAATTTTGCAGTGGTTTTGTATTTCGATAGGGCAAACGGATTTTTAATTAAGACAAGAGAAACCTTTTAAGTTTGGGCACCCATTTCTGTTGGGGGATTTGTTTGGTTTTTAACAGCAAGCTGAAAGTTTGTAATTGATTTGAACAAAAAACGCAAAGAACTTTTTGGGATCGTGCTGCAGATTGTGGACAGTCCAGATTGTGGCTGTTCCTTTTTTTTTTTTTTGTACAAATATATAAATATATTTTTTTTGTGTTCTGGTAAATCAGGCTACGTTTCTTTATTTGCTGAAAAAAAGGTTGATGTCGCGTTCGGCCGGCACGCCATACACATATATAATTTGTAGACCCCGTCGAGTCTCGGGGCCAGTTCCTTTTGAGCCACCATTTGCATGTTTTGTGCATTCGTGCACAAGTCTTGTAAGTCATTTGTTTACCATCTACGAGTCAGGCTGACATTTTTATTAAACTCTGAGCAATGAGTTCCGTTTATATTTTGAATGTATTCCGTTTGCTTATGATATAAAAGGTGCCCTCAAAACTTCAAAGCATTTAGAGCCTCTCGCTTAAAAGGAAAAAATATGCATATTTTACTATTTGGTTTTATTCACTCAAAGCACATTTTTCGCCGAATGATTTGACTTAAAGTATTTTTACTTAATTCAACAACTTCCTCTTTGACTGCACACCAATTTTAAGATCTAAAGGTCTAATTTTGATATATAAATAGTATACATTTAGTCTAGGATATATTCTAGTCCATCAAGTTAACTGAACTCTTTTTTATAATATATTTATTTCCGGTTTTGTGCACATTTGAGAAGTTGATTTATCACCGTCCGATCATGTTTGTTTTTTTGTCACTCCCTTTGCATGTTTGCTTATTTGTTATTGCGAAAATTTCTGTTTAATTTGGATTTTCACCACATCCATAAAAATGGAAATGCGCAACATGGAAATACATAAGAAAAACTTTGCACGTTTCAGGGTAAATAAGCGAATTGTGTTATTTTTTTGTGTAAAATTTACTCATTTGTCAATTATAAAAATGGCTCTTTAATTAAGCGTCATGGTTAAGATTCATTAACATAAACTTTTGCTTTATTTTTGAGCCGAAATTTACTGCGCACTACTGCCACTATCGCTGTGTTTTACAGGTCACGCTGACTATATTGAATAGAAACTTTAGACTCGCTGTCAGCGAGCGCGGAAAAGTTGAAAAGTCTGTCAACCTTTAAAACTGACAATTTAAGCGTTGCCAAAACTTTGACGCTACTTGCAAATTGACTTGGGTCACAAAGGGCGATCCGAAAGTGCCAAGTTAAGTAAATTAAATGAGCTTGCCCACTTTAAAAGTGTATGTATGTATGTATATACTCTATTGCAAAGTTGGCCAAAAGTACACGGGTTCTAGCTAAAAGCGTGCAATAACTTTTCATTTCCCGTTGCCCAGTTGCACACTGCGCGAAATGTAATTGATTTTTTTATGAGCCGCCATGGAAAATAGCGGCCAACTGTAACTTTTCACACAGTTGAGCAGACAGGCAGGGGAACTAGGAAATTATGCATGTATACATTTTTATATTAGATTGTTGAAAGCAATGGTCAACTAATTGGTTACGCTTGAATATTATGTAAATGATTTGTGTGGAATTTAGGCAAATAACTAATTTTAATTAAGTGTAGCTTGCTTTTATTTGCTATTAGTACTTTTCTCTTGAAAATAACTTTAAAGCAACTTAAGACGAATATTTTCGATATTATTAAAATCTTTAAAGCAGCTTAAAAGCTGCAAGTAGAAGGGAAATATCTTTTCATGTAAATAACAAGAAAGTGTTTGCAAAGTTTATCCTTACCTAAGAAGCCACTTTATGCGATTTAAAAGCATAGTGCTTATCTTAACTTTGATTATTTTAACCAAGCGCACTATAATTGCTAATTAAAGTACTTTAAACTAAATGTATTAAAAACAATTTTAACTTCAAGTTTCTTTGAAACGGCTTATGAGCGATTTGAACTTTGTGTGGTATCAACACTTTAGATTTTTCAATACTTGACTGCCTGACAGGCACATTAGTGCAGCGTGTTGCAGCCAAGGCAAACGTTTGGCACTTTACCACACTGGCAGCATGCTTTCGTAAGGCTGAAGTGGTTGAAGACTCGCAAAGTGTGTGTTGGAAAATTGTTCAACAAGTTTTTTTGCATTGCGTCGCAATGTTTTGCTTGACTGAATTCCATTCCATTCGGCAAAGGCTCAAGGATCGAGAAATCCTTTTTGCATTTAACGACTCATTAGGGCTTAATTCAATCTTAGCAAATCACAGCTGCTCGACCTTTTTCCTGTGTATGGGGTTCCCTTGGCAACTCGGACAATTGATAAGCCCTGTGGCTAATGGCTCTGGGGTGGCAAATGCGTTCGTTCATCGGTTAAATTATTATCAGCATGTTGACCGTTGCCCGTTGCCCGTTGAAAGTTGGCATTGTGCCTCTGAGCCTCAACGTGCGTCGTTATCCTTGTTGCCTTTCTGCAATTATCATGACGCACACTCTCAATGGTTTTCTGGGCTAGCCACAAAATCACAGTGGCATATCATTTGTGTTACCAGCTATCTATGTCTGTCTGTGTGTGTGTGTGTGTGTGTGTGAATTGGTGTGTAAGTGTGTGTGATTGCCTCTGCCTCGTTTCATCATGCTGCCACATAACCGCAACTAACATGATGGCAACATGACAACGTTTCGCTTCGACTCGCATGGAATCGCATGCGGCAGCAAACCACACGAAACGTTGTGCTTGCAACCGCAACAGTGATAAGAACAAGGACATCAACTTAGACGTGCGTCATTCAAGGGCTGCCAGCATTTTGCATTTGTAAATTACACTCTTATTGACATTTTAAGTCCTCAATGCTGCAAGCGTTCGACAAAAGTAACCCAAATTTTCAGGTGTTATTCCCAAAGGTTGAACAACTTGTTAAAGTTAATTGTGTTGCGGTTTGATTATTTTGTGTACTTGCCTAATGAGAATATTAGCCAACCTGTATATAAAAATTAAGCAAGAGGATAGCAAATGTTTTCTCTTTAATTTCAAAATATATGCTTCATTTATTTAATGTATCTTGAAAATAAGGACAGTAAACAACTATTAAAATATTTATTCTGCAAGAAAGTTGACAAATACTCTGATGACTCTCAGCTCAGATGCCTGTCAGAGAAGTTTTTCAAATAACACGATTTCCTTTTGCCGTTGATGAGAAAGTTGCCCCTCTCCACAGACGCTCTTGATTATATCGATTAATAAAACATATTTGTCATGAACTACTGTATTAAATACCATAATTATGTATAAATAAGCAAGTTACTTATCGCCCTTGCGCATAAATTACTGTTGTGCAACATTAATAAATTAACTGGGCTTTTAATTGCAGGCAAGCTGTAAAGGCTGTAAATACGATGCGGCCAATAGTGAAACGAGCCTGAATGAATGCTATGAATATGGCCAAAAGGCAACGACAACAATGAAACGCAAATTGTCGCTGGATCAAGCCGAAGGTGGGTGTATGAACAAAAGACAATCTCTTTCAGAGATTTTGAAGGAGTTGTGGTTGGCTTTGGGGCTTGGGTTATAAATTGAACTGTCAGCATAACAATTGGTAAATCGTTAATCAACTTTCACATGCTCTCTTTCCATTGTCCGTTATGGTCATGCAGATGCCTGTCAATTGTTGCGCAATGCAATGCCAAGCAAGTTGAATCAGCAGCAACAGCAAATGCAGCAGCAGCATCAGCAGCAACAGCAATACCAACAGCAGCAGCAGCAGCAGTTTTACCAAAAGCAGCAGCCGGATGTCATGCTAATGACAACAACAACAATGGGCAATGCATTGCTGAAATATGCACCGTTGCCACAACAACATCAGCAGCATCAACAGCAGCATCAACAGCAGCAACAGCAACAGTCGTTGCACTATATAAACGCATCAGCAACACAGCAGCAGCAACAGCAATTAACCACAGCATCTTTGCCGCGCCAACACCAACAACATCAACAGCCACCGAATTTTGTTGCCGTGCCGAGCAGCATGCTGCGATTCACTGCACCACCACCAGCAACAACAATGGCACCACCAAATTGCTTTGCCCCAGCTACGGCGACAATTTACTTTCCATTTGCGCCAGCTGCAGGCACCAGTCCACAGCCGCTTGTTAAGTATCATACGATACACTTGCAGCCAGCTGCCAAGCAACAGCAGCAACAGCAGCAACATCGACTGCTCGCCACACTAGATTCACATACAACAGCAGCTGCCAGTGGACACAGCGGCGATTTGGACGCAACAACGTCAACACTGGAGACAATCACATTGCCACCGCCACCTGCCTATCAAACAGCCAATATGCATTGTAAGTAAAATAACTTGGGCTTATAGAATGTATCAGCAACTTATCGGACTGTAGTTGGATCTTTAAGATCTACGGCAACTTTTTCCTTAGATCTGGCTTTCTTTGCTGGAGAGCTACCCACTCTGAAAATAAAATCCAAGCGTGCCTCAATATTCAGAATGTAAATTTCGAAAGTTGAAGATTGTAGTTTTCTACAAATTACCGTTTACGTTTCTAAATTTCAGTTTTTTTTTAGTTAAACCTAAGCCTTAAATTCAACTCTACTTTTAAATAATGCTTTTAATTTGAATTATATTTTAATATAAATTAATTCCAAAAGGCATTCAGAATAGTCCAACAAACCAAAACATTAAATAATATTAAATTTAATTATAGCTCCACAGATACAAAATTCATTATTAACACATCAGCTTTGTATGTTTATATATACATATTGCACATAAGTACAATGACAGACCACAAAACTGTGGAGCACGAAGAGCTTCGAGTTACGTGCGAGGGAAGGCCACAAATGCTACCGATATTCATCAATCATACGCACCGTTGTACTGTGTGTGCTCCGTGTAACCGTCCGTCCGTCCTTCTGTCTATCTATCTGCTTGCTCATTTTGCTCGTGTTGTAATTATGTAACAATTTGCTGGCAGTGCTTTCAGCAGCAGCATTATCATTATAATCATCATTATCGGGCGAACATCATAATGGGCACTAAGTGGGGCAGAGCATAGTGTTAAAATGACAGAGTTAAGCTGCCGTACTTAGCGACTGTGGCCTGTATTTTTTATGGGGCTGGGCGAAGGAGATGGGGAAAGGGGGGGAGATGACGCATTAAAAGTTTTCAACTGCTGCCGCATGACGAAGCCGTGGCAAGGACATGACAAGGACAACAAGGACAGCATGCACTCGAGGCGAAGGCGAGACATGTGCGACAATTTTTTTATTGACGATAATGATGACTTGCCACTTGCCGCATGCCTCGCAAGATGTTTCACAGCCTGCACATACCTCTTACACCCCCACCCTCTTCTTCTTTGCTGCCATGCAAAACTCATTAAAGTTATTTTACTTGCTGCGCAGAACACGTTAATAACTGACTGATTTACACAAGGGTTGGCGAATCCTTCGCAGCTAAAAATTGCAATCAATGTGTCAATATGGATTCGCAATTTCAATATGCACATTAATTATTTCAGCTGCATCCACCTAGCGATTCACAAAGGACACACTCACACACAACCCGTTCAAGCCATTGTCCTGCTATATTTTTGAATTGCTTCAGTTGCCCCGCCCCAGAGTGGTTGACCACGCCATTAGCGCTCGACAAAAAGTTGCAACAAACTGACAACCACATTTCACCCAACCATGTACAAAATGCATTCAACATTCTAATGAATGTGTGTGTGTGTGTTTTTTTGTGTGTGTGCCGTCCAAGTTTAAGTAAATATTTTTAAATTGGCCATGTCCTGTCCGAACCGCAGCCAGACGCGCTCCACGCGGAAGCCTTCTGTCAGCAGCTGTGCGCACAGGCACTAAGTGAAAGATGCCATTACAGCTGTTTCCTTCCGGGGTTTTTCACTTCCTCCTTTTCCGATATGAGCAATGTACGTTTCTCGGAACTGCAAATTGCCAAAGTTGCCAACTATTTAAATGGCTCAAAAGGGAAAAATACAATTTTTTATTGGCACAATAGAGTACAAATCAGAGTTTACATAGTCAAGCATTATTATTCCAATTTTGTATAAAATAAGTCGAAATTTATGGAATAATTAAGGATTAGGGATTATAAAAGAATGCCTGAGTAAACTGACCTTCAGCGTTTTATATGTGTATCGATATATAGAGAAATATACTTATATATATCAATAAATTAAGCTGACAGGCTAACATAATATGTTTTCTAATAATACATAATCATGTATTAAATTTGTATTTACACCACGAATAAGCTCGAAAGTTTAGCTAGTGTTATCCATGTGCCGTAAGCGTATTAAAAGTTGATCGCGCTAGTAAATGCAAAAAGAAAACCTGACAACCCTAACCAGCTAACAGCTGTTACAGTTGTTGGCCTTTTTGCCAAGCGACGCCAAACTTTTGTTGGCAAATTTGAAACCTTCCGCTGCACAAATGTTGTTGCGCCACTGCACGCCAAACTTTTGCAAATGCAAAAACCAAATTATTTTACTAACTAAGTAAAACATAAACACACACACACATGCACACACATATGTATATATATATATATAAATGTAGGTATGCCTATTTAGGGTCACAACTGCACAAAGTTTGTAACGTCGTGTGGCAGTTTATTTTTTCGGAAGTTGCAGTTGCCAAAACAAAACAAAACAAAGTTGATTTTTTCGCAGTTCGTTGATTATTTTGGTGTGCTGCTCAACAATTTGTATATTTAAATTTAGTTTAAAAGTATTACTTAATCAACACATTTTTGCTGATTTTTCTATTGTTTGATTTTTGCTCTCACTTTTTTTTTATCGCCAGCTGTGCGTCGCGCCAAGTTTGTGTCGAAGCCGATGTCGAATGAAATCAATACGCTGCTCACTGCAGAATCGAGTGATTTATCCTGCCGGCATGATTTATTGCCGCATACATTATCTGCAGCAACAATAACAACAGCAGCAACAGGAGCAGCAGCATTGTTAAGTTCCACGGCAGCAACAAGCAACAGCAACACGCAACTGTCAGCGGGCATTAAGGCAACAGCAACAGCAGCAGCAACTGCAGCAACAATGGCCGATAACAGTTTTATAGCCGCAGGTGTTTGTGGCAATGGCGTCACTGCAACAGCAGCAGCAACAGCAGCAGCAACAGCAACAGCAACAACAACAACAGCTGCAGCAACATTGTCGGCGCTACTCAGCTCAAGTGGCAATGTGGACATCATGGAGGATGAGGACGAACAGGAGCGTGAACGTTTAAGGTATGTGTGTGTGTGTGTGTCTCTGGGTGTGTGGGGAGTCTTCTAGTTGCGGGTATTTAGGGGTTTCTGTTGTTGGTCTTGTTAAATTGAGACGCCTCCAGTCGGCCAGTTGGGGTTGGCAGTAGACTCTAATGGCTTCAGCTTTGTTAACATGTGTACTCATTCACTTGGTTGGCTGACCACAAATTAATGCACATTTAATGCACCCATTTTGCTTAGCAATTTGTAGAGCCACAAAGAGCAGATATTTCAGTTATTAATTAAAATTAAATTGACAAATATTTGGCTTAAAATTTCACAAAGCTGAAAGTAAAATTACTTCTGTTAATGAAGTAATTATATTTTCAATATGAAATGAGAAATACTATACTGATTTTTGTTGCTTGCAAAAGTCAATGAAATATCAAATTCAAACCCAAATATTTATGTGACAAATCAATACACATTCTGTATAATTATGAATTCACTACAAGTGGTCAATTTGAGCAAGGCAAAACATAATTCCTTTGAGAAATATACATTAGCTTGAAGAATTTGAAAGTATACACAAAAACAAATTAAGTTTTGAATATGTTTAAGCGCCAGTAAATAGAACCTTGCTCATCTCTCTAATCGCAGCTGCGTTGATTTAAGAATTTAAATTCCACAAAGTCAGAGGCATTAAAAAGTGGCAGTGTTTTTCTCGAGTTGAATTTAACTTGCTGTTGTTGTTTTTGTTCTTCTTGGCATGTAATTTTAATCCAACGCTTGCCAGGCATAGACCCACATCCCCCTCTTCCCCTCTCTCCAGCCACTCATCGCTCGCTTGCAGTTTCATATGGTAAAAAGCAAACTGTTAATTTCATTGCATAAACAAACTTTCTGCACGTCGTCTGCACTTTAAATCAACACTTCAGAATTTTTGCTTGCACATTGCAGCGGCTACTTTGCCACTCCTCTCGCTTCACCCTTTTTCCCCGCTCTATGAAAACATTTGTGGGCACGTCTGCGGCAAGTGGCACGTTGCCTGAATTTACCACTTTCAACCATTGCTGAATTTGTTTTTTTTTCATACATATTTTTCGCATTTTATTTAATAAAAATCCAACAGCTGGTAATTAATTTTGACAGTGAACCTGTGCACGAGCTGCTGGCTTCCTTTAGCGTTTGGGCAGCGGACCTTCAACGAAGCTTCTTCAATTTCAGAGCAACCACTGTGAGTGTGTGTGTGTGTGTGTGTGCTTGTTGTGTCTGTGTGTGGGTAATTAATTGTAAGCTGAGCTGCGAAATGAATCAGGTCAATTAATTTCATACGAATTCTGCTGGTTCACTTTCTATTCACCTCCCTTTCCCCACTCTAGCCCTCTTTATGTTGTTAATCCCCTCTTTAAGTTGAGGCGAATTTGAGCTGTGCTTTAAGCAAATGCCACTTCTCAACACTTGCCGCCCTAAATCAAAATCGGTGACTGCCCCCAATCGCAAGGACGCTTTGAGTGTGCCCCAGCAAGGCTCTCAACTTACAAGCTCTCAAGTGTGTGCCATGTTGCTTGTAGTTTGCCCAGCTGCCGGCCAATCGCACATTAAGTGCAAGTCGAAGTGGCTGACAGCTGACCCGGCTGGCAGGACCAAAGCAGGCTCAAGCCAGGCGTCTGTCTGCACAGCTCATGTTGGCGCAGACAAGTTCAATAAACGCACCACAAATTGATTTGACCAAGCACACTTGCTAGCCACTGTCGAGTGCAACTCAAGTGAGACAGCAATATGCATTAGCATTAGCTTTTCATAGAGCTTATTTTTAGCCACAGTTTATGCAAGTGGCTCAGCTGTGCTCAACTCACAGTTTAAAACATAATTGAAATTGTTTGAAATATTTATTAATTGTGGTCAGATAACTGGAAGTGTATTTGTCTTTTTAGCAATCATAGTTGAAATTTAATCATCAGTTATTAAACATTTAATATTTAATTTTGATTTTCATATTGGTTATATTCAACCACAAATGGCTCAGCTTTGCTCAACTCACAGTTTGAAACATAATTGAAATAGTAAAAGTGCATAATTGCATAAAAACAGTTAGTGAATTGATGTTTCATAACTGGAAGTGTAATTAACTTTTTATCAATCATACTTCAAATCCAAATTCCGCTTATATCCCTTTTAATTCAATATATATCGAGGGTTGTCAAATATTAGTTACTAAGAAGCAGAAGTTTCTAAGCACACTTTAATATATGATTCAATATGTAAAATACCTTAGCTTAACTTAACAACTGGTTACAACTAGTAAGTTATTTAATAGCACACCAGGTTCAAATATATGCCTTGAACCTGTTATCATTTCGAACAAATTGCTCTTGTAATAAGCCTGCTCAGTTCCGCTATTGACCCTTAGTGTTTGTGTTGGTCAGGCCCATTGGAACCTCCCATTTGTCCTGTTCCCACAATCAGGTTTCTTTTGCAAACCATTTCAATCTGCCTTAAAGCTGGAGGCAACTTGACCTATACGCTATATAATATTACCCATACGCCACGTATAACAAGCCAAACTGGTTACTTTTATGGTTTATTGATTGGCCAAGTGACCCGTTGCCACATACAAACACACGTGCTTGAGCGTTATTATACCCTGCTTGTGAATGGAATAGAGTATATAGGTTTTGTGGAATCGGAATCGATTTTCAAAAGATGTGGATTATAATTATGCCCATATATGAGTACTATATTAAAGTTGATGATTTATTTAATCGAGATTTATTTATGAACTTTATAGAAGACCATTGAAAATATCCTTGTCTAAGAAACCCAATATTTAAATTAAATATAGTATAAACAGGGCATTAGCCATCCATTAATCCGTTTGTTTTTTATGGCCTGTGGCCTGTTTGCGTTTTGTGAGTGGGTCTTGCCTGCTTATAGATATATTTAATTGATTCCCTTTTACGGCCGTAAATATTTATTGAACATTTACTCACGCTCTGCTCTACTCTGCTCATCTGCTCATCTCGTTTCTAGCAATTGCCCACATGGAACGCCATCACGTGTGCCCCTGATAGCCAGCAGCTCTGGGTGTGCTGTTAGTGGTGCTGGTGCACCGTTGAGCCTGCCCCATGGGCTGCCACATGGTCTGGATAAGTCTGGTGCGGGGAATCCAGCTCGTGGCTTGCTTAATGCGACAGCTGCAACATTTCAGCGACACACGTTGCAGCCACTGAATCGCAAGACGCTGATGTTGACTCGTCGCTGCCAGAAGCATCACGGCACACGAACGCTGTACGATGCCACCGCTAACACGGAGACCTCCGAGGACGACGAGGAACACTTTATGCAGCATGGCAGCGAACAGTTTGTGCTCAAGAAGCTCAAGAAGAAGAACAACACTCGCTCCCAGGAGTGTCTGGAGCAGCTCAACGTTAATGCCACTGACGACGATGATGATGATGATGTGGACGATGACGATGGCGATGAGGATGAGGAGAACTCGCTGCAACGACAGGTGCCCATTAGTCTGGTACTGCTGATACTCATGTGCTACATATGTGTGGGTACCGTTGTCTTTGCGCTCTGGGAGAATTGGTCCTTGGTGGATGGCGCCTACTTTTGCTTTGTCACGCTGTCGACAATTGGCTACGGTGACTTTGTGCCCGCGAGGAGTTTCAATGGACCCGAAGTGCAGCTGTATGCGTGCTGTGCTTATCTGCTGCTCGGACTCGTCCTGGTCGCGATGTCCTTCAGCATACTGGAGACGCAGCTGATGTGGAAATGCAAACGGATTGCGGTGCGACTGAAGCTAACCACCAGCAATTGATCCTTCTTCCGTTCCTCCTCCTGCTCCTGCTCCTGCTCCTCCTCATGCTCCACTCATGTTGTGTATATGTATGTGTGACAAAGGACACGCTCCTATTAGAAATTAGAGGTTAGTCAACTCAAAAACCGTATTCGAATACTTGGCGCATGCTTATTCAAGTGTATAATATACAAATAACATTAATAATACTAATGATATACAACAGACAACTTAATGTAAATGCAAATCTTAAGAGAGAGTCGGTTGTCTGCGCGAGCTATGTGTAAATAAAATCGAAATTTTTGCAAATTTAAAAACATTTTCAATGCAACAACGGGGCACTCTTAATGGCAACAGCAACATCAACAGCATCATCATTATTTTATTATTTTTTTTTTCTGCGAATTTGATAGATGTTTTGGAACGTGTTCGGCATGCAGAAAAACTGTCTGCCGCCGCCTCTCTCTCATCGACAGCAAATTTTGCCAATGAATGTCAAGCTGTGTTGTGGCAACTTTTGTGTGGCACAGACAGTTTGTCAGCTGCCGCCATATGAAAGGACATCGCTGCTAATAGTTTATGACATATTCGTGTAGCATATTTATGGCGTCGCCGTTTCCCATCGCGTCGAGCATTCTCCGAGCATGGGGCAAGGATCCTCTAACCAATTGTCAGTGAAATATGCTGTTTACCAGATGATGACAGCTTCATTGTAACTGTTGAACGACTGGACATTTGGGCAGTTGTTTGAATGCCCCATCGAGACCGTATCAAATTACCAATTGGGGTATTCTGAAAGATGTTGAATAGACTGCTCCAGAGCTGTCGCAATTTAATGCTACCTGGGATGAGATCTTTATATTCTTGATGTATATTTTTGACCTTGTTTAAAAAACCTTATTTTGTAAAATGTACGTCTTATTCATTTAAATTCTTTATCTATCCCAAATGCATCAGGTCTGCCGGCTTTTAATCATATATAATACTTATAAGTTGATATTAGTCTGCTACGTGGAGCGTTTTCATATTTGTCGTAATTTATTTTAAGAAACTTTCCTTTTCCCTTTGTTGGCGCGTGCTTGAAATACCTGTGCCGAAGCGAATCAGCTAAGAGCTGCAAATTTCATGTAAAATGCACACACACTCACATATACACACACACACACTCACACACACATGCTCACATATATATTTATGTAGGTGCTTCAACAAATACATGGTCCGTTGATCATCTAATTTTTTTTTTGTGGCATTGGGCGCATACAAAGTGTGTTTAGAGTAGCGCATAAATTTCAAAAGTGCCACGCGTCATCAAAATCAAATGCCAGGCGCATGGAAAACCAACTGCCTCCCGTAACCAGCATGAAAAAAGGAAAGAAAAAGGGAATATCTCAACAAACACAAAATAAAAATCCAACCGAAGCCACAATGTAAGCGACTTGTCAGCGACAACGGCGACAAAGGCAGGCAACAAGATGTATCGCAAAATCAATTGATATGACATCAAATTGAATTTGTAATTTTCAAACCCCTGCCTCCGCAACGAATTCTTCTTGTTTCTGTTGCTTTTTCGAATAGCCTGCGGCTAAGAGTCTGCGTTAAGCTGCGTGGCAAACGTCAATGGTGACTTGTTTATGTTTTGAGTCTTTATTGCTTTTAATGCTGCCAGCTTACGAATTTCCGCACGTTTTCCCTTGCCAGCCCAGTTTAGCCCAGCCAGCCGGGCAGACGAGCATAAAACCCAACCAGCCGGAAGGGTCCTTGTTCCTTGCGTGTCTGTTGCCATCTCCCATGCTTGACGATTATATGTAAATGGCTATATTGCCGGGCCTATTAGCCTCGTCTAGAAGTACTCGTTAGCGAGGCATCTTAATTTACTGCTGTAGTTTGCAATTACCTAAAGACTTGACTCGTCTTTTAGCAAACTATTTAAATATTCCTTATATTAAATAGTATTTTTTAAACGAAAGAATGCAGTAAATGTTGGCAGTCTTGAAGAGAGTATAGTTCAGCTATATTCGCGCATAAACTCTTTATTTTTATATACAAGTGGTTTCGATCTGCAAGGGTAGATATCCTGCGGCGAACCTAAGACCCTTTTTTTTGTATACTTTTCAAATCAACTACCTTAAACACTTATTTCTTCATTGACTTATTATGATCACCTTATTATAACGACTCTTTAAGATTTATTCTTTACAGAAATTGGAATTGACCCAAGGATGCGGAACAATATATGTATAACAGATGGAGAAACATATTTTAATAAATGAATATAGAGAATTCACCTAGATAAGCTTTTTATTGGGTTTAATTTTCGGCTTATTTCGGGATACAGGCAATCTACAAAATAATGTTTGGAATTGTGAAATTATTTTTATATATTAAATTGCGATTAAATCTGAAACTTGGTGTCAGAAAACAACATGTTCGATGTTCCTCGATGTGTAAAATTAACTACGGCAGGATGACTTTGCACAAAAAATTGTGTTTGACTTGCAGTTTTTTATTTAATGATTATTTTATTGAGTGATTTATTTTATTTATTTACGTTTTACTTGTTTCAGAACCCTTCCTCTTCTGCAATAGCAAGAAAAACAAAATGTCAATTCAATTTGCGATGCGCTTGAGAAATATGAGTGAGTAATAAACGTAAGCTTGTAAAGAGAAACATTTGACATCAATTTATGTTATAAATAAATAAAATAAATAAGTTTTATTACAATATATATATATATATATATATATATATATATATATATATATATATTTTGTATAAGCTTTATCACAAGAGGTCACGCGAGCGGGACATTCAATGATGTGGCCGCTTGGGACTCATGCTTAGAACAGAGCTAAAATCGGATATGCTATCCTTATCGACTGCAACGTCACTTGAAAGGCGCTCATCTAAATCGACCACATGTAAGTCGATGGCAGTTGAATTACTCGACGGCACGCCAATGGACGAGGATGAGGGGAAGTTGCCCCTGCTTCTCATTCGCTCAGCTAGTTTAAATTCCACAGAAAAAGGCGTTGTGGTCGTCGTCTTGGCCCGGTTGTTGTTAATTGTTGTTGGGGCAACCGGCGCCGGTGCAGCTATTGTGGCCAATTTGCTGGGGCAGAGGGGCAACTCACGTGTCCGATTGCTGCTGCGACTCTTAGTGGACTGTGGCGCCGGCTTGGATTTCCGGTTGAGTTGCAGTTCCGGTGCCGTATTCGATCTGGACCACTCATTATTGGCAGCCATGGCGCGTCCAGGTACAGATTTTAGAGGTGGTCGCCAGCAGGGTGGCTTCACTCGTGGTCGCTCACAGCTGCTGATCTCATCGCTGATCTGATTGAGCAGCTCCAGCAATGTGCTGGATTTCTCATCCACAAACTCTATGCGTATGGGCGACTCGCGGCCCGGCGAGCTGCCGGGATTGAGCAGAATGAGCCTGTTGAGAATTTAATTAGAGATTTAAATGCTGTCGGAGTGGTTATTGTGCATGCCAATATAATCTATGGATAAGAGAGTCTGTGCTTGCTCTACGTACTTTTTGGCCTCCTCGATGGCCTTGCCCAAATTTTGAAGGCTCTTGCGCTGGTATTTGGTGCTACGACCAATCTGTGAGTGCTGCAGCGTGCCATGAAGCACCACATTCCACTTGTGTGTGCTCGACTGCAGGAGCACTGTGCGGGCCACACGCTGGAAACGCTCCCTGGCCGTCTCCTTGGCTGGCTTCGAGGGCACCTTCTCCACTTTGACCTCATGCATTTCACCCTCGCCATTCACATTGCTGAGCAGGTCCTGTTCGCTGCTCGTGTGCACTGGCGCCACCTGGAAGCCCTTCATCAGACGACGCTCCCAGACTTTCGTGCGACGCGGTTTCGGTTCTGTCAAGGACATAGATAAGTATATTTATATTTATATATATATATATGCTCAGGTGAGTTTCAACTTACGCTTCTCCTTCTTATTCGCTGATGACACATCCAGTCCGCTGTTCTCGAATATCTCCAACATTTCGTAGCGCATTGTGCTAATCTCGCTCTTGAGCTCATTGATATCATCCTCGGTGACCGGATTGTCCTCAAACTTGCGATGCATTGCAGAAATATACCGCCAGATCAGGGAATGCATAATATTATCATATTTATTATACTTCTCCTGCTCCTGGCGTTTCTGTGGATGGGAAAAAATGGAATTACCTTCATCGTTAACTAGCCAAGTTACTTTAAAATATCACTTTTAGTTTTCCATTTATTTTCCATAATTACTAAATTTATGGCAATCGAAACTTTTCAGTCACATTTTTGATTAGCCCAGTTACTTTAAAATATAACTTTTAACATTTCGAATGTTTTCATTCATATGTGTAAATAAAAATGCAGCACTCTAAAATCGAATATTTTGCGGCCGAGAATTGAATATTTTAAATTTCGCTTTTCCGCGCTGACTTCTTCCGTTTTTATTTATTTATTTGCATATTCCAGCAATACAACATTTTTATGCAAACTCATCCAGCAGTATTTTTATTTACGTTTTCAACAAAAGTTAAAATAAAGCAGGTTTCTGGTTAACAGAGACATTTAAATTTGCATTGTGAATTTTTATTCTGGCAGAAATTGGGGACACAATAAAATACACTGCCTATTTTTGTACAAAAATTGAAAAATAATTGCATAAATTCAGTTGCAATAATCTGCAGATGTTGAATGAATTTATATTTGTTCTAAAAGCTAACTTAAATTCTTAAGTTGGAGCAACTCACCTTAGAGCGCTGTCGATCAATGGCCTTGCTGGACTTTCGAAACATTCTAATAACCCATTTAACAGAGGGCAGCACATTAAATGGCGGCGGCAATGTGGCACTGTCCTCGAAGTAGCTCATCCAGAGTTTGGTTCGAGCAAATTTCCACTCGGTGTCCGAATGCTCCTGCATGGCAATAAGAAACATTAAACGTTATTAAGTAGTAGTTTATGTCATTAGGGCTACACTTACATCAATCATGGCATAGGAATTGGACATCATGGCAATGAGAAGATTCATCAAAACAATCACATTGATGACGCTGTACGAGCCAAACATAAGCAGACCCCAAAATCGCGTGTATGACTTGATGCCCGTCAGCTCAAAGTCATCGAGGTCAACCATGCCAAAGCTGGCCCAGAACAGCGATTGCGATGTCTCAAACAGACTGCCAAAGGTGAAAGCATTTAGTTAGGATTACACACGAGCTCACTGGTAATTAGCTAAATGACTGGACTGACTTGCCAAAACGTCGCCATTTCATACAGGAGTCGCCGTGCGAATCCCAATCCGCCTTCCCATCTGGCAGGACATAGCATTTACTCTTCTCCAGTGCCGAGAAATACCAGAGCAACTGATTGAGGCCACAGGCAAAGGCGAACAGAACGAGGGTGTAGATGAAGAAGAACTTGACAATATCAATGACCATTCGACCCAGTGATATTTGCAGCGGACCCAAGTGTGGATTAATGTTGAACAAATGCACCAGCTTCAAGGCAGAAAAAATGTTCGCCGCCGCAAACAGGCCCTCGGCAATTAGATGTGGGTCAAAGTCGTGCCACTTTTCGCGCGGTATGTAGGCCATCTGTGGATCTGTCGCTATTTCCGTTGCCTGCTGGATATAGGCAAAGGCACTGCAAAATGGGAGACATTGTCACAACAGTGCTTTCAACTTACAACGTACTTCCTGTGTGGGTGTTTTTTTTTTTGTGTGGCTTTTTCTTACCGCAGACACATGACGCACACGTAGAGGCTGTTGCGAAGAAAATCGATAAAGTTCCACATGTTACGCAAATACCTCCGTATGCCAACGGCAAATATCTCCTGCACCTCCTCCCATATGAAACCAATCACATAGAGCACAACGACTATCTCCAACCGGCTGGGCGCCTGGCCCCGTTGTCGTCGCTCCTGCTCCTCAAGCTCGGCCTTCATTCGGGCCGTGCCAAGGAAACGGACAAGCTCATCGTCCGCACGCTGCGAGACCAATATGAGGATAACTGCAATGTAAACAGGACTATAAATAGAATACGGTTGAAAGGACATCTTGCATTTTGTCTTGATATTTTTAACATAAACTGTTTGCTTGGCCAAACAGTTATTTGAGCTCTTAAGCTATTATGAACTCACAACATTGAGGTCTAAGTTTGTTACCTTTTGAAAACCTTTTTTCTAAGTGCCAACAAACTGTGTATGCCTTTCAAATTGTACTCACTCAGGAAGAACACATAGGATGAGGCATGGATGAGGAACTTCATAAACGGCTTCCGCATCAATTGACCCGTTCGACAGTTGGGCGCAAACATATAGATGAAACAGTAGATTGGAAACAGCATCGCCACCTGGGCAATGCAGATGAATTTGTCCACGATGCACTTGCGCCTGAATCCGGGCAGTCCCTCATACCAAATTGACGACAGCAATTGCTGTATATTCGAATGGGCCACAAACTGCAACGAAATATCATAGCAAATAAAAAAAAATAGAAATTTGACTTTTTTTTTGGGATTTTAGGAAAAATTTGTCAGAAATGTTTACTGTTTGCACATCTTTTTCATCAGCACACATTTCAGTTGATTTGTCTGATTTTAGCTTTGACATAAATTCAATACCTCGATTGATAGACTGATAAATAGAGATATTTAAGACAGAGAATTCTGAGAGCTAAACCATGTATTAAACAACAACTTAAATTTTATTAATTGTTTAGAAGATTTATATTAAATATTACTATGGAAATATTTGATTTTACTTTCCCAATTCTCCTGTTCTCATTTAGTTCATGCTTACCGTCTTCTGCTTATAGGAAATTGCCTGCACGAGTCGCGTAAGACTCATGCGATCACCGGGCTCATAGGAAGCTGTGCTCGGATCATAGTTCAATATAATAGCTAGTTCATTGGAGGAGCGCGTTTGATCCAGTAGAGAGCAGGCGAATTGCTGGCACTGCCTGCGCAGTTCCATATACTCCGCCGTGCACTCCTGCTCCGTGAGCGCGAGATTGCGCAGTTCCCAGGAGAGCTGAAAGGCGGTCAGTATGGGATCGTTGGAGGTGAGACAGATGAGCGAGGGACTGCATAGGGCACGATAGATATTCACGCGGGAGAGCGAGTGTCGCAGCGAATCTTCGCTAATAAGACGCACGCACTCCTCACAGCCGCAACTGTAAAAGTAATGATAATAATAATAAAAGGTGAAATAAGAGATGAGGCAGCCACTTACCGTATATCATGGGGCACTGGCACTGCCGCACCCCGATCCAAAAGTATGCGCAATATCTCAAAGTTATTCTTGTGCGCGGCCAGCATCAGTGGAGTTATGTCCGGTGCGAACATTGCCGCATTTATGTCCACCTTCTGCCAGCTCTGCAAAAACGATATTAGCCCAGTTAAGATTCTTACGAAGGTTAAGGTGCTGCTCAAGTGACTCTCCTCCATCTTTCAACGTGTGTGTGTGTGTGTTATTTCTGCTCGTTAAACGTTTTTATTGCATATGCCTTACAATTGTAATTTTCACACTTCAATTGCGTCCAATGGCTGCTTAATGAAGCGTGTGCTCGTGTGCATAAATATGTCTGTGGCGTCACCGAACTTTGCCTCACTTTCTCCCTCCTTATCTCTCGTACAACTTTATTTGCAAAAAAAAAAGTGTGTACAAAAATAACTTGGTCGAAGTTTGTATATCCTTGGGTACAGATAAATTTGTACTCATGAATAATATCATAATCTGATGTAAGGCCTTTGTACTGTGAATATATATCATTTGTTATATACGTAATAACTTGATCAGAACTTGAACAGTTTTAGCTGTAATATAATCAGATATTTAAATTGACTTCGACCAATTCCGAATTCATAAGGAATTCATAGAATTCATTATTTACAAACAAAGTTTCTAGTTTCTAGCTAAAACTGACAAATAATTGAGAAAATAAAAAGAAAAGATTTCCCTTATGGGCTTAGCATATTTCATAAAAAATGCATAATACCCCAAGCAAAAGTGACACAGACATGTATAATACTAGTGGGAGGAGGAGGATGAGGAGTGAGTATGACAGAAGGAAGCGTTGGTAAACGGAAGCGTTGTCCGCTTATCGCACACTCCCAATTCCAATTCCAATCCCAGAGCCAAGCACCAACCCAATCCCAATCCCAATCACAATCCCAATCACTTCAGCGTCTGTCATGTACGTGCCTAACGAGGCCACGCAAAACTGATTAAAATCGTATTAGCTTCGGTTTTTGAGACAGCAGCCGAAAGCCATCGGGCCACTCGATGTGTGCCACAAATTAGCTGAGTGCAGCATAGTATAATAGAGGTGAAGGAGGCCAGAGTCGGGTCGAAGTCAGATGAGGTGTGGTAGATATTACTTACGTAGAGCTCGCCCTCCTTGAATATGAGCTCCTCGTGTTCGAGCAGCAGCTCAACGGCCTCAACGAACTCCGCATTGATAGCATGCAGCAGGGCATCCTTTGTCTCCACGCCCATGATAACCAGCAGTTCGACCATCTCCAGGTTCTCGTTATCAATGGCCACCGTTAGGGCTCGCCTGCCCAATGGATCCATGCAATTGATATTGATATGCTGCTGTCGCAGTGCCTTCTGCAGTATTCTGAAGTAATTAAAGCCGCAACAGCAACAAAAATACAGAAAATGTTTTGAAAATTGTCGAAAATAACTTTTACTTTTCTTGTAAAACTTTTTAATTATGTGCGGCCTCCACAGACAAAAGTTTGCCAATCAATCGAATGGCATTGAAGGAAATTTTAGAAATTTGAACAGTATTTGTCTTTAAAAGTGGCAACTAGTTAAGGTACAAAACTCAACGAATTTAATATTTAAAATTGTGGCAACTTTCAAGGCACTGGTTAAGTGTTGGTTTCAGTATTTCGTGATGCGTTTTGCAACACTGTTCGAATAATTGGTCAGGCAACGTAGTCGCCTGTGATTTGCTGCTTGTCAAAACATCCAGAACATTTTTGCTGAGCTGCGGAAATCTCAATAAAGTTCATTTCACAATCGTTCGTCAACAAAAATTGTTGTACAAAATTCAAAGACAAAAAAAAACCCGACATATATGCATATTAAATAAAACGCCGAATATAAAACCATTTGGCTATTAAATTATTTGTAAAACAAATTCAAAACAAACTAAAATATGGACGCTGCTTCAGATCAGGGCATGGTCATCAAAATGGCACAAAAGAATAAGGGTGAGTTGTGTGCGTTGTGTGTGTTGTGTGTGTTGTGTGTGTTGCGTGGCCCCAGGCCTACCTCGTTTCCAAACTGTCGAAAAGTAAACAAAGGGTATATATATTAATTCATTAATTGATTAGAAACACAAACTGGCAAACTGGATGGCGTCGATTGGCTGACATCGACCTCAAATATCGATGGACACGAGCCGAATCCAATGCCGGGCATAAGTCGCATCTCCTGGCAGTTCTTCAAGGATCGCGAGGAGGAGCTCTATCGCTATGCCTGCCAGCTAAAAGGGATACGCGTGCAGCGCGAGGAGGATGAAGATGAGGAGGGTGAGTCCATTGGCTCCGAGGAGGATCCACCAACGCCACATTATCGTTACACACTCGACGAAATGAAGAGCTACAATCCCTATCGTTTTATTAACTTTAAACGCTAAACAGGAACGAGCAAGAGCAAACGCAACAGCAAAAGCAACAGCTAGAAACCAAACCAATCAATATAAGAAGCAACCGCAAAATACACAGAAGCACAGAAATAACCAAGAAACGAAGAAGCCAAGCAACCAATCAACCAAGTAACCAGAAAAGCAGCAACAACGTCTACACTCTACACCGAGTTAAGAGTTTGTTACCCCCTACTTACTTTTTGCTTACACTTTTTACACTTTCCCACGATTTAACATCAGAGTACAGCCAGAAAATGTATTCAGCAGAGCGGATCTATCATTACAAGCTAATTGTAATATTTCAACCAGAGAACAATTGATAATTGTTCACGTAGCTATTGACAACAAAGTTTCACTGCACAACGTTTATTTATTGTTTTTACACTTTTTACATTCGCACTGTTTTACAAATACCAGATTAGTGGTAGATAGGAACCAATCAGTGATTATTGTAAAACATATTCAAAACAATTAAAGATTGTTCATAAATGGTTATTCATGCCAACCAAATTCTTGTTTTTTTCTTCTTGAAGGTGATTTCTGAGAAATGAATTTGAATTATGCATTTGGAATTTTATTGAACTTTCATTTGACATAGGAGCTTGACACGACATCTAAAGAATAAGACACTATTACTTAAAGTTACTTTAAGCAAAGTACAATTTCTCAATATTTCTTATTTTGAATAAATAATTTCATTTAATCCAGTAGATATGAAATTACCTTATTCCATTTTTACATTCAATTTACTTTAATTTTCTACATTCTCAGAAATTTATTTAAAAGTTTGTGCCAATAAACAGAGCGAAAATTAATTGTAAATTTATTAAAATGCGCTTGTGAGTGGCATTGAAGTGGCAAACGGTACTCAAGCCCGCATATTGCTTATTAAGTGGCACATAAGATGATTCCCCAAGGCAAACAAACAGGCAGCTATGCAAATAATTGAAACCACCCAAAAGCACACACACACACACACAGGCAAACACACTCCAGAAACCGGAGTTGTGTTGATAGGATTTTGCGTTTCCTGTAGAGAGCTCTACACATATCGTACTTGGGGGAATACGAATACGGAAACGGATACAGCCCATCGACACCTGCGTGTCCCTTGACGCACCACTCACCAAAAAAACAAACTGCCATCTTCAGCACGTCGAAGTTTAAATACCCTATGAAGTCATCATGATAAAATTACATTTGCCTCTGTAAGGGTATCCAAAATAGAGCCACAAATATGATGAATATCAAAAAAGGAGCAAAATGAACGAAAACGTGGGAAAAACACGTCATTTGGATGGCACTCACCTGCGCACATTTGGTATATCGCCTCGCTCGACGGCGAGCAGGAATTTCTTCTCCTCGAGCAGCAAAGGTTGCGGTAATCCCAACGGCACACAACAGCCGCCCACAGTTTTAGGGGCGCCACCACCAGAGGCATTCAAGCCACCCGGCGGCAACTAAAAAAAGGACCAAAACAGAACGGAGTCAGTATGTATAAATACGCGTAGGTGTAAATAAATAAAAAATAAAAATAAAAATGCCAAAAAAAAAAGCGTCCTGAAAAAATAGCAGCGAGGACAAGAAGAAAATAAACATAAACATATAGGGAAATTAAGTGCAAAGTGTTGAAATGGTTGGTTGGCTGCTTTATCTGTGCCACTTAAATGGCATGGAAATGAAATGTGCGTCTTTTGGAGCTAAGTGCCAGCATCAGCCACAACAGCAACAGAAATCCCAAAACGGTGGCTAATACGGCGTATGCGTAACCTGCAAATCGGTGCGAAAACGAGCTGGCAGCTACTTGTTAGGTGTAGCGTGTATTTTGTATCTTTAAGGTACACAGTAGTTTATCAACAGCCATTTAATACTTACGCCCATTGGTTGCTTCTTCTTGCGACCCATGTTTATTACTGTGTACGGGGTGTGTGTCGGGGTGTGTGTCGGGGTGTGTGTCTGGGTGTATTATGTGTAATTCACTTAACAAAAAGTGTCGTGTAATTTATTTGTGTCTCGTGTTGTTGGTAAAAGTTTCTAAAGCTCGCTTAACACTGCAGTTCATTTATTGCAACTTTTTTTTTCACCTGCTTGTCAACGTGTGGGCTTAAGCTAAAAACACAAACACACACACAGATTGGAAGACATACACACACACACACACACAACAAAAAGCCAAACCCAAAAACTCACAAAACACTAAGCTCCTGTGAATGCAACTTTCAAGTGAAGTTATTCTAGCCTTTTTTGATCACTGTTGTTTCTAGTTATATATGTGTGTGTGTAGGTGTGTGTGTGGTGTGTGTGTTTGCAGTTGGTTTTTGTCTTGGTTTTATGGTTTTTGGTCAGCATCTGTTGAAGCATGTCCCATAAGCTGTTTATAATTTAAATTTATTTTTATTTCATTCGCTTTTTGCCACAGCTCATCGGGTAAGCTCTTTATTTTTAACTGCCATATGCATTTTATGCATTTAATTTTCAGTTATTTTAAGCTGTGAAATATCTTTTTTTAGATAGACATTTTAGTGTTTTTTTGTGTTATTTACTTTTTATTTTATTCACAGCACATTTCGATAACTCAATTATTGTTCAGCTTCGAAACATATTTTTAACAATCTGTTTTAATTGAGAAATTAACCTGAGTATTAAGTGACAAAATATTTATAAATATTTAGATTTTTCTGTATTTATATATTTTTTATTTGATTTACAATATTTTCATATTAAGTTTTTGTTTTATACTTTTGCATTTGCACATCAGATCACAACTAAAAATGTATTTTCAAAACCGCACACCAAAATTTATTTCTATCAATTTGCATTTTCCTTTCAATGCTGTATTAATACATTTTTCCAATTGCATATACGTTTTCCCTATTTTCCCATGCTTTGTTGCGTTTTTTCTTCATCGTTCAGCTGTTATTTGTACATTTATTTATGTGCCAAAATTAATGAATTGCCCTTTTGTTTACATGGGTCGTGTGGGCAACCACGTGTTTTATTTCACAAATCACTCAATAAACATTCACAATTTTATATCACACTTTAAGCACTCCATTCGATTTCGGGCAGATCAACTAACTGACACTCTTGCCAGGACTATTTACAAAAATAAATAAGTAAATAAATCTCAATCACGAAAATGTCATGTTGATTTTTGCAATTGTTGACCAATCGTTGCTTAAATATTTGTGCGAATTTCTTTCGCAAGTTAATTTAAATCCGACTTTGCGCGTTTGCATTTCAAACGGTTTGCATTCCCATAAAAAAATGTGTGTGTTTTTTTTTAATGTGTGGCTCGTAAAAAGTGGCGCATCCGTTGAAGTCCGCAGCGGTTATATATGTGTGTGTGTATTTGCGGGAAGCATTGTGAGTAGCCAGACAAAAGCCAGCAACTGCATTGTTTAATTAAGTTAATAGAATTATAAGTGTGACTCGCACATTTGTCATTTAACATATCCTCCTATACATATATATATTTATATACGTTTTTTTTATTATTCTTCCGCTTTCCTGGTAAGGCAACACATAAAACTGACAACATAAATTTGGTTTTATCTGCAAGGCCAGCTGATATAAGTTGATATATATTTATGTTATATATATGCGCTTAAAGGCTGACTTTGACATTTGGGAATTCGAATTTATTGCAATCAAGTTAAGCTAGTTAAGCAATTAGTATTTACTATTTGGATTATTGAATTTCAGACAGCGTTAATCCAATCGATTTATGAAGTGTCAGTCATGATTGTTGGGAAAATTTCTTCAACTATAATATATATATATAATATAATTTATAATATATTTTTGTCTAATTAAAAAAGAATCAAAATCTAATTAGGTTTAACTTGAAACACTTTTTATATAGCAAAGCTAAAAAAGTAGACAATACAATTATAAAATTGAATTCTAAAGCTGTTTTATAAGTAATAAAAATGGATTCTAGTAAGTATTATTGTAAGAGTATATAGCATATAACTACAACGTCATTTTGGATCTCTAGAGCAGTCCAACTTAAAACTTTAGACATTAGGGAAATTCTAGGCATTTACAATAGAAACCTTTTGTGTTATTTTATACCTGTTTCAGAAACATTTTCATCTTAATGCTTGAAGTTTTATGTAGTCTGAAAGTTTGACACTCTTTTGCTCACGTCGCAGGTTTGGTTAGCAGTCAATTCAAATTGTATGCAACAGAATTGCAGCAGGTATTGCTAACACACACACGTACACACACAGACACAGACACACTTAATACACGTGCATGCAATGCTTAAGCACAATGACCGGCAGCTGCTTTGTTAAAGCCACTCTTTCGCTCCCTTTCTCTTTTTTTATTGCTCTCTCTCTCTCTCTCTCTCTCTCTTTCTGTGCCGGGCTTGCTGGTTACATAATTCACTTGGTCGGTGGAACACTTAAGCCACTTACTTCTTGCATTCTGGCGCACAGAAACGTGTGCAATTGTTCAGCTTTGCCGCACAATGGTCGCAGAAATTTCATGTGGCTTAGAGAGCTACTAAAAAATATTGTGGTTTAACTTTTGTATTGCATACGGTTCAGCCGCAACTATTTTTTATATAATTTATATACATATATGGACTGTCCTTATTTTATTTGTTAATATTTTTTTTTTTATCAGCACAAGCAAAAAACATCGTGGCGTTCCGTTCTGCGCACTTTGACACAATGTGAGGTCCGCGAATTTTATATGGCCAGCGTTTTGCGGTTGCGACTCTGGCTTTGGCTGCCGTACAGAAATTTATACCATTTCCCAAGGGGCCAGATCGGGCGTTGTGCTAATTTAATTAGACTAAAACGTCAAATATTTGTTTTCGTTTTCATGTAGTTTGAATACCAATACCAATACCAATCCCGATACGATACATTAGAAACGCCTTCGCCTAGTCCATGTACTTGAACCCGAGACACTCTTGTTCGTGTCGTTATTGCTTTAGATCACCTGTCGCGTCCGTCATATGTCTGGGGTCAAGCCTCTAATCAACAAGTTAGGGCCTTGTTGGTTGCTTTTGTTGCCTTTTGTCGCTTTAAGGCGATTAGTAGAAAAACGCATGCAAAGTAGGCAACAATTCAATTACAACTAATTTTGCTGTGATTTCATTTTTGTATTGTGGTTGATGCTTCTTCTCACATTTATTTCTGTTGCCAACGACTACTTAAATATCATTTGGTTGACTATGTCTAATAAACGCCTAGCAGTAAAACATTGAAATATTATATATAACTCAAAAGCTGACTTTAATAATTAAACCTTATTTTTAGTTTTCCAAGTATATTTAACAGACTTCCAACTGATATATGTGGGCCAAATCAAAAGAGAACTTTAAGTGCAACTTAATTCTACAAACATATAAATAAATAAGATAAATAAACAGATGATGTGTTAAAGCCTTCGAAAATAAAAACAAACCCTTTTTCTTTCACAAAATAAAGTGAAAACTTTCAAAGCTTATTTCTGTAATGCACAGGAATGCACACAACAATGTCAAATCAGTTGAACTAGCTTTGACACCCACGAGAGACAACAAACAACAATAACATACACATATGCAAAGATACCTACGTGAAGGTATTTGAGGGATTGTTCCAAGCAAACTTAAATTAGCATTTCATATTTACCAGTTGATCAATAATTGTGTGTGGCCCAAAAGCAGCCTTTTGACTGCCTGGCATAAATACGTTTTGGGCCAAACCCAACCTGACGATACCCAAAATGTCGAAAGCAAATATAAAGCGCATGATTCGTGCATCAGGAAACCGGCTAGCAAACAAAATTAAATCAGAAATCTTAAACTGGATTTTGAAGAGAGTACAAGCAGCAACAAAGCAAGAAGCAAGCAGCAAGTGGCAAGCAGCAGAGGCAAGCAGCAGAAGCAACCAACCAGACAACCGACAACAATTGAGCCAAGAAGCTCTTGCTACTGCTGATGTTGCTGCTTTAGAGCTAAAGCCAAACAAACAAACAAATAGCAGAGGAGCTGGCAACGGGTTCTGCTGAAGCCGCATAGCAACGCACACTCACACACACACACACACACACACACACACACACATACATACACAAACAAATAGGCATGGCTGAGAGCACGTAAACTCATTTAAACGCACACACGCGCAAACAGTTGGCTGTATCACAGGTGGCAGCTGGCTTGTGGCAACCATGACTGCCGCAAGTGTGCGTGTGTGTGTGGGCGTGTTGGTATGTGTTTCTTTTTCACACACTGCGAATTTCAGCGGGCAATGAATTGACAACAGCCAGTAGCGTGCAACAGGAGCAGCAACAGGAGCAATAGCTCAGTTTTGAACAAAGTACAACCAGAAGAAGAAAAATAAGACTGCCAACTTATAAGCAGGTCCCTATCCATCTCTCTCTCTTTCGTACTTATATGCAAACAGCAACTAAATAGCATAGTTACAAGCACACAATATGATAAATTTCTATGTAGAAAAAACAGCTGCCTCCACAGATAAAAAGCAAGCGTTTTGCGGTTGCAGCTGTGCTGCATGTGTGGTAAATAAAGTTGCATTCAATATTTTTGTTTCGGTTTTTTTGTTGAAGTTTTTGATGAGATTTTTGAGGCAAACTCTGACTCCGTCTTTTGTTTGTGCTGGCTTTCAATTTATGGCAGCTGCGTTGCATTTGCCATAAATTGCATCTTCTCTTTTGTCTTGTGCTGCATTATTTTTGCCCCAGCACGTGCATAATTATTTACATTGATTTACCGCGATGCAAAGGTGCCACGGAGTCGCTGCACTTTCGACAAAAGGTGCCGCGATAATCTAGTCAAATTATGCTACCATAAAATCCTTTTCATGAATTTATGAGCGTCAAAATAATACAGCTACACAGCGAACTCTTCAACTTCAAGCTTGCAGCTGGCTTATATGGGATTATATGCAGTATTAGTCGAACCATGTTATATTTAAATTTATACCAATTAAACTGTGGTGATAGTTTAAAGCCCTTGCTAATTATTAAAAAAAAAGAAAAATTCATTAATAACTAGCTATTTAATGTGTTATCGGTTATCTCTTCCTGTAAGTGCCTCTAACAAAAATCTTGAAAATCTATTTCGATATTGAATTCAATCGATAAAGTTGCATCTCCAGTTGGACAACCAGCTGCAAGTGCATTTGCAAAGGATATTTCAATTTGCAGCTGGCAAACACATTTTTATTGTTTTCTTCTTGCTGCACAATTTGGCATTGCATACTTTTAAGCGCAGTGGTTTAATTTATTTGCCGGCTACGCTCGCTATCTCTGTCTCTCTCTCTCTCTCTTGATTTTTCAGACTCTCTCTTGGGTGTGGGTGTGAAATAAGGTAACGTCATCAAGTTGAACGGGCTATTTGCGTTGGCATGTGCGCAATTCATAAATATTTATTTGGTTCGCTTTTGTGCGCTGGCATCGCACAATCCAATCCATTGTCTTGACCTTTCCATTAAGCGAAGGATTGCAGAGATTTATCAATGAATGAATTGTCTGCTTGACTTTAAGTTTAATCGAAATAAACAAACAAAAACTTGTTTTGCTTGCTCGGCACAAATCCGTGTTGGCCACGCAACAATATATACGCAGTCCTTGAGGTAAAATAAATTTTCTGCAATTCATGACAGCAACAGCAACAGCAGGGGCTGTGCTAAGGTGTCGGTGAGGGCGTGGTTCGCAAATACGTGCCAAGACACGAAACTTTGGGGAAAAAGGATTAGAGGCAGGACTGGCGGACTGAGACACTGGGTGTATCGAATAGGTGGAGCTTAGCTGGAAAATGCTCAAAGAATTTAAAAGGCAATCAAATTAAATTGTTTTTGCGGCACACCGCAAAAGTTGTTCGGGTTCAGTTATATAGAATATAGAACACCACCTGGCAAATAATTTGCATTTTGTATAAAATATAAATGCTGCTTGTTATTTGATAAACGAGCGCTCAGCTGCCTGACAAAAATGTCAATTAAATTTATTTATATGCAAGCGCAAATCATGCGAAATTCTTTAGCCGTTTGACGCAGTCACAAAAATCGGATCCAATTCAATATCCAACTCGAGCACCTATAAATACTCAGCTGACCATTTGTTAACGTGGGCAGCCAATTAGACGTAAACAACAGTCGCCGGAAGTAGGCCACATAAACAACAACCACATCCCATTACATTAACAACAGCAACAACAACAACAGCAACAACAAAAGCAGCGGCAGCAACATCAACAATTAGATCGAGGCAACAAAATGTCTTGGGGCATGATGGATACTAAGATGTTCATCACACATAGGCTTTATATATATATTAAAATATGCATAAATAAAGATTCATAATTACATTTATATCCACAGATTTGCCACTTAACTATGCTACAGGTTATTGTTAATACAAAGTACTCTCGTCACTTTCTTGACTATGACAAAACTTTCTTTGTGGCACACAAACAACACGAAGAATTCTTGCAACTATCTTAACTATGCTAGTAAGCATACCCAATCATATACCCTCTACCCTCGACTTTGCTACAGGGTATTTGTAGCAACTGAAATAGTTGCTCACTGAGTCACATGTGATGTGATGCATTTTTGCTGCCTGCTGTGATGATTGCGTATCTTTGTCATTGTGCCACTTTGACACAAGTTCAAGCGACAAGGTCCACAAGGCTCATAAATTTGTAGCGCTTCGAGCCACGTTAACATTGATTTCTGGCTGTCAACGCGCTGCAAAAGGCCAAATGCCACTAATTTTAATAATAAAGCAAGCAGTAGCAGCCACATCTAAGCGTATATATCTGTATATATATATAGACATTTATATATCTATATACATATATAAATATATAGCTACTTATGTGCGTAATGTGTCGTAAAATGCGGCGCCATCTATAAGAAAGAGAGGAACAACAACAAAAATATAGAGAATCGACCGCAGCTGCAGTCAACGACTCGTCGACGACCTTAGAATGAAAAGCGAGCGAGTGAAATATTTTTCCATCCATATAGCATAAGAATTTAAGCGAAATATGCTTGTGTGGAAATTAAATAATTTATTTTGCCATTTGTCTACATGCTTTGCATATTTCCCATTTATGACCCAGAAAAAATAATTGCGGCTAAAACAACTCAAAGGCAAAAGAAAAAATCGCACGCTGAGATGAAAAGCGTACATAAAAACGACTTAGGAATAGGTGGCCAAGTTAGAAGACGCTATGCGGCTAACGAAAGAGTAAAATTTATCAACTGTGCACGGTATGTGTTGTCTATTTCTGTGTGTGTTTAGTGTGTGTAGTTTAGCGCAAGGTCGCCTCGTGCGTTAAGAAGGTATAGCTAGAGACACAAAGACTAACTATATCAACATAATGGCAATCAATAAATAAGAAATTAAGCTAATACGAATTTAAGTGCAAGGCTTTTGCCTTAGGGGTATATATAAGTATTTGATATTTATAGATATTTTAATTAATTATATGATGTATTAAGTTATTCGCACAGGCTTATCAACAGGCCCGGCTAGCTCAGTCGGTAGAGCATGAGACTCTTAATCTCAGGGTCGTGGGTTCGAGCCCCACGTTGGGCGAAAATAACTTTTTTGATCTCTCATTTTCATTAAAGATTTTAAAAACTTAAGCTTTAGCAAGCTCTAATACAAGTAAATATGAAACAGTTTCTTTTGAAAACCACTCACTCACAAAAAATGTAGCTATTTCTCTTTCCCAAAAAAGCTCAATCAACGATCCTGCCAGGAGTCGAACCTGGAATCTTCTGATCCGTAGTCAGACGCGTTTTCCATTGCGCCACAGGACCGATTTTTCAAGCTAAATATCAAAATTTTAGTTAAAAAACCATACATAATTTTAATATTTCTTTAAGAAATTCAAAATATTTAATGAAAACTGTTATTTCTATTTTGAAAGTATTTCAATTAATAAAATATTCTGCGACAACCTGTAACCGTTTGCAAAGCAACAGAAAAATCCAATACATTTATTGTATTCCTGTTGTAACTCACGTAGAGCAAATGCCGCCTAGCCCCTAAAGCCACACCCACGCAGAATTGGGGCTAATGGACCATTGCTGTGTGGCAGGCAATGCCGAGAGATTCAGTTTATAATTAGCTCCTAAGAAGTTTAGCGAGGTAAACACACACATTGGCTTTTGTTGCGCCAACAACCAGCAGCAATGCAGCAGGCACATTACAAAACAAGTGAGCAACTCATTAATAAGGTATGCTCAACGCAAATAATACCCTATGTGTGATTTTAGTATTATTATCAATATCAAAAAGACTAAAATTGTTTTAGAGATGAGCTAAATAATTATAAGCTACAAAAATCAATCTTAAATATGTAATAGGCAAAGTAAACATAGCATTAAGCATATGAAATTGTCGAGTAAAGAAATAGCTTCCCTAAAATATATTTTACGGGGCATCAAATAAAAAAAACCTCACCCCGAACACACATGAAAATTGTTTCGAAAATTGTGCACGAACTAATACGAAAATAGCGCCACGAGGCGTTGTTGGCTGACCGAAAATGTTTCAAGCCGAAAAACTTGATTGAAATTGTACATAAAAATTCTTTTTGTCGAAACAGTTGAATGTGCAACGAGCAGCCGTGCGGTGTGCAACAAATCTGTGCATTCTACGAGCCAAATAATCGTATCAAAGTATGTGCATCGAAAAAATAGTGCAATACTGATATGTCAAAATGAACGTTAAACAAAAAGTGAGCTGAAAAAAGGACGAAATGAGACAATGAAATAGAAAATAGACTGTTAAAAAACAAATGAAAATGCAGCCGATTGCTAAATGATTTCGTGCACACTAAATAAGAGACAGAAGTTTTTGTTTTGTTTCCTTTTTTTCGAATGCATTTTTGGGCAACGGCGGAAGCGACAACAAAAATAGCAAAACAAAAAACGTGCCGTGTGCGCGATTTTCGATTTTCAAAGTGGAAAAGTGGAAAAGAGAAAAATAGAAAGAAAGAAGAAAAAACTCGAAAAGAGAGCACACGCTGCGTTTAGTGCATTTAAGGGATTTACATTATTTAAAACAAAGCTAGCCGGGCGGCCAGTCAAACAGAGGACCACAACCGTTGCCTTAGTCCCAAGTCACTTTATAGTGCAACAAAGCCGAATGCATTTGCTAGACCTTTGCAAATCAAAACGTGGTTTAGAGTAAAGCCCCCTTCCGCCACCCGCTCATCCTGCAGGACCGAGCTATAGAGACCTGTCGACAGCCCCGTAACCCGTTAGAAAACGTACACATCACAAGTGCTCAGACAGCGTTTTGTTTATTTGCTTTTGGCCAGAGCGCTGCAGCTGTCCACAGGCTGCAGGCCAAAAAACATCGCGTATACGTAATTTTTTTATGGCCAAGGCTTCGTGCGGCCGACAGCTGTGTTTTGCTTGGGCAACTTAGTTGGTAGTATTATTGTTTACGTTAGACGCTTTAAAGCAATTTAAGATGGAAAACCCAACCAAATCACAAAGCCAGCCAAGTTAGTCAGTTAGTCTCTTGTTCCGCCTCGTTATCTATCTGTTTCTAACGCTCTCACCCTCTCTCGCTCTCTCGCTCTCACACTCTCCCTCTTGGATGACGCATTTTTAATAGCCGGCTGTCCGGCAATTAAGCATTCTTCCGTCCGATAAGATAGGCAGCAGCACTTTGGCTTTTTTGGGGAGTGTATTTGTGTGTGTGTGTGTGGCTCTTATCGGGCATGATGTTAACCTATCCAAATTTAGCAAAAACGTAATTTAATAATGTCGACAATGAGACAAAGTTAAAATATTCAACATGTGCCCCCACAGTCTCTAAGAGTTGGCAAATATTTGAAAATCACACTTGAGCTAAGATCTAAATGGCCTTAAGCCTTAAAGTCTATATAATAAATCAGTATTTATTAAGCTTTATTCAAGCTTTAATGAGATCTTCACAGCAAACAATGTTTAATTGTTTTAGTGTTCTTAATGCGAACTTAGATAAGCTAAAAATGTTTTATCTTCCGCTTGCTCTGAATCACTTTCCTCAATTAGCCCAATTACGTTCATAAATGATAAACCATCAAAATGTAAAATATTATATCTCAAATAACCAAAAATTTTATTATCTGCAACTAAGTTTCATATCAGATATTTAATGTCAACAGAGAGCAGCACAAACTTGGCAAACTAAATTTAGTTATCAGTTGAATTAACGTGTTTAGTAATTTCTTGTTAGTAATTTCACCAGTTAATTTCATCAATAGCTATAGCAATATTCTTCTAATAGTACTTTACAGCTAGAACTTAACGCTTATCCGATCAAAAGCCAAATCTCAATGAAGGTCAATGATGATGATATAAGCGAGAACTAAAAGATAGATAAACAGATAGAGAACTTAGCCAACAAAAAACGTGACACAAACGCAACGTAAAAATGCAGCTGACAGCGGCAACAAGTTGCAAAGAAAAAAGGCACTAATAAAAATGCAGAAAATTGTGTCTGTATGTGTATGTGTGTATGTGGCAGATAAAAAGACGCCAGACACAGCAGTGGAAAAGGCAGGGCAATAGGAAGCTATATGCTAACCAGGCCATATTCATGCACACATATTTAGACATGCATATAGTATATATATATACATATATAACTATGAATACGACAAGTAGGTGGCAAATATGTTGCCAAAAAAAATTAAAAAGGAAAATCACACAACAAAAATGTATTAAACGATTGCCAGAGACCAAAATGAGAGCGACGACTCCCAATAGAGAGAGAGAGAGAGAGAGAGAGAGAGAGGCGGGCAACATACAAATCGCTTTGCAATTTATTTTTATAACCAAACAGACAAAGATACAGAAGACGACTACAGAATAGAGATACAGCTAGAGCTAGTTGTGTATTTGTACATGTATCTTCTTTTTTTTATTTATAGATAGGCATAAAACGCGAGCGAGCTAGCGAGTGCTGAGAGTCGCGTCGAGTCGATCGGCGACAAGTCGTGCCGGCCCCGCTTCCTTCAACCACCCCTGTCCACCCCTGCTGCTGCTGCTGCTGCCTGCTATCAGGCAAACGCACACATTTATAATTGAGCAGCGGCAGCAAAGAGTGCTCGCAACAAAGGCAACACACAAACACACACGCAAAAAGAAAATATTGGCAATGCGAGGCACCCAAATCAAATAATGTGGCGCAGGCCAAAAACAGTTTGATGCACAACGCTCGCTCGCGATGACGACGACGATAACACAATAGTACGCAATCAAAAGGCAGCAGCAACAAGAAAATTATAATACTTAACCCAGCTATTGAAATCATTGCAAATATTACACATACGTAACGTGCTCATAAACCAACGAAAAAGTCAAGCCTAATAATAATTCTTTGTATCATTCTTTAAGTGCGTAACATGCAGCATACAAAATAAATACAAAATCAAATCAAATCAAGCAGTGAAGTGAAGTTCAGTCAACAGTAAAATAAACATTCATAATTTCGTTTTGCCGCAACGCAAAAAGAAAATGTTTTGTGTTAAAAAAAGAAATTTGTATTCAATATTATAGATAGAAAGCAGCAAATAACAAAATAGTGCGTACAAACCAAAAGATCTGAAACTTATATATATATATATATATATTTATATTTATATATATATATACTTAAATACGTTTTGTGTAAAGTAAAGCAGTCAAAACGGGCACTCGTCTACGTGAACCCAGCGTCAAGGGACGCACTCAGAGCAAAATGATCTTCATAGATGACTCAGAGCCGGAAGGAGGTAAGTTTGAGTAACTGATCGAAATAAAATAGCGAAAACGTAATGATGATATGAAATGAAACACAAGTTAAATGGGCTCAAATGAAAACTATACGTTTAACGAGAACGCTGCGTATACTTGTCGTATATCAGTGACAAGTGATAAAAGATAAGATACGACGGCTGTTGTACCTTACAAATATATATATGTATAAATACATATATGCCTTTATATATGTGTATGTACTCGTTTGTACCGGCTGTAAGTAATGTGGAACTGATAAAGCTATAAACTGAGCATTAAAAAGCCTTTACAATAATTTCGACTAATTTACGAGAGTCAATAACTTATAAACTTATACAATCAAAATATGCCAAATTATGGGCATTTAATTTATCAAGAGTGGAAGTTATGCGCAATCTATTAATAATTCTGACTGCCTAGAGAGAAATGATAAGTTAAGAACAAGGTCGGTCAGATGAGACTGAAGACCAAGTAATATATGAAATCATGTTTTTGTTTGATTTTTAATAGCATTGAGAAGGGTTTAAAGTTCAATTATTAAATCGAATGTCAAAATATAAATTGTTAATGCCAAGTAAATATCATTTAATTTAACCCAGCAAGCAAAATTATTCAATTAAATGAATAAATATATTTATTCCTGCCTACAGCTTCTTATTAGCTCAATACTCTTACCATTTGGCCGTTTGTTGTCAATCCGGGCCAAAGAGATAAAGCTACAAAAATGACAACTGTAAATAGACATATCAAATCAAGACAAATCTACAGATTAGCAGCTGTGCCCATTTAGTGCCTTTTTCGCAATTCGCTTATCGCTCCTAACTATGCTTTAATAAAGGGCCAACAACAATCGCAGCAGTGACACAATAAACATTTGGGGGCCATGATGCAAAACATTAACTTTTATGCACAGATAAAAACAAACCAAACACCAACAAAATATCGCTAAAAATCAAGCAAAATAATACAAAAAAAAAGAACAGGAAAGAAAACTGTAGCTGAAACTGAAACAGAACAAATGCTTAAACGATTTAGAGCCAATGCGGCTCAGCTACCAAATGGCCAAGGCTTTTAAAAATACATGAATTTCAATAAAATACGACAATGGAGCAGCCAAAAAAAAAACATGAACAAAAAAAAGGGTCTATAGATAAGACGGGCTGTGATCAGGAAACGTTTGCGCCGCCATTTTCATTGTCAGAAACAATAAATTTCACGCATAAAACACTGAAAGCAAATGTTTTTCCTCGTTTATTTGTCTTTTCTTATTTTTTTTTTTTTTGCAATATTAAAGTTTGGGCGCCAACAGCGAATAAAAAAGGCGCTGAAGGATAAGCGTCACACAAGATGAACGTAAATTTGAGGGGCAAGTTTGGTTCGGGTGTCTCGGGTGTGCGTAACTTTAACTACAGTGGACTTACTTTTGAAAATTTGCACTGGCTTAGAAACCTAAGACAATGTCAGGCCAACACAAGCGGAAACGGAAGTGTCAAGTAGTTGGATGTGCGGCAAAAGACTGACTGAGATAGCGCGACTGAGAGACAGAGAGAGAGAGAGAGATAGAGAGATAGAGAGAGACAGAGGAAGCAAAAAGGCGAAATAAAAGGCAAAAAGCATGTAGCATGAATAATGGCAAGCGCGAAGCAATTTGAAAAATGAAAGGGGCAACGAGAAAAAGAATTTCGAAAAAGAAAATGTAGTACAATGTGCAATACAATTTTGGTAACCGATTTGAGAGGCTAAGAGGTGCCCTGCAGAACAATAATTTACATTGAAATGTAAAAATGTGCGGATAACTGCGAATTAAACTTGTGTGCATTTTTATTAGAGCCTATAAGGCTCTTCAGCATATTGGATATTTGATTAAATCCATTCATAATTCAAATGACTCAAATCTTAACAGTTATGATTTGTTCTTTTCATAATCCCCAATTACACGGCTAAAAACAGACATCAAATGCTAAACAGCACCCTTAATCCTATTGCTCACAGGGTATTTGCGTGTGTGTGTGTCAGTGTGTTTTTGGGGTGTAACCGCACACGGGCTCGTGATTTAGTGTCTGGCCACCTTGCAACGCCTACGTCACGCCCACCATCCAACGGGCGAGCACAAAAAAAAAAACAAAAAAGGGTTGCCGCTGTGGCGGCTCGATTTCCAGGCTGTTTTCTCAAATTGGCAAATAACAACAAACGGAAATTCGTTTGCTACAGGTGTGAGAAGAACTCACCAAACCCTTTTTCACTACTGGCAAATTGCACACTTTTATTTGGCACCTTTGTTATCCTGAGTGTGTGTGTGTGTGTTTACGAGTGTGCGTGTGTGTGTGTGTGTGCACTCTGAGCTCTTGTCTGACTGTTGTCACAGCTGAATTATTTGCTAATGGTGTGAAAGCTGATTTCTCAATTTCCGCTTTGGGTCCAGCAGCGATTGGCAAATGATCTCAGCAATTTACCAACTTTGCCTTAAATTGGCCAGCACATGGAACACTTTAAAAGCTAAACGGAAATGAAAACTTTTTAACAGCAACGGAAATTACCAAACCGCAGAAAAATTCAAAAAAAAAGAAAGAAACAAAAACACGATAATAAAATTATAAAAATACATTTTTAATTTTAATTTATTTAAGTTTTTGCTCTGCAATAAACAACAAACCTTTCGATCGAAAATTCATAAGAGCGTTCCTAACACTTGAAATTTGCTTTATTTGTTTTGTGAAACACTTTTAATATGTATACAATTAACATATCTAATTCAATCTAAGCGCCAAGCCAAACATATTCGAAACGTACTGTTAAATATTTTCAGATGTATGTTTTTTGTTTAAACATTTGAGAACAGGCCAACAAAAAATGCACTAAATGGCTGGCCAACGCCTCATGTTGGCATCATTTAATGCGCAACAATCTTGTTGTATATTTAGCCAAAAGATTTCTCAAAGCACAGTGCAATGCGAGTAAGAATGTCACGGTGATTAAAATAAATATAAATCAAAAGTTCATCAATGGTTTCACGCCACACAAGCAGTTTATAATTATACTGTAGATGACCGCAATTATTTTATAACGTCATTAATAAAACAAGGAAATGAAAAGAATTTTGTTTCAGTTTGCTGAAAGTACTTAATAAATTTGTAATTGTTTGGCTTCTTCACACAAATTCGTACGTTCTACTTAGTATTTACTGTATGCAGATAGATATTTCATTATTTTTTACGCGTTTGCCGCACAAATATCAAAATAATTTTTATTTTTCTTTTAATTTTTGTGTGCTTCCAAGGTGAATGTAAAACAAACACACACATACACACTCGCACACACACCTACACACACCCATAAAACATACCACAATTTCCCATGTCTTGTCTTGTCAGAGTAACTTCCCCCCAGCCCGTAGAAACAACGGGCAGCACAAATGAGCTAAGATGAGAAGCACACACAAGAAACACACACTCACACACACACACATGTTAGTTAGGTATATGTAGCACACACACAAACATCTAAATATATATATATATATAATATAATTGAAATAAATTTATTTTACGTCGCATTTCATGTTGAAGGTCGTTCGTTGATATTCACTTCATTTGACGTTGCAAAAATTCCTTGCGACTGCCTCATGCGGCGTTCTTCTGTTTCTCTTTCTATTTTTTTTTTTTTTTTGGGTCTAACAAATTTTACACTAATGATCGACAAATTTGTGAACGCAACGAATTTGGAATAGTTGCTCAATAACATCAAGATATACTCGAGAGATGTTCTTTATGTCAATTAATTATGTAATTATATGTGGATATGTGGCATAGTCTTCCTGCTTCTGCGAATTGTTTAGATTTTCAACTCATTACCTCATTGCTGCTGGTTATATTTATTGTTTAGAATCGTTTGGCAGCTAAAAATAATGTATATAGTTGAAACCTGAATGAATGTGATGATGTCGCTGTGGCTATGTGCGTCGATATTGGCAAGAAACCAAATTTTAATGCATTTTTGAACGTTGCCTGACAATGGAGGTAGACGATCTCTTTGTATTTTACTTATAATTCCGTCATATTTGTATGCGACACATATTTTAACACATACTTAACTTGTTTTCAAAAATACTTATCTTTAAGCTTGAAGAGTCTAAGTTTTCAATTTTACATGCCGTTTATTTAGGGTGTAATTTAAAGAAATATTTACAACTCATAGCCAAAGCTAAGAAATACATATTTAAATAAATAAAAGCAAAAAGACACACATGATAATAAAATAATTCAATAAGAAACCATAAAAGTAACTTGCATATTAGCAATAAAGATAAAGTGAATGTTTCTATATAGAAATGAATCGACAGCAAAATGAATTTAAGCATATATATACATATATATATATATATATATATAGACAAATGCTTATTGTTATACGCGATTGAACTGTTGTTTGAAATAGCTAAACACGTACACACAGCACAGCACAGCTATGCAATATCCATTTTCATATATGTAAGGTACAACCTGAACCCAATACCAATTGCCAGTCATGTATATTCCCTTTTTTTCTCTGCAATTTTATTTAAATTTTTAATGCGCAAGTATCTGGCGGATGTCTGAGCCGCAGCTGCAGGTGGAATGACAGCAGCGGCAGCAGCACCAATACCAACAACAACAACAACAACAATCAGAAACAGCAGCATTAAAATTGCAGACAAGGGGCGAGTTCATGCATTTTTTCTGTGTGTTTCTATATGTGTGGCTATAAGGCTATAACGCATACGCCATGTGGTACACAAAAGCCAGAGAAGAGAATAAATGCCTAGAGAGCTGAAGATAGCAGCAGAGAAAGAGAAGCAGAAAAAGAGAGATAGAGAGAGAGAAAGAGAAAGAGTCGAAAGGTGACTGGCAAAGAGAATGAGAGCAGCGCGTGCTAAACAAATTAAAATTGCAATTTAATGCATTGCAGACAGCGACTAGAGTCTTGTTAAGATTGCATTTGCCAAATGCAAATGAACCACACACACATACGAAGCATACACATACACACACACACTCAGACAGAGGCACACCAAACAAACACTCATATGAATATATATTATACATATATGCACACATTTGCCACTGCAACTCAATTTTCATGTAGACATTTCGCGCCAAAATGGCAAACTACAATTTCCATATTACAAACATTGTGGTTGCCTTTTATACCCTGTATTCATTAAATATAGTTAATAAAAAAAGGGTAGGTCGACGGAGTGTCTGATCCAATAAGCTAAATATTAATTCCACTCAAGAATCGGTATATTGTTTTTAAAGGTACAATTTGCACTTCGAATGAAAGTCGTGCCCTGAATCTAGACTTCAAATCAAGATCGTAAGAATCGGTTGAGTTTCACTAAAGTTAAGGCAATGGAAAATTAGACATCTAGATATTATTTGATTTATTCGATGTTTCATTTTGTAGATACAGTCTCAATCTAGAGGCATTGGTTTTCAAAAAATATTTTTAAGGGTATCAACTCGTTAAGTCCCCGTTGTTGTTGTTTTGCTTAGATAGTACCTTCGCGCTCGTTGCAAAAATAATCGGAATTATGTAGATGCCATCTCTGGGCAGGGGTCTCACATTTGTTTTATTTATTGCAACGGCAGCCGCTCAACACTTTTGCCACATTCGATCCCTCGTTCGTTCGGTCAACAACAACTCATTGGATTTGCATCAGCAACTACAACAAGGATAACAATATTGCGAGCCCATTTCCTTTCTTTGTTGCAATTTATGGGCCTCAGGTAACTGTCAACACATCAAAATTTGCAACAATGTAATTTGGTTGCCTTTGTTACCCGCTAATCAGCTAACACGTTGCGTATACGCAATATTGTTCAGCCTCAAGTGCCGCAACACACATAACAAAATTTCTAATTGAAATGTGTTTGCTTTTGTGTGTGTGTGTTAATTATTGTCGAATATTTCCAAATTGTTTGTGCATTATTTAATTGCTGACAGGCAATTGCATTTAATATGTAATAAGCCGTTGAGTGTTTAAGTTGCTCTTGTTATTATTGTTATTTGTATCTGTTAACTTGATATGCAGTCGCTTTCATATTATATATTACCAACGGCCATTAATTTCAAGTGCTGTTCATATTAAATGCAATGCCAAGCACCGAGCCACTGTGCTGGGCTTTTATAATGCGCCCTGCCACTGCGTTATGACCATTTTTCTGCGGTTTTACTGTGGTTTCGTGGCTGGGATGGGTTACACAAAGAACAACTTAAATGGGAATTTATTTGGTTGAGTTTAAAGACCTCGCTGAGGCCAGTGATTTACTTACATTTTTGAAATGATTTTTGATACAACTGTTTGCAAACAAGTTTCATAAAATAATTGGAATAATAATAGTGGATACATTTACAGCCCCAATACAAACAAGAATGGTCTAGTCGAGAGAGTTCCACTGTTTTTCACTGCTATCGCAAGCCGATTCTAATCGATATTCTGAACATGTGCAAGTTGTTTAAATTATTTTCATCGATTGGCGTGTTTATATAGATAGACACACTGACTCGGCCGTTTATGCTGATCAAGACAATATAATCTTTATGGATTCAGAAGAGAAGAGAAGCTTTCTTCCGTCTGGTACATATTTCTGTACCCATTTCCTACAAAATTTATTAAAACAGTAGTTTAATAGACACACATATCTTTGTAATTACAACAGAACAATATCAATTCCTGGAAATTTTGAATAGAACCTTATCGGTTGAAAGTCACTCGTTATCTGATATGTCAAGCGTTAAACTGAGCAACCCGCACATGTACATATAAATAATGTCGAAAATGAAACTAGAAGTTTTAGTGTTCCAGTGAAAATAAACTGTTCATTTTATGCTCTTCTTTGGTTTGTATAAATATACAGTTGAGTTCTTTAGCGCTTCTGACAAATTTAAATAGTCAGCAACAGCTATGGCAGTATTACTTTAAAAACTAAAGCCAAAACTGTTCTGGCCATGTCATTGGCTGTAGTCTGCTGAATATTTAAACGAGTGCAGCGAGCGTATTGTATAAAAAACCTCAACACCATTAAATTGTCAAGAGTGTTTGCCCCACGTAGCTGGACGGCAAACTTTATTTAGAGATGTCAAACGTGGACACGCTGTCCAGCCAAGAGGGGAGGAGGAAATCCAACTGGGTTAGCTAGTCAGGCACCCAGGCATGCGGGCTTTTCAGCATTCCAGCAATTCAGCCAGTCAGCAGTAAATAAAGCGTTAAATTTCAAATTGTTGTCAGCTGTGCGCGTGTAAACATGTTGCAGCTGCTGATCGTGCTCCGTCAACTCCCACATTGCCACACCCATACACACTCTGCCACATTGAATCGATGGCTTTTCAATTACCTCATTCCCTGTCTGCGTATGTAACTAAAAAACCTGCATCTTGATTAATTGTTTTGTTTGTGCCACGTTAATTGATTTATCCTGCTGCGCCAGTCAACAAATTCAGCAATCGCAACCCCCCCTCACCTTGCCCACTGCTCGCCACTGGCTACCAATAAACATGCATTTGCTTTTTGGCCAAACCAAAAATAGCTGGCTGCTCCCAGTTGTTATTAGATTATGCCTAAAATTCAATTGAGTTTGAGTGCAAATATGTGTTCCTCAAATGTTGGCAACCGCCAGCGATGAGCTCTTAAAGTAGCCACAAAATGAATTCCCTGCTTAACCTACTCCCCCCGCCCCCCTTGCTAGCTTGTCCCTCGTTGAATGTCTGGCCAACGCTTTTGATTCTCTTCTTCATCGGCTTCTTCTTCTTGTTGTGGCTGCTCTTTGGCCACACCGTCTTCTTTTCAAGTGGTTTCCCATGCCGGAAATGTGCTCGCTCGGGCAGTTAAAGCGGAATGCGTTGCCATGCCACAAGTCTAATTAGAAGCAGCAAAAGTTTCTTTGAGATGTTCTAAAGAAAATGCTAAAAATTATATTTGTTAAAAGCAAAGCATTGGGAAAAATGGGACAAGGATTGGTTTTCTGGGATACAAATAATGCTAAGGCGATTCAGCTTAACCAAAAATCGGCTTGCACTTTTATCTATTTATATATCTATCTTGATGTCCAATTTGGAACCGTTACCATGTGGATTATTTGGGACAAAAACTCATTATGCACTTCGAGCTGTAATCGCGTTACTAACTTTAAATGAAGTCTTATTCTACAGGTTAAACCATGTTCAAAAAGGGCTGGTTTTTGAAAATTGGTTAAATTTTGACGAAGTTATGACAGTTTGTTATAAAACCTTTGCACACTAAAACTCAAAAATCCTTTATTAAGTAATCCATTTAGTGAACTGCAGCGTTTTAATCAAAATTATGATACATGAGAGCGCTGCTAAAGCGAAAACCAAATCCCCAAAGCACGCATGAAAGTGCTTTTAGTCCATGACATCATTAACTCAACGCGGCTGCTGTTGGCAGGATCATAACGGTTATGGTGTAGGATGTATGTATTTTGCATGGGTTTGTGTGAGTGTACAACATGGCGTATGCGTATGTGGTAGAAATTAATACGCTCTGCGCTTTGGTCACCACAAATGCCAATAATTAACTAAGCTCCGGTCGTGCTTCAGCGAGGCAAGCAATTCAGATGGCTGACTGGTTCAATGGCAAAATATTGGTAGACAGGTAGCCTGTTAGCCTGTTGGCACGTTAGCTGAGCGCCTGTTAGCCATATTTAGCTGTTACGTTAACGAGCTGCAGGCAGCAGACTGCGGCTCATGAGACTGCCTCATAAATCATTAACGTGCTGCAGCAGACAACGACGATGATGTTGTTGCCACGTGCTGTTGCAATGCTAGCTCATTAAATTAATTAAACGATGTCTACCTGCTATATCTACATGTTTATATGTGAATGCGTTTTTGCGGCCTGTTTATTATTTAGGCAGTGCAGTTTTCACCTCTGTTTTTTTTTAATATATGCAACGTTAAGCATTTATCGCAACTGCCGGTTTGTCGCAGCTTAGCTAAACAAACTTTTAATGAGTTCACTGCGACACCATCTTTGCCTCGAATTTGTATATCTTTATATCTTTATCTACATATATATATATATCTATCTATAGCCAAGCGATGCGACGTATATCGTATACATCGTTAGACAGCCTTAAAATTGTTTTGCATTTTGTATGCGAGTACCACGTTTAGTTGAGGACTTGCTGTTGCAGCAGGCTCCTGTTGCTGACGTAGCAGAAAAAACTAAGAGAAACTAGAAAGCAGAAAGAAAGCTAAATCTTCAAGTTGCCGAAGTTGAAATACGCTCAAAAAATATGTATTGATTATGTAACGTTAAAAACAGACTTGAAGCAAAACTTTACATTAATAATAATTAATAACAAGAAAGGTTGAGGTTGCCTGACGATACATAAAAAACAAGCAATAAGATAACTCACTTCTGCTTTAGAATAACATAATAAAGGATTGGAGAGTATGCCGCAAAAAATGCAGTGATTCCAGCAAAAAAAAATACAGCTGAGTGAATGACGCTGACTGAAATAGAGTTGAAGACGATGGCAGAGCAGACAGGACAGATGGGCATGTTGGGAAGTCGTTGAAGTCTTGTGTCTCTTGTGTTTATCTTTTGCAGCTGTCAGTTGGCCCTTTTGGATTCATCTCACATATATGTGTGTTTGTGTGGATGTGTGTGTGTGTGTAGTCTGGCAGCTGTGCGTCTGCGTCTGTCGTCGTGTCGTATTGTCTCTGTGTCAGCTTGTTGTTGGGGCCATGCTCTGGCATTGTTGAACCATTGTTGAACTTTGAAATTGCCTTGAAATTGCTGTGCTCACATCAATCAATTAGCGTTGGCTCCTGTTTGTCGTCATGTCGACAGGCACTTTTCACATGATTTAAATTTTATGGCACTTTGCCTTAAGCGCTCAAAAACTTTGGTAACACACTCACCAAAAACAAAAAAGATAAAAACACAAGGACAGGAAGCTCCCACTGATTATACATAAGCGCGAAATATGCACACACGATCCTTACCCACAAAAGCCGGAATAATGAATGTGTTTTAGGGTTAGCTAAAAAGCATGTGAAAGCGCATAGAACAAGATGCCAAAAAGCTTTTGGCCAGTGTGTGTCTGAGGTGTGTGTGTGTGTGTGTGTGTGTTGAATAACCATATAGTGTTGGTGAAAAAACAATTTAAGAAATGTGCGAGCTAGAAATGCTTTTAGTGCTGGCGAAACCCCCAAAGCCTTCTGTCAACCATCTAAATTAAACAGCTTAATGAACTCTACGTCTAAAGAATGCCAAATAAAGTGAACCAAATAAAAATATAGCATAGGCAACTGGTATAGCATAATTGAAATGAATAGAAATAACTTGTTTAGTCAAAAGTGTGCGATCTGAATGAATTTTTGCACTTAATGAAAACGACAGCAATGCAAATGAATATAATAAGAAAATTAGAAATGAAAATGAAAATTCTACCAGGCAGCAGTCAAATTGTACAACACACACACACACACACACAAAAGAGCGCGACACATGCATACAAATTACTAATGCTAATTTTATTTTCTGCCGACAAGCAAAAAAAGAAGATAACTTGGAAAAAATTGGAGGGATGTAAATGTCTTTGTATATCAGAATGAGATACTCTACACAAAAAGAGCTAGTCGGAATAGGAAATCAATATTGGTAAAATCTAAAATAATGATAAGATATTTCAAAATGAAATTAAACATAATTTGAAATCGATAAATTGGTAGAAACTCTTACAAGCATTTATTTATCGAATTGTCCTTATATTAAAGTCTTGCTACTTTTACTTTCAATAAATTTGTTTCAAATTATTTTTGTTACTTTTAGATCAACCTGAAAGATCTGTCAGATGCTAGAACTAAGTCACTCAATTGTTTAGTTTGGCAAACTTCATGAGAAAGCCAACTGATCCGCTTGCAATGCTAACTTATAATCAACTGGCGCAACTTTTAAATTGGCAAGCGGCATTAGAATCATAAAATCTTATGAGCAACCACAGTCCCAGAACCCGCCTGTTGTAGTTGGCACTTTTTTGTTGCTGTTTTTGTGCTATGTACGCACACGCATAAATTTAAATGTCGATGGGCAATTAAAGTGGCCGACAAAAGTATGCAACATAAAGTTGAGAAGTTCGTATGCCAAGACTTGCTTGGCTGCTGAAACACTTAAGAGTGCATTACAGCAGCTTAACACACACCTGCACACAAACACACACACACACACTCGCACACACACACTTGCAGAGGCACCGTTTCATGTGGCGTGTGGCTTTTTCACCAGACCCATTAAAGGTTTCTGTTTCCTGATTATTACTTTTCATTTTATCATAACGATTTTCATCTTTCTTTTTTATGGCTACGCTTGAGCTATGCTAAAATATTCGTGGGCGTGGTAACGTGGATTTCACGAATACCATGCAAAAATGATGATGATGAATTACTGTCGCAGTGCCAGCCATGTCGCCGCAGATACATTTGTATCTACAATCTGAATCCACATACACATACACATTCGCAGCTACATATTCATGCACATGTTTTAATAGATTTTTTTTACTCTTGGTTGTGGTGTGTATTGATTTGTTGTCTGTTCGCTGAACTGAACGCATTTGTTTAACAAAAAATAAAGCAGCAAATATTATATGTAATCAAATATTCTGCGTAGACAATTTTGATGCGTCATTTATCATTTAATTTTATCAAACAGAAACCTTAAAGGCGAAAGCGCAACGCGTTCGATTGAAAGAAATAAATTGTTGAATTTTTGATTATTAATTGTAAGCAGGTTATGCTAACAAGCACCTCAGTATTAGGTTTATAAATACTGTTCTCGTGGATCATTCTTAAATTATTTAAATTTGTAGATTGTTACTTACTACTACTACTAGACTGTAAACGAAACGAATCAACATAATTTAGTAAATTAAATCACAAATTTGTTTCGGATTTTAATATGATTAATAATAATAGTTCCATTTTGAGCTAGATTGATTTTATTGCAAAACCAAACAGCCAAATAAATACCCAAAATTTATCTACTTCAACCACAAAGTTCGCATTATATTTCATACTCAAAATTCAAAATTATGAGTGTAATGGTAGTAAAAGTAATGCACTAACTGGGTCAAGAGTCATGTGACATAAACCAACACGATGATGATGATGATCATAAACCATACCCAGATGTCAATGGCAATAACGAAATGTAAAATAGGTCTGGCTTTAAAAAAGAAGGAAAGGAAAGTCATGATGTAACTCTCCTTTTTGGGTTTTTAGCGTGGCAAACAATAAGTGCAAATTCAAACAAACAGTCAAACTGAAATCGCCCAAAGTGCAGCATGTGTCAGCACGTTGCATTCACACAGATACAAACAATCGGGCAGTGTCTGCATGTGTGTGTGTCTGTGTGTGTGTGTGCCGTGTAATAACCAATTTGAAATGGCAGCCACAGTAACAATTTCAACGGCAGCAGCGGCAGCGGCAGCAGCCGTAGCAGCACCCACAGATGAAATAGCAGCAGCAGCCAACCGAGCAGCAAACAAGCAAAACTTTTACCATTTTTAATTTTGCACCATTCGGTCCCCCTTTTTTTTGCCTTTTCTTCTCGTGTTGCCAGCACTTAGGCTGATTAAACTGCACGGACCAGGCGAGGACAACAACAATAACAACAATAGCAACAAAAACAACTATTACTACAACTACAATCACATCATGCAGCAGTGCTTTTTTTATTTGTCGGTCGTTTGTCATTGGGCTTTCGCCATTAGTCAACTGCGATGTTGGTTATTATTTGGAGTCAGACAAACAAGAAAAAATAATTTTTGGTGTTGTGATTCCAAAAGATTGTCTGTATTATTATTATTTTTTGAATATTTGTTCAGAATATATATTTTTTTCGAATATTTCTAGATCATATACTTGAATACATTGTTAACAAAGAGACTAAATCATTGCTTTTGAAACTAATATCATTTTTGAGCATAATTAAATACAATTTCAACCCAGGCACTAAATAAGAATCAAGATGGCATTGGCACCTCAAAATTCGTTGATCTTTGACCGTGGTCAAAACAAATCTTATTTACATTTGTTCGGAATTCGTTTCCGTTAATAAATTGAATTTCTAAATTCCACTGGCGATTTCAGCGCTGATTTGCCATAGTTATGGTTTTAGAATATGTAAAGCTAATCGAAATTCAGACGAATTTGTTTCTTGGAACACTTTAAAGTATTCTTGTCGTCTGCACTTGTTTAGACCTTAACTGCAATATAAAACACAAAACTTGCTTAATCTTTGCGGAAATACACCGTGTTTTGAATTTATATCGTCGACCATTAAATGCTTGACAGACATTGGCTTATGGAATACAAGCGACCCACACGAGACGCTTATGTCGACCATTTGTTGTGCGGCTGTCGGCCGTATAAAAAGTGTTATTAAAAACCTATAAACCACAAACATATATATCTCCCCACCATCGCCCTCTTCACTCCATTGTCACAACTTTTAACGCTCATATTAAAATGCCAACGCGCCTGTTAAAAAAAAAAAAACCATCTTTTTTTTGCATGTGGCACACGCGTCGTATGCATAATGCGACACATTAATATTGTTTTTTTTTTTTGTATGTGTACTGTGTGTGTGTACTGTTATCATTTTGATGTGCAACAGTTTGCAATTGCTGTACAATTTGTTGTACACAATTTTCCAGCGCTTAAATTTTTCATTATTTTCAACGATACAATAAAAAATCAGAGAAATATTTTTAAACGCTTCCTTTGCAACAATTTAATTTTTATGATGCGAAGTTAAAGTAAAGACGCTGCTTGCTGCTTCTTGGCCAGATTGTCAACAGTTGCCAAATGCACAAAAGAAAATCGAAAAGTTGACGGGATGCGGAGAAATAGGGAAAAGTGAGCTTGGCAATTCAAAGAAAAACTGCTGATTTTCATATCACAAAAATTGCTGGCGTTTGCACAAAAAGAACTCGTTTAACTATCTGCAGATGGCGACGGCACTCAAATGAATGAAAGTGCATGCAAATATACTATACTACACATAGTATCTATATCTATCAGCTTTTAATTCAATTTCCATCCCCCCACTCAGACACATTCTCTTGATTGTCGCCACTTGCCATGTTTAAATCGCTCTCTTTTGATACTGTGCATAAATTAACTTTGTCAAAGTTTTCGCAAGGAGTTGCATTTTATCAATGCCATTTAATGCCCACACTACTATGACGAAGAGGGCGTGGCTGAAGTTATGTTTTGAGATGTGGATTAAAGAAAGATAATTTCGGCTGCAATGGCAGACAAAACTCATTCTCAACTCAATCGCTTGCAATCGAATTCAATTCAATTAATCTTTCGTTGCAGAAATTATCCTTTTCTTTTTCTTCAGAAAATATAAAAGCATTAATATTGATCCCCCCATTATTTTGAAGAGACCTGATCTATTTCAGCCATTCTTTTTTGATTTTAGTTAAATGAATAACATTCCACATTTAGTTATGATACTTGATACTTGATAGAAATGAACTCAAAACATTTCCAAACCCACTTCAGACAAAGCATAAAGTTCAAACCACTGCTGTGATATTAAAACAACTAAATACATGTATGTTTATATGCTAGCCATAGATGAATTATCTCTTTAAATTATGATTCAAGCGCTAAATTTTGAAACTACTTGGTTATTCATTGGCTCAGACCCTAGAGCGAAATAGCTCAATGGCAATTGCAGAGACTCCACGCACCTGATAAGAACCACTCGTCTCCATTTGGGTGCGTTTATAAGCGCATTTGTGCACTCGATAGCCAGTCACAAGCCACTGCAGTGTCAAGCGGCACCCAAAGCAATCCAAATCCAATCGAATTTCGTACAAACAAGTTGAGGCTAAGTCAGGCCCAGAGATGCAGCCGGAGCAATAGACACAGCCACATCAAACACACCCACAGCAATATAGGCGTCAGCATAATGGGGTGGGGGGAACGGTCTGATGCGGAGGGGAACTAGAAGAGTGAGTACACAGAAAAAAAATTAGATGCATTAAGCAGAGTAATCACATTAATTTGTGATAGGTGTGGAACAGACAGAACATCATTTATTGAAAATCATCATAAAATAATAAACAATTTAAGACAATTATAAAATCCATAATTTGTTAGTTAATTCCAATTACGCCAAGAATATATTTATATATGCAATTGAATCTTTATACACACTGTGATTTATATTCGAAAAGTGCCTGTTTTTACTTCTTCAATCAGTGATTAGAATTTTGCTTTCCACAACATGTGTATATGTTTTTGGCGCAGTGTGTATATGTGCCCGGGGATATGTGCTGGAAAGTATGCGATGCAGTTCAACTGCCAAGCAGAGTCGATATAAATTCATTTATTCATGAGCTGCAAACCGGAAATGAATGTGCTACCTGCGCGTTGCTAACTGCAACTCATCCCACTCCCCATTTGTGTGTGTGTGTGTTTAAGACTGCCTTTTGTGCATAGAATAAATGTGTGTGGAGGTGTTATTTGGCTGACACGCGTGCAATTTATGAAAATATTTGAGTTGTCCCGATGCATGGCCATAAATTATGCTCACCAAAAAAAAAAAAAGATTTTAATTTTGCACATGAACTTTTGCTCAACAAGACGCCTCCGAATGAAATTGCGGATAGCAATTGAATAAAGCTGTAATTCGAATGCGTCATATTTGCTAAGACTTAAATTGTGCGCGTTATTGGCAGAGAGCACTCAAAGAACACACACAAAAACACACACACTCGGAAAACTGCAGTAGACGTGCATAAATTTTGAGCCAAAAAGCCGTTTAATGGATGCTCAAAGGACCAATACAAAGGACAAACGTGCGAGAGAGATAGCAGATTTAGTTAGACAGCGTCAAGTTGCACACTCACCAGCGCATCAGTGCACACAAATAGCAAGGCACACACAAATACACACACACACACACACACACACACACATTCGCATATGCTTCATATGCCTCTATTCAACTTTCACTTTGAATTTGCCAAGTTTTTGATGGTGGCTGATGCTCCCCGCGCCCACACTTCTTCCGCTTCGATTCACACACACCAATAATCACAGACACACACACATACACACACACACACACACACACATTGGCACACTTAAATGGGCGTTATGGCATCGTCTTTGATTTTAAAGATTTATCGTTCGTTTTCGTAGCATACTTATGTGCGTCATTTGCGTATTAATAGAGCAGACATTCAATTGAACTCTTTCAGCTGGCTACGTTTTTTAAATGTATCTCAAATGCCTAAAACAAGCAACATCAGACAGAAAGAGAGAGAGAGAGGGAGAGAGAGAGAAAGAGAGAGGATGATCAATTGAGCTGTTAGCACGTGCTGTGCTCACATTTGCAGTTTATCAATAATTTAAATTGCAAATTCAAACTGATTTCTTTTTAACATTTTTTCTGTGCTCAACTCTCCATGGAGCTCTTAATGCGGCCAAATGTCAATTTGAACTGCTATCGCTTAGTGCCAAAATGCAAAAGTGAATATCTAAAAAAAACAAACTAAAAAAGGTTAGAACTGAGAATGCTCGATTAGCTGATACTCTGCATTCAGCTTTTTGACAGTTAAGCTTACAATATATATAAGTATACAGACATTTCTAAAAGTAACATTATGCGAAATGCATATAACTAAAACCAAATTAGTTTTGCTCTTCCTTTTTAAGATATATGTATTCCAAAAATCATCATTACCCAAACAATGCGTGTACACTCTAACAAATTTAGTTAAATTTATTCTTTTCATTACTATACACAGTACACATTTTATTGTTTTATGTTGTATATTTCATACCACCCTTGGGATGCAGGGTTTTAAGAGAATATAGTTTTTGTCCACAATAGGCGCACCTACAACATATGTTGATTCACATCCACATATGTACTCTATTTTAAATATGCTTATTTGAGTTAGTCATCGTTGTCCTTGTCATCCTTGTCGTCCTCTTTCTGGTTTTGGTTGTTCACGTTGTGAGTCCCCTGACTGCTGAATTCAATTCAATTCAATGAAGTCATTCTTATTTGTTTGGCAACTTGCAACCACAACAACCACACGCATTTTGAGAAGGGTTTTCTTTTGAATAAGAAATAAACCAAAACAAAAACACCAAAAAAAATGTAAAAAATGTATAGCAAAATGTATACGATATATGCTGCCAAGCATAACATTTTGTGTGGTTGCGCAGAAGGGGGGAAACATATGACCATAATAACCGATATTAAATGCATTTCACATTTGGTGCACAATGAAAATGATTGAATGCAATATTTCAAGAGCCGTTGCAAGTGGCAACCGACTTGATGCATCATGTTGCAGGTTGTTAGTATTTCGTTTTTGGCTAGTGAATAGAAAAATCAGACCGAAAATGGAAAAATTGGTTTCTTGAAAGAAAAATAAAGATTGCAGCTAAAGTTAAAAGCTCAACAAGCACTCGATACTGAATGTTAGGTAACTTTTTGGACAAATATTTGGCAAATAGAGAACGTATTTGACATAAGGGATTATACAGATAATAATAATATAATATTTTACTATTCATAAAGTGGGAAAAATACAATATATATATATATATATATATATATATAAAGTATATATATATATGCAAGATAAACCCCGAACGCGTTGTATTTTCAATTTTGTTTGAGAAAACTATAAATTTATAAAAATGTAACAGAAAAAAGAAATCATAAATTTTATGTCAGACATGGCAGAAATTTGCTATAGCACATAAAACCAGATACTTATGCCCAACTCTTCTTGCCTTCTGTTCCACAGTTTTGGAGCCGGCATTTCCAATGCGCGATGTGACCATAAACCGCAATGAGGACGCATATAAATTGTACGACGTGCTCGGCGAAGTGGGACGGTAAGTAATATTATGAAAAGCCATACTCAGCACCCCTACATATATACCAAATAAGGAAAATCGCATGAAATGCTAATCATACGGATACAATCCCAATCCCAATTCTCAGCGGTAAATTCGGCACCGTCTACAAGTGCAAGGAGAAGACAAGTGGCCTACAATTGGCGGCCAAATTTGTGCCCATACCCAAGCGGGATGACAAGCGGAACGTGGAGCGAGAAGTGGAAATTATGAATTCATTGCAACATCATCTCATTATACAATTGTATGCTGCATACGAATATCAGAAAATGATGTGCGTCGTCCTGGAACTGTAAGGAAAACAAAGCTAAAAACAAAAAAAAGCTAGAAATTATTTATGCATATATTTATATATATGTGTGTGTGTGTATATGTCGTATATGTGTGTCGCTTGTATTTGTTGCTGTTGTTGTTTGTCTGTGTGTGTGTGAGTGTGTGTGTATTTTACTTCTTGAACTACTTTGACAAACTTCCTCTTAACTTTTGCTAGTTTTCTACTTTTATTTCTATTGTTGTTGTTATTTACATTGTTGTGTGTGTGTGTGTGTGTGTGTGTAAGTGTGTCGAACACAATATCTTGCAATCAGCGGGAAATGTGCATAAAATACGATTTACACGTACGCACATTATCGTAAAGTAGTAAAGTTCTTTCGACTGCCCCCCAAACACACACACACAACCTCGCACAATAATAAAAGTTTGTCCCTTTTCTATCATTGAGCACTCTGAGCGCAAAAAAAGAAAACCTTAAGCAACAGGTTAAACCAAACTCCAAATAGTTCTATATATTTATTTTTATATCTTGTTTTGGTTTCTAATGGAAACGGACAACGGTTCTGTCTGTCTTTGGGCCCATAACCAAAAAGAGGGCCATAAAAGCGTTTGAGTCAGGTACTGATTAAGCCATGACCTTGACCCACATTCGCCAGGCAGCAACTAGCAGTCACAATAAAAACTACAGCAACACTCAACGGCCACAAAAACAATTTGAGTCACGAGTCTCGAGTCACAAGTCTTTTGTGTCCAACAACATTATTTACTCACAAGCAACCACTCGACAGTAAAGCCAGAGAGAAGCTGACAGTTGTTTTTATTGTTATCAGTCTGGCAGCATACTTAATTGTTTACTTGCAAAAGTTGTTGACGTTTTGCATATTCATAAAATGCAGCAATCACATTTTTGCTCAAGACAATTGAAAATCCTTGACAAACTGCAAAACATGTTTGAATATTGTACATTTTGCCGTTAGTAATGAAAATTTCACTTTATTTCTAGACACACACACACACACACACAGAGAGAGACAAACACAATAATATTTAGATTGGAGCTTATTTGAAATAGTTGACATATTTTGTGGGCTTTAGTAGGTATTTCATTTCACTGGCAAACAAAAAATATATAAATATTTTGCAGCTGTGCCTGGATACAGAAAGTCACATCGATTATACATGTGAATGAGAATTGAAGTTGAAACAATTTAGAAGGCTGTAAACGAGAGAGCTCGGCGAGGAAATAGCCTGTTAAATATACAGAGATTAATGAAATTTGAACACCTGATTCATTTTTACATCTCAATTTGAAAGCTATATTACAATATGGTATTTTATTACTATCGGAAATCGATAAGTATCGATATTCACGAACATATTAAATAAACTTAAACTGCACATAGACAGGCATATGGCAATGGCTAATGCGACTCGAAGAATATATACACTTTATTGAGACAGAGATGCTTTCTTCTGCCTGTAGCAACCTTGACACAATTTCATCATAGCTTTTTCCACTTTTGATGGTTTCAGGGTATAAAATTCACCAAATAATAACCAAAACATAAGCCGATTGTCCGGTGAAGCGATTTAATGAAATGAAATTGTTCGAAAACAAATTAAGTAGCCAAAATCGGAGAGCACCTTAAAACATAAACTATTTAAACGTCAATTTGTGCTTGTTTTGCCATTCAATGTGTTTAGTTTTAGATTTAAGTGAAGCTTTGTTTTAAATAGCTTTGAGTCAAGCGTCCCATGTAGCCCAGTAGTCAGCCCAGCTTTTTAGAGTAAAACGCATTAACTTTCTTAAAGAGAGCAAACCAAACAACAACAAAAAACTTAGATTATAAACTGTTCTCGTATTTGTCTTCATTTTGGACCCCGCTGCTAAGCAGATTTGTAAAAATAATGCTTGGCAGTTGGAATGCTGCTAAGTTAATGGGCATTACTCAATCCACATGGATTGATGTTCATGTATTATCTGGTTTTCGTGTTATGGCATCCAATGCGTAGGCTCTTGTAAATAACATAAAAGTTGGTGCCAGGTAAGCCAACTAAAATGAGCTTTTAACTTGGCCTTAACTATTGTCTTGGCTCCTGCTTGCATGTGTTCTATCTTTAAATGTTTTGTGTTCAATGTTCATTTCTAAAACCACACATGCAATTTTATATTATTTATGTATTAATTTTTTCTACTTTCTCCCAGGATTGAGGGTGGCGAACTCTTCGATCGTGTTGTGGACGATGAATTTGTGTTGACGGAGCGTGTTTGTCGAGTCTTCATTAGGCAGGTGTGCGAAGCGATGGCTTTTATACACGGCAATGGCATTATCCACTTGGATCTGAAGCCCGAGAATATTTTGGTGCTCACACAAAAAGGCAATCGCATCAAGATAATTGACTTTGGACTGGCACGTAAATTCGATCCAGACAAGCGATTGAGAGTAGGTCAAAAGCTTAAAGTTGATTATGCATTGTTATTCTAATTGGAACTCGTTTTCAGGTACTCTTTGGCACACCTGAGTTTGTGGCGCCTGAGGTTGTCAACTTTGACTGCATCTCGTATGGCACTGATATGTGGAGCGTTGGTGTCATCAGCTATGTGCTGTAAGTAGCCTGATAACAGCTGGAAAACTAACTTTTTTAGGTGTGCAGATTGGTCGTGACTTGACCATTTAAAAAGGCTGCCATTAAACAAACTTTTAGATTTGCTGACTGTTAGTTTAAAAATATGACCTTAAGGTTAATTATTATGAAAGTTATTAGTTCAATTCCCGTATCATCCTCAAAGAAAAATTGTGCAGATTAGCAACAATCTAACAATAAAATGTTATACTTGGCAAAATAATGAAAAAATAATAAAGAAATGTTAAATAATATTAATAACATTAAATATTCAAAGGAACTTTTACGTTTTATATTTTTTAAATATCTACTTATCAATATCAGAGCTTAAAAACATTTTGAACCAACACTCAAGTACCAAAACTCTTTAAAAAAAAATATGTAATCACAGTTCTGACGCAGATATTTTTTTGTTTCAAGATTAAGACACTTGAAAATTTAATCAAAACTTGCCAAGGGGGATTATCCCAGTTTTCGCCAAGTAAATGAGCAAAGTACACTAATTAAAAATCTGTGAAAATGACGGCAGTCTCGAATTAAATAATCAAAGTCTAAGCAATGTTGAAGAAGGTGTTTCGAGCCAAATTCGACCCCCGTTCCCAATTAAAAAACCCAACTAAAGAGCCCCTTGCTCGACAGCAATTTAATTTAGTTAATTAAACGCTGCTGCTGTTTATTTCTTTTTATATGTTTATTTATATTGTGTGCGCTGCTTTTACATTTCATGTTTATTGACTTTTCCACACATACACACACACACACACACATGCTGCAACAATAACAACAACAAATACACCAATAGCATCTCTGGTCTGTCGCCATTCATGGGAGAGAACGACATTGAAACAATGTCAAATGTAACCATTGCAAAATACGATTTCGAGGATGAATGCTTTAATGGCATATCCCCCGAGTGCCTGGATTTCATAGCCAAGCTCCTTGCAAAGGACTTGAGGTGCGTATATATCTTTATACTGCATATACATATGTATATTCTTAATTAGTGTCTCGCCATATAAATGGGGCAGCAGCTTTTAATCAACCCAAAATGATTTCTTATCCACACACACAGCACCCGCATGACAGCTGCCGATTGTATGAAGCACAAATGGTTGCAACAACATCCACCAGCCACGCCCAAAACAACAACAGCAGCAGCAGCAGCAGCAACAGTAGCAAAGACTGCCTCCACAGCGAGCGGGAAGACGCGCCTGAAGTCGGAGTCGCCCATAACTTTAGCCTCGGAGTCTTCAGAGGATTCAACGGAAACAATTGAGGATGCAGATGATAATGAGGACGCCAACGACGACGATGACGTCGGCGATGAGACAACAGAACAGGATGAGGACAGCGAGGAGCTGGCAAAGCTCTGCACCACACATGAGCTGGAGGTAAGGCGAAAGCGCAAAAAAATAAAACCAGACTGTTATAAAAACAATATAATGCTTGCCTGCCTTTTGCCTTTTACAGAACAAAGAGCTGGATGCCACCAAGGATAATTTAAAGAATTTCATCGTGCGCTGGGAAACGCATCCAAACAGTCCGTACGTCTTTGACGTCGAGGGCAATGTGATAGCGCCGCTGAACGAGACAAGCTATACGCATCCGCGCCACCAGCATGGCCCGGACAGCATCTCCTCATCCCGAGGTGAGTACTGCCGCGGCACCGGCTCCCAGCGGCAGCGCGACAGGCATGCCCTCATCCATGGCAAATGAGCAAAATGAGCCAAATGAGCCAAAGGGAACACCCAAATCACAACCAATTTGTAAATTACACAATTAACTTTCAAAACAAAGCAAAAAAACAAAAAACAAGTAATGAAATCTAACATCGGTTAGCCGAAGTTTGCATATCCCTGCAGAGGTGGAATCCAGGTGGTCATATCTAAAATTACTCCTCAGTTTAAACAGTATAAATGGGTATCTTGGGCATGTCGAAGATTGTTTACCCTTGCAGACCAAAAGTCAAACTAATGACATCCAAATTTAATGAGAAATTCAGAAATTCTTTCTTTCGAAGATTGTTTGTTCAAATATTAGAGCTTTATTATTATTAAAATTAATATTAGGTGAGTTTGGTTAAGATTACTTGATAAACAAAAAAGTTTCTCATACAAGAACTCATCTCTTGTCCGATTATTCCCACGGCAGCTATAAGATATAGCAATCCGATCCGGCATATGTGTACTACTTTTAGCAAAGAGACGGCTGCAGTCCATTTCTAATCAAGACAGCTTCGAAACAGAAAGACGGATGGAAATGGTTATATCAAGCCATTAACTAGGCTGATCAGGAATATATATATACCTTACTTTACTGCTTTACAAACTTTACCACAAAATCAAAATACCCTCTGCAAAGATATAAAAGAAAAGCGTAAAACTAATTGTTGTTGTTTCTCTCTCTATTAACTTGAATGTAAGCCAAGTTAGCTCAATGAGAGAAGAAGCAGAGAAGTGCTCTCGAGCTCTCTCTCTCACTCCCTCTCTATCTCTCTCTCTCTCTCTAGCTGGCGCTCACTCACACTCTCGTATTCTCAGTTTAAATCTATTAATGTTTTGTGTTAACATGAGCTAAAATTGTAATTATGTTTTGTGTGTGTTGTGTTGTGTGAGAGAAAGTAGAAAATGGCATGCCAGCAGCAACAGCAACAACAAAAACAAAAACAACAACAACAGCAACAAATACAACAAACAACAAACAGAAACAATTACTTGCGAGTATTTACATAAATGTTGTTGTGTTTTTTTTTATAAATGTTAAGTTTAACCGTAGTTTTAAGCGCATCCTTGTTGCGGATGCTACCTCGTCTAACCAATAAAAACAAAATTGCCTAGTTATTTAAGTTGCTTAGCGTTTCGACACTGTGATAAAGACAGCCAATGACAAGAAAAAAATATATACTTCAAAATACAACAGAACAAAAACCTTCTTTCAAATACGAACTCTTTGCAAACATTCCGCAACAAATCAAAAACAAATGCAATCCAAAACACAAATACACAAAAGACATAATCCTTACCTAGTTCGAGTTTAGCCTCAACATCTAGCCACAGTTTCAGAACTATATATTCCGGATAAGGTAAGCCCCATCATCGATCGACAACAATCAAACAACAAAACAAGTCAAATTCTAAAGTTCACTTCATTAAACGGGCCTCTTTTTCATCAAACATTGAGCTTATTTATGTTGTTATCCTTATGAATAAGAAATTATAAAAAAAACACACACATTTGTATATATTTTTCAGCAAGGATTTAGTGGAATGCATTACGCGATCTCTTAACAGCAGTCTTTAAATATTGTTAATTATTTATTTAAATATTTGTAATTAAAAACAGTCATTAATTATTACAGTAGGGTATTTTGGAATGCATTTAATAATCTTCTATAAATATTTGAATCCCATAATTACTATTTAAACTATTATTTAAATATTGGTCATAAAAACAGTCATTAATCATTACTCACTGTAAGTGAAATTTGTCATTAACAATTACTTAGTAATTACAAATAAATGCAACGAAAAATAAAATTTTGATTATTAATTTGATATGTAAATTTCTCAAGTTGTTACAAAGTCTGTTTTACGCCGTCAAACTTCTTCAAATTTTGTTAAATCTGAGCCAATAGGCAAATAATTTCTTAAATAGGAGAATCGCATAAGGAAGCTCATCACTCAGAGTACGATATTTTCTCGCAGTGTATTGTCTGTCAAGGCTACAGCTGTATACGATTCATTACTTACTTTTCTGTACAACTAACCAATTTGGCTGTTTTTTATTCTTTTTTTGTCTCATAAGCATGTTGTCTAATTTATATGTATAATTTTTGTGTCAATATCTTTCGATATATCGTAATCCGTAACCCAAAAAAAGAGAGAAACTAATCTGTATGTGATTTAAAGAGTTCCAGGCTTGATTTTCAAATTGCGTTTTGTGTGTCTTGCAGTTTGTTCGCCTTCGCCCTGCGAATCGATAGCAACACTGACCGATGACGAGATGGCCAATGAGTTGGAGGTGGCGGAGACGGCGGACGAAGAGCGACACAGTGTGGAGAGTCCACACTCGGTGGCCACGACGCCCATCAATGAATCCCGCGAGAAACTGTTCCCCATGACGGGTGCAACAGGAGCAACTGCCTCTGGGTGTGCCACGCCCACACCCCAACATCTGTTCAACGAGAACTTTGACGAGTTCTCCGGCAGCGAGAGCAGCGCCCAAAAGCAGCGCAGCATGAAAAGCTATCTGCACACCTTCGATCGCCGCAACTCGGACACCAACTATCTGCTGGGCAGACGCAGTTCCGGCGAGCGTGTTAATCTCGCCGATGAGATACGCAAGCTGAGCGATCATCTCTTAATGCTCGCGGAGATTAACACCAAGTTGGGAGATGCAGAGGAAAACAAAGCAACAACCACAACAAGTGAAGAGAGCAGCTCCAAGCTGGAAGCGGGCAGCAAATGGACGAAGAGCATGAGCACGAGCACGAGCACGAGAAGCACGACGAGCAGCACGACGAGCAGCATTAGAACAACGGGTCGTGTTTCCACGCAGCTGCAGCAGAAGAGCAGCTCGCTGTCGATGCGACTGCAGCAGTCCATTGAGGAGATGCCCAAGCTGAGCAACGGGAGCAGCAAACAACAAACACAGTTCTACAATCGCAGCCAATCCACAGTGAACACCGTTAGCACGGCCAACGCACAGACGAATAGCAGCAGCAGCAGTAGCAGCATCGGCAGCAATCGCAGTCAAGTTCCACTCACTTCCAGTTTCACTTCCAGTAACATCTACACCGAGTCGGCGAGCAGTCGTCGCGCCAAATTTCGCATTAATCAAATGAGTCGCGATGTGCCAATCGGTTTACCCGATACCCATCAAACGGTTAATCTCGAGGAGGCGGCGAACACAACGAAAGATTGCCTACTGCATCTGCTGGAAAAGTACAACGAGACTAAGATACGCAATCCAGTCGGCCGACATCAGAGCATCAGCGTCGATTGGCACATTAGCGATAATCTGGAATATCGTTCGATGAGTTCCATCAATGCATTCTTCCAGCGTCACAGCCAGGGCAGCGGGGGGCAGAATGTGAAGCATATTCAAGCACAGCTGGAGGAGAAGGCAACGGGGAAATGATTACATTTAGAGCAAACTAAATATCATCCTCAAATATATTTGTATATAACTCATTGTACTATATATATCGTGTGGAAGAACACCAAAGAGAGTGTGTGGAACCTAATGCCAAACTCAGTTACAGTTAGTCAATTTCTATGTTCGCATGCATGAATTAAATTATTGATGTATTTGTCGTAAGTAATAAATCATATTTAATTTTACAAAATAAACTCAAAAATGAAAAACTAAAAGAGAACTGTTTATATTTTATAAAGAACAAGTGATACCCTTCCAACAGCAGCAACAACAAAATTAAGTCTCTCTTCGACGCTTCAAAAACGTCACAGATATTTCTGCCTCTATTTATTTAATTTCGTCTCTTTGCAATTGGTGCAGCAGCAGCATACTAGTTTTCTTTCACTTTCCTCTTCGCACTTTCCTTTTGGAGATGAGCAACTAGCCTTGAAAACTCATGCTCTATTTAGCTTTATTGTGGTTAGAAAAGCGAGTATAAATTAAGTGCTTTGCTTGCTTTCCTCTAGAAAACACCATAAATTCAATTACTTACTAGGTGTATTAAATTATCATAATTTGATTATTTTTATTAGGTGTTAGAATTTTAATTGTATAAATTAGCAGCCGATTAGCGTAGCGATGCGCAGTGACTGATCGTGTGGAATGTGTGGAAGCCAATGATCTCTCTTATCTCTCCTCAGAAATTGTCTATCTTTTTGTATCTTCGTTGCAGTTATTTCTGCTTCAAACTAGTGAAAGTACTCTAGTCGAGAGTATCCGCCTAGAAAATATTACAAATTACACTACTAAAAAATGAAAAACAAATTTTATTGGAAAACAAAAGTCAACTTAATAAGTGTACAAACTAAAATCGATACAAATAAACAAATTCAAGTCTACAAAAATAAAATATAAAAAAACAAACAACAACATATAAATGCATGTGTGTATGTGTGTTTGTACTCTTATACTGTAAGTATAAGAGTTGAAATTTGGATGATACAAAAATTGCAAATAGTTTCTCAGTTTTTTTGTTTTGTTTTTTCTGGTTTTTGTTTACTGGTGTTTTTTTTTATTGTTGTAAATATGAGTTGAAAAATTTTACACACATCATATGAATTATATATATAAATATTATGTGAATACTTTGGAGTTTGTTCTATATGCTAAGGCTTATCAAATAGGATGATCGATGTGAGGGTTATTCAATAATATAGGCTCTGCCTACGTATATAATAGTTTTTGTATGTAAATATATATATAATTAGAATTAGAATTAGAATTAGAATTATAATGTATAGCATTTGTTTTGTACATGTTAAGCAAAAATCGCTCTCATCAATTGCCAATCAGTTTGGCAACGCGATCGAAAGCAATTTTATACATTTTGTGAATATTGGCAATTTATGAAGTTTTGGTAATACTATTTAAGGAAAAAATACATATCATCAAAAGCGGACAAATTGGCAAAAATAATAAGCTTAATTTTCTAGTTGTGTTTACACTGGTCGAAAAAAGGACTTTTTGATTCAGCCACAAAAACTGAAACAAGAATAAATCAGACCTAAGATCAGATTTATAATTGTTAGTTTTAGGTCATATTTTTTAAGAGAAATCAATGTAACTCTGCTTTGACATATATATAAAATATAATAATTAATATATCGATATATAGAATTACAATATAAATATAGTAATAATAAAGCAGAGCAACATTAAGTTTAAACTTTGCAAATTTTAGCAGCAAAACCGAAAAATGTTGCTGTTAAAATTTACCAATTGAAATTTTACAAATGTTTGGTTCTTATAAATTTAAATTTTGTTTTTGTTTCTTTGTTGTTGTTGTTTTTCAGAAGTGTGTCTCTAGGTGTTTGTTTGTTGTTGTTTATCAAATAGAAATTACATAGTAGTTATGTTGTTGTTGTTTTTGTTGTTAAGAACTAATCACTTAGTTTATGGCATTTCTCACTAGAGAAATCTAAAAAGTTTCATTTAGCTCGCAGGTGATACTTAATGCTTACTGGCTAATGTTTGTTCTAGTACTAGTACTGGTTTTATTATATTGTTTTATCCATCGTTTAGTAAGTGGCATTTTAAACTAGAAAAGTAGTACTATTAGTTAATATTAGCAACTTTCGCCCTTGCACTGCACACAAAATTCTATAAATGAGTACCTAATAATGTTTGTTTGTTTGCTTTCTTTAAAAACTTATACAAAAATTGCTATAAATGTGGTTAAAAAAATTAAACATAATTCTTTTTTGTTGTTGTTTGTAGCAGCATTATAAAAATTACAAATAAAAATTGCAAATTGAGTAGAGTTTTCGGGTAATAATAATGAATTTTTAGTTGTGACGCGAACGTTTCAAGAGGCAACCATATTGCGCACCCAAACTGGAACTGGAGCCGGAATTAGTGCGCATCCGTTTGGCGGGTGAGATTTTCTTGGGTGCCTGTGGGAGACGCTTGCGCTCCTTCATGAACTCTGCAAAGGAGAGAAAAAACATGCACAGTTAGTAATTATTTTTAGGCATACAATTGGATAAAGTCAGCTGCTGGCAGCAACAGCAGCAGCAGCTACCCTTATTGAATTGTGATATATTGTCTGTGGCAACAGCAGGCGCCGCCTGTTTTTGCACATTTTGATTTCTACTCAAATTGGTGGATTGTGGCACGTGGCAGGCACAGACGCAGCCGAGGGTTGTTGCACAGGGATAACAAATAGGGTGAGGCCAGCCAGGTAGTCGGCTCTGGCTGCATAAAATTACACGCCCTGTCAGAAACTGGGCAAGTTTTCGTAGGCTTCGCTGCACAAAAGTACAGCTAGACAAGGCCAAAGCCTGAAAGCCTGAAAATGCGGGCTGTCCAGCGCAGACAACTATTTTTTTCTTCTTTTTTTTTATATATTTATGTTAATAACTTTGCCAAGTGGCATTCATAAAAAAAGGAGAAACGAGTAAAATTATACAAAAGCAATCAACGTTGCCCGATAAGTGCTGCTGCTTTGGCGGGCGCATTGTTTAGCTGCAGTTGAAGCAGTCTCCCCTCTCTCTCTTTCTCTCTCTTTTCCCCCCTCTAGATCTATGCCTCGAATGAGGTCAACCAAAAAGCAGAGCCAACACACACATCTGTTAGCATTTTATGCCCGCATGCAATGATCGCATCTATTTTTTTTGGATGAAAATCAACCCCCGCAGACGCAGGGGGATGTTGCGTGCATTGACTTTAAAAGCAGTATCACCGGGGAAGGGGGGTCGCTGTCAAACAGCTGCAACGATCTGTTTGCAACAAAAGCAACCCCCACTTTAACTAAAAATCACATAAAAACAAAGCTAATTATATGTGTTGAAGCACAACGAGCTGCGTTTGCCTTAAGACTATAATTTTGGTTTTCAGATCGAGCAACGCCCACGCGAGAGTTGAAAGTGGAAAGAAAACAAAAAGGGTTGCACAATGGGAAACAATTAAAGGGCAAACTATAGAAGGAGCAGAATTGATTTGGGAATGGGAATGGAAATGTATATGTAATTATAGATTTGAAAGTGAAAATAGCCAATGCCAGAAGAAGACTGCATTCAAGCAGCAGATAGGTTTGATGGGAACTGGCAAGTTGGAGACCCACTGAAAATTTGGAGCTATAAATCTGTTGTTCTTTAGATTCGATAATCATAATGCATATGTGGATACACATTTGAAATGGAAGATAGTTAGACAAATATAAAGAACTCTATTTAATATGCAGATGTGTTTGATCGCTGCTGTAAAGTTTGAGCTATCAATTAGCTGTCCTTTAGATTGAATAATAATTGTGCATATGCAGATAAATGTACATTTGAACTGGAGTAGAGACAGACCAAAATATTATAACTATAAACGATTGAAAATGCATTTGCTGTTTCCCAGATTGAATACCTTTATAATAGAGTAGAGATAGATAAAAAATAATTACTATTCAAGAAGAATTTAAGTTTGACAAGAACTGGAAGGTTTGTTTAAAGCATTAGCTTCTTTTCAGATTGAATAATACTAGTTGCCATTCAAAGCAACACATCAACGGGGTAATGGGAAATAAGTACCTAAAAGTCCCCTTTGTGCAATCAAGCATAGCGCCTGGGAAAGGGGAAAGGGGGACACGCAAGAGCGATCTGGAAAGTGAGGGGAATATAAGATACTCACCTGTGATTTTAGGCTGTCGCTTGCGCTGCTGCTGCTGCGCACTGGAATTGCAGCTGACGCCGCCGGTTGAGGAGGAGGATGTGGATGTGGCAGCGGAGGTGGCAGAGGAGACAACGCACAAAGCAGCCGCCGAAGAAGTGGACGCAACATGCGTCAACGACTCATCCTGCGAATCATACTCCGTATCCGTATTTGAGTCCAGCGAGGAGTTGATCAGATTCTCGCGATCGGCACGTTCACTGAGCAATGCCTCCATTTGAGTGGGCGTCGCACTGCACTGCTCGGGACGCACATGTGCGGCCCGGATGAGGGTATACATCTGTGGTGCAAAGTGCGATTCCTGCGTACTCACACGCTTCCAAATGAAGCTGGCATTGGAGCCGAGCGGACGATCAGCACGGAAATCATAGCCCCACTTTTGGCTGGCACATTCCGGATAGAGATCCAATTCCGTGCTGAACAAGGAGCTGAGATGGAACATAATTGTTAATATATTTCTATTTATATGTATATTTAATAAAGTGATCTCTAGGAAATTTAAAAGGTTTCGCTTGTGGTGTGGATTTTGAAGTGTTTATAATTATTTATAATCAACTGATTAATGTATTTAAAATGCAGCACTTAATAAAGTGTGAATATTTATTTATTAAGTGCTGCATGAACCGTTAAATTCAGAGATTCACAATTTACTAAATTTTAAATAAATATATCAAATTGTAAAATGCACAGAAAATTAAATATTATATTTTATTTCGGCATATTTACAATTTCAGCAAGTACTAAAAAATTGTTATTGTTATTATTATAAAAATTAACTGCATTTTACATAAATAAATTAAGTCGTAAAATGCACTGAAAATTACATATTCCACTTTATGTGCATAACTACAATTTCAGAACGTGTTAAAAAATAGCTGCATATTAAAAATGTTGGTTTTAATGCACTCAAAATAAACTCTTCTAATTTCGCCAGCGATCACTGTACCAAATTTTTGTTGCACTCACGTTTTGGCCTCCTTCAGCGATGCTGTCGTCGCCGTCGTCTGCGCAGAGCCAAAGAGATTGCGCTTGACGTGATCCAATTTACGGCCGCAGGCCAAATTGCGACTGACCGCTGGACTGGCGCTCATGTTGCAGAATTCACTCACCACAACCGAATGGAGAAAGCGTGCACTGACCATGTTGTTGTTGCAGTTGCTGCAGAGTTTTGTTTTGGATGAATTTCTGTATTGGGCTGCGATGCGACGCAGTTTTGCTGCCTACGCTTTGGACACTTGTTTGCGAAATTACGTGACACGAAATGTCTAAGTTTTGCCGCCAAAACTTTTGTTTCTTTGTGCTCGCCTGTACGTAAAGAGGGGCGAGCTCACACAGTACTTACACACACACAGGCGTGTGTGAGTCTCCAAATCTCGTTCGAGGTTGCGCTAGTATGAGTGAGTGAGCGTTATTGCTTGTGTGTGTGGAGCACAGTTATTTGTTGGTGTCTTTTGCTTTTGCGTTTTAAGCACTACTCGTTTGAAAAAAGTGAAAATTGTGTTGTTGCCGTTTTGTCGAGTATTTGTTTAGAATTATGATATAAACAAATGCGCTGCAAACTGTGTTTTTTTTGTCCACTTCAATTTGCTATTTATTTTCGCTCGAATTTGCTGCGTTCTGTTCTTATTGGCCACACTCAAAAAATGCCACTCAAAATCCAAAAAAAAACTAACGAGTTGAGCACATAAATTGAAGAAACTTTTGTTCAAGGTCTGATCGTTTGTGTCTGCACTTTTTTCAGTTTATTTTCTCATTCACCACTAATGTTGTAAAATATTATACTTTTTTTTCGGTATTTCGCGTTTATGAGTATATTTTTCGTTACGTTTGAAGTGGCGTGCGCACATTGAGCACATTCCCAACTGAGCTCGACGAGCAGAACAACAAAACTGAACGTACGTAAACGGTTAAAAATTATATTTATATGCGGATGACTTGTCACTCTGAGAGCGTAAAATTTACTCTCTTGGTCGCTCACTGACTGCGAGCACACTGCACGCAATGTTCTTGCCATGCTAGCTAGCTGGCACTGAACGGCTGAAGAGAGCTGTGTATGCAGCCAGAAACTGATAGCGGCTGTACAGAGCTACATATATGCAAAAAGTTGAATGCATGTGTTCTGTTAGCATTTATTCTTTGTTTTGAGTTTGTTGTTAATATAACTACTATACGGAGGTGCAGTTATTATTTTTCTTCAAGTAGAAAATCGCTATTGTGCTTATTAAAGCTAGCTGAAAATCTCATACTTAGCTGTTTTTCAGCCAGATCAGCAGCCAAGAAAGACACGCTGCCAACTCTGTGCTCAAATCCAGTCGCTCTCGCTCTTCGAGCCAGAGAGCAAGAGTGCGAGACAGAGAGTGAGCAAGAACAACAACCACAAAAAGAAACGTCAAACAACCACCGCAGCGTTGCCATACAACGTGCTTGTCTCGTCGACACAGCAACCCTCGAATTCAAAATGATCGAAGAAGCAGCAGAAGCAGCGCTGCTCTGTGTTTTTAAATGCTCTACTCCAAAATTAAGCATAACGATTTGAATGAGCAATTTGCAATGTGACGTTAAGAACTCTAACCAACTATATCGATAAGAGCATGAGATATTCGCCTTGCTGGAAATTCCATGCTCTCTTCTGCTTGTTGTTGTCTGGTCTTGTCTGGTCTGGTCTGGGTTGGAGCTGTACTTTTGTTGAATGCGTGGATGGGTAGATAAAAATGTTTTGGTTTCGGTTTGTTTAACCTAAAACTGGATTTTGTTGTTGTTGTTTTTGCCACTAGTAGCGCAGTGGAAGCAAAGTCAGATGAATTGTATTTAGGCCGGCAGACAGTTTTCACTTTCCTATTGTAACTGGGGGCCATCAAATGTGGGGCACACTCTGAAAACTGTACAACAAAAAAATGCATCAATGGTCATCAGACTGTAAAGATAATTTAACGGTTCTGTTTTTGGTTTTTTTTTTACCTTTAAACCGTTACTTACATATCTTTGAAAATGATATGAATTTCCCAAGCTTTGAGTCGTTGCTATTTAAGTGCAAAATCGTAAAAAATTAAATTACATTTGTCGGGGCAATAAAATTCGATTTATATTGTTTGCACAAATGCAATTAAAGCGCACACAAAAAAAACGACAAGAAAAAGAATTCAAAACTAAAGACATCATTTGCTTTTGTGCCTTTGCACTTCACAAAAAAAAAAAAACTGAAAAAAGACAAAAAAACCGAGAAAAAAGGAAGAAAAACGTATTGTAATTAAAACCATGCCCCGAGTGCAATCACCCCAAAAAGGCAAGCGACGAAAAACCGATCTATCGATCGATTAGGCAGCCGAGTCGAGAGACTTGGACTCGCCTCTCCCTATAGACGATACCCTGTGCCCTACCAAGTGCCAAGCAGACACACCGCAGAGTTCTGTTTATGGGACACACCCTCCAAAAAAAAAAAACACAAAAAAACCAATGAAAAAATATAAAGGAACGTAAATTTACACAGTTTTTAACAAATTTGGTATCAGAAATTCTGCCGGCGTTGAGTTGCAGTCATGCCTGAAACATAAACAACTCAAGATCTCATGGTGGGGTAGCCAAATATATATATATATATAGAGAGAGTTCGTGATCCCTTTACGTAATTTCCTCAAGTATGTGCAGGATGTCCTGAAAAACTATATGGGTTGCATTTTGCTGTGTAAACACACGGAAAAAGGCGTCGAATTGAGAACGAACGAAAGAAAAGAGGTAGCTCAATTTATCAACACACAATGGGGTGTTCTTCAAGTGCTACTCCTAATCCTTTATAAGGGCAGCCTCATCAAAGGATTGCTCAACGTTTTCGTTTTGGAACGTGCGGGTTTTAGATGCGTATTTGTTTATCCATTGAATTAAGCCAATAATGCTGGTTGATAATAACCTAAGAGCTCTCTGGCAGATGATATGTTCTTCTTATCCACAAAATTTGACATTAAAACTTCAGATCAGAGAAAAGTATGTCAATATTGTTTCTAAATTAGATAAATTAGGCCCCCAATTCTTAGTAAAATTTGTTAATATTTTATCAAGGTTTCACGTTTATCGATCGATCAATATAGAAACTAATAGTTGTGAAGAAATTGAAACAAATTGGATAAGCAATGAATTACTATTATATCTTATCCAGCAAGCTTGGCATTAAAACTATGAAACAAAATATTCTATGCAGAACAGAGAACAAATTTGTCAATGTAGTTTATAAATTACAAGATAAGTTCGCATTATTAATCAGTCAATTTATGTCCAATTCTTAGTTAAATTTGTTAGTCATCTAATCTATGTTTTATTTTTATCGAGCAGTCAACATCAATACTAATAGTTGCAAAGAAATTTAAACAAATTTGATAAGAAAAGCATTATTATTACAAGTTATAAACCGCGCTATTCAATGGTCTTAAATTGGTCTTAGTTCCATAAATGCCCTTCATTTGACTGATAAGGCGGATAAGCCCAAGTCGTTCTTTTATAGCACTTGGTCTACGATAAGCGGCACAAACAAGCAAACAATAAACAATGCCCCAAGTTGAAGGTCGCCATTGTCGGAATTTTATTATTATCTCATAGAAGAAACCTCAACGGTCAACGATTCTGGTGCTGGTTCTGTATAAAATATACGTTACACTCATTTCAAATGCACCACGCCTTATCGCACCGAGCGGAACATAGACTATCAACAGACACCCCCCAAGATATACACCAAATACGAGAAACTTAACTAAGTATACACATATCATATGCCACGTGTTCCTAGCGGGAGTTCTCCCGTTTTTTTTTTTCTGGAGTGTTCAGCTAGCGTGACAGAACAAGTAACGTACAAAATTATACAAGATATATTTAACATTTACCCATATAGCATAGCGGGTCTTGCGCTATAAGGAAATTGCCATAAAATTGTTTAGCTCACGAACTGTGACCGCAAGCCCAATTCCGACTGAGATACTCTGGGGCAGGTGCGCTATGGTTAAGGATATGTAGAGGTATTTTTATGCTGAAGGGCTTACCATGAAATTATTCGCAGAACGCAGCGGAAGTGTTCTCGATTGGGTGTAGTCAAGTCGAACAGTCCATGGGAAAATTGTATTTTTTAAATGAACTGAAGTTGTGTGGGCTTACAAAAAGAAATTGGTTATTTTCCCAGACTTAGCAGTGCTTTTTACTATATCATTTAGAAATATAGTAGTTACTTACTATTTTGACAATCTTAGAAGTGCTTTGAACTATGTATTAAGTATTTATTATAATATGGAAAGTGTTCAGAGATTAGTTAGGATATGTTCAAGTAATCTAATCAGAGGAGCTTGTTATGCTTTAATAACTAATAAATTCTCAAAATTAAGATATTCTTGTAGGTCGATCATTGGAATAACGTATAGATATCGATCTCTTATCAATAAAATAAATAATATAATTATATATATTATTATTATTATTATATAATTATTATATTTTTTGGAGGATAACTCAATTACTGAGCAACAAATACAGACTTTAAATACTTAAATATCGACCATTAAGTTTTTCAAGTGAGCAAATGAATACAAAAGTCATTATAATAAATTGAAAGCTATTCTTCAATCTTATACTGTCTCAAAAGGAACACCTCTAAGATCTAAATTTGTCACTTTCAAACGTATTCTTCTAAGATGTCAAAAACTGCCCCTTTTATATACAATTGTGTGATTTCCATTAACTCAAAATCTTTCCGTACGATCGTTGAACCCCTGGCAAATGACCAGTCATTTATATATACAAAACAAAAATCGTAGTTTCAGGACATTTATAAATGACTTGTGGCTTATCTTTTGGACAAATTGTTTGCGGTCAACGCTGGAGGTTTGTTTCGACAGACGGGATCATCTTTAACAAATCGTCTTTGATGGTTGTTGGTTTGTTGTTTTTGAAATGCAATGCAAATATTGTGTGGAAAAGGCTAATATGCAAGTATGCAAATATTATACCTGGCTACCGTACTGCAAACAGAAAATCCTTTTGGGCTACTGTGCTACTTGCAACCGCAATAACAATCATCATCAATCATGCAACACACACACAAAAAACACACACACACTTGTTCCAGGCCCAAAAACCAAAAATAAAATGACAACTCATTTTCTATTTTATTGGAACAACTTGCCGATAAAGAAGGACGGAGAGAAAGGTATATATATATATATATATATGGAAAGTGCGTTGTGTGAAAAGGTTCCTCGCTGGAGTGTTTTTCCCGGTAAACGCGTGTTGAGCCAAAACTTGTTTTTATCAACTTCACAAATGTATAAATATTTATGGAAATGCATTTGCAGCACCATCAGCAGCCGCAGGGAAAACAAACAAAAAGTCAACGCCAAGTTGACAACAGAATCTGTGTGTAACTTAGGTCAGCAAAAAAAAAAAAACTAAATATAAGAAACTTCACTCTCTATTTGTATCTAAGTTTCTATGTACCTTTGTATCTTTGCTTTGGCTCTGTGTTTGCTTAGTTTATCATCAGATGCATCGCTGTTGTTGCTGCTGCTGCTGTTGCACCTACCCCAAAAAAAATCCAACAACTTTGGATGCATAATAAAAAACGTTTTCAATGCCCCAGAGGGCAACGTTTTGTCGACTGCAGTCGACTGTATAAATAATAATAAAATGCATTTATGACTCTCTGATTTGGTGAGAAAACGTGTGCAGCGTTGGAGCATTGAGAATACATCTTGGCTTTCACAAAAAAACAGAAAGAAGAAGTAAAATAAAAATCCTTTCAGGAACCTTTTGCTCAACTCAAATGCGCAACAAAAACAGGTTGAGCCATCAAAGTAAGAAATGAGAAACGAGTGAGTTTGTTGCACAGAGGAGTGCTCGACTTGAGGTTATCCTCTTTTTCATATATTGTTCTGTTTTGGGATATTGATAAATCTATATAGCAATAAAAATAAATGAACTGTTTTAACAAGAATTGAAATATTAATAGTGTACTAAAAGCCAAATTTATGATTTTTAATACAATTTCTGTGTTTTCAACTGTGTAATACAGTTAAAATATATATGTATGATTTATATAAGCTCACTAATATTTAATTCCAATTAGATTGAAGCATTGGCATTCCTCTTATATCATTTGTGGGCTACAGGGCATACACACGAACGAAGAAATGTTAGGTAGTTAGGAATCGCGTCTCGGACAGGCTTATAGAGCCAGTCAATGAGGCAGGCAGGTAGATGAATTGGGGGCAGTCAATCACAACAACGCTGCGCAGTCGCAGACAAATTTATTAGAAGGTCCCAGAGCGTGACCCTTTTTTTAATTCTCTTTTTTTTTATTTCAAAAAGACCAAACTGAAGAAACTAATGATAAACGAAACGCAGGAAAAAGAACGCTAAACACGTGTACAAAAAGAACAACAACAACATCAACAAGAACTAAAGTTGGGTTCCAGTTTCAGAGTTGGATTGAAAGACGTATTGGGTTGATTGTTAAGATTGCTTGCTGTTGTCTTGGGTATCCCATAAGCCGTACTTCTTGCCCACCGTTTGCTGCCAGAGACGCAATCCGCCTTCCTTTGAGCCCGATGCAAAGACCTCGCCATCGGGACTGTACTTGATGGAGCACACTGAGTCTTCGTGTGCCACAAAGCTCTCCAAGCACTGTCCACTGGCATAATCGAATCTGTGGATGTGATTACCTGCCGCACACACATACGTCTCTTTGGCGGGATGCAAGGAGGCGCCACTGACACGCATCGGATGCTGACGATGCTGCAGTATCTGAAAGCGTTCCACATCCAGAAAGATGACACTCTGATCATAGGCGATAGTCACAGTGCGTCCATCAGCATTCAGTTCCAGTGATTTCGCATGGTGTGGCAGCTTTATAGAATGCACTTGCCATCCACTCCGCAGATCCCAGAGTCGTATGGAGCGATCATGGGAGGATGAGAGCAGTGCCCGATCCTCGCAGCAGAACATCACATCGCGTACCCCTCTCGACTGTCCCTCTAATATCATAGCCATGTCCGGCCTATCCAGTTCACACAGATAGAGGTCTGTATCCAAACAGTGACAGCGTTCCAGACAACCCACAGCCAGATATGGTGATTTGGCGGCAAGTGCCACACAACGCACCGGGCATGGCGACTCAAACTTTGTCAGCTGTTGGCCACTGGTTGCATTCCAGATGCGAGCAGTGAAATCCTCGCTGCCAGTGGCCATAAGTGTGGCATCCCCATTGATGTCCACACTGAGCATCGCCTTATCACTGTTCCTCTCCCTCACTTTCCCAATTTTTCTCACCCAATCTCCCGTGTCACCGTGCCGCAATATAGCCTGTCCATCCTTGGAGGCCGATGCCAAATAATATCCCGAATCGCAGATCTTGCTAAAGGCCAACTGGACCACATCTTCCTGGTGACCCTCACACTCCACTGGCCCCTCCATTGTCTATTTAAAATTCGCTATTCGCTTTAAGAATTCTGTTTTTACAATATTTTTGTTGATTTATACTTTTATACCTTTTCGTTTGATTTTTGTTTGAAAGTGCTTTGAGTCGATTGATTGCAATATCAGCTGGGAGTTTTTAAGCAGCGACTACTGTGATGGAAGTATGAAATCTTCTAAATTTCAAATGAATTCTAAATTATCTGATTTTTTATGAAGAGATTAGGATTTGTTAAAAGTCATTTCCAGATAGAGATACAGATACAGGTCAGATACAGATTCTCCTAATTACAATAGAAAAAATATCCAACAGATGCCTTACTTTGCTGTGATTCGTATACATTTAATAACTGTTGAAAAACTAAACGAAATCTCAAATTTAGCAAGGACTCTGCTGGTTTTATACATCAATTACTTTGTTGTTGACTTGGTTCTTGTTAATGCAAGTTTGTAAAGCAGCTGGATGTTATCCAAGTGTGAAGAAGACAAGCTAATTAGCATTTCGAATGAGTTTTGGCAATTACTTGAATTCATCCACGCAGCGCCCGAGTACATTTTGTGTGGATCTTGAGCATTTTTGGGAAATCCGTTTAATTTCCTCGAGCTGCCAGCAGCAAAAGATGCACAACTGACAAAGGATAAGTCGAGTCAATTGCGGGCGTGTTTTTTCTGTTAGTCTTGCGGTTTGGCTCTTAACACAAACACAGCCACACACTCACAATTGGCTAAAAAGCAGGTAACAGACAGCAGAGAGATATGGCTAAAGGACCCAGAAGTGAGCCAGAAGTCAGCGCTCTGCATTGTCTCGTCTCGTTTGTGTGTGTGTGTGTGTGTGTGCACAGGTGTCATCATCCTTGACAGAGTCCCTTGTTGTTGGTGTAAAAAACACTTGAAGGCATCGCACGCGCTTCCTAAAATTGCTCACATGTCGCCGCCTCGGGAAGCGTTCATCCTTCGTCCTTTTGTTGCGAGCGCCTAATGAAAGCAAAACGTTCTGAAATATGAATTGAATCTGCTTTGAGTGCATTTAATATACATTATGCTTTCGTACACTGCTCTCTCTCACTCTTTCAGCACCACCCCCTCGTTAATATCCTTGGCTGTCAGCGTCCCTTTGACTTCCTGCGAGTAGTTTGCATACAAAGAAAAAATGAAATTTAAATATATATATATATATGTATATATAAAAAAGTGTATGTGCGCCGTATAATATCCGCCGAAACGTTTAACTCAGATTAACAAGTGATGACTGATACGACGCAAAGTCTGCCAGAAAATACACTCTCGGAAATCCTTGGGGCGCTGTGTGCTTTTTATTAAATTAAAAGAGGTGAGCTCAAAGTGCGGGAATCAGTTTGACTTTGAGGACTACAGCCAGCAGCAGTAGCAAGGAGCAAGGAGCAAGGAGCAACGAGATTGAATTTAGTTAGCAGACGCCTCTTCTTCGATATTTTCTTCTTTTTTTTTGGGAGTTGACAGCTTCCGTTCAGTTGTTTGGCTTAAGATAATGTGTAGATTGTGTGCATATTAAATGTCAAAGCTGTTAAGGTAGGCAACTCACAGGCTTGAGCTCGGAAAGCTGTTGAAAAGGATGTTTAAAGGATATACTAATTAGATGCTAATTTTATAGATATAATGTAGCTGTAAGCAACTGCAAATTGGAAGCTATCCAAGTAAGCATTTGTGGTTAAATATAAAATTAAATGCTTTGATTTTTTTAGAGACCAAAAACTGTACAAATTAATTGAGTATGTATAACGAATAAAAAAGAACCAATGTACATTAGCTATATTGAGTCCTTCTATAGAAGCAAACGTTTAGATTGACAATTAGAAGAAATTGCATTAAGAAGTAAATTGATTGCCTAAGTAAATAAGAGAAATGTACAAAATTATTGTGTAGATAGCACAACTAAATATGAAGAAACCAAATTAAATCTGTAGAAACCATCCTTTTTAAATTAAATAAAACTATAGTAGAAGAAATCCAAACGTTTAGATACTCCAGAGAAGGATCAACAAGAGACCATCATTAACAGCATCAATGCTTTCTTCTCGGCTCACAATCGAGGCATAAACCACACACTCAACCACCACAAAATGCAATGACCCACAAGACGTCAAGTATGGGGATTATGCAAACAGAAGATCATTAGTGAAAGTAAGATCGATACAGGGATCAATGTACCCATATTTGAACTCTGACCAGAAACTGGCGTTAAGTGGACAAAATGCCAGCAGAAATGCTGTCAATTTCTATAGTCTTTTGGCCCGAAAAATAGAAAACCGCAAATTGCAGACTTACCCCCTGAAGGTAAGCAGACAGAGAGAGAGAGAGAGAGAAAGTGAGTGAGAGTAGAGAAAGGTAAAGAAAATTGATACCTGAAACCTCGATAAGAAAATGTCGATCGAACATTTTGGCAAGTCTGAAAGTCTGTCCCCTTCCCTCCTTTGGAAGACATAAACAATCTCATTGTGCGCACTCGAATCAAATGATGTGTGAGATATCAATTGTCAAATTGACAATAGGAATTGACAGATCGGTATCTGTAACGTTCCAATAGATGCGGATGCTGATGCCTCGTCTCCTCTTTGCACCGTAATAAAATTAGAAGTTTATTGATTTGTCTTGACACATTTCGCACACAGCCAAAAATTGAAAGAAGGCACTGGGAATTTTTTGAGATTGATGTAAAATGTGAGCTACTCTTTGCTGCCATATTATCAATGGGAGTGGCCCCTGCTGACTTTCTCATTTACTACTGCTGCTGCTGCTGCTGCTTTCCTTACCCCTTGCTGATTTCCTGTTGTTCTATAAAAATTATATGCAATTACAAATGTACTGGGCATTTTATACATTTGCTGTCGCTGAGTTTGCCATAAAGTGCTCCTTTTTATGAGTCCCTGTAAATATTTTGATGGCAAGCGCTAAAATATTCGTTGGACTTCCGCTGACGATAGCCAATTTTTCAGTTTCTTCATTTTTCTTCCACTCCCATATAAACCATGCTGCCAATGATGATAAGGTTCGACTTCTGGTTGTTGTTGTTGCTGCTTGCGATGCCTCCATTTCCGCAGTGACGAGCTGACAAATGAAGCAACGCTTCCGCTTCAAGTGTCCCTGTTGGACTACGCCCCGTTTTCCAAGTCACTTTCGATTTTCCAATAGACAAACCAAACTATCATTAATAGTCTGACTTGGCGTTTATCGTTTCGAGTAGACTTCGCGTAGACTTTTTAAAGTTGTACTAATTATTATTAATGTTTTCATAAATGACTTGTAGCCGAAGGGCTGTTATTGAATGATGCCGCCAGTTTTGAGCAATGAGTTCATTTTATTTCTTTGCCTGCTGGTCATAGAATCGAAAGCCAAGTCAAAGTGGGTCAGTGTGTAGATTTTTTGAAAAAGGGTAAATCATTATTTTGGCTTCGATTTTGTTTCTTCGTTTTTCTTATAGCTAATATGAAACATTCCTCAATCTCATGTGATATTAACCATTCAAAGCACATCATAAAATGTCAGTTTATGTCTAAGTGCAAAGAAAAAGTTTTCCCATGTTGTTTTTCCGTTACTCAACCGACGTTTATCCCTTGTAAAACTCGTGTAAGCCCCAAATTAAATTATGCAAAAAAAAAAAGGAAAGAATGAAGAACACGCTCTACATCATGTTAAAAACGCTGCTCAAGTGATCAATCCAAAACGTACAGTTTTTGACACTTCAAAGTGATGGCAGAAGGGAAATTGCAACCAGTCTCAAAATTCGCCATGGCTGTCGGATTCACAGAGAGAGAGAGAGAGAGACAGAGAGAGAAAGGGAGAGAGAGCGAGAAACTTTCTCTGATCTCAACGGACGCGCACATATCAATCAAAGTTCGTCACAGTGTCGGGAATTATGTCACTCGCTTACTCAAATTGCAGGATTGACGGAACTGATGGACTGCATGATGGAATGATGCTTGCAACTGATTTGCATAGTCGCAAAGGACACTTCCAGTGGCAGCTGTTGCACCACATTTTCCCATATGGTGGTTGGTGAAAAAAAACTTTTGAGAAAAACCCATTGAAAACTTTAAGTTTTTTATGCCATTTCTGTGTGATTTTCACTGCTGACAGCCGGGCATCAATCATGGATTTTATGTTTTCATGTAAGCAGATACCTTTTAAGATAATTTTTTCTTAATTTCTATAGAGCATAGTCTTCTCTTTTTTTTTTTTTTTGAATTAAGCTAAAAGTATTTAGCATATGTTTAATTAAAATTTGTTATATGATACTTTTGTGAGCTGAGGAAAATGCTCGCTTGAGTTGAGGGAAATAGGCACTGAGGGTTAGTTGTCGCATATGTGTGAAGTATGACAGCTGTTGAAATGATTTTTGAAATATTTTCAGTTTTAATAATAGCCGACTTACCTACTAATAAAGTCATTTGCGAAAGTAGCCCACAATTTAGCACAAAAACTACCCAATTTCTGTAGGATTTGCAACTTGATGCCACATATATCAATCAATTGTCAAATGGGGTGCCGATTTAATGATCATTTTATAATGGAGCAATGAGCATTAAAATTTAGATATAGCCAGCTGCTTGGCAGTAGCCATAAAAGTGGCTACCAAATACTTTATAGATCTCTGGCAAACAAAAGCCTCAATCTGTTGTTTATGACCAGCGCAAATTGGTTTATTAAATTGCCCGGTTCAGCTGGCTTTTCACATGTCAAATAACTTGGCATTTAAGAGGAAAGAGATACCGCTAAGACGTTGTAAGAATTTGGGTTTCTTTTTTGGGGGGGTAGATGTTATCTGTGTCAGCTCCTTAAGAGCCTGCAATCGCTTCCTGTCGCTGCACAGCTAATTACATCCAGGATAACAATGCTAAACAGGAAGCGGAAACTAAAGTGGCCGCTTGGATGAGTCTTCTAACTAAGCAGCTAGCCCAAAAGGCAATGTCACACAACAAAAACACACACAACAAACACACACAGCAGCTACAAACACGCAACTAAGCAAATTTAAATTACGTGCGCGTCGCTCCGGGCGCATTCATTAAACGTCTGCCCGATAATTAACGCCCTTATGCAGGGACATCAACTACTCTCCGTCCAGTTCAGCTCAGTCCAGGTCAGGCCAGTCCAGTCCAGGCACAACAATACCATTACCAGTGTCTGCAGGATAAACTGTCCCGTGGGCCATTGTGACTAATTGATTCGCTCAAACAAATGTGTCGCGACGGGTTTTCCTCATCCTCTCCCTTTCTCTCTCACTCTCTCTCTCTCTCTCTCTCAATTTGTTGCGTTGAAATTTGCGGCGGCTAGTTAATCGCATTGTAATGTCACTTGAATAGATTTCTTTTCCTTTTTTGGAAATATTTTATCTCTTCCAAAAATGTATTTAAAACTAAATTTTGCATGCTCTGCCTTCATTTTGAGAGGGGAAACTTAAGATTCGCTTGGCTCAAAGTGTGCTTGTATAGCACTCAAATGAGCTGAACAATAACTGATAATCAGTTGTTATAAAGGGAATCTTAACCATGAAGACGGAAATCACAAATCTATGGCTGAAACCGATCTGTAAAGAATTTAACATGACTTTGGAACTGGAATTGCGTTTCTAAACTTTAAGAATAGTATTAATTTAGAGGTCAAACTTGAGGTCGAATCTGAGCTCGATTATTTTTAGATACAACTTTCATGTTTCTAAATTAGAATGCAGTATTAATCTAGAGATCAAACCATGTCCAAAAGGACCTGGTTTTTAAAAATCGGTTCAGTTCTGACAAAGTTATGGAATGTACAAAATATGACAAACTAAATTTCAAAGTCTGTGCATGAATTTCGAGTAAAATTCGAGTTTTTAAATTAAAATGTAATATTCATGTATATTACGTAATATACTTCCTGAACCAAGTCACGCAGGAAAGAATTTCATTTTGCTGCCAAGGGTTCTAAATGGGGAAACTCTTCGCTGCTAAGGAAGTCATTTTCTTGCTGCGTCATTTCGAGTTTTGTTTTATAGGAAATAAAATTAATATTTTTAGTTCACTTCAAGAGTTCAAGAATGCAGCCCACGACCTTATGCACTCCACATATATATATATATATATATAATTCCATGGAAGGGGGTAGGGGGTAAGGGGAACTACTCAAAACTATGCCATTTCGGCAAAAATTATTGACCCGTGCGGGGCGCATTGAAGTGAAGCAGTTTGGAAAAATGCTCAAGTCACAAACGGACGGAGGGACAGACAGACTGAAGCATGGGTCTGACAGATATAGGCTCGTCTTGGAAGAAGCCGCCGTCTAAGGAGAAAGAGATAGAGAGAGTCGTGGTGGGGGTAGGTGAAAAACTCGCTCAAGTGGTTTTTCTATTTAGGAGCAACCCTTTCAACTATCTCCGGCATGGATAACTGTCAGGGATTACATGCGGATTGGGTTCCGTGTGTTTCTGGGCTGAAAGGAGGCTGTCGCTAACAGTTCTCCAGACCAGTTTACGATGAGGAGTGGCGGGGGTTAGGGAGGTTGATAGGAATGGCCAACTGCCCGCAGCTGTGATGCTGACTTATTGAAATTAATTTTGAAAGGTAGCTTCAGGCGCGCCCTTTTGTTTTAAGAAAATATCCCTCGCTCTCCCTGGCAATCACTCATAATAATTATGTTGCATTGTTGTTGCTGTAACGTTGTTTTTTTTCCCCTCAGTAATGATTCAATTAACGGCCCAGCTGACCAATGTCCTCGACTCCTCTTTTATATTTATGTGTCATGTGGGAAAAACAAAAGGGTTTGTGTGGAAAGTATGCAACCATTTACATACATATATATATATATATATAAATTTGCATACGAGCATTTTATCTGGGGGTTGTCTCATCTGCGCTTTTCTCTGATTACAAGTTCCTTTCTCTCAGACTTGTCATAACTTTGGCTGCCAGAATTTATGTGAATGGGTTTCATCCTTTATCCTTGACTCTGTCTTCTTGTTGATGGTCATTTGAGATGCGTGAAAAGCATTTGTAAAGATTTTACATAGGGTGGCCTTCTCATCTAAAGCTTGTTTGGCTCTGTAATATTAAACATCAGGTAAAATCATTTTACATTCAAAATAAAAGTTACAAGAGTTTTTCATTAAATTTTGCAGCAAATTGCGATGAGTACTTTATAAATCAAAGCGTATTTAAGATATTGCCATAAATGAATCTTTCATTCTTCGGGATTTTACATTTATATATCAGAATATTTGTATAATAATAATAATAATTTATTAAACCCTTCCACTTCCACTTTTCGAAGAGAATTTAAAACTTTTCAGCTCGTATTAATCTTCTGGCAATTACTTCATAAGGCCTACAATCACAGTAGTCGCTGCTTAAAAACTCCCAGCTGATATTGCAATCAATCGACTCAAAGCACTTTCAAACAAAAATCAAACGAAAAGGTATAAAAGTATAAATCAACAAAAATATTGTAAAAACAGAATTCTTAAAGCGAATAGCGAATTTTAAAAAGAGAATGGAGGGACCAGTGGAGTGTGAGGGTCACCAGGGAGATGTGGTCCAGTTGGCCTTTAGCAAGATCTGCGATTCGGGATATTATTTGGCATCGGCCTCCAAGGATGGACAGGCTATATTGCGGCACGGTGACACGGGAGATTGGGTGAGAAAAATTGGGAAAGTGAGGGAGAGGAACAGTGGTAAGGCGATGCTCAGTGTGGACATCAATGGGGATGCCACACTTATGGCCACTGGCAGCGAGGATTTCACTGCTCGCATCTGGAATGCAACCAGTGGCCAACAGCTGACAAAGTTTGAGTCGCCATGCCCGGTGCGTTGTGTGGCACTTGCCGCCAAATCACCATATCTGGCTGTGGGTTGTCTGGAACGCTGTCACTGTTTGGATACAGACCTCTATCTGTGTGAACTGGATAGGCCGGACATGGCTATGATATTAGAGGGACAGTCGAGAGGGGTACGCGATGTGATGTTCTGCTGCGAGGATCGGGCACTGCTCTCATCCTCCCATGATCGCTCCATACGACTCTGGGATCTGCGGAGTGGATGGCAAGTGCATTCTATAAAGCTGCCACACCATGCGAAATCACTGGAACTGAATGCTGATGGACGCACTGTGACTATCGCCTATGATCAGAGTGTCATCTTTCTGGATGTGGAACGCTTTCAGATACTGCAGCATCGTCAGCATCCGATGCGTGTCAGTGGCGCCTCCTTGCATCCCGCCAAAGAGACGTATGTGTGTGCGGCAGGTAACCACATCCACAGATTCGATTATGCCAGTGGACAGTGCTTGGAGAGCTTTGTGGCACACGAAGACTCAGTGTGCTCCATCAAGTACAGTCCCGATGGCGAGGTCTTTGCATCGGGCTCAAAGGAAGGCGGATTGCGTCTCTGGCAGCAAACGGTGGGCAAGAAGTACGGCTTATGGGATACCCAAGACAACAGCAAGCAATCTTAACAATCAACCCAATACGTCTTTCAATCCAACTCTGAAACTGGAACCCAACTTTAGTTCTTGTTGATGTTGTTGTTGTTCTTTTTGTACACGTGTTTAGCGTTCTTTTTTCCTGCGTTTCGTTTATCATTAGTTTCTTCAGTTTGGTTCCTTAAATAGTAAAAATAAAAGTAATTAAAAGCAAATAAATATCCTAGTTAAGACATCTCTATAACTTGATCCCATCTGATATATTCATTCAATTAAAATACATTTTATAGTTAAATTGCCAAGTTTCTCTGATCAAGAATACTTTGAGGAATATTTATTTATTTATTGTTGACTAACTCCAAAGATTAAAAATTCAATTGAAATGAAAGACTTCTTTGGTTATTGGTAATATTCATTCCATTCTGTATTTACAATTTAATTTTTAATGTGTTAAGTTTACAAATACATAGATATTTTAATAAAATAAATATTTAAAGTGTACCTCACATAAGCAAAAATGTTTCCAAATTGATGTGACAGTTTTATAAGGCATCTTTTGGGTCTACATCACGTGGATATCAGTTAACACTATGCCGACCTTTCCAAGTATTTGCCACACAAGAACATTTCACACTCTCCCACACACACACACACACACACACACACACACACACACAGACTATCTCTCTTTATCATAAAGTGTGGTTGTCCAAAAGCATGTCCTTGTCCTTGTTCTTGTTCTGGTTGTTGTTGCTGCTGCTGTTTGCTGTTTGCTGTTGTTGTGTTGCACAGCTGACAGCGACAGTTGCTCGTTGTCTCAGTTTACAGTTTGAGGCATATCATGTCCACACTTTGAAATGGCATTTAACTTGGGCTAACCTGGCGCTTAAGGCCTGCTGGGGTATTTAAAAGGCTTAAGCTTTAATTAAAAGGGGCAGGCAAAAGTAGAACAAAAAAGGAACTCAACACAGCTGTGCTTCAGAAACTGCAGAAACTCCAGGAACTGCTGCTCGTTAGCATTTGATCTACGCGTTGACAGCTCGGGCTCTGCCTGAATCCAGGACACTCAGATCCTTGTTCTTTTGCGTTTTTTTTCTTGCGGCGACGTCATGTGAAAAAAGTGCAGTTAGTAATCGGATACTTTTATTGCTGAAAGGATAAACCACAAAATGCTTTGTATGCAATGGCCATAATATAATACATTTTATAAGCAGAGTTCGCGCTCACTTCTCCCTCTCTCTCTCTCTCTCTCCCTCTCTCTTTCTCTGTCTCTGTCACATAAGCAGCTTAAAGCCGCCGCTGCAAAACTTTACGACTGTTGGCAAGCGTTGTAACCATTTTGACAGCCAAAGACGTCTTTTGTTTCAGCCAGCAACAGGAACTGCGAGTGTGTGTTGGGAGGGGGGGGGGGGGGGGGAAGCCACAGCAGTGTGTGTGTGAAAAAGGAATCATAATAATTGCGAATACGTATTGGGAACTCGAACTGGAATCCAACAGCAACAAAAACAACAACAACAACAAAATGCTTGGCAATAAAATTGATGGATTCGCTTCGCGCGAGAATAAAACGTGAATTTATTTCCCTTTTTTTGTTTTTGGTAACCGATATCCCTCAATCGGAAAGTAAAAACGCAACAATATCAAAATCACATTACACACAACAACCAAAAAAGGTGTCCCAAAACGGACCGGAAGTGTTTTTATAAGTTCGGCATTTGGCCTTTTTACTCTGTTCGTGGCTAAGCAGATTAAAGCGTTAACTGTGCATTATTCAAATAGCGGCCGCAATAAGCACATTAACGGGATTATGCATGGCCAATAAACGGTCAGAGCCAAAAATAATAATGACTCACATATGCAAAGAAGACAATTCTTACGCAACTCTTCTTCTCTGTTTCTCTCTCTTCCTCTCTCTCTCTCTCTCCCATTTTCTCTCTCTTTCTCTCTATCTCCAGCTTAAAAATCACATATAGAAAAAGTGTAAAAGAATCCAGCTAAATGAGCAACCCAAGCAGAGAAAAGAGATTCCCTTTTAGGGTGGTTTCTCCCATTTGGGGTTGTTATCTGTAGAAGGGTTACACTTACATCTAAACTCTTTTGATAGAGTCCTGTCCGTTGTGTAAAAGGATCCCTTGCCGTTTTGCGAAAATTCGCCTTTGTTCGTCCTGTTCGTCCTGGCTGATCTTATGTGCATGTTAAGTAGCTGTGAGGAGAATGGGATTTACGTATCGCAGTGGAAACCCTTTCAGTTTCTCAATTTCGCGACACGTTGTAATAAAATGTTTACAAATTCCTTTGCAAATGATCATTTTGCATTTCGCAAATGCTGTAAGTGATTTATTGTTAAATTAACGCTGGGAAAAATTGAACAGTTCTTCAAATCTTGATGACTTTGTTAAACTTGCATAATAGCCTCAGTTCTCGGGGGGAGTTTTCTGGAGGTGTAAAAATAACGATAGATGTGCAGTTGAAAGTAGGCAATAAATGATAAGATGAGAACTTTTCTAAAGGATTTTATTTTTCTGAAAAACCTCAAATTCTAAAGAGTTGAAAAAAAAAAACAGTTAAAGTTATCAGCGCCTTAACTTAATTTCCCACAGTTCAAAGGTAGCTAATAACTATTCAATTTGATTAGTTAAGGAGATTTGGCGTTGCCCACTTTTTATTGCCAGAGTTCTTCTACAAAATAACTATAACCCAGTGCCACAAATTCAGATAAATTCAACCACATCACAGAACTGAGAAGAAAAGCAATCGTTCATCGCCGAGAAGTAAAAAAAAACAGGCAAGAAACGCATGACTTTTTATGACTTGATGACCATCTTTTAATTGTCTGGGAAAATGCATTTTTATCATTGGAGTGAGATCAAGTAAACTGAGGAAGAAATGGGCAGCAACACAAAAGACATATCAGGGCACTCTAATATGGGTGAAAAAGAACGGTTGAAATAATGGCTGAAAACAAGAAAATACGTTACAAATGCAACGCTTGGCTGACTGACGAACTGAATGCTCAACTTCTCCGAGTTGGTCAAGTGCTGAGATGTGAACTCGCTGAGACTTTTGATGTCGCCCCATTTTCGCGCGTGCGTTGCTATACACTTGCCACAAGGGTGTTCTAAATGCGACTTGAGGCAAGGCAGTTACGCAGACGGACAGTAATTGAAGTTAAACGGTTCTCTGTGAACTGGCTGAGTTTTGTACGCGGGCTAAGCAAACTTGGTATAGTTATTGCTTTTCATTAGTCTATTTATACTTTATATGCATTATTAATTTAGTTAACTTTATTTAGAAAAGATATATGCTAACTATGCCCCTAATCTTAAGTTGCTAAATATAGTCATTTCAATTGTGCCTTAAGTCAGTCAATAAATGTAAACATTTTTGTAACAAATCAATATTATTCTTATTTAAAATTTGTATTTAAAACAATTCGCTGTATTTAAAAAAAAAATGGCTTATACGAATTGAAAAACGTTTCTTCTCGCCTCAAAGATAACTGCTTCGATAATATTAAAACTCTTTTTAAATGTTGTAAATAACAAAGGCTGAATTAGACTAAGGCCTGGCTTAGCTCTCGTTAACAATAAAAATAAATAAATAAAAGAAAAAATGTATAAATAAATCAATAAACAGTTCAATTTTAGCTCTTTATAAGCACATAGTAAAATCGTGAAAATTACTTATTCCTTATTATGTTAATAAATACATAGAAATAATATAATTCTATATTTTTGGCTACTTTGTGTTTCCCTTCCTATGCACTCATTATTATACTGATTAATCAGTAGTTATTATTTTAGTCAGGGTATTTTAAAAGTCTTTATTCCCGCATATTTTCAGTGTGTCAGTTTTTAACTGTTGCTTTATGGCCAGTGAATAACGTGTGAACAAAAACGGAAGGGAAGGCAGGAAGGAAGGAAGTATCTCGTGGACTCGATGCAATTTTGATTTGGGCAGCCCGTAGGCTAAACTAACAGCCAGAGGCTAAAAGGCTGCCGGCTACAGGTGAGTGGGTTCCGTCAACGGAAACAGGTTGTTGCTGGCAGTTTGTTTGTGTTTCGACTGTTTTGTTTAGGGCCAGTTTGAAGATGAGGGCGCTGCTAATTGGCTAAGGTGCATTTTATAGAAGCTAAATTCCGCGGGCGGGCTTCCATTTTGTGTGCTCAATTCGAAATTTTGCGCCAAATGCAATCAAAATATTTACAGGAGCAGGCAAGGCAAGAAAGGTGTGAAAGGACAATATGCCCGGAGTAGAAAGCGAGGACAATCGAGTCACAAAAATAAATGGCAGACAGCTGAGCTGAGAGATGCAAATGTTGAATGTGGGAAAACCAGGTACTTGAAGAAGGGTTCTCACTCTCTGTCTCTGTCTGTCTGTGTGTGCTATGTGTGTGTCCTGGCATTGTCCTTTCAGGGCACGACAAAATATTTTCCAACTATTTCGAGTGTCATTTTATTGTCTTGCCGTGCCAGAGATTTATGCACTGAAAATGTAAATGCAAAAAGTCGAAATTAAGTTGTAATCTTTGTAATTTTTGCCACTTTCAAAAAGGGGTTGACAGCTGTCAGTAGGAAACAGAGAGAGAGAGAGAGAGAGAGACCGAGAGAGATAGAGGTGGGTTGATCAGCTCACACCTTTTTGTAGCAGAGGTCCTGGGCCATGTCCTGCGACAATGCGACACATTTGTTTTGTAAATATTGCGTTTGTAATTAATGCAGTTTCTGAAATTTGAGTATGCCGCTGCCCAAAAATGCATTTGCATATCGATAACTGCTTTTTACTCAGCTTTTTTTTTGGTTGGCATCATTTTTCATTTCGCGTTGATAAATATAGTTTTTTTTTTTTTTTTTTTTTTTTTGGTATTCAAATTTCGCTGTCATTCAACATAGATTAATGAGTTCCGCGGCTGTAGTCAAAAATTTGCATAAGGCACGGGAGAAATTTATGTGTTCGCCATATGTGGATGAGCCTTAATTAAGGGGCACGCGATCAGTCAGCATGCAGCAGTCCCGACAGCTGCACCACCTACTCCACCCTCTCGCCTGGTGCACACCCTCGCCCACCTCGCTAGCTGCTAGCTGCTGGCTGCATCCAAATTACCAGATACCAAATACCACAAACAACATTCAACATTCCACATTCCACATATGCTAATTTCTGTGCAGCGACCCACGCGACAAAGTAGACAAAACCGCACGCGATAAACTCTATGGCAAAGGATCGCGTACACTGCACAAAATGGGTGGGCTTACGCGAGCATGACTTTAAAATAAATAAGAAAGGGAATAATTTTAATTAGAAATTAAATTTAGTTACAACGCTTTTAAAGCACTGAAAGTCTTCTTATATATATAAACTGATCACATTAAAGGAAGCGTCTCCAATCCCATTAAATGTATATATATATTCCTGATCAGTATCAACAGAGTCATCATAATGAACAAGCCGATCTCAGAGACCAAGAGAGCTGAGAACTTTCACACTTTTTTCACATGAGTTGAGATATATTATTAGTTATTTTTTCAAGTGTATGTTTTCAATTTCGCGTTCTGTGACTAAATTAAAACACTGCTGCTGCCGCTGCTGCCGTTGCAGGGGCAGCTGTCTAACTGTAAATTAAAATGCATTTGACGCAACTGTTCGCTGCGAGCGGCGAGTGCTGCATAAAGATCCTTGCAACAGATCCGCCAGCTGTTCTAATGGCACGCACTTAGCACTTTCCACAAAGGACACCCCCACACACTCACACACACACACACAGGACGCGGGTCTATTGTAAGGATCTGTGTGTTGTGTTTTTCGAGGAAAATTACGCATTTTCATGGTCGACTACCGTTCGAGAACGTCCGGCACCGAAAATAGATTAGCTGCTCTCAAAGGATATTGAACCCAACTGGGTAGACTCATATATATATAAATATATAGAAAAGGGACAGCTATGGGTCACTTAGCGGCTGCCTCGCTGAGCAGTTGATGAAAGGCGCGTGCCCATTGAGGGAACCAGTACCATGCCAAGGACTATTTATTAATAGATCATACAAAAAAGGAAAATGACACCATTTGAGCAATATTTCACATACCTGGATAATTAATAGTTCGTTACAGATCATGTTAAATTAGAAAACTATGTTTTGCATTATTGAATAAATCAATTTATTTAAATCGCACTTAAGAGTTTAAAAATGTTAGATGAAGTTTCCTCATTACTACCATGAAATTGCAATAGTTCTTAATACATCATACAATTATAATAATTGAATGGAACTTCAATGGTAAAAGATAGTCGGACTAAAAAATGATCTGAGAAAATCATTTTGAGGTTTAGTTTGGAATTTTACTTATTGATTTAATATATTTACAATAATGCAAAATCGAAAAGACTCATTAAAAAGTGGAAGTTATACAAAACAAAAAACCATCCCTCAAACCATATCTTTCTACTTAAAATCAATACAAGTCGATTATTTAAATTTCTGTTAAAGGCATGAAAACATCGTTAAATTTCAAATTTCAATTGTCCTCGCGCCACAATACAAACCTGCCAGATCATTTAACCTAACCAAATTAAGCAGTCTGGCTAGCTACGAACAATTGACATGTGGCAACGCTATAAATACTTCGCCGCAGCGCAACCATTTCGCCGCATGCCTATCGCTGAACCGGCAAAACTTATCGTACTACTCACTGAACGAAACAACCGGCTCAACGAAGTGACATTTAAAGCATATACGCTGTTAAGTGGCGTTCGCATGCTGTTAAGTTGACAGTCTGGCAACGCCAGGCAACATAGTACACTATTGTGAGCAAGCAACACACCAAAAAAAGATTGCGAATTCATTTCGGCTATAGAAATTGTGTTTAGTGTGGCGTTTTTATAAATCTACAAACAATTGTACCTACCTAAGTGTAAAGTGTGTGTAATTAAATAACAGAGAGCGCGTGAGGGAGAGAGCAAATAAACGGAGCATCAAACAAACAGTCGTCTTTGCCTCTTTGACTCCTCAGACTCCTCCTCGTGTGAATATATTTTGGTCATCATCGTTGTAGTTGTGGTTGTGGTTTATTTTAGGAATAGCAGAAGAAATAAACAACAGAATTGCAAATCGAGATCATGTCCCGCTCTGAGTCAGCCAGAGCAACGAGCAGCAGCAGCAGCTCGGAGGCGCCTCTCTGCAAACGCCTCAAATTGAATGAAGATGCCGGCCGGGCAGTTGGGGCAGTTGCCGGTGGTGGAGCCTCTGCTGCTGCCGCTGCTCCTCCTCCTCCTCCATCTACACTGTTGCCAGCAGCAGCATCGTCAAGCAGCAGCAACAACAACAGCAGCAATAACAGCAACAACAACAACAGCAGCAGCAGCTACGAAAATCACGACAAAGCAAACGACGTTGACATGTTGAATGTGAGTGAGACAGCTAGAGCAACGAGTGCTAATGCTGGTGATTTGTATGTATCGTCGTCCAGCTCTGACGCATGCAAAGCAAATAAGTCGTCGTCGTCGTCCAAGCAAGAAGAACAAGCAGCTGCCGGTGGCGGGGATGTCGTTGTTAGTACATCGTCAGCAGTGAATAAGGAAAGTAGTCGCATACAAAATTGTGCGTCGTCCTCTTCATCGATAATAACTAATAATAATAATAATTCACAACTGGCAACGACAACAAACAACGCGCGCGCTGTCAGCTCAACAAACGTTAGTTCAACCAAAAACAACAGTAATAACAGCAACAACAAGAACAGCAGCAGCAACAACAGCAACAATAACAGCAGCAGTAACACAAGTGCAGTTATGGCTGCCAACAACAGCAACAACAACAGCAGCGGCAGCAGCAGCGCTGCCGGATCTGCTGCTGGAGGCGATATTGATGAATCGCTGTATTCGCGCCAACTTTATGTGCTGGGACACGATGCAATGCGGCGCATGGCCAATTCGGATATTCTTTTGTCCGGTTTGGGTGGCCTCGGCTTGGAGATAGCCAAGAATGTCATTTTGGGCGGCGTTAAATCGATCACCCTGCATGACACAGCAACTTGTACGGTGAGTTCAGCGAGCAAAAAAAAACGTTTTCGTTAAAAATCAATAATTGACATTCGCGCGCGCGAAATGCGTTGAAAAAAAAGAGCTGTAGGAACGTTCAATTAACGAGCAGAAAAATTAATACACATGATTCATGATTCTGCAAAAAAAAATTTGAAGCGAATTGGCAAACTCGTTAAGAAAATATTTTTCATGCAGCGGCGTCGAGCAATTTATTTTATAGGTTATGTTTGCCTAGTTTTCAACGCACTAGTTTAGCGCAAAAGCGTAAAAAGAGAAAAGAAAAGAGCGCCTAAGCAGAAAAAAAGAATTACTTAAATATTTTTTCATACAGTTTACTTCCCTACCCCTCCCCCTCCCACTTTTGGCATTTGCGCTCGCTTTTTGTTCTCGCTACAAAAGTGTCCGAGCGAGATGACTACTGAGTATGCTGCTGCTGTGTAATTTGTTTTTGCATTGCGCTTTGTTTGCACATTCGCTTTTATTTTACTTTGTTGGCACAGCAGCGAAATTGGCCACATAAAAGATATTTATTTGGTATATTGTGCTTAAGCACAGTAATTGCGATAAGTAATTGTTTTTAGTTGCTTCTACGGCCAGTGTTCTTTTACCAGTTTTTGCTCTAGTTAGTTAACAGCAATTTGTGCGCTTTAACAGCGTTGCCAGACAGCGCACACAAAATGAGCACTGTTATGTGCATATGGCAAACAGAGCTTGCGCATAAGCGTATCAGTCTGTCTCTGCGTCGTCTCATCTGCTTTTGCCATTTGTTGTGCCATTCATGTTACCGTCTACCCCACACTGCACCACCCCCTTTCCCACTACCAAAGGGGATTTCTTAGTCACCGCTGGAAGAGTCAGCGACTTTGGGCTGAATTTCACAATATTGCGCGTTCGCTGAACTCTTTGAAAATTGGTTAAGCAAAGAGAGTAGGAAAGTTGGGAAAGACGGATGAACAAATATGCCTTTTCGATGGAGTATTTTTCTATTTGAGAAGTAGTTTCTTAAGAGGGGAAGTTGCTCGTATGCCAAACATAGGTTAAAGTTAAGAATAAATCAATCAAATATTAATAGAGATATAAAACAAAATTGAGAAGTAGTTGCTATTGGACTAAATATAGCCTTAGGTCAAGAATAAATAAAAACAATAATCAAATGCAGAATAAATAGATAGATAAAAAAGAGGAGAAGCAGTTGCCCTTATGTCAAACATAAATAAAAATAAATTAATTTAAAATCTAGCTGAACACAGAGCATCTGCAAGTCTATCACTCTCTTAACGTATTTGCTAATCAAACTCTTCTCGCTTCCCACACACAGCTGAATGATTTAGCCTCGCAATTCTATTTGACCAAATCGGATATTGGCAAGAATCGTGCCGAGGCCTCCTGTGCCCAATTGGCCGAGCTGAATAGCTATGTGCGCACTCTCTCACACACGGGCCCCCTAACGGACGAGTTCCTGTGCAAATTCCGTGTAATTGTGCTGACCAATTCGGATGCCGAGGAGCAGCAGCGCATCGCACAATTCGCACATGACAATAATATTGCATTGATCATTGCGGAGACGCGCGGCCTGTTCGCCAAGGTCTTCTGCGATTTTGGCGATAAGTTCACCATCTATGATCAGGATGGCGCCCAGCCGGTGTCCACAATGATCGCGAGCATAACACATGATGCACAGGGTGTTGTCACGTGCCTGGATGAGACACGTCATGGCTTCAATGATGGCGACTATGTCACCTTCTCCGAGGTGCAGGGCATGCAGGAGCTGAATGGCTGTCAACCGATCAAGATCAGCGTACTCGGTCCATATACGTTCAGCATTGGAGACACCAGTAAATTCTCGGCCTATAAATCGGCTGGTGTTGCCACCCAAGTGAAGATGCCTAAATCGGTTAGCTTCAAGCCATTGGCCGAGGCGGAAAAGGAGCCGGAGTTTTTGATCTCTGATTTTGCTAAATTGGATGCGCCGGCCACGTTGCATGTGGCATTTAAGGCACTCGATGGCTATATGCAGGCGAATAACGCCTTGCCACGTCCCTGGAACGAGGAGGATGCCCAGAAATTTCTGCTTATTTGCAAGGAGCTGAAGGGCGATGTGGATGAGCAGCTGGCGTTGCAGTTTGCCAAGATTTGTGCGGGCAACACGTGTCCCATGGATGCTGCCATCGGTGGCATCGTTGCCCAGGAGGTGCTCAAAGCGTGCAGCGGTAAATTTACACCAATCTTTCAATGGTTCTACTACGATGCCATCGAATGTCTCCCAACTGATGGAGTTAGCGAGGAAGATGCCCAACCGATGGGCACACGTTATGATGCACAGATTGCCATATTTGGACGCAAGTTTCAGGAACTGTTGGGCGATGCCAAATGGTTTATTGTCGGCGCCGGCGCCATTGGCTGTGAGTTGCTCAAGAACTTTGGCATGCTCGGTCTGGGTGGACGCAATGGCCAGATCTTTGTCACCGACATGGATCTAATCGAGAAATCCAATTTGAATCGTCAGTTTCTGTTCCGTCCACACGATGTACAGAAACCCAAGGCGCTCACTGCTGCCGATGCAATCAGGCGCATGAATCCCGATGTTAAGGTGACGGCACATGAATTGCGTGTCGGTGCCGAAACGGAGAAGGTCTTCTCCGAGGAGTTCTTTGGCAAGTTGGATGGCGTCGCCAATGCTCTCGATAATGTCGATGCACGCATCTATATGGATCGCAAGTGCATCTTTAATCGTATACCGCTCGTCGAGACGGGCACACTCGGCACCATGGGCAATGTGCAGGTGATTGTGCCATTTGCCACCGAATCGTACAGCTCCTCACAGGATCCGCCCGAGAAGAGCATACCGATTTGTACGTTGAAGAACTTCCCCAATGCCATTGAGCATACGTTGCAATGGGCACGCGACTCCTTCGAGGGTGTATTCAAGCAGAACGCTGAGAATGCGGCCCAATACATCTCCGATTCGCAGTTCACCGAGCGCATCCTCAAGCTGCCCGGCATACAGCCACTGGAGATTCTGGAGTCTATTAAGGTGAGTGTTTTATCTTGATATTTATTATTATTTATTTATAATTATTTCATTCACTTTGTAGAAAGCCTTGCTGGATGACAAACCGAAGAGCTTTGCTCACTGCGTGGAATGGGCTCGCTTTAGCTGGGAGGATCTCTATGCGAATCAGATCAAGCAGCTGCTGTTCAATTTCCCACCTGATCAGGTCACCTCCAGCGGTCAACCTTTCTGGTCGGGCCCCAAACGTTGCCCGGAGCCGCTTGTCTTTGATGTGAATGAACCGATGCATTTGGATTACATTTATGCGGCTGCCAATTTGCGTGCCGAGGTTTATGGCATACCCCAAGTGCGTGATCGCCAGCAGATTGCCGAACTGGTGCAGCAGGTTAAGGTAGGATGAGTGAGCAGTAGTTGCTATATGGCAAAGACGAACCGATTTATTTATATATTTAATTCCATTTTAGGTGCCCGAATTTAGGCCACGCTCTGGCGTCAAGATTGAGACAAATGAGGCTGCTGCCGCCGCCTCGGCCAATAATTATGATGATGGCGAGGTGGATCAGGATCGTGTGGATAAGATCATCACTGATCTGCTAAAGAATGCGGACAAGAAGTCGACAATAACGCCGCTCGAATTCGAAAAGGATGATGATAACAATCTTCACATGGACTTCATTGTTGCCTGCTCCAATTTGCGGGCGACCAACTACAAAATCCCACCGGCCGATCGTCACAAGTCCAAGCTAATCGCTGGCAAAATAATACCGGCAATTGCGACCACCACATCGGTGCTGTCCGGCCTGGCTGTGCTCGAGGTGATGAAACTGATTGCCGGCCATCGGGATTTGGCTAAATTTAAGAATGCATTTGCCAATTTGGCATTGCCATTCCTCGCCTTCTCCGAGCCGCTGCAGGCGGCCAAAAATAAATACTACGACCAGGAATGGACATTGTGGGATCGATTCGAGGTGACCGGTGAGATGTCGCTGCAGGAGTTCCTCAACTATTTCGATGAGAAGGAGAAACTGAAGATCACAATGCTTTCGCAGGGCGTCTCAATGCTCTACTCCTTCTTCATGCCTAAGGCCAAGTGCTCCGAACGCCTCCCACTGCCCATGTCCGAGGTGGTACGCCGTGTCTCCAAGCGACGCATCGAGCCCTACGAGCGTTCGCTGGTCTTTGAGATCTGCTGCAACGATGTCGACGGTGAGGATGTGGAGGTGCCCTATGTGCGTTACACGCTCCCCTGAAACAAGCACATCAGCCACAAGCCGGCCGCGCCCACACGCGCCCCTAATCTTAATCGTAACAGTTAAATTATTATTTAAAAACAAACAAACAAAAAAAAAAAAACACAAATGGAAAATCACTTTTTTGGTCATTGTTGTTGTGCGCCGCACTTAAAGAAAATTTGTACTGTGCATTTTAAGAGATACACGCAAAGGAAAAAGCACCAACAAATAGGAAAACAAAAAAACATCAACAAATTGAAAGCAAGCATTAAAACTCTTACACATACACACTCAAACACACACACGAACACAACTAATTGATATAGAAATTATATATTATATACAAGTATGTGTAATCCTATAAGGATAATGGCAAATATTGAATTCGCGTTACACAACACAAAAAAAATACAAAGACTCGACTTAAAAACTAAACAAGAAAATCTATAAAACAAAAACAAATAATACGAAATTAAACATTTGTCTGCTCAGCATATATAGGCTATAAAGAAACGTTTACACAAATTTGGAGAGTATTTTCAAATTCGGTTAACATCTAAATATATTTTTTTTTTTGTTAAAATTAAATTCAAATTGTATTTAAATCAAAGGCGAAGCAACTGAATAAAGCTGTATATTTCATATGGTAAACGGAGTGAAGAGTTGTGCGAATTGTTTTCTTATCTTTTTTTCTCTTAGCCTGGCTAATTTCGTAAACGCAATTCGTTTGGAACATCTTTTGCATAAAAAACCACGAGCTTCCCGAGAGCTTAAGCCAAATTGCGCTGCTGCCAATGCAGCAAGTCCACCCGGATGAATATAGTACGCCCATCTTAAGCCTGCCTCCCTCCCCTATCCATCATTGCACTCCGTTGAGTCAGTTAGCAAAAAGTTACGTGACACAATTAAATATTTTATGCCCCAAGACGTTTATGCCGTGTCGGTTGCCACTGGCTGTGCCACTAAAGTGCAATTGGCAAGTTGCAACGGGGGCGCGTGGGCGGGTTACTACTACTGCTGTGTGTGTGTGTATCTTATAATTAAATATTACACGCAATGCAACTGAAGTATGGCAAAGTTATGCAGTTTCTTTCTACACGCTGCGGCCGGGCCAAAAACTTTGCCCTCAAATTATGCTGCTAATGAAACACAAACTACTCAGTGAAATTCATCCGTTCCAACCGTCCGTTGAGTGCTGCAACTGAATATGTTGCTGCTGCACTAACTTCATGCATGTATTTTCTTGATGTTCTACACGAAAACATTCCAAATTTCTCACTTTAGTTTCGAGTTTTTCTCCAAGTTGAGCAAAAGCTGTATTTTCTAGTTGTATTTCATGGAAAAGTTTTGATTTAGGTAAAAATACTGAATTGGAAGGATCAATTAATTCAACAAGAACTTCACTGAAACCGTGAAAATAAAATTTTTAAGATAATTTCGATTTGATATATAATAAAGTTTAAAAAATATTAGAGCTATCATGTAATTCTTTTAAGTATTTTAAAAGACTTACGATCAAATAACGAGAAGAATTAAAGACATTAAAGAAAAAACAATATGAGTTTTTAATTAAATATTGAAGCTAAAAAATGCGTTTAAGGATCTTAAAAGCCTTCAGGCTAAAGAGAAGAATTAAAAAATTAAATGTTATTTTGGGTATTACAAAAAGTATTCAAAATATTTCTTTAAATTGTACAATAATCAGTTTTAGATTATGACTCATGAATTTATGTAAATCCAAGGAGCACAAATTGGTTAATTTATGTTCCATTTTATTATCGATGCTCTTATAATAATGACGGCATTAGTTTTCATATATCAATAATGACATATTTCCGAACATCAGATTTTTGACCAGTGTACTGCATATCTGCCTAAATTCAACCGAATTCGAATGAAAAAGCTTTGGCTTGCTATATAACCAAACAAGATAAGAGCATTACCTAACGACACTGAAATCTGGGCGCTGTTTATATGTATTCAATTCTGCCTATTATTACGAATCACTAATAATATATATAACCGAAGGTTTGTGCATCAATTGGGCAAAAATATTTTTAAGTTCGAGTCATGGGGAAATGGCGATCGACAATCTTTTGACTGGATGCCACTAAGAATTTCCAGAACACAGTCAGCTTATTATCATACTCCAGATGACAATGTGAGTTTTAATATTTATAGTATATTATTCATTAAACACTCACTCTGACGAATCAAATATTATGGACTTTTTATGGGTCAATTTGTGATACGTAAATCGCATTAATCAGAATCGTTAATTGCCAACAGGAATGCAAAGTTGCCTTATTAATTATGACAATAAATAATTATATTTAATGCGCTTTACGCATTTATAGAGCATTTCAAATTCCCCACAATCTGACTAGACACGAGTATCTCAACTCTTTTGTGTTTGGCTTCTTTGTGTTTTAATTTTTTGTTTTTTGTAATATGTCCGGTGACGTTGCAAAACCTGTTGGCTTAAATCAAAAAAAAAAAAAAATAAAAATAAAAATCAGAAAAAGCAGAAAAAGTGAATTTTGTTATGCTGGACACATTTAAATGTAGAATTTTCATGATATTTGTCATATTTTATGGAAATCTCTTTTTTGTTGTGTTTTGGTAATTAATTAATTCAATAAATTTTCACTGAGCGGTGACAGTTTTGCTGATAATGGTACCAAAATGAAATGCCAACATCGAATCTGATTAATGGAACAGTCTCATCGTCAAGGTGGACACTGATGGACACGGACACGGACACGGACCCGGGTGCATTGCACGGGTCATTGCAGTTGTTATGACAAAACAAAATATGCAATATGTGAATATTAATTGCACAGACAAACGAGCGAACTGCTCAACTGGCAGCCAGATGTGGAGGCCATCACAGTAGTGCTTACTGTAAAAATTAGGCCGGCATTTCCTGTCTTCATGCAACAAAAAATTTTAAAAAAATATAAAAAAAACTTTTACTTGATGATACATTTGTATGGAAGGTGTGTCATCCGCGACCAAAAATTCATTAGTACAATTTGTGTTTGTAGTGTTGTTAATAGTTTTTATTCACTAATCATGTTTTTATTAATCTTCAAAAGTGGTTTTGATGAAATCTTTGCAGCATATCTATATTTGTATGACAAGTGTCTTAAAAGTGGCTATCAAGTTTATAGAAAACAATATCTATAAAAGTTAGAGTATACAATATAGTATATAATTTCAGAGTATCCCAGTTGTAATTGTCTCTTACATGGCCCGAATTAGTTCAATTATGAAGTTAAATATGCGGTTTACTAATGCAACTTTTAATTAAAACCATTCACATTTTTCCATTAATTATTTGGTTAAAGTTAATAACAAGAAGATTAGATACCCTTGCAGAACGGAGACAAGCTTCTGAGATATAAATTTCAGTATATATTTTAAAAATGTATTAATTGTTGATTGATTTCTATATAGTAGTCAGATAATGATAACACGTAACTGATGAGTTCGGTTGGGATTTCCTCAGTAAACAAAATGTTTTTTTTTTTTTATAGAAAAATTAATGAATTATTGTTATAATTATAATTATTAATTTGTTTCAATCCGATCGTCAAAAAGGCATCTATAGGATTTCATAGTTCGATAGACTCGTGCTTTTATCAAAAATAATGATAAATGCCAAGTTTCATATACACTTATATCCTTAAAACTTTGCATGTGCCGAATCGCCAAGTGATGCTGATCAGGAGTGTTTATAGTCTATGAAGTAGGCAACATCTCCTTCTATGCATTACAAACTGCGCAGCAAAATCAGAATAAACTCCAAAGGAATGTAAGAAATACCTAAGCGTAGCATAGTGTATTTAAGCCACGATCAGTTGGCACCTTTCAGCCATCTCAGATATGGTCAGGTAACAGGCAGTTAAAACACAAAAATTTCGAAATGGTTTTTGATTTCCTGCCTCAGTTTGGTTGCCACAGTGTGTCGCCAGTGTGGAAATGGAACGTGTTCGATTTAGCGCGTGTAATATATTTATATATATATATATATCTAGACAGAGATATATGTGTGGAAACATGTAAATCGCGGTCAATGTCCATATATATAAATGAGAACGAAATCGTATGCTAAAATATAAATATTTAAATTGAGTCATAAAAAAATTGCACAATAGGAAGTCTCCGGACAGGAACAACTCACTTATGTTAGACACACTACACTATCCATATCGGCCCACACACAGTCGACATATATACATATATATATATATATATATGAGTGTACTGGCGATCCGCACCATAAATGATTTATGTCACGAACTTGCCACTGCCACGAGGCCTGCACAATATTGTCGCCAAGTTGTGTGAGATACATACATACATACGCATTTATCAACGGATAACTAATGGGAGAACGCAATTAATATACAGCATGAGAAATGCAAAAACAACATTTATACAAAACAGATACTGCTAGCATTGAGTCATTGACATCGTCCATATATATACTATATAGATATATTAATGCTAACCTTAGTCCGACTTGGCGACTAAATGCATTTCTTTCTTGCTCACTATCAAAAATAAATATTGATATAAAAATGAATTAAACATAAATCATGCATAGCCGGATGTGATAACATCCGAGCTACCACTTTAGATATGTATATGAATTTATATATATATATAGAGAGTGCGTCAAGGCGTCTGATCTTGACCATGGCCACAATGCGTCGTATACGCAATTCCGTTAAAGGTTTGGTTCTTTTTTTTTGGGTCTGTTGATCGGAAGTTACACCATAATCTATATGTACATATTGAGTAAGCCCTACTATCTTTGATAAGGTATTATTGGAATCACTTGTAATCATATTTATTTACTTTTTTGGGTCATCACGGCCCATTGGCGCACAGTGGGTCATTAGCTGAGAAATTACAATAATCTATAAGCATTCATTTTTCTTTTGTGTTTTTGTGTGTGTTCAATTGATGATTGAACTCTGAAGACCTCAAGACTGACTCGACCAGTTACTCAAATTTGCCGGCTGCTCAATTCGAGCATATATATATATATATATATATATATATATATATATATATATATATATATATATATATATATATATATATACATATATTCTCAATGTAGGTTGGGGTCTAGGTCTATGATTATACATTGGCATGATTAAATGACAATAAATGAAAATTGAAATGAATATGGATCACAATTATCGACAGTGCGTCAGTCTCACAGATCTGTGAATATATAACATATATAAAATATAGAATCAATACAATATAAGATATAATTTAAAATATATAAAATATAGATGATAATAAATTAAAATTGAAATTAATATGGATCAATTAAAAAATATAAAATATAGTTGATGGTATTGGTAAAAGTTCACAAAGGTTCCAATTACCAACTGATGGATTATCATATAAAAGTGATTATAATAAAACCCAGCTATCAAATGAAGCGATACTAATTAAGTTATCAATTTATGAATAGGTTAAGGTATTTTATGACATAAGATAAATGAATATAAATGAATTTATCAATTGAATCTCTTTTTAGCTGCTTTCTCCCTCTCTCGCTTCAGACTAAACTAAGAGTAGTAATATGCTTTTGCTCTCTTTAAAAGCCAAGCGATCGTTAATTGACCCTCAAAGAACTGCGGTTGTGCAGCAAAACTGCTATTGGCTATTGGCTGCAATCGTAGAAATAGGCGCATGCTCCCAACAAGAAACTCCACAAGAGATAAAGAGCAGCAACGGTCTCTCTTCCGTTGACGACTGCATTGACTGCAAAGTCCGTTCGCTCTCTGTGTGTGCGGCGATCACTCTCGCGCTGCTCGCGACTCTCTCTCTCTCTCTTTCACTGATTTTGTGCTCTCGCTTGCACTTGACTGAAAGACGTCGAAAAAATAACAAAACAAACGGTCGTGAATCGCGCGCGTTTCCCTGTCGCGCTCAGTACCGCGCTGGAAGCCAAAGCCAACAGAAGGCAAAGGCGGGTTAACAAGATATTCGCTCTTTGTTGTGTGTTTCGTGCGCCAAACGAAAAGGATTATTTTAATATATATATATATATATGCAGTAAAAAAAGAAGAAAAACTGAACGAAACGAAATAAAGAAGAGGCAGGCAGCCGAACGTGAGTCGCGTGAGTTGTTCTTGTGGAATATATTGTTGTTGCGCCGTCGCCTACTACTTTTTTGTAATAACAACAAAAGCAGAGCAGAGCACTGTGTGTGTGTCCGTGTGTGTAAGTGAATGCGTGGGATTACAGCAAGAAAAGCAGCAGCAAATGTAGCCGCAAAGCAGCAATAACGATTCCTTTGTAAACGCGTCGCGGGCTAATTAATTGTGTCGCTGCATTTACAAAAGCAAACAAAAGCTAAACAACAACAAAAACCACATTAGCTAATGTGCGTTTAACACTCAAATTTCAATTTAATTTACTACCAAAATATCTTCCCTTCTGCATGCGTCATTGGTAAAGAAGCAGTAGGAAAAAGGGCAAAGCCCGAAACAGAATTCAAAACAAAAACTAAATAATAGAAAAGGAAAGAGCTACATCGAAGCTGCTTTCGCTGCTAGCGCTGGCGCTGCTGCTGCCGGCTGCATTGCCACAGTGCGCATGTGTATTAACCACCAACAACGATAACGACAACAACAAAAACAGACCGAAGTAGTAGTAGAAAAAGTGAAAAGTTCAAGTCACAATTGCTGCAGAGCACTGCAAGTATTCAATCCAAAAAAAAAGTGCGTGCAAAAAGAAAAAGTGCAAGTGTTTTACCAGTGTTGCTGGTGGCTTGCATTCATTTCTACTACATACACAAGTGAGATTTGTTTGCGAGTGTTGCCAGGTCTGCGCACAGGAAAACAAAAATGTGTTACACATATGGAGGATTGCTGTTGGTTTCCCTCGGTCTCGCCTTGCTGTCGACGTCGACGGCGTCAGCTGCGGCGGCAACCAATAAGCAACAGCTGCTGATGCATCACAGCCACCACAGCCACAGTCACAACCATCATCATAATACCAACAATAACGACGACGACGATAGTAACAATAACAACAACAACGACAACATCAATAATAATAATAATAACCCTGGTCAGCCAGGGGAGCAACAGCAATGGGCGCAACAGCCAACGAGCAAAGAGAAACTGGATGTCTCCGAGGATGCGATGGTAAGTGCCTACGTAACATCTAAGAGCAAATAGTTAAACAGTTATGTTTACTATGTCTAACGGTTTAGTGCGTTTTGAATATGCTGCGTAGAGCAGCCTCTGCATAATTATTTTTAGACCTAAAGTCGACTCCCGCATAAATCACAAACAGGAAGAGACACATAAACAAGAAGAAATGTTTTTTCTTTAGAACTTGCACAAATTACAGTTTTTTTTTTTATTTTGAGAATTTTTGTTTGTTTTGTAAATTGCTCAATTTTACTTTAATTCGAAAAGCTTACACTTAAATTTATTGCCCTAATGTGCACTTACACACAGTGCTAAAGATTATTATAATGATGTAGCTATGCGTTATCGTTGAGGACAGCTAAAGATTTGTATATTTTTATTTTTGGAATTTATTCATTCGGAGTATTTTTATATGTATATATATATCTATATATGCATATTATTTATGTTCTACTATCAGCAATAAGAAGTTCCGAGAATCCATTGACGTTTAACAAAAAGTATTCTGGCATCTTATTATTATTATGATTTATTTAATATTTAAAGTCTTTCTTGCTTCAACAATTTTTGTCATTATATTTTTTGGTTCTTAGACCTTAATTATCAACTGAAAATTTGACACCTGCTCCTGTCATGTCCGCCAATCTAAAACGGATTCATTAGAAAATTGCCAAGCCAAAAACAAACTTGGACAGCAATTGCACAATGAACAAAAAGACAACAGACAAAAGACAACAGACAACAACGTCACAAGAACTGACTTCAGTGTCTGTCTCTCTCTCCCTCTCCCTCTTTCTCTCTCTCTTTCTCATGCTCTTTCTCTCTCTCTCTGTCTGTGAAAGACATTTTGTCTCGCTGTGTATTTTTGCCAATTAGAATTGGTTAAAAGTTGCAAGCAAATTGCAGCAGTTGCAACAGTTGCAACACTGAGACAACAGTGTCACATTGGCAACAACTTTTTAAACAACAACAACAACAAGAAGAAGAATTCATCAAGTGTGCGTCTGTGTGTTGTGTGTGTGTTGATAACTTAACTTAAGTTCACTTTCTATGTACATTTTCCGGGCAACTTCCGTTTGGGCATGCAACCGCATTCGCCTTTGCCCCACCTCTCCCTCTTCCACTTGAACACCAACTCCGGCCCTCCTGCTGCCCCTCTTCCTGCTCCACCTACTCCAACTCCTCCTCTTCCCCTATCCGCTTGTCTTGGTCTTCGACTTCGACTTCCACTTCGTCGTTTTGTCGTTCGTCGTTTTATTTGATTACGCGCCACTCATAAGCGCGAGTGCGTGAGTGTATGTGAATGTGAATATGCCACTCATGAGTGTATGTTACTATCTCTCTTTCTCTGTGTGAGTGCGTGCGTTTATTGAACCGGGAGCTCTGAGACACAGCGCCTAGCTGGCGACACTCAGCTACTACAGCCAGACGATGATGTCTTGTGCTGCTGCTGTTGCTGCCACTGCGTCCGTCATGTGCCACATATCTACTATGCTATGTACACACACACACACATATATAGTATATATATAATGCAAACAAACACAGATACACACACAACTCAAATCGAGGGCGGTTCCATTAATAAACATAACTGTGTTAACTGCATTTAGCTCAATTTAAACTCCACTGGAGCTATGATTTTCGAAAATCGAATTTAAATTAGAAAACCATTTTTTAAAAGGATCATTTATCTTTATATCACATACGTCGATTTATATTTTGGAAATATTTCCTTGTTTCTATCCAAATTTGACTAAACTTCCACTATTTCCTAGAAAACGTTGTTTACAAAAACTCATTTTAATTATTTATTAACAGCTAAGAGGCTGGCAGCTATGTTCATAGTTCGAAAACAGTCAAAATGAAACCTCTAAAAAAAACTGTTCTCTTATATACTAACATCAATGAATATACACAACAGCGAGCCCTGTTGCAGCTGGGGCATGTAGCGTGTAGCATGTATAGCATATGCCTGGCTGCGCCTCGGGTTTCGATATCCTTACTAAATAAACAATATGCGGGCTGGATTGAAGGGCTCGCCTTGCCACTTGCCTCTTTCCGCCGGTCTGCCTTCCGTCCGTCCGTCCGGACTTGGTTTTTTTTTCAGTTACTCGTCGCGTCGCTCAATTATAATTTACTCACTCAGTGTTTTTGAGGGCCTTTAATAAATGTAAAAATTGTTCCCTTTTATTATACATATATATCTCATATGCATATACTTATTTCTGCATGCCAATCTCAATGTTGTATAGCCTTTGCCTTGCCACAGTAGTCTCTCGCCAACGAGTACTTACAGAGATTATGATTGAGCTCAGAATTACAGCAATAGATGCATGGAAATTAATTAATTTTTATGTTCGTCTGTTAAAGATTTTTAGAAATTTTGAAAATTGAAAACTAATTTAACTATAATTTTTGCCTATATTAAAAATTATTCCAAAAGTTATAAAAAACACATCTGCACACTAAACATATTTCTTTAGCTAGTGTCAACTGTATTAGTCGTAGTAGTTTGTGGCAGTGGGCGTATTTGCCACGTCGCGTGTGTCTGGCGCTGTGTTTCTGACTCATCGGCTAAGCGGGTGTGAGGTTCAATGTCCTTAAGACTGACAACCCCGCACACCCACCCCACGCATCCCTTGCACTCCGCACTTTGACCTGTCGCCTTCTGCGCTCCTTTGCCACGAATAAATTGCGCATATTTTGATTAAAAAAAAGAGAAAAAAAGACGCTCGTACTTAATGAGCGCATGGTCAGAAAACGGGTGGCAACGAGTGCCTGAGGGGTGGGGGTGCTATGGGGGCAACTATGTTTAGTATGGATGAATAACAAGTTGAATGTGAATGCGCACTCGCATCCTATTGGGGCAGACAAAAAATATTGCATTAAGCCCCAGACTGGATTGCAGCTCAGCAACAATAAGCGTGCATTGTGCGCTCAGCAATCGGTCAAATATATTTATATATATATATATATATTCATTATGTATGCTTATGCTGGGTATATCTGTGTATATATATATATGTGTGTGTGTGTGTGTGTGTTATGCGTTTTGGGATTTTGGGGTCATAGGCACGCGACTCGCACAGAGCCCATCTGCAGGGAGTAGAGCCGGCATATGCATTTGCCCCTTATCTTGATGTGGGTCCGTTAAAAAAAAAACATGCATACACACGGATACACTGAAAGAAATATACATGTATGTGGCTAGAATAAGTGTTTAATGATTAGCTAAAATTTAATTTCTATCAAGAGCTGCTTTAGGCTTATGAAGACGTTTAATAGAAAAATTGTAAAGATGAGAGATGATTTTGACTTATAAAAAGGTCTAATAGAACCAATTTAAAGAAGAGCAAACTTGACACAAGTTCATTCAGTTGCCAGTTGAATTTTTAGACCAATGCATAATCTTTAAAAATCAAAAATTTACTCTTTACTTTAATTTGAACTAATTTTCTTCTACTTGCAATTAGTCAAGCTACAATCATTTGTATAACATCTGATATCTGGGAGGTGGCTTAACAGTATCATATCTAAATGCTACCAATGCATTTGAATAATGCTTGCAGTGTATAAACAAATATTTATTTATATATATATATATATATATATATATATTCTGTAACATATATGCATTTAGTGTATGGAAATGGGCTACTGTTCGACTGCATGTGCATTTCGTCGTGTTGATGTTATTTTCAGTTGTTATAGCTGTTGTCGTTGTTGTTGTTGTTTGTTGTTGTAGGTTCTTGGTTGTTGTTGTTGTTGTTGTTGCTGACCCCCGACGCACGCAATTCGTGTTCTTCTATTTGTGTGCAGTGGCACAGAGAAATGCGTTGCATGTTGGGGAGTTCGTATTCATATTCGTATTTGGTTTGCCCAGCTCTTTTCGCTGCACATTCATAATTGTTAATAATGCATAGCAATCCGAGTGCAAATGACTGACTGACTGCCATTGCAAATGGAATTTATTTATTTTGGTTTGAGGTTATATTAAACGATTGCCATTTAACAAATTGACCAATTCCTACTAAATAAACTGCTTTATTTTAAAATACTGGTTAGTATATTTAATATTAGTTATACATTGGAACTGCCAGCCATATGAAAGGTCCACAGAAATGTTGTTAAATTAAGTTAATGGCTTATAAAGAACACACGCGATTTACGTTGAATTTTATTGAATAAATACTTTTTTATTGAAACAATACGACGACTAAATGATTTTAAACATTTTTATAAGCCGTAAGTGATTATACCAAATGAATATTGAGGCCAATCAAAAATTGATCATTCATTTCAGACGGTGCATTGTCTTTCTGACTGATATGGAAATAAACTTATTTATATAGTGTATACATATTTATATATACACAGCTAAAGCGTGGGTCATCTTTAATTAGTTGATCGTTTAATGGCTTCCTGGTAGACACACAGAGAGAAAGAGTCGCTCCCTTGGGCAAATCCTCGGCAACTGTTTACTTTTTATGGCACACTTAAAGCATTGCCAGCATTTCACTTGAACAACAACAATAAACAGAAGCAGGGAATATAAAAAACAACAATAATAATTTAAAAGCCTCGCTTAATAGGCTTATGACAATTGTCTTTTCTTTTTGAGCGCCAGTTGAATGCACTAAGCGTATTCAGTCGACGAAGATACGATCAGTATAATATATTTTATATGGCCATGCCAACTCCATAAAACGATAATGAATGAATAAAAACAAAAAAATAAACTGAAAGACTGTGCGAAGGGGTTGCCCAGGGTGGTGGGGGGGGGGGGGGGTGGCGCAGCTTGAAACAGATTAAATGTGAGGCTATTAATTAAGTGACGACAATTCCGAGTCGTGTTGAATTAACTTAAGCTGAGCTCCTCACACCGCTGATTCAGAGTTCTTTTTTTATAATGCCAATTAATCGAGTAGCTTGTTTGTAATGCAATTATAAATTACACTCAAATATTTCCGTTTACATTAACATTTTTAAATTGGAATAATTTGTCAAACTAACAAGTTTGATGAGGTTTTGCCTGTGTGTGGGCCTTTTAATGACAAATCCACAATGTTTGCTTATTGAAAAGTACTAATGTGACAAATATTTATTATTTTTCTTATTATATATCATAAAAATCAAGTTAGAATGCTCACTAGTCGAGTGTGTTTGACTATGAGATACACTTAAATAGACATTATTCTTGCTGGAAGCATTCTTTTCAATAAGACAGTACTTTTCGGATGAGAAAACTGTGTTATTTCTGCGATAATATATTAGCGAAATGGATGAAGTTCTCGATAAAGTTTATTAATCCGGATCTGCGTATGATAAACGAGAACTTATATTCTTACTGGAAGTCTCTAGATAGATAGACAGACAGTCTGCATCGACTCGGCTGTTGAACCTCATCTAGTGTCGGAGATGCTTTCTTCCGCCCGTTACGTACTTGTACATAGCTTCAGTATGCCCATTTTCCCATTTTAAATGGCAGAGATTTGTAAGCGATAATGAGGACAAACACAGTAAGTTAAATGTACGTTCATAAATGAGTGGGAACACCCATTTAGACTGTCATTCACAACTTTCGATAAGTAACATGACAAATGACTATGAATATGGATGTAAAATACTAAATATATTTGCTTACTCACTCTTAGCCACTTGTGAAATTTGAGGCTATCATTCTCGCATTTATACTGATCAGTAATATTGTTTTCAAAATGTAATCAATTTTAAATCGCTGGAGTTCAGACAAAATTAAAGAAGTTTATAAAAAGTCATACAAACTTAGTAATCCTTTGAGTCGTGTAAAAACTAACCATTTTACTCCCTTAATCCTAGTCTAATTCATATACTAATTGCTGGCTTTTACCGTTTTTGCTCATAAACATAAACATGTTAAAAGCGCACATTTTCTTTTTTATTTTTTTGCACACAGAGCATTTACCTTGCTCTGTGGTAGAGTTGTGTGTGGCGCCCTCTGTCGTCCAATGTGTGCAGTCTAAGCCTTTTAGCATGTTAAATTTCGCTTTCAATACAAAATGCGAAGCGTTTTTTACAATTTTCTATTTAGTTTTTTAATTGTGTCACGTAGAAAAACTAAACACAAACACACACACGACCATTGAAAATCCTGGCTGCCATTTTGGCTTTGCCACAACAATTGGTGTGTGTGTGTGTGTGTATTTGTGTGTATTTGTTGTTGAAGCCGTGCACATTGAAATGCAAGGCAGCATAAAAATGTTCAACACAGTCTAGCACAGAAACAAATAATGCCCAATTTGCATTGGGAATTGCATTCAGCGAAATAAACCCAAGCGCAAAAATTTATGCACTAAAAAATATTCTAAAGGGAACGAGTCGAAAAAAAATTAAAAAAAATAAATATGTGAAAATAATTTTCAGTAAGTACAAAGCGAACAAACGAAATATAAAAAGAAAACGTGCAGAGCACAGCTAATATGGCAGACCTGCGAGTAAATAGGAAGTATTCACTAAATATAAATATATTATGTATGCCAGCTGCTGCTTTGTATACGAAATTTACTTAATTAAATGCTGATAAGAGCAATAAATGAGGCGCACACAAAAAAGGAAGCTGATAAGGCGAGCGATGCATTTTTCCATTTGTTTTATCAGGGCCTCTGATTGATTTTTAATAGCATTAGGGCTGACGCCAGACGCACATTATCATCATCAATAGTGATAGCAGTAGTAGTAGCAGCAGCAGCAGCAGCCAAAGCATTATTGCCAGGCCATCCACGTGGCGTATGATTGATGCATCCATTCAGTGTTGAAAACTTCAGTTTGCCGTTGATGTTGCTGTTGCATTTATGCATTTTGCGTATCCGCATCGCATCATTATGACTGCGTGTACTTAAATATATGAGAAATTTGTTGTGCATACAAATTTCGACAGTCAATGCATGCAATGCACATTAGCTCGGCCCCCGCGCCATCTACTCCCTTTACCCTTTACAATCTCAGCACAAGCACACACACTTTCACATCGTCCATCGGTCATGTGCACATTTTGGGTTGGAATGACAATGATTCATGCAGACAAGTTGAGTTGTGGGGTGGCGGAGTGGAGGATTTGCACACAGGAAGGCAGTTGCACATATTTGATAGGGTGTGTGCATTGGTGCCTTGGAGCCTAGGTGCGCACAGCTTGCCAAATTGTGGGCGGTCTTTGCACCACCTACATCAATGCAAAGTATGCGGTTGCATCGATCTGAATGCAATATGTGTCTGTGCCCTGCCATAACTCACAAATTGTCGATCCCAATGATGTTGCTGCTGATGATGATGATGGCCAAAATGGGGAAACGATTTAAGAGCTCTAACTCAAACTGGAAACTGCTTTCAAAGTAAGTGAATTGAAGTGAGCATAAAAAATAAAAGAAAGGGGGCAATTATGGTATGACCTTAAGACGAGGTTTGACAACTGTTTGAAAAGTATTCGAATTGACGCACATAAAAGGGAAGTTAGAAATGAGTTGCGGAAAATAAAAAGAAAATATCGAATATGTTTAATAACACCAAGCGTTTCTAAATTCTATTAGAATGAAGAATTGAATATTTTGTAATCAGATTAAAGTGGAATACTTTTTGAATGCTTTTAAAAGAGTTTCCAAGTCTGCTTAAGATTAACGTTTAGGTTAAGCAGATCAGTTCAAATTCACACTTCCCCTTCCAATGCCAATTATGAAAGCATATCTAAGTGTTTTAAGCAAGCAGCTGAGACATTTATACGAAAAACACAAGTTGTCTAGCTGAGTGGGTCAAAATGTAGAAATCTCTTGATGTTATTAGTAATCAGCTATGTTGTTACAAGACTTATAAACTGAAAGAGCAACGCATAGGCTAATACAACTGTGTCTTATAATATGCAAATCTAGGTTAATTAAGTAACTAAATAAATAAATATTTATATTATTTGCAAGACTCTATGCTTTATATATATATCTAAGAGATGCCTTCTTATTAGTATTTGTTAAAGGTTTTCGAATTCTTTACTAGAATTTTTGATTTAATTCACTTTCAGATACGTTTGCCTTTTTCATCCCATGCACTCAATTAGGTAAAGATAAACCTGTCAGCACTCTTTATATTATTCATTTAGAAAAACTTTGGGATTCACTCCATCCTTGCCCACTTCTTCAAATTTAATTCCTCTTAAAGACACTCTCTAAATTCTAAGCGCCTTAGCTAAGCGAATATCTTTTCGCCACAACAAATAATAAAAAAAAAATGCATTATCGAAATTGAAAAATCGTTATTGTTATTGTGGGGTAAAAGTTTTCAGCTTTATCTGCTGCAAGAAGACGACAGTTGCAGCAAGAGAGTCAGTTGGCAAGGGAGTGGAGTTGAGTGAGGTGAAGATAAAGAGAGGTGGCAACACTGGACCCTCCATTAGCAGTGGCAAAAAAAAAATATAATAATAAGAACAAATGCATAAAAGCGCTTTTCTACTATGTAGATTTTCAGTTGGCACTTTTTACATTCCCCGTGGCCACTAATGGCGCCTCGAAAGAGTCTGTGTGTGTGTGTGAGTATAGAATAAATGTGCAATAAATCCAAGTGAAACATAAATAAATATATAAATCTATCGTGAGACAAAAAATAAGCCAAGCACACAAATTTGTTATAGAACATTTCCATATATACAAATATACATGTATATATATATATACATTATATATATATATATATAAATATATGTATCGCATAATGTATAACGCGTGCCGCTCTTGTTGTTATTGTTATGATTGCTTTTGTTGTTGTTGTTGTTGTTTGTGTTATTGTTCTTTGTTGCTGCTTTAAGAATTTATAAACAAAATGTAAAGCAATTGAATTTGACCCAGTTTTCCCCTCCAGTATCTCTCTTTCTCTTAGCTGCCTCTGTTTGCTTTTGGTATTATAAATATTTTTTTTCTTTGCCTCTCATTTTTTGTACTTCTTTCTTTCTTTCGTTTGTTTTTTTGTTTTTGTTTTATATTGTATTAATTATCACATTTTGGTACTGATTACAGCAATCAGTCAAAATTTATTTATATATATATATCTATATATATATATAAAAGCGAATTTATATTTGGATTATATTCTTTTTTGGGAGACGGCACGCGAGCTAACGGGAGTCACGAGTCACACTCGAGGGAACGGTAAAAAAGGGGGTTGGGGAGGGGTGTGTTACTCAATGCAATGATTTGACTGTTGCCAAAAGCGCTGCTGTTGCCCCCAAAAAGTCGAACTTGATTTTAATGATGCACATGCAACCACAGCAGCAGCACCAGCAGCCCAGTTGCTTTAACTGCCTCGCAATCTGGCTGGCCTTTTCCACTGAAATGCCGCTGCATTCTTGCAATATGTTGCCACGGCAACAACAGCAACAATAATAACAACAACAACAGCGACAACGCCTTTTTGGGCCCGTTTGAGGCATCCCAGCAAGTTTCCTTTTAAGTGTCGCTGGTTTTGCCATCAATTATGCGGCATGTTGGCCAGCATCATCCTCTCAGTGTCTGTCTGCCACACAACCTTCGCTTTGGGCCGGTCTCTCTGTGTGTGCTGTTGCAAGTGGCAGCTGCCTGCCAAAGAAGGTGCGCGCCAAGTCAACCAACAACGCAACACAGCACAACACAGCACGTAGGTGTGCAGTGAGCTCTCGCAGTTATCGCAGCGTTTTGAGTGGCAGCCAAACCGTCAACGTTTTGCCAAATACCCTGCAGCATATACTATAAGTGGGGCATATTAGTTGAGCCTGATTTAGGCCGTGAAAGCAGTCACAGTTAATATGTAATTATAGTTTGTGTATGTGCTTTGATAATCCGAGGCTTAAACAGCTTTCAATAATTTCCAGAACTTTCCTCACCAATGAGTATCTCTTAGTCAAGACTACCCGCATTCTTTTTGTTGTTTGCGGCCTACCTCTTTGGTTACCTTTAATCATCTGCGCCAGCGCAGCGTGTCTGAATCACTTCACTGCCCAGCTGTGGTTCAAAGTACACAAATATTGACCACTCATAAATACCGTTTTTGGGTTTAGCCCCTTCCTAAAAATACAAAAAAAATCACCTTTTTGCGAATACACTCATTGATCAGCGCTGGCAGCATCATTCGACTCGCTAATTTAGTCGAAACAGTAGTCATACATTGTGGCTACAACCAGCCAAGAAACGGGTTTATTGGCCTACAGTTATCAGCGCTCTGAGATCTGGTCAGTCCACTGGCGCTTAAACCTAATCCCGCTCTATTAGCCACTTGTGCAAATAACACAGCAGGTTTCTTGCAGTTTATATAAGAAAATTGTCTAGTCTTGCATACTTAAATTCCTTAAACAATTGCAACAGGAGCTTGGTTATAGAATGCATTTGAAAAGCGGAAAGCAACAGGGAACAACCTTGTGCCAAGATTGGGCATGTTTGAGAAAGTAAAAAATTGCAAAATGCTGAATATATAGAATGATTTAAAGACGATTGCATGAAGCTTATAAGATAATCTATAAGATGATCAGAATAATTGGAAAGTGCAATTGGATTTCTATAAGTACGGTTGAGGCTCAAATTTCAATCGGAATTAACCCTGATGAAAATATAAAAATAAAATCTTTGAGCAGGTAAAAACGATCAGAAAATAAAAACTGAGAAAAAATATAAACAAGAAACAAAAATGTAGCGAGTCGGAATAATAGCATTATGGATTATGTTTTGAACAATAAATTGCCTTATAAATATTCGAACTTAATAGCGGATTGCATTGCCTTAGCCAGAATAAAATGTAGTCCCCAAGGAAAATATGTCTTAAGCTCAGTAGTCGTAGAAACCCTCAACCGACTTGTAAAATTTGTGCAAGAATCTGTTTTGTTAGAGAAGCTCGGAAAGTGCCACAATATATCTAACTAGGTTGCAGTACATGATGCGCTCCCTTTGAAATAAAATAAAATATTCCAACTCGATGCTTTTGACCTGTATATTACATCTTGGTATTATTTTATTTCACATTAATTTCTAATCAAAAATTCAATTCATTCTCAATTTTCTATTTTATTTACTGCCAATATTTAAATTTAGATTTGTAGTCTGCTGATTATTTTATTTGTGCAGCTCATGTGTGCCTTCACTGCAAACCCATCGAGTCTTAGCCTCTTCATTTTGGCCAACATTAGCATTTCAAAGCATAAACTAGCATGAATATATGGGCAAACTCAATTGAATTATTAAATAAATTGTGTCGTGCATACGAAAACAAATACGAATGCAAAGTCAACCGGCAACAGGCAGCAGTCAGCAGTCAGAAGTCTAAAGCTGAATATAAAGTCAAGTCTCAAGTCCCAGTCAAGTCCCCAGAGACCAGGTCTCTGGGTCTTTTGGCCTGCGTTCTCGTTTCTGGCCATAAACACAACGCACAACGCACAATATATCAATGACCATATCGGGTGGCTGGTTGGAGCCATAATGTGCCTCTCGTTGCCCGCAAATGGTTTTAATGTCAAATGTTAAAACGAAACCTTTTACCACCAAAGCATCAATGCTCGTTGCTGTCTACTCAGATTGCTCTGCAGTTCGTAGAATTTGCATATAATTGGACGGAATCCGGGGTCGGTCAGCCTGCCTGCCTGCCAGTCAGTCAGTCAGCTGGCTTGGCCTGGCAGTCAGCTCAATCTGATTTGCACTGGGCAACCATATGGTGCATTTCACAAGCGCCAAGGAGAGGGGCAGCGAGCGGAGGGGTTATGCGGGGGGTAACTGAATGCTGTCAGTGATTTCAGTGTTTATTTAACTGTCGTGCAAGTCATTGAACGCAGGCAACTTTGTGGCTTTGTTTTAAATGAAAACTCAATGCAATATTGTTCATACTATGGCACATAAATAATGATTTATTTGTTTATTACAAAATTGCGAACACTCGTTCGCACTTACACACACAAACACACACACATACTCGCGCGCACACACACACACACACACACACACACACACAGACAAAGCGTAAGTTAATCAATTCTTCGTTGCCTTTAATGTGAACTCAACGGCGGGCAGGAAAAACCTTGAGAGTGACTTGTGGCTCTCGTTCGTTGCTTTTTAATGCACGCCATTTTCCATTTTCCTATTTTTCCATTTACTATTTGCACAAGTTGCTCGAGAGTTGCTGAGGGAGCCTGGGAGAACAGGCCAGTCAGCTCGGCTCAGTACAGCTCCAGCTGTGGGCCATGATGACTTGTTGCTTGTTGCTTGTGGAGTCCCATAGCTAACATCCCAGTTGATTCTATTCGCTCACCCTCTTTTTAACCCTCTGCACTTCTAGGAAAACTGGATCTTGAATTGAGAAAATCGATTTTATTTAAAGCTGCTTGCCTTATTTGGTTGAAAATTAATTTTTTATACTTTTTTCATAAATTTCTTATTATTAATTTTTAAGTTGATTTAAGTCATATTTTTTATCGTAGTCAGATATTTTCTCTCTTCTTCTCTTAATCATAGTCCAAATTTAATATTGTTTTCTAAAAGAATTATTAAGGAAATATAACTCCAATTATTTCAGATTTTCAAATTGCATATATTTTTTCTCATACTATTGTATAGTTTTTTCTCAGTGCAATCATAGCATTCGTGGTGCGAGTATCTCATCACTTTCCCATAAACATTCGAACTGTTTGAGAGCTTGCTGGTTGGCAGGGTGGCGATATTGCAATTTACGTTCTGTGGTCTAATTAAAGTGCAAGTACAACTAAACTTGCGGCAGGTTGAGCTCCGATTCAGTCTTAGTAGTCCAACCAATGCCTCAATGCCTCAATGCCCCCGACAGACCCGCACTGTTCGAGTGCCAATGCACATTGCGTGTTCGTTGTTTTGCGGTCAATTCATTTGCACGGCTCCAGGCTGGAGTTTGCAGTCCACAGTCCGCCAGTCTATAGTCTATACTCTGTTGTCTGTCGTCATTTGTAGTCCCACAGAACCCACACTGTAGTAATATATATAATATATATGTATATATATATATGTTTGTATATATGCTCTATGCGGAGGCAACTCAGTCTCAGTTTTAGTTTATTTATATATTTGCTTTGTCTTTGGCAGTCCAGGCAACATTTTTCTCGTATCTCACATTAATCAATGTTGATTTCAATTAATTTAACCATCTCTTCACTTGCCAGTCATCGTGGCCGGCGTCCTTTTTAATAAACCAATAACACAACAACAACGACAACAACAACCAAAGAAACAAGAAAAAGAAATAAACACCTACTTTATTGTGGGCGAAGACACGCCCATCTTTCAACTCTTGTCTTTGCGTGTCTTTTTTTTTATTAAAATTTTGCAGTCTATAAATTTTGCGGAGAGGTGTTTATGCCTCTTGGGTTAGACCAGGCAGACAGAAAGCTAAGAAACGAGGGCGTTACTGGAACACATGTGTTATCCAGTTGGTATGGTATTTATATATATATATTAATGTATATAGATGTGTGTGTTATGTGCTTAAGTTTAAGGCGATAAAACGGATGTGCGTGGATTGTGTTCGACTTCAATTGAAACAGCAGCAGTGGAAGACTATCTGCTTTGAAATGCGATTAAAGATTAGAATGAGCACTTCAATTTTCAAATTTAATTGAAGCAAATAATTTTCACATGAATTTCAAGCAGAATCGTGTTTTAATATGAAAGCCAAAGCATGACTTTGAATGTATTGCTCTTGAAAATTGGTTGAGTTTTGACCAACGTTTTAATCTAGAGTTCAAACCATGATTAAAAAGACATCGCTTTCGAAAATCGGTTCAGATTCGTCAAAGTTATGACTGTGGAAAGTTTTGACCCAGAACTATTTAACAAAAAATCATCAAAATGTAGTGACAAATATTTAAAATTAAAACAAAATCTGGAGCGCAAATTTGGAAAAGGTATCAAAAAAGTATTTATATCAACTTACAAATGTCTGTCAAGGGTACAATTTTTGCTGACTTTTCAGCATAAATTATGATGAATGATTCCCCTGCACAAGTTTGCAAGTTTTGGTAATAATTTGCATAGAATTTTATTGATAGTTCTCAAGGACAGCACACACACGCACACATTCTAGACCAGATGCCAACCATTATCATTTGTCATGCATGAGAATCGCAGAGAAGGGGCAGAGAAGAAGCATCAGAAGGGAGCAGCAGCTTGCAATGGAGAGAGTACATATTCCAGGTTCTCAATTGAGTTTTGGAACAGCTCATCTCAATACAGCAGTGAAAATTTTTTTATACACACACATGGAGAGAGATGCAATGCGACCATTATATGATTGAGTTATGTTTTGTTGTCCCTGTGGCGCAGCTAACACGTAAAATTCCATTCAGTATGCCCCTCAATCCCTTTCACCTTGCTGCATGTGACAACCATCAATTTTGAAACCTGTTGTTGTGTATGTAACTGAGTGTGTGTGTGTGTATGTGTGTGTGGAAGGCAACCAAGCCATATCATGGCCATATCCTGTCAATTTCGAGATCCACACTCCTTACACCATGTTGCATGCAGCTCCTTGTGGCTTCTACTGCTGCATTTTCGTTTTTTGCGCATTTCTCACAATTTGTTGCTCCTGGTTTGGCATTTGACTTGACTCGACTTGGCAGCCAAACAGGCTGCAACTACAATAATGTGTCGTTTCTTCGATTTAACCTTATTGTTGTCATTGTCCTTGTTGTTGTCCTTATTGTTGTCCTTGTTGTTGTCCTTGTTGTTGTCATTATTGTTTTTGTTGTTGATGCTGCTGCTGCTACTGCATCTGGTTAGAGTTAGATAGATGCGCTCGTTTGTTGCAGTTGCTTGTCATTTTTATAGGTTTGTTTGCGGCTCAGTCGATGGAGCTTTTGTTGTTGGGTTTGGGGCTGCAACCCCTTATTGCTGCTGCTATTTGTTCCACCCTACCTCCCCTCAACCCTTTATTAGTTGCTGGCTGTCGTCGATGCCAAGAATTATGGCTGTCAATAGCCATTGGGTCCAATATGCAGCCGCTTCGACTGCCGTCAGATAAACCAATTTGATTTGTTTGTGTGGCCAACTACGACACTCAGCGCTCAGCCCCCTCCTACCCTTTTTGCTACCCAGCCCCAGCCCCTCCCTCAACAGACAGTTGATTAAAACATATGACCACCCGCACAGTACGCCCTGTCCTCCCACGCCCTCTGATAGCTATTTGCTCAAGTAATTGAGTTAAGTGACAAAACACACCATGTTGCCCCTTTTAATTGTTGCTGCTGGGTTTGCTGCTGTTGTTGTTGTTGTTGTCGTTGTAGTTGTTCTTGTTGCCCATTCATAATTATAATTCAATAAAATAATAAACATATCGCATTGTTCAATTTACTTTCACACACTCACGCACTTTCCACAATATAGAAGAACTTTTGTCACGCCAACTTAACTAAATTAAGCCAAAACATTTATGGCAAAAAGGCAATTGCTTTTATACCCAACACTTTGTGCGCGATCTGGGGTATATTGTCCCCAAAAAGAGGTCAATGTATGAACTCATTTGTATTTAAACTTATGTGGATTAGAGTGTAGAGCTTGAGAGCTTGTCAAGTGTAACTGTGATTGACGCAGTAATTAAAGCGATTTAGTATACTATAAAGCAACAATATAATTACTTGAACCTCATTTGTGCTTACTGTAAGGCAAATATTTTAAGTGGAGTTGTGATGCTAAATATTACACATTTATTTAATACACTTTAAAATGCTCTGTATATATAGATCAGTTTCTGTCTTATTTGTTGTATACTTTGATACTGAATTGCTATTTTTCTCTTACTCTCTATCTCTCTCTCTCTCTCTCTCTCTCTCTCTCTCTCTCTCTATTTGTATTAAGCGTTTCCTCTCTCTTTTAATCTCACTTTGTTTTTCCCAATCTTCCACCATATCTCTCAGCCTCCTATTCTCTCTCTCTCTTTCTCTCTTTGTCTCTAATTTTTCGTATATTTTATTATTCATCATATTTTGTGTATTTTTATATGACTGCCTCTTTTTTTACATTTACTCTCTTTTGAATATGCTTGCGCTCCCTTTCTTTTCTTTATCTCGATCTTGCTGTATTTTCACACACACATTGTATTGTGTTCCATCATCTTTATCTTCCATAATTTGTATATTCCTCGATATTATCGCCGTTCTATGCGGTTCTCATAATCTCAAGCCTTACATCGAGTGCTTCAACTGTGTGATGCAGGAGTATAACGTAGTCGATCATTTGACTCTTTTAGAAGTTTGCTTATTCGATTTGTTATTGGTTGCTGCTGGTCTTGTTATTATTTTCTGTATCATGATTTTGTTTACACGCCAAATGCGCACGTAGCGCGCGTCGCACTTTTTACTATGATTATTATTATTTTTTTTCTTTTTTCTACTTCATCTTTATTTATTTTTTTGTCCGCTCGCCACTCACCTGTTTTTGCTGGTGTTGTTTTTGTTGCTTTTCTATTAGCCTGAATCGTCGCTTGACCACGTACAACATGCACTGCAGCAGCGCCAACGACTTTTGCCTCCCCGCCCTCCCTCGCTGCCTTCTTGTCTTCCTTCCCACTTTTTTTTTTCGATTTTCAAACACGTAGAGCGCCAGCAAATTTCCCATTTCCCATTAAAACGCGCAAAAGGCCAATGCATAAATGATTGATCCTCTCCACTCCCCACCCTCACTCCCCGATACCTGTTTCCTTATCCTCTACCGCTCTTCGATATGGTAAAAGTAACGCGCGTTTCCGTTGAGCTCAGTGCGAGCGGCTCTGGTGCGCGATTCATTCATTCACTTACTCACTCGTTCACTCATTCATTTTCATTCGTGCCACTATCAACGGCTATTGTAGTTTATTATCGGCGGCGTCATTGCCGTGCGGTCATAAAAACCCAACGCTTGTCATCAGACGCCAGGTCTTCGTATTTATATCTGTATCTCTATCTTTACCTGTATCTTTACCTGTGTATCTGTAACTCTGTTTTTGTATCGGTGACTGGTGTGTGACTGTAGCTGTGACGGGGGTCGCATATCCATGACACACCTTCTTTAAGTTTTATTTACGGCCAATGCCTTCGATTAACCAAATTGACTAACTTTGCTGTTGCTGCTCGCCTGAAGACCTCCGACAAAAAAAATTTATCAACTTGAGAAGAAAACGGGTGTGTGCTGAAAGCAAGCCTGATTGCTATTAATCAATTCTGGCCAGGTTGCTTTTAGCAAGTATCCTTTTATGAAATTTGAGTTCCATCTGCTTGTGAAATGCAATAAAACATAATAATTTTATAATCTGCTTAATTGGCACAATGTAAATACTATTTCTATGCTCATCTTTGTCGGTGACATTTTTCTAATTCCTTACTGTATGATTCAGTTCCATTTCAAGAACTTGATTTTCAATTTGGGAAATTACAATGACATGAAAATTTTCTGATCTTTTTTTTATTTTTAGAAATTCAAGAAAGCAAAAGCTTTTAATAAGTTTTTGTTTTTTCAGATACATTAAAACATTCGCTGCGGGTGTCAATTGACATGCGTCAGCTGTTCCAAAATGAAATTGTGGTGAATATATTATTGATATTAAGCCCAGTAAATTGTTCGATTCAATAGAATTTCTAGTTTAGTGGCACTCATTGCACTGAACTTTGGGATTAATTTTATTGGTTTTTTGTTGTGCACGGCAAACAACAGACTTACCGTTAGCACATGCCACATGCCAGATGGCACATGCGTCACACTCCTTTGGCCTTAAGGCATCTATTTTTTTATTTATTTTTTTTTATGATTATATAACTTTGGCAACCCGTGCAGCGTTGCAAGTGCAGCAGCCCGGAGTGCAACAATAAAGAAAATAAAGAACTTGGCACCCCGTGCAGGCGAGAGAGATTTAGATCTATGTGTTATAAAAAAAAAGGTAAACTCGAACAACAATAACAGCAGGGAGAAAACATCAATGCCGCCAGTTGGTCACAAAGTGCGTCAGAGTCAGAGTCACACAAATGTTGTCACGTTGTTGCAACACGTCAGCGTCCGCGTCACTCTTTGGTTACGTTAACGTGTGCGTTACGTTGCCTTTTGTTGTTACGTAGCCGCAACTTGGTGTTGTCGCCGAGGGTAGTCGAAGAAAGCCCACACAAAAGCCACATTGAAATTCATATAACGTATTGGACAAGGGAACCCACAACAACAAAAACAGCAGCAGCAAGAATAGCAACATGCCTGCAAACAATATCAATTAAAATATGTACAAGTTTTATTAGCTAAGGAATTGGACATAAGTGAAGAGAACTCAACAAATGGACAACTAACGAGCGGAAACAGTTTGTCTGCAACAAGCAACGCTTGATTAATTTTAAATAAGCGCTAAACTTTTTTATTTTTGGATGCATGCAACGCAACTCGGTTGGGTAGAGGAACAGATATATATATATATATATATATATATATATATATGGTATATACAATGGGTCAGTTGAAATGTTAATCGGAATTTGATTTTACATTTCAAAGTCAAAGTCATACTTGGACTGTGGCTTCAGATATCGTTAAAGAATAGTTCTTTTCAAAGCGGTTCTTTTGCTTTTCCATCTCAAAGATATTCTTGAACTGTGAAAAAAATATAAAAATATTAATACTTTATCAAATAAACTTGTCTTTTAAAGCTGTATTTCTTCATATTTTCTATAAGAACAATACATTTTGCGCAGATAATAAATAAATAATAATGCATTTCCAAAGCTGTTCTTTTTAGTAGCAAATATTTATGCAAAAATACTGTCCTCCTATACCTTCCGCATAAGTAATTCAATTAATATTCCCCAGCTAATAAATAATTGTCACTATAGAAAACCGTTAGCTGATTAGCTTCTGTTTAAATACTTGCTTCAAGCTACTTGTCTTATTAAAGAATCTGCCCTTTAAGTAAAGTATGCAAATACAGCAATTACAACTTTTTTTGCATTTTGCCTTTCAGTCATTTTGCATCTCTGCCATTAAATGTGCAACAAATTAAGCAGCGTTAGTAAATAATTAAGTCATTAGATTGATTGTCGCCAGCAAGTTCTTCAACTTGTTGCACTTCTTCATTGCCAATTAGCACTTGCTTAACCTTAAAGTACTTTGGCTCAGACACCTCTCCTCTCTCCCCTCTCTCTGCTCACCCTTGCTAGTTTGTAGTTTCTTTGACCCAACTCTGTCGCCTAATCGCGTTCTACTTTGATATGCATAACACGATCTATGAAGTCAAACGCCATTCATCAATCGATTCAACAATAAATTCAACTAATCGCCACATATCACGTTCCCTACCCCCCTCCCATCCTTCAACATTATTGGCGTCTATATAGGAATGGAATCTTAACTTGTTAACGAAACTTTGCCATTAAAATTTTGGTGAATCGACTTTTGTGCGCTGATTCAATAACAACAATAACAATAACAACAACAACAGAACAACTACAGTAAAAAAGTGTAGCCAAAAAAATCGAAAGAATTCTTTTTCTAGTTTGTTGTTTTTCACATGTTTTTCAACAAATTGCGTGTTGGCAGCGCTGGTGGTTGGTGCTGCAAAGGGTGGAGGCGTGGCCGTGTGGCAGTGTGTGACAATTTTCTCATATATATCCGAAATGAAAGAGAAAATTTAATTTGCAGGTCACGTAATTTGCTGGTGTATATGTCTCTGCGAGCGTGTGTGGCACGCCCCCATTCTCGCCTCCACGCACACATACACACACACAAACACACACACCCGCAGTGGCATGTGTGTTGGTAAATAAATTTGCCTGGCTGTGTGTATCTTTTCGCTATGTGTGTGTGTAATACATGTAAAAATATGCAAATCCAGTCTACACATATGGCCAGAGCTTTCTGTTTTGTCGTCGCTGGCGCACACTTTACAGTTATGACTGTTTATTTGGTTGCAGGCCATGGGCCAAAAAAAGAATAACAACGGAAAAAGCCCATCGATTGTGAGCAGACTTTCAGTGGCTTGAAGCTGAAACAGAAACCCCGAAACTGCGGCTGATAGCAGGCCCTCTTCATGCTTGCCTCCGTAAACTACCCTGTAAATGAGTTGAGAATAACGGGGTGTATGCAACACATCGAAGGTAACAGTTGGAAGTGACTTATGCTGATAATAGGGATTTTTATCTTAGATTGTTATTAGAACACGTCGATGAATTGTTTGAGAACTACAAGTTTTATGCTTTTTTATGCATTTATAAACTCGATTAAATTCGTCAGGAAAACTAATTGTGTTGTGTTAAACCAATTCAAGCGGCTATTCTGCTTTAAATAGGGTATCAAAGTAAATCGCATTTCGGTTCAATTTATATTGTTTCGGTATTCGGTTTCAATACGTTACTAGTAATATCAATTTATGTACCTTCAAATTTTGAATTCCTGTTCCGGTACTGAAATTCAATGGGTAAGGTTGCGGTTCGCTTCCCACTTCTGGTTTCACTTGGAGACTCCAGAACTTCCACGCAAATTTATTTAAAGTGCCACGCAAATCTGACTATTATAGACTAGTCTTTCCAATGAGCTATGTTATAATTTGTCTCCCTGAAGTTATTATCGAAAAATTACAAAATTTACTTTGTTAACTGTATATTTATGACTGGTATGATTGCTTTAAATTGGTCTCAAATTTAATAACATATAATTAAATATTAAACAACCCTGCCTCTCAAGTTTCTCCATTAAAATGCGCTGCCAAAAATGAGATAACTAGGAACGTAATCTGAGAGTCGAGCACTCCTTCAACTTTTACCGCTCTATCTATCTTATTTTATTTATTTTTTTGTTGTTTTTTTTTTTGGGGTCGTTTTTTGTGTGGCATACTTTTTGGCTTATTAATGTAACGTTAAACTTTGTTGTTTTTGGCTGCTCTTTTCCTTTTCCTTTTCCTTTTTTTTTTGCTGCTTTTGTTGTTGTTTTGGGTTGTTCTGCTGTGACTGTTGCTTTTATCATTAACTTTATGCAAAAACTTTTTATGCCAGCACCATTTGCCGACGCGCCTACATTAAGCTAACAAATAGTTTGGCTCACAACTGGCAGCCATTTCAGTTTGGCACACTTCCCTAATGCATCTGTCTGTAACACCCATACCCACAACCAGCACTCTACCCTCGATCTGTCTGCTTGCCGCCTCTTACTTATCACAATTTGCATCTTTCCACTTGCAGTCCAATTACCTCATGCAGTTTGATTATCTGCCCGAGTCGGACCTGAAATCGGGCGCGCTGCGCTCCGAGAGCCAGCTAATAGATGCAATACGTAATCTCCAGGTACGTTGCTGCTGCCAAGCAGATGTTGTTGCATGCTACATGCTACATGCTGCACACAGGCCTGCTGTGTATGCCACATGTATTATGCACAATTTCACAAACTAACATTTTGTGTCCGTCTGTCAGGAATATGGCAACATTCCAGTTACGGGCAAAATCGACCAGGCTACGGCCAAACTAATACAAAGGCCCCGTTGCGGCGTCGGCGACAATAAGAATGCGTATAATTTCTCACCGGATAAGCTCCGGGATCATGGCACACGTCGGCGACGCTATGTCCTTCAAGGCGCCAAATGGAGTAAAACGGATCTGACATGGAGGTGAGTCCAACATAGACAAATAAATGTAACTATAATTATTGTATAAGCAAAGTTGGCTCCTATTTCAATTGCCAAACGAGCTGCATTTACCTTGAAAGATTGTATCACTCTAAGAGTAAGAGGAGAAGGAAGGAGTACAAGTTGAAGAAGAAGAAGCATTAGCAGCAGGATATACATTAGTGTATTAGAAATCACTATGTGGCAACACTGAAAAGAGCTTGAAATTTTATTCAACTCAATGAGTAAATTTTGAATTGTTAAGGAATCTTAAAGGTGTGCAAAGCACAAAATATAACCTAGATTTCAACAGCTACCCAAAAGTATGCCACACAAATAAAAGCTCTTTATGGGTTTTAAATGCTGAAAGTATTTAAAACCCTCACAAACTAAACATTGGCTTAATGCTCAAAGTCTGCGCCACAAAAGGCTATTAAATAATTGAGCGTATTATTGCTAACCTGAAAAAAAGAACCAAAATGTGTTTAATCAAGAGAATTTGGAGAGAAATGCAACAGTTTTTAAGCGATTTTATTGGCGCATTGTGAGTCCTTTTTGGTTGAGTAACCAACTGTTTGCCAATGCATTTAACTGGCAGCAAACCATTTGATAACAATTTGAACAATGACCATTTCTCTCTCACTTTATTTTTCACTCAATTTTCCCTTTTCACTTTATCAACGAAAAGCCAACAAAAAAACCAACAAAAAAATTTGGAACAAAAAAAACCAAAAACAAGAAGAAAAAAATCTGCTAGTTGAGGTAGGCTTGACTAGGAAATGACCTGTATTAAGGTTTAATCGTGGAAAACGTTAGTTAAAAGTGACAAAATAAGTAAGTCACTTCGAAATTAATTTTTTTTATAGATTTCTTTGGAAAATAAGCTCTTTTGAGAGCCAGAAAATCGTTTAGATTAATATGTTGAATTCGAACATATATAAATTTAAGAAAATCCTGCCAGCCCCCGCAACTGTAGGGTAAAGGTAGCAGAAAAAAGAGGAGAATAAAGAGAAAAAGCTGAGAACTAAGGCCAATTGATGACATAGCCAAAATGCGAATGACAAAAGAGTCACAATTGTTGACCTTTTGCGTAGTTAAACAAGTTTAATTAAGACACTCACAGCTAGAACGTTTTGAGTGTTGATGAAAACTTTGCTTAACACCTTACGCAGAGTTGTTCGACAAGTGGCAAGTGACCCCAAATAGTACACAGTCTAACTAAATACACCCATTGGGACACTGCAGGGGAAAACTTAATTTGCAGTCAAGTCAAATGGCATATTATAAAAGAGTTTTGCAACAGTTCGCGCGTGTTTTATTTTATTTTATGTTTTTTATTATTTCCTATTGCGAAACAATTGGCAATTTGGCTTAAAACATTTTTAGGGTCTTGTGCGCAAGTTTTTCTGGCCACTTCCTGTTGTTGGTGATGCGGTTTCCCTCAGACGTCTGTTGATTTGTGTCTTTGTCACTTGCAACACAAAAACAGCAACACCGGCAGCAGCAACAACTCCAACAGTTAATACCACGTTTCTCAAGGCATTTGCTATGGCATACGCAACTTTGTCCATGCGCCAGGATGTTGTCACTTGATGTCCTTGTTGTCCTTGTGTGCGCAAACAAAATGAGTACAAAATGCTTAAAACGACTTCCGCTTCGACAATTTGCATGCTGCGTCGCCGGAAATGGAAAAACACTTCTGGGATGCTGTGCGACGTCGCAATTGACTTCTTTTCCTTCTATTTGCCCCAGTACACCTACCACTCCCCCCCCCCCCCCCTTTCCATTCTCGGTCTCCTTTATTCGCCTCCTGGACTGCCTTTGTTTGCAATTAAGCGTAAACACATGCAGTTCAGATGGCGCTTGAATATAAAGAAAGCAGGTCACTGGATATATACACATCTATATATATATATATATATATATATATATGTTTCAATTTATTGACTAGAGTTCGCTATTGTAGAGATAAGCCATATTGTTACTTTTTTGTCACAGTGACTGCTGATTTTAAATATCAGTGATTACATTTGCTTTTAAGAAATCAAGTTTTGTTTGACTTATTGAAATATTCGATACATCTATCTATCTGCTATCTAGCGAAAAACAATTGGCAGCCAACTAGTATCGCTGGCAAATATCGAACCAAACAATTTGTATTTAGTTTTCCCTCAATATTCTGTTCGTATCTTGATAATCGTTATTCAGTCACCGTATTAAATGTTATTTATCGGTGACTGCGATCTCAGTCACAGTTCAGCTCTAATAGCTAAATAGAGGGGTATCTGGGGTTCGGGGGTTTTGTGTGTTTTCTTATGTATATTTCATGTAAACTCAATTTGAGTTGAGCGTTGACCAACCGCTGCGCTGCAAGTAAATGTTTACCGCCCCTTTCGACCTCCTCTTCACATCCTTACTGACTTCGCCTTAATGGCCAATTAAGCGTAGACGACACAAGAAATAATTAAATCGCTGCATGCAACGCGCCACAGTGGCATGCCGCATGCAGCATGTGGCATTCAACTACACACACACACATATATTTGTGTATATGGCGTTAATAGCAAACGAGTCGTATGCGTAATCTACAATTGAAGATATTTTTCCGGCGCCGCCCAAAAGTATGCAATTGTTTTTTGTTTTTTTTGTTCTGCCTCACTATGCAAATGAATGAAATTTGTAGCGTGATAATTTAATAAATGAGCTGCCGTTTTTTGGCAGCTTCTGCACTTTTTTTTGTTGTAGTTTTTAATGCTGAACGTATTAAATATTTTAAGCGCAATTATGCAGCTGTTCATTAAAAATCAAATAGAACATTCAAAGTGACAGCTGCAATCAGAGCGCTACTCCTTGGTTTCTTTTTTTTTCTGCTTCTTTTTCCTTTTTTGGCCATCATAAAGTTCAATTTGGCGCAAAGTGTTTAATGAAAGCGCCAAGTTGGCGACACCCTGCCCCGAACTGCACGACCTACCCTCTCTCTGGGCACAGCGTGCCAAGTTGGCCATTAACAATTCACGCAGACGTCGCTACGCATGGCTAAGAACCAAATACCAACAGCAACAGCTACAACAGCAAAAAAAAAAAAAAAAACAGCAACTTGTTTTACATAAAAACACACTTTAGACATCAAATTATGCAATGCAGGACGCGCCCCCAGCAAGTAATGTTTGAGGGGGTGGAGCTGGGGGGTGTGGCTAGCCAGGGATGAGTTTTTGCAAATCACTTTTTTTTAGCTGCGCACTGACAAAATGCAATGACTGTAATAAAAATTAACAAGCTACGCTACGTTTGAGTTTTGAATTAATTGAAAGCGCGTACGCGCAGGACATTCTATCAAGCAAAGGAAGTGGAGGAGCTTGTGGCACAGATTGCTGCAGTTCACTCTGACTATTCGGAGGGGATGGGGTGTGGTCTTCCGAATACCGTTAGCGCTTGCCTTGTAAAATTATAAATTCGCGTCTAAATGAGCGTTGCAAAATTAATGAACTGCATGCAGTTTAATTGAAATGCTCTACCAACGTGGGGTTGATGAACGGGGTAAGGGTTAAAACGCATGGCAAAGGGGTTTAGGTGTGTGGCAAAATGCATAATGAAAACCAATTTTAAGCTAAACAAAATGCATCAGCTGAAAGGAGCTATAAAAAAGAGAGTTGCTCGCCACGAAATGGGTGAAATAAAAGTAGCAAAAATAACCTTCCAGCGAAGCGTAAGGGTTAAATAAATTGAAGGGTAAATCTTACAAAAATTATACAGAAATCTTTAGATAAATCCAAGATGCCTGTGAATCAAAGTTCCTATGGTTGACAATAGTTTATGTATTCGTTTATTTTTTCTGATTTGCTGCATTGCTGTTCTATAAAATGTAATCTGACAATTTCTACCTGACTAAAAGCCACAGATTGTAACTGTTTTGGTTTTTTATTGACTGATTTTTGTTACGCATACGTACTGTGGCACACAACATTAACGAGCTGGCGACCATCAAATCTGTGGCTTAGAGGCAGACAGCGGTGTCAATTGGCAATGAGGCAACAAACTTGCAGCACTGACCAGCCACATTAATTGGCAGTTTTGTGTGTTTGCGTGTGTGTGCGTGTGCGTGTGTGTGTGTGTGTGTGTGTGTATTTGTGTGTGGGGCATTAATAAAGCGCAGCATGCAAGATAGTTCTTACTTGGTGTTTGTGGGCAAGTTGTTGCCATTTGTTAGATTTTTAATAACATTAATAAAGTTGTGCACAAAGCAAGAGTCAAAGTGCTGAGCGCACGCCATGTCCATGCACTCAGAAAAACGATTAGAAAGCTTTTCTTATTTTTAGAAATAGCTTTGAAATATAAGAAAACAGTTTAGCTGATAATTACTTCAGAGTGCGAGTGTTTAACTAATGATTAATAATAATAAAAAGAACACCTTGGAAAGTACAACATATTTTTCTAAATTTTTGAATATGAAATTAAATTATGAAATACAAACGCTGGTCTTTTGTAGAAGCCTAGAATTTTAGAAATGTACTTTCTGAATAAGAAGGTGGGGAACCCTTGGCGCTAAAAGTATGGCGAGTTACTAAAAGTCAGGTTAACTTTTTTTCGAGTGTGGTAACAACAGGACGAGGACGAGGAGCTGAAGACTGGCAGACAGGTCGAGGCAGCCAGGTCGGGCGGGAAGGAAGGAAGGAAGGAAGTGGCAATCGAGTCATATGGCAAGTTTGCGTTTATGCTTATTAGCGCTGGCCCTGGCCTCTCGTGCATGCGAGCCATTAATACAATGCAGAAGCTGACGCAGCAGAAGGATCTCCACTGGTAGCAGGCAGCAGGCAGCAGGAGTAGTAGCAGTAGCAGACAGGAAGCAGGCAGGCATCCTTTTAGCTGCAACATAAAGAAAACGTGTATGAATGTCTTTGGCATTGGCTGGCTCATAAAAACCTCGACATATACATCACCACGCAGCAGCAGCAGCAGCAACGGCAGGACTCAGGACTCACGACTCAGGACTCAGTACTCTGGCTGTCATGTTACAATGATAAAAAGTAATTTTATGACGCACTCACAACAATGCATGGGCCGAGACCAAAAAAAAAAAACCCAAGCAACCCGCTGCACTTATTGGTTCGACAGGCGTTCATTGTCTTTGCCAAGACGCACACACACACACACACACTCATACACACATCCTGTCTGTGTGTGTCTTGTGTGTCCCCCTTTTGTAATGACTATGGCTGGGCATAAAAGGCGTCGCTTTTAAAAGCGCACTCTGCACGCCGCGTGTAACTTAAAACGCAAACTCTAGACGACACACACCACATACACCATACACACACACACCACAAACCCTAACTTCAGCTACCCTCCACCCCTTGACATCCTCTGTATACCTACCCCTACAAACTTGTAGAATCGAGACCAGCTTTAAGATAGCTTCAGCAACCAAGCTCAATACTCGTAAATTCTTTGCCAAAAAAAAAAAAAACAACAAGCAATGGAAACAACTAAAAGTTCTGCTCTATTCCAAAGTGTACGACTATAAAATACTCTGTACGTAGGTTAAATAAATGATGCCTGCTACAAACGATATGCACTTTGTTATACCATTTGGCAGCATTTTTTTAATGGCTGTAAAAACGGAGAATATCGCCAAAAAATTTCCGAAAAATTCTAAAACCATTTGGCGAACGCTGACTGGATTTTAATGTCATTTGTTGCAGCTGTTGCAGCCAAGCCTGTAACGCGCAACGCGCAACAGCAACTTGCCACAAAAACCAAGGCTTAAATCAATTTGGAGCGTGGGGAGCACAATCGAAAAAACCAACATGTGGCAAGTGTCACAGTGCAGCAGAAGTAACAGCAATAGCAGCAGTAACAGCAGGACATGCCACAGCGGCCGCCAAAATGGCAGTCGTGTGCGTTATTTCCGTTTCCGCTTACCATCGCCATTGTTTTTAATAATATAAATAAATATATATTTTATGTTGTAATTTTTTCATATTTTTTTTTTGGATAAGCGCGTTTATAATAATTTATGCAACAAATGAAGTAAATCACACGCACCACTGACCAAAAGAGAAATAAAGAGAAACAGAGAGGGAGAGAGAGAGAGACAGTGAGAGAGAGAGAGAAAGAGAGAGTCATCGTTAAATGCCGCAAACAGAACATGGCAATAGTTTTATATCCAAATTTTTTGTTGTTGTTGCTGCTGCAACTGATTTTTCAGCAGTCATTTGCAGTTGCCGTTGCACTTTGTTGCCTGGCCTTAACACCTCCCACACCAACCACCCCTCTCCATCCAACTCATCCCTTGCCTGGTCGTTTCAACACGCTTGCCCTCTTCATTTTCGCCGGTGGCAAGTCTAATGGACGTCATTGGCCATAGTTTTCTGACTTTTTGTATGCTGTCAAGTGCTCGCACTCGAAATTATTATCTGCCATTAATCATGGCTATAATGTTTTGGCTGGCTGCTATAAAATGGAAGTGGACCAAGTGGACTCCACTACTCCTCCTCCTCCTACTCCTACTCCTCCACCTCAATCTCGCTCTTTCTCTTTCTCTGTGTCCGCCCCCCCTCCCCGGACGCAACTCGAAGAACTTTGAAAATGTCGAGGGCAGCTTTAATCTGAAAGCTTAAGAGTCAGTTGCTCTGATAAATGTGAATTCGCGAATATTTCGCGCTTAACTGTGGATTAAAGCACTTGATTTCTATATCTGTTAAATGGCATTACAATATGTTGTTTGCCTAAGAGCTTCCACGAATTACTGTTGTCCATTTCAATAAGACGCTTCAGCTGAGTGAGTCGAATTTGTATCTCGAAGTCAGTTTTGGGGTAGCATTTTTTAGGATCGTGTTTTCAAATTGGAATGCAGTATTAATCTACGCAGTTTGACTGTGATCTGAAATATATTGCTTTTGAAAATCGTATAGTTTTATGGGCATGAAAACTTTGAGACCTTTCCACATATGATTTTTGAATATAGATTTTATGCATACATTTTGACATTTTAGTTTTGACATGGCTAGTTTTGTAGAGATAAATAAAGAGCTGAAATTCGGCATGTAAATTTGAGTATGCAAAATCCAATTAATTATCATTATATTCGGAATAGTACCAAATTATTATCAAATTATTTCTTTATGCTACTCATATATTAGTTTTATTGAGCAACTGCTCGAACTGCCCTTGCATATATAATTTTCTGCATCACTTTATTACAGTGACAATTATTTTAACTGCAGGGCATTTTTATTACGACAGTTCTTGTTGAAATTGTTGTAGCTGTTGCTTTTGCTGTTTCTGTTTCTCTTTTTTTTCCTCATCGTTTTTTTCTATTTCTTCTCTTGTTCACCCGCTGAACTTTACATTTATGTTTTGTTTTTTTTTTTTTGAGTTGTAAGTCACCCTTTTCACCGCCTTGCCAGGCACTAGTCTGGTTTTGTTTTATTTTTTATAGTACACAAAGCCACACGCTGTGTGTACAGCAGGGCGCAAAAGCCCTAAAAACAAAGTCCAGACTATGGCCATAAGGTATTGTAAACTATACATAAATAACAAGCTCAATTTAGGCTCATATTAAAATAGAAAATATAAAATTTTCTGCTGAGCCGGCCGAAAAGGTGAAAGAGGCACGCGGCATAGGGGGGAAGGGGAGTGGCCAAGGGGTTATAAATACACACCAAAATGTGTGTCAACAATACGTCTGTCTGGGTGTGTGTACGAGTGTGTGTGTATGCAAAGGATTGTTTATTCTTACATGGCTGGCTGAGCTGACTGTCTGAGCACTCATACTTGTATTCATATTTATATTCGTATAAAATTTATGACATGGCATATTTCCTTCTGCTTCTGGGTCTAAGGCTTTGCATTTTACATGAATGCCGATATGTATATATATATATATATATGCAGAGGCACATACATTTACATCCACATCCACATGTATATATCCTTTTGTCTTGCGGACGCAATCTGATACGGTTCAAGGTGTAGCATTTCAAATTTAATAAACCACCACAGCATGTAAGAAACAACAAACAATAACAACAACAACAAAAGCAACAAATTCTATAAGAAGTCTAAGAAAGTTGAGTTATATGATTATTAAGCCGATTATTAAATACTCTGTGGCATTTAAATAATCTTATATCAGCTTCCGATAAGAAAACGATTGAAATTTTATTTTGAGTTTATTAGGAAGTAGCAGCAAATGAAACTTAATCTTGTAATTTGAATGAATTAATAAATTTAATAATAAAAGTAATAATAGTTTTAGTAATAGTACAAATATATTTAAAACATATAACAAATAATTAATACAACAAGAGATCAATTATTGAGAAATCTTGCCCAAGAGAGCTCAAGAATATTCCAGTTTAATGCTTATAAAATTAAATTGTGATGTTTAATGCTGTTTAAAATTCATAATTTTTTTGCTTGCTGTACAATCAATTGAACTTTTATCGATATTTCATATGTATAAAATATTTCAATTCAAACAAATGCGATAAATCAGCTGCCTGCCAAAAATGAATTCAAATTTAAGTCACAAGTTTAAGCGACTGAATTTATCAATAATATTTTATATTATTTAATCTGTATAGCTGCAGAGATACCTTTATCTATATTTGCAATGTTACAAACCAAAGCAATCGAGGTACAATACCCTCTCTGTGAGACGTACCACACTGATGAACAACATGTGGCACTTGCCACCGCAACAATTTCATAAGCTGAGCTGGGCAAGCAGAATTCTATGCGGGCGAATCCATTGAAAAACCATTTAGTAATGCTCGCTCCAAACTGGGTTTCAGTTTCACCCGCAAACCTTTGCCCCTTGTCCCCAAAACCCCCCCGAGCAACCCTAATTTCTTTGGTCCGGTTTGCTGTACGTGTCAATGCAGCAAGCGATCAAAGTTTTAATTTTTTTTTTTTGGTGTGTGTCCCTGCCCCTTTTTTGATTCTCGTTTTTTGTGCCACATCAGTCAAAGCACCGCACCAACAGCAGTTTTCTCTCACACACACACAGAGTCCGCCTCTAGTGTGTGATGCAATGTTGCCCCTGCTAACGGTTTTGTCGGTGGCAACTTAACACCCTGCCGCTGCCTGTGCCTCGGCCTGTGCCTCAGCCTCTGCCTCTTGCTCGTTGCACATTCTGTATCAGCTTTCCCTTTGTTGTGTCTGTCTGTGTGTGTGTGCTAATTTGGCATCTAATTTTGTAGCATGGACATCAGCATCAAATGAGCAACTTTCAACTGATGCCACCTACGCTTGCAACACTGCCTCTTGCAGCCTGCTGCTGCTGCTGATTTTGCTTTTCTCTTGTACTCGACTTGCATTTGGCAATCGCAGCTGTCAAACCATCAAAATGAGATGACGCCAGCAACACTGACGACAATTGCATTTTGTCACTCAGTCAATGTCAGTTACACTCCCTCTGCCCCTCGCTCTGCCCCTCCATTCATCTGTCCTTGCCGTTGTGCTGCAATAACAAGTGCAGCATTTTTGTTTTAGGCCAACAAACTTCATTAATGCGCCTATGCAGCTCATTTGTCAGCTTGTAAGCTGCATGCAGCTTGTGTCTGTGTCTGTGTGAGTCGTTAGCCAACACTGCTATGCTAAGCTATTTCCAGCTGTCAATAATGAGTCATTAGATTGAGCATTAATTGTTCATGGACAGGTTTCAAGCTGAATTTATCACACTTTATCGCAGCTGTTCAGCGCTTTACACTCTAAGCTCTGTTAACTATCATAACGTTTACTCTTAACTGTTTCGAATGTTAAATGAGCTTACCTCAATTTGGAGTGGATTTCAACTGGGCTATTAAGTAAAATAATCCACTAAAACTATCTTAAAGTAGTTACAGATACATAAAGCTGTATAAAGCTGAAATCCAATACAGTGTACAAGAGCTCCAGTTCTATTAAAGTTAAGGTATATGGTAACTTTAGTTCTCTCGTAGCTTTCACTTGAACTATTAACAACTGTTAGCTAACAACTTCTACTTTTGCTTAACTTTACTTGCAAGAGCGACACTTCTGTTAATATTAAGATCAGCTCATTAAATTAAACAATTATCCCCTGTAAGCCGCACTTGCTGTTAAGGTTAGTTTAACTCCTGTTTGTTAAAATTTTCCACATATGCAGAGAGAGAGAGAGAGCTACTTCTGTTAAAATAAAGCGCAGTTCTCAATATAACAGCCACTTTCATTACATTAAATAGTTATCTCTGTAAGCAACAGTCGCTATTAAGCTTTAATTAAATGTGCGATCGCTGTAAACCAATTGCTATTATTTAACAGCTGCTACACTTGCTTTATTTTACTTGGCAGGCAAACGTACCACTACTGTTACTGTTAAGCTCAGCTCTGATTATAACAGCCACTTCTATTAAATTAATTATTTCTCCCTGTTTAGCTGAAATTAGCTGTAAATAAATATGCGATCGCTGTTAATTACGAGGGGCAGCCAACAATAAAGCAACTGCTGTTTTGTATATTGCATAATGCTGTTGGTATTATAACGCCATCGTAATCGCCAACGCCAATGCCAATAAATATGTGATAGCTGTACTTTAAATTCTGAACATGACGCACAGGACACACACAGCTGGGCCAGGCAGGCAGGCAGGCAGGCAGGCAGCTATATTATCCCCACATATAAGTATATGTGTATGTATGTGTGTTGCTTGTAACATTGGCGTAATTATGTTTGCTTACGTGGCCAGTGTCGCCAGCAACAGCAAGGACAGCAACAACAATAACAAGGATGTCGCCAGCGTGAACAACGCCAACAACAACAACAATGTGGCTTGAAATTTGACACTTTCACAGTTGGTCAGTTGATTTGCTCGCTTGCCAGCCATATTCTCCCTCCCTTCCTACCCGTCCTCCCTTCGGCGCTTCCAGCCTTGCAGCCTGTCTGCATTTCGTTAGATTAATGTCCTGCTCAATCATCAATAGGTTCAGCGTACTGCGCCGTTTTGTTTGTATAGCACTTGTTTATCGTGCCACCCACTCCTACCCACCACCCTCGCCTCCTTGCCAGGGCTTTCCTCTTTCCGTTAAGCTTTACTGTTTTCTTTTTTTTCGATTTTCCTTTTTTTTCTCTTCTGCTCACTTGCTGCGCTTTATTCTATTTACTGCGGCTTTCATTTTGGCTTGTGCATTCATCCTTTGCTTTGTTCTTTCGTTTACTTTTAATTCATTTAGGTTTTCTTGTTCGTTCATTTTGATTGATGACCACTTTAATTGCGGATATTAAATGACAAGCGAATGGCGCCCCCCAAACCACCAACCCCCATCTACCACCCATTTCCGCCCTTCCCCTGCCCGAACATGTGTCACCTTCTTGCTGCTTGCCATCAAATTTCACATTTTGTGGCTTCATCTTGGCGCTCTAATTTCGAACTGGTCAACTGGGCAAGCGGCAAGCAGGAAACTTAAATTCAACACGCTTTTCTTTTATTTTGGGGAAAATTCGCTGGGTGTTTTTCTTTTATTGAATACAATGCGGAAAACAACACACTGGACTTTTCGGCTGTATATATTCTTGATATATATTCCTGTTGAGTTTTCATGCACTTTTTCGCTTAACAAGCACGCAACACACTCAACGCACACACACAGAAAACAGAGTTAATCAAAGTCCAAAACAATTGCAATTTCTTTTGCGGTTTACTTACGCGAATTTTGAAGAGAAGTCGACTGAAAGCTTGTGTATTTATATTATTTGCGATTTAGCTAATGGATCGATGTTTGGTATACAAAATGAGAGAGATAGAATTTAAGCTAGAAATCGATAAAGAGAGATTATGGTAGATAGAGGTCTTGAGATAGAAAGAGACAGAAAGAAATACAGATAGTTAGACATATCCACCTATGGATATGGAGAGAGCTAGAAACGAATTATTAAAAATGCAAAGGAAAAGTTCAAGGATTAAATATATGAACTTATCTTAATATAACAATTATTATACAGCTTCTTTCCTTAACTTTTATCTATATCATTCTACATACTCACTTAGTTTAATTAATTTAACTTTTCGCATTCAGATTTGTCTATCAGGCCCATATTCATATCTAATCTTCAAATTTTGTTTCAAACTCATCAAAGTTCTTCGTTTCAAAGTTCGAACTCCATCTAGAAATGCTATTTTGTGCAACTATTAGAGTAGTAATTAAAAATTCTCTTTTCCCAGAACTTTCACTTATATAGCTGACCTCTCCCCCTCGCTCTCTTGGTACTAATCAGGTAATCAGGTATTCTGGCAGCCATAAACATTAGCTCGCTGATTGATGGGGGTAATTCGGGGAAGGGGATGAAATGGGGCAGAGTTTCACGCAATTTTATATGCGCCTTTGATGTGGGCGTTAAATATAATGTTGACTCTGACTGCTAAATGAAAACTGCTAGCTGAAACTGGGAGCCGGAAAACCTGGAGACTTGGAAACTGTAACCGTAACTGTGCTATAAATGTACATAATAATTGTAATGAAAAATGTCAAGCTGCAAATTTGATTAGTCGCTTTGATTGTCAATTAAAGCGCAACAACAAATTTGCAGCAGTAGACAAATCTCGTTAGAGAAGACTATACATATAATATGATACTATATATATATATATATATATATAATAGATAGAGTGAGATGATGAGCAAAGCCTAATTAATTTACGCAGACACACACACAGAGAATTTGTTGTGTCTTGTGTGCATTAAATGACACAGCAAATCCGTCATTAGGCGCATTAATTGATAAATTGATATTGGCTGGACAGTGCCGCATTCCCCCTCCCTCCCAGGGGGTAGGAGGGCTTTCTGCTGCCAGGTTATGAACTAAAACTAAACTCAACTCGAGCCGACTTTACGACTTGTGTGTGTGTGTCCCTTTTTTCTTGCCACTTGCAGTTCAAGTTGTTAAAAAGTCTTTGCTAGCCAAAAGAAAAAAGGGTCGAAGCCGAAGAAAAAGGAGGAAAACATCTGCAAAAAGGGAACTTTTAGTGTCTGGCTGTCAAATCAAACTTTGATTTGATTTGATACTCGCCATCTATTTGTTGTTGGCCGTGCAACTTTTATGCGAGCTGACATGAAGTTGGCAACAATCAGTTAATGCAACACAACAACAAAAATACCCAACAAAAAAATACAAAAAATTGAGGAGGAAGACAAAAATTGGAGTTGTGTAGTGTTGATTAATTGTGTGGCAGGGTTTTAGTGTCAGCAGGCGGGCGAGGTTGATTAATGCCAGTGTTGTTATTAGTGTGTGTTGACCAAATTGTTAATTGTTGTTAAGCTTTTTAATTTTCATATATGTTACCGTTTCCAACGAAAACAACGACAACAACAAGAACAATAACAGCAGCAGGTTAAATGCCAAAGTGACAGCAGAAAAAAAAACAAAAATAAAATGCTAAAGAGTAAGCAAAGCCGAAAGACATAACGAGCCGCAAAATACGAAGCACGAAACAAAAACGAGCAGAACGAAACTAATTAAGGATGCGCCTGCGCACAAAGCACACACATGAGAGAGAGACAGAGAGAGAGAGCACGTAAGAGGAAGAGTGACGCTCTTATAAAGCTTTTTCCAACGAGCTTTGGGATCGGAGCAAAGCACAGACAACGCGTAACGTAAAAGTCTTATACATGGCTTGATTTTCATTGAAATACGGCAGCACAGCTGCTCGAGCGCTCAGTTGCTGGCAAGTGGTCGGTGTGAGTGGTTGCAACAGCGGACAAAACACTGGAGCCAAAGCAGCAGCAGCAGCAACAGCAGCAGTAGCATTAGCAGTTTATTTTACTTTTACTAACAGTGAATGAAAATTGTGGCGTTAAATTGATATATGTGCACAGCGATCAGCAGCAGCAGTCGCGGCGGCAGCAGCAGCAGCGACGGTACTCGAATCATCAGCGAAGGTATTCAACGTAGTCAACATAATCCCCGCCACTTGACAAACAACAGACGACTTTACAATAAGAACGATTAAAACAAAATAAAAAGAAAAAAATCTAAAAGAAAAATGCACTCAAGTGCTCAAGTCATTTGTGCGCTCATTGTTGGAGGATCTCTCTCTCTCCCCGGCTGAATGATGACTGCAACTGAACTCAACTCAACTCAACTGAACTGTAAATGCAGCTTAACGTCCAACACACACTCACACACACACAAACACAAATAATGTCTGCTAATATTTGAAGAGTGCGCCGCATTAATTGACATGGAAAAAAACAGAGAAGAGAGGCGAAAAGTAAAGAAAGGCAGAGAAGCGCAGGAGGAAGGAGAAGCAACTGCTGCTGCCGCCTAGATTTGCGTCAGCTTTCGTCTTTGACTCTTAATGAGCGGCGCGAGCTGAATTCACTAGCCTAGGTAAGTGCCGGCTTAAGCCTTAAGTTCTGCTGCGTCTCTTATTCTGATACGTGTGTCTGTGTGAGTGTGCTTTGTAGTTGTGCCTGTGATTTTAGTGGCGTTGCCAAAGTGATTTATGTGCCAATAAATGCAAGAAACGCTCGCATTAATATTGCAGCAACTCTATCCATCTCTCTCACACTCACTCACTCACTCTCTCTCTCTGTCTCTATCTGTAAACCACTGTCGATTGTTGGCCAATATTTTATGGTAAATTAGCTTGCGATGTAATTTAGTGTTGCATACCCAACAGGCTGGCGTGGAGTACACTAAATTACATAACTGTAGTCATGCATATGGCACAAATTAGACGACAAACGACTGTTGCTGTCAATTTGCAAATTAGAGACAGCCACAAATAAACACACATACACACACATCAAACACACACACACACATACAATCAGCATTTGTTAAATTTGTTTGGTGTCCCTTTTTTTCGCTTTTTTGATGGGCACTTTTGTCGCTTGGCAATCAGCCATCAATTGTTTAACATATTGCACTTTAATGTTGGGTTTTTGGGTCTCTTTCTCCACCCCTGCCCTCCACCGCCCTCACTCTCTCTCTCTCTCTTTCTCCCTCTCTCTACACAATTTGATTGGCCTGATTCCGTTTTGTGTGTGGATTTTCAGCAGCCAGTTTCTGTGGCCTTTTTTGTGGTCGTTTTGTTTGTTTGTTATTCAAATATACATATATATACATATATATATCTATACATAATTACATGCAATTACATTTAAGCCCTTTTTTATGAACTTTTACATTGTTATTTATCACATTTGGTGTTTTAATCAAAGTTTGCATTGATATGTAAATAATTGATATGTGAAACAATATAAATGCTCGTAAATTACTTTTTTGTTGTGTGATAAATCTACACAAATGTCAACAATTTCCTTTGTGCTTAAAAACTAATCAAATAATGCGCTTTATGTGTATATAAATTAATTACAGTTAGATTTGTGTTAAATTTCAAATTTGAAACGATTTTGCCTAAGTTAAGGCGCTTAACGAATTATATTTTATTTTAAGGTTGCAAATTAGGAATTTTGTCAAACCAAACAAAAAGTGATTTTAAAAATTCAGCTTAACTTACTTAAAGCAAAATTCCTTAATTAAATCGCTTCAGCTTTAATAAAGTCGTTGGAAAAAGCAACACTTTGCCGTTCTTCAGTATTTTCCTTCCATATCACTTACTTAGAATATCTTCTTTCACTATTACAACGAAAACTGCTACCTTATTAGCAGGAAATCATCTGATAAGCATTCGTCCACAAACTAAGCTAATTTGCAGTCAATTCAAAGTCAGTCAGAGCTACACTAGCCAGTACAAATATTTGGCTCAAACACTTTTGCTTTCAGTGGCGAATTCAATTAAGAAAGGACAAAGCAAGAAAGAAGAAAAGTTCAAAATAGAAAATAGAGCAAAGTGAAAAAGGGGCCCGAAGCCTTAGCTGCTCCTTCTGCTACTGCTGCTGCTTGCTTTTGGCTAGCAAAAATCTTTTTTAATAATATTTAAATGGAATTACTTTTAATTAAGTCCAAACTCCAGGCACCGACCACAAAAGGCTGCAGTACTTGGCCGGCAACGCAACCAGCCAAAACCAAAATGTTAACAGTCTCAAATTACTAAGTCGCAACAGAAATACAAAACAAAAATCCTGTAGAAGAAGGTCTAAAATAATCCCTATACTGCGAAAATTGAATACCCTTCGTTTTTATTGGATATGATTTTGATTTGGGGGCAACACAACTTACATATTTTAATGAATGGCAAATTTAATTTGTAATCAATTTGAGGTAAATCATTTTTTTAATGATTAAAATGGGATTGGAAGCTTTAACAACTATGAGATACTCTGGTCCCATGATAAATCAGAGGTTAAAAGCTATAGAGACTTGAAGATGCTCTATGCCTATTTTTCTCGATTTAATGAATTATTTTGAAATATTCTCATGTTGATTAGACCTCAAAATGAGTTGTAAACTTTAAAAAAAAAAACTTATTTGTTGTCTCTAGTCAGAGTATCTATATCTATATTGTAGGCACGTTCCATATGCATAGATATATATATAATAATTTTCATTAATTTATAAGTAAATAAATGCTCGAATCGGCTCTCATCTTCAAAATGTTACCAACTCCCTTTTAAACTTAGCATACTTTGTTGCAAAGTGTATCGAAATGTATCGTAAGGAAGTGATTAAAATGTACCTACCTAGGCAACTGGCCGCTTGCCTCACAACTTGCCACCGCTTGCCCCTGGTCCTGCTTTGCCCCGCCATCGTCTGCCTTTTGGCCATAAGTTTTTGCCTTTTTCCTGCTACCTTCTTTTTTGTACATTGTCTTCTTTATTTTGGTTTTTTTTTTAATAAGTATTAATTAATGCAAAAATGAACAACTGGAACTTAAGTAGGGCTTCTGCTGCCGCCGCTTCTTGTTTTACAAATGAGGAGCGCTTTGCAGCAGGTTTTTTTAAATATATATTTTTTTTCTTCCTTTTTTAACATTTTTTTTTTGGAAATTTGAGAGCGTGACGCAAATTAAGAACCCGATTGCCGTTGAGGGAGCAATGCGCCGCAGACGGTGTCTACTCAACTGGCAGCAACTTAATGAAAACGAAATTGACACCTGCCCAGTGGCAACCCCCGTCCCCCCTCCCCCACGACCCTGGCCGCGCAGCACCTTACTGGACAGTACCTGCCTCTGTCCCGCCCTTTAGCGATTATAAGGTATTGTGTTCTTGTCTTCAACTCAGCTTTTTTTTATTTTGTTGCTGTTGCTGACCGCAGTAAAATTATACGCACGTCTGAGGTTACGTGAAATGTCGATGATGGGGACACGGCGTGTCAATAGTTGAAACACCACGGCAGGCGAACAGACAGTCGGGCAGACAGCAGGCAGATAGACAACCTCCTGCCGCTTACAGCGGCAAGTCCTTGTGGCATACTGTTGCCCGGGTATTTCCTGTGCGAGATGCCGTTGACATTCTCTATATGCCATCATTGCATACAACAGTTACTGCGTGTATGTGTGTGTGTGTGCGGACAGAGAATATGCTCATAAATCTTCTCATAGTGCGGCAAACCCAACTACTACAAAATGCCCTTACTCACAATTCCCACAGTGCGGTGCGGCGTTATTTCGATTTCAAAATATGTGTGTGCATGCGTGTGTAACTGGTTGTGTGTGTGTGTGCCTATGGTGACTTTATGTTTTATCTTGCTTTACGCTTCCGAACTGCTGCTTCAGCTCCATCTGCTGCTCCAACTGAGCTCTTGGCCATGTTGTTGGCCATTGCCCGAATTGTCTCCAGTTATTTCAGTTTGTTGTTTAGCTCATAAATCTGCTTATCTGGTGAGTCGTCGCATTGGCTGCGCACACCGCCTCCAACGACAGCTCAAAGTTGCCAACGCCTGTAGTTTTGCACTTTTTGGTTTACCAACCGGATACCCTGTAATCGAAAGACTGCCAAACATGTTCAGCTGTAAGCTATTTTGAAACACTCTTACTCTGCAACTATTGTTGTTATTCGCAAAGCGTATTCGAAAAACGTAAGCCAAAGCTGTGAATTCCATTTAAAATTCAGATTTCAAGTTAAATTCTAAAGAATTTTTAAGCACTTTTTTCCGTCTTAATGCATAAAAATATGCTTAAATTGATGAGCACTGAAATTAAAATTTAAGCTGATTTCGTAGAATGAAATGTAAATTTTTAAAATGAGTTAGATATTCAAATTAATGGAAATATAAGTTGAAAGTTTGACTTTGAATCAATAATCTACGAACTAATTAAACCTAAGATATATTTATTTAAAAATGCACAGTAAAAGTTTGAATTGAATGGGAATATTTACATATATTTTTAGATGTCAAATTTCTTAATGAAATTTCTAAGAAACTTGTCGCTTAGGGCATTTCAATGTCAAATACGCCCGTTTGCAGAACTCTTAGTAGCTTTCAAGTTTTTGGTTTGAATGTGTTTTTTTTTGTTGTTGTTTGGTTTGGTTTGGTTTGGTTAGATTTTGGTTTAGATTTTGGGATGGAGAGCCCAGCTGTGGCGCATTAAAGGATTTTGCAGCAGCTTGACCCTGTTGCAGTCATGCATAAATTTGTTAGATTTGGCCATTGACAAGCAAACAAGAAAGACCAAACCAAAAACATACACACACACACACAATAACAGCAACAAGCAATGCTAAAACAATATTGTGCCAAAAATTGCCGAAACCCAAAATGGTCGAGCGCCTAAAAGTTATAAATATTTTTTGGGAATTAATTAAGCTCTTGCACGGGCATGCCAACAATACTGAACACAGTAGCTAAGAAAGGGGAAAGCGAAATGGGAAATGGAACTGAGACAACCAGCAGGCCAAGCAAAAGACCAGTCTCCCCCTTCTCCCCGTGCCCGCCAGTTGTAGCCAAAAGTATGTTTGAAATATGCACGAAATGAAATTAGTATCCAAAAGATAAAAACGTAATGAAATCAAATGCGGCCTAAATGTTTTGAGTTGTTTTCGGATTGTCCTCGTCCTCGTTCTCGTCTGGGGAGCAAGCGAAGTACACACAAGAAACACACACACACAATGTCCCCAAGGGTTTTCTTGGAGGGGGCTGAGAGCTGGGGAGAGGCAATGAAAATTGAAATATGTGTCTAATGGGTTACAATGTTCCATGCTCCGAAGGAGTTTACTGAAGCGTTAAGTCCAATGCGCTAATGAAAAGATTGCGAAGGCAATGCATAAAGATGATTACTCTACACACAGAAGACAGAGAAACAGAGAGACAGAGAGAGAGAGAGAGAGAGAGAGCGAGAGAAAGAGAAGGAATTATAACTTTGGGAGTAAAGGAAGGAAATTGAAAAAATTACAAAATAACAGGAAAAACGTAAAACAAACGAAAAACTTTTGGCAAAGGAATTAATTGATAAATTGATAAGTAGAGTTGTAAAGAAATTCAAGAGAAATTCTTTTTAAATGATGAAGGACTGTGGCAAAATGCTTGTGAAATTCCTCGAAAATGTAATTGAAAATAATTATGGAAAATTATTTTATTTCTGGAAATGAAAAAATAAAAAAAATTAAAAAATCTTTACTATGACAAATAAAAGCAAAATAAATTGATTGATGAAAACGCTTTTTTTTAACTAAGAACTCAAGAGCAGCTGTGAAAATAAAATACAAATGAAAATGACAAAAATATTTATACAAATTGTAAATGAGAAAATGAATACAATGGTAAAAAGCATTTCTGAAGTGCCACTTAATTTGTTGATTTCTTTATTTATTATTTTCTTAAATGTTTATTTTTTATCTGTCAAAGGACAATCATCAAGTTGTACAAATACTTAAATAACCGGATTGGTTCGACTTTATATGTTGCTACAATTAATTAGGATCTTTCTATCTACAGAAGATACATATTTATCGTTCTAATCTAAAATCTAATCTAAAATCATTAGTAAAATCAGTGAAATTGATGTTATAAAATTGACAATTTCAAGAATAACTAAACTGATACTAATCTGTTACAAAAACAGCTTATGCTTATTAAATTTCTTAGTTATTTAAACATATAAATAAAATCCCATATCAAATAAGAATTACTTTTTTTTTTCAAGTATTTGTTGAACCATGTGGAACATGTTTTCCAACCAACTTTTTGAGTTCCTTAATATGAATGAACATAAATCATATCTGAGCTACTGCTGGTCATTCAGTTTTTGATTACCGACACGGGCTAAATGTCCCCAAAATTTAACAACCACTTAAAAGACAGACATGCTCCACCACCTCTCTCTCTCTCTCACACTCCTTCTCGCCTGGGCTTAAAGTCGTAAAACGGGGCTAAGAGACAGCTAGAGAGGGAGAGAGAGGTAGGAAGAGAGTGGAGCACAAAATGCGGTCCCATTTAATTTGAATTTTAATGTGCGTTTCAAAAATTCTTGCATGCCCCGCACGACACAAAATTTCCTTTTTTAATATTTATTTCAAATGGCCGTTGCTGCTGCTGCTGCCGCTGCTGCTGCTGGTGTCGGTTGTGGCAGAAACTGCTTTGGCTGAAACTGCAGTCGTAGTGGCTAAAGGGACAGTTTTGTAGTGTGCGACAACGTTCTGCATACGTCATCGAACTGTTGACCGAGTTGGCGTTTGGCCAGCGCCAGTTGTTGCCTGTTGCCCACAATGGTTGCTACACTCTGAAAAAAATTTCACTGATTTGTAGAAATCGCCAAAGGCTTATGGCTTATTCCTTCTTTCAGGATTGATTTCCCTAAAGTAGACAACAGCCTAACTCTAATTTAAAAGCCGAACCGTTAAATTGCATTACTTTGATTAAATTTTAAAAAGGATTTTTTAAGAAACAGTGTTTGCCTTTTCACCTTTTTTAAAAGGTATATTTTAATAATACTTTAGGGCAAGCCTTGCTAATTTTAAGAATATTTCGAAAAGCAAGAAAAGCTCTCTGATTTTTAGTCAATTTTTTTCTGAGTGTACTGCTCCCCCAGTTGCTCCTTCCCGTCTGCCTGCTGGCCTGTCAGCAAAACTGCGCCAGAGATAGCGCCAAAGGACACGCAGCAGCATGCAGCCTGTCGTTCGTCTTCTGTCCTGTGTCGCCTGCAGTATGCAGTCTGCTGCTTGGGAAAACTGTTTTATGCATTGCATGCATTAAGGCGCAAAAGTGTTGATAGGCTGGACACACACACACAGGATACAGATTTCTGCTGACACAGCACGGGTCATAAAAATACAAGCAGCAGGCAGCTGTTGACCACCAAACAGGCTATTACCTGTTACCCCTTTCTGCCTTCTCAGTTAAATATCTACTTCAGCCGCCCGTCCCATCCCACCCCGGCCACGTTCATATTTGCGCCTTGGCATCCATCAAACGCGCGCCATATTGAATCAAGGCAAAATAATTGCTTTTTAAATGGGTTTTTATGCGATATGAACGCGCACATAAATTAAAGGCGCAACACGGCTACTTGCCACGCCATGGGGCAAAGTTTTCAGTGGCTAGTGAAGTTAAGCGATGTCTTCTATATGTGTTTTGTACATTTTTTTTCTTATTATTATTTTATATTTCTGAGCTTTAATTTTGAAATTTATGCTATGCCAGCCGCAAGGACATTTTTAATGAGATTTCTGCTAGCCAACGCACGTAGCTGCTCGAAAGAAGGGGGTTAAGGCGGCGTGGCTTCATCCTTAAGCGGTGACAGACGCAGATTATGAGCCATGAGCCAAAAAGTCAGTGTACTAAGCAGCTGCTGCTACTGCTCCTGGGGAAAACGAAATGAAAATGGAAATGGGGTTGAATAAATTGAAGATGCTGCTGCTTCAACTATTTTGCACTTGGTTGGAGTGCACAAATTCATTGCTGCTTTTCTCGTTTTTGTTGTTGTTGTGCTAGTAAATTTGGGTTTAGAAAGGCTACGAAATAAGTGGCAAACATTTTAGATTTGTTTTTCCCATCATCTATTTCTTGCTATCTTCCCACTCTCCCTCCCTATCTCTCTCTCTCTATCTCAGCCTCTCTCTCATTCCTATCTCTCTGCTGACTATTTGTTTCTCGGGAGACACGCAACATAATTGACTCGTTTATCAAGTGGATTTGTGGTTTCACAGAGTTATTTCAAGTACAAATAGCAATTGCTTTTCGCTTCAGTTTTTGTTTCTCTTTTAGATCAGTGCAATTTTTATGTACATTTTGTGCAGCAAACCTATATATATATAGAAATAGGCAAGTTTGCATTACCATTATTAGTTAAAGTGTTAAGCAAACAAATTGATTGAAACAATATCAATTAATTTATACAAATAACCCATAAATTAATAGAAAATTAAGGAAAAGTACGTTTGTTGCTGTTTTCTAAACTGTAATTAATTGGAAACTAATTCATATTACATACTCAAACTTTCGCACTTTAGGTTTGACAGCCTTGTTAAAACACCTCAACATATTCTTCAAAAAACCATAAAAATTCGGTCAAAATCTGAAACCAAAACAAGTTACTGGCAATAATTGTGTCAAATATGACACAGAAATGTGCTTTGAACTTAAATAAAATATGAAATTATATTTTTATCTGAAGATGCGTTTTATTTTCTCAGACAGGCGCATTATGCAACTATCAAGCGCAATTGCTTCAACATGGTTTGAGGCAAACTTCTGCGTAGCTGCCTTAATTGCTACATAACATTTTGAGTTGAACAGAGTTCCACTTTTTCAACTGAAGATTTAATTAAAAATATACGCACACACACAAACACACATATACATATGTATATATATAGAAGAGTAACACTTGAATAGATCCGAGCTGTTTCAGACAAAACCCAAATAAATCGCATAGTTTGCCGCCTTGCGCTACTTTTCAACAAAAACAAATTGAGCGCAACATTTGATGCATAGCAACAATCAAATACAATTTTCATTAAGACTAAATTCCAATATTTTACACAGATACACAGCGAGTGAGACAGAGAGAGATAGAGTGTGTGAGAGGGAGTGAGAGCAATACAGACGAGGCCATAGATTTGTCATCGAATGTTGTTTATGCCTGAACTTAATTGAGTTCAACTGAAAGTGTCAACTCATATGACACACACACTCAGCACGCACATACAGCTTCTATATGCTATACGCAAATGAGGCAGGCAGAGTGGAAGAAAGGGCCCGAGAGAGAGAGAGAGAGAGGGAGAGAGAGGAGAAGAGATTGGGTTGCGTAGAGGAGTTTGTACTTTTGTATAGACTGTCAAAATGATTTGGCTTAAATGACAGCTATTTAACTGTCTGTTTAGGCTTAGGGGAAGGAAGGGAGGTGGGGGGCTGCAGTGGGTTGAGAGGGATTTTGGGTGGAGTTTGCGCTTTTGATTAGCAATTTGTTGGGTATTGTGTGCAAAAGTTATATCACTGCATGATAATTGCTGTCATCAGGCAAACGCATAAAAAGCGACTGCATGTAGCATATCCGGCCACAGCTCACAGCGGAAACGGAAGTGTAGAAACCGCACTGTGTATCTATGTGTGCTTATATCTCTCTGTGTATGTGTGTGTGTGCTAAATGTTTCGTGTCTGTCGTGAGGCAACACAAAAAAAAACCCTTTTGAGCCAAGGCGCATTTATAATTAACATAATGATGGCATTTTGCTAAACAGCGTTTTCCGCACGAAAGCTACCCAGCCACGCCCACCAGCCATCCTCTTACACATGTAACAAAAACACACACACACATATATATGCACATAAAGGACACTTGAGTGTGTGCTGGCATAGTTGACATGAAATGCCAACTTAATGTCAGAAAGTTAACATGCCACTTGAAATTAACAAGCCCCAGCGACAATAGCAGAGAACCACCCACAACCGAAACCCAAACCCAGAACGGAGTACAACCCTTTTGCGTCATTGTTAAGTGTGTTGGTGTGTGTGTGTTTGTCCTGTGTGTGTGTGTGTGTGTGAGCGCGTCCTGTGAAGTACTTGACGTGCGGCTCGTCAGGTGAGCCGCATTAAAAATGTAGAATTTTCATCTTTTAGTCAGCAATTGTAACGGGTTTTCTTCTCTTTTTTTTTTGTTAAGTGCCTGCCTGTCTAAGTACTCAAGTGCTTTTGCGGGCGGAGATATGCGGGGGCTGCTTTTTTAGCATTGTTTAAAACTGTCGCGCACTTTGGCAAGCCGCAGCAGCGACTGAGGCGTTGGTTTCGTTTTCCCTTCATCTGAATCCGCACATTCTTTTTGGGGCTTGGCTCAATTATGAATTTATGCCCAAGCACACCCAGAAATATGCATCTTCTTTTGAAAATGTTCAGCATGTATGCAACTATTACAAAATGTGTTCAATAAGAGACAAACCCACACACACACACACACATACACACACCTTGCAACATAGACTCTTGCAACACGAAAACTTTGTCAGACAAAGCAATAAAAAGCGAGTGCGAAAAAGTTGAGAACGCGCAGTATTATTGTGTTTTGGCCTGGCTTTGGTAAGATGATATATGCGTTATATGAATAGCCATGTAATCCAGGATGATTGAAGTGCAGTCTCTTTTTCTATATTCTCGTCAGAGGAATGTCTCTGTTTCCATGGTTAAAAGATTGACTATGCGCATTTTTATAAATCTTTTGGGGTTTCTTTTTTCTGAAATTGAATTTGGTTCAAGTTGAAAATCTTGCAGAATATGCCTTTTATCTAATAAATCCTTATTTATTAGATTAAGGATACGAAATTGCCATAAACCGATTTAGAAGTGATTGAAAAATTAAATATTTATTTATTTATTTATTTTCTCGGCTCATTGATTATATATATCAGTTATATGCTTTAACACAAACTAAACTAAACACCCATTTATTTGATTAGGTATTAGATACAAATGTTTACTTATTTATGTTATCTGCTCATTAATTGATTTCTTATCTTTTAATAATCATTTTTCCAAGTGGATTCCCGGTGTGAAGGAAACTTTCAAACGCTTAAATATTAATGCAAATTCCAAATGACCTCAATTATTTCGGAGGAAAACTCATTAAGTAAATATGCCCAAAAACTGTGCTAAATTTTTTATGAAATAAACAAATTTGCATTGCAATCAATTTGCAATAAAAACCAAACACCAGAAAAATGTATCAAAACTCTTCAAATGCTTAAATCCAATTTAATATTCACATTTCTAAGCAAAGCACAAAATGCAAGCATGAAGCAAAAAAAAACTGAAAAAAATTAACTGCCAAAGCGACCGTTTGGAACGAGAAAAAAGCCCCCAAATTGGTCGTTAGCACATTGTGTGGGTCGTTGGGATCGAGGGCGTCGATGGGGTGCGGAGGGGTTGGCTACAAAGTAGTGGGCGGGGCTGGGCGGTTGGGTTTTCCGTCTCCAAAAAAGGTTGCTGCAAATTACACGTGACAAGCGAATAGTAGACGCCAAATATGATGTTGCCTGCTGATGATGATGTTTGGAGTCGTCTCCAACTCCTCCAAGCAACCCAAAGTGATCATAAAATTAGAGCGCGAAAAGTAAAACATATGAGACGCGATTTGAATTTGACACCATTAGCTTCATTTGTGTGTGGAAAGGGGCGGGGGATGGCCCGGGTTACAGACAAAAATGACGCAGCAGGCGCCAAAGTCATTTGCATAAGAGAGACTCCAAGTGGAAGTGTGTGTATGTCTGTGTGTGCATGTGTGTGTGCGAATGAGTGTGTGTGCGTATGAGTGTGTTTGCTGTGAGGGTTGAAATTTTTACGGCTGTGCACTTTTTTATTGATGCCTGTTAAAAAAAAAGTAAAAAAAAATAAAAATAAATAAAGTAAACGCAAGCAAACGCTGACTGGCATACTAAGCGTGCTGATAATAAACACACACACACGCGCACTCACTTACACACACTCATACACCTAATTATGTAGGACCCCGATAGCGTTAATTATGCAGCGTGGCAAGCCTAATTATGATTTGTTGCCCCAACCATGAGAAGTGAAAATTGGAAGTGCGAAAAACATTGCGTTGCCTACTTGCAGGCGCAGGCTTTCTAATTTCCTCCATTCCCATTCACTGCTGCTCTTGTTTTCTCTTTCTTTTTTTTTTGCATTCTGCTTAGGCAATCAATAGGCCTATTGTATAACACAACGAAAAGTCGAAAACGCACTCGAAACTTGGCTGCTTCCTCTTTTTGTGTGTGTGTGTGTGGGTTTTTTTTTTTTTTTGTTTTTGCTGTGTGCGCAATCTACAATCGGAGCGAGCGAGTCTAAGTGGGCGTGGGCGGTGAGGTGGGCGTGTCAGCGTTTAGTGCGCCACTTGAGTCAAACAAAAGACAAGCGCAAAAATTGTAACTGACGGATGCGGCTGCAGCCGCAATTACGTTACAAAACGTTGCAATTAAGGCAAACTGTAACAATGGGCAACGTCCAGCTGACAGCGTATGCCCCCACACCCACACCCTACCCCTACGCCCCTTCTCCCCCCTCTGTGCCACTCTTCTACTCCCCAGTCGACTACTACTACTACAGTCAACACTCGACAGAGTGTCGCGCTAACTCCCATTTGAGTATATGTACACTGTAAAAAAATCATTTTTGACAGTGTTTTGGTAGTGAAAAATGTTATTTTTGTAGTAAACAATTTTGTTTTCGTTGTTAAAAGTAATATTTATCCAGCTGCAGCTTAGACCATTCTATTTTTGAATAAAAGATAAAGCTGTAAAGTTTTAGCAGTGTGAACATTTCTTGAAAAAAAAATGTTGGTTTAAATTTTAAATCTATGATTAAATTTCGACAATCTTATGGTGAAAATTTCTAGGAAACAGATTCTGTTTCTGTGATCAGGAAGAGCAGTGCATTGGAAATCCGTAAGATTTATAAAAGGTATTAAATTTGATTTTTCTGATAGGTGTTTAAGTCAATTTTCGTAACCCTCATATGTAAACACACAAGTCTGGTTATACAAACAACACTATTTTCAACAGTGTATATTTATATGTACAAAGGAGCTAAAGCAAGTCAGAACCAACTTCCGACACTGTCCTCATCAACACTTGAGTGCACTCTGGCTGTGTGTGTATGTGGCTGTGTGTGTGTGTGTGTTTGTGTGTGTGTGTGTGTGTGTGTGTGTGTGTAGAAACAAGCATTCATATTGCAGTATAAAAGCTGTCTATACACATACATATAAATATATTTTAGTGTGTGTGTTGAAACGTGTTCAATTGATATTTCTGCACGCGCCGCTTTTGCTCAAGAAAAAGTTATAAATAACAAGAAGCGAGCAACTTGAGCCAAAAAACACAAAAAATATATATAAGAAAGCAAAGAGAATGAAACGAAACGAAAGAAAGAAGAATAACTGCAATATTCCTTGCCTTACACTAAGTGCCAAAAAGGCAGACAAGTCTAAAAATACACACACTCACTCACACACACACACAGAGACACACACCCAGCGGGCACTTGAACATGTGTAAGCAGGCAACAGCAGTGCAGTTGAGTGGAGACTCTGCCACAGCTCTTGGCTCTTGGCTCATGCTGCCTGCAGCAGCATGTGCTGCCACCTCCCCGTCCCCCGCCACATTGGCACCTCAAATAAGCTGTTACTTTGGGGCGGCAAGTTTTACTAGTGCGGCAAGCCAAACAAGTGCCTGTTACTCATATTGATTGCTAAGGCCCAGGCCAAAAAGTTATTGGCATACCCCAGCACAAAATCCACACACACACACACTCACACAAAAGTAAATGTCGATGCTATATAAAGCAGCGACACATCGAAGTTTCAATACTCTTGAATGGCTGTAATTGAAACTGTCACTTTGACAGCTATAGTTCAATCTAAGTTTAGTAATACAATCGAAGGGGATTTAAAAGCAAACATATTGTGTCTTTTGATTGTTTGATTGATTGATTGATTGCTCGTTTCTTATACATCTCTTTTGACCGTTTTGATTTTAAGGTTTATTTCTTTTTTGGGTACTAAATTGATTTGGTGTTGTTTACTTTGACAACCTAGCTCTCAGTTTTGTCCTTCTAAGAACTCATTAAAAAGCTTCATTAGCATATCTGTTTGAAAAGTTCATTATAGATTTTGGCAAAGAATGTTTCATTTGAAAACGGATTGCACCCTGTTAAAAAGTAGATGAAAACTTGGCAATGCAATCCAAAATTGGCCATGTTTTCATTTAGCTGTCACACATTGCAGAAGACGGCCCAAAAGCAAAAAAAAAAAAAAAACCATTTACCTGTTAAGCCCTTTCCCCTATCAAGTTGCATATTGAAATTTTATTGCATTTGCAGGTGAAAGGAAGAGAGAGAGAGAGAGAGAAAGAGTGGGGGTGTGGAGGGGACGGGCGTAGATGTCCTGGGGGTGTGCTCTACGGGACATTCAGTCAGGCGGCACAAATTCAAACATTTGTGTTGCTGAAATTGAAAAAGGTGTCGAAGCTGCAAATGAAAAATTATCCAGGATGCAGACAGGACCACAGAGACTGGGGAAGGGGAAGGGAAACGGTTAACAGCGAGTGGCCAGCATTGATAGCAAACGTTTTTGTCTTAATTTTTTTACACTTCATCGTTCTCGTTGTTGTTATTGTTATTGTTGTAGTTGTCTAGCCAATTTACAATTGGTCGCGAGGGGGACTGATTGGTGGGTCTAAAGGTAAATTGAACAATGTTCAACATTTGTGCGGGCAGCTTTTGCCAAATGTTTTTCATCGCTGCTCGTTTATTTTTTATACATTTTCCTTGGTTATTGTATTTTAATTGTGATATATGCAGCAAGTGTCGTAATTCCCCCTATTTGTTTTGCTATGTGTACAGTTAATTAATGGCATAATTCATTGATTTCCATATATCATTCTTTTATAGATTGCATTTTAATGTTGTGCTCAGTTTTTGTGCAATTAATTAGCTATTGGCTATTACTGTTTTTTTTTTTTGTTTGTTGCCATATTTAATAAATTATCGTAAACGTTCTGTTGACAAACGTCGTTAAATTAAAACAGCTTTTATTGCGGCGTTTGTTTAATTAGGCATACACTAATTAGTATGCATATTTTTCTACGATTTTGTTTATATTAATATGCTGTTTATTAACTGCATAAAATTCTAGTAATTATTATTGCATATTGCCATTACTATGGCAATTCAAATTTCAATAAATTCAACGGTTGAAAAACATTTTGAATATATTTAATAAAATTAAATATGCTGGACAAACTTGATTAACGTTATATAAAGCTAGCATATTTTTACTATTTAAATATAATTTATCATAATTTAAAAGTTTTGTTTGCTTTTGCCCCGCATGCAAATTTGAAATGTATATTTATATGGTAGAAAAACTATATATAAACCATATCAATTCCATGTTCAATAAATAGTCAAAAGATTCAGTTGAACTATATTTCATTTTTAATAAATGTCTGATGTGTTTCATTTGTTTATTTTTTTCTACGTGTCACCTTCAAAATATTAAATTCAAAACTGTCAGCAATCTGACTACAGTCACAACTTGCAACAGGCATCATATACTTGCGTCACTGCAACACTGAACCTGGCTTTCCATTTTTTTATTTCTGGTTTATCTCCGTGCTCACTCCGTATTTCTTTTCGTGCTGTCCGTCGCCTGTTTTGTGCGTGTTTGCGAAATTTATCTTTCATTTTGCTGCTGCATGCCAGGCATTTATGCAAACATATGCCGCGTGAACAGATATACACTACACAAAAAAGAAAAACAAGGAAGAACAATCAAGCGCCTAGACAATCAAAAAAAGGCAAAGTTTTGGCAAGCTAAAACCCAAAAAAAAGCATTAAAAAAATAAAAAAGAGCCACCAGCCGGCAGCTAGGCAGCTGTCAACAGTCAACAGCAATCTGCATAGAAAATGCGACCTAGAGCGACTCAGAGGATGCAACCGGCAAGCGGCAAGCGGCATGTGGCAGGTTGGCAGCGTGGCAGCGTGGCGGGTTTTCCACGATGCAGTCTGTCTAAAGGATGATGACATTTTTAGCCTGGCTGACAGTTTAGCTGGAAGGCCTTCAGATTTGCACATTGCATTTTGTTTTTGTTGTGCAGCTTATGCGCTATAAGCACTGCTATGTTCCCTCTCTCTCTCCCTCTGTCTCTCTCTCTCTCTCCTCGGTCTTAATTACTTACCTTGGCTTAGTTTACAGCTAATGCTGCTGGCTTAATTATTTTTGCATAATAGCTACAAAAACAGCTGACTCCGCTCGCTAAGCCCAGCATCGCGTTAAGTAAATTTCAATAATTCTAAGTCTGAGCAAAAGCAACAAACATAAAACATGCTGTTCGACAAAAAACTTGGGCGTGCTCTGAAAAAATAGGGGTGGGGATTGGGTGTAGATGGGTGTGGGTCGGTGGTAGGCTAACAATAGCTGGCAAAACACATGAAAAAAGCTCACTGAATGTTTGCCAAATGTAAACAAAGGCACACACACAGACAGAAGGCTACTCACACACCCACACAGAGACCCTGTCATTACAGTCGAAAAACCCACCCACTCACCCCCGCCCGGACCCTCAGGAAACGTGCAACTCACGTCGTTTGGTTGTTTTGGCTTTTTCATGCACCATTTATATAACCAGTCCAAAGGCAAGCAACGTCTGTCTGCTCTCGGGCAGCTGTTCCGGCTACATTTCAGGCCACTTCCCTTTCCCCGCATACCTTCCTCACACCTCAGTCCGGCTGTGACTGCCCAACCCCAAATGCTGGATACAATTTGACGTGTGCTCATTTATCATTCATTTTCCCGCTACGACGTGTCGCTCTCTCTCACTCTCTTTCTCTCTCTCTCTCTCTCTCTCTCTCTTTGTTTCTTAGTCTGTCTCTCTCTCTTTCTGTTTTTCTTTAGTCAAGCTGCTAACCTAAAGCATTAAATTTTAGCACGTTTTGCGTTAACGTGCGCTCATTTTGGCCTGAATCGGTATTGGTCCAATGTCTTTAGGCATTACGCACGCCATAAAGCTTAGCCAGCTCCTCCGCTTGAGAAGCAGCTATCCTCTCTGTTATTCCGTTCGTGATATCAGCATCGAAGCCATAATGAAGTTAAGTGATGGACGTCAAGGCGGCTTTACAATTTACGCTGCCAGCTAAAAACATTGAAAGCAACAACAACAACAACAGCAGCACAAGAAAAATAACTAATACATAAATAAACAATAAAGTTAAGTTAAAGCTGAGACTGTAGCGACGGGGCACCAATGAGTTCTCGTAAAAGCGGCCTAAGCTTCAAAAGGTGGCAGGTTGAATTTGCGAGCTGCCGACTGCCTTAGGACTGAAATAATTGCCACAGCTTTGAAGTGAAGGGGTGGAATTTAAAATTAGCTCTCAAGTCATTTCCTTATACAATAATAATCAAAAATTTATATTTATCCATCTGTACGTAAAACAATTTCCATAAAGATACCTGATGAATTTGATTGAAAATCATTTTGATCTATCTTCGCAATCCAATTATCTGAGTTTGTTTAACGTAAATGCAATTTTCATTTATATTAAAAACATTTGGATTTTTATTTAATTATACAGTATTTTTAAAAGTTTTGCTCTCTTTGCTTGTGTTTAAATGAAATTTTATTGGGGATTTATGCAGCTGGTGCTTTTAGTGTTTAACTTTTGCCACTGGATAGGGGCATGTGACGGGGCAGGGGCAACAGTATGAACTTTAAAATACGAGCGAGAGCTCCACTCATAGCTGAAATAATTTTGTTTAGAGCGCAAACATTTTTACGCTTTTGGCCTTCGGCGACAACAATAACAAAAACAAGAAATAAAACCACAGCAACAACATGAAGAACAACAAAGGCAATGTCCGCGGCCATTAAATTCAACGGCAGGTGCAATTTCATTACGCAAAAAAAAAAGAGAAGAACTGAAGAAAACTGAAAATAATGAAGCAATTGAAAGCGAATTCCAAACGCAGCTTATTTGTTTATTTACTTATTATTCATGCGAAAAAAGCGGAAGCAGCGCAAAGCTTTTAAGCAAATACGTGTTGGCCAGGTGAAATTCCCTCATAAGAAACATAAGACAAAGACTGAAATCGTCTCGCGCACTTTGGAGACATTTAAAATTCAATAATCATAATTAAATGGACGAATGGAGCGGACCGAGAAGTCAAAGCATAGTCTGAATAGCCCTATGTCTGCCGATGGGGGGAATCCCCACCAAATATGAAAGGCACAACTTTTAATGTTTCTAACTATTGCAGCGCAAGTTGTCAGAGCTCTGTTTATGTTGTTGTTACTGCTGCTGCTTCTTTTGCTGCGTATATGTCTGCTTCTAATGGAAAACTTGTTTAAAAACTTTTAAATTAATTTTATTTTCGTCCCAGCTACAAATGTCGCCCATTGTTGAACCCTTGAGCCGAGTTGAGCTTGAATTGCGTTGAGAGTCCAGAAGCTAGCAATTAAAATAACAATATTCCAGTTGCTTACCCCTTTATCTAGTAGTATCTTTATCAGTATCTATGCATCTTCCTCTTGCTTCATTTCATAGCGTTTTCCACCCTTCCGCCCGCCAACTAAACCAATTGTCTGTTTGCCAGCAGAGATCTCGACCCTTGAGCACAAAAGAAAATGAAAATGCATGAAAATGTGCAACCAAAAGATGCACACAGATATTTTGATTTGATTGTGGCTTAAGAGAATGACATCTACATCTTTCCATATATAAGCAATCATAATGTGAATTTACTTTATGTTGCAAAGTTTTAATTAACATAAATTGCTTGCATTATTCTAGATAAAAATCAAATCGTAAGTCAAAAGAAGTTGACAAAACGTTTGTTAATTTAAAAAATAAATCAATATTAATATTGGTAGTACCTTCATTAATAGAATTTTCACATAGTTTTTCAAGATTCGCTTGGGCTTCTCAAAAAGATAGTCTTGTCGTTTAAGAACTTAATATTCTCTGTCATTCCCCCTTAACTAACATAAGATGGGCAAACTAAATAAATGAAAACTGAAGCTTGCTTATTGTTCTGTTTTATTACTAACAGCTCCATAAAATGCTTCTATGCATTACAATTTTTGGTATATATATGAAAAAAAAAGAGACTAAAACAAAGCAAAAACTTGGTGAAACAAACTTTCGGTTTTGCAAAATTTTCAATTTACGAAAGCAAGTGACAAAAGTTTTGCATGCATAAACAAGTAAATTGCAGCGGACTAAGTTAAAGTTGAACTCTTCAACTAAGCTGAGCATGCATCTCTCAACTGGTGGGATATATAAATATATGTATATACATATATATAAATATATATATATATATATATATATCGCTGCTTATCATGATTGGCGCTAACTGACGCTCCGTTCGTCTGGGTCGATATGGCCCAAGGCAGTCGGAATGTTAGACACGCAAACTGGGCAGAGTCATCGCGTCCAGTCTACAACTCTACTCAACTTTACTGCTGACTGGGTGCAGAGGGTCCTGTATGTTCTATTTGGCCCCAGGGCCACACAATCCGGTCTCTCTGTCAGGGTGTTGTGCATTTTTAATGTTTATTTGCTGTCGCTGTGTCGCAGTTTATTGTTTTTTTTCTCTTGCATTGCTATTATTTTTTCTAGTTTTTTCCTCTTTTGGCTTTCTTGTTGTTAAATTTTTTGTGTGTTGCCGCAATGTTGACTCTAGTTGTAGAACACGCACACTTTGAGCGATAGCCAAGGGACAAACACGGCTGGAAAAAAAATAATAAGAATGTTGTGCCTAAAAATATGATCGACTTTGCAGATGAGCTGTTAAAATTTAAAAATAGGAGAATTATTTGTTCTGCTGAAAGTTTCAGCATGATATTTAGAATTGTGACTAATATCAAGCTCAGCTAACTTTCAGGGTTAGAATGTAATTATGATTGTTATCCATGTATCTTGATATGCCCATAACAATCTATCCTTCAGGGCTAGAAAACAATCAAGAATGTTATCTATCTATCTTTGTATGAATATAATAAAAGTCTTATTTAATTTAAGTATTTATTCATATTAAATAAAAATAATATTATTAGTATTAAATATGCATGCAGATGTATAAACTCTGCAGCCATAACTTTCAAAGGGTATACCATAAAAAAGTGACCAGTCGGCCGAGTGTGTTATGCAAGTTGTGTTTTGTATTGTGTGTGTGTGTGTGTGTGTGTTAACACAACAAACTTTCCAAATTACATTCTGTGTATTTTGTTATTTCCAATTGCCGCAGTCAGTCGTTTTGTTCGCTTTTCATTGCTGTTGTTGTCTGGCCTCTATAAATACACTGTAAAAGCACAAGTTGAATGCGACATTAAGTAAAGAGTGCAGCTGTGTTCCTTGCCCCATTTGGGGAGCGCCGCTTAAGCGCTGCCAATTAACAAAGTAAATTGCGCAACTTGTTTTTTATGAGTCCTTCCACGTCCTTTAGCCAGTTGACATTTGAGTGATTTTTGTGCCAAGCCCTTATTAATTTTTACACATCTTTTTTAATGCTTTCCTTTTCTCTTCTCTTCTCCTCTCTTTGCAGGTATGTATCTATTGATGACATGTCTCCGACTCTTAACATGTAAACGCCATTTTGTTGAAGAGGGTAGACAGGGAGGGTGAGGGCGTGGCAGCTACTTCCGGCGCTTGCTGTTGAATGCAGCAGAGTTGTTTTTTTGTTGTTGTTGGTTTTTTTTTTTAACTTTTCATCTGCTGTTGCTGGGAAGCTGCTGCAAAAGTTTATAACATGCTGTCATTATGGCCAGGCGGACACTTTGTGACAATTCCAAGCTCCCGCCTTCCGCCGCCTGGCATTTGCCATTTCCGCCATTTTGTTTCAACTGCTTCAGTTCTCAGAAAACCACCAACCCCTCATCCCCCAACGCCGTGTTTCCAAATTTCTTCGACATTTATTTTTGTGCTTTTTGCGGTAAGTTTTTCGGGCGCGTTCGCTTTGCGGACAAAGTTTCAAGTGTTGCTTTCAAATGTAATTAAAGTGCTCACGCGAAATTATTTCCAGCGACAAAATGTTCAAATCATCATTTGGCCTGATAAAATGTCATTACATACATACACAAATTTATATAAAGATATATGTATATATATATATATTATAGAAGTTTTAGATTGAGAAAATGTTTCATCTTGTTTTTGGGGGCGCACTTGAGAGAATCAACAACTAATTTGTAGCATTAAATAAGAATCAAATAAAATTATCAGGGCAACTTGTAAATGCTTAACAAATTGACATTTGCCACAGGCTGCACACACACACACACACACACACACACACACACACACACACACACTCACACAGATATACTCATACACACATGTTGCTTAGCAGGCGTTAAAAGGCGGTTGCGTTCTGGGCACTTATGCTTACAGCGCACGTAGGCGATAATGTTTGACTGCCAAGTGAGTCGAGACGGGCTTAGCGGCAGCAGCAGCAGGAGCAGCAGCAAAGGGGGGACTAAGGGAGTGGCAGCTGAAGTGACGGCATCTGCTAGACCTTTAAAAGTGCAAAATAGTGCGACGTGGGCACATGCCACAAGGCCTAAATGTCTGGCACATCAAATAAACATTTTATACCTACTATTAGAAGGATGTCTGCATACACATACACCCCCCTTTCCCCCTCTTTCTCTCTCTATAACTCCCGCATAAATCATTCTGTTTATCATGAACATATGCTTAAGTTATGCGAGCTGTCAACCTTTTTGAGCTTTCTCCTCTCCCAAGCGTCCTTTCAATATTTATTAATAATTTATTTCGCCCGGCGCCTGGTGCGATTGCATTACGCTTTTCATTTGACATGGACACCAGTGTAATTAACCAAATTGTCAATTAAACTGACCCTTATGTGCTTATATCTACTGTACACTCATATCATATTCCATATTCCATATTCCATATTCCATATCCCACATAGCTTATATATATGACACACATAAATATTGACTTTATTACGCAACCAGCAGCATTTGTATATTGGACACTGCCAATCGACCGTTATATTCAATAAAGTGAAGTGTATGCTGACAATAAGTAATTAGAATTATGCGCCAATTATGACTAGACTTGTTTTTAGAGTCCGTCGATTATTCCAATAATAAATGAAAATAATATAAAAGTTGAATGCTTCAATCAAAATGAAGTCCCATAAGGCGAGACTCTCAAATTCTCTCTCAAATTCAATAATAGCCACATCAAAATTAATTAATTCGATTTTTACTGCTACACAGAAATCCACTTTAGCCAGCGTTCACTGTATAGCGTAATAAACCATCCCTGAAACATTGTCTAGCCTATTTATAACCATAGTTTTTGCCCCGTTTTCGGCTGCGCATTGTCACGCAAGCCACACAGAGTCTACAGAGTGTGTATATATATAAATATATTGTTATATGTATATATACATGTATATATATATATATATATATACAAAACAGCTACAATGCCAGATATTTATCTGGCTTTATTGACAATAGCGTTTTGTCGATTGTTCAAATAAATTATGCCCTTATCAATAAAAGTCTGCACTCTCTCTGTATGCGTTGAGTATTACTGTGCCAGGTCCCTGCCTCCCCCCCCCCCCCCTCCCACATACTCTGCCCTACCCTGCTCTTGTGCTCCTTCGGAACATACAACATTTGCTGTAGTCGCTGTGCCTGGCTCTGTTGCTACGTGATGTTGACTGTAACTGGCACAAGATTTGTTATGCCCATAATTTAAGTAAGGCCAAAATCAAGTGGTTTTATATTTGTGCGTATTTATGAGCTGTTGAACGCAAGCCAAAAGTAACTCAATAAATCTTTAAAGAGCGAGGCGCTTTCTTCATTTCACATCAATACCCTTTACCTTTGGGTATTGTAATTATGCTGTGAAAAAGTCATTTGACCTGCCATAAAGCCTATATGTGTTTGACTGTATTGCTTTACTCTCCCTTACAGATCTGATTTTTATGATAAAAACATCACATTAATCAAAACTGACCTACAAATAACTCTTTTGTTGCTGCACATGTTTTTAAATAGCCAATTATTCTTTTTAGAAATTGACAACCTTTTTTCAATATCAGAGAACTATAATTTGTTAGCCAATATATTTTTTCAGCTTCTTTTATTTGTATAAGAGCAGCACATGAATAAAAGAAAGTTTCTAAACATACAATCATTCTCCATATTGACAGTTTTTTCAAAACCGAAGAAGTATAACTTATAGCAACCATATTTAGACTAGCTCTCCTTCAGTAGAAATCTGCCAAGAACTTAAATCATATGAAAGAAGTTGTCGCAAAGCCGGTGCTCAATTTGCTGCTCGCCAAATTCAACTACAATACTCTTAATACCACCGTTGACCACTTGACACAATCTCGCTTAAGATCAACTTACTTTATATATATATGTATATATATTTGCTCAACATACATTTGCATAGCTGCCCCAGAAGCCAGAGTATTTCCTCTTCGGCAGCTCACCCTCATTGTTTGTTGGGTGCGAGTGTTTGCCAAGTGTTTGCCTCTAAGCTGAAACTCGCCTTGAGCCCTGTGTTCCCTTGCCTTTGGGCTGGTGCGGTAGGGAAACGCTCGGCGTTTAGCCGAGACAAATCAAAAATCAAATTGTTTAAGTGATTTTTCATTTTGCGCTTTCACCTTGTTACGTTAACATAATTTGAGCGCCACTTCAAACAAACAGCAGCCAACGTCAAAATGGCAACATAAGTGATTTTCATCGTTGTTCTGTTCTCGTTGTTGTTGTTGTTGATTTACGTTGTTGCAACCCCGCAACGCTCTACTTTTTTTATATACATTGTTCAGTACGTATACCTAAACCCCCACCCACCCCTAGCAGTAGAAATCCCCCTCGGTTCACGCCGCAAGCAGCCGTCATTTAATTTTATCGTACGGAAGTTCTAAGTGCAATGTTTTTGTCGTTCCTGTTTTGTTGGACAGGTGTGTGCGGTGTGTGTGTGTGTGTGTGTGTGTATGGGTGTATGTGTGTTTGGGTGCTCTCAACGACATTGCTTAAAAGTGCGCTAAAATGTTCAATTTACTTTAGCTTTCTTTTTCTTTTCATTTTTTTTATACATTTTTCTTTTATTTTTTTTTTTTTTGAAAAACATTGAAAATAAATTGAAAATGGCAGCTTCCCTCATAAAAGCGTTGTTGACAACACAGCAAAACAACAGCAACAACAAGAACAACACAGTGTATGTGTTGTACAAGAAAAAAGTAAATAACAGAGGAAGAAAAAGAAGAGGCATCAGCTACATTGTGCAATATAAATTTATATTTATTTATTATGATTTTCCATTTTTGACAAACCAGCAATTTAAAATGCGTTGACTTCGTCTCCCATCAAAATTGGCACAAGCTGCACCCCACGCGTCTGCCAAGCCCCTGCCCATCCCCCTCCCTTTATTTGCATATTTGTTTTATTTTATTTTTTGTATGTTGGTTTAACAATACAAACAGAGATACCACACACACACACACACACACACAAACAGCCTCAGCAAATGGAAATCTGTTAATATAGACGCTTAAAAATAAATAACAAACAGTCAGGTTGCAATTTGTGTCCTGCCCAACGGCTAGTGGAAAACAAATACTGGCAAAAATCCGCATTGTCCGATTTAATATAATATGATATGATAAGGGGAGCTGAGCTGATTTCGTGAATTGTGAATTTATGGCCTTTATATGAACTACAATGCCAAATCTACAACTACAATGTCAAATCTATAACGATAAATTGGTTTGCAGATAGGTTTGAACTCTGATTTTTATGGATAGAGTGTAAAAAATGCAATGAAAGTTAAATAAAAATCATGTTTCGAATATTAATCGAGAGGACAAACAATGAACGGACTTAAAAATTGATATTAAAAAATATATTGCTGATGAGAATTGTTTCAGTTATGATAGTGTAAAATGTAGAGACATCTCAACATGTTTTTTTTTAGGATGGAATTTATTCATGAATTTCGGCCACAAAATGTGTTTGGAAATTTAAATGCAGTTTTAACCTAAACCTCAAACCCCGATCAACAAGCCAATGCTTTTAAAAATCGGTACAGTTTCGATAAAGTTAAATCTGTTGAAAATGTTTGACAATTGTTGACAAATATTTTTACATTTTACCTTTTGTCATCTTCACTATTCTATTTTAAAGTCAACTTTCGGCAAAACCAAACGTTAGCCAAAATCTTTAGCAAACTTCAAACAAAGTGAAGGCATTTCCCTGATTGCTGTGCAACTACTTACAAAAGCACAAGTGCAAATATTATGTTTAATAATGGCAGCTGCAGTACTCTACTAATACTGTACGTACTTGTATGTATTTTCTTATGATTATTACACACACAGAAAAGCACAACACACACACACACACACACAGAAAAGTACAACACACACAAACACACATACACACACACACAGAAAGAGGGGGAGAGAGTCTCGACGAAGGCTTCCACATAGTAAAAACATTTATGCCTGCCAACTACATCATATATCTTGTGCGTGCTCTCAGCAGAACAAGCAGCTCAATAAGCTAGCCTGCAAGAAAGAAAACAACTGAGCCACGAAAAAAGGAAAAGCCAAGTAAAAACATTTCCCGCAATTTTCACTCTGCATGGGACATTTGTGCGCATATTTTAAATACAACGCATTATGTTTTGAGTGATTTACGGTGCAAGAAACCGAAGAAACAATGGCTAGCAAACAAAATAAAAAATTTGCTTTTTGTTTATATTTCTATTTGTTTCTTGTGCCTTGTTGCTGTTGCTGTTGCTGCTGCTGCTGCTGTTTTGGAAATGATTTGTGTTGCAAAGTTTGCACACGGCCAGCGCCGTAGCTAATGCTAATGCAGAAAAGTATGCTATACAATTTGTTGCCACTGCCGGTGGGACCAAAGCCAACACCAATGCGCAGTAGTCGACGCCAACGCCAACGCTGACGCCATTAATGTCGCCAACAAACTTTAGATAACTAATTAGACGAAGGCTACTCATAGACCAAAGCCGTCCTGTCCGGGCTGTAGTTTTGTGCCAACCTTAGCGCAGCTAATTACATTTAATGTGTCGACTAAGCAACTGCAAAGTGTGGATAGATGGCAAACGCTTATTAAACAAGTGCGAAAATCCCACAATTATAGACTAACAAGATGCCCTGTAAAGCTTAAATGGTTTGACAAAGTTAACTAATAATAATCAGTGTACTTAAATTGAATTTAGTTTTATGATAACTTTAATATGTATTTTTATATAATTTATATTTATTTATATTCTGTTATTACTGTTAGATTATATCTTCAAAGTGGCATATTCTTCGAGATCCTCAGTTATATTGTTGTATTATATCTCTACAGTAACATGATAGTTTCTATAGTAAGAGTAATCCTTAATAGGAAACCAATCCTCACAAGCTACTTCTCATCCAAAGAATATAATTGTTGTTCTTCTTTTTTCTTCTTTATTTTTTGTTTAACAAGCATTCCTCCCCGTTAGATGCCAGTTTATTGCAGGGTATTGAGCATAAGCACTTGCAAGCAAAGCACGTAGCTCCTTCGTACAGCTGTGACTGTGTGTAACTGTAGCTCCTTAAGTGTTATGCAGGAGTTGGCGCCTGGCAAACGTGTGCTCAACTTAATTATAACTAATTTGTGGCATATGTAGCCAGAGACGAACTAGAGTTTGAGAGAGAGAGAGAGAGACAGAAAGAGAGTGGGCGGGACGGGAAGGGGAAGGGGAAGGGGGCAGTGTAATGTGGCTCAGGTAATATAGAAAAAGTGCCAAACAAGCCGCAACTGTTGTGGCTCAAGTGGCCATTAAGGCATTAAAGCCGAAACGCACACACACACACACACACTCAGTCTAATGATATTGCAATTAGTGTGTGTCTGTGTGAATGTGTGTGTGTGTCAGCGTTGTAGCATATGTTGGAATTAGGCGCACCTAAAAACTATGCAACGCTAATCGCATTTTGTACGAAATGCGCGCATTTGCATATTTATTAACGTTCAAGTGTGCAAGTGCGCGTCCTTTGTGCCCCGTGCCCTGTGCCCTGTGTTCTTTACGCTTTTTGTTGACCCCAGCGGACAATGTTACGTGGCCAAAACCAACTAGCCAGCAAAATGATTGAAATTAAAACCACAAGCGTACATAAAAAATCGCTTACGCTTAAAAGCTCCTCAACATTCTCTCTCTATCTCTCTCTCTCTCTCTCTCTCTCTCACTCGCTCTCTTTCTCGCTGGGGCCAATGAATTCACGTAACCACATAAAATCAAACGAAATAAGCCAAGCGCCGGCCAAAGTGGCAACAAAATGCACTTTATACCAGCCACTGCCAAACCCAGCCGCATTCAACTTTATACGTGCCCTAAAGCCACCACACACCATCCACAACCCCCTACCCCCACTGCACTTTCCCATCGAATAGGTGTAATAATGGCCAAGGGCTGTACCGGGCACGCACGTGCCCCGCCGCCAATGGACCAGGCAACTGCTTTACTGCTGAACATGGCCAACGCGCAACGCACAATGAAAATGCAGCAGAAAATTCGTTTCGGGTTAAATGGAAAACCGTTGACCAGCAACAGCAACTAACCGAGCAAAAAGCAACTTTTTGCCCATAACTGTAGTCCAGCCAAAAAAAAGTCCAAGCACGAAATCGAAAAATATAAAAAAAAGACTGCAAATAAAATAGCATCAACAAACCGCTGAGCAAATCGTACGAAAATCAAGTTGAACATTTTGTTGAGGTTGAGGCACAACGTTCAACACTTCAAATATGCTGCAGGCTACATAAATAAAACAAAATTAAAACTGACAGCTAACATTGGTTGAGTGGGAGGGGGGCGTGGCGGGGTGAGAAGTGGAGTGGCAGCTGCATCAGGTGTACAGCCAGCTGTTTAATTTCCAAGTCGCATCCGTATTTCTACACTCAGAAAAAATAGGAATTGTTTTCTTGTTTTTAGAAATAATTCTTAAATATAAGAATAAAATTCTACAAATTAGAAATTAGTGTGCAATACAAGATGGTGATTTACATTTATTTAGAAATATTTTCTTAATAATAATAATAATATTATAATATTTCTTAAGAGTAGAAAAATCCCTCGATGTGTAAATTCTGAAGTACTTTTTTTCTGAGCGTATTAAAGTTTTCGATTTCAAAAACTGAAGAACTTCAACTTTTTTGTATAACTTCACTCTGCAAAAACAAACTTGCGTTAAATATTTGAAATATGTTCGAATAATTAGTGGATTCTTTGCTCCTTAAAAATATAGCCACATCACTGTTTCATTTAAGTTATTAAAAGCAGTTCAAAAAGTCAAGTTGTTTACAAATTTGCCTAAGTTCGGTTTCTTGAGTATTGCAAGCGATAAAAAATGACTGCAAACTAGACAACTCAACTAGAAACTTTAGAGTAGACAGCTTAACATATTATATATATAGATATATATATAGCAAATCTTGCAGCTCACTTAACTTGCGCAATTTGCTAGCATATTGCATACGAGTACATCTATATATAAATTGTTGTAAACTTCTGTCGCAGCACTTGAGCAAAATGTAAATGCGGTTCATTTTAATGCGATTTCTGCACATGTACTTAACGTATTTTGTTCTACTCAATTGCCGGCCAATTGACTTTGGCCAAGAAGACAAACAGCTAGACAAACGATAGTCTATTGGCCAGGCTATATGCCGCATGTTAGCAAAGTTTAACTGTCAGTAGAAACTCGAACGAGTGGTTGCTGGTTAGTGCTTACTGCTGATGTTGCTACTGCTACTGCTGCTACTGTTCAATGGCTGTCAGATTGCAGGGCTCAACAGCACTTCCCTCAAGCTGAGCACACACAAGCATACACTATGCACACACACACACAGAGAGATGGAGAGACACCCACTGAAGACAATAACCCAAATGCAACTGCCAATATTACTTAGTTACATCAGCCAACTTTTGCCTTACAATCAAACACACACACACACAGATATTCATACATGTCCTGCACACAAATCGAACAGAGAGGAATCGACCTGAATAGAATATAAGCACTGAGATCCCCGTAGAGCTAACGACATAAGCGACATACGTGCCGGGCAGGAATTGCCAGATTGGCAGAATGGCAGCAGCCAACAGCAGCAGCCGTAACAAAAGGCACAACTTTTTTGTGCAGAGAGACAGAAAAGCGTCAAAAAGTAAATATGCAACAAACAATGGCATTATGCAACTGCAACTTAAAGTGCACAGCAGTAGCAGCAGCAGCGGCAGCAGCAACTCAGTCAACAATGGACCCCCAAATCCGATTAATGTAACCCCAAACCCAGCCCAGCCCTGCAGCAATACCCCACAAGATGCTTCACTAAATACAATGAATCGCTTCAGCACACACATACACACGAATGTGTGTGCGTGCGTGTGTGTGAGTGTGTGTGGCACATGGCCAATAAACAAAAGGACAAATGCGTCGCATCGCTCCGCCCCAGAGCCAATCAATCGCTATGGCACCCCAGAGAGTAGATCGGTTCGGGTTCGGGTATCTTGTATTTGTATGCTATGCTTTTTGGGGGCTTGGGGTTGCAACATTGCAGAGGCGATTGAACGCAACCTGACACGCGACCAGTTCAATGCACGTTTCCCTCGCTTAGGTCAAAACTCAATCCTCTCCCCATGACCTACTCCCCAGCAAAGTCGTGGATTTCTCGTCCTACTCCAACATTAACTAGCAATAGTAACTAAAGCTTTTCGTACATAAAATTTAAACAATCCGCAAAGTAGCAAATTAATTTGGATTTATTAAATGTATGCAAACTACAAATAAAAAACTATGCCACATAAAAATCAGAAATATAAATAAATAATCAATTTACTACACAACATTTTCAATACTGCTAATAATTAATATAAAATTAATAACAAAAACATATTTGAAAGCGAAAAATAAAGCAATATAAAATTAAAAATAATGAAAATAAATCAAAAAGTATTCAAAAGCAGAACCAAAAACTGAATAAAACATGCAATTTATAAAGTTTAACATTAGTTAAACAACCATAATTGAAATGAAATAAAATGAAAATTTTTGAATAGCTTCTATACAAATTCAAACAGTACTTAAAATTAAATACATCATTATGAAAGCTAAAAAATAACTCTTTTAAACAATTTTAATAAGCATAAAAAACCGACAAATTTACAAAAAATATCAAAAAATTTTATTAAAAATGAAAAGCAAGCAGTGCAACAATGAAGAGAAAGGGATAGATTAAATAGATCAACACATTTCTTCTGGTTGTGTGCTGAAGTTTGCATGCATTGTAGCAAACATACACCACACACACACGTACACACACACACACACACACACGCTTACACATGTATTGCTGCAGACAGTCACGCCCAAAGCAATGCTGCGTTGCACTGTGGGGCTAGCGTTGCAAGCGCTTAATTCAATTACATATACCAGCCAGCGAGCGTTTGCAAAACTTTAATTTGTATGCAAAGTCAATGGGTGGTGCACAGCATACGCTGGGGGATACTATTGGATACTGTTTCTCTGTTGGAAACTATATGCAGGCGACGTCATTGCTGTCATGTCCTTGCGCACTCAGGCGTCTAATCCTTTGAAATTACCACGCACACACGCAGCAAGCAAAACCAAATGCCAATTTCAATACCAATACCAATAGCAATGCACAACAAAAAAAAAACAGAATACGCAGTGGCTTAAACGTTGTTTATATTACGCATACGCCGCGTGGTGTTTTGCTCGTAAATAAGCAGACAAAGCGCATAAAATGTAATGTGCCTGAATATTGCATAAGCGAATTACAAAATGTTAACTGCCCTGCTGAAATTAGTTAAAAAGCCAGACAACTGTCATAGTCACAGTCAGAGTCACAGTCACAGTCCGAGTCACAGTTGTTGCCACCCAAAAAATATGCTTATATAAATAATAAACGTGCATAAAAATTTGCAAAAGCAGCCAGCAGCAGCCCTCCAACGAAATGTATTTTTCTCATTTCCGTGGCGTGCACGAAATATTTTTGCGATTTCCGCCACACCCCTTGGCAACATGAGACCAGTCCACCCCTGTCAACCGGCCCCTTTCCCCTTTCTTCCATGGCCACAATGGGGCAAACCGGCACAGCATGAAATATAAATACAGTACAAATAAACGCGTGTCGCGCATATTGCACAATGTTGTATTTATTTACAGCACACAAACACACAACAACAAAAGGGTTGGGCATCTGGGTGGCTGGGTGTGTGTTTGTTTGTGTGTGTGTGTGTGTGTGTTGACAATTTGTCAGCCTCCCATTTAGCCAGTTAGGCTATAAGCCCTGCAGACCATGAAAATTTGTGCTGTGAAAATTTGTTATGCGCTGCATTAAATTCATGTGCAAGAACCAAACAAGAGCAGCAGCGCATGCTAAATTGTATATATAGACAATATACATATATATGACAATAAAATAGATCACTTTGTGGTAGAAAAGGAGCTCAACGATCTAAAGCATACTCTATGTTAAACAAAAACCTTATCCAATTTTTTGTTGAATTAACAGCAAGAACCATGATTAAAATTTAATACAAATCTATTAAATAGAAATTTAATTTGAATTTGAAATGCTGTCAAACGCGGTGCAAAAGTCGAGCGACTCAGGCTTGAAGCATGCACACAGTGCAAATGGCAAAAGCGTTGAAGCAATGAAATGAATTTGCACGCGCTCATAAATATTTTACATATGCATATTGGCCACAACTCTGCGCAGAATGCGACACCAAACTGAAGACTGCTGTTGCTATTGCTGCCTACAAACATACGTGAAGATGTTAGCTGCTGGCACGTGAAATGAATGCATATATAATAGTACGCACACACACACATACCCCAACACACAAACACACACACACACTCACACACATATGCGCTGCAAATTATTGTGACATAAAGTGCTTTGACAGCGACACCCAAGCAAAACGAGAACCTCTGCGAAGAGCGACTGCGACTGCGACTGACATTTGAGCTGCTGCTGTTTGTAGCTGCCACTGCATGCTGTTGCTGTTAACTGCTTGCTGCGGCTGCTGCTTGCCTGCTGCTGCTGACATTCATGGACAACATAATTCACGTAGCATACTTTGAGGGGCGAACTTGCCGCTATTGGAAATTCAAATGCTGAACCAGCCCCGGTAACGCCTCGCTTGATTAGTCTCGAGCCCAACTCGCCCAGCTCATGCTCAGCTCATCATATGCATATGACATATTTAAGTGGGCTATGTGCCACCCGTAATAGACCTCATTAAATCAGGCAACAAAATAAAATAAGAAAAAAGAGGCAGCTCATAAGTCGGCAGTTAATGCAAGTTATGCATACGAGTATATCATCTATGCCCCTAAATATATATAAAATATAAATATATATATATATATGGGTATATATGCTCGTTCTTGTCATTACGGTCTGACTGTAATGCTTACATTTAAGCGCCTTAACTTCGGGCTCCACATTGCCAGGGGGTAACCAGAGTTGCAAAGAAATTGCGGCCCAATAAATTACAAGCAATAAGTAGCGAACATTTCCATAATTTGTTCGTCTTCGTCTTTTTTTTGCCTTTTTGTTGCTTATAATGTAAGCGACAGTCGGTAACTAAACTACACTTGATTGATGGACTAGAATATATGCTCAAATTTACGGGATGGAACTTAACTTATTAAAGCATAGTTGTTGTGCAATACTTGGATCAACTTTTCAACAACCTCATAACAGTTATTATTCGTCGGCACAACTTTGTTTGATATACTCATTGTATTAAGGAACCGATTTGCCAAGTTAGCTATTTCTAACATCTGACTTTCGACAGTTTTTTTGTTTATCTACTGCTTTTATTATGAAAACTTTAAAAGCATATACAGACATACTCAAATCGAATATATCAATAATAATAAATTCTCTAGTTGATTTAATAGTTTTTAAAACTCCAAATGCTATTCATAACTCCACACATTATTTTTGAATTTATTTCTTCAAAATTATCCACACACAAAAGCAATAATTTAAAGAACTTTTAATGCACAAACAGCTCTGTACAAACTGACAGTTTGATTTAATTATTTAGTCGATGTACATTGAAAAACACCCCGCGGCATTCTAATGCGGTTTTGGCATTTAAGATTTGAATAAGCAAAGCATAAAATCAATTTTTGAAATAAGCTGTCTGCACGTTAATTTATGAAAATTATAAATGAAGTTTGTCATCTTCATTTAGGCTTGACATTATTTTTGGTTTGAGAGCATTTCTAACATGACGCAGATTTATTTTGATAATTTATTGAGAGTGGATTTAAATAATCCATTTTAATTTAGCGATTATTATTGATATAGGTTAGCTAATAAATATAGGCATTTTGGGCTTTACAGTCTACCCAGTGACCATTTTGTATGGCATCAAAGTTAAAGCCAAGCAATACGGCCAATTATCAGCTAATCCTTTTACATTTTGGGTTGCATTATTTTATCCCATAAAACTTATCTCACTCGCTGAGTGTGTCTCTCTTGTAACCAATTTTCTTTTAACTTCTGCTGCAGTTTCGTGCTTGCTGGCTAATAAGCTCAGCACATTTGCATATCTCTAAAGAACTAACAGCGCAACACTTAAGAAAATCCGTGCCGAAAAGCAGCAGCAGCCACAGCAACAACAGCAAGTGAAAAGCTGTCAAGTGTCACGCTTTTCCTTGTCGTTGCTTTCTCATGTTGCCTTCTTCTGTGGTTCTTGTTGTTGTTGTTTTGGCCCCTTGGGGGCCGCTTTGCTTTGGGTTCTTATTCAGTTGTTATTTCTTTCACTTTGCCTTATCCAAAAGTAATTATTTTCCATTAAACATAATAATGATGCCTGGAGACTGATAAAAGTCTCGTTGCCGCAGCCGGAGCCCGATCCGCAGTGGAAATTAAATTATACGCCGTTTCTGTTATTCACTTGACGCGCGGACAACCCGCAAGTTTTGTCTGTCTCTTTGTTAATCCTCGCGGCTAACTTTGTCACCTCCAACACAACTTGTGATATCAGCCCAAAAAGAAAATACAAAAATATATATACACATATATTATATACATATATATATATATATATATTATAGTATATATATGTATATTTATACTTATATACTTTACAGAGAACAGTAACAACAATTGCTGTGCCTTGTCGAGGTTTGTTAAGCGCCGTCATAAAACGGCTCAGTACACTTGATCGACGCCACAAATGACTTTGGCTAGGGTTGCCGCCGCACACACACACACACATACCCTATCCACATGGACTACCCCACTGCCTCACGTAGGCCTGGGCCAAGTGTACGCCTCGCTGGTTTTCTATGCGTTTATCAAAAGCATACATAATATTCAGCGATATTCTCGACCGTCCCTATTTCTATGGCCATGCACATTATAACAAATTTCTCGCTTGCATAAGCAACACACACTCAACAAATATGGGCGGGTGTGTTGGCTTATTAGAGATGTGCGCCTGTAAGCATGAAATTATGTCTATATACATTTATATCTATATTACTACGCCTATATTAAAAAGTTTCTCGATGATCTTAATTGTTATTAGCCACTTTAGCTATAAATTAGAAACCGCAACAGTCTTAAAATTAGCATGCTCCTGTTGGAAAACTTCTGGAACTTAAAGTTGTTTATTGATTTTTAAAATGGAAAATAAAAAGAAAGGATTTTCTAAGTCTTTTGGAGTATATTTTATGTGCTTATTTTTTTTATGGGAATGTAAATTTCATCTCCCGGAAACATGTATATTTTCGTATAGTTATACAAATATTTTTAGATATATTGACTTCTTCCATTTGTATAGTAATAAATTATAAAATATAGTTCAAAGTTTAAACTAAATCTAAATCGCCCGCTCATCTCTAAAAAACATGTAAAGCATTAAACGCTGGCTAGGCTAACAGTCGCTATATCATTGCATAACAAATGGTCGGCGCTCACACACACACACATGTGTGGCTTAGAGAGAAAAGCGTCATGGCGGCAGTCCATAAAAATGGAACGGAACTGCAAGTAAATTAACAGGCTGTGGGCACAAAGCTAGCTAGCTAGGTGCAGGCAGGGGGTGGGCAGTACGTGTCTGGCAATGTATGCGCCTTGTTTTATATAATCAACCCTACATATGTGTACATATCTATGCATATGTGTGTGTGTGTGTGTGTGATGTTGGCTACTTAAGTTACACAATGACATTTTTCAATGTGTCAGAATTTTATTGTTGCAACTTGGGGCATTGTTGTTGACAACTGACATCTTTCTTTCTGCAGCTGACAGAGCGTCATGGCTGCCTTTTCTTCTACTGCTGCTGCTGTTGCTGTTGCTACTCTTCTTCTTATTTTATACACTTCCATTACATTTTATGCTGCTGTTGCTGTTGCTGTTGCCTTCTGTTGCTTCTGTGTCCGGAACTGTTGCTGCTGCTGTTTTTGCTGTTTTGTCTTGAAATGTTGACAACTGTTTTGCCACTTTTGCCGTAATTGAAAAAAAATAAAAAGCATAAAGTATTCAAATATTTTTGTGCTATATACATGCAAGAAATATAACTACAAGTACATATACATTACTATTACTCGTATATAAGTATATATATATTTGTATTTCGTCCGTGAATCATACAAAGTTGTTTGAAGTCATAAATGGGCAAATAAGTTAGCTGTGTTGCTAGCTTCGAGAAAAGGAGAATTTAGTTTATAAATTTGTGGTTCAGAATTGTTTGCAAATTATTGTGGGTCATCAAACTAAACTTTAATATAATCCTCTTTAAATTTGTGAAATTATTTTAGTTAAACTCTTGTTCGTATACCTCGAAAAATATATATTTGCAGTTGAAACTAGTTTCCAACAAATTAACGTCAACTGCATACGAAAATTTGGCAGCAACATTTATTTTGATAACATATATATCTGCATACAGAAAACTATTTCTAATTGCAGCTGCTCGAACAAGCGAAGAAATGCAGAAAATTTCACACAAGTTCGCGGCTGAAAATATCGGGCAAGCTGCAATTCCAGCTGCATAGATAAGGAAAAAGGCTGTGAGTGCTCGAGCTATATGCAGTGCATTACTATCCGCGTATTCATAAATATAGAAACATCCCAACTCTCCTCTTCCCGCTTATTGTTGTTGAAACTGTGCGCCAACTAAAGCAATTTACAGTTCTTAAAAAATAAAACAACAAAAAAAAGAGAAGAAAACCCAACATGCAACTGACCTGCCAAGGAGCTCGAAAAACAGGAGCACCAAACCAAACAAATGGAAAAAATTCAAATTATCTGCCAGGCAAAAATAAAAGGGCAAAAACGGCAGCAACAAAAGCAGCATCAGCAGCAACAGCAACGCGAAGTGTGTTGCCAAACTTGAGTTCTTTGCACACATTCTGGCACTTGAACATTTTTCTTATTGTGGCGCCCCCAACCCACAGAGAGAAGCTAAAGCTGTTGGAATTTTTGGTGGAACCAAATTGCGCTCGCTGTTCTCTCTAACGTGTTGGGCTTAAGTTGGCTTCTGGTTTCTGGTCTCGGTTTTTGGGCTCTGTATGCTTTTGGCCAGGGCAAGGGAAGCTGTTGCCTTTAGGCCATTTTATTTGCATGCCAAAAGGCAACACACATACACACACACACACACAAACCAGCTAAGTGAAAAAGTGATTTTGCGTTATGTTTTTCTTTTATATATCTATATATATATATATACATACATTTTCCTCTTTTTTTGCTGAAGTCAGGCAACTTACTTTGGGCTGCTTAATGCATGAGGGCGAAATGAAAAATGAACTTAATACACTTGCAAACTACACGGTTCGGGTAATTGCACGCTGATTTACAAAATACCCACTCACAGACAAACATCAACATACACACACACACACACTCACACACACTCAGACACAGAAGACTATTAGCTTGCTTAAAGAGCTACAAAGTTTTTGGTTTCATTTTTTTTGGGTGAGATAACTTAAAGCCTGCCACAAATGACCATAAAATGTTTTGGTCTTCTGGGGCTGTTCGCCTAAACTTTTGGACAAAAAAAAAACAACAAAACAACACCAACAAAGTTGACAGTTGGCATTTGGCAACAGTTTAACAGTTAAACAAAATGTCAAGAGCACAAACATATTGAAATGTAAGCAATGTGGCAGCCGTTGAGTGTCAGTGCCCCCTTTTACTGGTTTTTGCTTCTGGTCAACTCGTGTCCCGTCTGGTTAACCCCATTTCAAGCTCTGCTTCTGTGTGTGTGTGTGTGTATGTGTGTTCGTTTGTGGCAAACGCAATCTGACAATTTATTCATTGTGCTGCACGTTTTTCAGCTTAATCCATTAATGGCATCAACTACAAAGCGTTGACAAATGGACACTGTTTGCCAACAATATTTTTCAAGTTGTATGTTTTGTACAGTCAAAAGTAATCTTTGAATTGGTTTCATTTTTTCGGTCAAAAGGCATGCATGAAATATGTGAATAGCAATTAAATGATTAAAATACATATGCCGACATTTGATCGTTTGTTCAACGTTTTATATTATTTATACAAGCTTTGCATATATGCATATTGTATAAATTATTCACTCACCGCTACAAGTTACTATTGAATTCAGCGAAAAAAAAAACGGTGTTAATTTAAACCTGACAGTTTTCTTAATAGGCTCAACGTGTCACAAATTGTTTATTTAAACCGAGCAAAGAAATAACAATTAATAGTTTTTTTTTTTAATAAATATTAATAAGCATAACGATGTAATGATTAATTATATATGATATTAAATTAAACCCAGAGTAGCTTCTACTTCCTTGGCAAATGTTAGGTGTTCTATTATTGCCTACTTTTTGGGGCACCCGAATTTCAATGCCTTGCTTGTCTTGCATGTGTGCGCTGCTATTTGAAGTTAGCTGGAATTTGAAGTTAATGCTTAGCCTGGCTGACAGCTAATGCACTTAAAACTTCACAAATGTCTTGTCAAAGCTTAAATGTTTCCGACTGCGCCAAAACGTTTACGGCCACGCCCAACAAGCGCCCAACGACAGCGTCAACGACTTGAGTGCAAAATTCAATTAAGTTGCTTAAGCACACACATACGCACGCACACACACGCACATATGCGCGTACACATGCGGCATACAGATGCAGTGCTGCAAATATGTGCATGTGTGTGAGTGTATGAGCTATCAATTTCATGTCCAATCAAGCAGGCAGCAGCTGTAAATGAAACTGCAGCAGCTGCAACAACAATGGTGGATTGCGCAAAACCCCAGCCACTTAAGCAGATGTCAACTTCATTTTGCATATGCCACATGCCACATATGCCACACACAGCGCACTGCCACTTAAAGGTGCGGCTGTCTGCCATGCCACTCATCTCCCTCTCCCTCATCTCCCCGCAAAACCTTGGACAATTTCGCGAGCCAATCAATCGAAGGCAGCTGCGGCTTGACTTGCGGCCGTATCTTGTAAATGCGGCTAATTGTTTTTGCGGTACATTCTTGAATTATTATGTTGCATGTAATACACTCCACCATCTCTCACACTAATTAAAGTGCTTTGCATATTCAATGAGGCAGAGGGAATGTCGCTGTGGTTTGCCAGATGTACATGTCAAAATTGTTGTCGTTGTTGTTGTTGTTAGGCCTGTCAAATAAGAAAGCATTTTGTCCAAATGTTGCCCGTTACGACTCAACAAAGTTTGACATTTTATGATGTGCATCATAGTTACGTACAACATGGCCAATGCCACCTAACCACCCAAAAACCACCCAAATCACCCAGCCATCAAACTCAACCGCAAAGCCCTTTTGCCTGTCAATTACATCAAAATTGTGAATTGTTGTCCGTTATGCATTTGACATTTTCGAGTCAATATAAATCGAAAATAACTCACTATGTGTGTGATTGCTTGTGCCTGTGTATGTGTGTGTGTGTGTATGTGTATCTGTATGTGTGTTACATATACAATCCAATCTGGCAAACAATAGTCATACACCTTGTTTTTTTTTGCTTTTCCTCTCTCTCTCTCTCTCTCTCTGTCTCTCCCTCTATCTTTCTCTATCGTGCTAGCTTTTTTGCGTGCCATCAATAAATAATCAATGAATTGATACCTTTGGCTCAGCTCGACGTATACGTAATATGCTATGCAATTTATTTGATGCCCCCAAACAGATGAAAGAGTAATTTGATTTGTTTGTGATTTATATCTGACTTTGGCAGCTGGACAAACTGGAATATTCATGTGGCAATAGTATTATTGCCACACAGAGTTGCCCCCAATGGGAGCTTTAGGTTAAGTTGTCTAAGAAGCCAAAGCAATCGACACACATTTGCAAAGGGCTTCTTGGAAATACAACTTATGTAATAGTTTCGGATAAAAGTGAACAACTTAATGATGACCTTTAAGTTTGCCCACTCTTAAATAAGATTAATTTATAGTTTATTTATTTTCATTTAAAGGTTTCTATTATTTAACATGTTTTTTTAATGATTTTTTAATTATACTTAAATTTAAAAAGCATAACGAAATAGAATGCTTAATATGTACTAATATTTTCCTTCTTTTTCGGATTTTCCACCTAAAGTCATACATTTTTAGACTTCTTATAATTGCTGCAAGCATTCGGCTCGATTTGTTGCCCTTTGCACCTGAAACAATTTATGTCAATTGCGCATTGATTTATTTGCACTAAATAATTTATGTATTTATTTATTTATTGCCTTTACTCCAAATGGCTAATGTCGTGACTGGAAAGTAAATTAGTTTTGATTTTTGTTTTATTTTTATTTATTTACTTTTTTGTATTTGGTATAGGCTATCGTGACCAGGTTGCAATTCGATAAAGCACTCGCTACCTGAATAAATAGCGCTGTGTTTTCAAGAAGTAGTTGTTACGAGAAACTAGATAAAATGCACGGCAAGAAAAAATGCCCCGTGCGCATAAATTGTCGAGTCCAATAAAAATATATGTAAAATGGAGCAAATGGTCAGAGCCAAGTGGGTGGGCGGGCGTTGGGAGTGCACAATGCATAAAAACTCGGTGTTAACTACACATTTGGGTATTTGTGTGTATTAGCACTTTGGCAGTTCGAGAGAAGCAGCTGCAGCCAGCAAGAACATAGCCACGACCAGGACGAGGAGCCCAAGTCGTAGTCAATTGCTGAGCTGTTGTTTTGCGACCAGGCTAAAGTTTAATTGGCTGGTTTAATTGTTGGCAAATGCAAAGGCAATGAAAAGGAAAAAAAAAAAACAGAAGCGATGTATAAAACACAAACATAAAGAAATTTAATCAAGCTAGGAACAATTGTTATCCACATACACACACCTACACACACAACAAGTCTATAGATATGTTGTATGGATAGAAAAAAACGAGTGCAAACGTTTATTAGATTTAACGAGCTATCGCAACGAGGACGCAGCATGAAACCACTTTTAGCGCAATGGCAAACGAAGCCAGCTTAATTTAAATGTCACCTGCACTAAACAAATACCAGCCAAACGAGAACAGAGCAGCTCAAACAGGGCAAAACGACAGGCAGACGATGATATTGTTAGTGACACTCTTTCAGCATTAAGTGTGTACATGACAAACACACATACACACACAAACACACTGTTATCCCTGTGTGTTTGTGTGTGTGTAACTGGCTGCACTTCAAAAGCCACTCAGTACATCAACACAGGCAGCAGCCAGGACCCATGGCAAAAAAAACAACAATAAAAAGGGAATAAGCAGGAAAAAAGTGGAATATATCTGAAGCACAGCAATTGGCAATTGGCTGGCCATGTGGGATGACAGATGCTTAAATATTTTGATTAAATTCAAATACCGTCGATACGCAGTAAATAACTTAATGCTATAAAACTTCAGTAGACAATATATAAATGTGATTTAAATAAATAATCGCATAAAAATATTGACGTGAACGAAATTCGATTAAATGATATACCGGAATAAAATATTCAATTTATTTTTCCAGTTCGTCAATAAATATAGACAAGAATATTTAATAAAATTCATTCGCCTGTAATTATAAATGAGCAAACGGACATTGGCATTGGCATTGGCCAGTTCCAAATAGAAATCATTATAATGCTAATGAAAATAAATAATTTAGAAGTCTGCGAAAACTGTGTTGCTTTCCATTTAGCTAAACAAACGCAGCAGTTGCTATAACATTTACCAAAGACACCGCCACCACCACCGTCACCCACCCACTTGCTGTTCATTATTGTGTGTGTGTGTGTATGTGTGTATGTGGTGCGGTTTTTGTGGGTAATGGGCCGCGTCTTGTGGCTCATATCATTATGCATCATTAAGTTGATGGGCCAAGGAGCAACGCGGTTGGTGGTGGTGGTGGTGGTGTTGCAAACACTTCGATTTAATGGCCCCGGGCTTCGTTCGTTTCTTGGCCATGGCATCAATGGCATATGTCCTTTTTCCAAGCGCCTTCTGTGCGCGCTATTAAACGCATATTACTCATCAAAACAATATTTTGTGTCGCCCTCGATTCGATTGCAAATGACATAAGAGACATAGTTTTACGAGTTTGTACAACTTACGGCAAAGCTAATAATTCGATAGTTAGGTGCTCCCTGCTCCCTGTTAATATTGTGGTGCAAGCTGATGACGTAACGCATAAGCGTTTTATATGCGTCCATCTTATTGGTAATTAAATATTTGTGCGTTACGTAAGCAAATGCAGAAAAACAACCAACAAGACTTCTTCACTAATTGATATTGGCAGCGAATTGAGTTTATATTCGGTGACGTAAGCAAAGTCACTTGTAGTGCTTAATTAATTGGGCATATTTATTACACATTCCACTTACAACATTTAACTTTCAATATCGCACAACTAACTTTAATTAACAAAAAAAAAACAATGCTTAACAATAACTACATAAGAAGTATAATGACATGTTAGATCATTAAACTAACAGACAACTTAAAACTTTTACACCAACGAACTTTTCACATTTTAACCCAAAAGTAAAGCTGAAAAACAAAGAAAAAAAATTGGAGATGGTGTAAGAAAGACAAATTACATATAAAGTGCAACTCTATTTGACACAGCTCCCAAATGGTTGACAACTTAACGTAAGTGCTTACGTCATTGTGTGCACAACTGTACCCGTTGTGTGTGCATGTGTGTGTGTGAATGTGTGTGTTTTGGGTTAGCAAGCAATATTTTGTTGCTGTTTCTGTTTTTTTGTTTTTTTTTTTTTGCTTGCTATAACTTTTCATCTTCAGTGTCAACTTTTTGGCACATTTGCTTGACAAATTGTTTTGTTTGCGCCGCCCGACGTCAGCAATCGATATCCGGCATATATACTATCTATATTATAGAGTTTGTTGGGGGGAGGTGTGCAATATAAACAGCAACAGCAACAGCAACCGTAACTGTAACCGGCCACACCCACAAATAAAGGGAAAAAAACTAACTAAGCAAAGTAGTTGTCACAGCAACCAAACATTTTCGTTGAGCTTACGCTGTCAGCTAAATAAATATAAATATACACATATAAATGTATGTATATATATATATATATGGATATATATGTAGCATATACAACACTTATACAGATTGACTAAAATTTCAATTTCTTTATATGCTTTTCCCTTTTCTTCTGCTTTCAGGTAAGTCGCAAATGCGCTGTTTGAAGCTTAAAAGACGCTCGATTTGGTTATAAAATCAAAGTACGTACTTCTTTTTGACACCCACAAGCACAAACACAAACACATACCTACACACACACACACACACACAGTGTCAACAATGCTGCCATTAGATGTCTAAGCAAAAGAGAGAGAGAGATGAAATCAATAAAGTCAAACGTATCCTGCTGATAGCTGTTTAATGTTTACAATATGTCTTTATTTCTTTTTTCGCCTGCTACTTCTGCTTCTGCTCGCGCTGCTGCTCCTGCTGCTGCTTCTTCTTTTTCTTCTTCTTATATATTTTCATTTCCTATATATGTAACACTATACACATTTGCCTTTGACTTTACCTTCAGCAATCTGCTCTCAATCTTCCTCCCAGACTCTCGCTCTTTCTCTCTCTCTCTCTCTCTCTCTCTCTCTCTCTCTCTCTCTCTCTTTCTATTACTTGAGTATGCAAAACGATTTGATAATACCCAGCGTTATGACCCTATGGCCAGCAGCTGCAGTTGTTATGATAGCAATACTGCAATCCTAAGGTGTAGGAGGAAGTGGCAAAAGGTAGATGGGGTGTTGCCGGCGGCAACAGCTATAATGCCAAACAATTTACTGCTGCAGTTGCTGTTGCCGGGGGTGTCGCTTGACAAAGGTGGTCCACCATTATCCGATTTGCATTTGGGTTTAGGTGAATGCGCTCAAATGTGCAATTCAATTTAAGCAAAACTTGCAGCCAAACACACACACACATACACACAGACACCGTAGGGTCCGCTGCTGGAGTTTTGGCATGCAGTTAACCAGAAACAGCAGCGCAAAAAGCAGCTTAGCTCCCGGGTTCAACAGCAACAAAAAGAAGAAGAAAAAAAAGGTCGACATGGCGTATAAAAAATTCAAAGTCAGTGAAACGCAACTTAAGCTTTTTTTACACTGGTTACCAAGTGGCTGCTGCTGAGAGAGGGGTAGAGACAGACACACAAACACAAAATCGGGATAAACTCACATGTACAACACAGCATACACACACACACACACACACACACGCAGAAAGAGATAGAGACAGAGAGTCGGAGCGAGGCAGACAGCTGAGCAGCTGAACAGCTGCGGAAAAACGTTGCAGGAAGTTAGCACATAAGCGAAGTAGATTAAACACCGCAAAACAGGCGCTCAATGAGTCACATGCAAAATAACCAACCACCCACTCCCACACCCCCAACTCACCACCCACTCCCGCACACAACACTACAAAGTTAAGATTTTTATTTTGAGGTTCTCTCTCATTTTGTGTTTTGTTTGTTATTGTTGTTGTCGTGTTAAACCATTCAAAGCCGACAAAGTGCGCTTAAAAATGTCAAAACAAACGGACTCCGGTTTCATCTGACCGTCCATCTGAATTTGTTGGGCAAAAGCGTTTTGGGACAAACCGCATTTGGCGAACTACTGCTCGTTGTGTTGACCAACCAAAATGTTGAAAAACTGCTAAAAAAAAAAAAAAACCAAACTTTTTTTGTGTTGACCAACATAAACTTTTGTTTCTCTATGTAAGCTTATAGAAATGCTGATGCCATATCTAAATTTCAATAAGCTCGACTTTATGCCAAATAAATGTTACGTGTCCTTTCATAGTTTTTTAATTATAATAAACTAGTTAACAACAATTTGCAATGAAAGCTGTTTGCAATTTTAACTGGAAATATGATGTTGCAGTTTTGTAATACAGAGTTTAAAGCATTTTTGCACAAGTTTAACGCATTTGTCAGCGCTAAAACAAATTGAGAGGCGATTAAAAACGAGTTACGTGAAGCGATCAAGGAAATTGTCGTTTGCTTTTTCCAGCACTTCGCTTACTTTTCCTTCTGTTTTGTTCTACGTTTTCCCTGTTGCAGTCTGAGGGTATTAAGAAAAGCGCAGCGATTAGTTGCAAGTGACTTGATTTTTTTTTGCTTTCGCGTTAAGTCTTTTGGTGTTTTGTCTGTTTTCCATCACTTTGCTTGTGCTTTTTAGCAATAACATTTTCTTGGCCAAACCCAAAGCAGCACAAAGCCTGCAAGCTATTTTTACCTGGCTTGAATTCTTTTATTCATATGTTTAAATACATTGCTTTTGATACGTTCAAAGCGAAAAGCGATTAGAGCAGAAAATACAACCAAGCATAGAAGATATATATTTGAGTTGGCTTTAACTTTGACAAGACTTACAGAAGATCAGTCAAACCAAACATTCGTTTCTAATGGGATTGATTTGTTGAATGTGTACCTTTGACAACCTTGAAAAGCTTCTCCATGTCTGTCAGTGTTGCAACACTCAAGTAGATATTTATATTATACTTCACACTGTTTTCTTATCAATTCAATATAATCTTAAATAATTACTTCAGCGCACAAGTTAAACTTATAATTATAAATTGAAATGTGTATTTCAAGTGCTGTTGTCGATGCGCGTTCAATTGACACATAAAATAAATGAGTGTTAAAGTCTGCACTGTATATTTTTGTAGCACGTGTTTAGCCGATAACAATTTATGCATGAAGTCCAAATATTTGTGTAAATGGCATAACAATTATTGTTGACTATACAATCAACATTATGTATGCATTTCACTAGGCGAATTAAACATTTTATTGCTAGACCCATGCTATGCTCAAACTCTTATCTAGGTACGTATATATATAAATATTAAATATGCATTAGCTTAGGTTCACTTGACTCACACAACACACACACACACACACACACACACACGCGCATAATACAACACCATCAAATTTTCACCGCTGCGCCCATTTGTATGCTACATTTTTTCATACTTTCGTTGCCCTCTTGCACAACCTCAGTCGTTGCTGTTGTTGCCGCCTACCTCTGCCGCAGCCAAGTGGCGCCGCAATGTGTTAAATTTTTACAGTTGAATTTGTTATACGCTGTGTGTGTATACCTGTGTGTGTGTTTGTGTGAGTGTTTGCGTAGTAAATTTGAATTTGATTGAAAAGCATGTGACATAGCGCCATCAAACTGGGCCACGTACAAACCACCCCTTGCGGCACAACCACGCACGCATCCCCCCTCCGCCCCTTACGACCCCTGTCGAAATCATCTGAAAGAGGTCGCAGCTCAAGGCTGCTCCTTTTTCCTTACCTGAAGCTTTCTTTGGCAGCACTCCTTCGCCGTCTTCCTGCTCGTCCTCGTCGATGTCTCTTGCAGTTTAGATAACGTTGAACGGTGCGCATCATTTGGCGCTCAGGTTTGACTGCTTACTTTGCCACACGATGTGGTGCGTCGTCTCCTGCTTGTCAAATGGTTTTGTATAGATTTCTGTTCGAAAAACCCCCTCCCCCTCTCCCTTCCCCTTCCCACCCCACCAACCCCCCTTCCTACCCGTCTAGCAAAACTACCCGCCCGACTAACCAGGCGCGGCCTTTGTGAGTTTTTGTGACAGCTTGTTAGACGTAGCATGTATTCTAGTTAGGAGCTATAATAATAGGATGGGGCAGGAACGAGGGGCATGCAGCATGTGGCAGAGCCGGCATTGTGCAACAGCAAACTGACAGCGATGAATGTAAGCGATTTATTTTATGATTTATTGCGTATACTCATTGTATTCGGTGCCTTGGATTTACCATACAAACCCATAGAAATATATATATGATATATATATATATATATATATATATATATATATACAATGTATAAGTACAAATATATGTATATAAGTTCCAGTGTATTTGTGCCCATTTATTTGTAGCATTGTTAACACTTGCAAATCACTTGGCTATTGAGATTTTCCGTGCGGAAACACACTTCAACAAAAGGATTTTATTAAAATAAAAATAAAAACACACTAAAGAAATTTCTAAAGCGCTAAACAAGTTAATGCTCTTCAAATCATATACATATATACTAGAGTCGACTGTTCTCAATTACAATCATGCTGGCAACAAAGTGAAATCAACTTTAAAGTAGTTTAATTCATTTGAAGCTTCGTCAAAACTTATAAGAATTGTCCGTCGATAAAATCGCAATGCCCTGTGGCAAGCGTATCAAGGAAAAATTGGTAAAAACTGTCGAGTCTGAAGCATTTAAAAATTTAAATTCAATCAAGTGTCAAATTAGTGCGGATTTTTAATTTAAGCGTCCCTTTTTTTACTGTTTCTTTTTTATTGCCATTGGACTTATAAATAAAACATGTACCTGCCACTCAATTAGGGAGCCCAGAGAGACAGGGCTGGAACTAAAAGGGCGGCAGGACGTTGCACAGTGCCAAGAGTGCCCAGAGTTACAAATCAAAATGTATAAAACATGCAATTTGTTTGCCAAAAAGTCACGCGTAAGTTGCACACTTTCCACCTCCCCCTTACTCCGCTCACCCCTATGAAACCACCCCAACTACTCAAGGGACATAGAAAAGCAGACTAAGAATACGAATACGAATACGAATTTGACTGAGAATTAGAATCTCAATGTGTGTGAGTTTGAGGCGTCAAACTTTATGCAAATGAAGCTTTAAAGTTGAGAAAAAGTGCACAAAAGTGACATGAAAAAAAGGAGAAAAAATTAAATAAAAATAAAAAAACTAAACATTTTGTCTTGCTTTGACTCACTCAACCTGGGTGTGATGTTATTTCGATTTGGTATCCATCACAACCTCCTTGAGTGAGCGATAGCAGGATAGAATATCCACAAGAAAACAGACTCTGGCGATAAGCTAAAATAACTTACAAATTATACGAAGAAAACTAGTTAGGAATATACTACTTAAGCTAAAGCTTGTCTAAAAAGCTAGTGATAAATTTAAAAAAAAGAAAACTCTTACTTAAGCAAAAAGTTAGTTAGCTTTAAGCTGTGTGAAAACATTAAACTCCACTTATAAAAAGTCTTTGCTATTCAGAGCGCTTAAAATTCAGACATTTGTCGATTTTTTATCTAACTTTTATTGTGATTAATATCTGATTTATATGTGTGTCGAAAGGTGAACAAATTTTCATGGTCTTGGCTTGTTTTTTAAGGGCACTAAACTCCATATTATAACCGACAATTTGCTATAATCTGCGACCTCGTCTTGATATATACACCACCAAAATAATGTATAATGGGATGCCCTTTCTTTGATTTTTTGGGGCAAGCAGCGCAGCGCACATTCGAGTTGCCCCAAAATATGGAATGGCAGCAAAAGGGCCTCGGGACAAAAGTCAAGCTGCGTATGCATAATAAAATTTTGAAATGCCAATTTAATAATGCTTAATGGCAAAAATCATTTTTGGTAATAAATTTATGAGCACATGGCTAGCTGTCGTTACATGTGTGTGTGTGTGTGTCTATATAAATAAGTGTATGTGTGTATGTGTGTGTGCCCCCGGGGCAAGCACTCAAGTTGAATCCATAGCTTGCTTCTAGTTGAGCTGGGCGGGGTGTTGGGGCAGAGTCTTATGGCAAATATTTACCTTTAGAGGGGTTTTTACTCCCAAGCGCATGTGAAAATAACATTTGCAATTTTAAACACTTGAGACTTGTCGCCACAAATACATGTACAACATTTATGTGTGTGTGTGTGTGTGTGAGTGTGTCTGTCAATTTTCATCTCTTACTAATGACAATTTTCATTGCTGTACACATTTTTTGCTTAGCTCTGTTGCTGATGTTGATGCTTATTACTCTTGTGGCTACATTGTGATTATTTATTAATTAAATTTGCTATGAGACAGCCAGCTAAAGCAAATTCGTTTTCGTATTTTGTGTTTGTGTTTGGCTTTGTGGTTTTTAGCTCTCGGGGATTTTCGAGACCCGGATTTTAAACCACAAAACACACACACACATCACTCGCCTATTATTTGAAGACTTATCCTTGGTTCTCCTGCGTGTCAGCATTTTTCAAGTCAATTTATTGACTTTTGTATACACAAACCCTTTTTTTTAAACTCTCCTTTTTTTTTTGTTGTCCAGCAGCAAAGGTTGCAACGGTCCGTCAAGCTCTGGACCTAAATATTTAATGTACGAGCTCGGAAAGCTCAAGCGTAATTATCTCCATAGTTGCTTTCCGGAGCCAGGTGAGAAGGTTGCGGTTGTAAGGTTGTCCTGAGTTATGTGCACTGTGTCCCCAGGTGGCTTCAACTGCAATAAATTGTTGCTGTTAAGGACCTTAAAGGATCAGTATTATATGCTGACAATTATGAATGTGTGAACTGAGAATTTGTGGAAAGCATATTCATCAAGCCAACTTGGCGTCCCCAGATACTTCTCCATAGTTAAACGGCGCGTTGAGTCTCAATACGTACACGGTTTATTGTGAACCAGCTATTGATAACCCCAGTTGAATGACAAATGGTCTCAAAAGACACGAAGTATTCTCAGAAATACTAAAACGCACACTCCAAATACCCTTTCATTGCAATGCATAGCTATCGATATAGTTTGATATAGTTATGAGTTAAAATTATGAGAATTTCTTTTCATTTTGAATATATATTAATAGTAGCAAATCCTCAATATCTTTTCTTAAATAGCCATCAGCTTAAAGAGCTATCTTTCACTTTTATACTAACTATATAAAATTGTCATGTATATTTCATGTGCTTACCCTTCAGAAAGTTAATTCATTGTTACTTTGTGGTTTTACCGCAGTAATCCTGCGAATAAAATACACATTTTCCTTTTTTTTTATCAACGCAAATTATAAGCGAGCCAGAAAGATGGGCGATTGGTTGAAAAATGTTTATAAAAAGGATATTCAAAAATAAGACTCTGTAACTTCTTTGAAAGATTAACTGTGATCTACTTCTTCGCCTACATATTGCCATCAGATTACTATTAATTCCCAGAAATAGTATAATAAATTCAATTTATTTCTAAAACTCGAATTTAATGTGTAACACACAAGGATATCTTCTACAAAAAAAAAGAGCCAGAGAAAAAAAAGCTGGCACTCTTCACATTGCCATCCGGAATGTCAGCATTACGGCAATCTGTGACAGCCTATCACAGTCATGTCACAAAGTGTCCTCAAACATACGCGCACAATATTTTGATTAAAATTGCAGTTACTAGCTGGCCAGGTGTGTGTGTATGTATGTGTGTATGTTATCTGTGGTGTGTGTGTATTTTGCCGGCCCGCTTTTCTGGCGAACGATTTGTTCATCCTTCGTACGCCAATTGATTGAATTGAGCACATTGAGCCATGAAATGTTTGCTCGACGGCTAACAACTAAATCACCGTTGGCAGCTTTGCATGCTTTTTTCTCCTGTATCTAAAGCAAAAGTCAAGTTACACGGTAAAGTTGTTGAGCATATGTTTTTGGAGCTGAACTCTTAGATACTCCGTGATCAGCAATAAAGTACTTAACAGCTTGCAATCATGAAAATATAACTTGCTACAGCTGTCTTGAATATTGTATATATTCCAAAGTTGCAATCATAAAAGTAAAATTAGCTGCAGTTGTGTTAAGTATTGAACATATTTTAATATTTTAAAGGGTATATGTGAGTTTAGCAAATTTAAAATGGCATTGCTGATGACAACTGCTAAAAGATTGATTAATTTTATATACAACTAGAATTAGTGTGTCAATTGCATAACAATAATTTGTAATTTGTTGTTTGGCTGCAACAGTTTGTTAAATACCTACACTCTGCACACATATACCCAATGATACAACTATATGTACAGGGTAGTGGAAGATGGCGTAACAAAAAACGGCTCGGGCCGCTGAATGCAAGCGTAGTCAACACCAGCGTTGGCGGTGGCGCATTTTGCAATTTTTCCTAAATCGCATAGATTTTTCTTTGCGTAGACGGAGACAATTTCGTGCACATTTTCGCTAGAATACTTGCTTTCTTGTTTCTTTTCGTTTTGGCCCGATAAACTTCCGTTGAAAGTTTGGTTGGGTCTAAAGAATTTTGTTTCTTGTAGTTGTTGTTGTCAGACAGTTATCGAGAAAGTTTTCGGCAATGTTTGCCCAAGAGCGTAGCGAACTAACAAAATGAGTTTATTTTTTGCTTAATTTCGCACAAATTAAAAACGTCGAATCCGGCTCAGTTTCGGCAACAAAAATCCGTACATAGATATGGCAATGAATAAGAAAAGAAAAAAGTAACCAAAAAAGAATGAAAAGGGAGAAAAGTTTAAGCTGCGTGCGTCTTGCTGAAAAACAGCAATTTTTCGTCGCGAAAACTTTTTGTCTGCACTCTATGTCAGCTATTAATACATACATATATACATACATATACACATATATATATATATATATATATGTATATATATATACATATAGATATATATGTGCGTGTGAATTACATCATTTTTATTAAGAGTTTGCGTGGATATCTCATGCTGGCTTTTCTTAAAAGTCGATTTCTCGAATCTCAGCCGAACTTATACGAGGCATTCAATAAGTTGGCAAAGTGCTTAATGTTCAGGACTTAAGCTGCCAGCTGCTAGCCACAAAATGAGCAGACTGAGCAGATTCAAGTCAACTCAAATATATAAAGTGGATTATGGTTCGTCTCGAGTGTCGACGGCGCCATTAACTGTCTTGAGTAAAAAAAAAAATACAAAAATAGATAAATTAAATACTACTTCTGGAAGTAATTTAAAAGGCCGACACAACCAAGTACATTTGACATGTATTTAATTGTATATATAGTATTGGTAATATGTACATATGTAAATTACCAAGTAAATTGCAAATTGCAATTACAAAGAAGTAATTATTAATACTCAGTTGAGGTAACGGAAAATTGCAATCTTCCCAAGTAATTAAACACGTCCTTCGGGCGATGCATTATTCTCTGCATGCATGGAAAATGCCATTAAATATGGTATTTTATTTAAAACCTTCCGCAAAGCACCTCAGGACTACAGCAGGCAGTTCTCGGTCAATAGACAGCTCTGCTCAGTCTGTCTGAAATGAAGCGAATGAACTCTCGCGATGCTATTTGGCTAATTGTTCAGTTTGTTTTACATGTAAGGCAACAAATTGGCCAAAGCACACGTTTGCCAACAGCTGCAGCAGCAGCAGCAGCAGCAGCAGCACCTAGAGTCCAAAGGTAACCCAAACACAAACTCGAACCCGCAATGTGGCTGTGCCCCTGCCCCGTGCCCCACGCTGTCAGTTAGCGAGGCAGGTTCATAATAATTTAAATGCTCGGCACACAAAGTGACATGGCAAAGACAAACAGAGGTCAAACTGGAGACTCGTGTTGCTGTTGCTGCAGCGACTCCTGCGACTGTTGCTGTTGCTGCAGCTGGAAATGGCTACGTGACAGGACGCAGTGCAATGGCTCGCATTTAAATCCAAGCGCAGTGGCAACGATATTAGCACGACAAAAGCACTCGTCAGCCTTTGGTTGGGCAACAGCATAACAGCATAGCGGGGGCATAGATGTGGATACATCTCCTGTTGCCAGTTCAGTTAATTTGCCATTGCAAAGCAACAACAAACGATGAGCAAATAGCAAACGAGCCGCGTCAACAGCAGCAGCAGGACGAGCTTTACTTATGTCTCCGGTCTGCTCCTCCTGCTGCTCCTGCTGCCTGCCTAGACAAACGGATCAACAACTAAGCAAACAAATGGCGTTGCAATTGAGCACGTTTTGGGGTAAAGCGCTACAGAATCACAGTCGAAAGTCGTCCAACATTAGCTCAATGGAAATGAACTGCGACACGAACTGGACACATAACATTCAGGACATGGGCGCACACAGGACATTGGACGACAGACTAAAATATAACTAGACAGGCTATGTCATGTACGGCACAGTAGTCGCTCGCTAATGATAAACTCTTGGGTTACACAAATGTTTATCATTTATTTTGGTAATTAGTCAATGTTTGAAAAACAATTAATTTAATTCATTAATTCAATTTGTATATAAATCTAATGAAATCTAAATACAAATCACAAAAAATAACGACTTCTACTCAAAACAATATCAAATACTCTCAGTTGCACTATTTGAGTGTTCACTGTGACATTCTTCAATCACACGTAACGTACGTGAGGCTAATGATGTTGCAGCCAGTTACGCCTTCAGTTGTTGGCTCCGATTCAAATGCAGATGCGACAGATGCAGATGCAGATGGAGATGGAGATGGAAGCCTTGACTTGGCGACGTGTCACACACAATTTGATTGGAAAAACTATGCTGTAAGAAGAGTAGCCAACTACCAGGGACTAAACCACTTAAATGGCCACGAGTCTCAAATGGGCAGCACACAAAACACGCATACGCCCTGTGTGACCTGAGAGAAGTCAATAGTAAAGGAGTCTGTCACAAAAGCCAACTAAACGCTAGCAGGCAGAGAATAAAAACAAATAGTTCTAAAATAAATATATATAGAAAAAATACATATGAAATTAAGAATGAGGACAACAGCTGAGAGAAAGAAAGTTCTGCTTGCACAGGCCTGTGGATTTTGTGGAAGCCACACACACACAGCAAAAAAAGATGCAAAAAGACAGAAAGGACAGAAAAACGAAAGGGCGAATATAACTTTGTGCCTTAGTTAAGAGGAACAGACGGGCAGCTGCAATGTCATAAAAGAAACATAACTAATTTGCATAAAATGTGAAAAACATGGAGCACCACCATCCAAAGCTAGGCTAAGGGATAGCTACTAAAACTGCGCCATCCTCCACTGTCCGAGCGTATACAGGGCAGGTAAACTTGTTGCCAACTTTGGCACAAAATTTACTAAAAAAAAATAAAAAATAGTAAACTAAGTGAAAGCAACACGCCCACAACTTCAAGGCCCAAACCACTTCGTTGCTCAACCCAAAAATTTGGTTCAACTAACATGTCTGTGTGGCAAAAAACAAAGGATATTTTTGCATCACAAAGTGAAAGTTATGCGTGTTTGTAGGTGTGGGTGTGGCTGTGTGTGTGTGTGTATATAGTGATGTCGTCCCCTCATATTAGCGGTTTGTATCTTTTGCAACATGACCACGTTGAGCTAAAGTTGCCAAATTGTCAGCGAACAATGTGCAAGGAAAGCAGTCTTAGCACTCTTAAATATCGTATGAATGTATCTCCAACTATGCAACTAAGGAAAGAATCTTTTTCAGTTAGGTATGCGCTTTGAAGTTTCGAGTTTCAACTGAAATCTTTGATGACGGATTTTCAACCCAACCATAACAAAATAAAAAATCAAATAAGACAATGCTGCAAGTTTTTTTTCCTTTTTTTATTATTTGTACTTTTGTCAAATTCCTTTATTGTCTCAATGCAAATTCAATATTCGAATACAAGAGCATTTCAAATGTGCTTTGTAGTTGTGAGCAGCTCTTAAATATTTGAGAAGATAAAGAAGCTTTACAATTTTGAACGTGTCTTGAAATCAATGAAATTAAGATGAACACTTTATTGATTGTCCTTGCAAACTCTTATAAGTATTGAACATAACTAAACCATTTGCATTTTTTGTTGATATCTTTACAGTTTTGCCAACCTAACAATGCCAGATGTGGGTAAAATACGAAAGCTGATATCTCGAGCGTTACTCGTATGGGAAAACAATTCGAAGCTGACGTTTCGTGAAGTGTATAGCTCTCAGGCGGATATACAGGTTATGTTTGTGAGGTGCGTATCAAGAAGGTGTGCTTCTGTATGTGTGTGTGTGTGTGTGCCTGTGTGTGTGTGTGCATGTGTGTGTGCACGTGCATGTGTGCGTGGGTAGGTTATATATACTGCTTTATGTACGCACCCATAAAAAATCAAACGTTCTTTAGCGCCATAAAGATGGGCAGCATGGGGCAAGCACATAAAACTGCACTTAAAGCCCGGCAACGATAAATAAGCCAAGTATTAAAACCATGAAACCAATGATGATGACGACGACAACGCGCTATGGATGAGGTGCTGGGTGCAGAGAGGGGCAGTGGGGTTGGGGCACGGGGGGAACGGGGGGAGTGTGCTGTGCACTGGCTACCAATTTCAAATCAAAGAGTTTATGTTGCAGCTGCTTTTTTGCTAGATAAGCTGCACATTAGATTCGCTCATTTCATTTTCTTATTTCGTTCTCTGTTTTTTGTGAAAGGCTCGTAACTTCCATTGAATTGACTAATCAACGCTTGCTACAAGCTGCCAACTCCATAAACACATCTTACTGACAAATGATTGACTTTGTTTTGGGAAAAGTAAAGCTTATATATTGGTTTGGTGCAATGTTCCTGGATGCAATTTGATTAGTCAAAGTTCCTTGATATTTTATAGGAATAGTTTAAGGGAGGTTTTTTTCTTTTCAAGTTTTTATTTTTTAAAGTTCATATTCAGCATGATCTTGTTGCATATTCGTGTTAAGCATGTTAATTAAAGCTGTCATCGATCTCTTCACTGCCTTCTACAATACTCACTTCTTTCGTTATCCTTCATTTTGCAGGGGCGATCATGGCGATGGGTACAAGTTCGATGGACCTGGTTTGGTTTTGGCGCACGCCTTCTATCCGGGCGTTGGCCGCGGAGGCGATGCACATTTCGATGCGGATGAGAACTGGGACTTTGATGTGAATAGCAGTAATAGTGAAGGTACGTTGAGGTCTAGCTGACAGCTGCTGCTGTGGCCACATCATAATTTAGTCACATAAATTAATTATGTTTGATGTACAACAATAACAACAATAATAATAATAATAATCATAGTCAGACAACAGCATCAACGAGCAACGGCTGTTGCCTGCGGTCTAAAAAACCCTGCGGGATCAAATTGCAAGCGCCAAAACCGCAACCATTGCCACAAAACATAGGAGCCGACTCTCCCAGTTGATGCAAGTGGCAAAATCAATAAGCGCTGCATACGCAACGCAACACACATAACAACAGCCACGGCAACAACGACAATTGCTACTGGCGCCGGCTGCCTGCATGCGTTTTGTAATTTAGCGCTATAAATCGTGCCCCTAGCAACAGTCCAACCCACCTCCCCTTCCCCTTCGAATCATAACCCATAACCCCAAGCCGACAAACCCTTACCCATAAGCAAACCGAAAACGCACAACCAACGTTGACATTTTTAATGGTTTTTAATGCCAATAAAAAATTGTCAGTATGACGCGTGACGTTGGCTAACGCAGCAGCGAGCAATCGTTCTTTATACTCTGTAACCATCAAGTGCCACATGGGGTTTATAGAATTCACCTTGCTCAATCAAATGTTGGGAAATAATTGTATTCGTATCAACTTCAACTGCTTTATATATGGTGTCAAAGAGGGTATCAGCCATGTCGAGTACACCCCTTAAATGAATTTTAACATGAGATTTTCATTGTAAATGTTGCAACAGCGCCATTTTTATGCCACTTACAAAGTCGTCAGGACGACGACGACGCGTTGTTGTCTTTATGCCCCTCGGCCCCCTCTTTATTCCCTCTGCCCGTTCACAACTGATGCCATTAACCAATCGGATATTCCGTCTTCCTTTCCACTCCTCTTTACAGGCACCAACTTTCTGAATGTGGCGCTACATGAACTGGGTCATTCACTGGGCCTGGGCCACTCATCGGACGCGAATGCGGTCATGTTTCCCTGGTATCAGAACAATGAGGTTGATGGCAAATTGCCAGACGATGATCGCAATGGTATCCAGGAGTTATATGGGGCCAAGGATAAGGTTTGGGGACCCTATCGACCACGACCCACCACCAGAACAACTACAACGACGACAACAACAATACGGCCTCTCACCTACTACCCAAATAAGCCCATCTTCTACTATCCCAATGAGGATCCCAGACGAGACCGTGAACGGGAAGAGCGAATTCGTCAAGAGCAGGAGCGTGAGCGTGAACGAGAACGACAGCGACGTCGCGACCGGGCACGAGAGCGACAGCAGCAAGAACGTGAGCGAGTGCAACAGGAGCGGGAACGTGCACACGAGCGTGACCGTAATCGTGATCGTGAATTGATGACAACCTCGACAACAACGAGTAGACCGTACAACTACCCAATTACGAATCGACCCAACAAACCTCAAAAGCCACGCAAACCTAAGCCAGCCACGTGCATGACCAGCTACGATGCCATCTCCATGATACGCACGGAGCTCTTCATTTTCAGAGGACAGGTAAGCAAAAATCGAATAAAATATATAAAGCGAGAAGTAAACTAGGAATAATTTTGATATAGTTACGAGTTGCATCGATTTTGTGTTCGTATATAAATTAAAAATTAAAAGTTGTAATTAAATTTCTTTTAACTGTAGAATTCCATATTCTTTTTTTGTATACGTATAAATATTTTATTTTTGCATAATTTTAATACAATCTCTTCTAACAGTTCGTGTGGCGCATCGGAAGAAATGGTTTATATCCTGGTTATCCGGCGGAGACACGCAGACACTGGCCCGATCTGCCCGAGGACTTCAACAGGGTCGATGCTGTCTATGAGAATTCAAAGCACCAGATTGTGTTCTTCGTTGGTAAGATAATACAAGATTTCTGTGAAATAATAATATATTCTAATTATATATTTCGATTCACAATAGGACGTCGTTACTATGTATTTGATACGTCGACACTGGCGGCAGGATATCCACAACCGTTGACTAGTTTGGGTTTACCACCGACCTTGACTCACGTGGACGCTGCCTTTGTGTGGGGTCATAATAATCGAACATATTTGACCAGTGGCACTCTTTACTGGATCATCAATGATCACACGGGCAAAGTGGACTTGGATTATCCACGGGACATGGCCATTTGGGCTGGTGTCGGTTACAATATCGATGCGGCATTCCAGTATACGGACGGCAAGACGTACTTCTTCAAAAACTATGGATACTGGGAGTTCAACGATGATCGCATGAAAGTTGCCCATCCACGACCCAGACCCTCCTCTCGCAGGTGGATGCAGTGTGCTCGCAGTGTGAACGAGGTCGATGAGGAGCAGGGCTTTACGTCGCCACTCGTATCAGCTGTCAATGAGACAACCGATGGGAATTCAGCGACAAAAACCAGTACAGGGCAGCAAGGACTCTTGTTGGTGTTGGCGGTAGTGTTGAATTTATTGGCCCGGCTTAGTTAGGATTCGACGCATCATTTGATCTATAAAAGTCTAGGCATAGCTTTAAGCATAGTGTAAGGTATGATCCTAACAATCATCCTTAAGCGATACTACTGTCAGACAGTAGAACGTTCCATTGCACAACCCACACACACACACACAGCGGCCTTACAGAGCGAGTGTACATTTTAGTTTATGTTTTTCTAAAATTCATTCACTTGCTGTCGAACAACTATTTAACAAGCAAAAAAAAATAGAAGAAAACTTGCCATCTATTGGACCGAATATCAGGATATGTTTTTGTACCGCATGTCTATATTATAACGTATATACCATTTTTTATACAACTAAATATATATATATATACACAACTAAGATGTCTAGTTTTATACGCAATGAATCCGTTTGAGAATTTATTCGAATTTCTCAGCCACAACTGCCTTATATCGTTAAGTACAGTATTGCTTCATATGGGCGAACAGATTGGCCCGAGTCTTAGTAGCTATGAGCTGCCCCGCATTTCATTGTATTTTTGATTTGATTATTTTAAACCCATTCTAATTATTTATGTTAAAATAATGTGATATTATCATAAATTTTATGTGTGCGCTTCAGTTATGATCCATAAAACGAAAAAAAAAAACTCAAGAACAATAAGCAATTCGAGTTATTAAATTTATTATTAATACTTTTCGTTAGTGTTAGTGCGATACATCTGTATATTTATATCCTTAAAAACAATACACATTTAAGTTGAGCGTATAAACATACATATTTTGATGAAATAAATAAATACACAGTTTTGCATCATTCATGGCAATATAATTTTGTATTATTGGGTGACTTCTATTAATATGCTCAAGACTTACCCACTACAGCAGAGTGAGTTATGGGTTCGTTAATGTCTGCGACATTTGTGCAGTTCGAAATGCCCAAGTGTAAGCAATGCAAATTTAACTCTATCAATCTGCATTAAGGATTATGGGGTCATCTAAGAAAGCAAACAAAATCCTCCAAAATCACCCAAGGAACAGCATCCACCGCATCCTGCACAGACCATGCATATCCTGAGTATTATCGGTGTTGCAGCAGTCGCCCAAATAGCTTATTAGGAACTGGTCTTTTTGGCTTTAACTTAAGATCAGTTATGTAATTGAATTTTGATTGAATACTTTAAGGACCAATAAAATGCATTGGAAACATCGATTAAATTGTACATTAATTGTAGGTCTTTCGAAGAACTGACCGTTATTAACAAATATATGGTCACTTCAGAAATACTGCTGTTTCCTGACCGCAAGTAGCCGGCTGCAAGTTCTATTTAAATTTGCATTGCCTACTTTTACGCTGGCTGCTGTTAATGCTTTTGCTGTTAAAAATAAAAATGATGGCATACTTAAGTTGTAAATAATTACAAAAACTCGTTAATTATTATTCCCTACGCTTATACTTTGAATTGTGTATGACTGGGAATTTACGTTGAACTCTTTAGTAAACGAGCGATGATAAATACATGAGAAACAACTTAAGTTGCTTATATCAAAGGTTATTGATGAGGTCGCTGCTGAGAAGTAATGACTTGTCAGTTGTTTTAACAAATCAAAATGTATATATTTCACGATGTTTGTTATTAGACAGCAAAATAAGTGCAGATGTTCCTGGGTAGGATCATTAAATATATGCCTGATAACGGACGATAATTAGTGCGGCTATGTAATAAAAAACTGAGTGAAACTTTACTTAAGTGAAAAAAAAAACAACAAAAACAATAAAACAGATGTATCATATTTAGCGATAATGCCCTTATCTAAACTCTATAGACAGGTAAAAATTAAAATGCTTTAGATACGATATTCACACTCGTTAACTGATAAACTGTCGGCCAAAAAGAGAGTGTCGAAAACAGAAACCGATGTTTGCTGGACTATATACTCGTGGGATTTTCATCTCTGTGATGGAGCACTTGCTGAAGATGTCACTCGAGTGCAGCTGATATCTCCTCTTCATAATCAGACTACCTATTATATGTATATTTTTATTATACATGACATTGATATCTTATCTCTGCGGGTTAACTGCCTGTTGGACACCAGTGCTAAATTATTCTAAAGAGTCATCAATTCCATTCCTCTCTTTCTCGCTCTGTGTCTCTTCGTATCACTCTTGATTTTGAGTCGTTTCGCATTTGGGAAGGGTGCTCCAACAACCTGTCATTTGTCCATGCGTCATGTAAGACCTGTGACGACATGAACAAATTAGTCGAGTACCCGAAAAGCAGAGTATGCAAAGGTGAAGCGCCGACAGTCGCACATCGACCATAGTCGCGGACAGTAGTATTTACTGGTTAAATTTCAATTTATTATTTAAATAACGCAGCACAGCACGACATATGCATATATAAGATACAGCTATCTACTGTATGTGCACACACACGCGAACGTCGGGGCACATTCATACTTATATAAATTACTGCTAACATTAAATTATAGACAATTGTGAGTAGAGGTCGAATATTACAGTGCTCAAAGACAAGTCACGGCCTAAGCCTTTGTAGATAGTGTGCATAAGGTTGATCTAGCGCCATATATTGATAAGCATCTGTGACTAATTTGCCGACACAAATGTAAAATAATTGTAATTAAAAATCGATGTTCATGTTTAAGGATGTATGACAATCCAATGACAAACCAGCTTGGGTAGCTTTGCTTTCATCATAAATAATCTGAGGGTTTATATGCATGACAGCCGCAATTTTCCCGGAAGTTCGCATCCTACTATTAATATATGATATTATATATATATATATATATCTGTTGCAAGAGTGAAATTCAATAAATCAAATTTTGCGTGTATCATCCATTAGAAAAAGACAATGTCATCCAATCGGAATAGCGATGATTTTACCATACGTCCACTCAGCGCTGAGCTGGAGCTCAGAGCGCAACAGGAGCTGGGCGAGGTGCCCGATCGTGTGCCCGAGGACATTGAGGCAATGCGCACATGGATCTCAAAGCAGCCACATTTAAAGGCACGCGATGATGCACAATTCCTGGTCGCATTCCTGCGCGGTTGCAAGTACAGTCTGGAGAAGACGAAACTGAAGCTGGACAATTTCTATGCGTTGCGTGGCGCAGTTCCAGAGCTCTACAAGAATCGCTTTGTGGGCGACAAACAGCTCAGCATACTAAAAACGGGGTATGGTTAATAATCATTTATATTGTTCACTAAGTATTTATGTTGTCAATTGTTTAAACAGCTGCCTGCTGCGACTGTCTGAACCACTGCAACCGGATGGTCCAAGGATACACATCTCGCGCTATGCATACTACGATTCCAATCAGTTTTCGATTGCGGAGGTGATGCAGGTCAACACAATGCTAGGCGAGATACAGATACGTGAGGATGATAATGCAATGGTTTCCGGGTTTGTGGAGATTATTGATATGAAGGGCGTCACAGCCGGGCACATGTTCCAATTCGATGCGATGTTGATCAAGAAACTGGCCGTCTTGGGTGACAAAGCGTTACCCTACAGACCCAAGGGATTTCACTTCATCAATGCGCCATCGATCGCCGAGAAGGCAATGTCCATCGCAAAGAGTTTGATGAGCGATAAGATACGCAAACGGGTAAGTTTCTGGAATAATCTAATCAATAATCTAATTAAAATAAATATATGTATTATATCAATAACTGTATACGAATTGATTCTCACAGTTCCATATACACTCCAAATTGGATACACTCTACAAATATGTGCCCAAGGAGTGTCTGCCTGTGGAATATGGCGGTACCAATGGCAACATACAGAATATTGTGGATACCTGGACGCAGAAGCTGATCGACTACACCGAGTTCTTCCAGCAGGATGCGGAATATGGTACAAATGAAAAACTGCGACAAGGTCAGCCCATCAATTCGGAAACGCTCTTTGGCATTGAGGGTTCGTTTAGAAAACTGGACATTGATTAGCTATAAGCAACAAAGTAATCCTAGCACATATATGGTAAATAATAAATGTTTAATGTTTTAGAAAGAATTAATTAAAGCACACAAAATCAATAGATTATGGTAAAGCACAAAAACAAAAATTAAACTTAACTGGGCAGTAAAATGATTACAAAACAAAAAATGCACCTTTAAAGGATCAAGGACATAGGTACTCTGACTAGCTTCAGTTCAGAGCTTGGACTCCACCGCCTGCTTGGACTTTTTATTGACAAACTCATAGGCCTCATCGTGATAGGGCTTGGCAGCATTGCGTACGCGTTCCAGCCACTTGGCCACCTTGGGAAACTTTCGCTCGTTCACATTGAACTTGCAAAGTCCTGACAAGCAATAGGATCATTTAACTAGGTATAAATTAGAAGCAAACTTAATGTGACACTTACTCAGCTGCTCAATTTCGGAGACAGCAAATAGATCGGCAACCGTTAGATCTTGTCCCACCAGAAAGTCCTTTTCCATCCACATGTGCTCCAACAGACCCAAAGAGCGCTCTACATCCTTGGTTAACTTCTCAACTACATCCGGTTTGGGATTAGGCGCCAAACCATTAATGGGCAGCAGCCAGGCCTTCATGAAGAAAGTGCCACAGGCAACGCGCACATTTAAATGCTGCCACTCCAGAAATTCATCAACACGAGCTCGTGACTCCAAGGATTTCGGATAAAGCTGCTCGCTCATCTGATTCTTATCCGCAAGGTAACTAAGAAGGTACAAAATGACATATATTTAATTTCTATTCTTTTGTCCTTTGGAACTAAGCTTAATATACACACCGTACCATGGCCACACTCTCGCTCAAATGGAAGTTACCATCCACCAGGGCGGGCACCTTCTGGAAGCGATTGATCTTCTTGTACTCATCGGTCAGCTGTTCACCTGTGAAGTGACAACAAATTAGTTTTCCGGCTTTTGGAGTAAATTCGCATTTGTACTGACGTTTGCGCAGCGCAACGGGGCAAGACTCGAATGGCGTTTTACCCAGTTTGAGTGCAAGCCACAATGCACGCGATGGAGGCGATAGAAAGTCAAAATAGTATTTAATTGCTTGTGCCATTTTGATCAACTCCACACAACTCAACAATACACAGCAGAGGTACAAAGTTCCAAATTCGCGTGCTGTACAACACTGTTACGCAATTTGCGGTTTGTCAGCACTGCTCTGACTGACTGACTACTTATATAGTTGGCTCGCTCACTCTTGCAGCACTTGGGAAAATTGCGCGCGTATAAATTGTAATTCAAATGCCGGGCAGTAAATAATATTAAATATTGCTACAAACCATGAAGAGCTTAAAATGTGAATGTCAACTTTGGCATTCAAGTGATTTAGTGGATTCGATTGCTTAGTTTGTTGGGACTGATTTAACAACACAACCTTGCAGTGTCGAAAGCCTTTTATCTAAAGCGAAGATAATATCGTAAAGCAGGATACGTCAGAGGCGCTTATCAGCTTGTTGATAACATTTTACAAACCATTGCGACATAAATCATTGTACAAATCAAAGAAAAAAGGAACAAATAGTGTGGTATATTTTTAGTGGCGAATCAGATGTTCATTTTGAATTTTTTTTTTTTTTTTTTGCCTTTGGACATTTAAACAAATTCGTTTTAATTTATTAACGTACTCAACATGGGTCGCTACAATAATACACTGTCAATTGTAAGTATGTATCTGTAGTATGTATGCATGTATATACTAATATATATGTAAATGTGTAAACTAGTATCAAAAATTAGTAGAGACGACACTTAGCCAACGCATAAAATTATCGAAAAAGAATGTGTGTATGTATGTATGTATATGTGTGCATGTGTGCATGTGTGTGTATGCATATTTGTAAGTGGGTATGCATGTTTAAAATAAAAGCCAACCAAAACTTATGTATATAGTATGAATAAAAGTAGAAGACATCCATACATATAGTGAGCGATATTTAGCGTGAAACAATCTTCTTTTTTTCTAGTTTGGAGCGTAAAACAAATTTTTATGGAAAGTCCTAAGCATAGGGAAATGTGGGTATGTTCACTGATAAGAACGGCAATAAATTATAATCGACATTCATGAGGCTTTTGCCATTTTATGGCGTTTTTTTTCTTCTTTTTTTTTTCTTTTTTCTTTTCATTGTTATTTTAGTGTGTTCTTTGCCGTAACATTGTTCAATTTTGCTTTTAGTATCGATGTTGCTTTCTAAGAATTGTTATAAAATATCAGGTTTTAACAATGACCAAAGTTCGCTATAGCGCTGTTTACTACATACTATATGTATAAGGTATATATATACATATACATATACGTATGTATATACATGTACATATATGGATGTATGTACATCTACATATATATGTATGTATATATATAGTATGTATGGAGAGAGAGAGATACAGAGAGATAGAGAGGGAGGGAGTGTGAGGTGTATATGTTTTTGTATATATATATATATATAGTATGTGCATTTGAATATACAGTTAACAGCCCCCAAAGCCCCGGAAGCCCTTCAATCAAAATCTAGCTTGCGAAAGGTGCCCTCCTCAGCGCTAGCGACACCAGTGACAAGCGCAGATTGCTGCTGGCTGTTCCCAGCACGCAGCTTCTCATCGACCCCAAAGCGCTCATCGTCATTGAAGTACGGCGTAAAGGTGTTCAATTGTGCCTCATAGCGGGTAATGGCATCGTTCAGCGACCCATTGTTACCACCCAGCTCCGTCGGCAGGTACTCCTTGCCAATGGCCTTATGCAACGACTCCAAATTTGGATGTATGTGCAGCTATAGACGATAATGAACGAGAATGATTACAATTTGTTTGATAAGACAACGACATGCAGTGTAAGTTACACACCAGTTCTTTTTGTTTCATCACATTGCGGATTATGGTTAGGAGAAATTGTGTTTCACGCGAGGCATTCACAATGTGCGTAGCCAACAGATTCGTGGGTATACCATGCTCGAGGAATGCATTCATGCGCTTGAACAGACTCGAATCAAATTGCAACAGCAATGAATACGGTATTTTTGTGAAATCAATAACCTCAACAACTCCGGCAATGTTCCAATTGTCATCGGTATTGATCTCTATCTCAGAGCGGAAAGCATGAAAGCGAAAGATGTCGCCAACGCTGTGCTTGGAAGTCTCGATATGTCCCATGCGTGTGAAATGGATACGTGGGCCACCAGGACCAATGGGATTGGGTAGTGTAGCGAATATGCTGAATGAAAATAAAGCAAAAATACAAAATGATTCATTTACTTGATAAAGTTGTCTTGAACTTAATTCTCACCCTGATCTGGCCAGTTCAAAAAGTTTGTCATCAACAGCACGTGACTTTAGCAGGCCACGTTCCTTGGACTTGTAGTCGTAGAAGAAGAGCACTCGCTTCTTGGCCTGCTCCAGATCCCACAAGCAGAAGCGCAGAAATGCGACCAGGAACTGATCATCGGTGCGCGCCTCCAAATAGTTCTGTTCGTTAATCCAATTGCGTAGAGCCATAATTAAGGCATCTCGATTCGCCCCATCCTCGTTGAGCTCCACACGCGCCACTTCCGCCAACTCTGGCACCAGCTGTCTTATTTTGGCCATTGTGTTGGGGATAACTGCAAATTTTGTACTATCGAAACTTTAAGCAAAATTGTGACAACTATGGTTGTTCGAGAGAGACTTGTGTATGAGTGTGTGTGCATGTGTGTGCTCCGTCTAGGTTGAAACACGACTAATGGCAGCAGAATCGACGCCTGCTTCGAGGTGACGACTACTTGGCGAACAAGTGGACGCTAGCAACTTGTCGTAAATGATACGAGTCGATATTGGGACGATACCAAAGTGCACAGTGACCCAAAACTAATTTATATGCACTTGCTCCAATATTGTGCTATACTCAAGATTAATACCAGCATAAACCAAAAAAAAATTGATATCCTGATGATACTTGGAATGTATGCAGGCAGGAAATATGTCGAAGCCGATCGAACAACTATATCATGTAGCTGGCAGTGTAACGATCGATTTGAAGATGTTTATATACGAAAACCACTGTAAAAAAAAACTCTATAATTATGCTGTTGAACAGCAACTATTCCATAAGACAAATCTGTCGGCTTTGATTCCAGTTTACAAAGGTAAGTTATCTTCTTAGTTATTATTATTCATTAAACAAACAGAAAACATTTCATTTGCTAAGCAATCACCACTGTGCAGCAAAAGTTTTGCGATAAGATAAGACTTAGGGTAGATATAACTGTATGGTTCGATTAACAGGCCACTGATACCAACAAATACAAACTTTATTGAGCGAAGCGAGCTTTGCATCTGCATTGACAATAATCATTTCCTAGCTCCCGACTCACAAATCCGATGCGATGATCCTTATCCCACAGAGCCAATGATTAACAGTTTTCATTTTTAAACCCATTGAAAATGGGTAAAAATTATATCATGGATTTGCATGTGACTGGCAGAAAGAGGCATCTCCGACCCATAAAATAAATATTTTCTCTATCAGAATCAATATCCATGGATATGTGAATCTCAGAGATCTTCATTAGTCTTCAAATTTGGAATATGAGTTCTCATATACCCCGCATAGATCGCGTTTATTTTATTTTATCGATAAAAACCATCGTTTCACAAGTATCGATACATATCGGTGTCTAAAATCTTGAAACATGTTGCTTCTTATTAATATATAATACGCATTGACATATGATTGATCGACGGGAAAAACTTAATCAAGATCGGATAAGAAACACTCAAGTTATAGTTAAAGACGTATTCACATATTGATCTCATTCATCATCAGCAGGCGCAAGCATTTTCTGTTTCTTAAGGCAGACGATAAAGAGTATATCGAAGTGAGCTCACTCGAATACAACATGCTAACTTGTTTGACTATTAACAATTACTAAGCATGAATTTGACGCTCAATCTAATCAAATTTAGATAACATAACAGAGTACTTCACTATGCTGGCTTTGCCATGGGGTCCAGACGAAAAACCAAAAAACCCATTATCAACTTGCCATAAAAACGCATGATTAGCGCAAACTGATTAGTTGGCCAAGAGCGAGAATAGAGAAAGAATTGGCTTTATATAGTTCAGACTCAGTAGTCGCACAGTTGCCACGAGGCGCAGTTCAGCAGATTATGGCCGAGTTAATACGTCCACTCAGCGCCGATTTGCGCCACATTGCGGCAACCGAATTGAATGAGGTGGAGCAACGACTGCCCCAAGATTTGCAGGCACTGCGAGATTGGTTGGCCAAACAGCCGCATTTGAAAGCACGCCAAAATGCACAATTTCTCGTTGCCTTTCTGCGGGGTTGCAAGTTCAGCCTGGAGAAGGTCAAGTCCAAACTGGATCATTATTATACCATAAGAACAATGATGCCAGAAGTATTTGGCCAGAACTACATGGATGATCGAAGCATTGCGTTTTGCCGCACGGGGTAAACTATGCAACTATACCAAACTGACTGGCTCAGCAAGAAGTCTGAGAGCATTCTCTTCATTTCCAGGACATATGTGCGACTACCAAAACCATTTGGCGTGGACGGACCACGCATCCAGCTTACGGATTATTCCAAACTTGATCCGAAAGTTTTTCAGATGGTCGATCTGTTTCGGTTTGAGACGCTGGTCATGGGGCGACAGATAATGGAGGACGATAATAGCGTTATCAGCGGCTACATTGAGATTCTCGACTTGTCCAAGTGGAACCTCACTATGGTGGCCCAATTGGATTTGTCGCTCATCAAGAAAATGGGCGTGTTTGCCGAGAAGGCGGCACCGATGCGCATGAAGGGTGTTCATTTGGTTAATTGCCCCAAGGAGGCAATAGCTGTGCTTAACTTGGCCAGAAGCCTTATGCCCAATAAGCTGCAGCATCGAGTAAGTTATTTAGAATTCCTTTTTGAAACTGTGGCAATATTCTGTTATATTTTGGCTCCAATTAGCCCATTTTTTGAAAAAGAAATAGGAGATAATCTGTTATTATCAGTTTGCTATCAGCCCAGGTGTGTTCAAGTACCAAATATCAATTGATAAGCCCAAAAAGCTCTTGTATTAATTTCCAATTAGAGAAAATCAATAATGTTTTCGATTGGAATGGATTGATATTGAAATATACCCGGCGTACAGTAAGGGTATTATAGATGGGGGTTCCACCATTTTTTAGTGCTATATAATCAGCATCAAAATAGCTTTATGACCACAATTAATTGTAACAGGATTATAAATTTGGTACTTTCCCTTTCAAGAATATAAATTGTCGCTTTAAAGTATAAATCTGCACTATATTCGGGGATATTTAGAGGTTTTTTTGTATGTGATTCTTGTGAACGGAATCTAGACCGGCAAGATTATAAAAGTTTATTTATAAAAGGTATACGCCTTTTATAAGGTATCTCAATTTCTTATCATATATTTTGATTTGGTCTTATTTACGATATTTAACGAGAATTTCTTCACACAGTTTCACGTGCACAAAAATATAGAACAACTTTCCAAAATAATACCCCGCGAATATCTGCCCGAGGAATATGGCGGCAGCAATGGACGCATTGCTGACATCATTGTCGATATGGAACGGCAGATGCTTAGCTATAACGACTACTTAAAGGATGAGATGAACTACGGCGTCAACGAGCAGCTGAGACCCGGCAAACACCTAACTCCCGACACACTGTTCGGCATTGAGGGCTCCTTCCGCAAATTGGACATCGATTAGATTTGCTCGCATTGACAAACCGACATTGAAGGGAAAGAAGATCTCCAACTTGACAGAACTTAAAATTTAATTAAATGTGAGATGCAAAGATTAAAATGCGGGAAAGATCATCTGAATAAAGCCCGTATATTTGCCCTAAGTTGAATTGTAAAAGGGAAGTGCAATGAATACAGTGAACCCTCGCAAATTAGAAAATTTAGATGATTCTAGTGCGCATTTTTTAAATATCATACATACAAATAAACTAAATATATATATTTCATTTATTTTATTAATTTATAAAATGTAATTTATATTCCCAAATCATTCTGATTGTCAAAAATCCAAATTATAAAATATTTAACTTTGAAAAACAGAGTCAATACAATGTTAAAATAACCACCAAAGGCACTCTTTCAGTTGTTAGTAAACTAATAAGTATTATGCTTGTTTGAGAAGCGCAAAGAGAGGCGGCGCCCTATTGACAACCCAACAGATGGGCATTACGAGTGGTAAACAAAAAGCGTCAAATTCAGAAGCTTTTAGTGTGCGATATCAGTGACAAGTGTTAATAGCCTTATCTATCAGTTAAGTGAATTAGACGGGAGATCAATAAAATTCCCATGTTAATTTGCATGTTAACTGGAATTCAACTGGCAGCCGCCCAAGTCAGTAGCCCTGCTGCCGTCGACTGAAAAAGGCGTTAAAAATTATGGCATATAATTTTAGTAGTATGGACGTGAGTAGCACATTGAATATTAAATAGAGAATTGTAGGCTTAACATCTTTGACATTCTTTCAGTTCGATTTTAGTCAATGGGATTTTCCGGAGGATCGCATTTGGTTGCGCATACCGAGTGGGGAGATTGCGTGGAAAGTGTGCTCTTTCCTGCCACTAATTATATTTGGCCTTTACGGCAATTCGGTTATGATCTATTTAATAGCCGCAAATCGTACGCTGCGCACGCCAATCAATTTAATTGTGGCCAATATGGCAGTGGCTGATTGTCTCACACTACTCATGTGTCCGGCTATGTTCATGATCAATGATTTCTATCAGAACTATCAGTTGGGCTATGTGGGCTGCAAGATGGAGGGTTTTGTGGTGGTTGTATTCCTTATAACAGCCGTTTTGAATCTTTCTGTGGTTAGTTACGATCGTCTTACAGCTATTGTCCTGCCACATGAGAAGCGTTTAACGCTGCGTGCCGCAAAGATTGTAATTTTTTGCACTTGGCTGGCAGGAGTTCTACTTGCCCTGCCCCTAGCTATATATCGCGATTATAGGGTGCGTGTATGGCGTAATTTTACGGAGCGCTATTGCAAGGAGAACATAAATGTCCTGCCCAAATATTGGTATGTGCTGATAACGGTATTAGTTTGGTTGCCCTTAGGCATTATGCTCATCTGCTATACGGCCATTTTCATCAAGGTGAGAGAAGAGTTCAAATATATCTATCTTATTTCTATAATCAAATTTAATTCACAGCTCGATCGCTATGAAAAGCGCGTTTTAAGCCGTGAAAATCCACTGAGTATTAATTATAAGCGCAGTGTGGCTAAAACCCTGTTCATTGTGGTTATTGTTTTTGTGGTGCTGCGTTTGCCCTTCACCATTTTCGTGGTGTTGCGCGAAAAGTATTATAACACCGAGGTCAGCGTGGATAGTGCAATGCAGTACTTTTCTTACTTTTCGCAATATCTAATGTTTGTCAATGCCGCCGTCAATCCCCTTATCTATGGCTTCAACAACGAGAACTTCAGACGTGCCTATGCCGAGATGTCTTGTGTGAAACGTCGAAGAGCCAAAGGGAATCGCGTTCATCATTGTTGCTATTGTGATTTCATCAAGAAGAACAAGAACAGAAAACAAACACAAGCAAATGCAAATACAGAGAAGAGCTGCGCCAAGGAAATATCACAGTCTGCGGGAACAAAAAGACTGCAGGAAACATCCAACTTGGATGGTAGTGTCGAAGACACTTTGGTGTCACAGATCGATGGAGAGGGTTTCATTTAAAGTCTACATTATAAATATATTACACTACCAAAATGGCAGGTCATTAATTGATTATCGTTAACTTGTTTTTTATAACTATTCCAATACTTTAACACATTTCGGACATTTAACATGTATTTATTTATTCATTTAAGCACATTGTGTAGTGTTTACATGTATTTATCCCTCTGAACGGGATGAAATCAATTTAAAAAATCCCAAAATGGAATAAAATTGTTTTTGGCCTTAACTTCTAATTATATAAATATTTTGTTTTGCTCCAAAAATAGTATTTTTGTCGAAGAGTCTTCACAGTATTCGAGGACCACAATATTTATCAAAGAGTCTTCACATTAATCAGAACATTTATCGAAAAGTATTCACATAAATTTTAGGAGGGTCTTCCCATTACATTGAGATTACGGTATATAAAGTTATTGGTATAGTTCAAATAGCATTACACATATGTTATTTCAAAAGCATGCACAAACAAGAAATGCAAAAAAACCGCTTAAGTTTCCAACAATAGGATTTGTAGATTTTAAACTGCCAAAACTTTGACAAAACCTTAGAGAAAACTTGCCTAATACAGATATATGTTCTTTGAAGCGCCTAAGTTGTATCATGCAGTTCCTTTCTTAATTGTTAATTGAAAAGTGTCGTTTAATCATTGGATTAATATTTCTGCTCTGCAAATATGGATATGCCTTCTAGGAAAAGCCTGCTCGCTAACGAAACTTGTCTGATTTGAACACAAAGAAAGAATAATAAACAATGGCAAATTACAACAGATATGAAACCATTTTCATTATCACGTGAAACCAAAGAACTCCGACTTCATATAGCCCGTGCCATGGGCCTCCAAAAACTTGATAAACTGTGCCATATTAATAGGTCCCTCATCGCCGTCAGTGCCATCATTGAAGAGCTGCTCCGTAAACTGCTCAAAGCGACGCTTGCGACAGAGTTCCGTACGCACCAAGCTGATCTTCTGCCAGCGTAAGGCCCTAATGGAGCGCCAGTATTCCTGCACCTGCTCCTGCTCGCCCTCGACACAGATAATACCCGGCTTGCCGGGACGACTAAAGCCGCTGAGTTGCAGCTGTCGTGCTTGACGTATCAACTCCTGTCGCTTGGCACTCGACTTAATGTGATGCGAGTAGATCCAAAGGCGCTCGAGCTGCACCATTTTGGGTTGCTCCTCGGGCGCAGCAGGCAGCTCGCTGGCTGGACGTAATAATATAGTCTCAATTTGCTCCTGCAGCCAGATGAGCAATTGATATATATAAGGTTCCCCTGGGTCGCTGCGTTGATTTGCCAAATAGTTCTCGATTTGCTGCTTGAGATGCTCCGTCTTGGCCTTGTCCAGCAGTGCGGTGTGTACACTAATCCTGGCCAGCTCCAGCAGCGGATACAAATGCGGCAGCTCAACGCGCACATCCACAGACCTCTTGCCCGTCAAACTCAACTTGATGATGTACTCCAGGTGGGAGCGGAGAGGTATCTGCGACTCTGAACGCACAAACTCATTGAAATCGGCAACGATGCTGGCATCGAGTAGCTGCAGCTCGCGAGGAGCATAGTATATGGATTCGAGCAGCTCCAGCTCCTCCAGTTGCTGACGTAGACAGCGGTAATAGGCCTGGAGATCCATTCTTCAAACAATTGGCTGCCGAAAATTGGGAAAGAGTTTTTTGGTTTAGTCTCGGGCTGTTTACGGGAGAGCCTGACAAAAACTCAAACAGAAGTGGAACGAGAACCGAGACAACAGAGAAAAATAATGTTAAGAGTGTACAGAACTACAGTAATTCCCGACAAAGCTACGAAGCAAAGCAAAGCTTTTGAAAAACAGATTTAGAATCAACAGATTTTACACGATTTATAAAATGCATAGATAAAGAATAAATTCATGGATTAATATAATGTTCATGATCATGTTCGACTATAGGCGATTCGTTATATGGAAATTCGACGGAGTTCTGATTAAGCGAGTTATAATAAAGATATCTTGATATCGTTAGCTGCTCTTTTATAATGTAAAAACTTATAGACTCTGTGCTTTGTAGTGCGCTTGCTGATCAGCTGATCAGCTGATCGTGCTTAAGTCCACAATTGATTCTCTCTTCCTCTCTCACTCTTCCTCATTCCTGTTTAGGGTCTTCCTCGTGTTTACGAAACGGATTGAAAAGCTTCTTCGAAGCTTTTTAGTTTAGTATACGGTTTCTTTGTTTGAATACGTTGCACGTGTTAAGTTTCGTCCAATTAATTGAAATGTGTCGTTTCATGTTTATATTAGTATTTCTGCTCTGGAAACATGGATTTGGCTTCGAGGTGCGTTTCCAGGAAGCGCTACCAAGCTACCATATCTCCTCGGATTTTGACGCCGAAACTGAGCAGCGTCTCCATAAGCGTGAAATGCAGGAATTTTTCGATAAAGGTTTTACACAAGACAACAAAACACAAGTTTTAATAAATTGTTTGCCTTAGTCTCGGTCTATATACTTGAGAGCCTCATAAAACTCATAAAGAAGAGTTTGTAACCTTCAGAAACCTTCACAAAAGCTTTGTTTTTTCTACTCCTTCCAGCTGGTTACAGTTTCGATGGCCTGGTTCGCGTTGCTTCTGTTCCGGTGCCCTTTCCCCTGGACATTTGCATGCTACAGTTGCCCACGGTGAAGTATGCAACCACGCTGCACAAAGATACGGCAGGAGTGCATCAGTTTGCGGTCTACATTTGGCGTGCAAGGGAACAGGATTATGCGCTGTTGCTGCAACAGCCAGCGCCCAAGGCTGTGGCCCTCGACTGCCTGGCATATGCAGGACTTGGCTTTGTAGCACTAAGCCTGAATCACACAGAGCCAGTGCGGCAGGCACGTGAGGGTTCACCCATCTTCGAACTGTCAGCCGAGCGTGGTTTGCGCACAGTACAATATTTTGCGGGTCAACGGCTACGTGGCATGTATTTGAGGATTAGCAGCCAGGAGCTGACGCTGATGCATGCCTACGATAGCGGCGACACAAAGAAGCAGCAACGTTGTCCCTACTTCAAGTGGACAGGCGCCACCTTCCAGCGGCTTGGCTCGATACCCTGCAGCAATGCTCGCCGCTTGGAGGCATTTGGCATTGATTATGCCGATTATGTGGCAGTTGCCAATTATGCCAGTGCCGATGGACGCACCTCCACCCACTCTGAGATCTATAGATACGATGCCCAAGCACGGCGCTTTCAACTCTTTCAACGTTTGAGGAGCAACGGTGCCGTCGATGTCAAGTATTTCAGTCTGCCAGTGAATGAGGTGAGTCGTCGACATTTTCTCATACTCGGCAATTCGGTGGGATCTGCGGGAGCAGCAGCTAGCCAAGCTGGTGAGGCGGACACCGTGATCTATGTCTTCGATAATGGACAGTTTGTGCCTTATCAACGTTTGAGCTTCGATGCCCTGGAACGCTTTTTGCCCGTGACGGTGAGTTAACCTTCAACTGTGAACTGCTTACAAATAGAGCAATTAAACCATATTGCATACAGACTGCAAAATTAGAAAAATTGTAGGAAATCTTAAAATGAATGCAAGTTTACACGCAACCTTTGCATGCCAATTCAAATCACGAGTTATTTTTAAATCTAGAGATTTGCACAGTAATTTAAATTCAGTATTTATAATTACAAGTTTAAAATAATTTAATTCATTCTGAAACTTAAATTAATACTAATATATACAACCGCAAAGCAAGCCGCATAAATTTGCACAAGTTTTTCTCACCGTCAGCAACAAGCATTATAATTTTAAATCAAAATTTTCCACTTATAGCACTCGATATCGGAAAAATTCCTACTCCTTGTGGTCTGCAGCAAGCAGGATGTGAAAATCTATAATCTAAACGATTGGAAATTCGAGGAATCCACAGTACAGTTCACCGAGGGCGCATTCAGCAGGGGCGTGGCACGCATGCGTAGTTACGAGGAGAATGAGCAAAGCTACTTGGGTGAGTCCCTTATGGTCTTAACAAAGAATTAAAGACTAAGCCAACTTCTTGTCACAGTTATAGCCAATGAGAATATGGCCGCCAATGAGACAAATATATTCCAGCCGCTCTACAAACAGGACGAACACGCTAACGTCCTGCGGCAGCATCTCATTGAATGGGCACGCGAACAGCGCAAGAGATTGGAGCAGGTCAATGTGGATCAATTGGTGCAGAATTTAAAGGTCAGTTTAAAGCTCACTCAATTCTGCAGGCTTATTAATCAAGTTTTGTTTCCACAGCAAAAACTTGAAGAAACGCAAAAGCATTTAAAGCGAATGCACATAAAACTCGTGAATGCCAAAGCGGTGAGTGAAATGTAGCCTGAAATTAGAAATATACTTGAGTTACACTTGGTGAATTTATGAAACGTAATCCGAACCCAACTCAACTTAATTCACAGCTAGTCGATGCGCATCAGAAGCTAACCACAAATTATTGGGATGCGTTGCGCTATGCAAAACGCGCCTTGGATGTGATTGAACTGGATACAGCACGGGCTCAGCGTCGTCCAGCAAAGCGTGCAGTCGAGGATCAGCATGAATTCGATGAGATTACAGTCGGCACTCTGGTGGTGCATGAGAAGCTGCAAGCTCAGCACATCAACGGTGTCTATAGGGAGCAACCGGTTTACGAGTCGATCAATGCCAGCAAAGTGTATGTAAGTGAGGAGTACAAAGAGGCGGCATCTGAACAACTGCTGCCCCAAATGGAGCAGCTCAGCGTGCAAGATCTACAATTGGAGGGCAAGCTCAACGGTCACAACTGGGCCGAGCTGTTGGAGCAAACACTCAAGCGTCGTGGCAGCGAGGTGCAGTTCATCAAATCGCCAGTGGACATCAGCAATCTGAGAGCGGAGGCTGTGCTGGTCAACAGCAATGAGATCAACGATCGACCTCTGAGTCAACTTATCTCAATCGATGGTGGCGATTACATTGTGCAGCAGGATGTGCAGTTCGCCCAACCCATCGAAGTGAATCGACTGGTCATCAATCAGCGCCTGAATCACATTCACGTGGATCGCCAGCGCTTTGATGTGCTGCTCCATCAAGCGAATCACACCCAGGTCATCGAGGGTGTCAAGCGTTTCGAGAATATACGTGTGCTTGAACCCATCACCATTGCGGTGAGTGCAAAAGCCTTGAGCTAATTACTACAAATTTAATTAAATAACCTCTATTAAAAATATTGTAATAGTTAAGGTTACACTGCCTATTAAAGTTATTTCAGTTGTGGCTCCATAAAAAATACTATTATTTCAATTATAGTATTTTTCTAGAGTCAAACCACAATAAAAATCGCGTTTTCAACTTGGAATATTGTATTTTCCCAGAGACCAAATTATGATTAAAAGTCCCTTTGACAAAGTTATGTCTTTGGAAAGATTTGTCCCATCCCAAAATCTCTTTTGACTCTGACTTCTACAAAAATTTCTCAACTGATTGCAGGGTCAATTGTTAGGCTCCGAGCTGAACGCCATGTCGCCGATGAAGGTGACCCATCAGTCGCTGGAACTGCAAGGTGACTATGTGATCGATGGCGATGTGACCATAGGTCAACTATTGCAAGTCCAGGATTTGATAGAGGCCAGCACACAAAGATCAGCAGCCGCCACATTGCAACAAGCACTGAGAGTGAATCAACCATTGGAGAACATTAATCTTCGATTTGAGCAACCGCTGAGCGCGAATGACACCAAGCTGAGCTTCATCAATGCGCAGGATTTGCAGTTTCTGGTTCAACTAAATGTGGACGAGCTACAGTTTGTTGAGGGCACCAAGTGGCTGCCACAAAGCCTAACAGTTAGCCAAGGCTTCGCTGAAGTTAATATTCTTAATGGTGTCAATGTTGAAAAGTTGTCCAAGCAGCTGCTGCTTAAAAGTGGCAATCAATCCTTTGCATTTCCCATGCAACTCGGCGGCTTGCAGGCGCCACAAATAAATGCCACGAAATTGGTGCTGAACGGAGTGCAATTGGAGCAATATCTGAGAAAGAGTGGAGATCAGCGCTCGAATTCCAGTCTCTATGTGGAGCAGTTGCAGGTGGAGGAGCTGCAGGTGATCGACTTACTCCTGCATGGCATTATTTTTGGCCACACTTTGGAGGAGATTAGCGCGCAGGGCACACAAAGAGCGCACAGTTGGCAATTGCCGGAGAACTTCAACGGGACAATACAGGCGAGAAATGTGTGGTTAAAGGGACATTTGAACGATGCAAGTGTGGCACAGTTGGAGCAACAGCTGCAACAACTGGCGGGGAATATTAAATATGTGGGCGACTTTACTTTTCGCCAGCCGATGAACATTACTGGACTCCACTTCGGCATCAATTTGAATGGCATTGAGGCGCACCGGTTTGGACACTGCTGGCTGGAGAGCAGCGGGCAGCAGCAATTTACAGCACCGCAAACACTGGCAGCGGTTGCAAGTGATCAGGATGTGGTGCTGCAGGGACGACTGAACAACTATACGCTGGAGCAGCTGGTCAGCGGTAGCTATAGGTTAAATGGAACCGAGCAGTTGCCAACTGTCAAATTTGGTGAGTAAAGAAATTAACATAAAGATTGCGATTCATTTTTATATAAATAATGGAAAATATAAGCTATGACCTTAATAATATCCACCTAAATCTACAATTTATCCCTTCTCAGTGAATCCCATAGTGCTGCAAGACTCACTTAGCGTGGGTCGTCTAAATGGCTTGCGTGTGCCGGAGGATATGCTATATGCCCAAGGAGGTGGCATGCTGCAAGCGCCTATGAAGATCAATGGTCAGCTGGTGGTAGCCACAGATCAATGCAATGTGAGTGCTTTAAACGGCTTTCAGCTGGATGCACTTGCGGAGTATCTGAGAGAAGACTCTGCGCTGGACACGCTGCATGTGGAGCATGCCGAGTTTGAGGCGCCGCCGCTTTTTGAGCAGCTCAATGGACGCCAGTTGCAAACGCTGCTCGACAAATTGTGGCTGGACAATGAGTTGGTGCAACTGAAAGCTGCACAACTCGATTCGGCCAGCTTTGAGGGACTGCTGGAGTTTCAGGTGAGAGAGCTGAGAGCTGAGAAGAGAAAGTGTAAATCAAAAAAGCAACTTTTGCAATATTTACTTGCAACAGGGCACTTTGAATGGCCTGGATGTGAATCATATTGACGGCGATTATTTTAGCCGTACTCGCAGCCAGCATCTTAATGTGCCGTTGTATTTTGAGCATGACGTCACTTTTGCACAGACGCTAGCCGCACAACGGGTACAGCTACGTGTCAAAGATGGCGCACTTGTTGAGGGCATTGGGTAAGTGGTAAAAGCTGTAAAAGCGTTTTAACTGTAATTTGGTATCGAGTTTCACTGCACATTTGTTTACGCGCTAAAAACTGTTTGACAGTCACTGGGCCACCAGCACACACACAGTCAACACCCCCGTCAACTGTGTGACACACACACACACATACGCACTTCGTTAAATCAGCTGTGCGCGCTACTGTTTGCAGGTGAAATTTCTATACATTTCCCTCGTAAATTGTGTTTTCTTAAGATTTCATATAGATTTTACCTCGTATTTGTTGGGCGTTGTTTCTTTGTTTTTTTGTTAATTTAAATGCACTTTCTACGGGCCTGCAGCCGTTTTCAGAGTTTCAACACTTCACCAGAAGAAAAACATTAAAGTGACAACGCTCCCAGGGCTGCTACACAAAAGATGACACTCGCATATATCGAACTATCGACTTACTTTTCAATAATACGAAGAGTGACCGTATTTTTGGGCGGTTATTATTAAAATTGGGAATTACTTTTTTTGTTTTTTTAATGAATTTAATAGGAATTTCTCGCCAAATTTTGATGATTTTGTGGCAAATACATTGAAAACTGCCGGCGAACACACTGTAACGGGACACTGGAGCATACCTGAAGCCCATGTACCAGGCGATTTAAATAATGTGCTTATAAATCAATTAAATTTGGTTGATGACGTTTTACGCAACGATACCAAAGGTGTTACTTTAATAAATGCACCCAAAACAGCGACGAGTGCCATTATCAAACGCCTCTTTGCCACGCCTACAAGCACAGTGTGCGATGTGCCTGTGGCACAGTGGATCAACAATACTGTTTATATTTACGGCAATCACAGCATTGCTGGCACTACAATCCTTGAAGCACTTAATCTCTACAACGATCTGCGTGTTGTGGGTCCGGTTAATGGGATCCATTGGCAACCAGATCAACTAATGCTATGCGATAAGGATCAGCAATTGGTAGGCTCTTTGCTGGTTGAGAATGCGTTGCCAGAACAGCAAAGAATTCTAAGTAGCAACATTGAGGAGCTATGGGTGGATCGCATAAATGGACTCAATGTAAATGAACTGCTCGAGAATAAAGCACATAATCGTCCCAATCTGCATGTGGCAAGTCAGTTGATCTTCACCCAACCGCTGAGCGTGACCAACTTTGAGCCCACGGCGGGATTTAAGTGGAAACGCGGTGTGAGCAAGAGCGAAAATTCCCTTGAAGATTGGCAGCAGCTGGCTGAACATGTGGCTGCAGTGCAGCAGCGTTTGGCAGGTGAGTGAAGAGAGTCATATTAAAATAGGCATCTGCATTAAATAACGAATTCATATTCTTTGACAGAACCCGCCTATATACTAAAAAACTTTGCAGTGCTGCAACAATTTCCTTTTAATGTGAGCCAATTGAAAACGCTTTACGATCAGGATTCCAAGCAGGATGTGTTGGGCATTTGGCACACTGATAAGCGGGGCGTGCAACACGTTGAGAGCTATGTGTGGCGAGCTCAGTTGGAGCAGTTTGAGTACAATGCAAGTAAGTGGATATAATGCGTCTTTATTTATCATATAATTTAAATGTGATTTGAGCTTATCAACTAAAATGATGAATGGATGAATTTTGAGTTTGGGGATGAATTCTTGTTGGAAATTTCTACGTTTACACGAAGCGCGTTTTATGCGTATTTTTTGATAAACATATAATCATTAAAAGTTGTAGATTAAATTCGAACATCAATACGATATTGGCTCATTGCATAAACGTAGCAAATTTTCTTAAAATACATCAATATTATGTTGCAATTCAAATCCGGCGTTTACACGAGTTCTTTAAATACTATTTTGCAATTAAATAATGCTGTCTTATATATAATATAGAGTCTTTTTTTACGAAATCAATTTGTTGCAAGTAAAGAGTAGATATATTTTAGCCGCCGATCAGGGTTTACGCGTTTCAAATATCAAGTCACAAATAAAACTTTTAAAAGTTTGAAGTAATAAAAATATGCTGCTAATTCAATAAATAGATATTGCTTTAAGTTAAACTGAGCAGCTACAGTCAATAATCTCAAAAGTTTTCGTATTAAAATCTTGTAAAAAGAAAAAAACATGCTAAAATAGGAGTTTGTACTTTTGAAATGGGACTAAAATATCATGAAATACTTGAACATGTAAACCATTCATAAAAACTCGTGTAAACTTGCAGCCTTGCAATAATGTCATATTGAAACCACACAAAATGTTGGTTGTTGTCTACGTTGTCTACGTTTTGTCTCTAGCTCTAGGGGATTTTGATCGGCTTGGTTAGTTGGCTTACTGCTCCAGCTCATCGCTTTGCACATCGACAATGGCGCGTAGGATGCCCAGCTCCAGTTTGGCAGCTGCACGTTGTGAGATTCGATTCATCACATTGGCCACATAGAGGCCGAGTGCCTCGTGGCGCTTCGAGTTGCAAAGATTCTTAAAGAATGTCGGCGGCAGCGAATTATCATAGTTTCCTAAATTGATAATCTCGGCGGTGTTGTGGGAGCCCGCATTCACCTTGGACGAATCAAAGATGATCTCATTGAGCTCGTCCATGTGCGGCGAATACCCATTGGTGCTGGCCACCGATGTGGTTGCAATTGTGGCAGCCGTAGAAGAGTTCGCACCACCGGCACCACCCACCAAATTGCCATTGAGCTGTTGTGAGGGTGGTATAGTTATGATATTAATGCCCGGCGGTGGTGATTGATTGTTTTCGGGCTCCTTCTTCACCTGCAACAGTTGGGCGGTAGTCGTGTGCACCACATTGCTAGTTGTGGGTGTTGTCGCCTCTGTGGATGTGGATGCTGTGGCCGTTTGCTTGGGACTTGTCTGCGTCTTCTGCAGCTTCTTTTGCACTGGCGGCAAACTGGCGCATTCATCGGACAATTTACGTTTCACCGACTCCGGCAGTTGGATGGTGGTGCGTACAGAGTGTGCCATCTTATGCTGTTGCAGTTGAGACGCAGCTGCTGTTGTTGCCGGCGATTTGTGGCCACCACCACCACTCGGTGTCTTTTTCAATGTGATGCCCTTCTTTTGCAGCGCTGCTGCCGCCACAGAAACAGCGCTCGCCTGTTGCCCAGACGATCGTTGCGGATTACTGGCCATTGTGTTCAGCAGTTTCTTCTCCTCGAATGCTGGACGCGGTGTGTCAACATTTGGCTTGTTGGCATGATGGGATTTCTCCTCCTTTTCGGGTGTGCCGCCGCCGGTGCTGTTTGATTTTGTTGGACTATCGCCATCGGAGCTGGCCGAGCCGGTGGAATTCGATTTCTGTACGTATTCCTGTGTCGTGGTAGTTGCCTCATCCTCATCCTCCTCCTCCTGCTCCTGCACCTCCAGCATTTCGTACTCCTCCACATCCTCCATGGGCAATGACTCACTTAACACATAATATATATTTATTTATAAATTTGACTTGTAATTCGATTTTTTTTTATACTTACTCTTCCACTTTAATGGCAGCCTTGGGCTCCTGATGGATTTTCTGCATGAGCCCGAATAGCTTCCAGCCGGAGTTGCCTTTTAGTTTTTCCTGTTCGTATTTCTTTTGCAGTACTATGAAAATGGAGCGCGACTCGTGCACAGTCAGCTTGTTGAGGCGGCCAATGCGCGCCCAGGCGTCGTCCTGCTCTTGTTTGCTGGCGCTGGCATTATTCGGATGCAACGCTTTTTCCTTGGCAATGTCCGCCAGAATCTTGTCCAGCTGTATAGCCATTTTAGTCAGTGACTTGCGGCCAACGGTTTGCGCGGCGTTTTTCTGAATTTTGACGGCTTTTCTTCACACACACACTTTTTCACTTAACTTTGGCTTCGGCGCCCTTTTTTTGCTAGTGTTTGTGCAGCTTCTGCTTCGTTTTGCAACTTCGCCTTTTTCACGTATGCGACGGCGTCGGCTGCGACGCTGATTTGGCGGAAAATATTTAGGTGGTCTAGCCACGAGCAGACATACACGTCAAAATGGCTAAATCGTACAATGCACTATGTACTTAACATTAACCAAAAGTGTACAATTATTTAAAATATGTTACATTGATTTAATATAATCGAAATGCAACTATAAATACAAATATGCGTTTTTAACTTCAAATTAAGCAAATATTAAAGGATACAGTCGTACATCATGCACACTGAACGTGTGAGCAGCACTCAACATATTTAAATGCAAATGCAACCCTTGCGAATCGTTTCGCAACACCGCTCAGAGATAGACCAAATAAATGCCATATTTTTGTTTATTCCCGACGACTGTTCGAACAAACAATTTGACATGTCGAGACAATGGTATCCCTTTTTAGATTTTCACTATACAATGTCGTTAGAACACAGAGTTGAGTAATAATGGCAATTAGCCTAACATATTCTGGATTAGATTCCTTTTCACGAATTCTAAAAAATATTTATTGTTATGAAGTCTATAGTCACAAAATCGATCAAAAGTTAAACTTATGGGAATAATATAATTTGTTAAGCAAATTGTATTGTCGGCTTAGTGACTACACCTCTTTTTGGCAAAGGTATCACATTCGCAGACAGCAAGCATTTGACCTTCTGAACGCTGACCGGATTGCTAATAACATAGGCGAAGACCTTCCTGCCATAGCAGGTGACTGCATAATGCCCCAAACGATTCACGGCGATCACAGCGCCCTTGAAGTCGTGTTGTGGTTGTAACGAAACTCGGCCTTGAAGTTATCCAATTTGAGTTCGGGATGGTGGTGTTGCTGCTAAACTAAAATCGCAGCGAAGCGGCTTTTGAATGTCTCGTGAGCAAGGCCTAAGAAATGAAACCTTATCACTCACCTGTTTTTTTTGTTTTGTGATTACACCCTAATTAATATAGGGGCGTGTTTTTTTGATTAACTTATTATATTTTCCATAATAAATGTGAGTTATAAATACTCACATACACACATATACATATACATACATATACATATGTATATATACATTTACAATTTTACATTTTTTATCACAGAGTCTAATAAGCGAAGCTCGTTATTATTTTTATGTAATTTTTCCTTGTGTTCCTTGCAGGCCTGTCAAAACGAAAGCTGCCCCATGACAAAGCGACTGTGCACTTTTCAACACTCACCGCGGATGCATCGTTCCATGGTCCCCTGCGTCTAAGTGCCCTCGATTGTTGGGCGCTACAGGAAGCAAGCAAAAAGGTTATCATTTATTGCCACGAAAATGATAGGATCAATAGTACAATCAGGCGACAAGCTGTGCTGTCAACCGGACATGTAAAACAGTTGTTGTCAACACCGAACGATAACGGTTCACTGATGGCGCTGCTTGGCACCAATGTTCTGGAGTTGTGGCAGTGGCACAAAGAAAACAGCTGCACGCTGCAACAGCGCTTGCAACTAATCCAGGCTGATCAAATGGCTTTGGCGCACTATGAGAATCGCCTTTATTTGGTCGTCATGACGGCATCTCCAGCTGCCGCCATTCACATCTACAGGCACGCGATGAACTTCAGCTAAAAAGCATTTTAAACATATTCATTTATTTCTTTTACAGTTCCGACAATAGCCACGCTGTGAATTTCCAACTGGAGCAAATCTTTGACTTGGATGACTCGGTTCGTCTGCGTCAGTTAATGTTTCTTAAACTGCAGAAATCCAATGACCTGTTGCTATGCGTTGCCAACGCCTCAACGTCGCAATCTCTGCGCATCTATCAGCAACAAGGCGCGGCAGGCTTCCAGCAGATTCTCGGCGACAGCACACTGCCAGTGCCACAGTTCATAAGCGCCTCGGAGTTGCCCACGACGCGACGTCAGTTCCTGGCTTTAGCTAATGCCGATGCCATATTTTTGGTCGAACCACAGTTCACAAAACTCTGAGGCTGGATGCTGTAAAATATGTACATTGTTGTACGTCTGAATGAAAGTATTTTTACTAAAATATGTTTCAGATTTATATAAATTTATTTACACCAAGATAGTAAATAAATAATTTAAATATCATTCTTCATCTTATTGCATAGCAAATTTCCACATTGAAATGCAAACGCATTCCAGCTAACGAAATAGGAAACAGATAATTCCATCATTTTGTTTATTCCCTTATTGGTGTTCTTGCGACACATACATTTTGTTGGAATTATATCTAACTATTTGGCAAAGGCTCCACATGCACAGACGGCAAACATTCGACCGTCTGCACGCTGACTGTGTGCGTCGGATTGCTGATCACATAGGGGAACTCCGGTATGCCATAACAGGCGGCTGCATATTGCCCCAAACGATTCACGGCGATGACAGCGCCACTGAAATCCTTGTAATATTTTGCAATGCGTTTTATGCCCAACTCGGCTGCATCTTGGGGCGATTTGCCATTCCGCATTGCCTCGACGGCGAGCAGCGAGGGCAAGAAACGCATCATAACATCGCCATCTCCCGTGGCCACAGCCGCACCGACTTCATTATCCGCATAACTGCCGGCACCCACTATGGGTGAATCACCCACACGGCCGGGTATCTTATGCGTCATGCCATTGGTCGACGTGCCCGTATGTATCTGGTTCTCCACATCGATTGCTATCATGCCGATGGTATCGTGATTATTTTCCCCAATCTCATACTCGTTTCGCGCCCGATCCTCCTTCCAGCGTGTCAGAGGCGTCGCCTTGGGTACATAGGGACCACACGATAGCTTCGGATCGGGATTAACATTGAGCCAGTAATTCGGTTGGCAATTCTTCGCCTTCCACTTCTCCCAATCGTCATGTGACCAGGGCGTCACAAGGGAAGAGGTGCGAAAACCCATCGATACGGCAAAGTCCGTTGCAGACTGACCCACGAGCAGTGTGTGCGATGTGTGCTCCAGCACAAATCTCGCCACACGTATAGCCTCCTTAATGTTCTGCAATCCGCCCACAGCGCCCACATCCATAAGGCCCCCATCCATGACCATAGCATCGAGGGTCGTCTCGCCCCGTTCATCGGGTGAGCCGCCATAGCCAACGGAATGCGAACACTGCAACTCCTCGCACCTCGTGACACCCTCGACGACAGCATTGCGGGTCTGGCGCACACCTCCCTCCGACTGCTGAAGAATGCGCCAAGCCATGTCATTGGCTTCCGACATATTCCACGTGTTGATGACCATCGGCAGCAGTTCCATTTTTTTAGCCGTTAGAGTTGTAATGTAACTCGGTCTATTGCTAGAGCCACGGCTTGTAGTTATCAGATTTGGGTTTGGGGTGATGGTGTCGCTGCTGCTGTTTGTAATTGGCTTCAGGGCGGTGCCCCAACTGGCGGAGGTGGAATGGATGACCATGGGCATTGCTGCAACCCACAACAGCCAAATCGCTGACTTTAGCATCTTAATCAGTTGATTTAAGTCCACTGCGCTGTCTTTGCTTCCCAAATGAAACTAAAATTGCTGCAAAGCGGCTTTTAAATGTCGACAAACGCAACCTTATCGCTCATCTGTTTTTCTTCTTCTTATATCACAGTTCGTAGTCGTAGTAGCGTATACTAGATATGCATATACATACAATACATATCACATATATATGTATATATAACTTATATATACATATGTATATAAAAGAACCGGTAATAAAGAACACATTTTATTCTTATGTTTCATTATGCTTTAGCCTGGCATTTAAATTTCTTATCGCAGAGTGTTGTTTTTCCTTCTGTTTTTTTTGCAGGCCTGTCAAAACGTCTGCTGCTCAATGGGAAATCGACTATGCACTTTACAACACTCACAAATATTTGATTTGGATGAATCGGGTCGTCTGCATCCGTTAATGCTTGTACAATGTTTGTATATCCAAGGATCTATACGTTGCCAACGTCTCATCGACACAATCCCTGTGCACCATTTGGCAAAAAGGCGTGATAGATTCTCAGTGAGAGCACACTGCCAGCGGCACAGTTCATAAACGCTGTTGCACTTCTGAATGAAAGTATTTTTTACTAACTTATCTTCTGGTAAAAAATAATTTAAGATAATTTTATATACATAATAGATCGAATAATTAAATTAATTGTTGTCAACCAAATTAGTTAATACAACTCTCTTCGCATTTTAATGAAAGCAAACCAAAATACAACAGAAATAAAAGGAAAATCGGTTCGAAAGATTACATCCTTTAGGGCAAGAGCTCACCATACGAATAAATGGCAACTGCGGACGGATTGGTATCTTAAGCTGGATCTACCTGGCCAATTTGCCGACACAATTTAACTTGAAAACAAAAGTAGCTACTTTAAACTTGCAGATTCTATAACAAATTTCCAGCAGTTGCAAAAGAGATGAAGGTCGTCGGCGAGGAAACTGCAGTCTTTGGCGATGCGTTCGCACAAGACACAAATTGTTGAAACATTATTGTTATTTCTAAATAAAAATTACTTTTTATTAACGTATTTTCGTTAGCGGCGTAAACTGTTTAGTTGTTGTTTTTGTGTGATTCTCATTTCTATATTTTTGTTTAATCGTCGCTAGACTCAACGGTCTCCGTTTGCAAATTCTTGAATGTGGGCACGGGCACAAACGTAACCAGTGTGTACAGTTTGTTGGGCGAGTCTTCATCATCGTTGCGGCGACGCGCGAGACGCACACGGACGCGGAATGGCGTTGACCTGATGGGCAGAAATAAAAGATTAGATTTAGAACCAAAATAGGAATTCGAAATATAAAATATAGATTTGAATGAACTCACCTGATACCCTTGGACCAGATGTGCTTGTTGAGGCGAGTGTCGATGCGTACATCGTTGGTGCCCATCTCGCGCTCGGCAAACTTGCGGATCTCTTTGATGGCGCGCGGTGCACGCTTCTTGAAGCCGATGTTGTGCACACGCTTGGCCAAATGGATGGTGCACTCGCGGGTGACAACTTCGTTGATCGCCGACTTGTTGCGTTTCTCGCCCTTGGTCTTTGCCATCGCTATTGCTATTGCTTTTCAATCCTAATAAACCAAAAAACAATTCGTTTAGTTTAACTCTCAATTTTGTTCAATCAAAACAGCAATTTTCAAACGCTATTTAAACACACACAGCGCTGCCACTGTTGCAACATTTTGCTTGTCGCGTTTTGCATTGCGTGTGCAGCATTCATTTTCATAGATTTCATTGCATTTAATTTGGCGTAAATTGCGATGTTTTCTGATTATATTTCGGGTAATAGGCAAAAACCCACCTATGGGAAATGAAAGCTTGACGTAAAAGAGTTTGACAGCTGCGTAGTGCTGTCAAAGTGTGACAACAATTCAGTGTTGGACAATCAACGCATGCAGCCCTGCACAAATGACAGCCGACTCAACAGCTGATTGCTGTTGCTATGTAAATAAACAATGCTGGCAACTGCAAGTAAATTACTCTTTAATTGTAAAAATATGTTATTTAATTATTCTGCTTACTTGCAGTACAATTGCTGACAGTTGGCCTACTATGGGGCGTTACGAATCCCTTTATACGCCTGGGGAGTCAGGGCATTGAGTCCGTCGAGGACACTGGCTCCAAATATCGAAATTTTCTTGCCGAGATTCGCATGATCGGTTCGCGTCTGCATTATTGGATACCCTTCGGGCTCAATCAGTGCGGCAGTCTGCTCTACGTGTGGACACTGCAAACTGCAAACATTACAATTGCTGTGCCAGTCGCCAATTCGCTAAGTTTTGTTTTCACAGCAATAACTGGATATCTTCTCGGCGAGCAGCTGCCTGGCAAAAGTGAGTAGGCGATAAAATATAAAAATACATTTTCTTTAATTTGAATTAATTTTGATTTCGCCAAAGAGATCATCATTGGAACACTGCTCATTTGTTGCGGCAGCACCCTGATGATTTATGACAAATTGCTGCAGGAGCAGCAGAGTCAGAGTCTGTCAATCCATGAATAATGTTTGATGCCAAATCTGAAAACCTTCCCTATATTCAAGAAATTAAAATTGTTATGTTGATTATATTTTCGTGTACCTGAATATTTTTGAGCCTCAAATTAGACTTCAAATCAGTTAATTAAAAAACGTATAATCATTTTCCAATCCAGCGACTACTTGTAAACATATTACTACGATTTAAATTCAAATATTTTAAGTTTCCACTTTTTACAGTTTATTACCCTAAACCAAGGCCATAAGTTGTGCTTAACATATAGTAATATAATGTAGAAAACATTACATTGAATTCCTATTTATAAAGCTTGATGCACTGCATCCACGAGTATCTCCATGCTGACAATGGGCGTCTGTGGCGTTATGCCATGTCCCAGATTGGCAATATAGCGCGATTTGCCAAATTTATGAACCATTTCAGTTGTTAAAGTGCGCAACTCGCCAGGCTCACGATACATATCCTGTGGATCGAGATTGCCCTGTAGTGTTATATTTGGTCCGACCTGCGCACGAGCTTCGACCGGATCCACCGTATAATCCAGACTAATGACATCGTAGCCCAGCTCACTTTGCTCCTTGAGCGAATGGCCAGCGCCCTTGGCAAAAATTGTCTATGGAGAAAATAATGAGATATATTATTTATATTTAGACAGATTGATCCAATTTCACTCACCAGTGGCACTAATGGCACCGCCTTTTTGGTGAGACGCTCCACCAGATCGTTGCGTATGCGACGCAAATAGGGCGTTGACCACACCAAAAACTCCTCCTTGCTCAGATGCTCGGCAGATGACTCAAAGATCTGTAACATTTGTGCGCCCGCCGTCACCTGCATCTCCAAGTAATCAACAATCACATCGGTGATCAGATTCAAAAAGAGTTTGGTGTCCTCTGGGTAATCGGTTAGCCAAGCCTTGGCCTTGGACATAGTCTTGCTGCCGCCACCCTCGATCATGTAGCCCATCAGAGTCCAAGGTGCGCCCGTAAACCCAATCAGCGGAACACGACCATCCAACTTATGCCGCATCATGGTAATGGCATCGCCCACATAGGTCAAACGCGACAGAGCACCGTCCGGCGTCAAACGCTTCAGGTCATCCGGTGTGCAAATGGGTTGCGGCAACACGGGGCCAACGCCGGCATGCATCTCCACGGTCACGCCGAGTGCCTGTGGGATGACCAATATGTCCGAGAATATGATGGAGGCATCGAGATCAAAGCGACGCAACGGCTGCATTGTCACTTCGCAGGCCAGTTCCGGTGTGCGGCAGACCGTAAAGAAATCGTGTTGTTTGCGCAACTCCTGAAATTCCGGCAAATAGCGTCCGGCTTGGCGCATCACCCAAACAGGGACACGATCGACGACCTCGCCTCGTGCGGCACGCAACAAATTATCATTCTTCAGCTGCGGAAAGGGCTGCAAGAGAAAGGTCAACTTGAGTGTGTTGTTTTTGTTGTCGCTAATTGAAATTCGTGCAAGCAGGAGCAATAGTACAATTAATCGAAGTCCAAATTGTTGCCGCATTTGTTGAATTGAGGTCAAGCTGCTTGCCACAATTGTGATGTAATTGTATAATGCATACACATACACACACACACAGCCATTCATCATGATATTTACCTTTGTGTCTTTCATTTTGTATATGGGAATTATAAATTTATTGTCTAGTAATTGAACTTATTTAATACACCAAATTTTGATGAAATAAACCGGATGAGTATTTTTGCATTCGATTATTATAGTATTACGATAGATAGTTGAGTTGGCAGCACCACTGGGTTTTTGTTTATGTTTTGCAGAGCTGCCAGATTGGAAAGTGAACCGGCAAGTGTCTGTGTTTGTTTTGTGGTGTATTTACTAATTTTTACTTTGACATGTGCCATCGATGGCTCTTTCCAATTTTTTTTGTACTTTTTTTATGTCAAATGCTTTACGCACTTGCGCGCTTATCGAGATTTAGTTTTGCTACTACCTGTTTGTTGTTGTTTACGTTTTGTGGAGTTGCCGGATCGTGCGAGCTGTTGACAAGTGCGGCCTTTCTATTCCCCATCACTAACAAAACTGCATTCGTGTCACAAAGTAGAACGCAAAAAAGGAGGCTCTCATTAATTTTTCCTTACTAGAGGTTGAGGCTGGTAAACACAATTATTGTCGGCAATCATGTGTAACATATTGTATATTTTCAGCTTATTATCTATTATCAATGGCTGATGAACAACCCAATCTGGTGGCTGGACACCCACCTGCATGTAAGTGCTAGATTCATCACTTTTTCTCTTTCTGACTATTTACGTTTGTGTGAAGTCTTTTTTTTGGATAAATGATGTTTTGTTTTTGTTCAAAATAATGTTATTATTGATGAGCTAAAGTGTCGCGTTGGCAGCACTTATTTTGTCAATTAATTCCAAATGGTCCCCAATGTCTTTAATCTTATCAATTTGTACCTCAAGTAGTGCAAACACGCACACACGAACATAAATCGTCATCTATTGCGTAGTCGTTTCTTTTTTTTAACAATTTGATGACGTCATTATGTTTATTTACAGTGAAGGCCGGTGGAATGCGTATAGTGCAGCATAAGGCGCCCGCCTCCGAGCGCCCAGCCAAGGATGCCGAAGATTGCACGGGACTAACGGTAATTTATATATATATATACTATATGCTATACATTTTAATAACTTTTTTTGGCACAGCAACCGGTGAATGTGAACTCTAGTTCGGTGAGCGGAGCACCCGTCAAAGGTAACACAGATTTTACGCCTGCAGGTGCGCAGGTGGCTCATTCGCACAAGCCACCAGCAGCTGTGCAGCAGAAGCCGCAGATCCATCAGATACAGCAGCCCCGCAAGTGATCCGATTCTGTGTCAAGCACTGACTTCGTAACTGTATTTCGTTTGCTTTTGTGAGCGAGATTAATTTAAATATGCCTTATATTTTTGCTACTCTAATATTTGTTTTAAATATTTTTGTTTAACACTTTTCATTCCACATGCATTTTCGCATCGAGTTAAATAAATAAATAAAAAACAATTTAATGTGTATATCTTCGTTGTAAACTGTAATATATTACAATCGTTATGAGAATTTGCTTAGAATTCCCAAGTTTTTTTTCCCGTATTCGTGCTTATAAATACCCTTATTTAGATTGTAGACCGTCGCCTCACTGAGCTTCGGTGGTCCGGGGTGCGGACTTCAAATCCGTAGTCGATTAACGTCGAAGTGGTTCGATTCCACCTGGGGGGCGATCGGCGGTATGTGTAATTATTATTTTATAAATTCTTTTATTTATTTTTAGATATATATCTAATAAATTTATAGAAGAATAATTAAAATGTACATAAACACAAATATTCAATTTATATATTTATTATTTAAGAGTTTTAAAGAAATTATGGTAGATGAAGCTTGAAATATGCCTCATTTTAGTTTAGGATATTAGGATGTTCCCAAAATGTGAAATTCGCGCGATTATAAAATTTGTGCTCATTCAGTTTTATATAGACTTTATTTTACAAAAAATGTTGTAATAAACCACAATTTAATTTAAATTTTTATACTTCATTTGCCGTCTTAATTATCCAGGAACGCAGAACGGCCACATTTACATAGACCCCTGGGTAATTGCGCTGAGCACAGCCGTAGCCCCAGGAGACAATGCCAGCCAGCAAACTGGCGGAGACCAGGGGACCACCCGAGTCGCCAGTGCAGGCATCCTTATTGTCAGTGGCAGCACATATCATTTCCTGTCCCACAAAATCCCAGCCATAGCCGTATTTGGCCGATGAGCAATCGTCACGCTCGATAATCTGCAGCTGCACCAATTGCAAACTACTCGAGTATTCACTAGTGCCAGTGGCAGTGCTCTCCTCTTCCGTGTTGCCCCAACCACTGACGGAGACACTGCTGCCACCTGAAGGACTCGTTGCAGCCAGCGCAATCGGTTTAACGGAGAGACTGAAGCTGATCTGCGTGGCCAGACGCAGCAGGGCAATGTCGTAATGCAAGAGATATGGATCGAAGTGCTCGTGGAGCTTGTAGGCAGCCACTGGGATGAGTGTGCCGCCAGCATTGTGTCGATTGGAGCCCACACGCACTTGCAATAGGGTCACAGATTTATCCTTTACACAGTGTGCCGCTGTCAGGATGATGTCCTTGCTGTAGATGCTACCGCCGCAAATGTGACGAGCGCTCAACTGAATGGACACCTGCCAGGGTGCATTATGTATGGCCAAATCGGTGCCACCCACAATGCGTCCATATTCCTGATTGGGGGGCATTGCAATTGCTGCTCCCAGAAGGGAAAGTAGCAGCAGCAACAAGCTGCAGTTAATGGAAGACATTATATATATATCAATACATATACTCGATGAAAGCCAAATGGGAACTGAAACCACTTTTGTCGCGCATTATTGCAAAACTTATCGCTTGCCCAAGAGCTGTAAATGTTAATCGCCTTCTAATGGCTTATCGAAGCCACCATTTCGAGTGGGTTACCCAGGCGACCAGCGACAAACAAACTAAATTCGTAAGCAACCGTCGAGCGTATCTTGTCAACATTTTACTAAAATAGAAAAACACATTTAATTTTAAAAGTTAACAGTCATTTTGTTGTATAGACAAACTTGTGAATCTCTATTAATTACAGGTATGCTTAGCAAACAACATCATAATTTATGGTCTTGGTGACGATTTGCTTTTTTGTTAACATTGGAGCACTTGTATCGTAAGCAACTGCAGCTCCATCTCCATAGTGCTTGGCGACGACATTTGGAAACAACACTTGTCGCGCTTGCAATTATTGCTATATTCACTTAGCAATTTGTATATATTGCATGCTTAGTGTTAAATTCTAAGCCAAGTAAATTTCGTTGCGCAGCATGTCCGATCCCATAACACCTGAGGAGCTGATGCGTCTGCGCGATAATTGCCTGCAGCAGCTGCGCGATGATGAGCTTTATCAGCTGCGCAACGATGCCAAACTGCGGGCAGTTAACAACACTCAAAGCTATGACGAGTTCAAGTAAGTCGCAAATTTATATAATTAAACGGCTGATGGAGTACAATTTTTTTATAGGGACATTGTAGATGCAGCTCATCTTCAGCCCATTAGCAAGCAAGACAAGGCGAATGCAAGCACCAAGAATCGTCTCTGGAACTCAGCTGTGCGAGAGCAGCCATCAGAGCAATAACTGATTTGTTCAATAAAGTGCGAGTTAGTCGTTAAAGCATTGTTTTATTTAAAAATGTTCTTAGATGGAGTTGGCGTTGTTCACCACCCAGCTGCGGAGGACAGCAACATCGGCGTAGACACCGGGATAGCTGGCAAGAGCACAGCCAGTGCCCCATGAGACAACACCGACGAGCTTACCACCGGATACCAATGGGCCACCAGAGTCACCCTGGCACGAATCCTTGCCGGCGGCGCGGGCGCAGATCATGGTGCTCTTGATCTTGCTACCGTAGCTATAAGATCCGGAAGCGCAAACAGACTGGCTGACAATGTTCACATTGACGTACTGCAGTTGAGAAGGAGTGGAGTTGGATCCGGAAGACAGGGTACCCCAACCAGAGACGGAAGCAGCAGCGCCATTACCGGGAGCAGAGGTGGCCAGGGCGATAGCCTTGATGTTACCGCTGTAGGAGAGGGATGAACTCAACTTGATGATAGCGATATCGTTGACCATGGTGTTGGCGTTGTATCCCGCGTGGTTCCTGAAGGAGGTGACCTTGCTGACGACACCACCAGAGTTCCAGTAGCTGGAGCCGGCGCGCACTTGCAGGACGGAGGCGGACACAGATTGCAGACAATGAGCAGCAGTCACAATGATTCTGTTGTTGTAGACGGAACCACCGCAGGAGTGGCCACCATTACGCTGGAGGGAGATCTGCCAGGGGAAGCTGCTGATGCTAGTGGCAACGCCACCAACAATGCGGCCATCCAACTGGGGGAGGAGACCCTCAGGGAGCGCAGCCCCAAAGGCGCAGGCAACAACCGACAACAAGATCACGAACTTGAACATATTGAATTAACAATGTGTTCCTCTTGGAACTGTAGGCGGCTTTTATAGCAGTCCGAAGTGTCTATTATCTCCACGATCTGAGCTAATCGAAAGTTTCCGCTCATTTTATCAGAAAGTTGCCATTCGTTGACTGTGAATTTGTTAGGAACTGATAAAAAAAATCGAAAAATAATAACCTGAGGATTCAACGAGTGCAGATATGATTATTATGAGTACCTATTTTTTGCGGATGTGATTTTGTTTCCAATATAAACTTTGTATTTTTTAAGTTGTGATAATAAGTAATACGTTGTACATATTAAAAATGGGTAAAAACTTTTCTCAGTGTATTTACATTTTTTCGACATCGCGTCAAATATTTAAAATCCTAAACATATAAATATATATATAAATATTTAATTTATATATTTATTATACTAGAATTTTCACTTAGCTCTGGATTTTAGGATGTTCCCAAATTTGTGAATTTCGTGCAATTTTAAAATTTGTCTTCATTCAGTTTTATACCTATTTTATTTTACAAACAATTTTATAATAAACCACAATTTAATTTACATTTTTATACTTCATTTGCCGTCCTAAGTATCCAGGAACGCAGGACGGCCACATTGACATATACACATGGGTAATTGGGCTGAGCACAGCCGTATCATCGAATGCTATAATTTAAAGTGTTGGACATAACAACACTTGTTGCATGTGCAATTATGGAGCAATCTATTGCATATCATATATTGCTATTTTGTATCTATTGCATGTCTAATGCTAAAATCGAAGCCAAGTAAATTTCGTTGCGCAGTATGTCCGATCCCATAACACCTGAGGAGCTGATGCGTCTGCGCGATAATTGCCTGCAGCAGCTGCGCGATGATGAGCTTTATCAGCTGCGCAACGATGCCAAACTGCGGGCAGTTAACAACACTCAAAGCTATGACGAGTTCAAGTAAGTCGCAAATTTATATAATTAAACGGCTGATGGAGTACAATTTTTTTATAGGGACATTGTAGATGCAGCTCATCTTCAGCCCATTAGCAAGCAAGACAAGGCGAATGCAAGCACCAAGAATCGTCTCTGGAACTCAGCTGTGCGAGAGCAGCCATCAGAGCAATAACTGATTTGTTCAATAAAGTGCGAGTTAGTCGTTAAAGCATTGTTTTATTTAAAAATGTTCTTAGATGGAGTTGGCGTTGTCCACCACCCAGCTGCGGAGGACAGCAACATCGGCGTAGACACCGGGATAGCTGGCAAGAGCACAGCCAACGCCCCATGAGACAACACCGACGAGCTTACCACCGGAAACCAATGGGCCACCAGAGTCACCCTGGCACGAATCCTTGCCGGCGGCGCGGGCGCAGATCATGGTGCTCTTGATCTGACTACCGTAGCTATAAGATCCGGAAGCACAAACAGACTGGCTGACAATGTTCACATTGATGTACTGCAGTTGGCTGGGAATTGCGCTGGATCCGGAAGACTGGGTACCCCAACCGGAGACGGAGGCAGCAGCGCCATTGCCGGGAGCAGAGGTGGCCAGAGCGATAGCCTTGATGTTACCGCTGTAGGAGAGGGATGAGCTCAACTTGATGATAGCGATATCGTTGACCATGGTGTTGGCGTTGTATCCGCCGTGGTTCCTGAAAGAGGTGACCTTGCTGACGACACCACCAGAGTTCCAGTAGCTGGAGCCGGCGCGCACTTGCAGGACGGAGGCGGACACAGATTGCAGGCAATGAGCAGCAGTCACAATGATTCTGTTGTTGTAGACGGAACCACCGCAGGAGTGGCCACCATTACGCTGGAGGGAGATCTGCCAGGGGAAGCTGCTGATGCTAGTGGCAGTGCCGCCAACAATGCGACCATCCAACTGGGGGAGGAGACCCTCAGGGAGCGCAGCTCCAAAGGCGCAGGCAACAACCGACAACAAGATCACGAACTTGAACATATTGAATTAACAATGTGACCCTCTTGGAACTGTATGCGCCTTTTATAGCAGTCTGAAGTGTCTATTATCTCCACGATGTAAGCTAATCAAAAGTTTTTAATTTACTTTATCAGAAAGAAACTGATAAAAAATAATAACCTGAGGATTCAACGAGTGCAGATATTATTATAATGAGTACCTATATTGGGCGGATGTATTGTTTTGTTGTTTTTTCTTTATAGTATAAACTTTGTATTTTTATACCCTGAACCCATTAAAACTGGGTAAAAAGGGTATAATAGGTTTGTGCAAATGTATGTAACAGGCAGCAGGAAGTATCTCCGACCCTTAAAGTATATATATTCTTGATTAGGGTCAACAGCCGAGTCGATATAGCCATGTCCGTCCGTCCGTCCGTTTGTATGAACACGCTGATCTCAGAGACTATTAGAGCTAGAGACTTCAAATTTGGAAAATAGGTTCTCGTATATCAGGCGCAGATCAAGTTTGCTTAATTTTGTCGATAGCTGTCTCCGTTTTTCGATATCGATACATTTAAATTTATTATTGGTCAACTGCCCAAATTTCATCAAAATCGGATAAGAACGACCAAAGTTATTGTCGAATATATATTATCATATTGATATCATTTCTATCAGCAGCCGCAAGCATTTTCAGTATGCATAAATATGCGAACGCATGTGTGAAAAAGAGATGACATGATAATCGACGCGAGAGTCAATATGTCCTTGTGTGCATTCTGCAGACCATCGTTACCCCGTTACGATTGCATGTGCGTATATATATATGTATGTATTTATGTACATATATGCACGTGTTTGTTGCCAGTCAGCTCGTTTTTTTACTCTTCTTTCACATCGCGTCGTTAGTTTAAAAACGAAAATTTTTAAAGGTTTATTTAAATCACATAATCGCTTATCCAAGGCCAGAGTAGTTGAGGAAAATTCTTTCGACCGTTTGGGTATTTCCCAATTGAAGAAAGGAATAATAAATAATATCGTAAGGTGGTCATTTTATATACATATATGCATATGGCAAGCGACTAATTACATTGCACACAGTGAGACGAGAAACAATTTTAATCGAGTTTATAGAGCATACTTTTCCGAGCAATGGAAAAAAGTTTAAAAAAGGATTCATGGATTTGCTATACAAAAAAAATCAATTTAATAAATTTGCTCAGTTAAGTAGTTGAAAATCAATTAAAGTGCTTTATTTATTTGCCAAGGTTCTTAGATTTATTTGGCGTTGTTCACCACCCAGCTGCGGAGGACAGCAACATCGGCGTAGACACCGGGATAGCTGGCAAGAGCACAGCCAGTGCCCCATGAGACAACACCGACGAGCTTACCACCGGATACCAATGGGCCACCAGAGTCACCCTGGCACGAATCCTTGCCGGCGGCGCGGGCGCAGATCATGGTGCTCTTGATCTTGCTACCGTAGCTATAAGATCCGGAAGCGCAAGCAGACTGGCTGACAATGTTCACATTGATGTACTGCAGTTGGCTGGGAATGGCGCTGGATCCGGAAGACTGGGTACCCCAACCGGAGACGGAGGCAGCAGCGCCATTACCGGGAGCAGAGGTGGCCAGAGCGATAGCCTTGATGTTACCGCTGAAGGACAGGGTGGAGCTCAACTTGATGATAGCGATATCGTTGACCTTTGTATTGGCATTGTATCCCTCGTGATTCTTGAAGGAGGCGACCTTGCTGACGACACCACCAGAGTTCCAGTAGCTGGAGCCGGCGCGCACTTGCAGGACGGAGGCGGACACAGATTGCAGGCAATGAGCAGCAGTCACAATGAATTTGGAATTGTAGATGGAACCACCGCAGGAGTGTGCACCATTACGCTGGAGGGAGATCTGCCAGGGGAAGCTAGCGATGTTAGTGGCAACGCCACCAACAATGCGGCCATCCAACTGGGGGAGGAGACCCTCAGGGAGTGCAGCTCCAAAGGCGCAGGCAACAACCGACAACAAGATCACGAACTTGAACATATTGAATTAACAATGTGACCCTCTTGGAATTGTGGGCGTCTTTTATAGCAGTCCGTCGTATCTACTGTCCACTGTCTAATCAAAAGCTGTCAATCCATTTTTTTTACAAGAATTCTACGATGATTTCGCAATTTGTTCGACACCAACATAATGTGGGAAAACCTCACTAAAGAATCTAAAAATCTAATCAGATAGCCCTGCTTATGTGTATCTTATGTTTTCGAAGTGAGCTGTCTTCATATCAACACCTATATTTATATATTGCTTTTTTTCATTTTAGACTCTTTAATATTGAATTTCTCAAGGTGGTTTTTTGTTAAGAGAATTGTTACTGTAAAAGAATGAAGAAAATACTCTACTATTGCTAAGAACCCCTGCAAATAAAAACAATCAAGACTAATTTTTTAAACCAGAGTGTTGTTCTCTAACAAAAATCTATTTTTAAAATTGATCAATTGGAATTTTTGTTTGTTAAATTCTGAACTACCATATTTGGACAATATTTTCCATATTAAGACAATGCTTTCTCATCGAGTGAAACCATTTAGATAAATTCCAATTCCAATTATCACAGCCTGAAAAATCATAAGTATTGAAAGACTATTAAAACCATAGAAAATCAGAGAATTTCTTGAATGGTTACTGATGTTAATTCTTCTGTACCAAACCTGCTACACTGCACTTCATCCGAAAGTTAGAGAAGCCTGCCTAATAATAATAATAATACCCAAAAGTCGCACCCAAGATATATTTTTGAATCTGGAACTGTTTGATCAGAAAATGAAAATGAAAAGTGATGTTCAATGTAAGTTTTATTGCACGCAGATTTTTAGATGGAGTTGGCGTTGTTCACCACCCAGCTGCGGAGGACTGCAACATCGGCGTAGACACCGGGATAGCTGGCAAGAGCACAGCCAGCGCCCCATGAGACAACACCGACGAGCCTACCACCGGAAACCAATGGGCCACCAGAGTCACCCTGGCACGAATCCTTGCCGGCGGCGCGGGCACAGATCATGGTGCTCTTGATCTGACTACCGTAGCCGTAAGATCCGGAAGCGCAGGCAGACTGGCTGACAATGTTCACGTTCACGTACTGCAGTTGAGTGGGAATAGAGCTGGATCCTGACGACAGGGTACCCCAACCGGAGACGGAGGCAGCAGCGCCATTACCGGGAGCAGAGGTGGCCAGAGCGATAGCCTTGATGTTACCGCTGTAAGAGAGGGATGAGCTCAACTTGATGATTGCGATATCGTTGACCATGGAGCTGGGGTTATATCCCGCGTGGTTCCTGAAGGAGGTAACCTTGCTGACGACACCACCAGAGCTCCAGTAGCTGGAGCCGGCGCGCACTTGCAGGACGGAGGCGGACACAGATTGCAGGCAATGAGCAGCAGTCACAATGATTCTGTTGTTGTAGACAGAACCACCGCAGGAGTGGCCACCATTACGCTGGAGGGAGATCTGCCAGGGGAAGCTGCTGATGCTAGTGGCAACGCCACCAACAATGCGGCCATCCAACTGGGGGAGGAGACCCTCAGGGAGCGCAGCTCCAAAGGCGCAGGCAACAACCGACAACAAGATCACGAACTTGAACATATTGCTCAGTGTACAATGTGGTTCTGTGAAAATGAGCGTGCTTATATAGGAATCCGCGTGGAACCATTATCATTCTACTATCACTATCTCTCCAGATACTTGTAAGTATTACTCCAGACATTGTAAGTATGAATACTTTCTAATCCAGCGTATCACCTGTTACAACACAGTAAAAATGAAAATATCAACTATGATTGCAGATCGAATTTAACTTGGCGACATCTAAATTTCACTATAAATTTAAGGACTGACCAATTGTTCCTATAAAATCTATACTTCTCTGTAGTTCTTGGTAAACAAAAAAAGTGGTTTATTCAAAAGTTCAACTTCAACCGATAGTTCTGGCAGCTATATTACTATATCATATATATATATATCCGATTCAACTGACTTGAACATATGCACCTGATGCGGCAAAAAGACGTTTATAGTCCAAGTAACCCTCTGTGAGGGTATCAAAATTATCGCTAGAGTGGAGAGTGCTTGACAATAACATCCGGCGAAATACATAAGAAACACTTGAAAATGTAACGAATAGATTTACGGGATTGCGATACAAATTCCGAGTGAAAATGCTGATTTTGAATATAGGAATCTTAAATTACATAATAGATTCAGAGTTCGGAATGCGAATTATAATAGTCAAACTAAATCTCACACAAATGTCAAGTGCATATTGACAAAGAGTTGAGTCCTTATCTAATACAATATCTGGCTTATTTACTTGCATAAGTTCTTTGTGGGTTTTTTTCTTATGCGATAAAGCATAATAAAGTACTCGGATTATTTTTTTTCCTTTTATTATATTTTATTTTTTAATATATATATGTAGAATTGTATATATATTCCAGGTGATAAATTGTATTTGATTAGTCGAAACCTGATGAAGCACTTTTTGTTTGCAAAACATTATAAACAAGTAAGAAAGAGAGTTAGACTAGAAGATACCCTACACCTAACTCGACTAGAACATACACTGAACTTAGCTATTAATTGCATCTATTAAGTGGATCAAGGCAGAGGATTTAGTTTTATAATTCTCAGATATCGACCGACATCAAAAACATGAAGTCCAACATTGGATTTCTGGAACAGTGTGATTCCGAGAAATTAACCATGTACATTATCATAACAAGTGCTAAGTGCTAGCTATCTCACAACTTATCTCTCCTTTTTGATTAAATCAAAAGAAAATTAACTACTGATCAGTCGATCTGAGACTTATCGGCCATTTGTGTAGTAATACGCACCTAGTGCGTTTCGCTATAAAAAGGTTGCGTGGGTGCGTAGGGCAATTAGATGATTGAAGCATGTTGAAGTTTGTGGTTCTGATTTCGTTGGCCGCCTGCGTCTTGGCCGGTACTGTGCCCGAGGGTCTGTTGCCTCAGTTGGATGGCCGCATTGTTGGTGGCTATGATACGACCATTGATGCGCATCCCTATCAGGTGTCTCTGCAGCGCAATGGTGCCCATTTCTGTGGTGGATCCGTCTATTCCCATGATATTATCGTCACTGCCGCTCACTGCCTGCAGTCAGTTTCCGCTAAGGAACTGAGGGTGCGTGTGGGTACCACCTACTGGCGCGAGGGCGGTAGCGTTCACTCCGTGAAATCTTTCCGCAATCACGAGGGCTACAACAAGCGCACCATGATCAACGATATTGCCATCATTCGCCTGGAATCCTCGATCAGTTTCGACTCGAGTGTGCGCCCCATTGCCATTGCTGAGAAGAATCCTGCTAATGATGCCGAGGCCATCGTCACTGGCTGGGGCACTACCAAATCCGGTGGCTCCATTCCCGATCATCTGTTGGCTGTCGATCTGAGAATCGTTAATCGCGAAGAGTGTGCCTCCAAGGAGTACAAATATGGCTCCCAGATCAAGGACACCATGATCTGTGCCTATGCTGTGCACAAGGATGCCTGCCAGGGTGATTCCGGTGGCCCACTGGTCTCTGGTGGTCGTCTTGTCGGTGTCGTCTCCTGGGGTAAAGGCTGCGCCGCTACCGGTTATCCCGGTGTCTACGCCGATGTTGCCCACTTCCACAGCTGGGTTGAGAGCACCGCCCGGGAGCTGTAAGCTATAAGTTCGAAACTTTTCCAATAAATGTAATTCCAAAAAAAAAGAAGAAACAAATGACTTTTAAAATTCGCTAAGACTATTGATAACAGTTTTTTATATATATTATATTATTATTATAGATATATATATACTCGTATATATATATATATATATTATGCCACATTTTTTAGGGTTATTGCTGCTGATTCTACTCGGGATGGTTAGAGTTCGAACTCTGACTCTGAACTCTGGCGAAGTTAAGAAACTTTAGTTTAAGACTAGTAATATGATGTGCTAAGGATGGCTGCCTGGTTGTACTACAACAGGTATCAGCAGATCAGCGAGCTCAGTGAGATATTTTACTTTATATTTCATTTTAAATATATTTCGGGTTATTTATCGGGGCTATGACGCCCATGGCCTATCGAGAGAAAACATCAGTATAATTATGAATTTTAATGATTTGTAATCAGTTCTCAAGTGATTGGTTAAGCGTGTTTGCCAAAAATTCTTCAGCTATTCATATATTGTGGATTGATGTGCTATTTGACGTGCAAACATTATCTAATCAGTTACAGAGTGCGACACACGTCTGGAAAACCCAATTGTTAAGTGTTCGAATCGCACAATTCAAATTATTTGACAGCATTTCAATCAAAGTAATGCGACACTTTTTTTTTAATCAATAATATAAGTTATAAAAGTCTTACAGCTTATAGTGACTTGTGTTTTCGCCCGTTTTATGCTAGACTGTTAATAATATTTATAATATAATTTATTATTGATAAGTCTGTTCTTAATTAAAGTTTTAGAAAATTGCAGCTATCTGCAATGAAGCGCTAGATAAACAATAATTTGCGGAGATTAAAACTGGTTCTATTTTGAGGAACTCAAAGAAATTGAATCACTTCAACCTTTAAAAGAATCACACATTTATTTACTAAATATTACTGAAGGCTACAAGCCAGACAAAAAGGTGTGTTTAAAAAATAGAACAGAATAGCGAAATTGAGCTCAATAGGTTATAGGAGATAGTGCCTAGATATGGCACAAAAAATAGTTATTGTAATGCCTACATATGACAATAAAGCCATAAATAAGTTATTGGAACTTATGAGTATTCACTTCCGGGATTTACTCAAAAATCACTTAAATTACGTATACTAGTATCGAACGGTGCCTTTGACAGATAACAAACTGAACAAGGTAGATAACGATGGTCGGATATGTTCAAGTTTTGCAAAATATAATTGATTGTTAAAATGTTATGTGAAAATGATTGATGTTTAAGGTCGAACTAACTGTGCGAAGCCCTCAATCAAAATAAATGATTGAAAATATTATGCGACAGATCAAAATAAATGATTGGATATATTTTGAGACAGTTGTTTTTGTTTGTGCCTCGTCCGGTAGGGTTAGGCTAGCAACCAATCCCTTCGAGCGCGAGGGTCTCGGTCAAGAATTTGAGCATTGACCATTATAATTACGATATATGGAGATCTATTTGAGATAGGGGGGATTTTAGCAGAATCTGAAGATAGAGTTGGCTAAGGCTACTGCAAAGGCAGGCACTTTTGCTATAGTTACCGGTTGAAGTTGTAAATAAATATTTAAGTCTGTTTTTATCCCAAGACATTGTGGATTGTGAGTACGTTTCTGTTTCATATAAATATGGTGATGTCTTGCAAATCAAGATCTGGTCTAAGAGGAAAAAGATTGCCTCTCAGCGTGATTCTGGTAGTCCACAGTTCGCTAACAATCAGTTGAGGCTTCTACTAAGAGATATTCCCTGGGAAAATATTATTAAAATTCTTTAAATAAAATACGAAACTTGATAATGCTTTCAAAGTGGATAGGTCTAAGGAATACCAAGACACAAACCTCTACTAAAAGTTTCCTTATTAGAAATATTCAATCCATTTATTGATTGTTAAGCTTATTACTCAAATGAGCACAGCCAAAGAGTGAGCTTTCGAGAGCTTAATGCAGCGTTAATCAGAGTGAAAAAAGTATTCTCTTAGTTAAGTTAGTTCTCTTAAGAGTTTTGAATTGAACGCTTTTGGAGTGTTCCCATTTCCAGCTTTTTGTTGTTAGTGATTTTAGTAACTCTAAACGAGAAAGTGGTGATTTTCGACAGGTTGTTCTTGTAATTTAAGCTATATATAAATCATCTACAATAAAGACAAAAATAAATATATGATTGAATCGGGACATCTAAGATCGGTTATTTCGACTATTTTCCTAATTATCCTACATATATACGTTTCTATAACCAATTCATTCGTTTTTTTCCTTGACCCATTTTTCGGTACCTTTTATTTAAAAGAGCTCGGTCTTCAAAATGTTCAATTATTTGCGATGTAATTGCTCATACCTGTGCTTTAATTTACACAAAAGACATTATCGAAAGTATAAATTGTTTATAATAATATGACTAATACAAGTATTACGGCATTGGTTCAACTGAAACTGCGAACTTTGCTGCACAAAATGCGTATTGTGGTCGTTATCAATTTGGCTTATCAGCCAATAATAAGCAGATTTATTAGCTACCTGAAAAAAGCAGAGCTGATACCACTGACCACTTAACTTATTCGGGAAAATTGTTAGTTTGCTTCTGACTAAACTTTGAAATGGACAAGGTTGCGCTAATAATTGCTGTGATACTTTTGCTGGGCAATAGCTGCAGCTGTAGTCCGGATATTTCTTATCCGGACTCTCGAATCGTTGGTGGTGCTGATTCGTCGGTGTTGTCTTTACGCTACCAGGTCTCTATACATCGACGCAATGGCGTTAAGAGTGCCTATGCTCACACCTGTGGTGGATCTCTCTTGGATGGGAGCACCGTGCTGACAGCGGCTCATTGTGTCTACAATCGGCATGAGGAGAATTTCATGGTTGTCGCTGGCACTGATCTGCACTCTGGCATGGATGGTGCTGTCGTGTCACGCGTGACAAAACTATTGCCACATGAGCTGTACAATGCAACGATTACGGATAATGATATTGCATTGATCTTTGTCTCGTCACCGTTTCCAGTGAACACCAATCGCAGGATCGGCACAATTGATGTGGCCAAGGAGCTGCCGCCTGTGGGAACTCTGGCTACCGTGTCCGGTTGGGGATTTACCAAAGAGGATGGTTTGCCATCGGCACGATTGCAACAGGTGCAGGTACCGGTGGTGGACAGCAAGGATTGCCAAGCTGCCTACGACTGGCGGCCCATCACGGAGGCAATGCTCTGCGCTGCCGCTCCAGGTGGAGGAAAGGAAGCTTGCAACGGTGATGCGGGTGGAGCACTTGTCGTTAACAACCAGGTCGTTGGCGTTGTCTCCTGGGCCGAGGGCTGTGCCCGTGAAGCCTATCCCGGCGTCTATGCCTCAGCGTGCCATTTCCACAGCTGGATTGCCGAGCAGCGAGCGGCTTACGCCAAAATGGAAACTGTTCAACGCACAGTGGCACAAAACTAAAAAAGTGTTAATCAGCTAATTATCGATTGCTGTTATCGATATCGATATACATAATTTAACTTAACGTTTCGTTCAAGAATTTCTTATAGATATATTTCCGTTTCTTAATAAATTATTAACAATGCTTGTCTAGATTATACCTGATCAGCATTAAAATACGATTGTTAGATTTTCAGCATATTTCATATATAGATTCTTATAATTATGATTTCTGTAATTATGATTTCTGTGCTGGATTTCAATAGATTAGAGTCACCGTGCGAACGCTTAGCTGTTTGGGTGCCATAAGAATAGAGCAGTACACATTTATTGCCACCTATTGAATGATCTTATCGTCGCTGACCGCCCCGTCGATAAGGTAGGTGACTTTACAATCCATCGAATTTTCAATTTTTATTTGGTCTTTTTTCAGTCTATTAGGTATTGTTGAAGATGGCACACGCGAATCTGTTGCTGCTCGGAGTGAGTTTGAGCCTTGTGATCGTTGCCCTGGCACATCCTCTGCAGGACGACTCCCCCAACGGACGCATTGTGGGCGGCTATGCGACAGATGTGATACATTTTCCATATCAGATATCGCTGCGTCGCAAGAAAATCACAGAACCCAAGAATCCCTATACTCATTCCTGTGGCGGATCCATCATTAATGAGAATTACATTCTGACGGCAGCGCATTGTGTTATTGCCAATGTGGCAAGTCAATATAAGGTTGTTGCCGGCACCAGTCAGCGTAACGGCATCGATGGCGTCATTGTTACCGTCTCCGAAATCATAATGCACGAGAAATACGAGCCATCAACATATGACAATGATGTTGCCCTGCTTGTCTTGGGTTCGCCGTTGCCATTGAATAACTTTACGATGAAGGCCATTGAGCTGGGTACCGAGGCCCCCAAGGATGGCGAGATGAGCACCATATCCGGCTGGGGTACCACCAGATCGGGAGGCGTTGCATCAGACCAGTTGCTCGCTGTCGATGTGCCTATTGTGGGCAATGATCAGTGTGACGAGGATTATGGCGGCGGTTCAATTACACCTGGCATGCTCTGTGCCGGTCTGCGTGGCGAGGGTGGCAAGGATGCATGTCAGGGTGATTCGGGTGGACCTCTAACCTGTGGTGGTAAGCTCCATGGCGTCGTTTCCTGGGGCAGATCGTGTGCTCTGCCCACACATCCCGGCGTCTATGCCAATGTCGCGCATTATATCGACTGGATACACGCCAAGATGGGCAACATCTAGGACTAGTTGCTAGTGTCGCCGTATCCAATAGGGTATATCAAATTCCATTTCAATCACATGTCTAAATAAATTTATTTTTGATTGGCGCCCATTTTCTTGGTATTTCTTTGTTATTTTGTTTTATAACTTGATTTAATTGCTTAAGGCCCTGATAAGTCAAATCTAGATTATGCTTTGTGCTTATAAGATTAACACAATTTTAGAAAAACCCAAATAATACATTAAGTATGCTACGGTTTTTTTTTAGGGCATTACTAATCTTAAGGTCTTTATTCCGACTCATATATAGCTGATAATGTCGAATCGTCATATTTCCTGGTTACGCTACACTTGTCTGGGCGATAGTTGTATTTGAAAAATTGTTAAATCAATTTCATATATATCTACACATAATATATAAAATAAGCTAAAAAATTGTAAAAACCTCATTAACTTCAAACGTAACCCAACGTAACCCTGAACGTAGCTATATAAACATATATTTCTTCACTTTCAACTCAATTCACACAGAGATCAGTGATTTTATTTTACTAAAATTCTTAGCCAACCCATAGATTCATAAAGATTTATAGATTTATTAATACGAAAGTGGAACAAGTTAAGTTAAAAATAGTAAAAAGCTCGTTAACGTAACGTAACACGGAAACGTAACTAGTCTCGTAGCGTAACGTAACGAAGCTGACAGCTCGATTTGCTTGTATTTGATATTAGCGGAGCGACGTTATCAGCTCGGACCCTGTACAGGAGACCCTATCTAGAGTGACGGCAATTAAGATAATCACCGGAATAAATGTTAAGACTGCAAAATGCCAGAGAGCACAGTACACAACACAAATTTGCTAATCAGTTCGATATGTGGCGATCGCTTGTCCACTTGCAAAACATGAGAATACTCGGTAAGGGTTTGACTTTGTTGCCGCCGCTGATGCTGTTGCTGCTGGCTGCGCTCGTTTGGCACACGGAAGCCCATCCGGAAGGCAGGATCATCAATGGTGCCCAGGTGGACATAGCACGGCATTCGTATTGCGTTTCAGTGCGCTACCGTCGGAGCAGCACATCGCCGTATATGCACGAGTGTGCCGGAGTGATTTACTCGGACCGGGGTATTGTCACGGCAGCCCAGTGTCTGGTTGATCTGACACAGGATACAAAACTCATTGTGGTTGCTGGTGCCAATACACGCAATGGCAGCGATGGTTTCGTCTATCCAGCCTCGCGGTGGATCCATCATCCGCAATATACACCCATCACGGTGGACTATGATATTGGTGTCATCATATTGGATACACCATTAGATTTGGCGCAGCACGGCTTGCGAAAGATTGAGTTGCGTCCGGAACGTCCGGCGACGGGTCGTGAGGCGATCGTCATCGGTTGGGGCTATCGCGAGGAATGGGGTCCCTCCAGCCCCAATCTGGAGCAGGCACGTGTGCCCATCGTTAGCTCGGACCAGTGCAATGGCATCTATGGTGCCGGTGAGGTGACAGAGCGCATGATCTGTGCCGGAGATGTAGCCCAAGGTGGCACCGATGCCTGCCAGGGCGATACGGGCGGTCCTCTGACCGTAGACGAACAACTTGTGGGTCTCGTCTCGTGGGGTCGCGGCTGTGGCCGGCAGGGCTATCCCTCGGTTTATACGTACGCCCCCAGCCTGAAGACGTGGATCGAGGATACTCTGAAATCCGCCGAAGCACTATAATATATAAATATATGCCTACGGCATGTGCTGATACGCGCTATCAACAATTGCTTTTAGGCGATATGTATTCAGACCTTGTTTTACCGATTTAATGCCCATTCAATAATAAAATAAACAATTTAGTAATTAACCCGCCGATTAGAGTGATGTAAATTAATGTAGCAACATATTCAACTATTGGCAACACAACCAAAATTAATTGAGATTTTAGAGAATTTGAAGCTTTTGAGAGTTGCTTAAATAATACATCCATCAATATAACAGCACTTATTAATTGAGATCTACATAACTTTCTCTGCAGATAGAAAAGCCAACGTATTTCTCCTCTCTCACCAATAGTTTGCTCTCTCTGTCTCTCTCTGCTTTCTTCAAAAGCTGCATGCTATGAAAATACCTAACGACAATCTAAGCCGTTGGATCTCAAAGCTTTTCTCTGCTTCACCAATTTTATGTTTGCTCTCAAAAGCTCCTCGATATGAACGCAGCAAGGCCAACATATTATTTCATAATCTAAGCGATCAGATAACGTGTTATTATTATTTTTCAATATCAACCATTGGCTAATTCATCAGTAAAACAATTAATCATAGATCTAGCCACAGGCGATTTATTGTATTTAGATAATGGCTATATACATATTCAGAATTCAGAGAAAATCAATGCTGCCCACTTTGGCGTTGGCATCGCGAGTCGCCACAATCCAGCTGTATAGTTCGGGAACCGAGGCATATACGCCCGGATATTTGGGACGAGCACAACCCGTGCCCCACGAGACAATGCCTAGCAGTTCATTGTTGAGGATCAGTGGACCACCGGAGTCACCCTGGCACGCATCCTTGCCACCTCCGTTAACACCAGCGCACAACATGCGGCTGGTTAGGGTAAAGGAGTAGGCGCTCTTGCATTTGGCATTCTCCACAACGTTGACTTCCACCTCCTGCAGATTGTTTGAGATGACACCACCTTCGCTGGTTGTGCCCCAGCCGGTTACAGTGACGACAGTATCATGCTCCGGACGCTCCTTAGCCAAAGCAATCGGTTGAACAGATTCATTGAAGACAAAATCACCATCGAGAATTAGGATTGTGACATCATAGTCATTGTTCAAGCTCCTGTATTTCTCGTGTATAATGAATTCACGTACACGCAACTCTTGACCAGTTGGCCAGATTGTTGAGGTGGTGCCAGCAATGATGGACAGATCTTCAACACCCTTGAGGGTATTCACACAATGGGCGGCGCTCACAATTATATTGGTGGCAATGATGGATCCGCCACATCTGTGGTTGCCGCGATATCGCATGGAAATCTGATGGGGATAGTGGGTTATGTCCGTTTCGGTACCACCCACAATGCGGCCATCGGGCATGGGTAGACCACCACTTTGGAAAGTGGTGCCCGCCAGCCCCAATCCCAGAATACTCAATCCGATCAAAAGGCGAAACATTTTCCCTTCAACTAAAGCTAAATTTCGTTGTATTTGGGTTTTTATACATAACTGACTTATCGTTAGTTTAATTGTTCAATCGGACAATTTAATGGCGATAATACCAGCGTTATAAATCTGTCTCAAATGGCGTTAACACTTATCTTATCCATATGGGAAATTTGAACTTGTAATCTGATCAGATTGCTTACGCTGCAAAGCTGGCTGTTATGTGAGTTATTGGACACACTTATCGATTTTGCGTCGATAACAAGAAATTGATTTTAACGGTTGCCTAATTTAAACCGAAATATTATCAATTCAAACTCAAACATTGAATTTACCATGCTTACAGTAGTCTCTCGGAAATAACAACTTCACATATTGGCATCATCTATTTGTGGGTAGTGAAAAGTTGGTAGGCAATTAACTTTTTTTTTAATAGATATAAGACGTAATTTCAAAAAACTTTTGGAAACTTTCAACTTCTATTTATAAAGAATGAAATGTAGATTAAAAAGTATAAAAAATGCTCTGTAATACTCAAAATAAAATACTTTATAACACTCCATAGTTATGAGCAGTGTATTTTATTTTGATCGAGTTCACTCCGAGCAGCTGTCAATTAAGCACTTGGGGTGCACCTATTTGAACAATGGCCAAGCACAAAAATATGATTCATCGATTATTGAAACAACTTAACAACAATTTAGCAATCAATTTAATGATTGGCCGAAAACCGATTCAAGAATTGGCTACCATATAGAATTACGATATAGTAGCGGGCCCCATATTTGTTTATATCGAAACATAAATTATTATATGGGAAACATAAAAATCATAGTAATTGTTTGGTCTTATCTCAGACTGGTGCCTTGGCACTCGCCAAAGACGATTTTAATCTACAGACATGTTTAAGTTTTAATGAAATTAGATTAAAGAAATCGCAGACGTGTGTCAATTCCAAATTATCAAAGTTCACTGAAAATGACTCAATGTAATTTTCTTATAATTATAGTAAGACTATTTGTGTGCGTAATAATGTATTTGTTAACTTGGGTCTAGTTTTTGCTTCCTTTTTTTACCTATATCGTAAAAAGACTTATCGAAGAGCTAATGGGTCTATGGTTTGATAATCGTTCAGAATTTTCTCTTTAGAAGCCGACCGACAGCAACTTATGTTTATAATGGATATAAAAAACAGAAAAGCATATAAACATTTATAATATCATGAAATTTAGCGTTAACGAAATCTAATAATATTCCTGAATTTCGACGCGATTTCGGGCTTTAACAGCGATAAGCACGAGACCCTATATAAGAGCCGTGGGACAACCGATTAATCTAACATAAGTACAATACTCGATTAAGCGATATGTCGTCGTCGTCGTATTTGGGAATCGTCGTTTTGGGTTTGCTCTCGCTGGTGGCCTACAGCAGTGGCGCCGCCATCAACGGTCGCATTGCCGGCGGAGAGGAGGCGGACATTGCCAGCTATCCGTATCAGGTGTCGGTGCGCCTGGAGACCTACATGTTACTGCACATCTGTGGGGGCAGCCTCTATGCGCCGCGAGTGGTGGTCACCGCTGCCCACTGCATCAAGGGACGCTATGCATCGTATATAAGGATTGTGGCCGGAAAGAATTCGATTGCGGATCTGGATGAACAGGGTGTTAAGGTGACGAAATTGATACCGCACAGTGGCTACAATAAGAAGACGCATGTGAATGATGTGGGCATGATTATCACCGTTACTCCCTTGATCTACTCGGATCTGGTGCAGCCGATCGCCCTGGCTGTGGATATGCCACGAGCGGGCACCCATGCCATGGTCAGTGGTTGGGGCAAGCGGACGGAACAGGATGAGGCACTGCCCGCCATGCTGCGTGCCGTCGAAGTGGAGATTATGGATACCAATACGTGCGGGGCTCAGTACATGACCAAGGATTACACCATCACCGAGGAGATGTTGTGTGCCGGCTTCTTGGAGGGTGGCAAGGATGCCTGCCAGGGTGATTCAGGTGGTCCACTGACTGTGGATGGTGTTCTGGTCGGCATTGTATCCTGGGGTGTGGGCTGTGCCCGTGAGGGCTTCCCTGGCGTGTACACCAGCGTGTTGCACCACAGCGAGTGGATTGAGGAGAAGGCGGAGCCTTATCTATAAAAAAAATACATATATATGTATGTATATTCAAATGAAAAGCGCAGCGAACAAAGTATGGCGATCAAATTAACTTAACATATATTTTAAAATAAACTTGTTTAACATTTAATTAAATAAAGTGAGCATTGATAAAACATAAGTTTCACTTGAGTAAAATTAAAATATTAACAGCCCTTTCATTTTTTGCGACCAGTTGGCAGCCCTTCACATGTAGGTATTTATTTGTGGTAGTTTTGGGTTTGGTATTTCTATACTATTGCCACGCGGTCACATCGTCTGTAAGAAAACTCGTGAAGTTTGTTACAAAAAGAAGGAAGAGATACAAAAATAAGAAATAGAAAAAAAGAAAAACATTTTAATAATTGCAGCAGTGCGTAAACAAGTAAAAATAAACAAATATGTCGATGTTCGGTGCGTTAATGGGCGACATCGATGATGATCTCGGATTCATGAAGTAAGTAAAGAAAAAAAACCTAAGACCTACAAAGTAGTTGTTGTTTTTGGGGCGTGGAAAATTTTTTTGCATTGAAAGTGTGAGGAAAAGTTGTGGCCCTTAAAGCGCAGATAGAAACGAGACAATTAATAATACTGCATGTGTGTTGTGTTGTTTTGTGCGGTTTTCACGGCTTTACGTGCACTTTGCTGACTTTTGTGCTCCGCTGGGCAAAGCAGAAAACGTACGTGGATGTGTGCGTGTGTGTGAGTGTATGTGTGTTTGTACATTTTACACAATACACACACAAAGCAGTTTTTCGTTGTGTGCTTGTGTGTGTGAGTGCGCAGCATGCCAGCGTAAAAAGCAGTAGGAAGAAAATAAGACGAAGACGAGGGCTCGTAATTAATCGATAATTTCGATTGCACGCTTGCGGCTGCTGTCAATCTAATAAATAATTAAGTTTTAGTTTTCCTTTTCGCTTTTTTTTTCTTGCAACCACAACGCATATGCATTGCGTGCCTTAAAGAAATTTATTTTTATTATTTATTGCTTTTTTAAATATTTTGATTCTTGCATGTGAACTATTTGATTTATTTATTTAGCTTTTGTTGCATGCAATCACATTGAAAAAGTGCATTGTTTTGCCAGTGTTACCATAGATATATATGTATAAAAACAGCTATGTGAAGGAAAACGGCTGTGGCAAATAATTTCATCAATTTAGCAAAGAGAGAAATGCTAGAAATTAGAATTTTCCAGAAGTCTGTATTCTAGTTATCGTTAATTTAACACTTTTAGATTTGAACATGAATTTCCTAATACGAAAACAAAGAAAAGCTGGCTACAAATTTAGTGTATGGGCTTAAGTTTCAGTGCTTTCAAGTTATCTTTAATCGTACAAAAAAAAAAAACAAAACAAAAAGCAATTCTAGACTTTCTTAGACTTTAGTTAAAGTTATGAAACGCCAAAGCAATTCTCACCGCAAAAAATCGAAAAGCAATTCCGGAACGACGAAAGAGACAACAAAGTTCGTTTTGAATATATTTCAAGTCGAAATAAACTAAACTAAAGATTCCATTAACTAAATTCACAGCAACCACATGAACCATCACATGAATGCAATGAATATGCAGATGCGTTCGATGAATCGCTTGATGAACAGCTTTATGCCGGATCCGTTCAATATGCTGGCTCCGTCGCCATTCGATGCCGGCTTCCAGCAGGGAGCGTTGATGGATCGCAGCCAACAGGCGATGGCTCCCATGGGCGGTGGCTTGTTTGGCTTCCCAGCCATGCCTAATTTTAATCGTTTGCTTAATGCCGGTGCGTATAATTCATTTAAATATATACACAACTGGACAGTAAAATAGGTGTGAAGACAACACAACTTGGTGGCAAGCATCACGCTTGACTGTTTTTTTTAGTTTTAGTTTTTCCTCATCATCAAATTTGCTGGAACTTTACAGGATTTTCTACTAGCTAACTTTGGACTCAGTAATCGACGTTTTTTGATGACTCAAAATGATCGCTTTTAGCCAATAACACCAAATGATTATCGGTTACTGATACGCGCCTTGTAATGTTTTTTTTCTGACTTGAGAGCATAGTAAGAAGTTCTGAGACCTTCCCATTGTTAATTTGTCACTTGATCTTAGAGCTTATACTAAATTCTATGCTCAGCTCTGTAACGATGTCCTTGGCCCATTTAATATTGTTCGATAGCTCACTTAAGCCTTAATTCTAATTAAAGTCTAACCTTTTGCATAGAAAATCAATAAATAATGAAATTAAAGTTTTCTTAATTTTATGTAACTCGCATCTATTTCACTGTCCACCTCAAGATGCATTTTTAAGAAAGATAATAATATTCTGATTACTGCAGACATTGGCGCCAATAATGGTGCTTCATTTTGCCAAAGCACTGTGATGACCATGTCCTCGGGTCCCGACGGTCGTCCACAGATATATCAGGCCAGCTCGAGCACCAAGACGGGTCCTGGTGGCGTGCTTGAGACACGCAAAACCGTACAGGATTCGCGTACGGGCATGAAAAAGATGGCCATTGGTCATCATATTGGCGAACGGGCCCACATCATTGAGAAGGAGCAGGATTTGCGCTCCGGCCAGCTGGAGGAGCGTCAGGAGTTTATCAATCTGGATGAGGAGGAGGCAGAGCAATTTGATCGCGAATTCACCACACGTGCCACACGTGGTATTATGCCACATGGCAACGGTGGAATGCAGGCTATCACGGCTGGTCCGGCTGCTAACAATTCGACGCTGACCATTGAGCCGTTAGATGACGACGACGATGATGATGATTGTGTGATCCAGGAGCCAACACGCTCCGCCGGCCGTCAATTGCCCGCTCTGCCAGCGACGCCAACAGCACCGCATACCAGGTGAGTCCAACTGATAGTTGAAGGATCAATCGATATCCTTGCAAGTCGCTTACAGGTGTTAAAGTGGTGCCTATCAGTCGCCTAAGATTCTGATTCTGATTCTTTGTTAACCATTTGTTGTTTTCCACATGCGACACTTGACTCGAGAGCTTTTGGCGTTTTCGAACACTGTAACTATTAACATATGCCTTGTGTCACTGTTAAGGTTAACAGCTGTGTCTGCTTAACACGGCTTAAACATGTTAGTCAAAATTCGACTGTTACTTGTAGCTGCCCTTAGAACTACGTTTAAGTTTCCTAATTTATTTAACAATGTCAATTATAAAATATATTTAACAACTCTAGTATAATAAACATAATATGATTAAGGCATCTAAATTTATAAATTTGTTTAACAGAGCTTACCTTACTTGTTGTTTAACAGAGCATACAGCTGTTAGTAACAGCGCGCTGCACACTAACATTTGCATAACATAAGCTTGGCAGCAACACAAGGCATATTCCTTTCCCCCCAACACAAATCACGCCCTTACACCATAGCAGAGTTAGGCTGTTCCCTTTTTTGTACTACATTTTTTTGTGTGTAACAATGCCCGCTAAATTTAAACGTTTGTATTTACTTGCAGATACAATAATTACTAAATCAAGCAATGTACATACAGTATATATTTTACTATCTACATACATATATATATATATATACAAATGAATCTCTATATCAGAGTCCAAGAAACCTAACATCATATATATGTATATAAATATCTATAAATATGTATTGAACTTAAATTTCTGCTTTTACATTCCTCAACTACGTTAAAAATACAAATACTAAAAGATAAATCAAAAAAGAGAACAATTCTTGAGGTAGGCGGCAAGCAATTTGTTTATTGTTAAATATGCTCTCTGATTTTCAAATATATATATATATTTTTTGTTTCGAATTGCTTTTATAAGTTTTCAAGTATTTATTTCTTGAATCACTTCATCCATTTAACATACGTTTCGTAAATGAAGACCCAAAACACGCGTTACGTTAACGGATTGCGCTACGCTATGAAAAACTGCTACTGACCCCAAAAAACGTAACACTTAAGTGCTTAAGAGTTCCTAAAAAAAGACATAACATACGTTCCACCACCACTCCACACCCCCCTCCCCCCCAAAATGTGTTTTGTTGTAATCTGTTTTACATTTTCTTCGAATCGATTCCATACGACGACAACAACAACAACAGCGACACTGCAGCAGCAGCAACAACGTCGCCCCGCCGCGTCGCCGCAACAACAACAGCAGCAGCAGCGAATTCGCCTCCTGTCTACGACCTAACAAACAACAACAACAATCATTACGTCAATGCTTCATCATCGCGTCGTGCGTATTTACGCAATGGTCAGCATTTGGCCACGCCCCGTCGCCCACTACGTACGCCGTCATCGTCACCGCTGGCCACCGTTTCCAGTGTTAGTCACAGCATTGCCGCAACGCCAAGGTTTGTTCGCATAAGCAAAACAAGACTACAACAACAACAACTACAACAAAAACGACAACAACAACAACAGCAATAACAACAACAATAACCCCCCACAAAAATAGGCCTCTGAGACTAGCCTAAAAATCGTTTAAAAAACCCATAAACGCTTACCCTCTGTTAACAGAAAGTTCACTTTACGTTACGTTGCGTTACGTTGCGTTATTTGACGTGTCAAGTTCGACGTAAATTCCAGAAATGAACTGCGTTATTGGACTTCTTCACAATGTTATGTTATTTGGCATTTTCCCCGCTAAAGCTAAAATAGTCGTTACACACTATATATATATAATAAACATATTTAATGTATATATGTTTTTTTTTAAAATTGTATAACTTAATTAACAAGTTCTCGCTCTATTTCTCTCTCCTCTCTCTCTCACTCTCTACCATAATATATATATTTCGATTCTAATGCAGAGATTGGCGTTTGTATAATTCACGTTTCTATCGCAAGTAGAAACACAGATAAAAGAAATCAAAAAAAAACTATAATCAATATAAACTACTACTATATATAAACATAAATATATATATATACACATTACGACGTAATATAGAACAACGATCAGCGACACGCTACGTTAACGATAACGTTAGCGACTACGTTAACCCCATCCACCTACTAACAACCAAAGCAACCAACCAATCAGCAAAAGTCACACGGCATTTTTTACGACGAGCCACAAAATCATCGCTGCGACTGCCTCGCATCATACGTCACACGTAACGCTGCGTTACGTGCCACATGTTACGTGTAAGCCTCCGCCACACACGCACACAACAACAACAATCAGCTATGTACATAAAATCTACTACTAATACACATAAGCAACCACACACACACACACAAACACACATCTCTACGTAGAGCATCTCAACGAATAAGGCGACGTCACACGTAATCAGCATGTTTGCGTATTACGTAAGCCATTCCCCCCGCCGCGTTGTTGTTGGTCTCTTATATGAATTTTTTTTTATTGACATTTGTTGACAAATTCCATTACGTTTTATGTTTTAATTGCGCATTGAAATCATCGTTACGTTACACGTTACACTACGCTACGCCTAATTGGTCAACGATACTCATCTACTTACCACGTGACACACTACTATCTACGTAAACTATGCTGACAACCAATTCCCAAACCAAAAAAAGAAAAAACCAACAAACGACGCTTATCAAAATTCTAACGCTGTTGCTGCTGCTACTGCGCCGCTGCTGTTGTCTTACGTTGGGACTGCAACAACAACATATATTAACTACTGCGTACCTTTTCACCTCACGTAACGGTGCCCGCTCGTCTACCCCGCCACAACCCAACCCCTCGCTCATCCAGCTTAAGCCTGTTTGCTCATTAAAAAGCTCTCTCTCTCTCGCACTACCACTCTCTCATTTTGAATAACACACATTTCGCCTCGCATCGCTCACCATTTTTATGAAAAAATTTACTTTCGAATTGGAATTACTCTCTTTCTCTCTCTTTTACGTTGTCATCTTATTTTGTTACGTATTGTTGTGCCCTTACGTCCTTACGTATTGTTGAATTGGATTCCAAATGGAAATTAATATGTTATTCTCTTTGTTACAAACACACAGCATACATCCACATCCCTATGCGGCAAATCATGCAGCCGCTCGTCGCCAGCAGCGTCGGAAGCATCATCACCAGCAATCCAATTCCAACTCCAGTTCCAATGGAGGTGAGGAAGCGAATGAGCTACGCCTCAAATCGGCCAAGCGAAACAAGCCTCAATAATCGGATATGGGGAAATTAAACACACACACACACATACCTAGATACCCACCACACACACATACATACACATATGTAGACAGTTATAATTTAGCAGCCGCCCCCAATTGCAAAGCCACCACACTACTAGTACGTTTATCGATAAACGATTACAATGCTTAATAACATAACAACAACATAATGACAGAAATGTATATGCAGTTTCGCGTGCTTCTCCACGAATTGAAAATGACAAAATATTTGATGTGGTTTTTCGCACGTAAATCTGCCAAACAAAAAAAGAAACCAATCTATATCAATAAAGTTTTTTTTTTTTACATTTCAAGCAACTGTTGACACACACACACACACACTCACTCAGACACACACTTAAAACTGTTAATGCAAATTTTTAGTTGTATTAAAGATTAAAGAAACTATTGAAAGCACTAAGCTTAAGTTTTGCATATAAAATATTCAACGAGAATTTAGTTTGTTTTTCGAAATAAGTAAGCTTTACATTTTGCAGCGACAAATTTGAAAAAAGAACGGAAACTAAACTATAAAATCCCAAATATGCATCTGTAATTAATTATAAGGCAATGAGCGTAAATGTTAATGTGAATTTAATTAAACGAAAATATACATTACAAACACGTAGTCAAGTTATTTAGTCAGTTATTTATTACTGGAACTAACCCCCCCTCCCCACCCCCCTAAATACGACTCCAAAATGACTAATTAGTCAATCATTTCCATTTGGGTCTCTTCGGATTCGCGCCAATTGCGTTGCACCATTTCCACCAGCTGCTTCCAGAAGAGAGTGCGCCGCACATAATTCCCCAGACAGACGATGATGAATCCCCAGGAGAGGAATAGATACAAATCGGTTTTGTGACCCGGCTCCGTTGGTACCGGCCCGTTTGCCAAATTCGGTTGAATAAGATGAAAATCAATCGGTCGAATATTCGTGTGTCGCGTGATGAATGTCACCACATTGTCGTCTCCATCGTATTTGATCAGCGGTCTGCCCTGATGGAAGATCATCAGCGTTGGTAGCGAAATGATGCCAAACTCGGCATTGAATCGGGTAAATTGCGATGCATCAATGTAGCCAATGGGCAGCGTGGGAAACATATGTGGCAACAAATTCACAAGCTTTGCTACCCGAGCACACGACAAACTGAACGGTGTGCAAAAGTACATGACGACACAGCTACCGGCTTCGTGGCGTTTGGTGGCATTCCCAATGGGTTTGAGCAGCGTTAGAATCTCCTTGGCTGTTTTCGGTATCAGCACGCCTGGATGTACATCGCTATCGTTGCCAGCTTGCGACTGATTGCGTTGGAGGCATTTCAACAATATCGGTGGGCGACGCTGTTGTGGCGCCTCCGACAAATGGGCAATGTGCTCATCGTCCGGCACACACGTGTGACGATCGCGCATCAGCGCGTACGACTGGAAGCTGTAGTCGCATTGGCCGCGCGACAAGCTGCCCGTTGCTGGCGTCGTCGTCCCATTCATGCTAAGATATAGGTCAAAGTATTGCAGCGCAGCCAGCATGCCAGTAATGTCCCCGTGCGCTGTTGCCGCACATATCCCTGTTAAGCCACACCTCTTTTAGAGCAATGCGAAATGTGTATATTTGTTAAAACTCACCCAGTACCACTAATGTTATTAATTTTGTATTTGCGTGCATTTTCAGCTGTTTTGTTTTTTTGCGACAATGTGACCGAATGTACGCAGCTGTGAAATACAGAAAGGCAAAAGATACTAAGTTTTCTGGCTTGTTAAAAATACCAAATGTCAAGTTTATAAAACAATGGCAATAACAGCAAAATTAAATACCTAATTTGTTTGCTGCCTTACAACAGCTGACTGCTGTTAGCATTTTAAGTCTTACATTTATTTCATAGACTTAATATAGTGAGTGCCAAAATGTATGTGCCCGCAATTTGATGTGTTGTTATTGCCCTTTAATTCCCCGACTGACAATGCAGTCATTGTTGCACTTATGCAGGGCCATAAGCAAGCGCATAGCCAACTGTCGACACAAGGATAAACCGTTACTCTGCTTACATTATGTGAGCGGCGCTTGCAAAATACCCAAACCAAATGAACAGCACTGTAAGCTAACTGCTACAAAATAATTAAAGAGAGTTGCAGGTGAAAAAGAAACGTGTTTACTTTCATGTGCAATTAGTGCATATTTATATATTATATTATATATTATATAGTCTATGTACGGGTATAACAAAGTCAAGTTCAGACTTGGTTGTTGCTGCTGGTGCTGCTCCATATTTTATTTTCCCTTTTGCCATTTTTAAAACCGGCAACATCAATTTATCATGCTGAAGTGGTGTCCATATAAGCGGAAGCTGTACAACAACAAGCTGCCTGCTACGGGCAACAGCAGCAACAACAACAACAGCAACAACAGCAGCAAGAGTTAACATAAGAGGGAGTTCCGGGGGGTGTCACAACTATTTTCAACATTGTGCACACATTTCATTCATTGAGTGTGCAGCATGTTGAGCATATTTACAACTACTTACAACAGACGCAGACGACGCTGTTAAAAAGGGGCACTTTATGCGCACAAAAAGGGGGCACTTTTATTTGATTTTATTCCTGTTCTTGGTTTTATGTTTATATATATTCGATTTTATGACGAGTGCAAAATGCGTTCATAATTATGCAGTTATTGTATGGAGAGTAAATCAAATAAATTTCAATTGAATTCTCTTTTATATTTTTGCCATTTTTGCCTGCGAATGCTTCAAGTTATTTACAACTTCAAATAAAGTTGGTGGGCGGCCAAAACGCCAAGAATTTTGTCCTCTCTGACTTTTCTCGAGCGGAGCAGTGGAAGGAGGAAGAGTTGTCGAACTTTTTGCCAGCATTCGATATGTGACGACAGCAACAACAACAAGGAAAGCTCTCGATGCGCTTTTCTTCGCAATTGATAAAGATAAGACCAAGTAGAACTTGATTGCTTTCTCTCTCTCTCTCCCTCTCTCTCTCTCGCTCTCCCTCTCCCTCTCTCTCTCTCACTCTGAAACTTTTGGCCAACCTTTGCGGTCGCTCTTAAGTTGGGTTTGCCTAGCATTTTGTGACAATTTATTTTCTATGCTTTGGCGTTTTGCTTTCAACAAATCGAAAAACTATTAAATTGGGCTGTGAGCCAATATAAAAAAAACAGCACCATCAAAAATAAGGAAGAAGAAGAAGTAGGAATTGCCAGCATGAAAAGTCGGTGCTTTTTATACACTAACCAAAATGATGTAATTAAATTGAGCATATATAAATTTTATTAAAGCGGAAAGTAGTTTATTTGTATTTCAAGGTTTTTTTTCTTTAAAAAAAGTATATATATATGTAAATTAAATTTAATTGAAAGCCTCAGCTAAAAGCTCAACACTTGCAAATCGCATTTAAGAATGGCAGTTTTGTGTGCTGCTCAACACTGGCAACGCTTTTGGAAGCCGCGGTTGACTCCAGTCAAGTCACGCGATTGTGGCCAGGCCTTGACACATTTGATATCCCAGCAACTTTTCACCTTTTGCACGGCGTTGACAGGCCGTCGAGGACGCCGAGGACATCTGCTTAATTGGACGTGGATGCGGCATCCGGCAGTTGCAGTAGCAGCAGCAGTTGCAGCTGAGTTGCCGATAAGATCTCTAAACAGCGAGACGAAGACCTCAATTGATGCAGCACCTATGTGGCATGCAACATGCTTTTGTGGCAACTATGCAAACAGACATTAGACACCAACGACTATCTTTTTGTCGATCTGTAAATAAAAAAAGATACATTGAAAAGAGTTGCGTTTATTTTCTCACATTGGTCTGGCAACGCTCTCACACTAAACTAATTAAAAAGTTTTCGCTTCCCTCTCTACATCTTCCTCTTCCTCTCTCTCTATCTTTTTCTTTCTCTATGTGGTCCATATGGCAATGTGTTCTCTTGAGTACCGTTAGCAGCGGCATAAATTACGCATTGAAATCACGTAAATGTTGGCAAATTTAATCAGTCTGGCATCGCACACAGTTCGCCTGGCTACTAAGCAAAAATTAAATTTACCAACATAACCAAATAAAATATAAAAAAAAAAAAATAAAAAACGGAAGACACCAAATCCGTACTAAAAAGAGCAATAATAAAAAATAGAAAAACAGGCAACAAAAAATGTCAGTGTCAACGGTACAAAAAATTTGCACACAGCTACGTGACTTCAATTTCTCACTCAACCTCAACACACACACAAACACACACACACACAGCCGCATTCACACATATACACACCGTTCCGAGAGGTGTATGAGTGTATTAGTGTGTTGTGCTTTTTTTGTGGCTATTTCTTTTTTTCTTATTTTGGGGATTGTTGCTTGGCACTGCACAAGTTTTAATCCTTTGCACTTTTGTCAATGTCAAACTGTGGAAATCCCCACCCACTCTCTTCCCTCTACCCCTCCCAATGGACAACAAACAAGCAGAGAAAAACCGATAAAAACAGGAAAGATACCAAATAGAAAGGAACTCAATGTTTATATATCCCCTAACCAATAGCCTGATTCCTAATTGATCAAGCTGATTTAAAATGAAATATTTGTGTTTTATAGTTGCTTATACAACAGATTATTTTTCCGTATTACGACTAGTTTCTCTATCAAATTTGTAATGAAGTTTTTTTTTTACCTTTTCTTTTGTTAAAAAACAGTAAAGGAACTCAATGTTTATCTGATTCCTAATTGATCAGCTTGGCCTATAGCTGAATAATTCGGTTTTATGGTTGCTCCTACAAATTAAATGAATATTTTCTGTTATACGGTTTGTTTCAGAATAATTATCTTTTATGGTTGCTTTATTAAAAAGAGGCATTTTTTCCCGATATTTATTTTATAGAGTATTTAATAGAGAAGTATATATATGTACATCAAAGATTGTGTTGCAAACTTGCCAATATGTGTGTGTATGTGTCAAACGAACCTTTGGAGTGTGGCACGAACAAAGCTTGCGCCACATGCTCGTTTCAAATAGTTTGTCGCCACAATGACATTTCAGTTTGTCCTAAAAAAAAAAACCAAAAACAAAATAAATGGGGTAGCCAATAAAATTAATTGATTTTGAGGTTTTCCATTTGCCGTGTGCCGAGCAATTTTGATTTTTAGCCCTGACAGTTGACCGCATTTGACAGACACCAAGGGAGTTGGAGTGGTGCATGTTGAGCACCAGGAGTGGGGGCGGTGGGGGGTGGTAAGGGGGAGCTGAGGTGGCTTAAATGTGAATTGCTTTTCCAAAATTGATCTGCCTTAAAGCCTGTGACAACATTTCGTAAATTTTTTGCATTTTTTTTTGTGGCTGTTTATCCAACTTTATTGAGAGATGTTCAGAGTTCTTCTTCTTCCTCTCAGCATATTTTTAGCCACTTTTATAGATGGGGCGATGAGTCACGATTGTGACGGGCAGCGAATAAGTGTCAATTTGATACAGGACATGCCCCCAGCTGCCCCTTCCTCCACCACCTGCCACCACCTACCTCATCCCTCCTTCCTTAGCCACCGTCATCCACTTGCCACAAGTTGATTTCTACGCCGCTCGCATTATCAATTATGCGTTAGCATTCCGTGTTCCCCTTGCCCCCTGGTCTCCTTGTCCGCCTGTCTTTTTGTCGCCGTGTCCCTGTCCGAGTCCTGTAAACTTGGCAATTTATTTGCACCGGAAACTCAACATAAATCAAACTAATTTCTCCAGGGATTTTTGAACAAGTTTCGACGTGTCGCTCGACTGCGGCTCCTGTCTTACTCTGTGTGTGTGTGTGTAAGTGTGTGTGTGTGTGTATAATTGTGTGTGTTGTTGTTGGGCACGTGTTTTGGGGCATAGCAAATTGAATTTGTCGCGCCATGTTGCATAATTTGTGGCCCATTGTGCGTCTAATTGGCCAAAATGTAAGCGACCAACAAGGAGCGACTCCTTTTGAGCTCTTCTTGACATTTCCCAATGCATTTCTTAGCTGAAAACGTTATTTATGCCATGCGTCTACTTCTTTTAGACCAGTCTAGACTCGGATCTGTTGCAAATTGACAATTAAGGGGCTCTCTGTTATTATTTTTTAAATCCACCCTGTGCATATTAAAAGTGGGTAGTAGAAAATGTTCAAATGTTCCCAAGTGGTTTTTATCGATACGAAAAAGGAATAAATTAACAGATTTTTGGGAGAGCTTTTTGATCGCAAGCTTAATCACATAACAAGCCTGGCAGTTATGAGTGCTCTTTATTTGAGCAACCGTTGAGTTCGCACTTTGAGTTTATTTTGGATTGCAGAGCTGTAAGCCGTGGATCACCAGTTGAGCTTTAAGCTTCGCTGAGTGGTGTTATTTCTAAGAGGGAGAATTATAAGTGGGAGCTTGAGAGATAACTCAACAGCTCACAACATTAGTGAAAGCTGCTGTGGATCCCCTGGCATTAGTTTCGCAGGCTGCCGCTAGGGAGCGACTAAGCAGAGAGTGAGCCATAAAGACAAGTTAAAAGAGCAGCACGCTCTCAGCACAGGCGTTCTATAGAATGATAGAGCGAAGTGTGGGAGATAATTTAAGATTCCTCGATCCTCCCACATTAGTTTTGCTCCCTGCCGCTAGATGGCTCATATGTTGAGTGCGTATCATATAGTTAGTGTCTGTTTTCATCACTAGAGAGCGCTTATGGCGAGTGCTTCTCATGTGGATAGTCTGAGCGTGGGACTTAATCAATGTGTCTTCGGAGTGTTCTGTTCCTAAAAGCTCAGAGTGCGTCTGCCAAGTTAATGCAGACGGCAGCTGAATGAGTGCACTTAGGCTGAGAACACTCGCCTCGCTGTTCGATTGTGCTTCTGCCCAAGCAAAGCTCAGCTTGATCGACATTACGTAATTACGCATGTGGATTCTGTTTTCTTTGTTCTCCTTCTTCTACTCATAACTGTAAAATGGTTCAGGAGCGAAACAAATGCGAAATAAGCTAAGTGAATTTTCTAACATGTATTGCTTAAAAGCTAAAAGCATTGTTCTAACATAAAAAGCACATATTAAATGTTAACTTAAATGGAATCTAGAAATATGTGCACCTTAGGCAAAGTTCGAGACAGAACATCGTATATAGTAAATTTGTGTGTGTGTGTGTGGGTTTGTGTGCGTGTGTGTGTGTGTGTGTGTGTGTGCAGCTGCTTGTTGTACAGCTTTTTGTAATTTTCGAAAACAATTTCCTCATCAGCAGCAGAGATAGCAGGTGGGGGCAGGTGAAATAAGTGCAACCACATCGTCAACATCGTCGTCTTGTCGCCTGTTTTGGTTTCAATGCTCGCGGCGCAATTTGCGTGCTAACCACGCTTTTCCCTTAACTACACCCCCCTCCCCACTCTATGTAGTAGTTATCTGCTGGGAGTGAAACCACCTGCCGTTTGTTGCCAAATTGAAAATGTTGAAAAGATGGCAAAAGTTGCAACACAACGTTTTCCTCCCTGTTTTTGGCTAATGATGTTGAGCTAATAAATGCAGCTTGCAGCAGCAAAAGCCGCCACAAAATTGGTTCATCGCAAAATATTTGCATAATGATTAAAAAGCAAAAGTTGCTGAGAAACTGGTACAAGAACTAGTTTTTTTTCTCTCTTTTTTCCAATGGATTTAAGCTGAATGCAAAAATTTCCAAAATGTATGCATTAAAATATGCTTTTAATCCTTTTAAGTACATATTTAAGTTTAAGCAGCATCATTTTCGTACTCTCTCTGAATTATATATTTCTATAGCTCTAAAGCGCTGTCAAACCGTTTTCAGTTAATTTAAAAAGGGTCATTTTTGAGATGTGAAAAGCTTGACATAAATTTAAGCGTAATATTTAAAGGAAGAACTTAATTTAAGTGGTTGAAAGTGGTTGCTGAATTCTCATCTGTATCAAATTGGTTAATGCTAAAGAAGCAAAGCAAAGATTTGATTTTAAATTGTATTTAAATATTTTGCACATTTCGATGCTGCTCAAGTGTGGCACGCGTTAAACTGACCACAGACAGACACTTGAGCACGGCGCATTGGGCATGCCTAATTAAATATTTTGATTACTTTGCGATTAATTGAAGGACACGCCTCCTCAACACCACCCAGTCCTTTCCACTTTTGCATAGAATTTGCAGTGCATAATAAATGTCGAAATGAAATTGCGCGTGAAACAATGCATTTCCGGTTTGTACACATGCCACTTCGCTGCCCCCTCCCCGCCATGCTGCATGCCACCTCAAACATTCACATTGACATTTGCGTTGCTTCCGTTGCAACTGTATTTTTTTCGCGCGCCAACTTTGCTAGCGATTCACACGCCCAACTGTTGGACGGGGAGGGGGTGGGGCAAGGGAGGGGTGTTGCAAGTCCTGCCTAGCATTGGAAACTGTTGAAACGGTTGGCTGCTTTATGTTGTCATTCCATTAATTATCGTTCGTTATTTCAACTTTTAGCATAGAGCCCAGCTTTTTCTCTTCATTTATGTTTTTTATATTCTCCCCTTTTCTGTTTTTTTTATTGTTTCTGTTTTTTCTGCTTTTTCTGTTATTTTTTGTTGTCATTGTGCGCCGTCTGCACTTTACAAATACTTCATAACATTTGACAAGCTTTTCCTTTAGTCTCATTTTTTGTTTTTTACTGTTTTGAGTCTTTTATTTCATTTAAGCTGTTTTTTTTTTGGTTGGAGGGTATTTTATTTTTGTGTGGTGCCAACGCCTTTTGTTTGCACATTAAATGGCGTCGCTGGTGTTGGCCATCTGTATTGTGTGTGTGTGTGTGTGTGTGTGTGTCGGTGGTCTGGGTAATGAATTACTAGCCACATGGTTTTTGCGCGCTCCAACCGTTGTTCGCTGCAACAATGACATTGCAATTTTTAGCCAACGCCAGCAATGTCAGGGGCATTAAGTGAGAGCGACGAGGAGCGGGGTGGGTGGTAAGGGGTCGGTCTGGCGCCTAGAGGCAGGCGTCATAGGCAGGCGAGAAATTATGCGGCTTTAATTGCTCACAAATTGTTATACAGCCTGACACAAGTAATTTTAAAGTGTTGCAAACGTTTTTAAACAATATTCTAGGAATCGATTATGAGTTATCGATATATATTTTACTATTGCATTGATTATATCTGTGCAAAGTAATAAATATAAGATCAATCATTGGTAGACGTTTTGGGTGCTTGTAAGCCGATTAAAATTCAGAACCGGAAGCGGAACTGCACTTTTAGTTATATAACGCATCGATATTATGAGTCCATGTGAATATAATGTGGCACCAACTTATAACATTTAGTGCAAGCTTTAAATTTAATCGATTACATTATCAGTTATCGATTTGCAAATTACCGCCCCTTTGTAATCATCAAAGTCCCCCGAAAATCGACCTTAAAGGAATATCATTCAGAAGACTGCAGTTTCTTGTTATTTTTAAATCATTTTGTAATATATAGAAACAAAATTTCTTTAAATTTTCTCTTTTCTCTACTTATCAATTAAAACTCGCTTCTAAAGTGGAAAATTTGTGAAGAACATTTAAGCAGACAACGCACAATTTTTCATCGATTTGTTTTTAGAAGTTGTTGAGCATCGATTGAATGTTTTTATTTCTTGCTGCCATTAGTCTATTGCTACAAGCTACAAGCTGTGGGCGGTGCCACGCCTACTAATTGGAGGGCGGGGTGTGCAATAAATCATGCTGCTGTACCTATTGAGGCAAGCAACACACACACACACACACACACACATACACATCCAGCTACTTTGATTCATTGTAGAAATGGGAAAGAGGAAGCATCAACCGGATGATAAATAATAAGCAACAAAGGCTGACAGCAACAATCACAGTTGCCTCTATTGGGATGTCTACATTTTGTAGCAACAAGCAACAACCAACAAAAAAAAACAAATTAACAATCATATAGGGGTGGGGCCAGTGGACCTGGGGAGCAGGGGAGCAGGCAGCGGGGTCATGTGGCAGGTTTGTATTAGTTTGACCTGTGACTTAACCTTTTCATTTATCAACGCATTTTGATCGGCAGACAAAAGTCTAATACATTAATTTTATTTGCCCATTTCAAATTGAGGACATTTCCTCTGACAAGAGGGGGCATGTACTCCTCTTCCGGCAACTCGCACCTCATCTATGGGCATGGTTTCTTCGTGTGCACAGTTGGCATTTATCGTGAATCGAGTTGAGTGACACTTTTTGTATCGCAACAGAATTCAATTTGTTTTATTGATAACACACACAATGAGTGGCAAACACAATACAGTAATAACAACATACAGTGAACACATGCTTGGGGCACGAATTATATGATTCTTTGATGTGCTTCCCTTTTCAAGCAAGAATTCAATGCGATTCTAAATAAAGAATTTGTTTAGCTTGTAAATAATTTGCTGTTGATTTTGTACAAAATTATATATATTATTGTCCATGGATTATATTAGATGAAATTTCTCTTATCTTCAAGAGAATAATAATGTTCAAAACTCATTTATCGAATGGATTTTATACTATACAAACGCTATACAAAAAAGTAATTTTCCATTAAGATTTTCATAAAAGGTTTAATTTTTAAGAGAAGCTTAAAAGTAAAGGAAAAACTAACATTTTTAAATAAAATGTACGCTGAAATTAAGCAAAGAAAAGAATGGGGAAAAATCCAAACCCAAATTCCAAATTCCAGTTCACATACAGAATATACCTTTTTTGCTTAGTGTACAACAAAGTTCTTAAAAGTCTTGAGATATACACACAAAAAAAGAAGAGAAGAAGAAAACACACAAGATTCTTATTGGCCTTATCGAATTGTGGTCAGCGCCACATTTATCACAGTGGCTCTGAGAATTTATGGGCATCTTAGGAATTTTCATTTATTAGCCCGTCAGAGGACTGACTACGTACATAGCTGTAAGGTATATATATATATATGCTATATATATATATAATATGTATGTGAATAGTTGTATGTTTGAGTGTGGTTGTGGAATATACGCTAATTGTTTGCACAACTCATGCAATTTTGCTTAATTTGTTTGCCTTTGCTGCAAAGCACGCTAAAAGAGACCTAAAGCAACATTTTTTGTAATTTCGTTGCAATATTAAACAGTTAAAGGATTTTCAGTTGGCAACAACGATTGCAACCGTTGTGTGTGGCAAGTGAATGGAGAGATGCTGGTGCTACCCCTGCCACTGTTGTTTCTGTTGCCGACGGCCAGTCACGTTGTGCGTCCTGCATTCTGTGAGCTGCTCCCTGCTCCTGCGCCTGCTCATGCTCCGACTCCGTCTCCTGCTGCTCCGTATTTTAGCTGCCTGTCAGCATTTTGTCTGACCGCCCGCCCCGCGCCCACCACTTTTCCCACCTCACTTCTAAACGTAGCCACAGACATTTGAAGAGCTGACTGTGGCTCCGGCTCCGGATGATGGTGGTGGCGGTGGTGGTGCTGCCACTGCTCCTAGATGCTACCTCAAATTGTTGGACCAACACACAAAGTTTATTTAATTTTTGTACACTGCGATCTCCGCTAACCTCTCTCTTCCCTCTTCCCTCTCCCCTCTCTCTCTCTCTCTCTCTCACTCTCTCTCTCTCTGTTTCCCTACGTGCCCCTTTCTACGTGCCCCTTTTTGACTTTGTTGATTAAAACAAATTGCGCGCTGTTTCAAGTGCGGCAGACGTCCGTCCGTCTGTCCGTCGGTCCAACAAAGCAAAGCCAAGTCAAGCTAGTGGCTGGGCTCCATCTTCAGTGAAGGATTCCTTTGGACCGCATCTTCTGGCTATGCGGGTTGGTGTCTCCAGACGCTTCGTCTGGGTGTCAGGATTAAATTGGTTTTATTAGACAACTAGTCGGATTGACTGAGCGCTGCTGCTGCGGCTGCTGCTTAATTTTGATAGTTGTCAAAATAGCTTTTTAATACCATTTAACAATTTGTAGAGCGGGCTTTGAGTTGATTATAAAGACAAAAAGTTTACTTCATTCCATAACTTTAAAAATTAATTAAATCTTAGAGCACTTTTGCATTTTTTGTATTTTGATTTAGGCAAACAAAAACTTAGCTTCATTTAAAGATTAAGTAGGAGTCAATTAAAGAAAAGCAAATAGTTTTAATAACCAAAGTTCCTTTTTTGTTTTGAGCTGCTGTTTTTATTATTTATATGCGTAAAAATATTTATTTTTCTATTTAACTTCAATTTTTTTTATTATGTGGCATTTATGAAAGGCTCACTTATAACACTGTCAAGATAAAAAGGGTTTTATCATTTGCTTGTGTCACTTTATTGTACTGTATTATCTCTAAAACATGCACTTTGATATTTCCCAACAAGATAGTTGAGTTATTTACTTAATTTAGGGTTACTTTTCTTCTTTTGTGTTTTCAGACAATTGGAATTTCGGATAAAGCTTTCAACTTTAGCTAATTAGTTTCTCGAGTGCACAAAACACAATTCGAGTTGAGTTGATTCTGTCTCCATCGTCATCATCATCGTCATCATTATGTTGTTGTTTTGATTGTTGTTGTTGATTTTCCCCTTTTTCTTTTTCGTTTTGGCCACGAGCATCGAATTTGTTGGCAATTGTCATAACTTTAATGCAATTAACCCTTTGCCTTTGGAGGTGACCCAAGCACGCTTATCAGGCGCACAGCATCAGACCAACGAGTGGAAAGCGTACGAAAAAGGGATAGATAAAGAGAGGAGAGAGAGAGAGAGAAAGAGAGAGGAAGTGAGCAGAGGTGAGAAAAAGTGAGAAGAGGGGGCATTTTAGTGAGGCGAAAAAAAGAGTAAATACAGCCATAGAGTAAACCTAAATATTTAATTAGGATTATAACGAAGAGAGCTTATCGCAATACACTTGCAGCACGAGACGGGCAAAGAGTGAGGCAGAGTGGGGCAGAGAGGGGCGAGTGCAGAGCGGAGGCATCAAAGTGATGAGGGAGAACAGCAAACGACGAATGTCAAAAGACACCGCGTTTCCTGACATCAACGTCGACCTGCGGGTAAAACTTGCTGCTGTCTCAGCCAGCAAACTGTCTGCCTCGACGTGTGTGTGTGTGTTGCGTGTGTGTGTTGTTGCGTGTGTGTCTGCGTGTTGCGTTTTCGCTTATGCCGTTTCACTTTTCGTTGACTTAATTTAATTAATTTGCCTGGCCCAAAGGGTCGTCCAATATATGTTTGCTGCTTGCCTCTTGCCTCGGCTCTCTGCACTCTCTGCCTGCATTTTGTTTTTGTTGTGTGTGTTGCGTATACGCCATATTGCAGCCTAGTGAATTTGGCTACAGACTTTAAAAAATATGTATGTACAAATATATATATATATATATATATATATAGTGTATGTCTATCGATGTGCAGTTTAGGGCGGCATCATCGTCTCTCTGCTGTTGCTGTGTGTAATATGCTGTAAATAATGTAAATCCAATTTTTGCGCTGTTCTTCTGTGTCCTTTGCCCTAAGCTCAACTCTGTTGCACGTATTTCAATTTGTCATTCAGTTTGTGGCAGTCATAAGAACATGGCACGTTTGAGCAAGGAAAGTAATCAGTAAACGCAGCCAAATCCTGTGCAAAATCATAGTTTCATTAATATCATTTGCCATCATTTTGTTTTGTTAGGGTATTTAAAGTTCAGTGTAGGCCCATTTTCTGTATTTTTCCCATTGCGATTGCATTACTTAACCCTAACCAAAATGTCTAGGCCTCTTTCTGCTTCCTTTTTGGGGTTCTCCCTTTTTTTTGGGGTTTTCTTTCTTCCTTTTTTTTGTTGTAAGCCAAAGACGAAATAATCAAGTAATGAAACTGCCTGCCACAGAGCATGAAAGATAAGACAGATTTGTTATCTTTGGGTTTGGGTGCCATCTAAAATATCCTAGCAGACATATTAATTAATCTGTGTTTCTATGGTAGCTGTATCATATTGCAATCATATCTGCACAATTAAGGAAGTAACTTTCGTGTGCAGCTTATTTTTTACTTTATTAACCATTTTCTTACATTCTATTTTGTATACATAAGGCTTAACGCATCTTCTTTTAAACAACACTTAATTTATTTTTTACATATTTAAGATTTACTGCGCATCGAGGAGCTGCTTCGTCAGCTACAAATCCTGGAATGGGAGGATTGAGTAGACGTCTGAGCTGGACATGTATTTTTCCTTCCAGTGATTGATGGCAACACCTGATTTATATATAATATCAGTATCATATATTTGTATAAATACAGTAATTCTTATGTAATATCAAAGTATTTGCTTTAATTAAATAAACTCTGTATGAAAAGTTCCCCGAAAGTTGAAGTACTGCTGCTGACGCAAAGAATCAGCTGCAAGTGCCGCATTTTTGTTGCATACTTTCGAAACTGGTCGAAATTAATCCACATAATAATTAATTCCTGCATACTTTTGTAATTAAATACAAAAATCAGTGCAATGCAATTAGTGCCGAAATGGATCTTCAACTGAAATGAAGAATGGCTACGAGTCCTTACACATTTTCCTATAAGAGCCTGGATAATTTCACTGTTTCGGCCGACTATAATTTATGCAAAAGGTAAAAAGTTTTCATCAATATTAATGCCTGGTGTGGCAAATGTGATTAAAGTTGTGGTAGAAATTTTATGGCTGGCAGGAATTGGACTTGAAATCAGGGTGGCAGTAGAGGGGAGGGGAGGCGAGGGGAGGGGAGGGGGAGGGCGGAGACAGAGTTACACAGCGGCAATCAAATTAAACTTGAAGTGATTTTCAATTGTAAATTCTTGTGACGGCCCTGGCAGACCGCAGTACACTTAAGTGTATTCAAATTAAACTGACGCAGACCAACAACAACAACTACAACAATCGAAGGCAGGCAGACAACAGAACAAGGACCAACAACCAACAACCAGCAACCAACACAGTTTCTCTGTGAATTGAAACGGAGACAATGCCCAGCAAACCAGCAGCAGCAAACGGCATACTCCGAATGGGCCATCAAAATGAAAGGCATTGCCTCGAGAGAGAGAGATAGAGAAAGGAGGAGGTGGTACTCAAACTTCAAGCTCTAACTCCCAACTCCCAATACTCAACTCCAACTCCAACTCCAATTCGAGCAGCTGAGTCGGCCTTCGGCTCTGTGGCTCTGCTCAAGTGGCAGTCGTTTTAGTGGACATTTCGCTTGTAATGCGTTTGTTGCTGCTGTTGTTGTTGTTGTTGTTATTCTTATCTGATTGTGTAGCTATATTCTGTAAATGGTTAGCTGTCAACGCAACTACAACTCCTTTTTCCCGCCCCATTTTGTCGCTCTTTGTGGTCCTTTTGGCAACGTTTAGCGCGTGTGCGCGTTTTGCGCGGGTTTTGAGTTGCCGGTGATTAGATTGTCTGATACTTTAATAGGATTGTAAGAGCGCACACAGACACACCACAAAACACGCTCTATCACACACACACACACACACACATATTCCTTTATTGTTGTGGCTTGGAGTGTTTGTGTTTTGCGCTTTTCAAACACGACTTTTCTCCAAAAAAAATAACTGCTTCGTCAGCTCACAGAACTAGGGCATGTAGTTCAGCGTTGTCTATTCGTTATGAATATAGCATTTTATGTTTATTTAAGATTTGATTCCTCGCTCAGCTTATAAGAGTACGAGTTTATTTAGGTTAAGTCTAAAGCTCCTTAAATCAATTGTAAGCTGCTCACCTCAGCACACACTTTTCATATAATTAGAAAATTTTGTTAGCACTTTATTTGCCATATTTATTTTATTACTGACTTGACTTGAATAAATTAATCTAAATAATTATATTTATGATATTGTAATCAGCTTTTGAGCTCTTTCTAACTATAATATAGATTATCCACACCAATAAATATTAAACATCAAAATATTCTATCCGATTGTCATTTGCAGCAATACTAATTTTGCAAAAGCGGCTGCGTATCAAATTTTGAATGCGAAATTGCAATTTGTCCATTTAAGCGGCTTACAAGCTTAAAGTGCGGCACAAAGAGTTCCTCTTTAGTATCAACAAATAGATAGGCAGAGAAAGAGAGAGAGAGAGAGAGAGAGAGAGAGAGAGAGATAGATAAAGCGGGAGAGAGGGGCAAACTGCAGTAAAGTTGTCAGCTATTAAGTACTTATTATTCAGATACAAAACTCAAACAGGCAGACACAGCCAACCAACAAATAAACAGTTAGAGACTTATAAGCATTACATACATACATACATAGCATGTACTTCTACATGATGGATGCTAAAGGGTGGAAGCAAGTGTTGCCCCCAGGAAATCAGTATTAAAATCGCATTATTTGCGCCTCACTTGACAGGGGGCCACAAAACTGGAGAATAGTCGATGCAGAGTTGAAAGCTTCAAAAAAGTACACACATAAATATATATTTCATATATATGTACGTATAAGCAGTAAAGAAGAATTTCAGGCAGAGTGTTGAGCAAGTTTATAAACTGAACTGCAAATGATGCAACCCTGGGCATCCCCACTGTGTGCCTGGCTTTTGGGGTGGCTGCTTAGAGTTCTTGTGCGGATAGGGGGCATTAACCTCAAAATGCATTTGCAGTTTGTCTGCTGCTGTGTTGTGGGCGGATCGAAAAAGGGCCTCTGCCTGAATTGGCAACTGCAACGAATTCTGTCTAGAATAGCTGGCAGAGATGGCAGCAAAAAGCTGCCTCAACTGGCAGCAAAGTGCCAGTAAAAATGAAAAGTTGCACGTTTGCTGCTGGGGCAGCAATTGTGGTTTCTAATTGTTTGGGGTATTTTACACTAACAATTGACCGCAACGATGCGCAGTAATTTGAACTTTATAGTACATCCAAAGGCAACTCCAACAACAACAACAAACGTATTGATAAGTATAGAAATTTCCAAAGCCAACTCTCCAAGTAATGGGAAAAAATGAACAAAAATGAGCTCATCTTAGCTTATTTGACCTTTCGCTTTAAGCTTATCAATAGCTACAAATGGCGTACCTCTTTTTATGTGTTCACTTTTTCATTTATTGAATTTTGATTTGTTTTTGTATAAATTATTATTATTTTTTATCTGCATGCTGCAATGTTGAGGGCCATTCAAATGGCATCCGGTGGTAATCGGGTAGAAACGGTGGTGGCTCATAGCTTCGCCGGGATGGATAAGCTGCTAGGCTTAGCTGAAGCCAGCTGGCGATGATCACAATAAGTAGTGGAAGCAAAATGCTCTTCATCTGTGGAATGAATCTTAGACACTGTCTGAAACTGATACACAAGATTCACTTTAAGACGATTCTTTCTTCATGTTCTATATTTAATTTGTTGCCTTATCTCGGGGGTTATACAGATCAGGCGATAATTGAGTTGAATCAGACATTGTTATTAAATTATATTAAACTATAATTTAATATGCATGTACAATATTTTTCTAAAATCTAACTGTGCACTGGCTTATAAACTTTAACGATGGGAATCAGGTAATGATATATAAACGATTTTTCATGCATAGTCAGTGCGAAGTTAAGTCCCAGATTCATCTACATCAGCTGAAAGCGATAGAAAAACCCATGATTTGAATAAATGTATTTAACTGCCAGTCTGTGAAGAGCGCTCGAGCTCATTTATAAGGCTTCGTGCTCGCCGCTTGAAGGCAGGCAAATGTGACAATGAGCTATATTAAAGTGGTTTTTAATCAATTTCTATTTTATTCGTTTTTTCTTCTTCTTTTCTTTTTTTTTTTTTGGTGGCCCAAGCGAAATAAATTACAAAATGCCATGAACGGGAGGCTACAGCCAGTTACACACACATGGAGGCATGGTAAATAGGATGTACGAGCATGTGCTTAGAGACAGCTGAGAGTTTATTAAAAAGAAAGAAAGAGCCAATAAAAAAAATTGCGACTAAAAATGAAAAATGCTTTTCCGGCAACGAGCTACGAGTTAAATATAAAGCGGTTTGTTGGGCTGCCGAGAAAAACGCTTCACATATACATATGTACTTATGTACATATGTATATGTAGTTACATACAGGCTCACTTAATGCAGATTTATGATTTTAATAAAAGCACACACACACACACACATACTAACACACATCTACTTAAGCCGCAAAGTGTTAAGGAGCATTAACAAATGCTTTGCACGATTTGGTTTCATAATAAACTTAACGAGCATTACAAATATCTTTTTTTTTATTTATAAAATATAAGCAAATGTAGGCTTAAATTAATCATATTAATAATGACATAAGCTGACAGTATTTTAGTTTGTTTTGGTTTGATAGAAAGCCGACTTGACGACTGTTAATAGGCAAAATGCCCTTTATAATATGCCTCAAACTGTTAATAGTTTAAGCTTGCAGCTGTCATTACTAAGTCACCTAAATACTCTTTATCTTCTAGCAATTTCTACAATATGTTGAAGAATTCACACATATCCTGCACAAAGCAACGTTGATCTATTCGTAGTGCCTTAGACCCAAAGTCCTGCTGGGTTTCTAAATAAAAATTTAATGCTCTCGATTGGTTTTTAACAAAATTTCAAAGTGAAAACGGAATTAAAGCTGATTGCACTTAAGCGGGCAAAGTGCTGAAATTGGAAATGGAAAACCAGTTCCACAGAAAGCATTGAAAGGCAAAGCCAAAAGCGGAAATGTGACACGTTCAACTTGAACGCGCTCTCTGGCAATGGCTGCCACAGCCAAATGGTTCCGATTGCCACAAAAATTAATTTCATTAATGCACGGCGGCTAGCTGAAAATGAATTGAATGAATTGAAAGCGGACATTGCAATTACGCAACGAGCTGAAGTGGGCCTTGCTCTACTCCCAAACCCAAACGGGAGGTTGGAGAGATTGTGCGCTCGTTTAATCAACACAAATGGATATATACAGTATACGGCAATCAATTTTTATGGCAACTGCCGCTTGAGCGCTGATAGGCGTATCAGAAACTCATCCCGTTCGGCGCGTCGCTGCGCCAGTGCCTCGAGCGGCACAAGCTGTTCGCATTGTCGAGCAACTTCCGCCAGGGTTGCGGCCTCGTCGCACATATTCGGCGTTGGTCCATAGGTGGCGCTAACAGCGGCGATCTCGCCACCAAAACGCTGAAAATAATCTCGAACGCCACCGGGTGCATTCAGATGTGCCGTCTCCATGGAGCCCATCAGAGCGTAGCGCATACCCAATCCATCGCTGAGCACACGATCCGCATCGGCGACGCTAATGATGCCATCGGAGACCAGACGCCACACCTCATTCAGAATGGCGTACTGTACGCGATTCGTGACAAAGCCTTGAATCTCCCGTTTCAGCACCACAGGACGTTGACCCAGCGCCAGCATTAGGAGCCGAGTGCGTTCCACTGCCTCATCGGTAGTCCACGGTGCTGGCACCAGCTCGACGAGCGGTATAAAGTAGGGCGGATTCAACGGGTGGGCCACCAGCATCTGTATCGAATATGGAGAGATGAAAGTATTAAGTTTTATTTGTTAAGTCTGTTTATGCCACACACTGAAGGTTTATGGTATTCTTCGTTCCCTGTCAAATCAATGTTTTATAACTTTTCAATAGGTTGATCACTGTTCCCAATATAAATTTTATATATACAAAACCACTTAAAACAAATAAGCATATGAAAACTATTTGTTAAGATCAACCAAATGAGAAGTGTGTGTGGAAGTGTTTAAAATACTTTTGCTTTGAATATACTTTGAATTTAGTTGGTTTATTTTTGAAGCTTCAACACCTATTTTGTAGATTCGCAAATGGAACAGTTACTCAATGACTCACCTGACTACGTCGCTTCAAATTCTTGCTGTAGAGGGATGGCATAAAAGTGCTCGTTGAGCTGGCCACAACAGTTTGCGGTTCGAGCAGCTCATCCAGCTGGGCATACAGTGCACACTTCAATGCCAACTGTTCCGGTACGCATTCCTGAATGTGAAGAGCATGCTTGGCCAGCTGGTGCAGCTGGGTGCAGCCGTTGATGAGCTCAAATTGCGTCTGGGCCGATAAGTTGCCGCGCAATGTGCCGTTTGCCTCCAGTTGCTGCAACTGCTGCTGCAACTCGTCGAGTGCTGTGGCCACCTGCGACTCCACTATGTCGTAGAGCTGCACTCGATAGCCGGCGGAGGCGAAGAGCAGGGCCCAGGCACGCCCAATGAGACCGCTGCCAACGATGCCGATCTTCTGGCCACTCATTTTGTACTATTGTCGCCATATGCAATGCGACAACGAGTTCAGCTCCAAGATTTATCGCTCTCTGTGCGGCTGGGTTCGAGTCTCAGTTCGAGTTCGACTTCGAGTTCATGCAGCATACACATAATTAAAATGCCATTAATGTTAATGACTTGTTGATTTTTATGCCCTTCATTCAGTTTTTGTGTGTGTGAGGGGAATGTGGATTCGGCTTATCGCTCGGCAATGCAAAGTGAAGAAAAGTTCTGAGACTTATCAAGGAAGTCTTAAATTGTATTGTTTTCAAAGTTGTGACAGCAATTTGGACTTTATTTTTTTAAAATATTTTTAATAAACATTTTTCAGCCGCAGTTCAACAAACTCTCCCATTGTAGAGTATAATAAAAATATTATGCTCATAATCACTATCAGCATAATTTGAATTATTATTTGTTTGTTTCTAAATACATTTGCAGCTTATCAGCTCATGGCTTTCATTTGCTATTAGCAAGCATTTATAAATACATTTATTTCACTTTATCGCATTTGTCTGCATTATTGAATAATTATTTGTTTGTTTCTAAATACATTTGCAGCTTACCAGCAACACATACGACAGGTGCACAGGTGAAGACAAGATTTAGAAGAGTTTGTTGAACTACAGCTGAGAAATATTTATTAAACTTTGAACACAATACAATTATGAAATTTAATGCATATTGCTGGGTAGCTAATTGATAGGCTCAAGCAGACAGCAGACAACAGAGCTTAACAGTCCCTGTTTGTTGCAACATTAAATAAGTTCGCTTAAATTGTATTGAGCTGCAGTCGAGAATATATATATTTATATATATATATATATTTTATTTTTTTTCAAAAGATATCCGTTATCGAAGGACACGTAATGCTCATGTTACGGATTGTTAGTGAAGTGTTTTGGGTAGAGATTTTATGTTGTTCTTGCTGTTGTTATTGCTGTTTTTGTGGCAATAACAGAAAAGTCTGCATGTAATACTTTTATGCATATTTCGCGCATATTTTTCTGACATTGTAAGTGGCTGCGGCTGGCAGCTATAAATTATTGAATAAGCACTCCCGCCAGCAACAACAACGACGACAACAACAGAAATAAACGAGCAATAGAGACAGATACAGAGACAGAGATGGAGATAGAGATGGAGACACATACATTGGCCACACTGTTTGGTTGCATGGCTTTGGCCGTCGTTTTCATATGTAAACCACATTAATCATACGCCCCGTTTGCGTTTTCATTTACGCCACTGACACATGAAAAACGAACGAAGAAGGAGCAATACTGTGACGCTGTTAGGCGCTTCAGACCAGGTTAAATCAGCCATGAAATGCCAACTACACAATGAATGAATACAAATAAAAATCAACAAAAAAATACAATTTTGAAATATATATATATATATGTATATAAAATAGACTCACTTTGAAGCATTGCTTTCGCATTGAATTTCAGTTCGGTTCATTGCATTTAAATGATTGTTAATAAAAATAGGGAAATCAATACGGAAAACGCTTACAATTTGCTTATTTGCCATTGCACAAAGATACAACAAACAGGGAAACCCAACAAAGACCCCCTTCTGAACAATTTGCGGGTATTAACTTACCAATGCCCTTTCAACTCGACTCAACTCGGATCGTTTGGACTCGATTCGATTCGATTCGCTTTTGTCTGTAAACAGAAATCAAAGTGCAACTTGAGAGCTTAACTACCGAGTATTTCTGGCATGCAAATGAATTGTGAGTACGACAAGCAGAGCAAACGGGGAGGGGAAAGGAAGTGCAAAGGAAGTGCTGATAGATAGGAATAATTGACGATACGTTTCGATCTACCCAAAAAATATCATTAAATAATAAGGAAAATCCAATTGCAAATGTGAATCCGAAGGCAGTGAATCTAAAACTGTAAATTATATCGTTTTTTGCGGAAACGGATACGGTTGCGGGTTCAATATCTGAACCGCGTATAAAGTTTCATGATTTTCAAGAATTTTGTATCGTAATTAATTACTGATTCAAATTTCAAAGCATTCCCATAATGCTTCGGCGAATTTTAGGGTCTTAATTTTGGAATATCATGCGCAGCACGAAGTTATCGCAGTACTTGGAAATATACAAAATGCAAAATGTTTTTGTCATTGACTTGCACTGTTCACTTGCCTTGCTTGTTAGCCATGGCCAACGCTAAACCTACAGCAATATGGCCAACAACAACAAAAATAGCAGCAGAAAAAACGGAAACACTGCAAAAAAAAGACAAATACTGAAAAACTTTTCATTCTGCACGCACACAAAATAAAATCAAACAGGAGAATGAACACAGGACATGACATATGCCACAGGACATATGGTGGCTGATATTTTTGGCCATGTTTTCTGTGCTGTTATTTATTTGCTTTTGTTTCAATTTTATGTTTTTTTTTTTTGGCATTTTGATGTGGTTTTTGCGCGAGTATTTGATCTGAATCTGGTTGAGTGGCAACTCTTGGACCTTTACTGCCAGATTTCACCTGTATGTTTAACAAAGTTTTGAGTTTTGGTTCCACTTTCCCTCTGCCATTTCTTTTTTTTCCAGCTGCATTCGCATTCGTTGCAGAACTAAAGTACTTAAGCAATTTTTATCGCCAGACTTTGTCAGTTCAAATTGTTTGCTGTTTGCTTCAAACTTGTCCAAGTCGATTTTTGAGCTCAACTAAAAAAGTTTCTCTTCCTCCTGCAAATTTCAGTTTACTTACTGCTTACGTGCAAGCAGAAAGCAGAAACCAGAAGCAGAACCTTAACCAAAACCAGAGGCAAACATCAATTGAAGCAACATCATAAATGCCAGAGCATTTGTGCCTTAGCCTTACATTGTGGGCGTGGCATGCTAAGAGGCTGGCCTGGGTTATTGTCCTTACTTAGTCGGTTTTGGTCCTGTGGAAGTTTGCTTTGACACTTTGACATTGACAATGATGTATGTGCTGACGACTATAAGTGCAAATGTGTATGTGTGTGCGTGTGTGAGTGTGTGTGTGATGTTATTTGGGGCGTGGCTAGGCTTTGTCATTAAATATCGATTAGTCAAATACGCAAAACTGAGTTAATAGCTGTCGCCATTCAGTTCAAAGAATTTATAGCAAATTAAAGTTCTCATTGAAGTTATTCCGTATTCAAATTGTTCAAATTCGTAATTATTTTTATGAGCAAAAATAAGCAAAATGCAGAACTAATTTATTAAATTGCGTTATTTAATTGATGCCAGTAATTTGCCAGACTATAATTTATTACATCTGTTGCACTCAGTCAACCTTTGATTCATTAACTATTTATATTTATAAATCAATTTACGTTGCCAGTTGACCAATTTCATATACTGGCAGCTAGCAAGTAAATTCTTTATGCCACTAGTGAAATGCATTTTTATTTTCACAATTTTTCATTTTTCACATTTTTGTCTTTTGGTTCGTTTAGTATTTTATTGGGAAAAATTCATGATGACATAGCCGAACGAATTGTTTTATATGTGCTTTTGTTTTATTGCTGTCATGCGGACAATAAAAACAACAACAAAGTATATATGAAATATAAACGATTTGCTATATGTACCATATATGTTGGATGGCTTTGCATTTGTCTTTTTCAAATATATTTGCCATTGATTGAATATAAATGTGTGTGTGTGTGTGTGTGCGTACTTTCATCTATATCTATTTGGCTTTTGTTTTGCGCTTGCAGATTTGAATCTCAAATTGTCATTGGTAAATAATTAATGACAAAGTGGTTGTTGTTGCTGGTGTGCGAAACTAATTAAATGTGCACACTGTACATATTTAAGCTATCTATAGCTCTGTGTGTGTGTGTAGATAGGTGTGTGTGAGTCTGTGTGTGTGTGTGTATGATATAGCCACACATAAAAACCATTGCAATTGTGTGCGTATTTGTGGTTTACGCCTATTTTATTGTTTCATCTACCAATACCCTTTATCCTTGACTCCATCACCACCAGTCTTGTCACACATAACTGTCAATTTAATGACGCATTCGATGCATCATCAAACAATGCCATTGACTGAATGGCTGAATAACTGAACAATTGCAAATGCTTTTGTCCACTTGACATTGCATTCAGAGAGCCCAATGAGCGAGAATGTGTGTGCGGGAAGGGGTAGTAACCTCAAAAGGATATGCAGAAGTGGCTTTCAATTTGTCAAGCATATTTTGTCAAGAAAGCTATTTTTATATTTCACACACAGAAATTATCTAGAGAATAAGCAGAGATTTGACAAAGGTTTGGGGGTATTATGATTTGAGTCGTTTTGATTCGTATTTGAATATAAATTATGTTCATCAGTTCGTTTTATATAAAATATGCATTGCTTTGTCTGCTCTACGCACACACACAGTATGTGTTTTGTGTGTGTGGGTGTGTGTGATGTGCATAATTTAATTATGCGCGTTTGCCATGCGATATGCAAACATAATTTTGTTGATTTTCTATGGCAACTGTCGTCTGTCGTCTGTTGTCTGGTTGTCCTACGGTGCGTACTCGATGTGTGTGCACCTGCACCAATTTTAATTGTTTTATTTAACATTTAAAACCAATTTATATTTATGAAATTGCCAGCCGCACGTTAACTCACACACAGCCATAGGGCGTATACGCAACATTTCCATTTTGTCATTAAAATGTGCGAAACATGTCGCGAAATGTGCCCCGTGCCAATTTTGGTTTGCGTGTTTGCCACGTTAACCTGTTATGCAGGTAATTAAAATGAATGTGCGACGTTGTCAATTTTTATGTAGCCAGCAACATTTCGTATGCGTAATGCGTAATATAAATAATATATTATACTGTTACAACAGAGCAAGCAGTGAGTAGCAGCAGCAGCAGCAGCAGCAGTTTGGGCCAACACTGTTAATTAATTAGCATGCTGTTGTGTGGCGAGACAAAATTTAAGCCGCTTCAACGAGCCGTTTCAAGTGTTTGGCTGCAAATCGCATTAGTTGTATTGCGGACAGCAGCAGCAGAAAGGCAACGCCAGGATACACAGGATCCCGAAACGAAGAGCCTAACTCCATCTCAGGGTTGCAAGTGCACTCAATGGCTGCCACAGGCTGAGAGCCCATTTGCCATTGCGGTTGCGTTCACCCAAAACTGGAAATTGTTTGCATTTGTCGCTTAGGCGATAGGACAACGTTGCCAACGAGGCATATGATTAATTTCAACAGCAGTCTATTCATAATACAAGTGCAGGCAATAGGAATACACTCGCTGCTAATAATTAATTGGTTAGCAAATATTTGCACTGCCAATGAGTTAGGCTCGAGTTATTCGAGTGCCGCTCAAATACTAAAATAGAAAAAAAAAGGAAACAAGCACAAAAATTTAGAGTACACTAGTTGTGGATCGGAAATACCCTGTAGGAGGATTTGAGACGTGCTCACCATCGATAGTTCATTTAGAATGAAATGTGTCTGCTTTTTTTCTCTTCTGATTTATTGATCAATATTTTGATATGGAAATAATTATCATAGTTGTTGAATAATATCATAAAATGTCAGATTTGAAGTAGTATACCCTTAACATCCCCATAATATCGCTAATTGTCTTGCCAAAATCCGTTCGCCAGCTTTTCAATTTCTTTTCTGTTAAATTGTTTGCACAGTTCTTAAACTAATTTTCTATTTCGTATATAAGGAAAGATATTAAGATAGCCATGATGAAATGAACTATTGATGTATTGCTTTTATGGAATACAAGTAGGTTGATAATTTCATATTTATTTTTTACGATTATAGCGCATAATCGAAAAGAAGCCATCAGCCGTTGCTGCCGGCTTGATGAAAAACAAGTTTAATAGCAAAACTTGATGCTGCCTTCCACCGCTTGGCTTCTTGTATCCCTGTTGGCTTGTTGGCTTGTTGACTGCATTATCGGCATACGCTGCTGTTTTATATAACTTTGACTGGAAAACTTTACCGCTTGACAAAATGTGCGCGTTTTGCGTTGTCTATGTTGAGTATAAGGCGGTATAAGGTTTGCTGATATCCCGTCCACAGCCGTCGATACTCGTATTTGTATGCAAAAATCTTAAGTGAAGTATCGATTTTGCCGCCAGCTAGCAAAATTATTTACAAACCAATAAACTTTAAAAGTAGAAAAAAAATGAAAATAAAACGAGTAAGTAGCGAATACACACAGAGTGTGTACTATATATGTATTTGCATGTGTTTGTGGCTTGGAGTTTTGTTTATCTATTCAGTTGGCCTTTTGTGTTGTCTGCCTGGCTGACTGCCTGAGTGCTTCGAGGACATCAAAAGAAAGCTCACTGGCTATGAAGTTGCGATAGAGTTCAATAGAATAATATCCCTGTCATGCTGTCTGACAAATCGAAGTGGCGATGATGTTGTCCTTCGGATATACCATGCATTAAGTGATTTAATATCATTAAATGAATAAACCGTCAGCTATTGAAGACAAACTGATTTTCTTCTTGCTGAGTGCTTCGCGGAAGTAAAGCAAACTCTTCAAGTGATAATGGAGTACTATAAAGTTCAAGTTTTTTAAGCATTAAGCAAGTTGATGTAGTCAAATAATAACTATCATTCAAAATAGAAGATTTAATGAGCTTTGAAAGTACATGGAAGCTTTCAATGAGCTTAAGCCATCAAATTTTAAGGATACCAATAAACCAATTATAAATAATACAAGCTCTTAAATACATAATAATTGGTCGCAACTAGCAACCTCATTTTAAAGTCTGTTCCCTATATATATTTTTCAATTTAACTCTTGACTCATTTCCCAGTATTGATTATTCTTGGGTAGCAGATTAAGTTATTTACTAGATAATTGACAATGGTACTAATTTAGTAATAAGAGACTTGACTAACAGAAATCGTATCTTCCAATCTGCTATAAATCACATAGCTTTATCTGTTTACAATTGAGATCTCAGTTAAAGTAAAAGAACAAGGAATTTATGTGACGACTTCATTGGAAATGTATTATCCTTTTGGTGCTTTAGCATTTTACCCTTTTGCATTTGCATTTGCATTTGCCATGGCGCTTTACACATTAATCTTTTGGCGCAAAAGTTTCACTTTGGCTGCGGGCCCAACGAAAAAGCTGCGAAAGTAATTTAAACTTTTGCTTTTACTTTTGTCTAAGCTGCTTCCTTTCCTCTATTTTTCTTGCGTATTTTCGTTCCACTCAATAAACGCCAGACAAATTTTGCTTAACACTTTTGCCTATTGGCCGCCATCGAGTTGTAAGTAAGAATAAAATAACTGCATAAGAATTTTCCACAATTTTTGTGTCGAGATTGTTATATTTTGCATAAGCCTCTTAGGCGCTTACTCTGATTCTGTTTAACGTGCAATCGCAATTTGCCCATTTCAAGTTTATGGCCCAAAGACGTAAATTCCTTTTTATTTAATGTAAGTCAGCATCATGTGGCACCTGAGCAGAGGACACTGGCGTGGGTTGGTTCTACTCCATAGACGCCTGTGTAACAAGTAACTTCATGGGCTTCCTGGCATGTGTGTTGTACGTGTTACAAATGCACAAATTATTTGGATTCGACTGTAATTACAATACACTGACTCAGAGTATATTAACTATGCTTACCTTTATATCGATCAATGATCTTGATTTAGATAATATTGTATATTTGCATATACTCGTACATATACGTTTTAAATATGTTTAAGTAAATATGGCGAAAAATATATTCACGATATATATAGAAAATATTATAGTTCACTTTTTTTCTTAGGAATATAGAAATATGAATTGCTTTTCTATTTATCTCGATATTTTCGAGTGTATCTAAACTTTGCTTAGTTGTAAATAAAATGCTCAATTTTGTGACTTTTTCACTTTTATGGTCAGACAAATTTTGGCTGGCATTGGTTTAGTATCTGTGTGCGTTTGTGAGTGTGTGTGATTGTGGATTTTAATCAAATGGCACTCAATAATTAAAGAGGCGAGTTAGGAGGCGATAGATAGATGCAGAAAGCTATAGGGACATAAATCTAGCTGCCATAACTTCCTGCTGCAAATATTGAAAGTCCATTAACAGTAAAACATGACTGGCTTGCCTTGGCTTGGCTTGTGTGTTGCTGGCTGGTATTGCCTGCGCCCAGCTGGTTCTCGTCTCTGTGCACCTTTGTTCGAAGTGTGGTGTTAGGAGTCCTCGAAACCCGTTACAATTGCAATTGTTACGTTTTTCAGCGCTTAGTTGTAGGGCCAGGTGCATGGTCGATGCTTGTGGCATATGTGTCCTGTCTGCATCTGATAAATGCTTCCCAAACAACTTTAATTAAAACATTTGCGCAGTGCTTCGCGCACCGCACAGCACCGCCCCGCCCCTCGCCAGCTACGCCCCAGCCCGTTAGATGTCAATAGGATATCAAATGGGTTTTTGTTTATTTTTCAACACAATCGAGGCGTAAACATAACAAATAACAAAACGGAAATAACGCCATACCACAAAATAAAACGAGCACACACGCAAACAGGATGATATGGCAGTCACACCCTCAGCACACACACACACACACACACTGAGTCACACACACCAAACTTATTTGTTGCTGCTGACATTTGACGTTTTATTTGTTTGTTTGCCTTGACATGTTGCTTAAATTGCATTTGTATGTTGTTTCTCTTGCTGTTGTTGTTGCTGTTGCCTCTTTCATTTGGCGTATTTGTGTTTGCTTTGGACATTATTAACGCGATTCGTTCCACTCGCTGCCTAACCAATCAATGAAATTACGACAACAAAAGTTGAGAGTGGGTATACACATTGATGAGCGCATTTAATTGACGGCCTTTGCCCGACTAGCTAATTAATCGATCGACTTAACATGAGTAAAAGTAAATATTTAGAGCGAAAAATGTACAAGCAAACATATATTTTGAATTATTTGTAAAACTTTTAGCTTAGTTTGCAATAAAAATAATTTATATTTACTAACTTGTCAACTAGCTAAAATGATGGATTGTTAAAGTTTGATATTCATTTTAAACTTTAAACCAACCACTCATGACAAAAATTATCTACTTAGTACAAGTTATTAATAACTGCACAACTTAAACTTCTTGGCAACTACTTAATGTAATGTACGCTTCTGCTAAATGTATTCTTTTTGGGCTAATCTGAAAGACTTAACAATTTTAGCTACATAATAAAGCAGTCTCAAAGGTAAGAAAGAGACAGGAAAATAGCTCGGTAAAAGTAATTTTGTCTACACATTTTTTTCCCGGCCAAATGGTTGTCAAACTAAAAATCCATTTTCATTAAGTTGCCTGTCTCAAAGTGAATAAGGAGGAAAGTAGAGATAAGTAAGGGTAGACTGTCCACCCCAGCTGTACGTGAAGTGCAATTTGTGTATCTGATGTGGCAGTTGAGTAGCCTTGGCTCACTTTTCAGTTTGGCAACGAGCAGAATTCTAGTTGGCCGAAAAATGGCAGATTGATGTGTGCTCCTGAATTTGACATGTTTCGGCGATTGTGTGTGTGGCCGTGGCTGGGATGTCTGTGTGGTAACCAAGGCAATCAAGGACCAGCCCAGGACTAATAGTCAGTCAAGCAAACATGTTGCAAAGGCTGAAAAAAGAGAGGCGGGCTAATCAGGTGGTGAAAATGGGGCACGAACGGCGACTGGCACCCCGTAAGCGGCTTGGCTCGCAGATTAACAGATTATGATCTGACATGAAGAACAAATGTAGTTAGAGAACTTCATTAGCCAGCACATGTGTGTGTGTGTGTGAGGGTGTGTGTGCGCACAACATTTGTGGAGAGTGTATTTCGTTGCCCTCGACGCGCACCAGTGCGCAATTAAAGCAATAAAAACGACAGACGAGAGCACATTGAATCGCCGAATCCATACAGGGCACCACTCACAGTTATTCACCCCCACTCCCACTCCCACACCCACACCCACGCCCTTTGTCCACAATCTGTGCTCCGCCAGCCTTTAGCAGCAGAAGCCTTACTTAAAAAACTTGTCGAGTGGACGGCAAAAGAATAAAATAAAAAATAATTGAAAAGCGCACTTTGGCTTTGGTTTTATTTGGCCATTTTAATGAAAACATTTTCACAAGTGGGTATAAAGAGTCAGCAATGGCAATTGTAACGAATGTGGATCAATTTCATATATATACAATACATCAAGAAATCACTTTATATTTTTATTGATATGTGAGACTCGTGAGATAAAACTGTACAAGGCCAAAGAGACAGTCAGCAATAAACTTAGCTCAGTAGATTTAATGTGAATGTAATAATAAATCAACTTAAATAAAATGTATTTAAATGAAAATTAATCAGAACCAATAAATGTTAGCGACAATCAGCATTTTGTCAGAAATATGGGCCAACTTTTTATAGAGCATATAAAGTTCTGTTTGATGTGAATACATTTTAATGGCACTTTGCTTGTTGTTTATTTGGCAAATGTGATTGGGCCGTGTTCTCGCTAATCCCCACTTGGCATATCGAAATGCCCAGCCAATTTTCAACTTTATTTAATGCAATTTTCTCTTGAAAATTGTGTGTGGAGTTCATGTGCTTATTTAATACACAGTGCATTAAATGGACAGAAGTGGCATTAGAAATTAATTTTTGCCCATGCGGCTAAACACAGGCATTTAGTGCAAATTGAAAATTATATTGAAATTGAATTAAAAAGAAGGAGACAGAGAGCGAGAGAGAGGGAGAGGGAAGTGAAAGTCAACACTCTGCCTTTTCTATATAGTAAGTAAATGTGAAATTGTTCATCAGCCTTTCAGGCACTTCAAATCCCAGATTGCACTCTATTAAATGCTAAATAAAATCACAGAATAACACACATATGCAAATATATAGAGTGTGCTGTAGATTGCGGTTTCACTGTAAATTAAATATAAAATGTCCTGCGGACTGTCGCTCTTTATGCATGCGGCTGTCCCCGAACAACGACAATAACAACAACGACATCAACAACAACATCAACAACAGCATCATCAACAACAACAACAACAACAACGTTGCTCTGTCGTCATTGCAACCAAAAGTTTTGTACATTTCTGAAATGCTTTTCAGAATGAATGCAGACTGAAAGAGAGAGCCCCATGGGGCGACAGAGTTGTGGTTGGAGGTCTGCAAAAATGTAAAACAAAAGAACGCTTGACGACAAGTTTAAACATATACAAGCTCACACACACACACACAGACACACATATATACACAGAGATACACGTACAAGGGCCGGCTTAGTTGTGCCATCAACAATTTCAAGTGCACTTTTGCTTTTGCTTGTTGTTTGCTCACAAAATTGCCGCACAGGCGACAAGCCAAATGCATTAGTTTTTATTAAAATTGATAGACAGCTGCACTTGGGTGATTTATTTCAAATAATGTGACAACTATAAATAAGGAATAAAGTAACAACTGTAAATCGTTTTACTGCGTCGCTATTTAAAATGCATTATTTACTAATGGACAAGTTAGACAAACAATTGCCAGCGACAAAAATATTGTTCAATTTGCGCGATTTTCTGAATTAGTTAACTAAACTAAACGAATTGAATATCAAATTTTGGGGAACTCTGCAAACTCAGACAAGACACTTTTGTCTGCAGCACCGAAACTTCACAATAAGTATGTACTCTGCTTATATATGTAATTTGTGTTGCATGCGCTTGATGAAAATAATTGTAGCATACTTTGCAGCAACAATTTAAAAGGCCACGGTCACGTATACCTCTGTGTAACTACAACAACAGCAATTGGTCTACAGAGGCAGGCATGGTTAGGAATGCGGACGTTATCCTCATTGCAGCTGCTCTTGAGACACAACCAGTCGAGTGAGCACTATGGAATATGAAATATAATTTGCTTTATATATAATATGCAAAATGCATTCACTTGTCACAAATTGGCTGGCAACAGGAAAGCGACAGCAACAAGAACAGGAGCAATAACAATGTCAACAGTTGCAATTGTTGAATATAATTTGGCCAGGGCCAAGTGCTGCTTGACATATTGCCAATAATTTTGCCAGTCAGATTTTGGTTAAGTTGGGATTTGCTTTTGTGAGCGTTGCGTGCATTGAATAAGCGAAAGCGAATAACTTGTCGATGCAACGAGCTGCTTCGGGTGCTTGTTACATATTAATATGCAGACACTGTTCGACTGGCCGTAAATCACCTGCGCATCAAAGCCGCAACAGTAGCAGCAGCGCCAGTGGAGAGGAGGCAGGATGTATGGAAGTAGCAGCAGCAAAGTTAAGAAGCAGTTGAGGCAGCTGAAAGACTGGCTGCAAAAAGGAGCGGCAACAGCAAAGCAAATACCAGCACCAGCAACATAAGCAGCAGAGGCAGTGGAAGAAGGATTGGTAGAAGGGGAAGTTGAAAAAACAGCGGCAATAGCAGCAGCAGCAGCAGCAGCAGCAGCAGCAGCAGCAAAGGAGCAAATAGCAGCAACAATAACTGCAGCAGCAACCACTGGAGAAACAAGGAGCAGCAGGAGGAGAAGTTGAAACAACAGAGAAATGAAGCTGTCTTAAAATTAAAGGCAGCAGCAGTAACAAAAACTTCAGCAACATTATCAACTGTAGCAGCAGCATGTGAATCTTTAACAATAATAACTGCAGTAGCAGCAGCAGCAGCGGTAGTAGCAACATTAAACGGTAGCAGCAATAGGCGGAGTTAAAGTAACAACAGCGAGCAGAAGTGACAATAACAACACCGGCAATATCAGCAAAAGCAAGCAGTATCAACAGCAACAGCAGTCTCAGCAGCAACAGCAGCAGCAGAAAGCGCGGCAACAGTAATAGCAAATGCCGAAAAAATAGCAGCGAAATCAAAAGCGTGAAAACCTGCAACTACATCCAGCAGCAGCAGCAGTAGAAATACTGGCAGCAACATCATCAACAACAACAGCAGCAGCCAAGGAAACTTAAGCAGCACTGGCAACAACAGAAGTAACAACGCCATTAACAACACCAGTAACAGCAACAACAACAGCAACATCAGTCAGCCGTAGTGCTAGCAGCAGCACTAAAAACAAGAACAATAACAACAACTAGCAGCAGCAGCAACAGCAGCTGCTGTTAATTTGGTGTCTGTCTGGTGAAAAGTTTTTGCCCGGGCCACAAAACTTGCGGCGAGTGTCGGCGAAAAGTTCACGCAAAATGAAGATTTATATGTCTGGCAAGCGGAAGTCATAGAAGCCAGCTCTCTATGCATAGTGATAGCCGTCGTCCCTCTGTCTGTCTGTTTGTCTGTCCCGCTGTCTGCCTCTTCGTCTGCCTACGTCTGACTGTACAGTCGTATGATCACGTGTCTTGTTGCAATTTCCGCACCGGATATTTGCTTGGCCTTATGCGAGGTAGACGAAGATGAGTCGCTGAGGCAAACTAAGTGCCAACTTGGCATTAATTTGTTGCACAAACTATCCAACAATACCAATGTGCAACACACAAACTACACTCGAAAAAAAACCAGGGTTGGTCTGGGTAGACTTTCTAAAATCTTGAATCTCTCATATTATGCTCCGATTAAGATTATTTCCAGTTCGAATTAAGTCGAATTAGCTTTTCTTACAACGCTAACTAACATTTGTGGTAATAATTTCTATACTTTTCGTTCAGTGTATGTAGTAAAGGCTCCTCTCATTATTGAAAGCGATTTGCTGCTCGAACTTTTACGAAATGAGAACTCTTAAGTTGCACGCTCCCAGCTGCATTTATGACGTACACACAACTCATGCAACTTGGCTCAGTTGTGCTTGCAGAGTCTGGCAAGTCTGACAGTCTGTCCGTCTCGACAGTCCCGACCGTCTGGCAGCGTATGTTTGTGTTAATGAACAGTTGCCCAGTTGCTGTTGCTCCTGCTGTCTAGCATATGTCTACAGTCCTGTGCGTCCATTATGTAGTAAATTATTGTGTGTGTCTCTGTCTATAGTCCGATGTCTATGCCCCATGCCAAGCTGTCAATTTGCGGCCAGTTCGGACAGACAGCCGGACAAATCGGACAGTCAAATGGACAATGAACGTCGACTTTTGACTTCTGACACTCGTTTGCTTGTTTGGCCCCATTTTAATTACATTTCACATGCGCCCTATGTAAATTGAAGTATATTCTAAATTTTAAAGCCGCAACAAAGTCTAAAAAAAATACAAAAAAAAAAAAATGTGGCCATTAAATGCGCACAAAAAAGTTCTTATCTCTTTTGCTTCAAGCTAAGCTGAAGCCATTGCTCACAAAATTTTCCATCTAAAAATTTCCGCATCAGTTAACTAACGAGCCTTTTAGAACACACACACACACATGTGTCTGCCTCACACACACACACACACACACTCTTAAACTGACGTTTGAGTATTTAGAAGCTAAGAGGCGAATTTCGGTTTTGTGCAAAATACAGATCTGATCAGTAGTTGAGTACCTAAAACGAATCGTTTATAATTATTAGTATATTATAATTAAATACAGCAAAATTGCAGTCATAAACTGAAGAGGGATGGTTATCGCATGTCCTTCAGCTAAAGTTTAATTTAATCTATGTATTTTACTCAGTTTGTAAGTGCTTCTAAGTTGATTGAAATAGTGTAAATATTTAAAGTTGAGATGGAAATTACATGGTAATATTTACTTGGAAAAGTATCAGCAAAATGCACAACATGTCTGAAATTAAAGTCAAAATAATTAACAAAGCGACCATTAAATATGCAAATTGTATAACAAATGATTTGTTAACGTTGATCAATTTATTTTGTACAAATTGCAAAAGCCACAAACTCAAGTTGTTCGATCCGAAGAACATTAATTACCCTTAAGCATAATACCTACACATAAGCAATTGCATTGTCCGGGTCCTAATAATGAAATTATGTTTGTGGTTTTGCCATACAATTTGCATTTGGGCCGGAAACTGTATTGTTGTTTTCTGCAATGTATTTTGAACCAAGGCTAATAAGCCGTTCTGTGAGTGTGTAATAACAGTGCCTAATAGCAATAGCGCAAATTTGTTAAATCATCATTTCTAAGCTACAAATTAATGTTAACAATAAAAGTAGCTAAAATGCAATTTGTGCAAAATAAGTTGCCATCCGATGATACAAATTGTACAAAATTCAACCAGATATATATGCATGTTTATGTGTGCTATGGATAGAGACACTTATATATGTACAACACAATTTACAAATTATATTGTGCATTTATCGCAGAACGGGTGACAGGCATAGAAATAGAGACAGACAGAGACACACACACACAAAAAGAGAAGTTGATTTGCCACTGGCATCAATTTCACTGGATTCTGCCACTGCGCGCTTACAGTCAGGCCAACAACAGCAAGGATAATAAGAACAACAGCAACAACAACAAGGACGTAGCATTGCATTTCGCATTTCATGCCATGGTAAATCATATGCAAATGCATGCGTATGACATTTCGGTTCGAATTTTATTGTCCGCCCAGTTGCTAAATTATTTAGAGCCTGATTCCTGAATCCTGCCATGACGAGTCATGCATTTTGAGTTCACCCCCAAAAATGTATAGTGTGTGCGCGTGTGTGTGTGTGTGTGTGTGAGTGTGTTCATGTGTGTGTACTGGTTTTAGTTGCTTTTGCGTTTGCCGCCTTTCAATCTGACATAAAACCTTTTTGGGCTTGTGGCCCACATGACATTTTATGCAAAGTGCTTGCTTCTATACGTGTGTGTGTTTGTGTGTGTGTGTGTGTGTGGGTGTGTGTTTTCGGGTAGGTGTTTGGGTGTATACGTGGGTGTATTTCACGCCCTTTTGCCACCGCACATCAAAATAAACACTGGCAAATGTGCGTCTTGCCAGAGTTGTCAGCAACAAATGAGCTAAATGTCTTCTTCTTTTTCTTCTTCTTTTATGTGGCACGCAGGCGTGCGTAAAAACAAAAATTCATTAAATTTCAAATCCTTTTTCTGCGTCTCATCAAATGCCGCAAGAGCTTTTATTACATTGTGCCCCGAAAAACAAATACTCAGAAGCACAAGCATGAAAACCTATATGACCATATAATTCAGAAAGATTGTCTCGGTCGAAATGATAATATCGATAGGCTCGTAATTGTAAGTGCATAGAAGCACATTGTGCTTACAAACTAGATGAGGGTTACGATAAGTGTTTTCAGAGCATAGAAAAAATAAACGTAGCCTCAAAAAGTATGCTACAAAAATGAGAAAGAACGCATTAAAGACATAAGCTGCTAAGCACAAGAGTAGCAGCTCATATTCGAACTCGTAATCATCTATATATTTCCGAACACAACTCCCTTTGATTGTTTATGCCCTCGAAAGCTTTTGCGTAATTGACACCCACTCACATATATATATATATATACAATGGGTCAACTAGATGATATTGATGTCGCAGGAGAGTTGGTGCAGCTTGCGCAGCTCAGCATCAGCATCAGCATCAAAATTAGCATCAGGTACAATGGCACAACAACAAAATTCCAGTGTGTCTGCATATTTGAGACTTTGATCATTTGAAACGTTGTCTGCCACACACAAGAGCATAATGCAAAATGAGCCAAGAGAAATTGACGCCCCCACACCAACCCGTCGACAAACTGTCCTTGCCAACCCACACAGACTTATCTATCGTATGGTAATGCCACAAATCCCCTCATCTACGTTATTATGTGGGCACTCAGTCTGTTCCCGTTTAAGCTCCAGCTTCCACAATTTAATCTTCATCATCGCCATCGATAGATGTCCAGAGTGCAACATGTTGGCCAACGCTTTCAGTTTATTTTATACCATTCTCTGTCATGCTTTCAGTTTTGCTGTCTGTTTTCTTGTTTCTGTCAGTTTTGATCAATTTATGCACATTATTTGTCCTGCTGCATGTCGCGTTGATTTTTCCACAATACTTTTGCACATTTCTGATATGCCATTTGTATGCAAAAACTAACTGAACATTCACTTCTTGCCCAACTTCAACAGCAACTACAATTTTATGGTTTATTTTTCAAACTTTTTGGTATAATAATGGTCAGGATGTGAACTTGGCTAGCTATGCCTGGCTGGCTAGCTGGCTGGCCCAAGCAAGACACAGTCGCTGTCTGGGCGCGAAATGAGCATCTGTGGATTTATGGTCGAGCCCGAAACTTGTGCAGCAATTTATATAAAAGTACATATGTACATATACTTATGTAAATGGCAATGCATCAGTGTTAAAGTTGCTGCTCTGCTCGCTGAGCCCATAAAGTTCTGGGCATATTAGTTGGGAAAAGACGTAGCCGTAGATGTAAAATGCAAATGAAATACCCCAAAAGAATCCATATACACACTTCTCCTTTGAATATGTAAAACAACTAGTCGAAAACTTGAACTACGTGCGGTAGAACTAAACTTTGACATTTTTGGAATATTGGTGTTACTCTCAAATAATCTGTTCAGAACAGTGCAATTAAAGTAGACAGAAAAAAATGCTTTCCAATTTCAAGTTTAAAATTCTTAATTGCAAATAATTAAATGCAGGTAAGTCACCTTTTTTGAATTCTGTTTCCTGACCAGGCCAGTGTCAGTGTTAACGTGTAGATACAGTTTCATCCCGAAGTACTATTGAAGAGGGAATAGTTTTATTCCACTATTCATTTAACAAGTACAGTCTAAATATGAAGTTAATTGGAGTATTCACAATATGTATTGTTTAGTCAATATGTGGTTTTCTTAAGTTCAAAGTTCAAAGCTCAAAGTTTTATTTGTATAGGGCATAACAGGTGCGAACAAACTTATTCCAAACTGCTTTTGTTTGCTGTCGTGTTGCTTGAAATCTTGTTCTGTTTCGGTCACTTGTCTTTGGCTTTGGTTTCAGTTTAGTTTTGGTTTTGTTGCTGTTCTGTGTCGTGTGCCGTGTGCCCTGTGGCATGTACATGTCCCTTAACTGCAGTTGACTTTGGGCTTTGTTGGGCACTGTCTGCAGCAGCAGTTGCCCGAGAACAGGAACATTGGTGAAACATAACAAAAACCACGGAATTGAAGCTGTCTCGATGAGAGTTTGCAATCTGAAACTTGTGCCCCTTGCAGCTGCACCATGTTCCAATCATTTTACAAGTCTAATAATAACAATTTTTTTTTGTCGGTGTGAAAATCGGAAGTGTTCTGGGAGTGTGAGTCGTGTGGCTTACGCATGCTGGCAGAAAATTTGCATATTTGATTATTTTATATGGCATTTGAAAAGCAATTTATATTCATGAATTTGCAAATTAGCAAACGTGTGGCAGTCATACACAATTTAAGCATTTAATTTAAATTTTGTTAGAATTTAACAAAAGATGCCTGAAACATGCTCTTGTTTAGGCGTTTGTCAAGCGGTGCATTCATAAAATGATGTCCCAAATTTAAACGCCATTTTTACGAATGACTTTTTTAATGGACAACGTTTTAGTCATTACTCATTATTCATAGATTTAACTTGAAGATATGATATGATATGAATAAATGATTTGCTCTATATCCAATTAATTTAACCTTTGATCTACATGTTAAGCTGACTTTAATACTTTAATTTCTTACTTAGAAAATCAAAATAATATTAGCCTGAAAACTTTGGCAAGCTTAAAGTTTTTGTATCAGCTATCTCTAGCTATAATTTTATATATTACTTTACTACATGTTGGCTGTCACGATGTTATCGAATGGCAGTCAAACTGTAAACTGTACTTCGAACTGAAATTTATATATTTTTTAGCTGACGGCAACAAAGCGAACCCTTCACTAATTGTTATGCTCCAAGTGTGTGTTCCAAGCACAACTTTTCTTCACCGATAATTGCTGCTAATTTTTGGGAAGTTGCACAGCAGGCAATAAGAACAGTTTGCCACGCGTGTTGTCAATTGTGCAACACAGCTGCGGGCCAAGTCAAACAAATAATAAAGTTCCCAATTATAAGCAATGCAGAGAAAAGTTGAATATCCGGTCTTTTTTCTCTTTTTTCACCAACATTTATTCCGACATTATTCAGATAGCAATCAGCTTCAAACTACGGAAGAGAGATGACTTCTTGTCTAACTGCAGCTGCAAATGACAACGAAAATGGCACAACTGTTTCAACTTCGTGCGTGGCACGTTGCCCCTTCGGGCGAGTGGGCGTGCAACTTGCTCTTGAATATGTGTGTTTTTGTCTGTGGGTCTGTGGAAGTCAATTAAATTAGTGCTAGCAGGCACAAAGTCAAACCGGAAGTACTAGAGTATGGGTATATCCTTCCGTCTTCTTGACATTTACATTTGACACACCCAACTCCCGCATTAGTCCTGCTGCTTTACGAAGTTGTGCGAAACTTATTGGTTTCTCTCTGATTATCATCAAAGACGGAAACTCAAATAATTGAAGGCAGCTCATAAAAGTGTTGTTGGCCTGTGAATTACACTGGCCATTTCCTTTTAGCTAAGTTTATAACATAACAGAGAACTTGACCCTGGAAACTTTCGGCCTTTAACGGATCCTGCAAAGTAGGAACTTGGAAATTCTGCTCCACTTTTCGAGCTTTAAGCAACTCTAAATATAATTAATTAACATTAAATATATTATTTGTCTCTCTCTCTCTCTCTCTCATTTTTTCTCGGTCTCTCTGGAAACCCTATTAATTTTACATAGTATACAAACATACATATGTATATCAATAAACAAAATTTATTGTGTACATAATGTAAAAATGTTACTTTAAACTTTCTCCCATTAATAATGTTTTCAATTCAATTTACAAATGAATTATTTTTCTGCGTTTTGCGTCATTATTTTATCCTTGTTTTTGATAACATAATCCACCCACTTTTCCCATTTGATTTTCCATTTGGACATTGCCATTGACTTTTGCTCGTCTGGAAGACCGCTGTATTTTAAAGAGTTTTTGGAAATGCGCTTCAGGAACTTCAAGTCCGCATTCATGGGCTGAGTGCAGACAAATAGTTCTCAAATACTGATTATTGGCTAGAAGAGAATAATAACATACCGCAATGCCGAGAAATACCACGTAAAAGTCATGGGACAGGGGAGATGTGCGCCAAAATGAGGGATTGCCCGAGGAGATGACAAAGGGTATGTTGTTTGCAATCAACGTGGCTGCCGGATGATTGCGATAATCGGCACTCAGCTGCAGCATCTGATTGCAAATGGGGCACACCTCAATGGCAATATTCAGCTGCTTCACCAGTTCCATCACCAAAGGGTGTTTGGTTATCGCATAGCCGTGTCCAATTCGATTCGCTCCGAGTAGCACGGCATCAATTAGATTCTCATCGATACGGGTGCCATACCAGTTGGTTTGACCCGCATGCAGATATAAGTTGATGTTGTCGGGCAGTTTATGCAGCTCGCTGGCAAATTGGCTAAGCGGATCACCCCGATCCTCTTGGCCAACCAAGTCGAAACCAATCACCAAATCGGGAAACTCTTCCTGCAAAATTCAAATCAAAAAAGAGTTACTCACACTTAGAGTTACTCACATTTAGAATGGTGCACATTTTAACATACTTTGCCATCTGATCGATTGTGGCATGCCTCAGTGGCGAATAAATAATTTTCGCATCGATAAAGTCGGGATTGTCGGTCCGAAAGCGTCCTATTTGCTCCTCATAGATCTTGACGGTTTCTTGGACTGGGAGTTTGGTGCCATCTAGGCAATAGAATCGCTGTAGTTTCGAACGCACCTCGACATATTGAACACCATCCGCGTGGAACTCCTTTAGGGCATTGTAGAAATATTCACCCCAGACAGGTGGATATCTGAGTAGTCCGTCGAGGAGATCAAAGATCCTCTCCAGTTGATCCCAGGCGGCGATAGTTGAAGTAGTTCGAATAGAGGGATACATGTTGAGAGCGTTCTTAAGATATTTTCGGAGATTCGCCTCGCCACGATAATCACGCAATTGCTCCATTAATTGCCATTCTCCTTCTTCGTATTGAATTTGAGTGGGTTTCACCTTGGAGAATCGAAACTGTCTAAATTTACAGCCATTGTCGGTGGTGCAGACCCACAGATTCTTCGCGTAGGTCAATTTAATGAGGAAATCGGTGCTGCACATGGAGTGGGCATGGGCCTTAAGGACGCCTCCTTTGGGCATCTTGCTGAGCAGTAAGAACAATGGCGATTCTTTCATCTTTTTCAGACGTCGCATTATGTGATGGCCGGGCACAAACTGACTGGGATCCTGAATGCCCTTGTTGTACTCCTTCGTCTTCAGGCACATGATCACATGGTTCGCCTCGATCTCGTTAGTAGTCAGCTGAATGTCATTGCCCAAGGTGCCGTAGCGTTCCAGTGTGCAGACAATCTCACGCAGTTTCCTGTAATCTGCCGGAGTGCTCTTGCGAAGGTTACTTTGACCGATAAGTTCAGATAGTGCATTGCCAGTAAAACAACGTATCGTTTGGCCACAAATGCCTATACCATAGGCCATTTAAAACAAATAATTTTGATGTCTAAATACGAGTTTTTCCTCAATGATGTGCGATCAGATCAAAAAAATATGAACGATTTTCACCTGCCACAAAATTTAGCCAAAAGTGAAAATAGGCAAACAAATAGAGAAAGCTCTTAATATTCATAACTCAATTACATTAATTACACATATGCGATGTCAAAAAGTGAAATCCTAACAAAATATTTACTTTGGTGTTCAGTAACCCAAACGAAACAAAAACCACTTCAATATGTATATATACGATATAAATAGAGAGAGAACACTTTGGTTACAGGTGTCACGTACTTGAACTTTGTTTGTTTTCAGGGCACACAGCTCTCTTGTCAAGCTGATCCCAGACCCACACACACACACACACACACACACATATATATATGTTCAAAGTCTGATTTATTTGCTGCTTACAAGATTTTGCCTAAGTGTTTTTTTTAGCAGAATTACGTTACTTACTGCTACATGCAAGACGAAGTAGAACCAGAGTAAGAATCCCATTACAATTGCCCCAGGCCATGAAACTTTTCAAGTGTTAACGAGTTTTGCTGTTGTTGCTGTAGCTGTTGCACACACATGTGTCGATTGCATACGTAGTGCACTCCACTTCAAAACTTGCACAAAATTCAAACAACAAAAACAGCAACAACCAGCGACAAGTGACAAACTGATTTGTTGGCTCGTTTTCTTTGGCAGAGCATAGAACTTGATTTTGTGCAAAAACAATTTACATTTTAATTGCATAGGAGGCAAAATTAAAAAGGATACAAGCAGCTCTCAAAGGGCAGCTACTTTTATAATTCAACTACACTTTCAACTTCTTCAAAAGAGGGATAGAGAGAGTGAGCGAGCGAGAGAGAGAGAGAGGGAGAGTGAGAGTGAGAGAGAGGACAAAAGTTAGTTTCCCAACTCTCATAAACTTAAAGGCAAAACTCCATCTCTATGTAAAGGCAAAGTGCTCTCTGAGTTTGCTCTAATACTTCCTTACACGCCATTTGATCGATTGCATTAAGGATAAAAGCTATCGATTATTAGATGCCCATTAAAGTTGATTATTTATGAGCGAATACTTGGAAATTGGTTTTTCATATAATTTGTTTTGTAAGAGCAGAAAATTACTTACGATAAGTAGAACGCAGAAGAACGTAGTAAGAAAGTTCTAAATAATAGTGTTTTATGGATTTGTAGTTGAAATAATTAACTTTCAGGACATTTTTTAAATAACCTTGCCAAAAGTGCAATGAATGAATTTTGAATGATGGTTTGACCTACAAAACAATGTATTATATTTTAATTCTCAATTCGTCTTTTATACTCAAAAATTTAATATTAAATCTGCATTTAAATTGATTTGGTTGATATAAATTCTCATACTCATTCGGTTTCTACTATTTATTGTATTTGTTTTGAAAAATTCGCAATTGTATATTGAAGTTAAATGAATTACATATTTTACTATCTCTCGCACATGATTTCTGTGTGTGTGGGTGTTTTATTTTAAAATCCCTAGCTGGTTTCCGTCACAGCCTGCTTGTCTGTGGTCTGTCCACGATCCTGCACATTGCCACATAGCAGCATCCTTACATATAATTTTATTCTCCTCTCGCTGCTATTCTCTTTTTTTTCATCTTTTTTGTCTGTTACAAATTATGCTCATATAAATTTTTATAAAACATTTCTGGCGTTGCCATTTTATTTTATGTTTCTTTTTGTTACAACTGCTTCTCATACACTCACTTACACACCCACACCTTACACACACACACACACACACTAACATACTCATACATATTCTGACAACTCACCAACTGCCTTACATTTGGCTGCGCACAAAAGTAGGCAACAAAAAATGGGCGCGAGGCGAAACGAAACGAGTTTTGTGTCTGCTGCAAATATGAAGAGCAATTCACACTTGAAAAGTTTCAGCATGCGTTTTTAAGTCACACACACACACACAGACGACCCAACTATTTTATACATACACACAAATTTTCCTCTTTTTTAATTTAAGAAATGCTTTGAGCTTTAACCCTTAAGTTATGAAAAGTTTCTGTTTTAAAAATATAAAGATAGATAGAACTTTTACATTTTGTTTAGTAATTTTTGTATTTTTAAAGGAAGATCATTAAAGATCAGAGTTTCCCTTTTAACACATTTAACAGATTTAAGCTGGATTATGTTGCCATAAATGCGATGCCTGTTATACGATCATATGTTTATGTGAGAGATATGTGAAAAATAAACATATTTCATAAATGCTTAATTTTTAGAATGAATGCATGCTGAAGCGTGTTAAACATGTGCGTATTGCTTCTGGTTCATTATTGCGCATTTCGGTGTGTTAATGTGTGTGAATATGAAGCTGATGGCTGCCCCTAAACAAAGCAGCTGCAAAACCCTCAGAGCCAGTCGCCCAATGCCATTTGTGCGTGCCTAATGTTAGGTCGGCGACGATGCCCCATAAAAAAGGGTTCCTACTTATACGAATTTCTGTGTGAGTGCCAATAAGTGTGTGTGTGTATGTGTATGTGTGTGTGTGGGTGTGGGTATATCTGTGTGGGAGTTTTTGTATGTTTATGTTTATGTCAGTTTATTGTGGCACTTTTTGGACGCCTTTTGCCAGTTTATTTTTTGGTAACTAATTTAATATGCATAAATGCTAGCACATGTTTCATAAATGGCATTTTAAAGCCGCACAAAATGGGTTTATTATGTAGGCTCCTGCCCGCTTTACCGCTTTACTGCTTTGTCGCTTTACCGCATTTCGCATACAATATGAATTTCTATTAATGCTTTTTACTGCTGACTTTGCCCCGGGGCTCAACAAATGTCTGACTGCGAGTCTGTGTGTGTCTGTTGTATCTTGGTGTCAGTTGAAATACAACTGTATATATATATATATATATATATATAGCAACTACAAAATATTTGCATGCAGCAGCAAATGGAGGAAACTGGGGAAAACTGTTGCATACTTTTGTGCGCACCCAGAAAAATCTGGCACACAATGAACTCGGAATCTAATGTCATAATTAAGCTGAACAGAACGTCACGACAATTGTCAAACTGTTGCAGATAAGCCAGGGTTCTGCTGCCAAGCTCCTCTTCCCCACTCTCTTTCGCTCTCTCTCTCTCTCTCTCTCTCTCTTTCTCTCTCTGTGGACACACTCGTGATGTCTGTTGGCCCAAAATGAGCGGCTGTTAGACGCGAACGGCTGTTGAAACGCTTTTATTTTTTGGTAACAATGTGTACTGTATTTCCATCTAAAGCACACCTATACCATCCGCCCTCTCTGCCCACCAGCTGGTAGCTTTATGTTGTCAGCTTAACTGGAAACAATGGCGGCTCCCTCAATAGACGTCGACTTGTTAAGCTTGCGGCTGGCATTTTTATCTGCCTGTTGTCTTTGCCTTTGCCTTTGTCTTTGTCCCATTGTCACTGACACAATGGACTCAAATTTTGCTGCTCACACATACTTCTACACACGCACACACACAAACATACACACACACACACTGTATTTGATTACAAATTTCTGCGTTTTGTCAAATTGATTTGTCTACTGGCAGCACGTAGAGTACAAAGTGCCTCACTCCCCGTGATATCCTCTCTTCGCAGTGAACAATTTACATTTTTGACGCGTTTGCAGCGCTTTGAATTGCTCGGCACGTTTGTTGCCTATTTGAATTACGAGTATGTCAACAGAATTGCACGCAATTTCCCGCTGCTTCTCCTTGTAGGCTCAAATAAGTCCAAAATAAATGTCAATAAACATCATCGCCATCAATGCTAACAGCCAAATACTTTAAGCTCAAGTATTGAGTAACAATTTATTAAATAATTTAATATTCGAGTATGTCTCGGAAAGTGCTTAGCTTTTGCTGATTAGTGTAAAGAGAAATGAAGTTAATTGATATCTCTTGTACACTTACAGTGCCAACTTTAAAAGGCTGCCAACACAGTAAGTATTCATTAAATGTGCCCGTCTATCAGTGCAGCATAAGTGAACTTAGCATGGCTGAAACCCCAACACGATTCGCTCCAAACAATTTACGGCATTGTTCATGTGAAATGACTTGAGCGCTTCACAACATGTTTACAGCACTCGGTTTGTTGGGGCAGTGTTTTTGAACAATATGACTGCAATACCACCGAATGACCATATAACAGCAATAAAAGAAATTATAAAATAATATTAACAATCTAGTAACAACTATGGAGCACAAAGAGCTGGCGGCCATTTAGTGCCGGACCAGGCACCAGACTAAACAAACTGCATAAAGTGGACCCAGCTACAAAAAAAATATAAAACAAAGAGTGAATTGAGCGAGAAAAAAAACACAACGTGGGAAAAGAAAGTGGCATTTTACGTTTATGGTTATGTGGGTGCTGGACACCGCTGCTCATAAATACAGCAGGAGTATGGGGCAGGTCCGGAAGCAGGATCAGGTGTAGGGGCAGAGGCAGGGGCAGAGGCAGGGGCAGGAGCAGGAGTCGAGCTTAAGGGCTAACCAACAAGCAGCAGAACTGCAAACTGCAAGCTGCAAATAGCAGCAAATGGCTAACGGCTGGCAAGTAATAAAGGCAAAGACCAGCGACTACATTCAAAGTGCAGCTGTGCAATTAAGGTTCCCAACTAATTGCGAGGCCAAATGAGTTGACTCCTCCGCTAGAGTCACAACTTCATTTCTTGTTTGCCTAGTTGCTGCTTAAAGTTGTACATTATTAATTGCGTTTTTTGTGCTAAATTTGTATGATTTTGTCTTCATAAGAAAACAACACTTATCAGCAGCAGTAATAATTTTTAATGTGTGTATTTTAGAGTTTATGTTCATACATCCAATAGCTCTGTTACCCGTTTTTCTGTATTTCATTATTGTGTTTTCTTTCTAATTAACAGCATTAATAATTTGCACTATTCACAACTTAATTTCTTGTTTGCCTAGTTGCTGCCTAAAGTTTAAAATTACATTTTTATGTTTTCTTTGTTATGAGAACCAAAACTTGTCCAGCAGCAATAATATTTTCTACTATTAACAGTTTCAGTTTTAGCAATTAATTTTTATGTTTTCTTCTTTATGAAAATCAACTTTTATCAACAGCACTCATAATTTTTACTATCGTGGCATAAAGTTCGTATATCCAATTTCCGGCCTGCTAGCTCTATCAGCCCACTCTCTTTTACCCCATCTCTGCGCCACTCGCCGTTTCTCACACATATCTACACATCGCTGTCGCCTCATTTCGTTGAGGTACGCAATGTGACACAGAGTCCGGCCGCAAATAGACGGAGGAGGCGAACGAAAACAGTCGGGCAAACATGCATAAAAAACTTTTATAATAAAATTATTTGTTTGGGCCCCAAATAGACAAGTTTTTCAGCCATACATTTCATTTGTGCACAATGTCACTCTGGGGCATACTTTTGTCGACACCACCCACCCGGCAAACTGAACAACCGACAACCGAAACAACAACGACAGCAACAAGGACAAATGTTTTGGCAAATTTGCAAGTGAGCTTCAGGATGCGCAGGATAATAGCAAAGGCAGACAGCAGCCAGGAGCGAGCAGCTGCATGCCAATGGCACAATTAAACATGGCCAGAAGCAAATTATGAAAAATTGTGTTACACATTGTCACACAAGCTAAACATTTGCATTTAAAATCAAAAAAAGAAAAAAGAAAAACAAAAAATATAACAAATATAAATGCAAAGTGAAAATACAAATAAAAATGCAATGCATTCGTATTTGTGTCTTTCATTAGCCATGCCCCCATGCCACACCCCTCTGCTGCGCCACACGCTGCTGTCTGGGCAACCAAAGTGACTTTCAATGTAAACGTCAGCGCTTTGTGCTGTTGACATTTGTGCGCCCAGACGACGAAGAGGATGACTACGACAGTAAGGATGAGGACGAGTAGGACTACAAGGACGCGGACAATTTACGATAAACATCTCAGCGGCATGCAAATCCCTTTTAGGAATGTCACCAAGCCCAGGAGAGCACTTCAGCATTTCTAGAGCTGTGATTCCCGGCACAAAGGAAGACTAGCTGACAAACGGCATCCTATTTGGAATGTGAGTGGCAATGCGGCATTAACCAACACTGGCGCACCATTAACATCAACTTCAAATTGCACTTTTAACTCGAGCCGACACTCGACTATTTCGAAAAGAAAGAGAAATTAGTTATCACGAGGAATGACAAACACTTTAAAATGCAATGAAAATATATATGAAAATTTAGCTTGCAACTTTCTTCGAGTTAAGAAAATTCGTACCGAAACTAAATAAAAGAAAGACGAATTAAAAGATGCATCATGCAGGATGCAGGTATAAATAATTTAACCCCCAGTCCGATAGTAGTTTTACATGTCGCAGAGACTTGGCCACGGATCGCACTCACAGACAGCACTCGGCGCGGAGAGAAACTCAGGTTCGGCGTCTGTCGCTTCTCAATTTGTTCATATTCCTAAAATTAAAAATTGGAATTTTGAATTGTTTAATGCCATCGATTTCAGTTGAAAATTTGGTTTGTGACTGAGAAGCTGGGATTGATGTTAAGCCATGTCCGCCTTACTGCATCTTTTTGGCTTGTCTGAGTCTTGGGTTTGAACTGGCAGGGGACCTTCAATCCGAAGTGGCCGATGCCGGTGTGAAAGGCCTACACTTGATGGGCATCACTTTTGCGTCGGCACTCGGACACAGCGGGGCATTGCCAATGTACGGCGTCTAGTTTCGGTTGCAATGCGTTCGATACGACATCTTTTTGGCATCTTCTCCAGCACACAGTCCACCAAGTTTGCCCGATAGTCACGATCCAGACTCTTGCTGGGCTTGTAATGCTGTGCGTCGAATCGTTGCATGTTAAGGCATGGTTCTATACATTCCGGCCGATAAGGAATGTTGCAACACTGATAACCCAAACTGGAATGCGCTCGCAGTTCCTCGTCCGTTCTGCACGGCCGGAGCTGTTTGAAATATGCCGGCACGGCTCTCTCCGTTATGCGGCTTACTTTCTTCACCCGAATGACAGACTTGCAGTGTTTGAAGGTGGACATGCAACGTGGGGCTCCAAACAAACCAATCCAATTTTCCAAATTCATCAGCGGCATTTTATACGAATGCTGAATTTGGTAATTTTTTTAATGTATTTATTTTCGTATATGGTCCAAAACTACTATTGTCCAAAAATGTATTGATTTTGACTATTTTAAACGAAGCCATCTTTCAAGGCATTATGACAAAAATTACAAAGCTGACTTCAGTAATCTTAAATTAAATTTTAAAAAATGTAATATTCACAAAAAAATTTCTTAAATTTAAATTTTAAGTACATAGTTGAGTGCTCAACAAATAATAGAAACCAAAAAAGCAAAAGCACTCAAGTGCAAAACTCAGCTTGTTCCATGAAATTCAAATAAAAGTTGGTTCACATTTCATCACTTGCGGCAAGTCCTTCGCAGTTAAAGTGCAGCAAACAGTTGAGCAACTCTCGCAAAAAGTTTCAACGTCCAACAATAAACAAAACGCACTAATTAATTAGTGAGTGGGCATTCTTCTGGCCTCCAGCCATCAGCTTCATTCTCTCTGTCCCATTCGGACTTTTTTTTTTGGTTCTGAGTTTTCCTCAACAACTCTATGCGAGATTGTTTTTGGGTTTTTTTGTTGTTGTTATTTTTTAACTGGCTGCCCAATTGGACTATGGGCAGCTGCCTTGAAATCGAAACGGCCCCCAAAGAGATTGCACCGTCAAATTGTTAACAGCAATTGACCCAATTTTTGTGGAGCCTGCTGCACTCATGCATATTGTGCTTCAGCAGCAGTTGCATAAAAGCGAAAACTGGCCCGCGCCCAGTTAACTGGTCCAAACAGCGCGTACAACGTGCCGTATACTTATTTCATTCTTTTTGTTTGTTTTCCTCTTATCCCTGACTGTTTTTGTTGTTCAGCAAAATTCATGAGCTTGTTCTGCTGTTGGGCAAACCACTTTAATGTCGACTTTCTGTCTTGGCTTTTATACTTTATGTATTTGGGTTTTTTTTTATTGTTGTGCTGAGCCTCGGAGCAGCTTAGCCGTGGGAATTGAATTCCATTCACTTTTCATATGGTGGAGTGCGATTGGCCAAATAAAGAAAACAGTTAACAAATTAAACAAGAAAAAGCCATTTATGGCAGGTACATATACGAGCAAAAAAGTGGCCGATAAAATGTTGGCTTTTATCAAATTTTGATTGGTATCAAAAGTGTGTTAAGCGCGAGAAGTTTATATTTCGATATGAAGTGGAAATTTAAATGCACTTCGGCAACGATTAGAATCCGTATGAGTTATATCAGTGACTCATTTCTTAATATGATACACAGCTGAATAAATAATCTATACATATATTTATATGTGCCGATGAGAGTGTTTCTATGTTACCCATTAAGAAGCTGTCCTCACTCTGGCTCTCTCTCTCTCTCTCTCTCTCTCTGTCTCTATATACACTTTGAATAAATAATGCAGCAAATTAAGTAACTTGGTGCCTCAAAATTTCGCATAAAGCACAAATACAGCAATGCAGAAATGCAGTTGCCACTTTCGAGCAGACGGAACACGGACTGCACACAGAAAGCAGGGCAAGTAGGGAAAGCAGGAGTCGACGTGGTGTGGGAGGCACATTGGAATGATTTCATTTACTTGCAATCAATGAAATTGCACTGATGCAATTTTGTTTGGGGAGCCAAAATAAACAACAACTGGGAATGGGGCAAAAGGACAAAGTAACAGTTGCATTACACTCAAAAAACAATACGACTTAATTTCAGAAATTCGCAAAGGTACACAGAAAGTATAGTTCTCAAAATCAGCGTTTTTTAAATATTTTTTTAAACTTTTTAAAATGTAAAAAAAATATGTGATATTTCCGGGTTGTGTTATTTGTTGCTTATATTATTACAAACATTTTAGATACTTAATTTAAAATTGAATTTGAATTGAGCTACTCGGTTTCTAAGGCAGACAACAGCTAAACTCTTCCTTTCTAATTTTTAGTAATTTGTATTTCTTATATTTAGAAATTATTTCTAAAAACAAGAAAATCTTTCTAGTTTTTAGGGCGATTTTTTTTAGAGTGTGCGAATGGGGCAAATGGACAAAAGTAACAGTTGCATTAGTAAAAGCAACTTGCAACTTGAGCGTTGCGAGATGCATGCAAGCATGAATGCGGGCAAGGATGCGGCGTGGCAAGCGGCCATGCCTGTCTGTCACAACAGCGCTGCAGGCGGCAGCGGGTGGATGCTGACGATGGGGGGCGGGACAGACGGCTGACTGTCTGGCGACAAAATTCAAAGGCAAAGGCAAACGCAAACGCGGTCTGCATCAGCAGCCAGGAATTTTCTCATATCGGTGGATATTTTTGGCTGGCAGCACGTAGACGCGATAGAATGCGGCATGATCCTGCGCTGCCACACGGCTACCCCACGGTACGCCCCGGCAAAAGTTCACGGCTCTGCTGCTGTCACTGACATTAAGACTTGGCATCGGGTGCGATAGAGTTTTGACAAAAATGTCAACTAGCTTCTCCCCCGCCCAGACACGATTCGAAAAATGAGTCAAACACATAACCAGCTGGGTAGGTGAGTGTGAGCGTCGTACATTAGCTAGCTGTGCCACATAAATAACCACTACACACAGTCAAACGTCACAGCTGAGTAAAATACGAGAGCAACTTGAACTGGACCGCAAACGGGAGCGAGACGGCAATGTGGCAACAACAACAACAGCAGCTGCATCAAGCAGCCAGGCGGAGATGGTGGGCAATATGCCAGTCATCCTTCTCGCTGCACAACAGCCGCAGGAATTGAGGGAGTCGCCACGCGATACGTTACCCTCATCGTCACACCAAACGGCAGGCACAACAACAAATCAACGAATATGGAGACAAGGTGTTGGATTCGATCCCAAACGAGATACGATTAGGGATTCAAGCGCCAGCACATACAATTACGATCATGAGGAGCCGCTCACCACCAAGACGACAAAGATATACAAAAAAAGTACGTATTCATTTTAACTTTTGTGATACAATTGCCAAATCAATCATTTATAATAACGGAGAAGCAGAAAAATAGATTACTGATTATAGATTGTATTATATTTGAAAGATGGATGTAAAAATTTCGTCAAAATCGAACCAACACACACACATACAACATAACTATTTAACTGTAGATAAAGAGAATTAATTCGCTTTTACACATTTCTAGGACCTTCAATACAGAATCAGGCTGCCGATGAGTCCGATGATTCGCTAGCAATACAGGATGCCACAGCTGTTAGTGGACGCTCTCAGGACGCCTCGGGTAGCAATGTGGATACGGAATTCCCGCTGTCAGAAGATACGGATGTGGTTAAATTCAGCGGTGGGTCCAGCTCAAAGCTAACGAGCAGCGAATCCATTTTGATTACAGACAACAATTTGGAAGATCTGAATCCCAGTGATTTCCAGCAGGGCAATCTGGCGTCAGGCCTGGGCTTCGTAAGTGACTGAGTGGAGTGGCTAAATCAACCACGACTGATCCACCTTATCTACAACTAGATCTACATGGCCATACCGCCAGATGGTGGCTACGGTTGGGTGGTGCTCGTGCTCAGCTTCCTCGCCCAGCTCATCGTCGATGGCATTGTGTTCACCGTGGGCATATTGCTGCCACACATCAGCGAAGAGTTCCATGCGAACAGTGGCCAGGTGGTGCTCGTGGGCAGCATACAAGTTGGCTGCTATTTCTTGGGCGGTGCTTTTTCCAGTGCCCTGATCAACAGCTATGGCTTTCGTCCGGTAGCTTTGCTCGGCGTGATTATCTCGGCGCTGAGCATTCTGGCGGCCAGTTTCAGTCCCAATTTGGCAGCGGTGATATTTTTCTATAGTGTTATTGGTAGGTAAACACTGTGCACCACTGTTAACCACTCGATGCGATTATTGTCAATCTGTAGGTGGACCCGGTTTGAGCATGATCTGGGTGAGTTCACAGATCATTATTGGATATTACTTTGAGCGATATCGTCCCATTGCCAGTGGATTTTCGTGCTCCGGTGCTGGTGCTGGCATCTGCATCTTCTCCATTACAAACAACATTCTCGTGCAGCACATTGGCTGGCGGAATACGATACGATTTCAGGTGCTGCTCATTTGCCTGCTCTTCTTTGTGGCTCTGGCCTATTCGGAGGTTGCTCCGACTCCAGTGGCAGTCATGTACTCGGATCCCTTGTCCACATCCAGTTCGAATGAGTATTATGGTAATTTCTATGTGCATTACTTTCTCGGCGATGAAGCCGGCTCCAGGAAATCTCGCCATGTGCTCAACTCTTATGAGCCGGCCAGGAAAAAGAAGAGCAAATTGCGACGGTATGCAAACTTTTGTTGTCCCTGCTGCATGAAGCCGGATGCCAAACATGAACCCTCCGAGCGTTCCGAGCTCAACTATGTGGTGCGACCGGATCCCATACAGCGCGACGATCTCTTCTATACGGGACCCGCCGACTACGAGGAACCCCACAGCAGGGAACAGTTCGATGGCAAGCAACTGGAGTTGATGGGCTCTGAATCGCATGTCAGTCAAAATTTAATGAAATATATTTTGTGTTTTAATGTAACTTTCACTTTGAATCCAACAGCTGCAAAGAGCTGCTTATGGTTTACACAATATCAAGGATTACGACAACAACAATGCTAGTAAGCCTGCTTCCGTTCAAGGTCCACTCAGCCCGGTGCGTAGCCCGCCCACCAGCCCACCGTTGAAACGGTCGAAGAAGTCACGGAAAGGCAAGAAAAACTGGCTGCGGACGAAGATTGTGAGAGCCCTGAATCGCCTCTTCGATGCGAATCTGCTGAAGAGCTTTGAGTTTCGCATTCTGTTGGCCTCCGCCTTTCTCTATCCGATGGGATTCAATATACCCTTTGTGTACAGCAAGATGCGCACCACAATACCAATGCAGTATGCCCAGATGATATCCCCCGCCATCGGTGCATCCAACTTCCTCATGCGCAATCTGTGTGGCTTTGTCGCCTACAAGCTGAGAGGCTGGACCAACTATATCTGCGGCGGTGGCATGATGCTCGGCGGCGTTATGGTCTTCATTAGCGCCTTCTATGGCAACCATTTGGTCTGGTTTCAGTTTGTTTACGCCGTCTGCTTTGGCGTCGCACCAGGTAAGCTTCTAGCACTTCACACAACACAGCAAAACAATTTCGGTTTGAGTTTGGTCAAATTCAAATTTGAAATTTGAATCTTATAAACTAAGATTTTAAAAATGTAAGGCCAAAATTTGATTAACGTGCTTTAAGTGCTAACATACTAACCCGAACTTACCCACTCTTCCACATGCCACAATCAGCTGTGTTTGCCACACTGCGTGCACTGATTTATGTGCGCTATTTGGGCCTCTCGAAGCTGACGAATGCTTTTGGCATAACCGCCTTGGCCATGGGCTTGGGCGTCTTTATTGGCACCACACTGGGTGGTATTCTGCTTGATCGAACTGGTGGCTATGTGGTGCCCTTTGCCTTTGCCGGCATCTGTATAATGTTCTCCGGGGCGCTCAAGTTGGTTTTGCCGCTGCTGTTGAAATGTCGTAAAACTAACAAGTATAATTGAAAACCGTGTACAGTTTACGATGCATTGATTTTATTGGTTGTTTTTATTTTTATTTTTTTTTTGTTGTATTTTACAAAATGTCTTATGCACTTGCAGTTTATATTTGTTTTTATTATTACATCATCATCGAGTGTGTGTGTTTTAATCTCTAATTTGTAATCATTTTGCATTCATTTGATTTATTTTACATTTTATTGGCTGCCACGAGCAGTGGCTCTCCAGCTCTATGCACCTCAAACTTTTCAGCTGGCTCTCAAACTGTTTTCTGAACTCAAATTGGAGTTGGCTTTACTTTGCATACAAGGGAGTGAGTGCCTAAGATATTGATCAATCAGTGACTCGCAAACTATCAACACCATTTCTAGCTATAATAATTGTTTTTGCTGGTGTTTTTGTTTGGTTTTTGGCTCTTTTTCTTAAAAATGTGTGTGTTGGCTCTCAAAAAACCGCATTGAATTTGCTGTAGTTAACAATTTTTGCAATTCCAATTAAAATTCAAATTGCTTGCATTTTGTGAGCTTAAATTGAGTTTCTGGTTCCAAATATGTTTGCTTTTTGCTGCTGAATTCAAATTTAATGTTTATCCACTTTATATTTTTGTTATCTCTCGAATTGTTCGTCTGCTGCTCTCAATTGTGATTCTCAAACTGTTCTGTGGTTTTATGAACATGTTGTAGGTACTTTTTAAACTCGATTTAAATCGACTTCTGTTGTCCAATTTGCTGTTGTTGTTCGTGTTATTTTGTTGCCCTTTATTGCATTGTGGTAAAGTTTAATTAACTTAGTTTTACATCTAATGTTAGCTTAATTTTTGTTTTTGTTTTTACCTTGTTTGGTTACGCAAATGTTCACGCTTTGTTTTTGTTTTTGGTTTTTACTTTGATTCAGTTAATATACTTCGGATATGCGAAAATGGTTCAATAAATAGTTAACTAACGGAAAATGAGAAGAACATATAGGAAATATCTAAAATTGCAGCTTTATTTTATATTTCTAATATTATTATTACTTTTATTCCTCTTGCATTTATTGATTTAATTTCTCGCAAATTATTGAACCACTCTCGCTATCGACTTGCATCTTAAAATTAAATGTCTACTATTAAGTTGTTTCTTTTTTATGGGTTTTAAGTTTTTTTTTTCTTTGGATTTGCTTCTATATATATTTATATATATGTATATATATATATGTATAATATATGACACATATTATGAAAGTTTTGCTTGATTTATACAAAAAAATGTAGCATAAGCAACAGAATTGAAGAACTTAAATTATATGCATAGAATTCTTTAGCCAAATGTGTGTGTGTGTGTGTGTGTGCCTGTGTGTTAGTATGGATGTGTGTGTGTGTGTCTATGTTTTTCATTAAATCCATTTTGTTTTAAATATTGTCAGTAGTCTTCGGTTTCATATGCAATTTTCTCTTTTTGTTTTTATTTTTATTTTCTTTTTATATATTTGTCGAAAATCTGCATTTGCGTGCATGAATTTTTTTTATTATTTTTTTTTTTTAATGAATTTTCAAGTTCGTATCGTAAACTAAATTTAAATTAAAATCGTTCAGCAGGTGTTCTCTGGGAGGGGGTTGCACTCGGCCTGCCTGGTCTGGTCTGGTCTGTCCGGCTGGGTGTGTTTTCTTTTACTTTTCTCTATGTTGTTGCTGCTGATTTGTTTTCCTTCTCTTTCTGTCTCTCTCTCTCGACACAAGAAGCATTTTCTTATGATTTAAATTAAAATTGTATTTATATGGCCTGTGCTGTTGCATGGCGCGTAGTTCATGTGTCAGAATCGGACCTGCAGTGTCATCATTTGAGAAATTAAATGCATATTTGATACGGTTACGGGGAAAGGCGATGGTGGGGATATATACGAATGGCGGCTACTTACCAATTAAAATAGGTCTGCGGCCCGTGACAGTTGTGCTCGGTGCCGCACCACTTCGATTGCTGGAGCGCCGGACAGGGTCGTCCTCCACGTTTGCCATGCTTGATGACTTTGCGATATCGATGCATCTCACCAATGCCACAGCTCTTGCTGCAGGCCGTCCACTCGGACCAGTGGCTGACGCGACAGTCGCGACGCCGCTTCGATCCCAATGGACTGCGACGTCGCGTTGACGCTGACGATGTGGATGCAGATGCAGATGAGGATGCGGATAATGAAGAATACTCTGAGGCGGATGTGGCCTTTAACGAGTGGTTGTTGTTAACATTATTGGCAGCGGCAGTAGCAGCAGCATCGTTCCGCCTGTAGCTGTTGGCAATGCTCTGCATCAGGGCATGCTTATCGTTCTTGGGCACCACATTCACAACGCCCGGCTGTTGACTGTTGTTGTAGCTGCAAGTGCAAAATTTAATTATATTAAATATATACAAATATTCAGTTATGCAATTCACTAATTGCCTCTTGATAATAATATCAACTCTTAAGACAGCATTGCTCTCAGCGAATAATAAGAAGTTGCAAAATGAATGCAATTCTGATTCCGGTTTGAAATTATAATCTCAAAACAAGCGGGTCAACTTTTGATTTTTGTTGAAATTCATGTTTAAATTCTGGCTGAAATGGCTGAACATACACAATTGCCATAATTCTGTTCAATTACTTCTGCAACATAAATTTATTCGCTTACATTTTACTCATATTCTTCGATCAATATTTAAATTAAGCAAGAATTTCATTTAACAATTTATAAGTTGCTGGCAAATCAATTTGCTTTCTGATTTTGTTAAGCAGCTTCGAACATAATACGCTGCGTTACAAGTACGATTTTTGTACTGCTTAACACAAATTCTCACACACAACACACACACACAGATATACACATTTCAGACAGAGATTACACATACGCCATGTTGTAAGGTGTTTTCGCTTGGAGCTGAGCGCGTTTCGTATTTCAGCACGTCAACTGTAGACAATTTCAATTTAAATTGCCTTTTGCAGTTTTCCCTGTGTGGATTCACGTGTGCGTCTGTGTGTGTGCGTCTGTGTGTTTGGGTGTGTGTCTGTGTTGTCTGCTTCGAAAAAGCAGCGGACACGGAAACCAGGCCAGCCAGAGTCAGAGTCAGAAGCGGAGGCAGAGGCGGAGGCAGAGGCGAAGGCAAAAGCAACATTTGCTGTGCCGCCGTTGGTTTCCTTCCTTCCTTCCTTCCTGGCTGACTTCCGTGTTTTGTTTCCTGCACTTTTCGTTTATTTGCATACACATGCCGTGCAAAATCGCGCAAATAATAATGAAAAAAGAAATCAGTAGGGAAATGGGTATGCGAACAGAACGGAGGCAAAGCAGCACCCCGAATAATGCCAAGTAAATTGGTGAAAATATTGAAAAACATGAGACTAAAGAGTCGAACGAGTCGACAGGACAGGCTTGAAAGCCTCAAAAAGCCTCGCAACTGTCGTAAGGCGGGGAAAAGCGTGGAAATGCATGGAAAGGCATGGGAAAGCAACACACATTTGCCAGAGGCGGCGCAGCTGCCTGCGAAAAGTAATGAGCAAAATTCCCCAAATTGAAATTACAAACATTTCTATTTTTTTTTTGAGTAAGAAATTTGTGCCAACAAAAACACACACACTTGTGTGTGAGTGTATATATATGTGTGTGTGTGTGTATGTGTGTTGAATGGCAGTTATTAGCAACAATTTGCGTTAATCATACTTATGGCAATTACCGTTAGGCGAGCGCATCAAACTCTAACTTTTATGAGCAATTTGAGACGCCTCTAAAAGCATGAATAATAATTTTTCACATTTGACATTTTACTCGATTTTCAAACCTGTCAATAATAATTCATTAGAGTTACATTTGCTTGATCTTGCATATGTGGCATAAATATACATTTAAGATAATCCCACTTAATCTTATTAAAAATATTCGACTACAAAGTCTCCTTTCTTAAACGTTAGAAAACTCTTAGTTTACTTTTTGCTTAGACATTCCTTGCATTGCCGCCCTGAATGGAACTTTTACTATTTTTCAGCTACTTGCTTAAGGCTATTACTCAAATTCCTTATCTCTTTTGAGTAATTGCTGTAGGGCTAAAAAATAACTAGTTTTCCATTCAGAAGGCGCTCTTTTTAGGGGGAATTTTCTTGTTGTGCTTTTGATAAGTTTCGATAAGTAAATAGATAAGAGCAGCAATTTGCTGATTTTCATATGCCCAATTAAATGCTCAAAAACTTGCGCTCACAAAACTTAACAATTTATTCACAGTCACAAGTTACAGGATATAGATATAGGATACATATGTATATAAGAGATATTCATATATAGTTGTAGCTTAACATACACTCACACACACAGGACACAAGTGGTGGGGGCATTATTGAATGGCACAACAACAAACTTCTGGCTGGGTGTAGACAGTGGCGGTGGCCATCTGTGGTTGTACGCCCACAATAGCGGGGCGTGGCGGCCCATAGGTTTCGACAATGACTGGAGGCGGCGCTGGGGCACCGATAACAACTGGCGGACCGCCAATAATCACTGGCGGTGGCGCGAAGCCAATGCCAACGCCAATGGGTGGGGGGCGTGCGCCAATGTTAACATCCACATTGACATTGGTGCGTGGTCCGGGACGATAGCCGGGTCCGGGACGAAATCCGGGACCGGGCGGTGGCGGGCCATAGCCACCGCCGCAACGTGCCGGTCCGGGTCCAAAGGCGCGTCCTGGCGGCGGCATCTCGCACACTAAATCGTTGAAATCGTGGTTAGTTCAGCGACGGTTGAGCATTGACCGCTGACTGAATGCCATCAAAAGTGTTTTATTCACTTTGAGCAGTTGCCCGGTGGCAGCTCGAGTGGCCCACCATAGATCTAATTAATAATCAATTACGATTTTGTCAACGAGCGGTGATTTTGTTCCGCCTTGCCACCAATGATTAGATAAGGTGGCGACGAAAGGCGGCTTAACTTCACATGCACATAGATAAGGCAAGCTTTGTCATCGATCTCGAGCGATGACTGTGCGTGTCGATAGCGCGAGAAATGTTTACAACCAACACACACACATACACACAACAAAGACACACACACACACTCACAAATGTTACATAACATTATAATACTATTCAAATTTTCATGTGTCTTTGAACAGGTGGCAACTCAGTTAAGCAGCGAAATGTTATCTCACAGTGATCTGATCTGATATAAAGAACTAACATTCTGTTAAGCATTTAACATTATGTTAAGTAATCAAATCTTCGAATTTTCTGTTAAATTAAGTGAATTATTTATTGAGAGTCTCAAGTCGTTCGAAATTAGTATTCAACCTTACCCCTAATTATTATTAAATACAGCTAAATTGCAGCTATAAACTGAACAATTTAGAATCTTAAAGCAGTACTCTAAGTTCTTAGGCAATGACGCAGCAGCAACGTTTCGAGGGCTCCTGCTGTTGTGGTGTGGCAGTCAAATCTGTGCTGACTCTGTAGGTGCTGCGGCGCATATCGTTGTTATCCTCGGTTACCATCCCCACCAGCACCAGTGGTGGTGCTAGCGTTGCAGGTGCAACAGCAGGCAGCGGCTGTTCCTCAATGACGATCTCCGTTTCGGTTACGGTGCTTACATTTTCACCTGCTGCTCTTGAATTGGGTGTTGTTTGTTGTTGAACTGTTGGCAGCGAATTCACTGAATTCTGTGCTGGCATCTGCAAATCTGTTTGCAATACAATCTCCTCGATGAGTACAGGTGCAGGTGCTGGAGATGGCGTAGATGCTGGAGATGGCGTAGATGCTGGAGGTGGTACAGGGGCTGGAGATGGTACAGGTGCTGGAGGTGGTGTAGATGGCATAGTCTGCAATTGGCTATCTATGATGAGTTCCGCAGCTGCTGCTTCGATTGGTTGTAAGGTTATCTGACTGCATTCTGAGCTGGTGGGTGAGAGTGGTGGCAATGGCACCGTTGGCTCTGCTGGTGCATCCAAGTCCGTTAGCCAAACAACTTCCTCAGCGGGCGTCAGATAAGGTGGTGTAGAGCTGGGCAGTGGTGGTGGTATCTCTGGTGCTTGCTGTTTGTTGTTCGAACGATGATGATGACGATGATGATGCTTATGATGATGACGGGGTTCGCTTTCATCGGATACAATCTCAATAATATCCAAGCCATCATCGCTAATATCCGTGATAGTTAAAGTTGTTGGCCTCTGAGATTGAGGATCTTTGTGATGATGCTTATGATGATGATGATGATGATGTTCACGTTTTGCTGCCGTTGGCGTTGTCTCAATTGTCGTTATTTCGATCGTTTCGCTTATTATCCCATTATTTATCGATTCACTTGTGCTAATTTCCTCGATTATTGTTGCCATTCTCAGTTTTTTTTTTTCGTTTGGTTCCGTTGCGTTTTCGTTCTGATTGTTAACTGAAAGTTTACAGTCCCGACCCAGCCAATTTATAGTCCAAGTGTTTATGTCATAGCAAATATATTTTCGTGCTACAAATCCTTACGAATATATACTAGTCTCTGATAAAACTGATAAGATAGCTGCCAAAAATGTTTGTTAACTCATTTGGCAACTATTCGACTTGGCATTCGATTGTTGTGGTTCCTGTTCTTGTTCTCTTGACTGCTCCCCAACTTTGGCTTCTTGCTTTATGGCTTTCTGCTTGCTTGGCTCTAGAAATTACATTAATTTTCATTAAGCATTATTACAATTTCCAATTTGATCTGATCTGATTGGTTTGATCGGCTTACTTCCCTTCCGTTGTTTTATTTGTTTGTTTTGCTTTCTTTGTGCATCAGTTGCACTTGCTGCAATGATGCAAAATGTTCCCGCGTTCATATTTGTTTGTTATTTGTGGACGCAGGCAACTCAACTGTTGACCATTTCTCTGATTTGCTCAACTTTTATAAGTCAGAACCTTGTGCAGTTAACCAACAAGGTAAATACTGATAAGATAGTAATAGATAGATCAAAGCTGACCATATGTTTTGGGCTCATTTGTTAGCTTTTGACTTTTGAGTATTCGAGTAAACTAATTGATAACTTAATGTCGTCATGGTTATTATTTATTGTGTTCTTGCAATTCTAAGGTCAATACACAGTTCATGGCACGTTCACAGTTTATAAGATATAAATTATAATATTATAAATTTTTAAATTTGTATCTTGTGATTTGTTTATTAACGCATGAATTATTGAGTCATAATCTATTATTATTATATAGTTATCAAAATTGCTTAAAGTATTTAAATTAGGTGCCAGAAAACAATATTCCTGTTATTACCTTTTTTTTGTTCGTTTTCAGTACTGTATTTACTAAATTGTTTTTGTTTTTCTGCTTTCGTTTGAATATTCTCCTATACCAATTCTTATGTCTTTTTGGGGTATATATGTCTTTAATTTCCTTGATTTTGTCTGTCGACTTATTGGTTGTGTCTTTTGGCCTTGTTTCGTTACCACTTTTGGTTGTGGTTTTGGTTCTTGGTTGCGCTTGGTGTTGCGCTACAAATATTTTATAAATTTATTAATTGTTGCGCACTGGTGTTTTAGGGTTTCTTTGCTGACTTATTTGCTGCTGCGATTGCTGTTGCAACAATCGCCGGTCCTCTAGATGTTTCCGAATTATTATTTGCTGCAAGTATTGTTGCCGCTGGAGGCTCGCGTTGTTCATGGCAGCCAGTAGTTATCGGGTCAGAACTTAACACAAGTGTGTTGTGAGTGTTTAGTGTGTTGTTTGGTTTTATAGCAATGTGAGTTAAGCTTGGCGGCATTGATAAGATACCATAAGATTCGGAGTAATTAGACAGTCTCTAGAAGCACGACATTTGTTGGCATTGCTGTTGGACTGTGCTGTCAGCTTGCCAATAACGCTGTTTTCAAGGCGTTTCCACGCCCACGCCGTTGCTCTGGCAGAGGTTTTTCTTTCCCATTTTCTCTGTCCAATATTTGTTTTTGGCACTCGAACACGTCCGCGACGACTTACAGCCTGCCCAGTATCTGGGTTTGGGTTTGAGTTTGGAATGGTCTTGGGGCTTGTCATTAAATATGCAGGTTACCAGTGCCAATGCTGCCAAAAATCCGCTTTTGCAGCAGCAGCAGGAGCAGCTCCAGTCCCAACAACAACAACAAAAGTGGGCGTGACACTGGATTAGTTGTAGTTTTGTGTTCGGATCCTGCACGTCGAGGACACTGAACCGACTTTGCTCGAGTTGCTCAAGTTGGATTTCAGTTCTTAAGGTTTTCCTTTTGCGCTGCCTTTCACACAAATATACCTCGTTATTTGAGAGTAGTTTGGTTTTGTCGCAAGATGTACAACACATTAATGGAACTGCCACGAAATATCCCTCTCCAAACAAATAAATTTGTTTCTGATTTTTAATTTGTTCCGTACTCTTTTGAAATCAGTTTTCAATATCAGACTACAATATCAATCAAATATTTCAATCCGTAGAAAGACGAAATGTTTAATGCTTATACAAATTCGACATCAAACTATTTCTTATATCACCTTTATCAACAATCTCTCAACAATTAAGTTGTAGTTGCTAATTAACTAAAAGATGTTCTCTAATTTGAAAATAAATACATTTTTTAATAGTTAAATTCCGTTTTGGTAGAGTATTTCAACTTCAACCTATTCCATAATTGTATCAGTTGCGTTGTGTGGCAAGCTCTTTAAAGTTGCAGCATTAGCCCAGTTACGTGCCACCATCACAGTCGGTGTCTCAGGCGTTTTAACACGCTGCCCACACCCATGCTCCTCCCCCATGCTTTCTCACACCCTCCTGTTTGTGTGAGAAGGGTGTAATGTGACTTGAAGTGTGCCAGAGAACAGCTTTTATTTGTTGTTGCCTTTGTTTTTTTGCCTCTCAGCTGTTTTAGATGTGTTGCAAGTAGTTTGCCACGTCGAGGCAGAAAAACACACCTTTCGCATATGCTAAGTTTGTGTGTGGGTATGGGGCGAGGAGCAATTGATGTTTTGCTGCCATTGGCAAGAATATGCAGATATATTTCTAGTCGTAAAACTGCATGTCGTCTTCATATTGCGCATACGTTAAGTGGGCCAAAAAAATTTAAAGCTTTATATATAAACAAATACTAAGATATATATTTAATATGTTAAGCTCTGTCAAATAACTAAGAAATTACATCGTCTTAGTTGGGGCTTTACTCGGTGGGGGAACTTCACTTTACGCATACGTCGAGTAGGTTCTTTTGTTTATTTGCCTTGTCATCATGTGTTTTTTTTATATCGTGTTTGTTCATTAATCATTTGCCTATTTTTGACCTGCTGTAATTATTTTGTACTTGGCCATATGTAAAATTGAGCTTTTGAGCTATTTATACATTTACAGGTCAAAATTGTGATTGATTAATGTTTAGCTCAGTTAAAAGCCTAAGTAGTATTAGTATCAGTATTATCATTATTGATTGGCCTTTTCATTTGAATTAATGAGAAAGCGGGGAACCATTTTTCGTATTTCGGTATATTGTGTATAACTTTCTAATCAAATTTCTTGTAGAACAAAATGAGCACATTATAAAAAGCATAGCTAAATGATTGGGAGACAAAGCCGTTTCTGCTTAAACTGCTTGCTTTTTATCATTATAATAAAGAATCATAATAACATCGGTAAATTTCTTAGTTTTTTTTATTATTTCAAGCAATTTTAAGAAATCTATCTATCTATCTATGCTACAAATTCTGAGGAGATTTAATATAATTTTTAAATAAGAAATATTGCTATTGCTGTTGCTGTTGCTTGTACTCACTTGGGATTCATTTTGGCCAGCAGCTGGGAGCGAATGCGTTGCCTCTCGTCATTAAACTGTTGCAGTTGCATCTGTTGCGGTGTCTGCTGCTCCTGTCGCTCCCTCTCCCGTTGCCGCTCCCTCTCGATGCTCGCGGATAGCTCGTTGTTCATCTCGACGTGATTGTGCTCGGCATCCAGGTGGGTTTGTGTCTGCACCGTTTCATATTTGCGATCATCCTCGGCAATGTTGAATACCTCACTCAGCTCGTACTCCTTTAGCTGCAAATAAATGGCAAATGGAACATGGGAATATGCTGATTATCCAACGAAGCAAAAGCAAATGTTAAACACACACGCACGCACACCTGGAACACAATGTGTGTGTGTGTGTGCAGCATATTAATTTACGCGGATTATGTGCCCTGCATGAGCAAAAGCGAGTGCCGCCAGCTAAACACTGAACACAGATGCATGAGTAGCTGCAAGCATACGTTAGTCAGTCTATACACTCTCCGAAATTGGGCAATCAAATCAAACTCAATTGAAACTAAAAATGGGAAAGAGCATCAGATTAATAAATATGTAAAAAATATCAGAATTTACTGCAATTGAAATGCAAGAAGTGTTTGCAATTTTACTAACTGAAAGAGTTAAATAAGAATCACATATTTTGAACAGTGTATTCGAGTGTGAGTACAGGTGCGCCTAACGCGCTGCTAATTTCAATTTGTGGCAAATATTGACACAGACACACACAAGAGAGGGGCGACCATACGCCAGGTGTGTGTGGGTTGAGCGGAGGGTTAGCTAGGGGAAGTAAGCAGGGGTTGCTATAGCTAAATATATATATATATATATATATATATATATATAGTCTCTCGTGACAGCGGTGACTAGGAACACGGGCAGTCCAAAAAAACTTTTTGTTTCGAGCACGCTGTCGCGCATTTTAATTTATTTGTTTGGGACTGGCTGTCATTTTCTATAAAGCGAGCGCCATTCGCATTGTTATTGCCACACATTGCTGTTGTTGTTGTTGGTGGTGGCGCCACACTTTGGAGCCCGCAGCAGCAGCAGCAGCTTATCAGGGGCTACCTTTCGCAAATGCGTCGACAGCGCCGACTTGCTTGCTTTGTGGCATTAAAGCACTCACTCACACACACACACACACACGGTAACAGACTCAAGCAAACACACATATAATCCGCATAGCTGTGAAATTCCTGGTGGATTACAAAAACAGACCTAGATCTAAATCCACAGGCTACAGCTTAGTGTCTCCGTCTATGCGTCTCTGTCTGTTAGTCTCCCGCTCCCTCTCTCTCCCTATGTTTCTCACACATTCCATTCCAATCCGAGATTTCGCATTTTAGGCATTCCTCTTCAGCATTTCTACAAATTTAAGAATTTAATGCTCAACCAAATCAACACATAATTACAACGAACTGCGGAGAGTGTGTGCGAGTGTGTGGCTCTGTGTGTGTGTGTGTGTGGGTGTGTGTGTGTGTTTGGGGGATTCTGCATATTTAGTAGTTGGCCGGGTCCACATGTCTTGGTCATAAAATGAAGCAGACGTCCATTCTCGTCAGTAAATAACTTTCCATTTCGTTGGCCATAAACAAAAGTAGCCAAATATAAGCAGAATAAAAATAAACACTTCTCTCAAACATAAAGAACTTTAAGTACTCTATATTTTTTGGCTTACCACTCGAGTTAGATAATAGATTGAATAAGATTGTAATTGTAAAAATAATTTAGCATAAAAGTAATTTAGATAAAGCATTTAAGTGTCCATTTGTTTGGGGTCTATTTGAGTTGTTTTTTTATTTTATTCCACAGATTATTTAATATATCCTTTATTTTATCTTTTACTTTCATGTTAAATTTTAGTTTTATTTTAACCTTTTATTGAATAAATAAATGAATAAAATAAGAGAATAAACATTTTCCTGTATTCTCAACGCTTCCCAAATTCTATATACTCGAGGTAAGAGCATTCAAAGGAGTAGAAACTTTTAGGGCTTTCCCTTCCCACAATTGCCACGCCTGCTGCCTGCCATACAAAATAAAACTAGAATTAGTAGTGTCAAAAAGGCGTTACAATAACAACGACGACAACAACGACAGCTAGAGCAGCAGCAACAACCACCGCAACAGGACGAACAGGAGGAGCCGCTGGCCAGGGAGCTGGCCAACAAATAAAGAATAATGACCACACGTACCGAGTTACTGCCACGCCCACACCAAAAGCTCATCCCCCGCCTCCCCACACGCACAACTCCCCCGCAGTCCGGGCAAGTAAACTATGCAAACGTAGTCGAAACATCTGCCAGCAGCAGCAGCAACAATGTTGGGCGTAAATTTTATGTGCGTCTTTCGGCCGCACATAAAAGCAATTTTGATGAGCGGCTACGACGACTACAAGGCTACCCCCACGACGGGGTTGGTACAGAGGGAGGTGGAGGGGTCATACCGGGGTCTCTGGTTCTATATATGCATTGTGAGTTGTAAGTGCCGCACTTTCTGTAACATCCTACGTCCAGCAATATAATTACAATGCCTGAATTGCCTTTCTCTCCGTTTTCGTGGGTGTGTGTGTGTGTGCGTGGGTGTGCGAGTGCGAGTGTGCTTGTGTGTGTGTTTGTGTGTGTGGGCGGTTTTAGTACCAACTGCCTCTGCTTCTTCAGCTCGCATTGAGGGATTTTCTTCTATTCTGGTAAGGCCGTAGCAAATTTTGCATTAGCATTGTGCTGCAAATGGTTCACGTTCACGTTTCACGATTTGTGGCAGCTAATGGATTGCCGCTTATTAAGGTCCCTGCCTTCCACTTCCACTTCAACTTCCCCTCCACCCCCACAACTGCAATGACTAAAACAGGTCGCTTTCGTGGGTAGTGGGGAGGAAACAAAGATTATGTAAGTTAGATAAGGTAATGGCGATTTAGAAATAATTTATTGAATCCAAGTGTAACCTTTAATTGACGAGCACTTCGGGGACCGACAGAATTTATCTAATCACCAAGAGAAACTTGGCAATTGTTATGGATAATGAAATTGATTGGGGGGCAATAAGAACTATTAGAATAAATGTATGATTGTAATAGCAATAATGAAGTGCTGTTCATAAGGGTCTGTTACTATTTATAGGTTTTGAAAAGTTCAAGAATATATGCTCCCATTTGGTTAGAGTCTGTTTATTGGACGTAAAGTTTTTCTATATTATTCTGCTTTTAATGTAAGAAACAAATTCCTTTTAAAATTTTCCCATAATTTTCTGTTCCTTATGTATCCATAATTAAAATGAATTTGAAATTGGTCTTTTGTTTTCTTAACTTTACAGCAGCTTTGATTTTCATGCGTTTTCACCATTTCCTTCTTTCCCAACTTATACAATTTATATAATTCACAATGGTTGCCAGAACATCCTCATAAAGCTACGAAAACTGCTTTATTTGTTTGGAACTGAGATTTACGAGCATGAAACAATAAATTGATTTCGATTTTATTTTAAGCTGTTCGAAGTTGAGAAACTCTTTGACCGCATAGTAATAATAATAATAAATTCCAAATAACGACCGCTGTTATACGAGTATATACATATAATATATTAGTAGAGGCATTACAGCTAAACAGTTTTAGCCTTGTCTGAAACTCACATCTGTTTACCCCCACATGCTAATGATGCCAACAAAATATTCATAAGAATTCCATGTTATTTTTCGTTGGATTCTCACAACTCAACATTTAATTTTACTGTAATTAACATTATTTTTTCCACCGCTGCTTTTTTTTAACAAAAAACTTTTTTGTGCTCGCGGGTTCTTTTATTTTGTGTGTTTCTGTGTGTCAGCTGTGTGGCGGAGGCAGCTGATTTATCAAGCGCATTAACACGCAGCCACAGGAATATGCTTTTTACCCACGGAACACACCCACAACCACACACTCATACACGCACCACACATTCCGCACACACACAGACACACACACACACACTCATACGCACGCAATGCTGTTACACATGTTTGACGCCATTGTAATGCTAATGGCTCATTAGCACTTTGATTTTTTTCGGAATGGGTTTCAAGTGTGGGGCAAGTAGGAGAGATTCTCGCAAATGAAAAGTCATTAGGACTGTAAACGGTGGCAACATTTTGACTGCTAATTTGCAGTTAATTAACTTGTTTAAGTTGGTATTTTTTTATTTTTATTTTTTTTGTTATATTTTCAAGAGCATTTGAAGTAGCTGTTCACGCTTTACCTTGATAAACTGAAATGTGGCAATGGGCGGCAAACGCTTGCTCTTTGGATAATAGAAACTGCCCGCAGGATGTGCCGGATATCTGGAGGTGATGCGATAGATGACACCCTGCGGCGCTGTTGGCCAATTGGGTGCGGTAAAGGTGAAGCCATTGTCAGTGCCAGCATCCAATGGATCCAATTCAACGGTCACCGTATCAATCCATGACCCACCCACGCACAGCTATAAAGAAAAGGAGAAACGTAAGGTTTTCAATCATTTGTGATTTGATTTGGAGTTCAAGTTGACTTGAATAAATGCTTACCTCGAACGAATCGACGCCTACGAACCAATCCGGCGATGGCACAATGCGCGTCATTAGCGATACCAAACTGTGATTGCTGTCGACAAACACTTTTGCCTCGCTCCTCCCCTCGCCCAGCTGTATTGCCGGCAGACTAAACTCATCAAATACGCTGCGTTCACTCATTGTGGCAGTTGCTGCACCTGCTGCCAGTCCTGCTCCACCTCCAACTCCTGATCCAGTTACCATATTTGATTTTTGTGCCTGCATTTGCTGTTGCTGCTGTTCACCGGCATTGCTGTCCAGCAGATCTGTTTTGCCCGTTTCGGCAAACTGTTTGACGCCAGCCGTTGCCGGCTGTCCAATGTGATAGAGTGCATAGTTCGCATTGTGTGTGCGACCTACGCGGAAGAGAGAGAGAGAGAAAGCAATCTGAGTAAGTCATTTACATTTAATGAGCTTTAACACACACACACACACAAAAAAATAAACTAAAATAAAAGTAGAGAGAAACAATTGCTGCAAATCGTGCAAACATTTGCAGTTGCCGCCGGGCAGGCTCGCTGGCAAACACTCAACGGCTGCTACCGGCAGCTGTTTTCATTTGCTGACAGCTTAAATATCACACTAAGTATACGCAATGTGGCGCTGATTGCGCTTTCAATTGCCTTAGAAGAGACCTGTGTACTTTCAGATACGTGTGTGCAACGTGATACTATTTTTGAGCGAGTCATTAAGAAAATGTAAGCTCAGGTGTTGCAACTGCATTTAGTTGCAATTATAAGATTCTTATTTTATGCTATAACATCAACTATATAATACATCATCATATACTAACTCCATTCAGAAATGTCTACCTTTCCAAATATAAAACCTGAACCGGTCTTCGAAGTCTTTTTTTAGAAAAACTTGTCACCAAAAGTTTTATGATTATTTATATATATTTTTCTTTGCTCACTTTCTATTAAATTCTGTATTCGCAAATGTTTGCAGAGTTCTTCATGTTTTAAGCAAAAAACTTGAGCTGTGCTCTATTTAATTAAAGCCAGAAGCATACCATTTTGTGTATGGCTTATGCAAAAGCCGTCAACTTCTCTTAATCTCAATTGCATTTCTGGCAAGACAGCAGTCCATGGCAAAAGTTTGAGCAGAGCCAAAGCCAAAGTCCCAACAGAACGTCATTTCCGATTATTGGCAAGCGAACCAAAAGTATGCAACAAACTTGTCAATTACACAAAGTGCAAGGCAAAATAGCAAAAAAAAATTAGAAAAAAAATGAAAATGTTGAGAAGCAAAGCATAAATAATAATATTGCATTTGACACACTTTCAAAACAGGTTGTTGGTCACACAGTGCTTCCCCTAATACACCACCACACCTCCCCCCTCACACGCCCCCTCAAGTAGCTGGCGGCATTGCACAAAAGCGCAAATGTTGAAAAGGCAAAAATATGCTTTGTAGTCGAGGCTTTCATTAGTTCGTTCAGAGGGTGTTGTCAAAGCACAGCACAGAAAAAAACTTGTAAATTAAAAATAAGTAAGAGAGATAGAGAGAGAGAGAGAGAGAAAGAGAGAGATAGAGAAAGCGAGGGAGGAAGAGAGAGATTTAGACAGAGAGAACAAAACTAATAAATAAGCTGACACACTGCGGGAGCCATTGAAAAAAGCAAACAAATATCTCAAAGAAGACAAAAAACTAAAAAGGAAACAGAACAAGGCGCCGAAACAAAAAAAAGTGGCACAAGTGGCATGTTGCAATGTTAATTGAAGACAAATAAAAGCCTAAAGACAGCAGAGCAACAAGATAGACAGTGGGAGCAATATGAGAGAGAGAGAGAGGGAGCGAGACAGATGGGGGCCGAGTGCTGCAAAAGGCGAGTCAGAAAGCGTAGATGAAAACAGACAGAAAACCGCAGCAACAGCAGAAGCAGCAGCATCTGAGGCAGAATCAGGCGGATATAACTTCAAAGGCGCTGCAGCGAAAATGATAGATGGGGGCGTGGTCGAGCGGCAGCAGGAGATGGCAACTGCGGCAGCGTGTGACAATTTCGTCAAGTCAAATAAGACGGGCAAATAAAAAAGACATCGCACTGCCTAAAGGCGAATTGGAGCGCAACATTTTAAATTACTTGTGGGCAATGAACACTGCAAATGACTTTTTGTTTCAAAGCGAATGAAAAGTAAACACAAAAAAACGCTAGTCACAGAAATATGGAGAAAGAAAAACAAAGCTATTGAGTCCAAGACAAGAAATAAGAAAAGATACACAATCAGTGATGGTCAGACGTGAAGCAAATGGAAAGTAAAAAATAAATACAGAAAATACACAAATTAAAAAAAGCATTCAAATGCAAAAATTATATCTATAAAACTGATATAAAAGAAAATTTGTTTTACAATTATATTGAAAGCATTCAATAATAAAGCATATAATAATATTTTGGTCGATTTTTTTGTCACTATCAGAATATACAACAAATTTATTTTTATTTACTGAATTCCAAAGGCAGTTTTCAAATCGTCGATCTGCTTTTCAGCTTTTAGTTTTGTTTCTTTTTAGCATTAACAAAAATGCAACAATTATTATTACTATTACTTGTTTTATGAACATTATCTTGGTTGTAAATCTCAAACTGAGTTGAAATTATGGACTCTGCCTGTCAACTCTCTGTTATCATTGGCCCCAATTCGATATGATGCAGTTTTTCATGATTTCGTTATTTTCGTTATTTATTTATCTGGAACATGGGACAAGTGAATGAAGGTCATTAGTTCATTATGACAGCTGCACATCTGTGGCTTATTTCCTAACTGGGCTAAATGAGCTATGGGGGTTTGGAGCTTATGGCCACTTTCGCTTTCGGGCCAATATGGGCAACAGCTCAATCAATTACGGAATGGTCATTGTGTTACCCACAAAATAAGCATAATAAATTTGCAATTAAATGCTTAAATTGTGCAAATGGTTTGCCAATGTGGCAAGGGCGGTCCGTGACGAAACGGAGGAGGTGGTGGCAGCCAGTGGTCAAATGGTCATCGTTTATTTTACCACAGAGACAGACAAAGAGAGCGAGATAGGGAGAAAGCGAGAGAGAAAGAGAGTGAGAGAGAGAGAGAGAGAGAGGGAGAGATTGTGGATCTCTGCCATCTGGGAGAGAGATAAATGTGAGCTGTAAAAACAAACAATGCAAAGGGCAGCAAGAGCAAGAGAGAGAGAGAGAGGGAGAGAGAGGGAGAGGGCAAGTAAGAGACGTGAGTGTAATTAATGCTTAATTATGCACATTAAAAGCCAAAACCTGACACGACTGCTGCTGCTCCTGCTGCTGCTGCTCCTCCGCTGGCCACGTAATAAATGCACGCCACGTATGCCCCATAAATTACACTTTGACCCCCTCCAAGGCTATGAGAACTGTATTGCGCATACGCCGCATTGTGCTGGAGTAAAACAAAGCAAGGTGAGTTTAACGTACAGAAAACCGAATCACAGCCGCCGCATTGCCATATCATAATTGAAAATTGGTAATAGCCACGAATTAATACAAAATTGCTAAATTGGCAACAAAAAGGGGGAAACAAAGGGAAATAAATCGTCGTAAAATGCGAGTGCAATGTGGCGCAGAGCCAAACAGTTTGCGAGTGGGTTGTTCAATAAATACTTGTGATAAGATCTTTTTAAACAATTGAACTTTTCTTATGGAATATTTTTCAATAAACTTAATAAACTTTGTCAACCAAGTTATGTTTAAGTGCTAAATACTATAAATATCCAAATAAATGAATAATTTTCAATGGATTATTATGTTCCTTAGTATAAGTAATGCTATAAATTAAAATTTGGCTGCCCAATTATCAATAAGTCATAAATTTTAGTTACTCGACTCATAAGTTGAATTGTTTTCAGCTTTTCATGTCTAGCTGTGAAAAATTTGAAAATAAATGTTTTGTTTAGTGAACAAATCTAAAAGTGATTTTCTCTAGTAATGCCCTAAATCATGACTCATCCGAGACAGTTTCGCTGCGTCAGCGGCGAGCGAAATGAGCATTTGAATGGTAACGAAATTTCGTTGGGGGCTGCGACTTTTTAGCACGCCTGAAAGTCAGGTATTAATAAACGTGCGACTATATATACTATATGTATATATATATATATATATATATATATATTTATATGACACACATTTGGTCAGTTCGGCTGAAAAACGTTGATGCACAGCTGACACACATTGGGCAGCAGCAGCAGCATCATCATGATCATCATTTCCATTCAATTTCATTTTAAACTGTGCAAAAAGAAGGGATTTTTTTTTTTAATTTTTTGTTTTTGCCTCGCTTGTCATGCTCGATTTCCAATTGTTTCCGCAAAAATTGCTATGATATATTTTTGCTCAGTTCAGTTTTGTTTTAATTTTTTTTTTAAATCTTTTAATTATAGGCAATAAATTTGTTTCAACAGCTTAACCAGGCACCAAGTGGATGATTAACGTGTGTAAAATAAAACTAAAGGCATTTCTGAAGCTGCTCAAATATGAATTCCATTATATTACATGTGTTGTCAGCATGCAAATGTTCGAAATGTCAGCAAAGATAATTATTATATATAGAATAGTGTTTTAATGATTTGTTCATTTTAAGCAGCTGCTGGCCATGAAATACGATATTCACTTTGCATTGAACGCAAAAATATTATTTATAGCAAATGCAAAACTCAGGTGACAGAGAAATATTTTCAAATTTGTCATAATATGCTTTCAGGTCATATTTAATCTCAAAGCATATGAGCAAATGCTAAAGGAAATTGCAATAAATATTTTAATATGATTATATTGAGACCACGTAAGCAATAATTTAAACTCATAAATATCAGTCTGCTCGTTAAAAATGCAAGAGAAAACTAGAAAATTCAATTATGGACCATTAAAGGCGGACTCGTGAATTGCAAAATTAATAATGCAGAGAAAAATACAATTAATTAATTGCTTTAAAATTTGAAATAAATTAAATGAAATTCAATACATAAAATGTTAACACAACATTGCGTAAATTCTGGAAATAACAAAAAATTAAACACTTTAGTTATTGACTAATGAATTATTTAAATTGGGTCAGTAGACAATCAATAAAACGCCCAAATGCTAATTAGTTTAACTGTGCGAGACACAATGCGAAATTAGTAATAAATTCAATTCGGTGCTAATTAAAAATTCAATTCACCTGCCCCACTCAATATATTTGAACTCCTTTGGCACTCACGGCGCAATCCCACTTAATTATGTATGTCAATTTTAATTGGCTTTCAGCTCACACACACAAATAAATACACGGACAGACACAGCTGAAATCTGAGCGGCACGCTATAAATATATTACAAACAGAAATGTGTGTGCACACCTGGCGTATGCTTGATATATGTATTTTAAGTATTCACTTTTATGCATACATTTTTATGGCATGTTGAATAGTTGGCACAAACAACAAACAACAGTTGTTAGAGATATGAACACACACGGTGCAAATATCAAATATACATTTTTTTTTTTTTTTGTGGGCTATATAAATATTTGCATTTTGCTAATTTCATTCTGCAACGATGCGTATGCGTAATGTATGCCAACTACAAAATGAAGCACGGAGCTCAGCAAACCAATTTTAAGCAGCAAATTAAATTTTGGAAGCTTAGAATGAATGCGAAACACGCACACAAAGAGCGGGAAGGAGAAGGACAGAATGAGTGAGGGAGAGAAAGAGAGAGAGAGAGAGAGAGAGACAGAGAGAGAGAGAGAAATGGAATGACAGGCCAACTGAGTAAGTCAGCAACAGAAACACACAATCAGAAGTCCTTGCAGCTGGCATTTGATATGCAAAACTCGTGCGCTGCATTTGAAAATCTGCGACATTGTCACATATATGTACGAGACTTTAGTTGTTGTTCTCGCTCGCACACTCTATCGCCATTGCAGTCTCTCGCCTTTTATTTTCGCTCGCCTCTGATAGATGTCAAGAACCTTAACATTGTGTGTGCGAGTGCGTGTGTGCAGCCGAGAGTCGAGCTTCAAAGGACCTATGTGTGCATTACGCATACGCCACATATGCAAAATATCTAAATACCAGATATGTAAAGAGTGCTCTATGCCAAAATATTCAACTGTTTAATGCCCTGTAAGCCATTTATTTCTTTAGCAGTGGGATTTCAACTAAAGAACTATAGAAAGACTGTGTTTAATATGACAACTAAGACTCTTAGCTACAGTATACAGTTTTTTATTCGTTCGCAAGCTTTTGGACAACATTTAGAACTTCTAAGTCAAATACGAATAAAAGTAAGTTAAGTCAAAGATTGGATTGATCGACTACAATTATTTGAAGAATATGTGTAATTCAATCAGTCTATTCTCATTTACTTCCTATTAAACATCTTATGCTACATATATATAAAGTATATACTCACTCCGTTCCTCTCAAATAACCTGCCACAAATATGCATAACTCTTTGCCATACCACCTCTTACAACTGCAGGGTATGCAAATATATGTTAAAATTTTCATGCGCTCAATAAAGCAACCATAGTGTAAACAGCAGAGGGGGCGTCAGAGGGGTTAGCTTCATGGGCGTGGGTGGGTTGTTCCTTGCACACAGCCCGTTAATAGTAATTTCGAGTCATATTTGCAGCAACATTTCTGCAGTGACACGAACTGTGGCAGCATTGTGCCACTGATAAAGTGTCAACTTGATGACATTTGTGATATCGTAACCCAGTTTTATGTCTCTCGTAGTCGCTGCTACTTCTGTAGTTGGGGCTTATATAACAATACATGACTTTAGTTTGCCTTACACTTTAGCTCAGCTTTGTTTTATAGTCAGCTTGTTGCCTTTATTTTTTTCGGATAGTGGAAATTGACAGGCAAGTTAAACATAGAGTTAACCTCAGTAGGCGCCTAGTTAGCTAACCGAATAAAATCTGGGCATTATTTTAATGAGCCACAGCAGCTAGAGTTGGGCAAATAACTTATGCAACCCGTGTTTTTTGGCCAAATGGCAACAAAATGCAGTTTTGTGGCTTTGGTTTTTGAGCTTGGGTGGCCCAAACGACTTTTATAATTAATGTGTGTGAAGCTAACAACGCTGGCATTTGAGAACATGTCAGGCTTAGGCCCGGGCACTAAAAGCTAAGACCAACAATGCGGCATTTAGGCAAATGAGATGCCCCAGCCACAATCCCAAAAAGCCATCAACTGGGGCAATTATGTAGGCAAACAAACAGGCTGGCATTAGAGTTGTCACTTCAGTTATCGTCAATTTATGTGTGTGTGTGTGTGTGTGCATGTGCGTGTGTGTATGTTTGTGTGTGGCTCAAAGGCTCAAAGGGATTACAAACGATATTGACCAGCAACATAACAAGGCAAGAACAACAACAATAACAACAACAAACAGCATAAACAGGCTTCTGTCTTGGATTTGCAGTTTATAAAATCGTGTGACAAATGAGGGTTGACTAAGCCCCCTTTTGTCCAACCAACCAACCAACCAACCATCCGTCCATCCATCTATCCATCTATCCATCCATCCAACTATCCGACTATCCATCTAACTGTCTAACTAACCGCCTTGTTTTGTCCTTGTGCCCAGCTGCCATTTGTCTTATGGCCCACATGTGATTTGGGCCTATTCTAGGTGCATATGCCTATGCCAATTATTTGTGCGAGCTCCTTGTGCCCAGCAGCCATGCTGCTTCTTGGTCAACTTGTAAATAATAATAGCCAAACACATGATGCCGAGTGTCTTCCCCTTAAGGTGGCTCTGTGTGTCCCCACAGTGTGTGTGTGTGTGAGTGTGTATTCAATGATGCTTATCGTTAGTCATGTAAACATAGTTGGCAGAAGCAAAGGTGAACGATAAACTTGCTGATTATGCAAGCCTATTTCTACTTGGCCAGAATTTGTATCTTGTACTTTAATGAGAATGCTCCATATTTAAAGATATTTTAAAGGTACTTCAATAAGCTAAGAGCAAATATACGGGAAAGAAAATGATCGTCCAAGCATTTCAGGTTTATTTGTTTACTTTTGAAAATTAAAGCCATAAAATCCAGTTGCCCACAAAAAAACTAGCTATTAATCTATGTCAACTGCAATCAGAGCCGAATTGGACCCATAAAAACCATATACGTACATATAGTCGATCCTACCATTGCACAATTCTCAGCTTTTCTGCTGCTTCTTACTTAACCACAAGCAAGCACAATGACAATGTCTTTGCTTCTATTTTTTATGTTTGTTTGATGGATGAAAATTGCATTGGAAGAAATGCATTAGAGGTATGAAGGGCATTACGAAGTCATGGATAATGTTTGATGTACTTTTCCCCATTTTCCTTTGCTCGATTTTTTGTGATGCCTATTGCCTGGGTGTGTGTGTGTGTGTGTGTGTGTGATTGAGTGTGTTAGTATTTTGCCTTACTCTCTGGTTACATTCATTATAATGGCTTATTGTACCATGAAAAGTGTGTCAGTCGTGTTAGCCTGCAAAGGCAAAAACAAGAAGCTTCAAAGCAGAACGAATGACGTAGGAGATGGGTATGTGCGGGCATGTAGGGAGCTGGTCGGGATTAGGGGCTGGGGAATGAAGAGAGCAATGACAGTTGACTGCAGCAGCTCAGGCACAGTTACAAGGCACGTCACGGTATTGTCCTTTGTTTGCATTGCACTAAACCAACACAAAATCCATACAGACAGACTGCAGACAGAGACCCACAGACACACACATACACCCACACCCACATACATGTACATATGTGTGTGTGTATGTGTGTATGGGAAGGGGACTTATGCAAGGACATGCTTCAACGGCACACAAATTGATGAGCATCGCGTGAGCTGCGCCTTTTGTTATTTGTGTCATTTTTTTTATATATTCTTAGCTCTTTTTTCTATTTTTTTTTGCGGTAACAATTTTGATTGATTTCTTGTGGCAAGTCAGCGACGTCTGCCCGCCCGGTGACCCCCCCCCCCCCTCCTCCTCCTCCTTCCCGTTTCACATGTTTAAGCTTCCCACTCAACACAGTGACACAGTTTTTGGGGCTGTGTATGTGTGTCGTAAATTGGCAAAAGTAAAAGTCATAAAAAATACGTTTGGGCCTGAAACTCGTCAAAATTGCTCAGAGCCAAGACGAGCCGTATAGAGTTGTACGTGCCTTAACCGTCAACACATTTGTTGCATTAATATAATTGAACAGAATTGTAAAACAAATAAAACGCACGCAACATACATACATAAGTATATTGTATGTATAAATATATATTTATATATTTATATATATATATATATAAGTTACGCATCGATTGATGTATTGGCTGGTGCAGAGTGGAGGGGCTTTTAAGATGTGCAACACTTGAGTGTTTCGAAATGGGCACTCACTGTCTGACACAAAAAGAGAGGTAGAGAGAGAGGGAGAGTAAGAGATGGTGGGGAAGGGGGAGGAAGAAGGGAGGTGGTAAAATGCTTTTCGTACTTTTCATGTCAGCGGCTGCTGTTGCTCGCGAGTCGTCATGAAAATGTTAGCAAATTGCAGACAGCAATTCGAATAGTGAAGCACAATTCCAAGCATCAAGCATCAAGAATGCGAGTATGTGCCAGACATTCATAATATAATAAATATGTGTAGCCGTGTGTGTGTGTGTGTGTGTGTGTGCCAGAGTGACTCTTGAGTGATGCTAAATGTCTTGCAAGAAAGCAAACTGACATTAAAGCAAATACAATTGACTGCACCAAAAGTCCAGTTTTTGAAGTCCCAAAGAGACATATTCATTTATCTGACTACCGTTGATTTTAAATGTATTTCTCAAGCGAATAATATAGTACAGAACATGAAATTGAAAGAGAAGAAAATGTTGATGAAACTTTCTGTGCTCGAGGTATTTTAGTATTTCACACTCGAAACTTGCCAACTAATAAAAAGGAATAGACTGTGTACAAAACTATACCTTTCTGAATGAGTTTTGCTTAAAAATTTTGCAATTTTGTAACTATAAGCCATTTTGAACGGTTTCAAATCTATGCAACATTAATTAAAGGAGATTGAAAATGGCTTTAATTAAAGCACGAAATGTGATTTTCGTTATAACAAACAAATATTTGTTTGGCTTATGCCGTCATGAAGAAAATTGGTTTTCATTAGAACAGCAATATTAAGATAAGGCAGACAATTAACTTATGCATATATACTTCGATGACTGTCAGCCACAATACCAAATGCTAAAAGCAACATAAATGAAAGTAAATGATGCGCAAAAGCACACGTCGGCTACGTAACATTTTCTCAATCAAGGCAAACGCTTGCAGCAGTCGTCGCTGTTCACTGGTATGTGAACAATGCAAATGCAATCAAGCTGCATCGATGCATTTCACATACATTTACAGCATATCACTGTTCCCGGGAGTTGCTTGTAACCTTTTTCACAGCTGCTGTTGTTTAAACTAATTTTGATTCGGGTTTTGAATTTGCGATGGCTTAGCACGTACGGCAAATTTCAATTAATTGGCAACAGCACAGAATACAGCTTACTAAAACACTTGATAAACATAAGTTGAGCGACCGAAAAGTGATGGACTATCAAATTCCCTAGTCCACAGTTAGAAAGAACTATAAACAATTGTATGTTTTTTTTCTGGCTCCAGATATTATAGTCTTATATATTTATATTTTCCCAAATGTCTTATTTCTTATTTTCTGCTTGCGATCTAAGACTCATAAAACATAAATACATATTAACTATATATTTTAAAGTATATTCTTCTTGCGATCATAATTTTTCAAATACTTTGAAATATTCCCGTAACCCATATTTATACGATCAATTCGATATAATGAAGCATTAAATAAGTCAAGCGTTGTGCTGGAAGGCATTTAATATGCAATCTCATAGGCAGGCAGCAAGTGGGCATGTACACCGCCCTAATTAGCATTTATTTAATTAATAAATTGGTTGGCAATGTTATACGCTTCACTTGCGAATGCACAGTAGCTCGGCTTAAAATGCAATGGCAATTAAAGTGCAAAGTTCAACAAAAGCTCCTGCATTTGCACAACCACACACACACACAACAAACACACACATGAGCAAATAACCCAACATTCTGAATCACTAAGCGTGTGTGTGTGTGTGTGTGTGGTGTATGCATTGCGCTCTCACGCATAAATAAACAACGCAAATTTGCAAATATAATACACATAAAATTTACAAAATGGCTGTAACAGCAGCTCGCAACTTTCAGCAACTTTTCCCTCCATCTCCCCAGCAGCCCGTTACCACCAAACAACCCGTAACAAGTTTACACAACAAAATGGCGGTACGCACACACATGCACATAAGTGCAGTGCAAAGAGCACCTACAAAAAAATAAACCATATAGAAATATATATACACATACATATAAAAACAAAGTTTTGTTAAACGCAATGTTTATTGAGGGTCCCCAAAGTTTGGGCAGCAGCATCTTCAGGTAGCCAACTAGAGATGGCAGCGTGAGCGGCGTGAGTTAAGTTGTGAGTCGATGAGTAAATTATTGTATTCAATATCTAAATAGTCTTGTATTCAATACCTAAAAATAAATAATTTGAAACTATTACATCTAATCAAAATTAGTTATCCAGAATTATTATTATTATTATTATTGAGTGGCTGGTGATCGGGTGTGACCTACATTTATTGTATTCCTTTCTGAGCCTATAGCTGTTCCATAAGCCCTGATTCATTCACAAATTCAAGAATTACTTGTTGACATTGTTTCTGATTATAGCTGCCGGAAAAGCATTTGCCTTGTCGTATAACCCAGAAGATTTAGTTATATCATTAAATAAATTAAAATGATAATATTTTCAAATACTAATAATGGTGTCTGATAATCGCTCTATTTGATTATCATTTATTCACATATTCAAATGTAGTTATTTTTGTACTTTTATCTCACGCCCTCATTTCTGGCACAACAGCAACAACCATATGTCTTTGCACATTGTCAGCGCAAGGTGGAGGCACCACCAAAGTGGTGTGGAGTTCAGGGAAATGCTATTTCAGTGTTTATTTGTTTGTTTGCGTGTTGTTTGTTTATTAGTGGAATTTTTAATCAAAGTTGCAGAACTTGACGTACTTGAGCAAGAGCAAAGAAACAGAGAGAGAGAGAGAGAGAGAGAGAGAGAGATAAAGAGAGAGAGAGAGAAAGGGAGCAGCTGGGAGCGGGTTGGAAAGCGAGTCAAAGTTTTTTGTAATCAGGCGACCGCGTGGCGCTTTTTGGCTTTTTTCCCCAATGTGTACTGTGTGTTATTCCTTTGGCAGTTTTGTTGGCTAAACTCTTGAAACTTTGCTGCCATGTAAACTGTCAGCGTCTGTGCAATACACACAGACATACACACACACACACACACAGAAACTCACACGCAGTCTACACACTTGAGCAGTTATCCTACTAAGCGCTAAAGGAACTTTTGTTTACATGTTGTGCCCTCGAGACACACACACACACAAAAACAAGATAAACACACACACACACTAACCAGACTTTTATGTTTACCTGCGACTTTTTTTTCAAGTATAATTTATATATGTAGATTTTTTGCCCATAAATATTTATTCCTTATTTAAAGCATATTTTAAAGATTTATTTTTAAATATTTTCATATTTAACTTATTTTTCGGATCGTTTTTAATTAAAATGCCGGTTGTCCAAAAGCCAAATGGTATTAAAATTGCATATAATTTGCATATTGCGGACGGCAGTATCAATATGCGAGATACATGTAGATATGGGAAATATTGCGCATACGTCGTGAGGCCAATTGAAAATGAAAATGCAATTCGATAGCGAATTTAAAGTGCTTGTAACTCTGTGTTGGTGTGTGGTGTTTGGCTTTGTGTGTGTGTGTGTTTGACTTACAATATTTTTTTTACTGCATTTACATTTCTAGCATATTTATGCAGTCACAGCAGCAACAACAATAACAACTGCAACAACAGCAACAATGTTGTAAGTACGTCAGCAACTGCAATTTTTTGTTGTTGTTCCATTTGTTGCTTGGCATGGCATGTTGTTGCCCAACAGACCGTAAAGGAATTGAAATGCAAACAGAATGTTAGACATGCCAGACGACGCTGTGAATTTCCAACTGTAGTTGAACCTACACCTGCACCTACACCGAGTCACCCACCCCTTAAGAGTGCCACCCACATTCAATGTGAAGCTCAAATGAGTTTTTCTAACAATTTATACAGCAGCAGCAACAGCAGCAGCAGTTGTTTAAATGAATGCCTTGATTATATAGAAATAGTTGCATTTGCTTTTAGCCCCATGGTCAATTGAAATATGGCAACTATTTGGCAATAAACTCGTGAGCAACCGAAGGCCTCGAGAACTCCATGATGAAAGTTTTGAACCAGGCAGCAGCAGCAACAGCAGCCGCACAAAAGTTGCACTAAAACTGAATATAAACAAGCATACAAAAAAAGAAACAAAACAAAAACCGAAAACAGGCACAACAAGCAGCCAAAAAATAAAAAGAAACATAAAAGGAAACTACCAAGAATAATGTATAAAATAAAAGTTTGCGTGACTGGAAAATTACCTGCAGCTAATTTTAAACTGAATGTATTTATATAATGTATTTATAGAAGTTTGCTTGTGCCAGCTACAAGAGTTGCTGAAAAGTTAAACCTAGACTCAAAATATTCCACTTCTAGTGAGTACATATACCAATCCGTATACCAATCAAACCCCTTTTCACAATTTCTTTGGACTACAGGGTACATAAAGAATTTGAGGTAGCCTCAAGTTGCGCAAACCAACAAAAGCGTAGCAAAAATTCATTTTCCAATAACACAAAAAAAAAAGGAAAAATATTCACAAACATAGGCAAAAACCGCAAGCGGCAAAAGGAACAAAATATCTTTCTTTCCTTTTTTTGTGAACCCTAACGAACAAGTTGTTAAATGCTCTGCCTCAAAGATATAACTGGCAAAATTTTAATAAAAAATACAAAAAAATCGATTATGTTGGTTAGATTGGAAATGCCATCAAGTGAAATAAAGTACGTATGAATAATTTTCAAAGGAAAAATGTTGAAATGAGGACAAAATTATCAAAAATATTAAATAGTTGCTACAAATGACTCTTCATTTTTAGTTAAGGGTTCCCTTGAAGCTACACTTTCAAACAACACTTTCACATGGCAATATTGTTATATCTAAAATATTTCTCATAACTGATTTATTTATGAGATATTTGTTGACTTATATTTTGCCACAATGTTTTCATTTCAAGTCATATATACAAAAGAAAAAAAAAAGTAAATTTCCATTGAAAATATTAAATTCAAATTACAAGCAGGCTATCTGCGGCCCAAGTCTAAATTCTCATGAAATGTGACTGGCGAACTGAATAAAATATATTTAAGTATATATATATGTATATATATATATTTCCCTGTCCTATCAACCTTTTTCCATGAATGTAGATTCACTCTTTTTCGCAATATTTTAGTTATTTGCAATGCGGATCTACAGCTACATGTGCCTATTATTATACAAAAAGGTATTGTAAACACCGAAGCACAATCCACTCGAGGCAAACCCGGGCTCAATCTCAACAATAAGAGCAGACTTCATCAGTTCGCTTATCTTGACCTTTCTGTACAAGCAGCAAAACTCACATGTCCGTCGTCTACAAGTGGGTCAAATCACAAACACAAACACACATTGCACCTTTTGCTTGATATTTAATTTTCTACGGTATCAGTTCCGAGCTCTGTGCTGTGCTGTGTTTTGTGTTGCTGGCATAAAATATTTTTATACCGAGCTGTATGCACACACCCACATATATAAAATGTGAATACAAAGATTGGAAAATTTGCCATTCAGCAGAAGGCGAAGGAAACCCATGCAACCCCTAACCAAGGCAAATATGTTTCAGCAATTAATTTTAATTAATTTTATATATATATATATATTTTTTTATTGCTTCTTTCTGTACTTTTTGTTTTTATAAAGGCAAAACCGAGCAAAAAGTTTAATAGATTTTTCAGGAATTTATTGGCGGCTTTGCTGTTAATTTTAAATTGGGGAGCAACCGCAAAAAGAGCACCCCGAAAATGGAAATGGAAAGCGTAAATACAAAAAGGCTCAAGCGCTCTGAGTAGCTCCAAACAAACAAAGGCAACGAGAACCTTTGGTTGCCAAAAGAAACAAAAAAAAAAACCAAAAAAAAGGATATCAATGTCGTTACGTCGACTAATGTGCCCCGGGGAGAGCCGGGCTGAATGGGCAGCATTTGAAGCGCCTCACTTAGGCGTCGTTTAGCGATAAAAGCGACATTTGGCATGCCAAACAGTTTGTCTCTCAGACGCTACTTTAAACTGTAAACTGTAAACTGTAAACGAACGCAGCACAAAAACAAAAGATACTACACACTTTATGTACTTGCCGTTGTACCCTGTAAACAGAAAATTTATGTAGAGAAGAGTCAATGGGTTTCTAAAGTTTCTAACTTAACTTCTACTAATTATTGCTATAAAATCGGAAAAATATTAGATACGGCGTGGAATTAAAATGCTTGTGAAACAGTTTTAACAAAGTAGTTTACTGAGTTAAGTTTATTAGTTAGTTCTAAGCTGAACAAAATTAGAGCTGACAAAATAAATTACTTCAATTTAAAGTAGCAAAGGCCATTTGTAATTGATCAAAACCTGACTACAGGGTAACTCTAAGTCATACCTCTCATTAAGATCAGTTTCTTACATGTTGTTGTTGTCAAAACATATTCAGCAGTTTCAGTAGATGGTTTTTCGAGCAGTTGCAGGCATAGCACGACAGCTGAAAGTGAAATATCGTTAACCTAATTTCAGATACTATGGCTCCATTGGAGTTGCTGGAGTTGTTTTTGTGGCCAAGGATTCGCACAATGCTTAGCCATAAATTTCCTTTATCTTTATGACTTGTTTTGCTTGCCTTTGTTCTTGTCTTGTACTTGTTTTTCTTTTCACTGCTTTTCCAAATTTAATTTTATTTTTTAGGCATTGCCGCCAGTTTTATTCTGTTGCTGTTGTTTTTGTTGTTGTTGCTGCTGTTGTTGGGTCGCCCTCGTGTTAAATAAAGCTTCAAGAATTAGCTCAAGAACGACTTTTTTTCTCTGTGTTGCTTTTTTCTTGCCACGCTTTTTGTGGCACTTTAAATTTATGTTTTTGTTTTAATTTTTATTGGCTGCCATTTTGTATGGATGCGAAGAAGCCAAAGTCATGCTTAAATTTAGATTTCTCACTAGGCAACGAGGTGTTTGGCCTTCGGTGTCTGAGTGTGTGGGTTTGTGTGTCTGAGTTTGTGTGTGTGTGGGTGTGAATTTGTTTATGTGTGCGCTTATTACACCCGTGGGTCTAGTTACACAAACGCTTTCCGCTTAAGAAAACACATAAAAGTGTACATAATATGGAACAGGATATGTGTGATCGGAAAAGTGTTGGTAACTTTCTAGAGGTTTTATGTTAAATAAATGTATTTATAGCTTAAATGGCAATGCGATTAGCTTATAGTGGTACTTAAAATGGACGATAAACTTAATGGGTAAGTATTATAAGGGTTAACAAAACGATGAATGGTTATGCACAGTGACACAATTATGTTAATTGGCGCAGCTTTCAGCTTGAAAAGAGCTTTTCACATCCAACATACAATTCGTCCAGCTTAAAGCTTACTAAATGTTGCTTAAAGCTTATGTGCTCCTAACTCTTATTATTGTTAGTTAAAAAACTATCATCAGCAAGATAGCTTGGCTTAAATAGCTTACTTTAAAGTACTTTAAGAGCCAATCGATCTTAGTAAATATATAAATAGTATTAAAAACAAGTTTTGTTTAAGCTCAAACCTTAAAGCTCAAAACCTTGTTGACAGTTATTGCCTTATCGTAATCATATTATCACACCAGCTATATTTAAAGCTCGCTTTGCTTAAATTTGGGTTAATTGCTTGGACAGCTAAGTGCAATCGAACCTAAGGGCACTTAATAAGCTCGACTCAATGCATAAATGAAAAACACAAAATGTGAAAAACATGTCCGACACAAATTGTGTGTATGTCTGTGAACTTGTGTGTGTGAAGTGAGTGTGTGTATGTGTGTGTGTTAATTACGATATGATGTCTATCGCATGCAGTTGACTTAATGATATTTGCACATTTTTGCTGCAGCTGCTTGAAATGCAATTATGCGTTGGATAAAAATTGATTTAAATTATGGCATAATAAATGACCGACAAACTGTTGTGGCTAAAATGCGATTAAAATGATATATAGTGTTGTCTCCCAACGGAAACCCCCCGCGGCAGCAGCTGCAATATAAATGAATAGCAAATAGATCGGAAATGCAGGCGAGATTTGTTATGAAAATTATAATTAAATATTTGATTGAAATCACGGCAAGTGCGGTGTATGTGCGTGATTCGATGGAGCGTTGCCTGTCATCAATAATAACTAATTATTGACGAGAAGGTTTTTGGCTTCATTGGCCAGTGCATGCGTAATTGAATACAGGGAAAGGAGCCAAGACAATTGCAGTTAGCAGGCTAAATTGCATTAAATTTTAATATCTTGGGCCATAAAGCGCAGCTAATTGACAGCTACTTGAAAGTCGATCTAAGCCGTGGCCAAATGCCCGGGGCCAAAAATGTAATCAAATTTATGCGCAACACAATTGAAAGTGCGGCAATAAAGCAGCCGTAATACGAAATCATAAACAAAGCAATAACAAAGCAGAGTGCGAAAGCAATATGCAAATGAATGAAAAGCGACTGTCAAATGCCCAAACAGCTGGCTTCGATAGCCAACACCAGACGACCAAGGAGGGCTATAAAAGAAAGAGTCCAACAAGACGGATAAGTCTTACGCCGACGAAGATTAAATACTCTTGCACTCAAATAACTGATGTACTCAAATAATAATGTGAAAATAATCATATGAAATTTTCAATCGATTGCTTTATTTTATTCTTATGTTTCAATGATCGTATAGCAAGAAGTTTAAGTAGATTTATCAAGAGCAGAAATATGTATTTGAGTGATGATTACTCACTAATGAGTTGAGTAATCGTGGGACTTGTGAACGGCGTTTCCACTTGTGTTTTTCCATGGCTGCAGCATTATTTACCAAAATGTTGAGTAACTTGATAAATTTCATAAAATCACGAAAATGCAAAAGCACAATTTTAAAACATTAGTATCTATGACAATCATATAGATATAGCGATCCGATTTGATAGTCTTGTTCGCTCGCAAATGTCATCTTCCCATATGAAAATAATAATACCCTCGGCAAGTGTATAAGAATGCGGCAAATGGTCATGAATACATTCGGACGTGGCCGTAACATCTTTGAAGAAAATTTTCAATTAAAGATGCGCAGCTGAGAGAGAAAAGGAGTCAAAGCGAAATGTTGGCTTGAGCGAAATTAGGAATTAATTAAGACAACAACAACAACGAGAACAACAAGCGTCTGACTGGCGTATAATTTCAAGCGGAAACCAGCAAAAACAAAGAAAACTACGCCAAAGCGCCCGGGGTTAGGCCCAGTGCAAGCCAATAGGTGTAGGGACTGTGAAGGAGGTGGGTGGAGAAGGGGAATGGCGGGTGGAGTTTAGGCCGAGTTAGGGATAGCTAGACCGAAAATTTATTTGTGCGTTGATTGCGCGCAAATGATGATCATTTAATTAAGCACGCAACAGCGAACAGGCAGGCAGGCGGCCAGCACCAAAGCAGGAAGTAGGAAAGAGGCGGGCCGCCATCTTGCCCGGAAGTGGCCACCTTCAATTTGAGCGTAGTCCTTTAGCTGCCAAAAAGAACACAATCTGTTTGTATTTTGCATTTGGGCAGCCACAGCGACCACAGCATTTTATGTGCTCTCTGTTGTTATGAAATTCGCTTTTCACCGCCTTTTCCCGTTTGGGCCAACTTTCGACTTTGATTGGTTTACTTAATGGTCTCTTGTCAGCGTCGGGTATTGCATATTTTCTTCTTTTTTTTTTGTACAATTATTTGTATATTCTTTTTTGATTTGCCTTGCAAATTGGGCAGCGGCCCAAAAAGAAAACAATATTTGACACTGGCATTGATTAAAATTGTATTTATTTTTAATTAAAAGCCATTTGTGTGCAAATTATATAGGCTGACAAAATTAGCGTTGCGAACGCAAATTACGAAAAACGAGACAAACTGGGCCAAGAAAAAAGAGACCCAATAACAAGGTCTTTGATTTTTAATTATAATTTGAAATCCAATTAGGGCCAACAAAAAATATGGGCCCCTAATCAATATTGATATAAGTGCATAGAAAGTATTTGTTGAGAAGTAAAATGAGTGTCCTTCAAATTTATAAACATGACCAATCATGAAAAAAACATATACAATTTATAAAAATGGCTTTAAATAAGAGTCAAATCATCTTCTGTAAGGATGAAGCTTGGAAGAAAATCATTCAATTTACGTGTTATGCTGCTCCTTCTCTTATTTTTTGGTTTTTCTTGTTTTTATACATATTTCTCTTAATTAAACCCACTCTTTTTCAAACCATAACTTTCTCAAATGCTCTCAAATTAAATCACCAACAAAAAACACATTTTTTTGCCTGCTGCAGTAAAAACTTTGGTCATTTGGTTCAGGCGCCGAGACACTTTAATAAATTTGCATAGACCAAAGCTCACAACTCAGAACTCACATATATATATATATATATATATATGTATGTCTGTGTAGGCTTCCTCCCATAGGTACATTCTAATCCGGCCCAACCAATTGTGCAATGGATACTTATAACTAGCATTGTCCCACCATTTGCAGCTATCAAGTAAAGCGCGCTCCTGGGATTTTGCCAATACCGCATTTTGCAGTCATATATAACAGGGTCGTAACCCCTACACCCTCTCCCCTGCCCCTCGCCCAACCAACCCACACTTTGATCCAGTTACGAGACTCAATTGCCAACACTGCGCCAATTTGTAAGCTTACACACATACACACACACACAGCAGCAGAGATAAATACGAAATGAAAATTGAAATTATGTCTATACTCGGCACACACACAGGACTAACTTTTATAGTCAGTCCCGTTTGCGACTTCCCCATTCACTTCCCCATTTCCCTGCTGCTGTGTGTCTGTTGACTCGACGCGCACAACAAACAGTTTTGGTGGCACACCCCAACACACACGGGCACACATGGAAACACACAATCATATCCATAATCAATGATAATCCGCTGGCGTATTATAACCGCATTAACAGTTAGGCACGTTCGATACAATTCGTTACGTTTCGATAGATTTCATGCTCATTTCAGATAACGCTATATGTGCGTATGGGTGTATGTGGGTGTATGTGCGTGTGTGTATTATGGGGGTGTGTGCACAGATATAGCATAACAAATATAATTGTGTACAATTTGCGTTACACGCTTGTCAGAAGTTTGGTGGGGCAGGCGAAAATTGAATTGCAACCAACTTTAGCATTTTGCCTCGATTTACTTTAACACCCCCACCCACGCCACCTCACCAACCCACCGCCCCATAGACCACAACCCCTATAATTCGAACTGCAATTGCTATAACTAGTGTGAATTCTGATTGTTATTGCTGGTCAAATCGAGCCGTAACTGAGTCTGTTGTGTGTTTGGCTGGCTGTGTGTTTCAACAGCAGCAGCAGCAGGAACAGCAGACATAACCACAAAATCAATCAAAAAGTGTATAAAAGCGAGCGGACAGATTATGGTAAATGGAATTGAAACGCAGCTGCAACCGCAACCCACAAGACAAACGACAGTTTCGAAACTCTGTCGACAATGATGAAGAGAGCCTTGCCTGCTGCTCGAGTGTAAAGTTGCAAAAATAATTGCTTCACATTTTTGGCTGTTAGACAATAAATTCGGACAGTAAATTCGAAAAAAAATGCCACAAAGAAGCAAGCTCATCAAATTTGCATTTTGTATATAAATGTAATAAATTTGTGGCCAAATATGGCAATAAATGAAAAATGAAATGATACTTAAATCTAATTGTACAAGAGAGATTTAATAAAATTCCTTTTTGTGGCTTTTCCATTTTCAAATATATTTTAATAAAGCTTAACATTGTTTATGACTATCAAGAAAATGTTGAATTTTACTTACTTTTACTTTTACTCCATTGCCACCTCTAAAGGCATTTAGTTTATATTTTAGCTCTTACTTTTACCTTAACTAGACTGCTTTGTCATTTGTATTCTCCATGGTCACATTAATCCTTGTTGCCGTCTTCATAAATACTACGGTTAGTTATTATTCCTTACTTTACACTGCTTTGGCAACACACAAGTGTATTGCAATTTGTATTTATGACCCATTTCAAACTGTTTTCATCATCTTAATTAAAATGGCAAAGTTTGCAATTAAAAAGTTTTCAATTAACCCACATCGCGCTACTAAACTGTGTTACTCCAGTTTTAAATAAATAATACTTGCCGAGAGCAAAATAAAATATGTTGCTTGGCAAACATTTCAGAAGTCAACTAACTTTTCACGCCTTAAACAAGTAAAGAGAAAAACATTTAAAAAAAAAACAACCCCTTTCAAGGCATCAATTCACAATTTGACAGACAGCAGCTTTGCTAGTTCAAACATATAACCAAGCCGGGTAGTTGGCAGCCGGGTCAAAACAGAAATTTGATTACGACATGGGCAAAACTGCATTAGTGCATAAATCCATGTCAAGTCGGAGGCCAAATTCAATTAGCTGACATAATTCTATTTATGCGCTGACAGCTGGCAAACGGCAAACGCAACACAATTTTCGCCTAAAGGGGTTTAAAACTTGACAACATTGTCTGTGTGTAGTCGGTTGTGCTCTGTGTGTGCTAACGTGTCTGACTGTGTGTGTGTGTGCGTATGTGTGTGTGTGTGTGTGTGCTTGTTATTGCCTGGTGCCGGGGACCAAGTCCATGACAACAACTTTGCCAGTATTGAGAGCAAAGTCATAAATTTCGCAATGGCAATGTTGGCCGGCACGTGGAAATTAAGTGATGAATACCATAGGGCGCATAAACTTGCCAAAACATATACACACACACACACACACACACTATACGCACATACCAACACCCACGCATACAAATCCACCCATAGAGCATTTAGGTCGCTGCGCCTGGCCATATAAATTGTAAAATTGTTGAAGCGCAGCGCTGCCCTTGCCCCATGCCATCCCCCTCGCTCTCTGTCTCTCTCTCGCGCATAAATATGCACGCAAAAATATTGAAAAATATTGCGAACGTTGAAATTTTATGAAATATATTCGCAGCACACACACACTTGCAGAAAAATCTAATATATCATATGGCAAAATGACTTAAAAGGATTTCTGATTTATTCATTCATTCAGTTTTTAAATGTTCCAATTTCGAATCACAAAAAATGATGCCAGACTTTACAAAAAAAAGGGATTTAAATCTTCAATTAAAACATTTCTAAAAATATAAGTAAATACCAATAATGATAACAAAATAAGCTTTTATTTGGAGTCTCGCTTAACTCAAAGTTTGTTATTTACAAAAATGATTTCTAATCTAAACAAAATAATTTCTGATTTTCTCGATGACTGTCTCAGAGCTAGACCTTATTTTTTCCGAGTGCAGTCTCCCACACACACACATACACACGTATGTGTCCGGGTGTATCAGTTGGCTGCTTCGCTGCGTGTTCAACGTGCCGTAAGCCTTTGGGCTCTATTAACCCAACTCGCTAAACTCTGCAACTGTCCAAAACTCTCTGACAGCCCAGATATATCCCTTACCCCAACAACCCCCTCCCCACCTCATCCATCAAGAACCCCTTAACGGTTTTGCAAATGATGCGCTAATCCAATTATTATCAATTCAGTGACAGGACGAGGGTTGTTGGCTATTTGGATGGTCCAGTTACCGCTGCGCTAACGGCATTGTTAAAAATAAACAAGCCGCAAACTTGATTGAATTCAATTTCACTGATTTGCTTACCTGCAAAGAGAGATAGAAGAAAAAAGAAGTAGAGTTGAGTTATCTAAAGAAAAAAGCTTTTTAAAAAACATATTTATATTTATATTATATGGGGGAGCACCGCATTGAGGAACTTAGCTACCAAATTGCCTATTGATGTGCCTCCATCTGCCTGTGCTTTTAGCCAACAACTCTTTTATGGCCCCACATCAAAGCCAAAATGCAAACTTCCGACATTTTGCCATTAGGCAGCTCATTAAAAATGCATAAGCCGAGAGAAAACGCTGATAATACAGCATAGCGTTTTAGACAACAAGCACAAAATGGTTCCCAGAGATATATATATATTTATATTTGTATGGTAATGTTTGTATAGATATGTATAAGACAACCCTTAAGTGGAATATATTGCTAATGAATTTCATTATTATGTAAACAGTTTCTATTCAATGAGATTATTATTAATCAAAAAGCCATGGATCACTTTTCACGTTTAAAAATTTGGACCCATCATAAAACCACTTTTATGGCTGTAGCAGTCATCAAAAATAGATTTCTTCTGAAAATTGGTTCAGTTTTGTTCAAGTTGTAGCAGCGACTATTTGTGAACTTCGATGACTCCTTTCGCAAGGGACAATGGCCTGCCTCAAGGCGATAGTGCAGGGCACGTATCAAAGTCAACTCACTTCTCGGCTGGCTTAAATTTCAAACAAATAATAATATTTGCCACACCGCCGCAGGCTGAAGGCAACAAAGGACCCCACCCTAAAAAAATATGCAGGCACACGGTAAAATGCCAAAGCAAACAAACAAATACACTCAAACAAACAAACACATTCAGTGATATACACACACACACACACACACACACACAAATACAAACAACATGACTGCAAAATTATCTGGGGAACAGCAGCGTCAAATGCTGGCAAAAAAGGGCACCAAATGGGCGACTCTGTTAAGGGAAGGCAGGGGTTGCATGAAGTGGAAATTGGAAGAGGGAGGGGAGGGTAATGGTAGGGTAGGTGTTGATACTGAAGGCAGAGTGTTTGGCTGCCTGATTGTGAAATCGATAAAGTAAATCGCTGAAGCGATAACATAATAAATTCTACGTTTCACGCTCAACTACACGTTTCCTCCTGCTTCAGCATCCACCACCACCCCGCCTGCTCCACTGCACGCCTCTGCCCTCCTCGCCTGTATATCCTGCATATGGCAGAGGTGCTTGAATGATATTTATACCCAGCACAACTCGCAGGCTGGCAATCACTTCAGCTCACCCAAAAGTCCCCAAAAAACATTCCCTTTGTGTTATGGGAGGCACATCAATTTTTATGATCTCAAATTGCAAACGTATTGTAAAGCAACGCATTTACCTTACTCCACAACAAAAATAAATAAATAAATAAAAGAAAATAAAATAACCGAAAGAAAACAAAACTGAGCAATGCAACAATCAATTTGCTTTTTTTGTGTTCCCCTACTGTTTGTTTGCTTACTGTGTCACACATAACTCAATGGTGCTCTCACAAACACCCAAACCCCTCCACCCCCCCCCCCCCACACACCCAGCCACCCATACACGAAGCAATAATAATAACAACAATCAGCAGAACCCTTTTGAGCCTTTTTGTGTACAACCCTCTTGAGAAAGTTGCGCACTCAAAGTTGGCCACAAAAACCAAATGGCATATGCTATATTCAGACTGTATGGGCACTTTTTGTGTAGTTGTTGTTTTTTCTTTTTGTATTTTGTATTTTGTAGCTTTATCAGTGATGAGAACGGTTGCAGTTATACATTGGGGATAAGTTGAACCGGACAGTAAAACAGTGACAGTGACTGAGACAGCTGGGATGTAACTAAAGAATAAATTTAAATCGTTAAGAGGCAAAGCAATTATACAAGAAATAAGCTCAGCTTATGGCGAGACTGATTATATAGGGAAATTAAAAAAGTTATAGTACTATAATAACTATTATACAGTTGTATAAGACTATAATATGAGGGAAATATCTTAGACTCGATTTAATATACTTACTTCTGTCTAACCGTCTAAAATAATAAGCCGATCTCTCTATCTGCCACACACCGATCAACTTTGTCTCATTTTATGGGTAAGTTTAAATTATAGGAACATATTCTTCTAATCAGATATATCTATAACTTCATCTCATCAACTGTGCGTCTTTGAATTGGTAGACTTTGTTTTAGGCCATCTGCAAGTCAAGCACCCTTTAGCTAGATAATTCTTACTTTTTTATAATTTAATTTAACCTTAACATTAAGATTTTGGTTCAAGGTATTTTCATAGCATCGCATTCTTAACTGCATTTACCCTTAACCCATTCACTGTGACCCACTCATCTCAGATACAGCGTCTGCTTTCGATTAGAAACTTCAGCTATAACTGAGCCGCAGCAATTCAACGAAAACTTTTCATTTCTTTACAACATTAATGTGCCACACACACACACACACATACAAATATACACATAAATGCGTATGAGAATTTGCTGATATCGCAGTTATTTTGGTAGCACTTTTAACCTTTGCGCATTGTGTGCATGAAAAAATTATGAGTGGCATTAAAATTTGATGTTGATTCAGTTCAGCTTGCTGTCAGTTTTTTTCCCATTTTTTTTTTTTTTTTGCCCCTGCAGGCTGTAGACGCTTTTTGGAGGCCCCAGTTGGGGCGGAGCCTTTTAAAATATCTCCCAATTGTCGGCTACAAATCATACGAGGCCATCAGCGACAGCAAGCGGCTCACAATACCATAAAGTACAGTTGTCAGCTGGATATCTCCACAGAGAGAGATAGAGAGAGATAGACAGAGAGAGACAGAGAGAGAGAGAGAGAGATAGAGAGATAGAGAAGAGAGAGAGCGAATGAAATAGTACAGTTGTCAGCCAGAATTTATAACAGTAGTTGTTGTTGTGCTTGCACTTTTTAATACCATTGCCTAAGGACAATTCTTAAACTCGACTGGACACTGATCTATCTTTCTTTTTTTTGCAGCTGCTGCTGCTTGTTTTGGTTTTGTGGAAAGGAAGAGTTTTCGCAGTAAACTTATCTCTGAAGTGAATCATCCCTTCAGAATTTACGAGACAGCTTAAATAAAGCAGCATATTTACTTTAGCAATATTAATAACTGTTAATAATTTGACTCGAGAGTATTTGGTTAAGACTACACACAAAATACAGGGTTCTTTGCTCGGACTTTAGTGACTACGCCTTTGGGCAGTGTCATTTAATTGCTGTCCTCGGCTGACCGACATAAAAAGCGGCAACATATTTCAAATGTCAAATGAGGGCAAAGAGCGGAGCAGTCGGAAGGCTACCAACAGACTGAACATGGTAGAGCTTAAGGCTGGTACGAAAGTAAAAGTGTTTTTTGGGCTGCACATAAATTTTTATTTAAAGAAGCAAACCCAACAGCGCCAACAAACAACAAACGCAGTTTATTCCACTTTTACTTGCTTGTGGTGTGGGGGAGGGTGCGGGTGCGGCTGGGGGTGAGACAATTAAGGGCTGAGGTTGGTTGGTGTTTGTGCCGTACTGCATAGTTGACCTTTGCGTTAAAATGGCCATGGGGGAAACGGCGGTGCTAATTGTAAGTTAATGTGGCATTTTTATGAGCGCTTTTCGGAACACGTTAATTAAGTGAAATGTGCTCAAAAATTATACAGCTGCTGCCAGCTTTGCTTAAAGACATTAACTTATAGCCCAGTTAAGGACGAAACTACTAAAAAAGACGAAAATAATTTATGAAAACTAGTCAAAAGAAACTTGTGACACAAAAAAAAAGAACAATAGCAACAAAAACAAAGTTGGTGAGTGAGAAAAGTTTCTGACCTTAACAATAATTTACACTTACGCAGCGGCAGCGTTAGCGCCTTGCAAGGCCCATCCCCCATCTCCGCCCATTTATCGTACCCGCCCCTGCCGCTTCGAGTCGTTGCGGTCGGTTAACGCGACAATAAAAAACACTTTAAAAATGTGCCCATTGTTGTTGGCCAAGAAAACTTTTAATAAAAAGCAGCAGTAGCTACACTGAGAGAAAAACAAAATATAGAATTTTTAAAGATAACCCAGAACTTAAACATTCGGAGCTTTATATATAAAGTATTTAAAAACTTAAAGTGCAGCAGTTACACTGAGAAAAAAATTTAAAATTGTTTGCTTAGAAGAAATATGTATCTGAGTTGTAGTATTTGCAAACTTAAAATGCAAAAGCTACCTTCAGTGAAAATAATATAATTATTGTGTAAATATAGAAATTATTGTAATTGATAATTTTTCTGGGGAATATATACCAATTTTTTTTTCACGTGCAGCGTTGCTTGTTCTTTGTGCTGTGCGGTGCCATAAAGTGAAAGTGCCCGAAACTTGGGCGTGGAAATTGCAATTTCTTCTTCTCCTACCACGGCCTGGCATACTGCGTAGGGCTGCTGCTGTTGCCACTGCGGCGGCGGCGGCAGTGGTAAGAAAGGGCGGGGAGCGTGACGCATTGAGGCATAAATAACAGCAACATTATTCACACCACCAACAACAACAACTGCTGCTGCTGCTGCTGCTGCTGATGCTACTGCTTAGTCTTTTTCTGGTGCTGCTGCGGCTGCTGCTGTTGCGGTACCCAAGAAACACGCCCCGTTTTGTATGCTATGGTTTTTTGTTTGGCTGCTAAGCAAACTCTAAACTGTCTCAAAACCAAAAACTTGAGCACAACTTTGTTAGCCCCAAAAACAACAACAAAAATAACAGCAGCTTAGGCAACTTGACTTTTTGGGGGCGCTTGGCGCTGCTTGTGTTAAGTTTATTTGCTTTATTTACGCTTAGCCAAGTTTTACTTTTCAAACCCCTCCCCGCCATTCCAACACCCAACACTCTAAGGAAAGTATATTTTTGAACGCTTTAGCACATTTTCTTGCACATTCAAGTTGTTCGTTTACTTTTCGTATTTTGCTTTTTTTATATGATTTTTATTGGCCAAACTTTCGACGCATTTAAAATGTGTCTTGAATTGATGCCGTGCTAATAGACGAAAATAACTTAATCACATGTTGCAGGGGCAATCAGTTTTTAACAAGAGGGACTTTCGATAAGTTGGGGCTAAGGCTAAAAGAATTAAGCACTGATTTGTAAGGAAAATCCGCCGACTTTGAAGATCTACTTAACATTCTGTGTGTTCACAACAGGTCTAAAAATCGTTCGATAAATATTTATGAAGCAACGAAAACTTATTCGATTTTCTATATTTATGCTTTATATCAAAGAGCATATGCCCTTTTTACCCTTATTTCAACCGCATCTGGCCGTATTTTCCAATTCCGAAACAAAACCCCAAACTGTAATTGGTTTAGCAATTGCCGCAGAATTTTGATTTAATTCTCTTCAAGGGTTTTTTGCGCGCCGCCACTTCGCAAGAAGCTGCCGTAAAAGTATCTACTTAATATTGTTGGGTAATATTTGTTTAAAAAAAATAAAATCTCATTTAATTTTGGTGTTTTCTTTGAAGTTGGCGGGCTGCTTTCACGTTCTTGTTTATTGTTTCTGGTTTTTGCTGTTTATTGTTTGTGCTGAGCGCATTAAAATCACTTGAGTGGCATTTTCCATCTCCCTCCCTCTCTCTCTCTCTCTCTCTCTCTCTTTCTCTGTGTGTATCTCTCTTTCCCAGTCTCTCTCTGTCGGGCTGACTTTATGGATTCTTACCTTGCGGCTCATTTGAAATGCATTGCAATTACTTCCGACTGCTGCCCCACTTGGGTCACTTGTAACGGTTAATTTAGTATTTGAGTTGCCTTCATCGCATCTGAACTTATCTCATCCATCTATCTATATACCTATCATTCAGTGTGATTGCAATGACTTTATCTTATTATACGCCTGATTGACCATAAAAATTGAGTCTCGCTTCCTGGCCACCCATCAAAATGAAAAGTTGTATAATTTTCACACAGCACAGAGCTTTGATGTTCCGAGGAGTTGCTCCATTTAGATTCTCTCTCTCTCTCTCTCTCTCTCTCTCTCTCTCTCTCTGCATTGACGGCTGGAAGCATCACCGAGCCTATAGGGTATATATATGCATGATGTGCATCAGTAATCGAGTCGATTTAGCAAGATTAAAGACTTCCCATTTCGAATATAAGTTCTGTTATTCCATAAGCAGATCCATTTTATGTTATTTGTCTCGATAATTGCACTTGTTTTCCCTCTATCGATACAAATCTGTAAAAAATAGTAATAGAATAAACAATTGAAAAGATACAGCCCAAGAATTGATATATCATATACCCATACATATGATTGACCAACTCTAAAATTTCAGTTAAGAAACTCCGAAGTCGTTTTACAAAAAATAGGATATCTCCTCGTCCAGCTCTATCGAACCGAGCATTCTAACTTGTTCGCTCACTCGTTATTTTCTCCTGCCATTACTGACGCAAAAATATTGCCACTCCCTTGGGTCAAATGCGTAGAAATTGCTCACTATCAAAAACTTTACCATTTTTGCCTGTCCAGCCCCCGTTTGTCTACTTCCACGCTTATTCTTCGTCTACTTCTTCGCTGCTGCTTTCGGTTTGCTTGCAGCTTGTTAAGTTTTATTTTTATTTCTACGTTTTTGTCTTGCCACATAAAATTGCTTAATTAAATGAATTTATGTTTTATTGCTTCATTGCAACCACTCAAATTTGATACGATGCGATGCGAGGCGCCTCCTTCTCCGGCATCGCCCCGAGCCAAAGACAACGACAAAAACGACAACAAATTTATTCAGACATGTCACGTAGCTGTTGTGACGTTGGAGTTTCTTTCCAATACTTGTATATAAATATCATATTTAATACTTGAAGACTTTGGGGTCTTTTGCTCCGCTCAGCGCTTCTCTGCTGCTCCTTTGCTTCCTTAATTATTGTGTTAAATTGTCGCATTCGCTGCGATAAGGAGCCAGAGACACGCGTGCCCCAACATAACCAACAACGCTTAAAAATAGTAACAACATGTTATTGAAAATCAATACATTGCCTTTACTTTATTCATTTTAGTAACCTGGCTGAAACAGTGATTGAGTCTAAAACTCGCTAAGCAGTCAGATAAATGCGGGATCTCAACGTATTTGTTGGTCTTATTCCCAACTTGATGCAAAAGTTGTAATACCTACTTAGCCAATGCCCTTTATTGAGGCTCTCAATAAGCGGCAACTTTGTGTGGTATAATTTGTAGACATTTCTCATAGAGGGCAAGCCGTAGGGCGCATCCGAAAATGCCAGACACAACAGACAGTGGGACGATGCGATAAATACGAGATGCGAGGCTGTCACACCCACCCAAACACACACACACACCCGCACACACACACACTCAAGCTCGCACCCACACAATCAGCGCAAATTTCACGCAGACAGACAAAGTTTTGTGCGTTTGCCACACGCATACTGTCTGCGCCCTGTCTGCCTCTTAATGTGTGGATTGGGTTTGGGGGTATTGTGGATCGTGGATTGCAGGGGTTGTCTAAGGGTGAGAATCACGCCCACACACACACGCATAACGCACCCACCTGGCGAAGATTTATGTAGTTCCCCAAAGGTGTGCGCGTCTTAAAGTTGCCAGCGAAAAGCAATGAGCAAAAATTTATAGCCGAGCGACAGACACACAAACAAACAGAAAGAAAGAGAGATAGGGAGAGGAATAAAGAGAGAGAGAGAGAGAGAGAGAGAGGGTAAAAGTGTTGCAAAGGGTTTTACATTTTGGACAACCACTCGTTCGTTGTGGTCAGCATAATTAGGCTGCCATTAGCAGCAACTGTAACTTTTTGGCCCCAGACATAACTCAGAAAAGCAACTCAAAGATTTTAGCCACAAATTTTTGCTGTTTTTGCTCGAGCATTTTTCTGTGGCTGCAACTTTGCAGGAGGTGGAATGGGTGGCAATGTCATAAATAACCCGAAAAAAGGGTTTTCTCGGCATTTGACTGCGGCAAAATGCAAATGCATTATTAATGAGCCGATTTGCAGCGCTTGATTTATGTGTGACACTTAACTAGTGTATCTGTTTTTCCAATCAAATTGATTTCGATTTTAAATGGACTTTTGCGTTCTTTTCAAACAACAAATGTTGTGCGAAAACTATACAAACTATAACAATCTATTATATTTACAATCACTCGACAATTAATAACCATAACACAATAACATTGTCAACTGCGTAAATATTTCATTTAAACCAGCAGCGGAAAAAGTGTGCAACTTTTAAGCACCAGCTGACATACATGATTTTTATTTCCTGCCTGCAATATCCTGTCATAAATATTGCAATTAAAATGTCACGATATTTATGCACACTGTAATAAAATAAATGCGCGAATACTTAATAAATGTGTTTGTATTGACAGTAAGACTCAGTTTGCTCTTTTTTGCTCTCTTCTAGTTATGGAATGAGTGGGTGGGTTATTTTATACAAAATATAATATTTTATATATATTATTCAATAGTTACAAATGGCATCTTTAAGCAAACATATTTATATTTCTATAAATTTCAATATACCCATCTGTTTATGTGACTGCATCGGTATCTTCATCTGTATTTTTACGAGTTCTGTATGAATAAGAATCTGTATCAGTATCTTAATAGAAATCTGTATTAACATCTGTATGAATATCTGTATAACTATCTGTATCTGCATCAGTATCAAAATCTCTATCTATATCAGTGTCAATATCTTCATCTGTACCTCAATCTGTACCTCCAACCACTTTCATTATATTGTATTTCAAAGAGTATCTGTTAGTCAACCATTGCCCAAGCGACTGCATGCTTTAATTTACTTTTATTTGAATATTATATGAATTTAAAATGTTGTTTAAAAAAAATTATGAATATATTGCCAGGCTAAATAAACAAACAACATTTTATGACATGGCAATTATTTTGACATATTAACTTCCAAAGATAACAATATAAATATTTTTTACCAAAATGACTTTAATCTACTTGTGGGATTAAATTATTCAAGTTAAGTTTGAACTTTTTTTTTAACATTTTACAATATGCTCGTATAATTTTATGAAGTGCAAATCAATCTAAAAATCCATTTAGAAAAAAAATATATGCAAATCCCACATAATATTTTTAAAAATAAACCAATGTTTGGCTGAGCCACATTTTGTACTGAAAATTAAATATGCGAAATGAGCAAATTGAATGCACATTTGATATATAATTAAATTGAAATCATGTGGATAACACAATCACATTACACACATTTTGTTTTTGCTGCTGCTACTGCTTCTGTTACAAAAACAAAATTGTGCAATTTAATTTGCAATTAGCACAGCTAATTTATGTCAATTTGGATAAGGGTTAAAAATAAAACAAGTTTTGCGGTTACCTGTTTTTTTTTCTCTTTTTTGGTTAACCCCTTTAAGCACGAGTTGTTAAATCATCGAATTATTGTTGTAATTGATAAAGAAAATACAAATTATAATAATGTAAAATAAATGACAAATTAAAATTGGTTTAAGCCGTGACCATATATTTGGTATTAAAAATAAAGCCGGGCAATTTTTGGCGTGTCTGCAGCACGTGCGCATAAATTAAATTATACGCTGATGAGGCTGGTAACCCTGAGCAGGAGCAGTAACAACGACTGACAGTATATCAAATTTCATTCATTAATTTCCATTTGGCAACGCTGCCACGCCTGTCGTCTACCCCGCCCCTACTACCCCTAACTGCACAATAAACTGGCCCGCTGACTATCCATCAGTGGTTTTTTCTCTCTTTCCTTTTTTTTTTTTTGCTGCGTGTTGGCAACCCCCTCGGGTCCAACGCTCCTTGGCAGCGTGTAATTCAAAACCTGTACGTTGTCTGTTGTCTGTTTTGTGTTTTGTTGTTATTATTGTTGTTGTTGTTGTGTTTCGTGTTCGTCTTCGGTTGCCTAATCATGTATGAATGAATAATGACACGAATTTGACATAGCACAAAATGTGTAGACATAAAAGACATGCAGCCCCAACCAGTAGTCCAAGTCGCAGAACAAGAAGAATGAGAACAAAAAAATTTATTCATGCAAGTAAATGCTCAAAATAGCAAAGAAGAAGCACGCATAAAAAGGGCAACAAAATATACAGAGAAGAAGAAGGACGAGACACGTTTTCATCTCTCTGCAAAGATTTGAATACTCTAGCAAGGATATGTGACAGATGATAATTAAATAAATAATATAATATTCTAGTCTTCCAGACTAAGCCACTGTTTTATATACCTCAATTTTTGATTGCAGTTGAGGCATATTCAAATATTCAATTGCATAGCTATAGATCTAAGCCTGAAGGAATAGTTTATATAGATAGACTATGTAAGACTTTGTTTACTTGGAATCGAAACCACAACTTAAGTCATTTAAATTTCGACGAGGAACCAAAATTCAACATTGTCCTAAGAACCAGTTACATGAACATATATTATTATTCCTTGAATCGAATACACAACAATTTTTGGAACCAATTGATGACTTTTCGCTTACGAAATGCAAGCTCCCTACTTCATCTCAATCACAAACACAATCATTTAAGTAACAAAAACACCCAACGTTAGAGTATCAGAACACACAAAAAATGTTATACAACAAATTTGTTTGCCTTGGTGGCCTGCCGTGATTTACCACGACGACAAGTAAAAATTGCAAAACGCGGCTCAGCTTACAGCGACGTAACAGTATCTGGCCGCGAGTGGGCGTGGTGGGATGGGTTGGTGGTTGTCTTAGGAGGCGTAGCTGTTTCCCAATGCCTTGGCCCAACTCACATCAAAGTCGCAGGGGCGCAATGCGAAACGCTTGCTTTTAATTATAACACTTTGGGGCAAACTAAGTAGCCTGCAAGTAGCCGGAAAACTGACTACCCACACCCCCTACACCCCATCCACTCACACCCTCTCTCCCCAAGCAGAAGTTAACAAAGAAAAGAAAAGAAAGAAAAAAACGAAAGCATAAAATTTGCATTTATTATTAATGTACTTATGCTGCAGCGAACGGAGGAGCCACGCACCAGCAACGAACCCCATCCACAAGTTGTTTGTGCCATGATTTTTTGTCTGCGTGCGTCCTTTTGGGAACAGGACATACGCACACTCACACACAGGTATACACATATATATACAAATATATATATACGGGTGTGCGAGTATTATGAATTTGTAATGATGTTTGTAACGCACACAGTCAGCGACAGCTCTCTTGAGATGCCGACAATCTGCAGTTAGTCAACGTAATCAGCACCAAGATATAAATTCATATTTTTCATTGTCTGTGGGGCTTCTTATTTTTTTGTGTTCTTTTTTTATGCAAGTTTTGCAACTTTATTAAAAGCTTGAAGAACTGTCTTGTTAAGAAAATATATCGAAATACTGATCAAAGATTTATAAATATATATATTTTAATTGTCAAATTTGGAGCAGCAATAATAATAAATATTTGTAGCTGTAAAATATATAGTCTTCCAAGCAATTTAAAACAAAGAAAAAACTATATTTCAACAAATCCAAAATTTGAGGACTATGTTTATGAGTAGACTGCATAAGGAAAGAGCATTTGTGCCGTTACTCAAGAAATATACACACACACACACTAGCACATAAATATTCTTCTATTGTAGTTTCCCCAGTTTGATCGAAGCCAGACAAGCGCCTTATGATTTCATCTCTTTGTCTGCGCCCCTTTTTTGGTCGAGTTTTTTTTGTGAGCGGTTTTTTCTTTTTTGTCTTTTGCGCTCGTACGTGTGCGTGTAAAAAATGGCAAACATTTAAAGTTTGTTACGAGAGCAGCAGCACTACGAAACTTTTTGTCTAGCAAGTATAAGTAGAGAAACGTTCGAGAACAAGCGACTGAGTAATACTCTATTGTTAGCTGAAAGCGGGTGGTGACGCGGTTGCAGAAGAGGTAAGAAGACAAATAAAAAAAACACCTTTGTAGATAAGTTGAGTAAAGTCGTAATATTGTATAAGCTGAGCAGATAGCAACATAACATACCCCATATACTCCTGTACCCTCGACGTGTAGTGTATAAAAACCAAGGTGCAATGACATGAAACAGGACAGGAAAAGTCAGGCGAAAACTAAGCTCGAGTGGTTCTCTCTATGTGTGTGTGTGTGTGTGTGTGTGTGAGTGTCTTCTGGGGTGCATAAAGTAGAACACACACTCGCACACACACACTCAGCTAGAATTAGGCGGGCACATGTTATATTTATATAGCACACATTTGTGCAAAAAGCTTTTTATAACTAATTCGCCAGAAGCAAGCAACACAAACAAATTTTTATTTATTTTTTGTTTTTTTTTTTGGAGGGCATTTTACTTGGGGCTGGCTTAAACAATAAAACACGAGGCGTGAAATTGCCAGAGGCACAGCATTTAACACCAAACAAGAGGCAAGCAAGCAGCTGGAAGAGCAGCACGCACAACTCAAACAATGATAATTGCCGGACCACGCAGGCAATTAACGTTGCCGTGGCAGCAACTAAATGTGGCCGTTGTTAAAGGGGGGCGGTGGGTATGTGTGTTGGTCAACTGCATAACAATTGAATGGATTGCGGGCACTTAGCACATTTGTGTTTACTTAACAACAGAAGCAGCAGCTGCAGCAGCAGTTGCTGGCTATTATTGTTGTTCTACGCGCTGTTGACTTTGAGGCCGCTATTAATTTGCAACTTGCGCTGCCACTTATGAAACAGACCCCATCCCTAACCACTCTATCTCAATTATTTAAAACATAACACCCAATTCCAACTTTTATTGATGTGAAATCAAAGTTTTTTTGTTCGAGGTTTGGATCACTTCTCTGCTGCGAAATGCAATTGGGAAACATTTCATTTGCAGTCGAGGATATGCCACGATACATATTGTCAAGGCCTGGCATATCCTGTCGAAAGCGGTTGAGAATTGTAAAAATACAGAAGCAGAAATAAAAACCAAATAAAAAAATAAACAGAAAAAGAGCTTGGCAATTGCAATAAAAACTGCAAAAATGTATTTTCAACGAAAAGTTGCGCGCTAAAAGCTAAACAAAAAGTGTTGAATGCCCCCGTTGCTCAAAACTATCCAGCTCTAAAAGCAAATAAACCCAAAGCATAACAAATACAACTAGAAAAGCAAGAGAGAGTCCAAGGATTGGAGATTTGAGTGCTTGAACATCTTTGAAATACCCTATGTAAAAGGAAAAAGTTCTTCAACAACAATTGAATAACTTTGGAATGGCCTGTGTAAATTTACAAACGGAAAAAGTATTGATCTATATTATTTTAGCTATTTTATATACAAATTTAATTATATAATTTTTCTAATTGTTCACTAAATGGGCAGATTTTTGAAATTAAAGACTTCAATTAAAATTGATTCTGAAGAATTTCACTTGTACAAAAAGTACAACTATCAAACTATGTTTGCCCGCTTAATGACTAGTAAATGGAGAGCAGAGCAAATAATATATAAAAATATATATTAATAAAAGTGCCCAGCTCATATCATCCATTGGTGTGTAAACCAAACACCCCTTCTAGAATTTTGTGTTGGGTATGGAAAAATATGTCAGCTGGCATTTTGCAACTGCCTGAATGTGTCGTGTGTAACGGAATCGTGATCGGCCGCTGGTTGGTTCCAGTGGCAACGGCAAAAACTTTATTTCGCTTTTAATTTGCGACAAAAACAAGCAGCAACTTTGGCCCGAAATTGGCGACAACAGTCGCCAGGGCAAACAACGATGCCGCCAAATGAAATTTAACAATTCCATGCGAATGAAAACAGGAAGAGGCCTGGGCGGGAATGGAGACCGGCGACTTGGGCAACTTGACTTGGCGCAGGGAGCACACAAGAAATGCATTTGCAGTCGCAGCTTGTTTTCCAACATTCATAATAAATTTGTCGACGCCCACGCGAAAAAAAGCAGAGATAGAGATAGAGCTGCCTGCAATAAAAGCAATAAAAAAAAAACAAAAAAAAAGCAGCCGGGATAGTTTTTAGGTCTGCTAGTCCTCATTGCGAACCAGTTCGAGTGTAACGGATGCTGAGCAACGAGCAGGGAAACTGAAATTTATATATAAACAGGATATGACAGGCAGGAAGCTGCCTATGGCGCTGCCCCTCTGACTTCGTCGGAGATTCAACTCCTGTCCCAAGTGCAACATTGAGCTACTCGATTCAGTTTTTATGCCCGATTCCAGTTGAAAATGTGTAAGTTGGGTATGATGAAGTTGGGAGTAAGTATGTAATAGAAGTAAGTACAAACAGAATAGAGACTTGATCGGCCAATTGATTTAGAATATACCCAGTCAAATGAACAAATTCCAATCTTAATGAAACACAGATTTTGCTAACCAAAATGTATTTTCATATTGAACTCTGTAGTTGACCGTTCGGTTAAGGGTATGTCCCAGTCGAGCACTTTCGATTGGAGCATTCTTACTGCGCTTTAATGCCACTATTCGTTTAAGTTGCCATTGGCTTCACTAAACGTTGCTGCTGCTGGGCCACGAGTGAGTTGAATTGAGTTCGATTCGAGATGAGTTCAGTTTCAAGTGGCAAAAAAACATTTTCTCTAAATATTTTATGTGCAGGAAAACAGTTGCAAAGCATATACACATTTTTCATTGCAACATGTTTTTATACTTTTCATGCTCTACACATATATACACTATTTTATTTATTGACAAATAGATTGCACTTGAGAAGCAAACATAAAATGTGAAAACATTTCAAGATTTTGTGCCAGAAATCGTAAAAACTATTATTTTTACAATTTTGCTGGCATCTTCTCGTATGAGATGCTTAAGTTTTAAGCATTTGATTTATTTTTAAATTTTTTTCGTTTCTTATATCAAAATTTATTTACTCCAGCGCAATAAAGAATTGAGGAAAATAAAAATAAAAGTTTATTTTACAGCAATTCACAAATCGGAACCGAAGGCACTTAAATTTCGAATTAGGCACTAAAATTTATCGCCCGAACTGTTTGCGAGCATTGTGAACTCGATATTTGAACTATAAGATACGCAGTGTAAACTACATATTACAATAGTTAAAAGAGAGAGAGAGAGAGAGAGAGAATGGAGACTGTAAATCTGTGAATACTCTCAACACTCGGACAAGAGTTTCATATAAATCACGCATACGCAATGTGTTCCAGTGGCAAATACTATAAATTACCACGCCGCCATAATAAACAAGCCACCGAAGTGAATTGAGAGCGTCTGAACAAAAATAAACCACAAAGAGACGAGCCACAAAATGCATTCATAAAACTACTCAGTTAAATAAACTGCGTTTAATTGGAATACATTTTGAAAAGAGAGGTGGATACATATATATATATATATATATATATATATATATATACTTCTCTGGTTAAACAAGCTCGGGGCAGTTTGTAAATTATCTCATAATTTATATAGCTACAATATTTGTGTGTGTGTGTGTGTCTTGTGCGCAGATTATAATCCACTGTTCAGCTGGTATAACAAACAAAATAATAAATAAGCAGCCGTCGCTGAAATATATCTTGAAAAACTCTTCGAAGAGCAACAGCAGCAAAAAGAAATCATAACATCAAAAAGTTAACAGAGCGCCGCAGCAACAACAACAAGATGGAGAAGTAGAGGAGCAGGAGAAGAGGTAGAGAAAGAGGGCCAAAACAACAGCTGATGGCGGCAGCAGCAAACTTTAGCCAATTTCTTATTGTCGCCTTTTTGATACCCTAGGCTAGGCTTGTGGTAAAAGAGTTGTCGTTGACTTTACAAATTATTTAAAAATTGTTTAACAATTTCAACTTTTTATTTGCGATAGTTTGTTGTTAAAGTTAAAAGATTTGTGTATTCAAGTATATGTTTATCAATGTTGCGAAATTGGAAATATAATTTAAATGTAAAGGGATAAAAAATACACAAATATTCCACTGGATTCATCAAATTCATTTATTCAAAATATTACTGATTTAAAAATAAAACAAAAATAAAAATGTATCCTTACTGTTTACTAACTTATTCGAAGCTCAACAAGAGTATTAAAATTTCGTCACACCTCAGCAGCAAATGTTCCTGTGTGTGTTACTTCAATTCCGTTATTTCTTGCTTTCGCTGAGACGAGCATATAGCGCATAAGCACGTACAAATCGCATTTCTTAGGCACTGGCCTTATCCTTTTTTATGGCAGCCTGTGTTTTCTCTGAGTGTATGTGTGTGTGTGCTATTTTGTGTGTGTTTCTGATGTGTGTGTGTGTGTGTGTGTATCCGCTGTGTGTGCTTGTAAGTAGGCAACGCTTGTTTGGCTGTCAGATTTACTTGTCTACTCTCGCTTCCACTCCAGCTATCTCTCTCTTTCTCTCTCTATCTCTCTCTCCCTCTCTATTTTGCTCTATATGTGTGCTATAAATTGACAGCTAAATCTGCAAAAACATGATAAGACAAGCGACATGCCAATGCGGCCAAAGATTCGTTCGACTACAACTCCCACTCCCGGCCACATCCTTTTTTGAACCAAAACATATATCTGCTATCTGTGTTTATATCTGTATCTCATCTATTTTGGTCCGGTCTCTCTATATATCTATTTAACCCAACAATAACAACAACAACAAATAAAACATCCACGTATGAAATAAGGAATCTATCTCAACTTGCTGCGAAATTGCTTTTCGATTTATTTTTATATGTCTGCCAAGTTGCGAGCATTGTGACAAATTAGTCTTTACGTTTTTCGGCTTTGTTATTGTTTGTTATTTGTTGTTGTTTGTTGCTGAGCTGGCACAAATTTTATAAGATTTTATCATCAACATTTTTGGCCAGAAAAATATGTGCGCCTTAAGTCGAATCAAAGTTTGAGTTTCAGTTTAGGTAGCAGCTTGTTTTGATTAAACTATTTTGTGATAGCAAATAAATAAAATGAAACAGAAAGTATTCAAAGCAATTTATGGACATTTATTTCATATAATTTACGCATTAAATACGCCTGCGACTCAATATTCTATTGTATTAAATACTACATAAATAAATTGTTTAAGTATTGGTATATGAGTAAGTAAAAATTATTGACCAAATTCAATTTATGTTATTTACAAACATATCAAGAAAAATGTTTTGTATATTAAAATATCAGTCATGTAAAATTAATAATTCAAACGATTTTCAGGGGTTATTCAAATTTATAAAATAGATGTGTATATAATTGGTTGAAGGCAATAAAAATAATTAACTATTTTAAAGTAAAAAGTTGAATTTATTTTAGGCAAAAGTCAACAGAATAAAAGTACAATTGCAAAAAAAAAAATACATAAATAAATACCAGAAATAATATAAAATATTTTATACATAAATATTCAACTAAAATTAAACAACACATTTATTACATGTAAATAAGTGACATAAAATAGCTGCTATAATTCCCAAAAAAAAACTCGCCACTCAAAAACCTAACTTCCCATTTTCATAATATTTCCGCTCCGCCCACTGCTCACCTAAGGTCTTGGTCCATTGGGCTGTTGGTCGCCAGTCGGGATAATGCTTAGGAAACAGTTCCCTCGTCCAATAGGTGTGCAGGATGACCTTGTAGACGGCCAAGCGGTCCAAAGTGCAGCCAGTTAACGGTGCTGGCTGTGTGGCAGCCACTGGAGCCGATGCAACAGCTGCTGCTGCTGCTGCAGGCGAGGTATTCGCGGTGGGCGTGGCTTGATCTATTTTCGTGGCCGTGTAATAAAAATTGCGATAATTGCCATTCACACTGGGCACGTTCAAATTGCCATTCACATTTGCAGCAGTATCAAAATTTACATAGTTTTCAGCTTGTTGTTGTTGCTGCTGGTTGGCAACGGTATATGCATATATAGCTGGATTTGATATGAATGAGGCGCCATAATTGCTATCAGCTGCGGCTGCCACTACATTTACCGTTAGCAGCAACGCAGCAAGCGTCGCTACCAGCAGCGGCATTTGTTGTTGTTGTTTTTGATTTGTGAATTTCGCTTTCATCTTGCTTTCGTTAATCCGTTATTCGTATTAATTCTTTGTCAACTGCAGCCGGCCTGCTTTATTTATAGATTCCGATTTCGATTTCGATTTGGATTTTGATTTAGATTATTTCCTTTCGCTTATACCTTTTACATTAGCCGCTGCTTAAAAATAAATGCACACACTCACGCACACACATACGCACACACACGCACACTCGCGCACTTGCACACATGTGAAAGACGCGCGCGTGCTTTTATTTTTGGAGTCCCGTTTTTTCTTTCTTTTTAATATTCACGCGCTAAGAGCTAAAAGTTGATTGGGAAAATAAAGCGGACAAAAAGTCAACCGTCTACGTGCAAAGTTCGTTGCGTACTGAATGGGTGCTTTGGAGCGCATGTTGCGGCAGGCATAGAACAGAAAAGCAGCATAACAATTTATGCAGCCGGAGAGAGAGAGAGAGAGAGAGCGAGAGCGCGACCAAGAGAGAGCGCTTGGTACTTTCGTGTTCTCTGTGTGTTTGGGGAAATTTGTTTGCTTGTGTGCGTAACAAAACAAAAAAGCAGCCTGTTGAGCTTTGACTAAAGTTATTTGTGTGTGTGTGTGTGTGTGATATAGTTGCTGTTGCCGCTGCTGCTGTTGACCTCAAGGCCTAAGGCATATTATTGCACATTTCCTTTTCGATATTTGAATGGCAGCGTTAATGAAGCAAAGCGCCTGTCATGCAATTAACGGTAAATGGCAGAAGCGTCGACTGCTCTGCTGTAATGCTAACTGTACCCAACAGCTGCTGCTAACAATGGGAACAATTTCCGATTAAAATCAATTGAAGCACTTTAATTGCTACAATTCAATTAAAGAACGCGCTAATGAACTAAACAAAAATAACAACAACAACTACAACATAAACAATGACTGGGCCACATCGATTTTCAGCGTGGGCGTTCACACACACACACACAAATATACACACTAGGAAATATTCTTCTTAGTTGAAATTACTTTTCAATTCTTTGCACATTGTTTCTGGCAGCTTAAGTAAAACTTGTCAAGGTAAAAGTTTTCGTGCCCAGGCGCAAAAAAAATAAACTCTCTGCCTCCGTCTCTCTTTCTGCCATTAACTAAACGCGTTACCAAAACTAATCGACACTGAGGGAAATTAGTGAGATTTGATTGAAATATTCGAGTAAATCGTTTTAACTGAGCGAATAAAGTGTGTTCGAATGTAAACTGTTAGCTGCATTTAATAAATGTTGTTAAAAATTCTACTAAGTCTAGTCTAAAATAGTTTTACTTGAATTCACACAAGAAATTGAATACACTGAGCAAAATCAATGTGTGTGATTGTAGAATAATAGTCCAATGAAATAATTAAATGCAGTTAAAACTAAAATTAAGTTTAGTCTAAACAGTTTTACTTCAATTCAATTCAAATCTGAATACTGTGAGCGATTTTAATGATTTGCTCTAATAATTAGTGATTTTATGAAATTTTTATAAGGAGTATTCTCTTTTTAAAATAGTGCAAAAATCATTTACATTTTTATTATTTTGGAATTAACTCGATATTAATTTCCTAGATTGCCTTTGATTTCTCTCAGTGTGGCTATTTCCGGCTTTCAGCCCTTGAGCATAATTGCTATTGACACACACACACTTACACACTCTCTTAGGCATACACAAATAAGCACATACACACACGCAGAGCACACACAATTATTCTAGCCGAAAACGGTCCTTCAACAATTATGTGTTGCACTTAAACGATTTGTACGTGATGTGGATTATGCCCACCATTTCCCCCTATCACTCCTCCACCTCTCTCTCCTCTCCACTACACATCATGCTCGCGTGCTTTTGTATGTAAATTATGCGTGCGTGAAATTTATTGCAGTTAATAATAATTGTCCATTTACTTTGAATGACGACCACGCAAAACGGCGCAAGCCAAATTCTACCACCCGCCCAACTCCCTCCGCCTCGTTACCCCCTTGTTTCCACAACTGTGGTCAATTATCAACGACAATTTCCTATTTGTCTTAAGACAGGTTGGCAGCCCCAAACCTACCCTACTTCCTCTCCCACCACCCAGGCTTGTGCCCTTTGGGGGCTTTTATTATGCTTTAAATGGCATGTCCATTTAGTTTAGGGAGCTTTTCCTTATTTTTTATGGCCACAGTTAAATTTATGCTTATGATGTGCTAATGTTTCTAATGTTTGCTTTGCTTGTGTGCTTTGTTCATATAATGTCCAAGCAATTGCAAGCTAATGAAGCCACTAAAAATGGGGTTACATAACGTAATTTAGTGAATAAATGTTTAATAATCAATTAAATATGCCTAGTTAAGTGAAAATAATATAAATTGACATTCTAGTAATAAATACAACAAGTAAATATGCTAAGCACACACTCATAAAATTAAATTTCATAGAATTTAACAAACATAAAATAAAACCCAACATTTCCGGCATTAACAATTACATTGCGCACCACTGTAATTTGAAATAACAGCAGAAATAAAGGGAAATCGCTCTCACAGCTCTGCAGAGACAACAGCACAGGCGCTGGGAACGGCGTTCGCAGCTCTCTGTCTCTCTCGCTCTCTCTTTGGCTGCTCTGTCGTACCTGAACGCAGATACACCAACACACTTTGCGTTTCATTGAGCAAAAATGGAATGTGGGAACAAAAAAAAAAACACAAATGTGCCAAAAACAAGAGAAAAAAACAACAACAACACGCACACACACAGATGTAAAGCTCAATCAGCAATGAGCTTTGATTTCCGCCTTTCAGCTATTGACTTGCATGCAAAGCATTAACGATACACATATACACATACGCATGCACATTGCAAAATTTACTAATAAAGTTGGCATTTGCCAAACAGAGACGCAGACATGCTGACAAACAACGAAGCAACAGCATATCGAGGGATGTCTCCTCTTTGCCCTCTTCCTCTCGCACACATACACACACACATACATGTGAAGCTACTACTGTTGAACAAAAAGCATTGACTAGATAGAAGAAGAAAAAGTAGATTATATGAATTTTTCCACACCTGGGACACGGTTCACATTTGCATGTGTGTGTTAAACAATGCACGTGCTTTTGGGGGATATTTTTATGCTCATTCGCTTTTATAGCTGGTGCGAGCATTTTTGTAGTTGATTTGCCTTGTGTTTTGTAGCGCTGCAAATAAATAAATCCACTCAAAATAAATGCAACCACAGCAGCAGCAACAGCAATAACAGCCGTTTTTGTGTGCTGTCATATTTTTTTTCTTTGTTTTCATACACTATACTGTAATATTTTACAGCTATTTATGCTTCACAGCTTAAAAAGCAACAACAAGAAGCGAAAACTACTAAGTTCTCATCAAAGCTCACATGTTTGCGTGTGTGTGCGTGTGTGAGGTATGTGGAATTTTGCTGTATTTGTTTTCAGTTTTCCTCTTTGTGCTTTGATTTGTGCACATTCGATTATGTTGGGAATTTTTTACTTTTTTTGTGTGCTTGTGCAAATTGATTTGTTTTGACAGAATTATTTACCATTTAGTTTGATATTTGGGTTATGTGGTAACAAAATATTTTCTCTGTTTTGTGGTTACTGCCATTGTGTTGTTGAAAATTTGTAGCAAGTGGGTTAAAGGATTGTCATAGTGGGATTTATGTTGTACTCATCTAAGAATTTTGGTGGATTGTGTAAAGCTTGTCATTGTGGGAATACTCTGTACTGTACTCATCTTTGATCTTAGCTAGACAGCAGAAAGTAGAGGGGGAAGATTTTCATAATGGGATTTTATTTGATTTTAGATCTTAGCTACACTGTGGAAAGTGAAGTGGTTAAAAGCTTTTCACAGTGGAATTTATGTTGATCAAGTGAATCCTTCTCTTTTATATAACAATAATTACCAATAATATTTTTAAAATGTATAAACAAATTTTGGTTCACGTCTCATATTTATTCTTCTTTCAAAATGAAATTTCTTTTGGCTCAAGATTGATTGTTATTTTATCAGCTTATTCACATTTTTAAGCACATTTGATTAACGCTATAAACATGCCTAATTGCATTCATTAAAATATCAATAAATTAATGCAATGCATTTAATTTAATTGTAGCTAACAAAAATGGAAATTTAAAAAAACAAAAACCAATTATGAGCTGCAAAAAGCTAAAGAAAAAAGAGAACATTTTTTTGTCTATTTACAACTTTAATTGATGTCAATTAAACTCAACATTGCTGATTGATTACGTGTTGCGCTTTAAATACAGCTTTAAACTGCAATTAAAAAGTGGCATTCAGAAGTGAGAAAAAAAAAATATTCATCACTTAACTGAAAGCATTACAAAATGATGGTGCATAAAAATGCTGCATAACGCTAAATTAAAGTTGCACAAAAAGAGGCACGTCCAAAAATGTAGCGAGAAATATAATGAAAGAAGTGGGCGAAAAGTGGGTGAAAGGTGAGAGAAAAGTGAGTGTTGCAGTATGGAAAACTGGATGGCATTGCGTGCATTTTAATGAAATGGCAACTGATCTAAAGCGCTTGCCCCAAAAACCAGTCGACTGCCTCTGTGTGTGCCTGGGTAAGTGTCTGTGTGTGTGTGGCAACAGGTCTGAGTTACATTTTCATAGCATACTTTTCAGCTGCGCTAAAATGCTTTATGCATGAGCACCTCTTGCAACTTGCAACTGAAAGCAGCTACCGACCAGCAGCCAGCCAGCAGGCAGTCTGACACAGTTAGGCATCAAATTATGACAGAACACAAGCGCAACCCCCACACACACCCGCCACCCCCTGAACTACCCTTCTACTAACCCACCCCTCAGCACCTCATCCTTTCTGCCCAGACGCGTTTCTAAGTTCTGCATAAAGATGCAGCAGCAATATTTAATGACTTTTTGCACCTCTTTCTTTCTCTCCCTCTCTCTCTTTCCCTCTCTCTCTTTGACTCTCCCTCTCTCTCTCTCTTTCTCTCTCTCTTTGTGAAATTTATGTGCACTCACTTCTAAAAGCGACGTCGAAATTTATGCAATTAATGTTCCGCAAATGCATTTCCCATGCACTTTGACACTCGCCAAATTTTTCTCTTCGCTTTTCTTTTGCTTTTTGTTGTTGTTGTTCTTTGGTGGCAAATTAGCTTTGCCCCACAAAAGTAGATGCGCAAGTAGCGCTAGCCAAAAGTGGCATTGACAGCGTTTTTCGGTTTCGGTTGGTTTTGCGTTGGATTTCGAGGCGACGTGTTTCCCCTTTTAATTAAGCCCTGCAACACTATCGCTCTCTCTCTCTCTCTCTCTCTCTCTCTCTCAATCTCTCTCTCCATCTCCCTCTCTCTCAGACAGAAAAGTTTTTGAGGGATTCATTTATTTTTTTTTTACTGTGTTTAGCAGCCCCCTTTGCAACTTTTGGCCTTGCTCTGCCCCCTTTCAAAGTCTGGCAAGCGTTTGTGGGCTTCACAGCCCCATCAACTACAACTGACTATGACTCTATCTATCTCTCTCTCGCACTTGCACTCTCTCTCCCTCTCCCTCAATCTATCCCTCTCTATATTAACTGTGTTCGCCCTCGAAACGCATTTGTGGCTCTGTTTATTACTCACACAACTTGTTTTTGTTATTGTAATTGTTGTTGTTGCCTGTTGTTTTGGGCCAACATGAACATGGCCAACAAAATGTTGTCCTGTGCGGTTACCCGACAATGTTACGCTTGTTATCCTTGTCAGTGTACATAATACCTGAATATTAATTTTATACAACTGCAGTTAAATTTATTAACTTGAATCTCTTTACACAAAGACGATTGCATCCAATTTAAAGTCTACAGAATTTTTGATGCAATATTCGAGTTTATAGCAAGTCAGAGAGAAATAGAGACAGAAAGTGACAAAAGAAAAGGCTAGTAAAATGGAGATATGATTAATCATAAAGAATGCTTTTCTTAGGGTGATGAAGGCCATATTTTATATTTATTTAATAATAGTTTATCGTAGTGTAAAAAATAAAAATACTTGACCTGTAGTCAGTGAAAAATATATATCTAATTTATTTAATAGTAATTTGCATATTTTCACATAGAATTTTATTCTGCTTTGATTTTTTCACAGAAATTTCAAAATCTGTTCCCCAATTTTCATAATTATCATCTAAAACATGTATCAAAGTGAAAATTAGATAAAAACAACTCAAATATTTTGACATTAATAATCAGTTTTTAGGAGACATTTATACGAGCAATAAAAATGCAAAAATACAATCAGTTTAACGACTTCATTTGTGAGGTGCGATGAAAAGCTATAAAATAAAATGCGAGGACATAATTAAATCAATTAAAACGATGACACAGCAAATCGCATTTGTCGATTTTTCGTTCGATTTGCAGCATGCCGCATAATTATCGGACATAATAATAAATAGACAAAATGCATTTGTGCCCATTTCCCTAACAATTTGCCGCCAGCTCAAAATCTAATTGAAAATATGCAATTTGTGGTCAACCAGCGGACAATATGACAACAACAACAACAACAAAAACAATAACAAAATCCTTAATGTGTATATAAATAATTTTTAATTGATTTCCGATGATTTTGACGGCAGTTAATGAAATCAAAAGAAACAGACAGATGACAGACGGGCAGACAGAAAAACGCAGACTGCGAGCAAAAAAAAATATGGTTATTTTAAATCAAATTAATTTTAACTAGATCAAGGCACAAGCAGCGGATGTTGCGTCATCAATCTGATAAAAAAAAGTACGAATGCTATCGTCGAGAGAGCACGACTACCAGATACCCTCAGCCCATGACTTTAAGTAGAAAATGTTTGTGTTTATCTCTGTATAATTTGGTAAATATAAAAATACGGGTTTCAACTGACCTTTATCAAGTTTTTATAGATAATTATTCATTGTCAGTAAAAGGCTTATATTATAAATTATGATCGATTTGTATCGATATCTCGGAGACAGAAAAAGTTATCAAAAAATTAACAAAATTTATCTGTTTATGATATGTGAGAACTTTTATTGAAATTTATAAATATTTGGCTCTTATAGTCTCTGAGATCGGTTTGTTCAAACGGATTGACAGCTGTTGTTGCTGATCACGAATATATATACTATATGTTATCGAAACTCTTCCTTTTGCCTGTTACATACTTTGGCACAACTTGAGTATACCCTTGTAGCCCATTTTTGATGTGGTGTAGAGGAAAATACAGTATTTGTTTGATAAAAGCATTAAAATTTACTTTAAAAAAAAAAAATATATATATATATATATGTATATTTGTGTAAATATTTATGCTTGCTTTGTATATATATGAAACGAAACGAATCGGAACGGAAGGAACACACAGAACGCCTCACGACCCATAAAGATCCACAAATAATAATATTTCTGACAGCCAACAAGAGAAACAAACAAAGCATAACACATCAAGCAAAAGAGCGACTCTTAAGTGCTCGACTCGAAGTTACCCTGTGAAAGTGGCTGCTTGGGTCTAGTATGTATGTGAATGACTGAGAATTTGTTATGAATTATTTATTATCAGTAGGAGAAACCTAACTTGACCTGTGGAAAGTTTTGGTCCATTCCCAAAGAAATTTTGGATAGTATAATATTAATATGAATTTGGGGTCAACTTGCTGCTTGCATACTTAAATTGAAAGCAAAAAAATGCTGATAAGATTATTAAAAGTAGGATACACAAGGCAGATACGAATATACATTAATTATGCGCTAAGCCTTACAAAACTGACAAATTTTGACGTTGCACTGGATTAAGTCGCATTATATGGCGGGGAGGTAGAGGTCCAAACAAGTGGCAAAAATGTATTTAATGAACTATGGGCCACACACATGGTACATTTCAGATATATATAGAAGGTATTGTGAAAATGCGGAACACACATGCCACAAAATTTATACTTGTAATAATCATAAAATATATATTTAATAACTGCAGATATTTTTACAAATTATGTGATAAAAGCAAACTGTTAAAGCGAAAGATTTTTATGTCTAACTTGTAACAAAAATACCCAAACTTTAATTTTGTATATTTAGCTTGATAATTTTAAATTATTTTCAAGGAATACATCAAGTTTTTAAACCTCTACCTCTAAAGATAAGTTTTCCAATTAGATACCCCAATTAAATATTTTATGTCTTATTTTTATTTCTGGCTACACGAAAAGTTGCCATGAAAAATGTTGTCCAATAAGTTTCCCGGGGAATCAATTAGATTTCCAAAGAACAAAAGCAAACCGATACAAAAAAAATATATAAGTATTTTCTTAGAACTAACCGAAAAGCGACTGAGATATATATAAGCCAAGAATCAATAAGCACACGTTTTTGGAGGGGGTGATGGGGAAAGATATGTGAAGAATGGGGGGAGGGGGGTCTAGGGTAGTTTAGCCAAAGCTATTTTCACGCACTTTTCAATAGCTGGAAGAGCCAATTGAAAGCATTTTTCTTTTATGACAACCGTTGACATTTTGGCAGTGAAACTGGCTTAGAGCACACGACAAGCGAGGACACATAACAAATAAAGAGGGGCAGTAAGCAGGGCAGAGGGAGGGGATTGGGAAGATGGGGAATGGCGAATATAGCTAGCTGACTGCACATTATACCATAATTTTCAATAAATAGTTTTTTGGCCAAATCATTTGGTGCGTGCTGCAAACTTTGCAGCAGGGCAACCGGAAGGGAGGCCAAGAGAAAGAGAGAGAGAGAGGGAGATGGATAGTGTGGGGCAAAATGGAACTAAAAATGTGGGGACAAAATGTGGCACCGTCTGTGCCTGATGCCCCAAACGTGACTGCGAACGTACATGAGGCGCTTAATGTTGCCACTGCTACTGTTGCTGCTGCTGCACAAATATCATTTTCCGGTGCAAAAAGTCAACAACAATAAACGAAATGACAGCCGCCGAATGAGGCGAAATTCGCATTTTGTGCTCAACTTGTCAACGGCAGTTGCGAAAAACGTTTTATTATTAGTCGCACTCAAAGTTTTTGGTTGGCCAGAATAGCAATACGGTTAACTGGCAAAATCGGCAACAGGCAGCCGACAGTCGACAGTCGACAGCCGGCAACTGGGCCAAGTAAGTCTTGAAGTCTTGAAGTCTTGAAGCATATTCAGCAAAGTCTTCGCAATTAGCCTGCCAAGGGCAATTAAAATGCTAAAAATTGCCACTGACAGGCAGCAGCAGGCAACTGTGGCACAAACGAACACATATATATACATATATATTTAGATGGGGCCAGGTAGTTGCCACATGACGGGCAACTTGTGGAAGTATTCCGCTTGGCGCTTGGCGCTCCATTTAGTCGCCCCACATAATTCCAAGAAATTTTCGTAAAATCCATTGCAGGAATTTTACTAACAAAAAAACAAGAAAGAAGACTTTTGTAGCCGCTGTGCTCCAAAAATAAAACGCGTATAAATATAAACAAAGTGGGGACCGGAATACCGTGAATTGAAGCAATTTGAGAATTGCTTGTTGTGAGGCAATTCACATACCAATTTAGGTCTCATTCTAGTATGTGAAATCGTTAGATATGGAAGCATATCTGCATTCTCCTCTCAACTAAAGTACACTTAACTTTTGCATTAATTATAGACAAATTTTGTAGGATATCAAACCGGAACCGGAAACCAAATTCAACTGCTTTAGAACACTCGAAATATTCTCCTCTTCCAACATTCTAGCAACGCAATTTTAATATTTTCTTCTAGGGTATTCAAAAGTGTCTGGCCCATATTTTGCTTGGCATATTCAAAATCGAGAAAATATGTCATTAAATCTGGTTGCGTTTTGTGTAGCTTCAAGTTCTGCTGCTTCTCTTACTTGTTGGCTTGGTAAATAGATTAAGTTGTTGCACAAATTTCAAATATTTAATAAGTGCTGCAGCAGCAAATTAAGCGGAAATATTTTAAGACTCTCACTCGACAGCGTTTAAATTCGCGAGAGCCGAGCAAAGTCCCCACTCAAATATTGAATTTGAAATTCGTTCAGCTCATTTGACAAGTGGATTCGTGGCGCTTCAAATTCTGCTTCATTATGATGGTACAGTGATGACTGTGTGGAAGCAAATGTGGCAGTTATTAGATAATTGAGTTGTAGATTAGTTCAAGTTCAAGAATTCAAGAAGAACCTTTAATGAATTATTAGCAAACTTAATTTTTGCCTTTTAATTATGTCAAGAGCTTCTCCCATTTAATACATTACTTGAATATGAATAAAATTTGTTTAGACTTAAAAACAAATTATGCATTTTTCATGCCATAATTTACTTCTTTTGTACTATAAATAATATACACAAAAAAAGCAAGCTTCATCCCATAAAAGTTATTAATTGCCTCTATTTAATTATCGCCCATCTTATAATCCCTCTCATATTCCTTAAGCTAGAAGGATATCTATATTAAGCCCTTATATCTTCCTTAAGCTTTTCAGTTTCTGCTCCAAATGTTTTTCCTTTCAGCTCTAATTTTTTGGCCATCCTCATCACAACAATTATTTCCATTGTACTATTAACAATGTCAGGAAACAAACTTAGTCTTATAAAAGTTATTAATTGCCTCTACTATTTTTCCCCCCTCTGATATATTTCTTAAGATTCTGGTATGCCTGCTTCAAATGCTTTTCATTTTTAGTTTTAATTTGCCGGCAGCTCTTTAATTACTTAAGCTGTATCGCAGGCAACTTGGCGAGTTTTCACTGTGCCACAAGCACAATTTCAAGCATTTCCAAGAGCGTATAAGAGTGGCACATCCCGCCTGCCCCGGCCCCCACCCACCCTTCCACTCATTCAAAGCCACCCACTTACGAAAATAAAAACGACAACTCATTTAGCTTCATAGAATCATGCCTTAGTTGACGTGAATCACTCACTCAGACACTCGAGAGATGTTTCCGACGAAGTGGGTGGAGCAGGCGATGGGGAGGGGCAACAAGGAAGGGACGGAGAGGGGGGCAGGGGTTGTCATGTGGAAAACTATTTTCGCATCTGAGTCGACGGCCTATTAGCTCTGACCGAGATGATCCGCAAGTAGCGCACAACGTTGGAAAATTTAGCTCTCGAGCTGTCACTAGAATGCGTCCACAAGGCGAAAAGGAGAACGAGGGTCCGCTGCTTCTGCTGCTCAAGATGAGCACAACAACAACAACCACACAACATATTCGCCAGCCAAATGCGTGGAAAAATGAAAACACAAAAGGGAAAAATGAAAATGAAAATGCAAACTTTTGAATTGCTCATTAGACACGCTAGTTTTTGGGGTGCACAACAACAACACACACATACACACACACACACACACTAGTTTTTTTCGCACACATTGTATTCAGTGTTAGCGATGATTTTGTTTCGTGACACGAGAATATTAATAGACTACACACATCGAGCAAGTTCTTTGTAGTTGTGAAAATCATCATCTAAAATCTGTCAATGATAAAAGTAGATTTCTTAGAAGCATCTTTTAAATTCGGTTATGCTTTTTTTTACTGCAATATATATAATATAATAAAATAAAAATAAAATAGATAGGTTTTCTGGTTTCTGGAAATAATTTCTAAATATACCAAAACAAACATGTCTTTCAATTATAAAACGCCTGCCATCTCCGCCTTTTTTCTAATTTTAATATATATATATTTTATTTTAAAGAAATATATTTCTAAAACGACGAAAATCATATTCTCATGCTTTCTAATTTAAAAGAAAAATCATGAAATATGCTCTCGCACACACAAGAAACATTGCCATTAAGTAATCAGTGTGATTTAGTTTTCAGTACTGGAGTCTTGTACATATAAAATGTAAATATTTTTAATTATGTACCCTTTAAAATTTATTAAATATTAGGTGTATTTTTCTGTTTACTACAAAACGCAGGCTGCATGCGTGTTTTATTGGAATTTATAATTAAGATTCGTGTCATGTTAAAAACACCGACAAACACGCGCCCATTTCTAGTCCCCCAGAAGACATAGTAAAAACTTTACGCTTGCGGCGCCGTCAGCAAAAAAGAAAAGAAAAAGAAAATCTAAAGAAAAAGAAAAACATTTGACAAACCAATACAAAAAGAGACAGTCTGCGAGGGAAGGGTAGAGAGAGGGTGGCATGGAGGCAGGGTAAGCGGCACAGTTGTAAGTTAGTTTGTTTCATGTCATGCGTTGAGTGCCCCTGCTCTCTGACTGGCTTAATGAGGCTGAATAGTGTGTGTGTGTGTGAAGTGTGTATGTGTGTGTGTGTGTGAAGTGTGTATGTGTGTGTGTGTGTGAAGTGTGTGTTTACTTACATTAGAGTGTCGGACCCGACAATGTCAAGGCGTGCCTGCAGCAGTGCTATCTGCTTGGCTGGTTTTATCCTCCATTAGCTCGCAAGCTAAAGATGAGCAATGAACCCAAAGATGACATCAACTAAAATCAGAAAAAGATAATTGCGATTTAGAAAAGTTGTTGAAATACTTCGTTTAACTGACGGATTAGACAATGATTTGTCATATTAAAGATATTATTTTGATATATCAAATACATTTAAATTCAATTTAATCTACCTAAACAGTTGCACATAAATTAAATAGCTGCTCGCCAATTAAGTTCTCGATGTCATGTTGCAATTTCCTTGTGCCGCGCTCATGACTCATGTGGCAACATATTTGAGTGCCACTGTTTGTTTAATTGCTTTCCTTTGTAGTTGACAAATGTGCATTTAATTAATGCAGCTGACTTTTGCTGCCAAACCTTGAAATTGAGTCCACACTCTTTGCTGGAGCCACGGCTTGAAATCCAATATTTTGACAGCTTGTGAAACTTGAAGTTGAAATTTTGCTTTATTACACATTCTTTTCTACGTAACTTTTCACCGACTTAGTCAGCAGGGAGGTGGAGAGGAGATTGGCGGATACAGGGGGCTGCAGTTGTCACACACATTGGGTCAAGTTGTCAACGGCACAGTTGCCCAGGTTTTGTTAAGCCAAGCCATGCAGGGGTGGCTAGCACCAGCAACAACCGGCAACAACCATCCAACCACCCAGCTGGCAACTTGTCGCCACTTTATTAACTGTCAATCTGCGCTTGTTTTTACTTCCACTTTCTTGGGCTTCAACATTTTTTCTATATAGCAAAAATATGTGGCATGCGGGGCAATTATGTTATGCTTGTGACACGAGCTGATAACTGAAGTGTATTCAATGTTTCTTCAATATGAAATTGCATTCGATTCTAATCTCTTCATAATAACATTATTATTAAAGTTAATCAGTAATAAGTCCAAGTATTTTATATCAAATTTATATCTTCACAATTGTGTTTTTATTGCTATCAGAAATTGATTTTTATCGTGGATCTGTTAAGGTATTTTAATTTAAAGTATCCAGCTCTTGTAAATTCAGAGATCGACTAGTTAATATAGACGGACATATGGATAGATAGATATAGAGATATCAAACTGGAGCTTGTCCACAATCTTCTCAGCAAGTTAGCGTATTTCAGCTGCTACTTTTCACTTTCTAAAAGTGCAGGTTTTTTGTTCCGTGTTTGGCAGCTACTTAAATTGTTGTGCCTGGTGCTGATTTAATTTCATATGACAAGGCACGCACCTAGCTGTCTCCGGGAATGGCACCGCAGGCTCCTACAGCTGGTAGCTTGTATCTGTCTCCAGTTGTGCCTCACAAAGCATGTAATTTAATATATGATGTCGTGTTTCGGCGCAAAAAGAAGAGACAAATTACTTGGAAAATGAACAAAAAAACATGATAAATGCGGGAACCCCTATATATATACATATATATATATATATATATATATATATATGGAAGACCCCCATTCAACATTCGTATACAAAATGCACATTCGCTCTTCGCTTGTATGTTATATTTTGATTGTTTTGTCTATGGCCACCCATACAGGGTGGTGTGAAGTACTATGAGTAGGGAGAGGGGAGTGGGCAGAGTTGGTGATGGTGACAACATTTGTGCCATTAACCCAGTTGGTTACTGCAACATCAAAGCGACAATCCTGATGATACTCGGCGATACGTTGAGTGCGAACACGAGTGGCATGCACGCTGAGAGCCCTGACCAGGCAGTGCCAGGGCACAGCCGAGGGGTTGGAGGAAGGGTGTGAATTCTCTTCAACCCACTCCCCCCACTCCACCTCCCTCCCTTTGAGAGGCACTCGACATTGGCAGTGCTCAAACAATGGACGTGCATATTGAAGTGCATGACACAATTGCGGACAGCAAAATAAAAGATGGCAGAATATAGAATATAAAAAACTAAATAAATACAAATACATAAATACACACACACACACCCACACACACACAGCAAGAACAATGCAAACGCCAAATGAAAAGTATGCAATTTTTTTTTGTTGTTGTTTCTTCTTTTACATTATTTTACAATGACAGCACAAAAACAAATTGCATACAAATACATTTTATTTGTGGTCGCTGCTCGGTGAACTGTTTTGTCAGCAACCCGACAAACCTTGACATGCCACGTAGCGTTGCAAGCATAGCACACAACAACCACATTTCCCAGTCAAGCAGTGCATGAGGACAACTCAGTTGACAACCCTGTCACAAGAATTGCACAGCTCTCGAGTATTTTCTTTTGATTTGTATTTTAGAGCGGGCATAAGCAGAAATTCATTTTAAAGAAAGCAAATAAGAAACGAAGAAATCAGCAAATACATTGGCAACAGAGAGGAAACAACTTAGAATGAAGTAGTCGAGAGTGCCCGACTAACAGATACCCTGAAACCATAATACGATGGCTGATAGAAGTTTGCTCAGCAAAAAGATACGTTTTAATGACCTTAATAAAGTTTTTATAATTGATCAAAATTGTGTTCAGGCATATTCTATATTCATTTTAAGGCTATATCTTCATAATTGTGAATTAGGGTTCGCGAAATGGGGGCAGTTATCGATCAAATGATAAACTCTATAAGAAGAAAACTTTTCTCTAACTAATACAGACAGACCTGGCTAGATCGACTCGGCTGTTGATACTTATTATGAATATATATATATATATATATATATATATATATTTTTTTTTATGGGGTCGAAGTTGCCTCCATCTGCCTGTTACACACTTTTCCCAACTTCTTCTTACTCATTTTACTCAGTTCTAAATCCAAAATGTCCCATTATGATAATGAATTTTCAATTCAAACTTATGCACAGAAAGCTCACCAAGCATTCATAGTCAAAACATTTATCAATTGACTATTCAACTAAAATTATATAAATTGTATTCAATTCGCACAGTCCTGTTAAATCTTGTCCTCGCTTAAGCAACGATTTTGGCAAGCAAGCCAAGTGCCATTGTGGTGCGGAGTCCTTCTCCAATTGCCACAGATTATAGTAAGCATAAGCTGCCAGAAAATCTGTTCGCCACCAACCCCCAAAACGTTCAACAATGGGGCAATTGTGAGTGCTGCTGCTGCTGCTGCAAAAAAGAAAGAAAAAGAAAGAAAAACCACCCAAATTCGGCACAAAGACCCGAAGGCCAATTTTTGGAACTTGAGGCTGTCAACGCATAATTGGCGCGATTCAATGTGAAAAATGAGCGCAGGTTAAAGCTAATGATGGGGACGAGTGGGAGTGGAGCACACTTCTCCAGTTTGGTAAATAAATAAGTGTGTCAATAAATAACAAATTTGGATCTTGATGTGCCATTTGTTGTGGCTCCCAAAAAAGGTCGGCTTGCGTGTATTGCGTGGCAATTATTAAAAGCTAATAAGCAGCAGAGGCAGTTATGACAACGACGCAGCTGCAATTGCCAAATGTTCAACTTAATTAGCTTTGGCATAGGCCAAAAACCAGTTGAACCGAGAGAACTCAGCGACCAGAATTTAGTGCCACCGAATGCAAAAACCAAAAACCAAAGCCGGCAACGTTTGTAATTTAAAACTGTCAACGACAGGCAACTGGACGAGAATGGGGCGTGACAAGGACTCCACCCACAATCCAGCCAACCCACTCGCTAGCTTTGCCCCCTTTTACTCTCACGCCCCTCTCTCTCTTTCTCTCTCTCTCTCTCTCTCTCTCTCTCTCTCTCTCTCTCTCTCCATCTCTCTGAGTTTGCTGTGTGCGACACATGTCCGGGACCAGCTAAAGACTATAATTTATTAGCAACAGTCACCACATAGACTCTAGCTCAGCACCAGCCACGCCTCCCAGTAGGCACCACCCAGCACGCACCACTCGCCAGTCGCCAGTCGCCACTCGCCACTCAGAACGCACCACCCATGATAAATGGCATTTATATTGGGTTACAGCGTTTTGTGAACACAACACAAAACTAGCTCACCAAAATGGCCACACTTTTGCATGCCATAATTATCAGTATGGCATTTCCCTTTCCTCGCATCAACTCAACCCTAATCTGACAGTTGTAATTATTTGCCATAATATGACATTATTTATGTACATTTAATGCTAATTTTCTTTAATTGCTCTCCGTCTCTCTCTCTCTCTCTCTCTCTGTCTCTGTTTCTCACAAAAAAAAAGAGTTGACAGCTTGTGGCTAGAATTGGTAGAACAGGAAGTGGAAATTTATTCATTTCGTTTCGCTTGGCTTTTGCTTTGAATAAATTACACTTTCGTTGGCAAATGTGAGTTTTAATTATGCCAAATAATTACTGCAAAATCTTCGGGTAAACAAAACTTGGCGAAAATGTTAAACAACTGATTTGGAATGGAAATAAACTGTCCCTCAATTATTGTAATTAAAATTTGTACAAGTATTTGCAATGAAATGAAAATAAATAACAAAAAAAATGATAAAACCAATATTTGTAGCTGTAAATGCTACTTAAAACTACTTACTTTTTTTTAAATATTTTTTCTTTATAAATTGTAGGCTTCTTTATAAATTGAAGGCTTAATCTTGAGAAAATATTGCAGCAGTTCATCAAATTTATATTGCACAGGAATTGCACAGTCAATAACTGCAATTACTGCAACAGAAATAGGTCAATATACAGAAATATATATATAAAGATGTACATAAATATATATCTTACCAAAGCAATTCGCTTGCGATTTGTTAGCTGTAAGTAAGAAAGTTGCGCAATATTCTCAAGTCAACATTTTGCATTTTTAATACAACAATTTCCCGGTCAGTAAATAAAATGCAGTTGTCGGTGCTTCAAAATGATTGGCGCAAAACTTACAGCAAACAGTATATAACTGGTAAAAAATAGTTAGATGGTAGACTAACATCATCCGCAGAAATTTAAATGAAAGTATTCATGTATAATGTAAAAATATATATCTGAAATTGATGTAAGCCTTAAATGTATATAGAAGAAGTAGAAGTAGCTTGTCTAGTCTGTACAAGTACAAACTAATCTGTATATTCAATAGTATCACAAACATTTGCACAAGTTGGGCATACCCCACTAAATGAATTTCACTTTATTCACAGTATCAAATTGATTTACGTCTAGAAGTGTGTTCAGTGCCAACTGCTTGAACAAATGCAAAGCTTACAGTTGAAGTTGGGTTTGGCTTTAAATCAGTTTTGTTGGCCTGTTTTGTCAGTTTGTTGATTTATATGTTTATCGTGTGCCAAATTACATTTTAATAGAGTCGCGAGCTAATTAAATTTACATTTGAGAGTTGACAGACAATAAAGCGAGTGGAAAATGTCGCCACGTGCGATTTGTCAGCGCACGTAACATATGAATAAATAATTGAACATTTTGCAGACAAGACGACAAAAAAAAAAAAAAAAGAAAAAGGAAAATAGAACACCGAACTACAAGCTGCCAAAAGTTGCCAAAAACTTTGCGCATTAGCCAAAATGACGGCCTCAACTTTGTCGTTTGTCGGCGAAATGTAATTTATCAGAGGGCGGAAATAAGTAAATCAAAAACAATTTAAAGCACGTTCCACGGACGGGAAAGCGAGAAGACGGACGAAGAGGAGGAGGAGGACGAGCAGCAGCTCATCATTAGCAAACTCAGAATCAGGAAGAAGCAGCAGCATCAGCAGCGGCAGACTTTAACTTAATTAGCTCGTATAAGGCAACTAGAAATGAGGCTGGCATTGTCTGCAAAAGTCACGCAGTGCTCTCAACACATATACAAACTCCGATTGGACCCCTTCAAAAACTTGGCTAAAAGTTCAACAAGCTCACACACACACACATACACACACACACACGCAGGCAAACACACAGCCACAGCGTGGGCTAATGAAATTTTCCAAATTTTCCAACACGCAGCCAACGAACCTCAAAAGCAATTAATCACCTGCATTAAAGCGCGTTAGGTGTCGACATTTGAAACTTCACTCTGTGTGTGTGTGTGTGTGGTGTGTGGTGTGTGTGTGTGTGTGTGTGTGTTTGTAATGATGTTTGGTTAGGGACTTTCTACCCTATAAAACAAGACTTCAAATTATACACATAGCAAAAAATAAATGGCAATTGAACTTGGGAAGATTGAAATGAATCGAAAATTGCAAACATTTTAATGTTTCTAAGAAAAACAGATTTCTCGGAAACACAAATGAAAAAGTCTCTACAAACTTAAAATATAAGATTTTGACACCATTTTCGTAGAATAAACAATTTTTTTATTTATAATAAAGAATATTTCATAAATTCACAATAAATCTCATTCAAAGCCGATTCTTGTAAAGCAAAAGCTTTACTTACGGCAAAATAGGTCAAGGTTTATTTTCTAATATTCGCACAATGATTTTTCTCTGGGTGTAGGGCCCCCCCTTGGCGCTGAACCTAAAAAGTTGAGTGCTTTGTGTTATTGTTTGCTCTGGAGCCAATTGTGTTTGCTTTTTGGTAGTTAATCCTATTAATTAGCCAACTGTGTGAGTGCCAACAAAATGCTTACTTATAAAGCCGGCCATTGTAGGTGGCAGCCTGGCAGGCTACAAGGCCTCCTCTCCCCTCCCTCTGCCCACACCACTCTAAAGAAATCACCACAGGCTTTCGCTTCGGTCTCAGCTTAGCTCAACGCATCAAATTGATTAACAAGCGCTGCTGTAAATGATGAAAGCAAAACTTTTTGACAGCCACAAAGAAGGCCTCAACGATAAATTCTCAAGCATTGTACACGTTCCTTGTCTCAAGTTCACATTTCCACGAAATATATATATATATATATATACCAAATATTTAGTTCTTTAGGTAGCTAATTAGGCCAATAAAATTAGACACCTGGCATTAACCTACCGTCAGTATTTGTTTAATTGATAATGAGTGAAAAATTTTGATTAATTTATAAGAAGCACATTTTTGAATAGACGATGAACTGAGTTATGCTTTTAATCAGGATGTCAAAACGTATTTTATATCTGTTTGGGTGCCTTACTTATCGTGTAGATGCTTTAAATTGTTTTCTGTATTCGGTTCCTTTTTATTTCGATATAAAATAATTATATCCATTCCTGTAACAGGTTCTTGAAAAGCAGCATTTTTCCAACTCGAGCTGCATGAAACAGATTATAACATTTAAGTAGTCTGGCGCAACATCAAGCAACATCAGAATCAGAATCGGAATCAACGTCAATGTCAGCCGAAAGTAAGTCGAAAGCAGCTCAAAGAAAAGAAAATTAAGCATCATAAAAATCAACAGCATAATTGCGTTTAATGTTTATTAACTTGGCCATCAAAGGCACGCACGCACACGGCAAAAGCGAGCTGGTGAGGCTGGCGATGCTGGCGAGGCATGTGGCAAGTGGCAAGTGGCAGGTGGCAGGTGGCAAGCGGCAGCAGGCAGAATGCGACGTCTTGCATGTTAAAACAAAATCCAATTAGCATTATCATTCCCCCTTTTGTTGCTGCTGCCTTTGCCGCTGCTCCATTTCACAGTTTTCCATTTTGTTTGATAAACGCGCAAGCATTTCAAATTAAATTATACGCAACTAATTTGTTTTTGTGATTTTCCTCGCCAAGCAAACACACCATGCGTGTGCATAGTGTGTCTTGTGTATGTGTGCGTGTGTGCGTGTGTGTTTGTGAGTGCACAACAATGCTGACGGTTAAGTCAACAACAAACCACAAACGGCCAAAGTCGCAGAGCAAACGTTGAAAATTTTCATTTGTGCATTTTGCCAAGAAAAAAATCCAGAAAATATGAAAAGTGCTTTTTTTGTATTACTGCTGTTTGCTTTACAACACACAATTGTGTGGCAAGCAAGTGCAACAAAACAATGCCGCGTGCCACAAATTGTTGTACGGCTGCTCAGCAAGTCATGAGACTTGCCACAAGCAAGACAAATATTGCCGGCACAAAACAGAACCATTTGAAATCTGCTTAAAATCAAATCTAAAATTAAGAAAAGAGCTGAAAACCAGCTAGAAACATTCTAAGATAGCCTGTAAATAGATGTCGAATGTATTTCGTGTCCTTGCTATTTTAAATGGTTTATTATAAAATACTTAATCTTTCGTTCACATGGTAGGCTAACTATTTAACGATTTAACCAGATGGCTAAGAAGTTTAAATTACAATTTTGACTGCTAACTAAAAGAAGTATTTTTTGGTTTATTTTTAATAGCATCTAACTTTTGCATTTCTACACATAAATTGTAATATTAGCCTTATCAAATATGCACACTCGAATACACTGTAAATCAGCTAAGCTAGGCACAAATAAAATTTAACTTGCGCTCGTTTGAAAATTTTGGACTTTTCTGCGGCTTACTGCACTTTGGCGCCACAACAAATTAATAAGCCAGCTAGCTGGCTACCTTCAACCCCTTCCGCAGCATCCCCCGCGCCCATTGTGTGCCTTGTCTGAGCTTTAGCCGGGGGTCAGCTTAATTATAACTTTGTGAGCGCGGCAAAAGTTACTTAAATGGCCCAAAGGTGTTGTGAAATGCGCTAGAAAATATGCAACACTTTTATGCTATGCCATATACACATTCCTCTCGGTGTGTGTGCGAGTGTCTGTGTGTGTGTGTGAGCTGACTCTTTGTTGCGGTCAGACGGACACAGAGAGAGAAAGGGAAAGAGAGCGAAAGGGAGATAGCGCATCTGCTGCATAACGGTGCATATGCATAGCATATTTATCTACCATATGCAGCAAATGGCGAAGGCGTGACTCCATTTCTATGTGTGTGTGTGTGTGTGTGTGTGTGTGTCTGTGCATATATGTGTGCTGCTCTGTTTGCGTGGCTGCGCTCAAACGACAACATAAATTCAGGCGCTGCGGCTGTCTTCCTGGATATTGTTTATTATACACTAACACACACACACAATTACACAGCACAGCATATAAAACATACGCCATGTGTGACCAAGCCAGGTCAGGCATATATATATATATATTTATATATATAAAGTGCTGGCAATATTGCCACATCAGCAATTAGTTCAGCTGATGTCTTGACTTCAAATTGATCAGCATTCAATTAAATTATAGTCGCTTAAGCTTAAATCACCTCAAATTGATTTGATTTGCAACATATTGCTTTTAATTGGGCTTTGCTAGTATTTAGCAAAATCCCTTAAGGTATGCACGACTAGCAGATACGCTGCATGCCCACGCACACTTTGTAAAGCTCAAACTCAAGTAGCTCCTAATATGATTATTAATAATCAATAATTATTAAATTATTCTATTATTATTAAATTTGTTTTTAGTATATTTCAATGATCTAGAATGCAAGACGTCTCCTTCTCAGCCTTTTTTATATGGTGCATACAACTGAAACACGAATTCTAGATTTATATGTGGCACCAGTAACCGAGTTGAAAATGTCACGTTTGGCTCATTTAAACGGCGAGGCAGTCAAAAATTCAATTTGGCATAAAATGAACTCAAACGGCAGAAAGTGAAAATGTTGCTGCTACTTCAGTTTGCACGCTCGCTTTTTGCTTTTTGCTTTTGCTTTTTCACACGATTGCTCGTTTTGCTGTTTGCACACATGTCGTATGCGTAATTTCAATTTAATTGATTTCTAGAGCAATCGGTCTTTGCGCTGTTGCCTAACAAACTTTGCAGCAAGGACGCGAATACTTTATCGATTAACACACATACATATATATACATATTTATATAAGGTAAGAAGATTTTGTGAAGCAGTTGGTGGAATCCACTCAACTTAAGGATTAAAGTGTAATTAAGCAATTGTAGTCAATTTGTCGTAACTTTCTTTCATTTAATTTCAATTTTGTAAAAAACTTTACTATCACAGTTAAATTGTAAATAATATTGAAAGATAAATGAGAAGAAAATCGTAAGATTATATATACACACATATATAATATATATTTATTATTTTAATAACTAACTTTAACTTTACTTCAAGTATTTTATATATTATATATAGAATACAACCACAAGGCAAAGAAATTTATCTAGTCTCGAAGAGCATTTCCATATCGTCTATACAAATCTAGTTGTTGATCTGTATATCTTTTTTTTAAACTTAACTTTGTCTGCGATTTGCAGAAGTATTTTTTTTTTAATTCCCATTCATGCTTCGCATTTTTTTTTCTTTTACCGTTTGCTCATTTGCCTTTTTGCAAATAAATGGGCAACGCTGAGCGTTCAGAGCTGTGCTGATTAATGCAACTTGTGTGCCAGTTCAAGTATGAGTACGAGTGTGAGTGTTGAGTGTTTGAGTGTATATGTGAGTGCTGAGTTTCATGTAGAGCACGATTAATCAAACCGCAATTGAGTTTTACCCTCGCGGCAGCAGCTTTCAAATTAATTTGCAGCTGCTTTTCTCTGTAAATTAAAAGTTGAGTGCCAGACAAAAAGAGTGAAATAGTGAAAGAGAGAGAGAAAGACAGAAAAAGAGAGGAGAGAAGGGGGAGAGATGGGAATAGCTTGGCATTAAAGGAGCAGCTCAATAAATTGTGCCATAAGCAAAGATAACTTAATCTCAATCTTGATTTTTGGACATTTAATAAACTTAAAACAGATTGTCAACTTTGGTCCCCCTTGGCTAAATTTAATAAACTAAAACCATTTGCAGTTCACTGAACTGACAGTAAATAAATTTAACCTAATTCGTACATGTCAATAACAACAGGAACCAAGACAAGACAAGCTGCCGTTGTCCTGCCATGCCCTGCCCAGCTACTCCTATCCCCACTCTCTCTTCCCTACTCCTGCTAGCTCCTTCTTGCAACACAAGCTGACAGAGTGCCACTAACACTAACACACACACACACACACATACAGATACTGATACTGATGTGATGCTGAGCAAACGTGCAGGGAATCTTATACAATGGGCACAATTCCAAAAATGAAAACGTTTACATATTTTGTAATAATATCATTTTTATACCAAAGATAGATAACTAACTAATTGTGCATCCTAACAAGTTTTCCAACACTGCTTATCACTATTTATTCGCGCTTTAAGCACTAGTGAATTATTTTATTACAAATTTAAAAGATTCTTTTTCATCATGCCCTAATTTAAATTATATTATTTATATATTAATTCGTTTATTTATATTTTATTTTATGTTTTTTATTTTCAGCATATTTTTTTTAAAAATCTTAGTGAGTATTTTCCACAGTGTTTTCTATTGTCTGTTATGAAGTGCAAAGTGTAAAGCAAAAGTCAAAGATGACGACCATTTCTTAGTGTGTGTGTGTGTGTATGTGTGTGTGTGATTTTGCTCGTCTCTCTTGTGTTGACTGTGTGTGTGTGTTTGTGTGTGTGTGTGCGTATTTGGCATTTTGCGTTCTGTGCTGTGTGGCACCACATGCTTCTGATGGGCTGCAGTTAATCCACTTAATGACCTCGATGATTTTATTGATGAGCACCTCCAAATCCAACTCCAATTCCGGCTCTAACGCCAATGCCAAACGATAAAGGCCAACATATGCCGCCCTATGATGAAGATGCTGCTGGGCGCTCATATCGCTGCGATTTGTTTTTCTCTCCCGTTTTTCGCCAGTCTATACTTTTTTTGTATTCTGATATCCTTTCAGCGAGTCTGCTCAGTTTGCGACACAATGTGTTAAGCTCAAGGGAAAGCGAAAAAACGAGTACATTGCTTTTGCTGTTTGTTTGTCGATGAAATAAAATTATAGGGTCCGTTTTTGAGCCAATCGATAACTATCGATTAATCATATTAAGTAATAGATCATTAGCCAATCTAACAAGTTGACATGTACATCCTAGATGAATTTGACCAGCTGAATTGCGCAGCTAATTGAATCATTTTGAAAGCCATTTGACGTGAAGGGTATTCAATTGTCGCCGTGCCGTAATGTTGTCTGCGATTTCCGTTTTTTTTTTTTGCTGTCCGGGTGTTGTCAACGCCGCCTGTGCAGTGAGGCGTGGCAGTGCCACTAAACGGTGTTGCCATCAACAGCATCATCATTAGCAGCAGCAGCAGCAGCACAAGCATCACCATCATCATTGTCAAAATCATCGTCATCATCATCGTCCTCAACGTTGCCATGTTTGTTTCCTGTTGATTTTTCGGCACGGCCACGGAAACCTACTAAATTAGTGACAGCGACTTTGGCTTCCAGCTTCAGTTCCCTGCCGGATTCATTCGTTTGATAAAATGCCAGCGTGTGGCTCACTGAGTGTGAATCCCAGTGTCTGTGTGAGTGTGTGTGTATGTGCGAGTGTGTGTGTTTGTCCTGTTTGTGTTATTTATGCGCAAGCATTAAAATACAATTTTTATGCTTGGCATTGCCAGACTTATCCTTTGACTCGCCGTCTTCGGAGCCAGCATCTTTATTGAGTGCAAATGCGCATGGCGAAAGCATATTTATTTACGTTGAGCTGCTTATTTATTTGGCAAATGGTTTTGAATTTGTCAACCACAGCAACAACAGCAATCACAAACAATTTCATTTCCAACGTTGCCCAACAGCAGCAGCAGCAGCAGCAGCAGCAGCAACGGCGACAACTTGCATTTCAATTTGGACCATTCGAGTCTCCTTGGGTCCCCAGACCAATGCGGCAGCATTCTCAATTTTTTGCTTAAGTAGCTGCCAAATGAACATTGCGTCAAATTGTGCGATTTTCTCCAAACTGAACAGTTGACTTAGTTAACAAAACAGCGTTCAGCTTTTGTGTGATTTTTGCAGAAATTTAGACTAAGACTAATTGCTGACTGCAAGTTTAATTTTTGAATAAAAGTTACGTTTGCAAATGTAAAGCTGTTATTAAACTAGTGCTAATACTATAATTAATAAAGCATATTGCTATAAATATTGGTTGAGTTTTAGCAAAACTACAATCACTAAAAGTTCTCTCATCTAAAGCATTCTGACATGTGTTTGCTTGAGAATATTTTAAATTGCAATTTAAGAGCGCACAATTAATGAACAATAAATGCACACACACACACACACAGATACACCCACTCACACACACACTTGTGGGTTTACAGCATTATGCATGACATTTTCGTATGCTTTATAATGTAAATATGCAAACGGAGTCTCGAATGAAAATCTGTTTGACTTTTGTGTGGACGAGCGTGGAAGCGACATCCTTTGCACACAGCACACACAGGACACGAAACCAGTCGTTGCTTAATGATGCGTTAATGCGTTAACATTAATATATAGGCCACATACTCACACACACACACACACACTCACACACAGCATGCAAGCAGTTGCTACTTGTAACACTTGGCGCTTTAATTAAATTTTCGATAATTGCTTGCAGCAAGTGTGGCGCAGCAGCTGAAGGAAAGTGGCAACAGAACGGAACATGAAAAATATTTGTTGTTGGTACGCATGGCCCACTTAAGTGGCATTTTTAATTGATTAAAAAACTGGCGTATACATGGGACGTGGGACAGGTGAAGGTTGGTCGAGGGGGGCGAGTGGAAAGTAACTGTACATTGGAAAATTGCAAAAATTGGTAGCTGGACATGGCTCATTATTGCCCGTTGTTGCCACGTTTAATTAACAGGCCGCGCTGACATTTTAAATACTCCTCTACTGTAAGGTTAAAAGGGAATATTGGTTTGGTGGAGTCCCAAAATTAAAATCACTGAAATTACAAGATGGCTTGCTCACTGCCAATCTCACGTCCCACGTCCCCTACCTCTCCCCCCAGCATACCAGACTTCAATAAAGTATTAGGCAGTCGGATTTGCGAGATTCTCACTTGTTTTTCGTTTTTCGTTTTCATTTTATACTTTTTTGCTACTTCCCATTTAGCGCTGCGACATTTTTAATTTCCTTGACGCATCGGAAATGTGGCATCAAGCAAACCGGAAGTGGCTGCCGTACGCAGCGCATAATTAACTTGCAGGCGACGAACAAGAACAACTGACAACTGCTTGGACTACGCCCACGTCAACGTCCACGCCCACCTCCACCAGCCAGCAGTGGCAGCCACTTGTAAAAAGTTTCACAAGTGCCAGGGGCACAGGACATGAACAACAGCAAAAGCAAAATGTCGCTAAGCTGTTGGAAGTGCAGATACCCCTTAAAACTAAGAAATAAATTAAGAATTTTAAGGCAAGCGTACTAAAAATATTGTTAATAATTCAGCTATTAACGTGATTAGGTCAGACACATGAAAAGAAAACTATTGCGCAAAAATACCAAACTCTCAAATGATTCTTAGTTCCACAAAACAGCTCTTCAAAATCTTTAAGCTGCCTTAACTTTGTCAAAACTATGATGAGTGCATTTAAAATACGAAATATTACTTTTAATCTAAGATCAAAAACTTATCATTGCCGAAACGGAATCAATTTGAAACTTTTTCGAATAAGTTCCCTTTCAGTTCAATTCTTGACTTGATTTTTACATATGTATCTCGAAGTGCTGCTTTACACACTTGCTACCCCATTCATTTGTTGCGGCATAGGGTATTTAAAAATGAAAAGAATGCAAACTTTCACTGCGTCTAAAAACATGAAAGAGAGCAAAAAAGAATTGAGAAATGAGCAAACGTCGGCGAGCGCTTGAAACTTTTGCCATAGCTCTGAACATAATTATAAAAGTTTCGACAAGCATTTGCCAGGTGGGCAACAAGAAGGGAAAATAAAATAAAGTAAAATAAGCGGCTACCACAAATCTGAACATTTCGCCCAGAACTTGGACGACAAGTGGCCAAAATGCCAAGTGACAAGAGCTCCAGCTACAGTTACAGTTATATTTCGGGTTCCAGTCACTGCTGCTGCTGCTGCTGCTGCTGCTGCTGCTGCTGCTGCTGCTGCTGCTGCTGCTGCTGCTGCTGCTGCTGATGCTGCTGCTGCTGCTGATGTGTTAATTAGACTCCCATTGGCATTTGTGCTTAACCACTTAATGGGCTCATTGAAATCGTCGCTAATTGCTTTTGCTTTACATATATTTTGAGAACCTAATATGTACATATACTAAGTGTATATATATATATATGTATATGTGTATGTAGTGTGTTATGTGTGTGTGTGTGACGCATGTGTGTTTGCAATCTCTGGCGTGTCATTCAACCAGCCGGAAAATGGCTTATATCGCTCCTGACTTGGGGATTTTAACAAAGCATTTGCCTGTCTCTGCCGTTGACAACAACTAACAACAGCGAACCCAGCACCCAGAACACAGCTCCAAGCGCGGACAATGAATTTTCTATACTCTTTTTACTTACTGCAATTGGTATATGCCAGAAGGAATCTTTTAGCCACATTTTGAATGTTTGCTCATTAACCTTCTCTCCTGTTTGTAGTTTGTAGTTGCTAAATGGTAAAATCGATTCCACTGCGCTGTTGAGCCAAATTAGTTTTTAAGTAATCCTTTATCGCTTTACTACTAATTATTAATGCAATCTTGTAATCATGTAATCATGTAATCATGTAATTAATGCAGAGTCCTATATTTCCTATCATTAAGAACTCAATTTTAAGCGTCTAGTCTCGTTGCTGGTTGGGCATCTTGACTAATTCATACTAAATATTATTTGTGTGACTATTTTGTATTTAAATACTAACAAAAATCTAGTAAATATTTCTAATTTTATTAAATTTAAATTCAATTATTAAATTTTAATTCAATTTAGTTGATTTTAATAAATAAATCAATCCCTTTTTCCACAGACGTGAATAAAGTGTTCACTTATTTCAGCATTCATTAAATCTAAGCTTTAACTAGCCAATATGCCCAACTGGGTAAGTGCATGTCAACAAAAGAGTTTTGCCGGAAAAAAAACAAGAAACGCACTTAGGCGCCGAGTGTTGCTTTCGAGAGTGGAACCTATTCCGTACTTGGCCAACTTCAGTGCCAACTACTCGGATACCTGCGGCAGCACTTGGAAATTGCTTTGAGTTCCATCTTGTTGTTGTTCTTGTTGTTTGTGTTATCTCACAAATAGGCATTGTACTCTCACATCTGGGTGTGTGAGTGTGTCTGTGTGTGTGTTGGGCATGTTTTGCTTTGATTTTTCGCAGGCACGCATGAAAACTGTTTTCCTTTTGTTTGGCAGCAACAACAAAAGGCGCAAAGGTTGTTGCCATCAACCGGAAACTATGAAGGAGACTATGAATCCGTACTGATCCTCTTCCTGCTGCTGCTGCTCCTAAGTGCAGGTGTAAGACAGCCAAAGGCCGCATAATGACAATGGCAACTCGGGATTCGGGATTCGGGAGTCGGGCAAACACTTGCACCCCAAATGGGTCACCAAACTGCCGAACGACCAGCACAATATGGGCATTAAAGCAGAAAGTGCTGCATTGAAACTTGAGATGGAGTTGGAGTTGGAGTTGTAATGCGGCGAGCTGATGTGACGTGATTGAAAATTGAATGACAACAAACCGAAAAAAGAGATAAGAAGGAGGAAGTGTGGAAGTCCCTACAGGATGGCAAAAGGATAGCAGCTGTGCTGCAGCAGTTTCTCGCTCTCATCTCAAATGAAAAGCTGGCTTAAAAATATTGAAGCGAAGGTGTCTTCAACTCTGCCAAATCGAATGCAATTTGCTTGCTAAACTGCAACATGTTGCAGCTACTATCAAGAACTCATTTCCGTTGCCAGATTATATTGCAAGTAATTGCTGGGCTAAAAATTCGAAATGGCTTCTAACGAACAGCTGTTAAATATTTAGGAAATATATAGTGGTCTCTTCACAATGAAAATATGATTTTCTTAACATATAACAGAGCTGTTATTGTATTTTTAAAATAAATACAAGGTTACATGCATAAAATGCTGACTTTTATCGCTATCGGACATCAATTTATATCGATAATTGCGCAATTAAGCACGATCTGCGTATGAGCTACGTGAATTTATATTCCACATCTCAAGTCTCTAATTTCAATAGTCTCTGAGATCAGCTGCTTCAGACAGCTGAGGCTGATCAAGAATATATATACTTAGTAGGCTGGCAGATGCCTCCTTCTGTCTGTTACATACTTGTGCATAACTTTATATACCCATTTTCCAATTTGTATAGGGTTCAGGGTATGGAAACAAAATCAGCTTAAATGAAAGGGGTTTAAGCTCTCGAAGAGCTCTGCTTGTAATCTTTCCTGTGCTCTTTTCATAAATGTCTTGCTAACAAATCAAAACGACTTTTCAATAATTATAAGCTATGTGAACTGCACTCAAGTAAACCAGACCGATGCCAAATGAAGTTTTATTTGTAAAAATCTGCATAAATTGCATACAAAATTGCTCACAATGGGCAGAGTCTTACTTAGAAAAGCCCTTAAAACCGAAACAGAAACAAACTGTGGAGCTAATCTCGTGAAAAGTGTGTAAGGAAAGCTGCTTAGAAGTCAAAAGGTATTTATAGCTATAGTTGAGCAATTTATAAGCGGCAAATAACAAGCATTACATTTTATGCAAAAATCTCTGGAACTGCAAATCCAGACACAAAACTACGGATGAGGGGAGTAATGCAAAGGCATTCAACGAGGGAGACAAACGGCAGCCACTTAAAACTGTCACAAGTTAAAAACCGCAAACTGCAGTCAGTCTGTGGCAAAGGATTGAGCAGGGAGGATGAGAGGATGAGGGGCGGAGAGTGGAGAGTGGAGAGTGTGGGAGTGGACCCTGACTGAAGGACATGGCATAAAGAAAGATATTATGCGCCGGCATACCGCACAACAATTTCACAGACAATGAATACATTGGCAAAATGAGGCAAGGCACACACACACACACACACATCCAACACACACACACACTGGGGCTGAGTAAGGAATTTAAATAAATGCATGTGCACGAGCTGCCCGCACTCCAAACAGAAACAGAAACAGAAATGAAAAAACCAAATGCAGAATAAGAAAGAAATCACAACAATTGTCCGGGTGGAGCTGCTACACTTGCCACTCGGTGTGTGTGTGTGTGAGTGTGAGTGCGAGTGTGTGTGTGTGCTGGTGTAGGCGGATCAGCTGGATGTTGGAGCGAGCGATGACTTTGCATTTTGCATTACTTTTGCTGGCGACTTTGCTTTGAAAGCAGTTTCGAAATTATTGTCTTTCAGTCTACACAGTAAAAAAAAATATATTTAAAATGTAAGAGAGATAGATGGAGGCAGATATTGAAAGACAGAGAGAAATAGGGAAAGAGAGATATAGTGAGACAGAGAAGGAGATTGAGATATATTTCCAATACAACATATTGTTGTTTACTGTGTACAATTTTTTTTTATATTTTAGCTTAAGAATTAAATATGTTTTTAAATACATTTAAAACCATTTTACAAATAATTTTATTTTTAAACACAATGTTTCCCATAATATGCAGAAAGTTGCTAAATAATTTAAATTAAATCAAGTATTTTTCTTCTAGTGTATAACATTGCCTGCGGTTTGTGGCGCCATGCTCCTTGTTGTCACATTTCAATGTTGCGTGTGGAGTTATTTCAAGTTGTTGTTGTTGTGTGTATGCGGGTGTGTGTGTGTGTGTATGTGTGTGTGTGTGTGTGTGTGTGTGCGTGTGTGTGTGCTAACACACGCAAATGTCTTATTTATGCTCAGCACTTTTCGCTATGCCAGCGACAACTGCGTTTTTGCTTCATCCTCTGTGTTGTTGCAAGCCAGCAAAGATTACACAGAGAGCGGTTGGTTGTAGTGGGGAGGGGGGTGTGTGTGGCAACGAGAGGGGTGTGGAGATGTGGAGTCGCTGGCTTGCTGCTTAGCATTATATACAGTGTTTGTGGCTTGGGCGCGTCTCAGTGCCGTCTGTGCTGTTCTTGTGGCTTCTATTTGCAAAATTTGCCTCTACAGTATACTCTATGTACGTGTGTGTCTCTGTGTGTGTGTGTGTAGGTGTGTGTGCATCCTGCTGTGTGTATTAGTGTGTGTTGCTATTAATATTTATGTTAGTATTAGTGCGCAAAATGCTACACCATTTGCATTGACTTGGGTCGTGGAGGCAACCTCAGGTTCAGCAGCTCGTTAGCAACAACTGCGGTCAGGTTGCATAATAAGAGAGAAAGAGAAAGATATAGGGAGAGAGAGAGAGAGAGAGAGAGAGAGAGAGAGAGAGAGAGAGAGAGAGAGAGGGGGAGAAAGAACCTAATTTTCGACATGCAATTAGCTCATTTTTAAATACTTTGTGGTTAACTAGTCTTAAAAATAATCTCGAAAAAATTTGTGTGATGCGAGCAAAGTGCAGAAATAAATTAAATAAGTTGCCAAAACAGATCAACTAAAATATTAGTTTAGTATCTGAATATGTTTTCATTTATTTACTTTTGAGTGAACTATTGTTGTTTTTTTTTAGAGTACAGTTCGATATTAACATTTTCTTAAGGAAGCAAAACAGCAACATGCAAAATAAGAGCAAACTTGGGTTTAAGCATCGAATATTTAAAATAAATATGCAATAAATGCAGTGATTCAATTGACTACTCCCCGCAGCAATATTGATCTGCGATTGCCATGAAGTTTAACAGAGCAATATTAAAGTAGCTGAGAACTTCAATCTATCAATCTGTCAAGCAGACAAAATTATAGGAAGCTCTGCAAGTATATAAAACCAAAATAAAACGCTTTTGATTTGCGGTCCACTGTTAAAAATACAATTATAAATGTTACCAGCAAATACAACATTTTCCACTTGGAAATCTTGAGCGAATATCTCTCTGCAAAACATGGCAGCAAAAGAACTTATTCTGCATTTCAAATTAATGTTACTTCTTTAAATGTCGCTCGAATCACATGGAAAAACCTATTTCAAACGGTTTATTTTTATGCTGAAAAGAGTTAGGGAGAGGGGGAGGGGTAGAAGAAGTGGAAGCTTTGGTCGTATTTCAACTTCAGTTGTGCTTTCTTATGCAAAAATCCATTGTAGTTGTTATTCTTACTACTGTTGTTGTTGTTGTTTTTGTTCTTTAGCTTGTTATCTTTTGCATAATAGAAAATTTGTTTATATAGCTAGCTGCATGCAATACACACATAGATATAGATATAAGAAACAAATATATAGATATGACAAGAACCTGCCTGCCTGTCTGCCTGCCTGCCAGCAAGTTAGTCAGCTTGGCAAGGATCTTTGTGCTCAGCTGCGGCTCTAATAAACTCTCCTCCTTCGGCCAAATACCCTTCTTGATGCTGCTTATTGCGGCTCAAGAATGTCATAACCCCGCCAAGCCCCTTTCATCCACGCTACACGCAAAAAAAAAACATCATGACTTGAAAAATACTCACGTAAATGTAACTCAAAAATAATTTTGCTATGAACTAGAGACCAATATTATAAAGTATATATGTAGTATAGAAAAAAAGCATATATATATACTTAATCAGCAATTGATAGCAAAAATAAACTTTAAGTCATTCTTATATTTCGAGATTCAAGTTTAACGCATAGTTGTAATTATTATTTATATCAAAAATTCAAAAATATGCCCAACATTTTAAAGTATTTGTATTAAATATTTCAAGTATTTATCTATTATCTCAATTACCCTATTATTTTCTTTCACTGCCATTTTTTTCAGTACAGCTTGAGCTTGCTTATTGTGCAAATTTGCAGCTAGTTTATCAGTTGAGAGGCAAAGAGTAGATAAAAATTACACTTAAAAGCGACGCATAATCATATTAACTGAAAACTGTCGCCGCTAACTTAATAACCAGCCAAGTTTAAACTTTGTAACAGGATACAGTGGGGGAGAGGGAAGGAAGGAGCAGCAGAACAGGGCAAATTATGCAATTTAACAGAATTATTTAAAATTCCTCAACTTTGGCTGCAACAAAAAGTGGGGCAACAGCAAAAACTTTACAACAAAAACAACTCGTTGAGCTCGTTGCCCATGGGTCAGTCAGTGTTGCAAAGCGGCGCAATGGCAACTTTTAAATTAACCCTAATTCCAACTGCAACTGGTAACAAGTTTATATATGTATATATATTGGTCGAATATATATACATATATATATATATAAATATATATTTGTATGCATTTATCCTGTGCAAAAGTTTACAATATTCTTGCACACAATTTTCAACTTTAACAATTTATTAAATGGGTCAAAAGCCACTAAAACTTCATTTATCACTGCATGAGCAGGCAACACGCCTTCCGCCATCTCCTCCCTGGCCCTGCCCTCTTCCCTCTTTCGCTTATCCATACAGCATTCAGCTGACGTGAAGCTCTCTGCAATTATTGCCGGCCATGTCGTTATACCCTGTAAATATTAGCTAATGGGGTATACGACGATAGTATACTTTTATAATTTTAGTAGAAATTTAAAGAACAGTTTTTGAGAGATTCAAAAATTGTTATTTTATAACTTAAGCTATAAAAAGTGGCATGAATCTTAAATATGATATCGATTTTAATCGATAAGTGTACCCTATATCGATCAAACGAAATTAGATTGAGCTGCTTTTGGTATCCTATATTTTAGATTATATTACAGTCTCTAGCGCTTATAATTTCGATGATAGGCTTTTCATACACACAATCATATAGACATATCGAAATCGACTCGACTAGTGATGCTGATCAAAAATATATATATACTTTACGGAGTCCATTTTTATAAAAAAATAATAATTAAAAAAAAACAAAAAATATCACACAAATCACAAGTTCTCAAATATGTCCCAGTGTATAGCAACTTTAAAAATTTTTTTACAGAGTATCCAATAGCCATGCACATGCCAATGTGTAACCAACTTGTTGGTCGGCGTTTGAGCGCGTTAAAATGCCAACAAATCGCAGAGAGACGAATGAGCTCAGCAACTTGAAGCGTTTCGGGTATGCCGCAGCAATTCACCCCTACGCCCCCCCCCCCCCCCCGCACCCACAACACCACCCCCCCCCCCCCCCTTTACACCAAGCTCTCCAGCTAGTTGCAAAATGCATCTAACCCACCAACCTGCCCCTAACCCACTTATTCGCACCACCTACACAAAGGCATGCACAAGAAAAATACACCGCACAAGTTTGTCGAGCCAAAACAAGCAAAAAAAAGAAAACCAAAAAAAGAAACCAAAAATAAATAAAAAGAATTATACAATTTATTAGCACTGAGTTCGGGCAGCAAAAAAAAACCAAAGAAACCCCAACGACTGATGGAAATAATAGAATTTTAAATATACATGGACGACTCCTTCTCCAACTGCATTCTATCTTTTTTTCTTCCTTTTTTTTAATATCAAAGTTTAGCTCAACTACTCTGACAGCAAAGTCGATTAAAAATTAAAAGTCACTCGGGCCATTTTTAATGCATGTAATCCAAACGGACCTTGTGTGCAATTAGATGCAAGGTGAATGTCCGCTTCAAAATGGGGTTGTCTAATGGTAATAAGCAAAACTACTCTTTAGATTCAGTAAATTGCATATTTGGGTATTAAGACCATTTACTCACCTATAATTAATATTCTGCTTGATTATTACTTTTTAAAAGTTCACTCAGGAAAAAGAAAAAATAAATAAAAAGAAAATAAACGACCACGATTTGAATTTAAATTTAAAAGCTGCTCGCGCGCGCTTCGAAGCTTTTTGCTCCAACAGAGCTTTCACATAACCGATACACTTAACGATAATACTGACCGAAGATTGTGGCGGTCGGTCAATATTAGTTTACTTGACGAAAGTTTGCCAAAGAAAACTGTTCATCTGGCAACATTGGTTGGTAAAAATGAAATATGGAAAAATTGTGCAACTAGCCGAAAAAAAACAAGTGTAAAATGCCACGCCAATTTTAATAATTATTCACAATCAGACTCATTTGAACATGGAATCAAAGAGGAGCCACTAAAATGTGGTGGCCAGCCGATAACGATATGAGCAGGATGCACATATGAAGTTGGCTGTGCCATAAAATGGGTATATTGGCGCCAAATTCAAATATTTCAAAAATTGTTTATTTTATTTCTAACATTTTATTGTAGTACTAATCATGTAGATAATGCATACATATTATTATTAAAAAGCTAATGCGTAATTGCAAACATCACATTGGTAAAATTAACAGAAATTGAGTGAAAGTAAGGAACACTAAAATATTTACGACTACGAGGTACTCCTACACATATATGTATTTATATATAATACTAATTAACACTCTATGGAATCTCAGTGAGCCCCTGTATAAAAGCTAATTAAATGCCATAATATCCCACCCAATTAGGCCTGATTTGTGTTGCCAGGATCCTTGGCCAGCTGCAGTGGCAGCAACTTGACCGTTTTATAGCCACGATCACGTCGAATCCAGAGCCAATTGTTGCCATTAAAGTAATCCTCAATGTGCTCCAGACTGCGTCCCTTTGTTTCCGGTTGAAATAGACACATGAAAATCGTCAGCAGAAAACTGGAAGCGCCAAAGACGAGAAAAACGCCTCGCATTTTCAAATACGCTTGCAGTGCGGGAAAACCTTTAGCAAAAATGAACAGTGCCACATTCATTGAAGCAAAAACGCCGCCCGCCGTGCGTCCTCGAATCTTTGCCGGAAATAGTTCACCAATCATAATGCCCGGTATGACCATCAACGCTGTATTGAAGACTATGTAGCCAAGAAGACAGCCACCGGTTACGAGGATATCATAGGGCATTCTTGGCTCCCCCGCACGCACATACATAAAGACACTGAGGGCCAGACAGAAGAGTCCCGAACCAATGCCCGAGATCAGCATGATGAGGCGACGACGCACACATAACAAGATGCCGCAGAAGATCATGCAACAAAGGACACGCACCGCAGCCGTCCAAATCGCTGCTTGACTCGTATCAAAGTCCGCTCCAAACTCGGACACAATATCAATGGCATAGAAGATCACAATAAATGTGCCCGAGAACATTTGCAGCAGCGAGAAGACGATAACAATGAACAATGGTTTCATTGCCACGCGCTGACAGCACAGCTTGAAGATGTTCTCATTTGTTTTGGTTGTCTCACGTTCATTGTCCAGCCGATGCTTCATGTCGTTGATTTCCTTCTGGGCGGTAATCTCGCTGCCTCGCAGGAATGTCAGCGCCTTCAGCGATCGCTTTTCGTGTCCATTGCGCATCAGCCACACGGGTGATTCGGGTATACAGAAAATGGCCAGCACGGCGAGAGCGGGCAGAATATTGGCACACCAAGCCACAGTGCGCCAGTAGAGGAACGTTCCCAGCGAATAGACGAGGAGTATGCCAGACGAATATGCCACATAAGGAGCACCGATCAGCAGACTGCGCAAATTTGGCTCAGCTGTTTCCGCTATGTACACCTGAAATGAGATATAGAGATCGGAAGAGAGAAAGTGTAATTAATTGATATTCATTTCAGATTTTTGAAAGCGATAGTCAATGTCTTTATAGATACGCATTGAGCTCTAGATTGATACTACATTTTTAAAGTTGTGTATGCGATTCAGAATCGAAATATATTCACAAAAAGTGCTTTTGGGACTGGTAAATTTCCCTTGACAATCAGGTCTGGACAAATAGATATTTCCTAACTATGCAGAGTTCGAATCTGCCAAATATAGAAGAGTGCCTAAAGTAAATTATTAATAATTGTCAACTGTTGAGTCGCATAAGGGGTCAGTCAGACTTGCATCTATCTTGGCTATCTCTATTGTATTAAATAGGTATCGTTTCATACGAAAAGTGTTTTAGACTTTCTTCATATTTCAATATCTATGGATGAATACATCCATTTATCTTTGGCAAACTAAGTGTCGACAATCTCTCACTAATTACTAGTCCACCCGCATGATTGTATAGCCCAATATGCTAGCTGCGCCCACAAGTCATTTATAGCCCACACTCTATATAGAAAATATCAAAATAAACTCTTGACTACAATTCCTAGATGAGCAACTAAGAAACCTTGACCTCGGACAAGTTCTCGAAATGTCCACAGGCGGCAGATAACAGACAGGCAGGCAGATAGACAAGACTGAGAGAGAGAGAGAGAGAGACACGGACAGACAGCAAAACGATAACTATCCCTTAATGTTAAAGCAACACAAACAATTTGATCAAAAAACAGGGTCAGCATATAGCAGCATCCACTTAAATCTTTATCTTTATCTTAAAAATAATCATAAGCTCATAAATCTTCTTCTAAATTAATGAATCGAGAGACACGCGCAAAGAAGACACAAAAAACAGCATATGAATGAAAGGTTTACTGTTGTTGTTGTTGTTGTTGATGGGGAAATCCAAGTGAGCCACCCACAGCAACAACAAAAACAACAACAACAAACTTATTATAGAGTAAGGTCAAGAATCCGGAACTATACTCAAAGCAGTGCGGGAAGCGTTTTGTTTTTTTTTATAATTTGTATGATTTTTTTTGCTAAATTCAAATGATGACAAACACGACTGCTTTCGTTATCATTTTGGCCGCATGATAAGTCACGGACATATCCATAAGATAAATAAACACACAACTGTGTACATATATACTAAACACAAAGATAGCATGGATGTATGTGGTGTGTGTAGAACATGACGAAAAAAGCCGGTTGTGCCAAATTGTTGCTCACTTGACAGCTGATTATATAGTCACAATGGAGCAGTCGAGTTCTCGTCTCGGAATAATAACATTAAGCGAACAATTGACAGTCGACCAGCCTGCCAGCAAGCTGACAGCCAGCTTCAGCTTAACTGACAGCTTGATGTGCATCTTTCTTAGTTTCCTAGTCCCTCCGGGTTCAAGGCCGTGCTGATTATATAATCCCAAATCTGGTTAATGGGTCAGTTGTACAAATTCTGAGTCGCATTTCTTGCTTAATTTCGTTCTGGGTTTTGTGTGAATGAACTTTTTCGGCTCTGGCATTGGTTACCTATTTATTTATTTATTTATTTCTTTATCTATTTTATTTCGTTTCTCTATTTGTTTACCTGACCCGGTCCGCCCAGAATGCCAGTTGCAAAGCCGCACAGAAATCGCGCAAATATTATGGCCTTCACAGAGTTCGACATCGCCATGGTGCTCCAGCCAAAGAATAGGGGTATTGCCGATACGAGGAGCGTCTTGCGACGACCCAAATAATCGGCTAGGGGCCCAGACATAAGTGAGCCAATTGGTGTTGCCAAACTGTGAACGCTGGCTGTAATGGGAAAATCAGAAAACATATAGTTAATAGATGGGTAAAAAATTATAAATCCTTATATTTAATACATTTACATAAAGAACATATAATAGCCAAAGAAGTTATCAATCAGCTTTCAATAATTACATGTATGAGAATTCACTCATAATCCCAGTTTTAAGAATATGCTGCATTTTTAAGATTCTGAACATAGTTTTTCTGTTCTCTGGGCTGGTTTCCAGATTGGCCGATACTTGCAAGCTCTTCGAAGCAGAGCTGCAAGGGGCTCTTAACATGCTTTCTGCCTGGCCTTATTAAATATATATAGAACCGATTGCCAAATAAAAGATCGAGCCTATTAATTAATTTGCGATTTGATCGTTTTACAATAAGCTTTAAGCCACAAAAATCCAATTCCATCAGGATGCATTCTGTTTAATTAAAATATATTTAAGTAGAATGAAAACACGATTTAGTTAACAAAATCTTATTCTTATAAAATTTGTATTGTTAATCAAAAATATGGCGGTTAACATTCTTCATCAATCGGTAAACTATATCCTTACAATTGTGTCTTTTATTGCCATCGCAAATCGGTTTGAATCAATATATCGATTTTTCGCATTTTTAATGGGTTCAGGTTTACTGGACTAAGCTGTATATATATATATATATATATACATACATATATATTATATTTGATGAGCTTACCTATCCAAGAGCCCGTGCTAACCGTTATGGGCACCTCGGTGGAATTGGAGCTGAGTTGTGGCAGCAACACTGCCGAGTAGCCAATGGGCATGCCGCATCCTGCGGAAAGCAGCAACACCGCACAAGTGGCTAAAATCTGCAAGACATAGCAAACACAGGCAAATCAAAAATGATTAAAAAAATAGTATACAAATGAAAACAATTGATTATTTATTGAATGCAGAGACGTGACTTTTTGCTGAGTGAGTAATTGCCGGCAATGGAAGTTGCGACACTTTTCCATTTAAATCCAAATTGGCGAGTATGCAAAAAAAGAAAATAAATAAATAGTTGCAGCCAACTGAGGATGTCATGCAAGTGAAAACCCTTGTGATTTCAATCGAGGCAAATAGTGATAGACGATCTCTTTCAGAGTCAGCACAAACCTTGCCTTGCTCAGTCAATATCTATATATATATATGAGTGACGTCAGTCTGATATTGTGTTGCCCTGGCATCGAATTTGATTTGGCTCAATTCGCGACACATCAGCGTCACATGTGTGCACCACATGAGTGCCACATTTGTTTCTAATCATGCGAAGAGAGTTCAATTGCGTATCTTATCATTTTGTCCTTCACAATTTGTAGCTACGATAAATATTATGCCTGCTATAGTTAGTCTAGGTGGCTCAGAGATAGTACAAAGTGCTATTACTATAATTATGAAATGTTTTCCAGACGATGTTAACCAAAGATACTGACTCATTTAGTGGTGAGTAGCTGCTGGCGCCAAATAAGAAGTATAAATCTACCTTCTGTGTTTTAGACAAAATAGTGAAGTAAGCAGCTAAATAATCATATCTTAACTGCATTCCTCAAATAAAAATGCATCACAAATCTTTTGTTTATGAAAATATTCGATTTTGCAACTCAATTTTATGCCTGATAAAATAGAGATTATGGGAATAATTTATGAGCTTATCAACATATTAACTTCTACTTTTGCTTTAGCAAACAAAATTGCTGTCAGATTTCCCATAAGAACACTCAAAAAGTTCGTGGAAATCTGTTCAGATTGTTCATTCCTAGAAATATTAAAAACTTCTACGTTTTCGTGAGGTACAACTATTATTTTGAACCAAAGTCCATCAAAATAATTGTAAATGTAATTATTTTAGTGTCATGACCGCAACTAGTAAATGTTGTTCATATCTATTATTATATTGCTGCCTTCTACATATCAAATTCACTTATTTCATTGCCTCTGCCAGCTGTCAGTCAGCTGGTCAGTCATTGCAGAGTCCATATAATTTTTGGAAACAAAAGAGAAACAAAGTCATAACTGCATAAATTGAGAAGCTCTGTTGAATATTTTTAACGACATGCCCAAGAATAACAACAACAACAACAGGTGTCCTGCTGCACTTCCGTTTTCAAGGACAGCCCAACAAAAGTTGCCATAAAAGAGAGAGCAGAGCCAAAGAGTTGCGCTCTTAAAATACAAAACTCAACGAAACTGGGGCAGCAACTGAGAGGAAATGATGCAACATGATGATGCTGCTAATTGAATTGCTGTTGTCGAAAGTAGTTCCCAGAATGTTCTGAAATGAGCTGCGCACAATTAGCCAGGAATTGAGAGATGTCTGCACATTTATACGAATAGTGATTATTTACCTGATTAATTATGCCCCGGCGATTGGCTGCATCGTAGTCCTGCTCATCGATGGTGGACAGTTTGCGGCTCTGTGACATCGACATGCACAGGGCCTTGGAGGAGGACATGGGCAGCTTGCATTGGAACTCGGCGCCGGGCACCACATGATATGACATCTTTTGTGGCACAAATTTACTGTACTCATCCTCATCTCTGAAATGAAACAAGCGACAATTAAACACTTGAATAAAATCAATTGAGAAGCATTGCAACAGTCTTGTCATTGTTCGCATTTTGCTTATAAGCTACGACATCAGAGTTGTAGAACATATGTATATATACATATACTTGATGATCATATAACAAGTAGCACAAAATGAGAGTCAGGGATTTCAAAAGAAAAGAGAACATAAAAGAAAGTAAATAAATGTTGCTCCATATTTAACAATTGCTGGGTGGAAAATTTTGCGAAAATAAACTGATGAGAAGCAGAAAAGTTAAATGACTGATTAAGAGCAGAATTATACATTGCTTCGATCTTAATCATGTTTGCCAGATATAAACAATAACAAATATATACATTTAATGAAATTACTTATTATTTAAAATAATGAAATTGATAAGTACACTTTCAAAAATCATTTGCGAAGGGCTTTAAACCTTTACACAGTTCATTTAGGTTCAGTTCCACTGAAATCTGGATTTATAATGGTTCGATTGGGGTTATTGAAGCTGTACTGAGTTATATACCGACTGGTTTTAATGGCAATCAGGGGGTAAAAAAACGATAAATCCGGTAACAAAGGGGGTTTTCTCATTAACTGTTCTGTTTTGATTAATGCCCACAGGTATTATAAATTATGTACAATTCTATTGTTCTCCAGAGGGCGTAAGATCGAACGACAGACAGAGAGAGAGAGAGAGGAAGAGGGTGATAATAAGAGATAACGAGCGAGAGAGAGAGAGAGCGATTTAGTCAACCGGCAAGCATTGCGTATACGTCATAAGCCAAAATGCCATGTGCCGCGTTATTTTGTTATGGATTTCTCGCACTTTTTGGTTGATAGCAAACAAAAAAAGAAGAATTATAATAATAACAAATTGGAATAACAAAAACAAACGGCATTTTGCTGCGTGTTTTGTATTTTTGATAGCGTTCCGTTTTTATTTGCACACGTCTTTATTTATTTGGTTAGCCTAATTGAGTGTATAATTTTGTATGTTTTATTTTTTGCATTTGCATTTGGTGTTTGTATTTTGTAATTATTTTGCCTGGCGAAAATAATTGTTTGGATTTTTTGTTTTGTTTTGGTTTTGTTTTGTTTGGATTGCTTTGGTGAACAATAGCCGCGTAGTGCGAAAAAGTTTTGGTTGCCAAGGCAAAAACTGATTTTACCTTCATTCACCTATTGCCTTACATTCATCTTTTTGTTTTCGATTTTAGGCTGTCCATAATTAATGATAAGGAAGTGCTTGTGACACTTTTTCTATAAATGAATTCAACTATTCACCAAGTTCCGTTGAAAACAATTATCTACCAAAAATGTATTTATATTTCCCATGAAATTGTATCAGTTAGTTAAGTGCTTCCCTAAGGTTTATATACATGCAATTCAATATTCATTTTAAAAATGAACAATTTTTTCTTTACTTCTTAGATGCATTTCTTATATATTTAAAAGAATATGCATATATGTGTCACTGATCTTTTAGACCCATCAAATCTTTAACATTGAGCACTGACCTTTACTTTGAACACACCAAAATTAGCTTTAGCGTGAGCTGAATTTTAAGATTGTCGAGAACAACAACTTTCAAAAAAGAATGAACTCAATTTGATCAATAAATAACTACAACAAAATTCAGGAAGTATTGAAAAAGCAAATGGTTCAATATACCAAAACAAACATTAAACAGTCAATAAAAGTCAAAATAACGTTGCACAATGGATTAAAGCAGAGCAGACAATTATTAAACTTCACGAGTTGAGGAATCACATGAATGTTAATCAATAAACGGCGTGATTGATGTCAATAATGGCAATGTGGAAAGTTGAAACGCGTGTCGCTTATCCAGTTACCAAGTGTGAATTGAAAATGTCTCAATGTTGACCGTACAAATTAGATAATTGATAAGAAATCTGCAGACAAAACAGTGACGGTAAAAATAACAGCTGAAGAAAAGATATCTGAGCTTTGCTTGAATGATTTTTCTGCTGGAAAAGGATCTGATGACTACAGTTTAAAGATATGTTATTCATTTATAATAATAATGTAATGGAATGCCATTATTGTTAACAACAAAGAGACCAAAAAATTAAAATAATTCGACGACTTTATTTATAAAAGTACGTTTACGAATGTCACTTCAATCAATCAATATATGCCAATATATATATATATATATATATATATATATCTACTAACTCAATTTCAATTAATGCTTCTGTGAAGTAAATAATAATAATAATGAACCTGTAAAAAACGATAAATCATAATTTTGGTGCTAGATTTTCAACCGGATCTATATAATAAATGCATAGCAATCAGAATACAGCTGGGGGCGCACTTTAATATCGATTTTTGTGTCGCAAATTGTGCCAATTAAGCCGAGCATCAATAGAGATGCGAGTAGAGACCCCAGAGGCGCCCAATCAGCATAATAATAAATAAATATATATATATATATATTTATGTATATTTAGACATATTAATAAACGCATCGGTTTCATCATCATTAGCGGCTCTCAATTGTTGTCATGACAGCCACGCTCTGGGTATGCATATATTTTTCAAATGTTGATAAGATACGTTAGTAATTAGCGTGGGAAATTTTACTTTACAATGCAACACACTCAAGTCTTATCACAAACAGCAGCTCAGCTCTAAAGCTTATCGCGCTACTTAATACCATTTTTAGGCAAATTTGTTTATTAATCAACGAACCAAATTTAACAAGTCTTCTTTAAAGGCCATAAATTTCAATAACAATTTTTCACAATGGAATTTCACAATGCTGTCAATAATTGTAATCAATTAATTCTAGCTCTTAGCACTTTTGAGTTGAACTTGCTTTTTATTTGTGAATTGTAAAATGTAACCAATTTGCACCGGCAACGATGATATGGCAAAAATGTCCAAGTAAAATGTAGACTATAAACAGCTATTGATCTTTCATCGCAAAACAGAGTCTATCAGCTGTCTACACATAGCTAATCTCTGTCTTACTACAACTACTATAATATAATATAATATATGTATAATAATATAGACTACAATCTTTTGAATATGCTGCACTTAATGTAAATTCTAAAACGAGGTCACCAAATATGTTATTAACATTTTCGGAAGCAACAGCATTTGAAATTTTATCTGTTTGTTTTATTATTTATTTGATTGGTTTATTTGTATTAATATTAATGCATTACATTATTATTTATTGTATTACTTTTCAAGTCACCCCATTTAATTTTTTTTTTTAATTATTTGCATTGTTTGTTAAGTATTAAATGGGAGAACTTTCTCTCGTTTAATTTTTGATTTGCTTGTTTTATTTATGCAAATAAAGTACAACCTGCTTATCTACATATATATTATTGATTTTATCAATATGTTTACTTTTAAATCAGCCCTGACATATTTATGTACTGTGATTTATTCATTGTTTGTACTTCAATTCGGAAATGATATCAATGCGATATAAATATTGATCAGATAACGAAAGCTGTTCATCCGAATCTTTTCAAAGTAGCAGAAGTAGTAGTAAAACAACAACAATATTAAAAGAATTATTATTATTATTTTTAACAAGGAATAGTAGTAACTGAAACAACATTAAGAATATTAATAATTTACTGAAAGTAAGCTGGCTCGAAACCAAAAAAAAAACCTTCTAAAATCTGTCATCAAATTGATTTTGAATCAATCACCTTTTTTTAATAATATCTTCATTTATTAACAACAATTGCTTTTGACTGGCTCCATACGAGTTTTGATTCAATAGAATTGATATCTTATCATTGTGTTCAATTAATATTTATACACAACTAACTGTGTGTCTGATGGCAAAGCAATTAGTAATGGCAATGAAAACGATTGTTCAACTTGAGTGTTACCAAAAACCAAATTTTAAATGATAATAGTAATAAAATAATCTTAAAGCATTTCATTAAGCCGAAAACGATAAGTGATTAAAATTAAGCCGAAACAATGCCAAATGCTTAAAATCAAAACAAATATCTCAATATTTCTTTCGCTGTTGTATTTTATTTTATTTCATTTTATTTTTCTCTCAGTTGTTTATTTTGAGGGGGATTTTTTAGGGTTGCTCAAAGTTCAATGCAGTGTTGCTAATCAGGACGGACACTTGATTTGAAGGCCTGGCAACAGGCAGCAAAACAGACAGCACACAGCAGACAGATATGAAAAACGATCTGGAAAACGGGTTTTGTTCCCTTTTGTATTTAAAAAGTCACGGTTTCAAGTCGATACATTGAAATTTTCCTAAACACAGACAACAATTTAAATTGTGACTAGCTGTCTGTGCATTTGTTTTTTGTTTTTTGTTTAACATAAATTTATTTGATCTATTCGATGTTGGTATTTTTACCTTTCGTTGCTCATTATGTATGTAATTTAATCAGTAATTTGCAACTTTGCAACTTTTATAACTTGTGCTTAGTCCCTTAGTCAAAGGCCTAAATCGAACTTGAATTAAGTGCCCTTACTTTAGACACATTCGATTTAAGCATTAATTCTCAATACTCAGCAAAAACACAAACAAAACACAAACTGAATCAACACGCGATGACAATGCGAAAAAAACACACGCGACAATTTCACGTCGATTTGTTTTGCTGCCAAAATGCAAACTGGCTGCGCGATTTTCGCAAAGGCGGCTTTTTATTTGTGAGCGTCGTCGAGTCGTCGATCGTCAATTGGTCGATCCACACACACATATAAGCACACAACACGCACACACAGGCGCACATTGACGAGGGCGGCTCTCAAAGTTTGTCCCACAAAGAGAGTTATTGCTACGAACGTTTTCGGTTCTATCTCCACTTCTAACTACTCAATACAGAAACTTTCGTGCTAGCCTCTCTTTCTCTCTTGCCTTTTGCTACGCTCTTGTGCAATGTGCTTGACCAACAAGTGATCACAGTTTACCCCACCCATTTGCAGTTGCTAAGCTCTTGTGCAATCTGTTGTTTGGACGGCACACAATTGATCTCTGTTGCCAGAGAGACTACCAGCTCTCTTTTAGTAGGTGAGCGTAAGCTCAGCAAAGAATTGCTCTTAAAGTATCTTTTAATGAAAGCCCCATTGTGGTTCGTGTTTAGGCTAAAAGCTTAGATTACAAATGTGTGAGATCGCAGCAAAATAGTAAAAGCTCAGCTTAGTTAACAGTTGATATTGCTATAAAATGTCTTCAGATTAAATTAAGACTTGCCATAAAACAAAACGTCTCCAAAATTCAAAAATAAATTTGTTGAATTTGATTTTTGGGAGTAACATTTCGATTTTAAATTAAGAGAAACTATCGGTGCTTGGTTTCTAACAACTAGAAAATCATTTCACTTAAAATTATTTAATTCATTCCCACAAAACTCAACTAATACCAATTTATAGTTTTTAAATGAAGACAAAACTTTATTCTCGTCTACATTCAACATTCAACATGTTGCAAGCAAAGCCAATTAGCGTGCTGAAGAGTTATTGCCTGGCAATATCAAACCACACGTTTCAATATGTGTATTTATCTATGCGTATGTACATATACATAAATATCAATATGTATTTACACCCCCGCAATTACCGACAATAATCTCTCAATCATCAAATCATTTTGCTGGCAGCAGTTAAAGCTCAAGCTTTAAAGCTCTCCTGCTAGCTGCTGCTGCTACTGCGATTTTATTGTTAATGCCTTGTTAACAAGTTGTCAAGGTTTTCTCCTATGCGACCCAACGGAAGCTTTTGAGATTTGCCAGCCATAATAAAAAAAAACAGGACGATGAAGATGAAATCGTAATCGGAAATGTTGCCGAAGGGCGGGCGACAAACGAGTCGAATCGGCAAAAAGCTTTTCATTCATAACCTTGCACAACAACAGCAACAGCAACAACAGCTGTGAGGCTGCTTAAAGAAAAGGGAGAGGAAACGGACATAAAAAAATTAGTTAAACAGATGCGCAAAGCTTGATGTTATTATACCCAACTATGCTTATTATTATTATAATATTTATTATTACATTGCGCCGATTTATAGTTCGTGCTTTTCTTATAATCGCCTTATAGTTTTATTAAAACGCCTACGCAACAAGATGCAAAAAGTTGCAGAGCAGTAATAAGAGTGAGAGCGAGAGCAAGAGAGAGAGAGAGAGAGAGAGAGAGATTGTCCCGTTGGATTCACGAAGCGCTCTCGCTAAGCTTTAACATATGCATCGAAAGAGAGAGAGCGCAGCATCCCAAACTGCTCACACTCTCGTATTATTTTCTTACTTGCTATCCCTCTCTCCCTCTCTCTCTCTCTCTCTCTCTCTCTCTCTCTCTCCCTCTCTCTCTCTCTCTCTCTCTCTTGCATGCGAAAGCAACGCAAGCGTCAACGACAATGACGCTTTCAGTGTCTAGGTCGAGGCAGCAGCAGAGACTGCGACTGCAGCAGCTTTTTATGCCTCGGCTGGAAGAGGTGTCAATGTGTGTGCTTGTCTACGCATATGTGTGTGTGTTTTTTCATCATGTGTTGAAGGTCACACGCACTACTGAAAAAAAAACACACACACACAGCTACATGCATTTTCTAAGAGCTGCAGAAAAAGCTAAAGAGAGATCTCCTAAAAGAAGAAGAGTTTGCAGAGACTGCTGAATTATTTTAAATTAATGAAAATTGAGAGCATGCATAATGTAAAATATATAATAGAATGTATACTAAATAAGTTTAAAAAAAAATGTAATTCAGGTTAATGCAAATATTTTAAATATTGACATTATTAAAACAAGCAACAATCAAAATGAAACACAGCGGAATTCTAAAGTCTAAATACCAAAAAATAAATAAATAAATTGAAATAATTAATAAAATACATTTGGTCTTTGAAATGTTTAAAACTTAATTTACTTGTGTACCATTCATCCTGCATGCAATTCTAAATATTTAAATATGTATTCAAAATAGTGCACAATACGCCTTTAGAAATTAAACGCTTTCCACCACAAGCAAAGCTGTTATTCGCACTTGTTTGCAAAATTCGCAGAATTTCGCAGAATGTGCTAAAGTCAATTTGTGCAATTATACCAATAAAATGCTTCCCAATTTAAATAGGCAAAAAAAACTTGAAGCTACGACTTAAAGTACAATATAAAGTATAACCACAGAAAGTTTTGAAAATAATTCCCCATATTATTTTTAATAATTTTAGAAAAATGAACTGAACTTTAAATACATTTATAAAGTAAAATTATTACCCATTCAGTTTTAATTTACAAATATTTGTTAATATGTAAATAAAGATATAAATAAAAATGTTTACTCCTTCATTTTAAAATCCCATAATACTTTACAGTTAACCTTATGTTAAAATATTACATTCCATAGTTGAAGAAGTTATTTTATTAAACTTAAACAAAGTATATACTTCAAGTATCTCAGCTAAAACAGTTGCATTGTCTACCAAAAAATAACCCCTTCAGCATAAATGAACTCAGGAATAATGACTGGTAAATTAGCTGCGATTACTTTCAGCTCCCACGGATTGTTTATTTATACGCGCACCAAGTTTTTAGCACGCCCACAAAAGTATGCAACATATCTCATGCACAGTACATAGCCACACATGTGCACTCACACAGACAGGGCACATAATTAAGCGATTAAATATTCAAGCACCCATTTTACAATAAGGCACACACACACACCCTCAAGCAAGCAAGAACACCTACACGTAAAAAGCTCTCGCATGCTCTGCCAAAAAAAATGGCGACGCTAGTAAATCAAATTGTAAATCAAAAGCAGCGCAGCCGACGTACAAGTGAGAGCGAGAGCGAGCGAGCGAGCCCACGCTTCACACCATAAACTTTTTTTATAGGAACGCAGCTTTTGCCTGCGCTCACGCAAAAGCTGTATGTGTGGGTGGCCGCTGCTGCTGCCGCTATTGCTGCCGACGCTGCTGTTGGCTGATTTTGCTTTCAGTTGCTTTCGAATTGTGCGCCAAAGTGGTTGCTCCATGTTAACTAACAATCAATTAACACCTAACTCAACAGCAACAACAACAACATCAGCAACAACTATAACAACTATAAACAACAACAGCAGCAACAACAACACGACTCGCAATAAAATCGTTTAAGCTCTCTGAAAATTGTGTAAGTCGCGTTCTTTTTAAAATCGCTTTTTAAAACGCTACAAAAAAAGAAGGAATAAAAAATTGCAAAAAAGAGGTGAAACATAAATAAAAAGGCAGCCAATTCCGACGTATTCATATTTATCCGTGCGTTATTTGTGCGTGCAGCTGTCCTTATTGCGTGCGCGTGTCCTTAGTGCTCCTGCTCCTGCTGCTGCCCCAACTGCCCCGGCTCCGTCTCTGCTCACCTAGCCCTCCCACCTCCCCCGTTCTTCCTGCTTAACAACAGTAAATTTTTAAAACAATTAAAACGGCAACTGACGCGGCGCGTTAAATGATATAAAAAAAAGGTAGCTTGCACAACAAAGCCTCGGCGTCCTCATTCTTGGCTGACATGATTCAATTAACCTTATTTGCCAGCTGAATTCAGGATGCAGTTCATGGTACAGAATAAAAGCATACGTCTTGTCCTCCGTTCCTGCCATCGTCTGAGCAGCTATTATTATTCTGTCAAAGTGGGTTCCAATTACCATCAAATTAGCCAAACTTCAAACTACAAAACAGCATTCGATTTCATTTCTTGGAATTGTACACAAGAAATAAAATATAAAAATAAATATTATTTTTAGCTCTTTTGATGGCATCCAATTTTGTCGCATTTCTCGGAATCGAAGCTAATGCGGCTTAAGCAAATACTTTTATTTTTTTAAATTTATTTTTTGCAGCTATTCGATCATCAATAAGTGTTTTGTTTAGGGTATTAAAATGAGTGTAGTTTAATCTTGATATAAAATAAGAAATATATTTAATATTTCATACATTTTTAGCGCCAACTCAATCAAGAGTACAAATAATGTCTTAAATTAAGCACTTTCCATAAGGAAAAACTATTCAAACACCATTTACCAAATATAAAAATAATAGAGTTTAGTTCAAAGCTAGTTACCATTTCCAATATTAAACTAAATCTCAAATTTCTTTTAATTCTTCCCATTGCTGCGTAAATTTCATTTTTGGTGCATTGAAATTTGTAAGTTTAACTTCAGAACAAAAAAATCTGGGCGCAAATATGCCAAATGTAAATGTTCAAAGTTATTCTCTTGTTAGCCTTGCATTTCTACTACACACACATATATATATCAATATACTATACAGTAAATATATATATATATATATATATATATATAGATGTGTGCTTGCCACAAATGCTGCAATTGAGTTGCTGTACCAAATATTTAAGAGATCCTCAGCCATTTTGAACTCGAACGCTCGTCGACAAATATTTGTAGAAAGTTTTTGGGGCAACCTGACCGCTCAATGACTGCCACACCCTTCGCCATCCTCTCCTTGACCTGCCCCACCTCCTTGCCAGCTACTTGCTGCATTGCATGGCGAGCGTAGGCGAAACGTTAAATTAATTCCAGCTTCCGCTGTCCTGGCACACAGAACTGGGGAAAAAGCAGAGCCTGGCAAAAGTTTTTGCTATTCTTTGGCAGCCTCATTGTTATTGGAATGTCTCTGCTTGTTTCTATATCTCCCCCTGTCTCTTTTTCTCAGTGTTGCTCTCTTTTCGTTTTTTTTTTTTGTGCCCCCTTTTTGTTATAGTTATTGCTGTTGTTACCTTAGTATCCTTGTCCTTGGCTGCCGCTCGTCAAATCGTTGTCGTTGTCGCTTTTTGCTTTCCTGTCTGTTTGCCTTGTGCCGGTTTCCTTCCTGGTTCCTGCTTGACGTGAACGTGCGTTGTTTCCTTCGCACACACACATACACCAACACACACACCGACACACACTCAGACACACAGAGAGATTCGCTTGACGTGTTTGCTTTAGCTCAAACTGCCCTTTGGCTCTTGGCTTTCTCTCGCAGCGCTTTCATTTGGCAGCACAATCAACAATTAACGACTCGCAGCAAAGAAATTAAACAATACAACAATAATAACAACAAGAACAACAGCAACTCACAGGTAAGTTTCTAACACCAACAACAACAACAGGTGTGCAATTTATTGTCTAGCTGCTTGCAAGCCAAAATCAAAGCAAACATTTTGATTGATTGCTGGCACTTTTTGACATATTGCCTCACTTTTCACACATGACGTATACGTAATGCGAGCGTCAGCTTAGCAACTTGGCAACTAAGCCAAATTCAATCAGTTGCCTGCCAACAAAGTTAAAGATAGCCGCATATTAAACCCCAAATAAGTAGGCAACAAAAAGTGATACTTTTTACGAACAGATCAATGTTATACATAAAGGATAATAGAACGTATTATCAAAGTACACACACACACAAAAAGGGTACCAAAGAAATAATAATAAAACCAACGAAAAAGTCAACGAGTCAAACGAGGCAAACTTTTGCACATAAAAAATATTGAGCTAGCTTGTTGGTTATATCTATGAATTTTGTCTAAAAAGAAATTTGGATATATTCTTAAAATAAAAAAAAAATAAAACTTTACAATAAGTATTATGTTGACAGCTAAACATATGCTATTAAGAACATTATATCCTTCCTGTTGATTTATTGATGATTAAGTAACTTCTATATAATATTAGAACAAGCTTGCTTATCTCAGAGAGCCTTCAGTTTTCAGAGAAGCCCTTGGACCACATTACTACAACTTCTTTTCCACTCTGAGTGGATTTCTTTGGCTTGGAAATTCCAGTTTTACTTTTTACTTTACTCTGCTCACATTTTTTTGACTTAAATTCAAGCCACACTCTTGAGTTGATTCGTCATATCAAACGAACTCGAATTTCGAATGATAAAAAGTGGAATATATGCCAAAGTGCGCAGTTGGCAAAAATAAACCTTAAAAAAATATGCAAAAATAAATCAAATTGAATGCTCACAAAATAATTTTTTGTTGCCTTTTTCTTTTATTTTATTTGACTTTATTTTGCATTTTTTGCATTTGTATGCCAAGTGGATATTTGTTGCAAATGTTTTTCTGTTGCAAAACGGAAGCTAGATTTTGCACACAACTAAGAGAGATTTATACCAAAAACATATATATATATACTCGTATATATATATATATACAAAAAAATGTGATGGCAGTGAATGACGCAAAGCACACAGCAAATAAATCAATCAAATAGCTGCAAGTTTAATTCCCTGACCTTGCATAACATACTGCGGAGAGAGTTATAAGTTTTATGCCATATTTTTGGCGAGTCCTTGCCAAAGAGGATCCTCGCAGATGTGTGTGTGTGTCTTAAGCTCATTAAGCTTCAATCCTGAATGTTGTATTTCAATGTTGTGTGGCGTACGCGAGAATTATAAATATTTACGCCTCACGTGCGAGCTTAGTGTCCTGCCCAGGACTGCAACACGTCTCTCTTACGCGCGCGTCCTTTTTGCTGTGAACTTTGACCTTAACGTGGTTGCCCCAGCCATTTACCAACAGCAGCAACAACAACAACAACAATGCTTAGCTAAGCTGTTAAACAGCTCCCCTTTCAACATGCCTCCTTTGCTTGCAACGTTTTGTTTTCATGGCTTTTACTGCCACAATTTTTATGACACTGCAACTGCGGATGCATGTTGTTCGAGAGGGTGTGTGTGTGCGAGTGTGCGCGAGTGTGCGTGAGTGTGTGTGTCACTGATTGTATTAGTTATTTGCGGCTAACATTGACATTTATGTGCTTTTAAGCGCACCTTCAGCTTAAAGCTACAACTACAACTACAACAAATAGAACAAGAAAATCAAGTGCCTTGTATAAAGAATAATGTTATTTTAAGTTAAAGTTAACTTGCAACAGCAAAATAGCTTTAAAATTTAGAGACCAGTTCGTATCGCCAGGGACACGGACATATATTAAGCGCTGATTCAGATTATATTGTTTCAAGCGGTCAGCCGTAACTTGTTCAAAACAGTGAAACTGAATTAATTTCCTGTTCCGATAAGAGTTATGAATGGCAGTAAAGTTTACAGATTGAATGTAAAGGTTTCGTTAAGAGTTATGAATTTATTCCAAATTATATATAACAATACTATCTTCTCAATTAATATCTTTTCCTATAACTAGTTCTTTATCTTTACATTTCCGGTTAGAGTTTAACAAACTGTTTAAAACTGAATAAATTTCCAAAATGAATGCATATCTCCACTTGATTGCGCCTCAAGAATAATACAACATATAATCAAATTGTTCTCCAAATTTATGTTAAGTTTTGCACATTTTGGCTATTGTTTATTCTCTAGTTTAATTGTACACTTAAAATTAAAGCACTCAATAGCAAGTTTGCTGAAAATTAACTGGACAAGTAAAGTTTTCAAAGTTCCTTGCCAAATATATTTCATTTAATAAACTCCGCACAGCATTTAATAAACCGATTTCGTAAAATTCTGCCTAACTGTAAAATAATTAAGTTTTGTTTTTATTTGAATAATTCGTGGAATTTGCAATAAAGAATCTGCAAACCATGCCAATTAGGCTTACAGCACCAATGCTGTGGCGAAATAAATGCTTGGCAAATTGTCAGAACTGAACCGTTTATTCATTTTTTGTTGTTATTCAATATTTGCACAAAAAATTCTCGGTAAAACGTTTGGCAGTGTTTACAGATTACCATCATTTAAATTTTATTAAAATGCAAGTCTTTTTTCGACTTTTATGAACAAATAGTTGAATTGTTGATGGTTATCAACAATCAATTTTTTTTTAAGTGCAAAGTTTTTCACGCAAACTGTTTTTCAGGCAGAGCTTATTTATGCCACAGGACATTTGTTGACTTGCTTCATATAAAATAATATAGTATAGAAGTATATATATTTCTATATGTATGTATATAGTAGAGTTTGTAGTCGTGCTTAACGCTGTCACATGGCTTGTGCAACACTTGTGCAAAAATGACAGCCACGTTTCTGTTTTATGTTTTCCCATTTACCTGCTCTGTCAGCCAAATGCACATTGCATTTCTATAAAACAAAGCAGAGTGACAGTCACAACAACAACAACAACGATACCAACAACAACAACAAAAACAATGCCGACGACTTTTGATTGAAATGAGAACAATTGGCATTTGATTGGTTAAGTTTCAATAGGTATGATATATCAAAAATTGAACTATTCATAAGAAATATTCTATTTCGCTTATTTTTGTAGGTGATGGCTATGTAGTATATACAAATACTTTATGAAATTGTCATTATAATACATTTCTGTAAATGGTTTCTGTGCTTTTATTTATTATTAGACAATACATCAATGTTATTTTCCAAATATTTTCAATAGTTGCGGAACTTTTACTCAATACTACTGTTAGTAAAGTAATAGATAATCAAAGATGAAGATAAAACAGATAAAGTTTCTCTAACAATTTCATTAAACATAAAGATATATTTTCCGCTTCTTAGCTGTCGCTTTATTTTTTAATTCATAATTATAATTTTTTTCTTATAGACAAACAGTCGTTCGTTCAAGTTTGATTTATCTGAGGTTCTATCCAAATTATAAAGCAGACAATCAAACATAACTATACAGACCAAGCTTGTCGTCTTGATGAAAAATATAATGAATATTAATAAAGAAGTGAACTTTTCAAATAATTATAATACTCTGTGCATGAGTAATCCAATTACATACTATAAGAACTTAACTTAAGATATATGTAGTACTATATAATTCTATACTTTTTAATAGCTGCATTTTATAAGTTGAAAAGTTCTTGCAAGTCAGTTTGCTTAATGTTGCAGAAATAATAGGAAAATGAATTCACGTATGGCAAACATCCATAATCAAATGTAGTATAATTTAACTACCACTAAACATAATCAAAGCATAACCAAAGTAACCAACGACTCATTAAAAAGTATAAAAGAAGAAATTTTGTGGACGAATAACTAATCAAAGTTAAATTCATTATTTCCACGAGCGCGTTCCACACGCTCTTTGCGAGGATCATATCGAGGATCCTCAACCTGATCTTCGCTACTCAGTTCATCCGAGCTGTTTACACGCTTGATGACTCTGCCCTTAATGTAACCCTTGTGCAGGAGGTGAGCTTCAAAGTTAGCAATTCGAGCACGACGCGCCTCTTCCAAAAGATGCAATTTCTCATGATGTGCGTGCATAAATCGATAGAAACCAAAATCAAGTGGATAAATGACAGCCAGTGTTTTGAGTATGCTCAAATAGACAGTGCGTCCCTGCATATGATGACTCAGCTGCTGATATGGACAATGGGTATTCAATGTAAACTGATAAATGGGCTCAGCAATTGTCCAGAATGCAATGCAAGAACCATTTTGCAGTACTGCTTCATATTCCATTTCCGCCTCAGGCAATATAATCTGCAACTCCAGCGTGCAACGCGTCTGATAGTAAATCACCTTGGGACGTCGAATATTTGCCGGCATCTGATATTGAATATCGTGAGTTTCTCCATGAGTCACGAGTTTCTCCAGCTTGTCCTGAACAGGCGTGGTCACAGGTCGTTGTACTAACTCTGACAGCTCCATTCCCGGCAACATGATTTGATTGAGCAGAGTTTGGGGCACATCGTTTTGTGGCTGCTTTTGTTGCTCCTCGGTTAGCTCTAACAGCGTGCAGTTCATTAGGCAACTGTATAGGGCTTCAACGCTGTCCACAGACTCTGGCTTTGCAGGCTGCCAACAAGAAAAAGTATATAATTAAAAATCTCGACTATTGTTTAGTTGGAACTAAGCTCACCTTTGTCTCCGCTGACTCCTGTTTGAGTAGTTGCCGCTCCTGGCGCAATCGATTCTCTTTGCCCAACTGCATTGCCATTTTTGCAAAGTAGCCACATCTGCCCGTGAGTGGTTTCATGGTGTCCAATTTAACCACGATGCTTGGTGGATTCACAGGCAGCTCCGGTTCGACAACTGCCTGAGAATCTTTGTCTCTTTCCAAAAATTGCATAAGTCTTGCAATTGCCAGCTCACATTTCTTGGCCAATTGTTGGCGCCTGAGCTGAGCACACATCGTAAATCGGCGCACATGCATCTTCAAGCTGGGCGCATAGCTCGTCGCAGCCAAGTCCTGCACAAAGAGTGTGTGCATCAATGACACAACAATGCTGGCCTGCAGGAAATTGGGCTGTGGCACAGCATCTAACCACTTGCCACACTGCTGGCCATCCGCCGCATGCCAGCTGCGTTCGCCAGTGAAAGGCACCAAGCCAAGTATGCGCAGATCTATCGTTAAGGCTGGCTTGTCGCGCAGTTGCTCGGGGCAGATGTACAACTTGCCGCTTGTTGTCTTAAACTGTCGCGTGTCCACATCCATCGCTTGCACCTCCACATCGATATCGGTGCGCGAGAGATTCACTTGGGTGATGGGTGCCACGCGCAAAATTCGCACACGTTCATAGCCAGTAGCATTGCGATAAACGCATATTTCTTTGGCCACCGGTGGCCAATGACGCACACACTCCTGCGACTGCAACAGCTGCAGCTGCAGCTCGAGCGTTGCCTGACGCGGCACAGGCTGCCAGTTGCCACCTGGTGGCAAGTGCTCCAGCACACGTACGCAATAATGCGCTGGCGAATAGACACGGATCAGTTGCAGTTTCACATCGCCACTGGCGGGCGTCTGGGCGCAGAGTTGACGATCTCTGGGCAGCAGGTGATGGCGCTGCTCGCAGTGCGTATCCTTGCAATCGCCCAAACTGAGCAGCAGATCACACAGCGCCGGCTCATTGCACTTGGAACCCTCGTGCTCATCGCGTATTTGACGTGCCAGTTGCACCAAGCGCTCATCCACCGGCTGATGCATTTGCAGAAAGTTCACGAGACGTGGCAACTGATTGTTGTTGCTCTCGTCCAGGAAAACCAGTGAAAGCAGAGATTCTAAAAATGCAAAGGGGGTATACATTTCTAGTTTTATATTTTAAATTTATAACTCACGCTGCTCCAAGTGCCGCTCAGCGCCTTGCTTTGACTCCACTTCCAATTGGCTGTCCTTGAAGCGATTGCGCAGATTGTCGGCCAGCGTGAGATGCCTGAGCTTGAACATACTCCACGTGTCGCTCATGCTGTAGTGGAGCAGGGTGTGCGCATGCCGTATATCCAGCTCGGGACAGTGATCGGTCCAGAGCAGCAGCTCGCCGCGTGTCTGCTGCATCCAGCGATGCACATGCTCACGCACAGTTAGATCAGCGGTCTGATAGTAAGGCAGACAGCGATAGCCATGTGACTCGAGCATCTCCACCAGCTCGCATATATCCGCATCTGTTTGGCAATTGATAACGGTGCGTAGAAGATGCGGTGGTCGCTGTTCGAGCAGATGCAACAGCTTCTGCTGTTTATCCTCCCGCTTGAGAAGATCAATGCGCATGCGAGCGCCGCCATAAATAGCAGCCTCGAGTACATCCCCGAAGAGAAGCAAGCGATATGCATTAAATTCATGCAGCATGCGCAGCAATTGTGGTTTATAGGATTGCGTGGTGATCACCAGCTGCGGAGCTTGCTGCTTGACCAGAGCAAGCAGTCGCTTATGAGCCTGCTGCAGCTGCTCGCCCGGCATTAAATCCACATCATCATAGGCGACAAATCTCAAAGATGGCAATGTGATATTATTCTCGCATAGCCACAAAAACTGAGCTGGCGTCGCAAGCAGACAACCGACGCCGTTGAGCAGTCGCTGAAAGAACTCCACGGAGCGTGCTGATGACACCGTTAGCACCAACGTCAGCCACTCCTCGTTTCTGCCCTTGCGCAGCATCGCATTGCACAACGCACCAATTTGCCGGAGTCGCGTCAAATCAGCGGCGAGCACCAGCGCAATGGGTCCATGCAGATTCCAGCGATGTTGACGACAACGTTGCTCTTGCAGTTCGCTGCACACCACCTGGCAGAGGGGCGGCACATAGCTCAACGTCCGCCCACTTCTCGGCGCACTCACAATCACAGCACCATATCCGGCTCCCCGTCCCAAATGTGGCCACGCATAGCTCTGCAGGCGCAGCAATTGCACGAGACGCAGACGACGCATGCTCTCAAGTATGTGCGGCAAGAAGCACACCTCGTTCATGTTACGCGCCGGCTGCAAATTCCCATTTGAATGGGCAATGGCGTACTCCGAGCAATTTGCCGCCAGCAGCGGCAATTCGTGACATGTGAGCGGTGGCAGAGTCTCGTGCACCTCGTTGTACAAACTATCCGCATCGCTATTGTTGTTGCTATCGGAAAGAAACATTTCTTTGTTTGACACAAACAAACTTTTTGCTTGATAATTCATTTTTAATTTTCCAATTGTGTAAATAGTTTGACAGAAAATTATGCGTCAAATTAAGTTGGCTGCGATCGCAAAACTTCTCTTGCCAATCGATTACAGTGCTGCACAATTTTGGCAATGTTAAATAACAGACCAAATTGATAAGCAAATAAATGATTATTCGGAAGTTCTAAGGAATGCAGATAGGCATAACATGGGCGAACAACTTATATGTGCAGCAACTAAGCACAGGTCAACAATGTATTACGTACAACTATATTTCTGCATATCCATATTAAGCAGTGCTAGCAAAACTTATTTTGCCTATCTAAACTATGCACACCGTTTACAGCATGTCAAGCACAATTTAACAGGGTGTGCCAATTATATATCTGATTATCACAAGGTGCTTCAAGCTCGCAGGCTTACAGCTATCAAAGTGTGCCCAAAAATTTGCATAACATGAACACATTCAATGCTGAACATTTATAGCCTCCTGGCGCTCTGAACGTTCCGTAATGATCTGTTGCACAATCAGACCGTTCAGCATTTGTCTTGCCACACGACACTTATGACAGGGACAATTCGGTGTGTTGGTCAAATGTTGCACAGCGAGTGGATTTTGCAGACGACGCTTTAACTCCTTCGTCTCTTTAACCATACGTCTGTTATTGGACCATGATTTACAGTAAACAAAGCTATAAATAATAATACCTGCCAAAGTTGCCAGATTAGCGGACAAGTTGCCCGTTGATATTTGAAAATGGAAAACCTACCGCATCCCACGATGACAATGTGAAGCATCAAGGCAAAGAATGCGATTTTCATGCGCAGATCCATAGGCATTAAAATGCTACTGTTTTCGTTAGTGTCGCTATTAATTTCATAGTCATTCGAATAAATTGTCACATTATCGTCCTCCTGCACAGACTGGCTCCCATTTGGCCAGTAATAATCTGGCAACAAGTTGGCTTCAATAAAACCAGGATTATCCAAAACCAGCAGCAACAGCAGCAGCAACTTTTCCATATTTCTTGCCTCTTGTGTCGACAGCATATTTAGTATTATTATATTGACAGTGGTGGTTGCCTTGGTGCTAGCCCACAGACTAAAGCTTAAACCGGCAAAAACCTGGCGATGAAGTCTTAGCCCTTCTGCTAGCTGAGCTTCAATTAAACTCGAAAACAGCTGCGGGCAAAGTAAAGCTTTTTGCAGGCAGGTACCGAGCATATGTTATTGTTTGCCACACAAGTACCATTAAATGAAGTATAGCACTTGTGAATCTGTTTCTTAAGTTCCCCCGTCAGTTAACTCAGTTGAGAATCGGAAATTGCGAATTATCAATGATTAAAGTGATAATTGATAAATTTCATGAATTCAAGAAAGTTCCTGTTTTCCAGCGGAGTATAATAGAGAAAATAGCAATTAAATTGACATTTTAAGTATTTGTGTTGCAACTAAAAATTAAATTAATTAAATTATGTTGATTTATAGCTTGTATCAACCAAGAGCAATTATATTTTTCTTTAGCATATCCTAAAGCTCTTAGAAAAGCTCTCATTTAGCAATTCATTTTGTTAATTTCACAACAAATTTAAACTAAATAAAATTATAAAATCAAAAACGAACTTTTAATAAGGAAGAAGCGCAAGTTTATTGATACATTTTGTACATTTATTTAAGTAATATCCTTCGTCGATTATGGTGGTTATAGTTACTTAGAAATGATTTTAAAATAAATCACTTGTCCAAAAAAGCATTCACAACACTCAACATTCCGTTGAGTTGAGGCAATCTTCGAGGCATCGCATATTTCTCGCCTGATAGCAGCGTCGACACAGGCAATCAACTGCGCCGGGTGCATGAAGAAAGGTAACTTTCACCACATGAGCAGTTTCCTCCGGCAGTGGTGGCCAGACAATACTCTGCGTTCTCGGAGCATAGGCGTCGAGGCTCTCAGTTTGGCGACGCGACAAACGGCAGCAGCAGCAGCAAATGCATCCTTAAACGAGCAGTGTAACTTGACCAGGCTTGCAATACACACACACAGTACTCAAAACACTTACCCACGCAGCCGAGCAGCGTCAAAGCTAAAGTGCCTAGGATGGTCAGAAAGAGGACACGATGACTGCAGTAGACAGCATTGAGTGCGGGCATATATAGCACAAAGTTCTGGCCAGAACTCTGCTCTGCTCTGCTCCTCGTCGCCTGACAGACTATGATTAATATTGCCCAAGTAATGGAAATGCATCGTGTGCTCTGGCCAAAATCCATTTCGTTAATGACTAAATGACTGCAACTTCCACGGCTGCCTCTGCCTCAGCAAAAACTTCTGCTTCGAGTGCTTATCTCTTGGCCAAGTCGGAAGACCACCACCACCACCCACACACATCCCATAAAACAGTTGTGCGAGCGACGCGCCAGCGACATCGCCAGCCAGTTTCAACTGATTTTTATTACGGCCATATACTATATGTACTGAAGTGGAGAAATATCATTTAAATATTGACTGCTTTTTGACAAAATCGAATACCAAATGAAACGCCAACAGATAAGTTGTGGCTGTGCAAAGTTTTCACTCGTTCTTCCAAGCTTATTGTCGGAGCATAATTTGAACATGCAAATTGAGTCAGCATCGCGTTTTCAAGTTTGAATGTAGAATTTTTGTAGAGGGCAAGCCATGATTAAACAACATTTAACAAAGTTATGGCTACCTAAAGTTTTGATTCATTCCAAAAGCAATTTTTGAACGTACAATTATAACATGATTTTCGAAGCAGAATCACGTTTTCAACTTTTAATGCAGCTATTTTCTAAAGATAAAGCTACGATCAAAATGTTTAAGTTTTTGAAAATCTGATCACAATTGATAAAGTTGTGTTTTGAACACAATTTGAAAGTATAATTTGAACATCAATTTCGACCTCTTCATCATATTGCTGCCAGAGGAACAATCAAAATAAGAGTTATGACATCGAAATATCCATAGACTCCGGCCGATAAGGGTTCTGCCTAAATATCAAATATAATTTGTAAATATTGTGTATCTAAACACCCACTTAACATCACACCACATACGATAGAAAGTGTCCAGGTTAAGATCACTATTTAATGATTGCCGATGAGGTTATATGTTTACAATTAGACCAAAGAGGGGCATCAGCTGCAGCCATTTGATTGGTTTGATTCATAGCATCCAATTGTTATGCAAGACAACAACCAGGCGGCTTCAGACTGCTGCTCCAGACATTCAATTAGATTGGACAACATGTTGCTGTTGATCATCGCCGCCAAAAGCAATTATTGTGCCACTTGAACAGCGGACAACTGACTTTCTCTGGCAGTGTTGGATCAGAAGCGGCCAAAGCAAGCCTTTCTACTTCTATGGCATTGGACAGCGGCTCCTCCTCATCTGTATCTTAAATTTGGCAGATGGCGCTTGTTTTTTTGCGTTGCTCGACAATCGAAACGTGTACGCGAACTCATCCTTGGTTTTTCTCGCTGCTTATCCAACAAAGGCAGAGGAATAGTTTAGCGGCACACAAATTACTATTGTTCGATGGATAACTGGATCAACAGAAACATGTTGTTCATTTTAATTGATGAGCTGAAGAGCCGAATTTCAACACCAAATATAATAAAGGCTTGCTGTTGCCGCTGCTGAGCCAATGAAACCCGAGAAACACTTGGCTGCTTTTCAAGTGTCAGACAAATGTGGGCAATGTGCCCAATTTGGACTTGGCCACAGAGCATGATATGTTCATATAGGAATTTTATTTTTATGCAGCACATATTTTGCAAAATAGGGATTTGTCAATTTTGTTTAAATTACTGTTTTCTATGCGCGTCTGTGTATTACTTATTGATGTATTTTCTTAAATATATCTTTTAATTAAAGATTTAAAACACGGGTTTTCAACAAAGAATAACAACTACTTAAAGTCTATGGCAAAATATACGGATCGATTAAACACATAAAACATACTAATGGATATGTGGACTTTAATCAGTTTTGAATTCTCACATCAAAATAAATGTAGTTTAAACAAATGAAAAAGCATATAAAACAAAAATGTGTGCTGCGTGCCAAACTTGATGATATGTTGGCTGTGAACTAAAAAAGCCTAAAAAAGCAAATGCTAGCCAGCTTTACTGGGCTTTGCTTGAATATTGCTGATTTTCAATGCACACATCATGTGTACATATTATATATAAGCTGTATTTCATTTTGTCATAAAACGTGCGAATTTTTGCAAAAATGTTTACAGTCCAATGGACAAATTTCTATTGAAATTTACAAAATTTCATAGCCACGAAATGTGGCAGCCTTTTTAGGATTGACAGAGTGAGAGTTGGGACATGTATGAATAATATGAATATCCTTGAACATGACTCTTTAATTTCAATTTGAAACGAGAACGAGTTGCAATAAATGCAGTGCTTTCGACTTTTGACGATTGCAACAACATCTTTGTTACCTTTTAAAAATGGAATCAAAACTGGTGTCACATCTTCTCCAGTTTATATCTGTGGTCATCATTCACATGCTGTCATCTGATGCAAAGGACAGGAGGACGAACAGCCCACAAGCCCTTCCCTCTGCATCCTGTCGATGGCTGTTAAGTCAGTACGCTTGCACTTGTCATAAGCCAACCAAACAGTTGAGATATTACATTTAAATTGCAAATTATAAACACAAAAAATAACCGACATGCACAAAATGTATGCGCTACGTAAAAAGAATTGCAGAGAGAAAAAAATGTATAAAAAGATGAAAACATCACTTAAAAAACTTGGCGCACGTAAGCATTAATTCACTTAGCCGAAGTATATCAGGACTTCTCTCAACTCTTTGTCAGTTTTTCTCACTCATCTTCTTCTTCTTCTGTTCGTTGTTGTTGTTAGTTTTGGTGCTGTTATTTTCATATTTGCTTTGAAATTCAAATGAAGCGCATTTTGTCTTCAAGGCAAGGCAACGCTTGCATTTTTTTTACAGTCGGCGACATTAAAAAAAGAAACTGGCGACAAATTGAGCGAATTAAATGGAAATGCAATTTGAGTCGAGTTTCTGTTTTTTTTTTTTTTTTTGGGCAACATGCAAATGTAAATAACATTTGCAAGCAGTTCAGTCCTTGAAAAAATACTACAAATTTCCTTAATTTCGAATTTAAAAAGTTACATTTTGCCATCAACGAAATTGCATTTGGTTTCCTCATCTGCTTGTCAAGTTAAAGTTAAATTTGTATGCACATGTGTGGCAACGATTTGATGATATAACAGCCACATTGCTCAGACAGCATATTGTTAAGTAATTTTAAAAATATTTCAGGAAACGTAAAGCTATCAGAAATGGTCTCTTCGTGGATCCTTCAGCCTGAGCTCACGTCAGAAACCTCATTTTCATTTAACTTTTTCGGTTGATGTTTTATTTTTTTATTTTTTTGGGGAAGTTCCTTTCAATCAACACAAATGGCACATTTCGAATTCATAAAAATCAAGTGAAATGGCACTTTACGCGCATTTTGATTGAGATTTAGCGCTGAATTTGCGATTACCAACAACCGTCAAGGATCAAAACCCAGCTGTCAAGGACGACATCGCCGGGCGCCCTGCCTCAGTCACATGAATATTTTATGCAGTTGAAGTTAGCGAAAAAAAGGCAAGAGAAATGCCAGCTAGCTCTCGAGAATATTGAATATTAAATCCGCTCAAAGAAAAAAATGTCGTACAGCTTAAGGGAAAACTAGCCGGATAACTATAAGTATTTTTGAATACTGTAAATATATTTTACTTGAGCTACAAATTCTTAGTTTGTGTTCGCTCTTGTTATTTTATTCATGTAAAATTCTTAGCACATCGAGTACCTGTTCAAGTCAAACATTGGATATGATAGATGCGCAAATGAAGACAATGTTCCATATTGCCCTTAACTAATCAAATAAACATATCTCAGACAAACACAATAACTTAAACTCTCAACACAGTTGTGGCGACACTTATTCATTTACATATTCATGTCATATAATTCGCCGCCATTCAGCATGCTGAAAGTCTGTTGCAGACTTAACCAAGGAAAAGGGTATAAAAAATGACAAACGATGCCACTGAAAGGCAACCGCAAACCGAAAAGGTTATTCAAAAAAAAAAAATGCAGCAGCTCGTAAAATTTGTTTGTCATGCGAAGATCCCCTCGCAGCCCCGCACCTGGTAGACCACACCAGCCCCATTTATACATTCCAAACAGGTGAATTTCAATGGAATTTGTTGCTGAAAGCGAACTTGCATGCGTTGTCGAATGGTTTTCGACGAGAGTGTTCAATAATCGATATTACTGCCCCGGAGATGGCCCGGGCCTCAGGTCAGGTTTCTATCAGTTTTCTGTTAGATTTTACAGCTGCAGCAACAGGACAACAGCAATAACAACAATAATATACATAAAGAAAGAAAACTGTCAGCAGTTTGCTTTACGTGCCGATTTTTCAACTTTATTTTTTTTGGCTGCTGCTGCATGCAACCACATGCAAAATGCCGCCAGAGAATCGCAAAGCAAAAGGTCGAGGCTGTTGTCCTTATTTGTTGATTGTGTGTAGCCTTCGTAGGATCAAGTTCAAGCATTTCGACACTCACCCTACACGACCCACACCCCGCAGTGCCGCCAAATCATTTCTCAGCAAAGTGATGGCCACTTAAAAAATTGCCCAGAATTGTGCAACAACACAGCACAAATGACGAGAATGAAGGCGACAAACGATTACAATCATCATTATGATGATGTGGATGTGGCTCTTGATGAAGTTCTCTTGTGCTTCCATTTGCAAATAGCAGCACAAATTTGACAAGTGCATATAGAAATGCAAACAAAAAATAGATAAATAAAAATGAGTGGGCCAAGAAACTTTTACAAAACACTGGATAAGTGCTTTTTGATACCCAAATTGTTTCATTAAAGTTTAGCATATCCATTTAATTTTATCAAGAAAGAATATAAGTTTTTAATTACAAAGATTTTTGAATATGCGAAACGAGTTAATAGAAAAGAGAAAAACTCTGCATTTAATCAAATTGAAAACAGTTGGCGTATTTATTTTAACTAGTTAAACTAGACATTTTGCGTGGAAGATATTTTAAATGATGTTTTTCTGACATCAAATTCTTTAGCTGTATGCTTTTATAATAAATCGTCATAAATTTAACAACGTTTACCATATCGATGTTTTAGATATCTAGCTCTAGGCATACATTCATTTTGCTTCCTCCAAGCTTAAATAATTCATATAACAAACTACAATTGTGGCCATTTCTACTCAAGGGTATACTAAAAATGAAAAAAAAAAAAAAACTAAAAACCAACACAAAAAAAAATGTTCAAAACGGAAAACGCTGCTAGGGGCCAAACAAGATGCTGGAATAAAAAAGGCTATAATGCATCAGCCCCGCCCACACTGGCGACCCTGGGGCACGAGCAATGCGTTTCGTTCCATGCGCTTGCACATTGCACCATAGCCCAAGGTCAATGGCTGTGTGAGCCTGTGTGTAAACAAGCGAGAGCTGCACTAACAACAACAAAAGCAGCCCCAACAACAGCAACAACAACAGCCACAAAATAGGGAAAAACCCTCGAGAACATTTTCACACTCGAATTGACCAAACAAAACGAAACTGGGATCTAAAACACAAAACACAACAAAAACACAAAAAAAACACATCCATAGAAACCAGTTTTAGTCTCAACATCCTTCGGGGCACCTCCTGTCGTATACGTAACACTTAATTGCTACTTTTGGGGCTTTTAACACACTCACACAAACATATGTTTGTATATTTATGGATATGCCGTTGAACAATAATTATATCATATGTGTGTGTGTGTGTGTGTGTGTGTAAGTTCTGTGGCATGATTCAGCACTTTAAGAAGTTCTCAGCAAGTTTTGTTGGCAACGCTGCAAACATCTGGCAACTCTGAAATATGATGGCAATCGGCTTTTGTAAACTTTTGTAAACGTTTCTGCCTGTGTGTGTGTGCGGGTGTGTGTGTCTGTGGTTGTGTTTGGTGCTTGTGTTGCCAACAATACAACTCAAACGGCTATAGTAAGTAGCTGTTATGAGTAATTGTTTTGGGCGTTTATTTCTCTTTTTCTTCTATTTTTTCTCACTTTTTGGGGAATTCCCTTTTGGCAACTTAAGCTTGTAAATGTTCACATATAAGTGCCTTATGGCCTCCATGCTTAAATTATTTCCTTTTTTTTTAAATCTTTATCTTTTTCACGTAATTTTCTGGCACATGTAGATAGCTGTGTTTTATTTGCACGTTTTTTATAATTAGTTGCAAATATTTAAAAGCCTCATTTTTAATTACAACTTCTGCATTGAGTTTCTTGCCTTCATATTTTATTTTACTTTGAGACAAACATAGCCATTAGCTGTCTAAACTTCCACATTATTTGCATTTGCAGTAAGCATTACTGCAGAAAGGCAAATCAAATAGTTGAAAAAACAACTGCAAACTTATATTTGACTCATTTTGCAGAGGACATTTTGATTTTATCATGAAATGAATTACGCATTTAATAACGTAAATCAGCTAAGGCTGCCCTATATCAAATTTAGCATGAAACCTTTCCAGAATAAAAGAAAGTCTTAACAGCTAGCAAAAGTGTTCTTAGAATTATGCATAAACAGTTCTTCTTATTAAAAGAGCATTTCAGCCTCGACTTTGCAAGGTTAACTTGATTTATTTGTTAGTTTTATGAGCCATCTTTGCAGTTGCGCAATACTGGAAAAGAGATTCTAAGACAAGTTTGAGAAAAGTTTGTGTTTCCCGCGAAAAACAAGAAAGTCAGCGATAAACAAAAACACGAGCAAAAACTTTCAACTTTTGCAATACGCTTAGAAATTTTCTCCCAACTACTTCACTTCACTTTTTTCTTTCTTTTTTTTTTTGAGCTTGTACTAACTTTTGTGCTGTGTATTTGCGAATAAATCAATAAACAACAGTTAGAATTCTTAATGCTATTGTAACTGGATGTTAACAGCTTAATAGCTACACTAAAACAACTAGCTTTCAAACACCCCCGCCACCCAGCAGACATTTCAACTATTTGCAACAAATGCCGCACAATTTTCACAAAGCCAAACGATTACTATTGTCCTTGTTGTTGTCCTATATATCCGAGTGGGATTGTCAAGTTTTAGCGTTATATATATATATATATAGATATATATATGTATACACGAAAACTGGCCGCAGGCATTGGAATCATTAAAAACTATTTGCTAAGCAAATGCCACAGCACAAAAGCCGCAGCTGCAGCCACAGCCTCTGCCTCTGCCTCAGAGGCCCCCTTTCCCGTCCCAAGAGCCCACCCACCCACAGACCCATGAAAGAGAAACAGCAATAACAAATAATACAGCAGCAATGTGGTTAAAAGCCAGAATAAGTATAAATGCCAAATACTTGCTGGTCAACAAAAAAAAAACGCTTTAAAGCCTCAATAACAGAACAACAACAAAAATGTACATATAAAATATGAGAATAAATCAAATATACACAAAATTTAATATATATTTATGATGATATTAATAAATTAATATGTATATGATATAAACTAAACAAATAAATACAATTTGTATATGCATCAGAAATGCTTTTTGTAAAAACAACCAATTCTATGGTTAAAACTGCTGTAACCCATAATCGTGGATGGGATGAACTATCATCATGCTGAAGAAAATCATAGAAAAGACTAAACTGTTTTACACAAATTGACTTTGGACATATTCGATTCGGTGAATACCATAATTACATAACAAACAGCAAATAGCAACTACTTATCACTTACTTTAATTACTTTAGATGGTGGCTTAAACTTTGTTCAAATGCTATTAAATCTAGAAAACAATTTGAATTGTCAGAAGCATCAAATTAGAATTGAAATTCCCAAACAATTAAAGAGCTAACCTAATGAAATAACTTGATAAGCATGCCAAATGCTTGTCCGCCTATAAATCAACTGCCTGACATAAACCATAAACCAGTTGCAGTCTGGTTAGCGAGCAGCTCATTAGCTACGGGCAACCTCATCAGCAACATAAAAACGTTCACACCCCCAACACACACTTAAATGCACATTTGGATGCCTAATTATCAAACTTGTCAACATATTGCCACACAGACAGTAGAGCAAAAACAAAAGCTACGTTTAAGCTCAAAGGCAAAATGGCGCATAAAAACGTGACCAACACACTATGAGCTGAAAGGATGTTGGAGACGAAGAGAGGGGAGTGGGGAGAGGGGATCGGTATTATACAACAGGGCGCATCGTTACACATCTCATCTCATCTCATTGCATCACATCTAACAGTTAACATCACATCGTGTTATGGTGCCAACAAAAACACACACATTTCTATGTGTGTGTGTGTGTGCTTGTGTGTGTGTGTGTGTGTGCGCGCGCTTTGTGCAAGTGTGTGAACCGACAGCGTCAAGTGTCATTGACGGCACGTCATTTTCTCAAGCACTCATTAATCTTGGAAGGCTTCGTGTAAATTGGTCAAAGCGTAATAGGTTGAGCAATAGTTCGGAAAAACCTATTAAATTTTATAAATTGACTTAAAAAAAAAATGGTTTAAAAATGTATTTCAAATTCTATTTTTCTGTTTTAATGAATATTTTAATTAAATATAATATAATATGTCAGCTTTGAGAAGGAAATAGAATTGATGCAGAAAAAGATATTTCTTTTTCTTTTTTAATATGAAATATTTTAAACAAATATACTTTTGTCCAAGTAAAAGCGACAGAATATGTAAGAATTGAGAAACTAATACAATTGATATAGAAAAATATACATATATACATATACATATATATTTATATATCTGATGATATAATTTCTTTCGTTGTCCCTTCAAAGCTAGAGAAATATGTGAAAATTCATAAGTTCTGACAAGCTAGCAAGCTGATAACATTACTGATATGTTTGGTGTTTTGTCATTTTCGCATCCTTGCTTACAAAAACTGCATGGAAAACACTTTCGTAACTAAAATGTAACACATATTATCATTTCCATTTTACTGAACTAGTAGAATAATCTGCATCAAGGCTAAATGTTTTTTTTTTCATATTTCCTTGAGCAAAATCTTTTGTTAACGAACCAAGTGAAAGAGAGAGAGAGAGAAAGAGAGAGACTAAGAGAGAGCGATAGAAAGAGTGGTGAAAGGTAAAAACCTTCAGCAATATGTAAACATTTATCCATGTATCCGGCGCCCTTGTAACCTCTGCTATCTGCCCGCCCACATCAGCATCAATTGAGTTAATTTAAAATATATATAAGGACATATTTCGTGCATATATACTATAAATAAGTTTCATTCTTTTTGAATGTCAATGTGAAGGTTTTGTCTATATTATTAAATTTTTTCTGCTCACTGCGCACTGCTCTTTTCAATGTCAGTCGAAGTGCAAAGTGAAATGAATCGATGGCAGTTCGATACCAATATTTTCACACCAACTGCAGCAGCAGCGGCAGCAGCAGCAGCAGATGGGAAAGGAAATGGAAATCTGACTAATGAAAGCGGTGCATGAATGGATTTTGAATAGTTGGCAACATGCGCTAATTAACAGTGCTTATTAAATTATGGCAATTGAGTTGCGAAATTTGACAAATACGGAAATAGAATAATAATTGAAAAATATATATGTGAATTAATTCACCCACTAAATTAACTTGGAAATTGCAATTTAAATATTATTAGCGCAATCTGAACTAAGATATGCAAATCTCTTTGTTGCCCAAAATCATTAACCGAAAATCATATTTTTGTATCTTGCAGAGACCACAAATATGACCTAAGGGGGCTCCCGCTAGCTGCCACGTCCAAAAACAGAACAAAAACAAATAGCACACAAGGCCAGCCCAGGAGGGCCGACAGGCCAGGCCACAACTGAGAGCCATCTGTTAGCAAAATTTGAATTTATGAAGCAACTGACATAAATCACACGAAACAGTGCCCCCAAAAAGCAGCGCACACACAGAGATACAGCCAGAGAATAGCATGCAATTAGCAGCAACAACTGCGAGACACCATGGATAAGAAATCAAAGACCAAATCTAAAACGAAAAGCCTCAAGCCGAACAAAGAGTCCAGCACCAAACTGGATGTGGATCTATGGGAGGTAAGAGCTTCAACTTAAAACTGTTTTGAAAATATAGAACATTATTTGAGAGTATTATGTAATAGAATGTTTAAGTTTGAAAAGCATTTATTATATATATGTATGTGTATAACTATGCAATAGGTAATCAAACTCTGAATATTGATATACAGAATACGGAATTTTAAAATCTTTTTGTTAAAATTATTAAATAAATTCTTAGATAAAAATATAGATATATAAATTCTTAGTCTCAAACCAAGTGTTAATCAAGTGTTCACTTAAATACTTAGTTAAATTTTTAAATTGTAAATAAATTTATACAAATATGCGTATTCAATTGGTAATCACATTCAGAAGAACAGAGAGTTTTATGAATTAATTTTTGATATAAATTATTATATCAAATGACACTCGCTGATATGCAACAGTTGTACAAGAAATATCAATATTAAGAGCAACAATATAAGCCAGCATAAGCCACAACTTAAACATTCAATTTGAATTGACTGCTATGCTGAAGGGCACAATAACTTCTGTGTCAGACAGATTTTTGCCTTTTGCCTTTAATGAGGCCAAATGCCATTCATTGTTCATTCGTTTGCCTGGCAGCTGGCCAGGCGAGTCGCTTGTCAAGTGATTGTCACGCAAGGTTAACTAACTGGACCACAAAACATTCTCACCAATCCCTTGCAGCAAAATGAGGATCGTTTCAGCAGCTGTGAATTCAATTCGGAGCGTCGAGCCCAGAACAACAAGGCAACATCAGCAACAGCGATTGGAGGAGGAGCCACAGCTCCTGGCGGGGGTCGCAGTGGTGGTGCTGGTGTTGGCGCTGGTGGTGTGGGCGTAGTTTGTCCCGGCAATGCGGCGGCGTTAACATTAACAGCGAGTTCTTCGGGGAAAGATGTGACAGTGGCGACACCACCACAGCTCAGCACCACACCCACAGCCATCAGCATTGCGGGCTGTGCTTCGGGCACGGCGCTGGTCACACTCGACGCGGATGCGGTCACCATTGAGACAGCGGAACCGGAACGTGGCAACTGGACGGGTCGCTTTGATTTTCTACTCTCACTGCTCGGCTACTCGGTGGGGCTGGGCAACGTCTGGCGTTTTCCATATCTCTGCTACAATAATGGAGGCGGTAAGTAATCGCTTAATAACTCAAGAATGATGATGGCTTCGAGATATCCAAGTTGTTCTCAATTACAGCAATTAATATTTAATATTTTAAACTCTATAATATTGCTATGCTTGCAGGCGCCTTTCTTATACCATTCACCATAATGTTAATCATAGCGGGACTGCCGCTAATGTTTATGGAGCTCTCGTTTGGCCAGTATGCCGCCTTGGGTCCTGTGGCCATCTATCGTCGCTTCTGTCCGCTGTTCCGTGGACTCGGCACCGGCATGATCATCGTATCGGCGATTGTGATGCTGTACTACAATCTAATAATTGCCTGGACTATATTCTATATGTTCGCCTCGTTTCGCACACAGCTGCCATGGCAGAACTGCGAGCCGGAGTGGAGCACAGAGCGTGAGTACAATATCAAGACAAAAGCACTTTGTTTGCCTTATTTCTTTCTGGCAATAGATTAAGCAAATTGCCAGCTGTCATATGTGAAACTTTTTTTGTTTCGTACCAAACTTTTGGCCAAACGTGGCGTGAATAACTTAGTCAGGCCTGTCAAACTTACAGAGAAAATAGTAAATTTAATAAGCCACTAAACATAATTGCCGGCGCTGCTATATATATGTAGCTGGAGAATGCACACAATTAATGCTTTTCAGGTGTATATATATACATTTTCGACCTGGCTCTTATTAAGCAGTATATTATGCCCATAAATCGATATTGATATCGATAACTTGTTTGATAACAGCAATTTTATTGTCCGCCAGCAAATAAACTGGCAAGGTTTTTATTCATTTGCAATTTACGCACACGTAAACAATAAAAAGCAACTTTTGTGAAAAAGATGATAATAATACACAGCGCCAACAATAATGCCGAGGTAGGCAAGCCAAACGCTTGCTGAAAAGGACGACAGCGCCTTGAAGTAGGCAATTGTTTTTGTGCTGTGGCTCGTTGGGTTTCCATTTGACATTGTCAGAGGTGTGTCTGCTCCTCTCTCTCTCTTTCTCTCTGTGTGTTTGTGTGTGTTTTATGTGTGTGTGTGTGTGTGTGTGTGTGTGACAGACTAAGAGCAAAAGCTGCGGCTGTAGCGCATATTGTGCGCGCTTAAGCGTGCATTTGATTTCTTTAGAATAAGACAAACACAAATACAGACACAGACACAATTTAAAATTTTCTTTCTGCCACGCGAAAGACATAAATCTTTAACGAGTCTTTGTGAAGTGTGGAGTGGCATTCAGGCAGTCAAGGTTATTGTTTGAACTAGGTGGCAAAATGTTGTCTATACGACAAGTTATGACAGTTATTTAGGCTTAGCCAACTTTGTCAAGTCATAAAAAATAACTAAGGAATAATCTGTGTTTATAGCTTGTATGGTTATTATGCTGAACTTTGAAATGAATCTAGTTAATAACTATTCAAAAAGTCGTAAGGATGTAATGCTAAGGTTTCGAATGTATTTTGTTAATAAAAAAAATGTTTTTAAAATGGCTTAAAAACAATTTAAAAAATAAGAACGACTTTGCTATAAAATAAGCTCACTTTCTCGAATACTTTTCATTTTTTTATATGATTAATAAGCCAATAAAATAACAGTGTATCCAACACTCGTTGCTTGAGTAAAAAGAGAAAATTTAGCAGCATCTTTTGCTGTTTTTTTTATATGCCCCCGCACGCTTCATACTTTGCTTATTTTATTGCGGCTGCCTCAGTGGCACTTAAACACACACACACACACACACACACATACACACGTATGCACGCAGTGACTCAAGTGGCGCTTACTGTATACAGGCTACAACAGTACAAGTAATAATCAGAGCAACAACGACAGCAGCAGCAGCAACAGCCAACGCCATTGAAAGTTTTTGCATGAGCTGTAACAGCACAGCTGCCACTACCCAATACTACAACGGTTGCTCACAGCTCGGCGCAACCCCTTCAATTGCCACGCCTCTGCGTTAGCCTACTTGATTTATATGGACGCCATTGATGCACAGCTATTGCCTAAAGAAGAAGCAGCAGCAACAGCAGCAGCAGACTGAAGTTTAAGAAAAGCAAATAAATAAGTAATTAAATTACAGATTTTTCTTAAAATCCCGATTTATTTTTTCTACATTTGAGAAATATTGGAAGTTTGAGCTTGCATTTCTGCTTGGCGGAAGTATGCTCTTTTGTTGTAAATATTTAATTTTGGCATAATCTACAAGAAAAAATGTATGCTTTAAATATCAGGCTCTGATTTTATGTACTCTTCGAAATATGTGTCTTAAATTAGAAGTAGGCAATAGAAATTTATGGCAGTACTTTTTCTGAGAGTATTTTTATGCAAAAACAGATTGCCAGAGAGGCATGGCAATATCTATGCAACTGTTGATGCCTTTAAGAGTGTGTCCAATTACTAGCCAAATATAAAATGCTTTGAAAGGGTATACAAAAAGCAGGAACTCATAGTTTATTTTTCATGAAATCGATATGCGCAATGGATGCGATTTTCATTGTTTGCCTCGCTACACCTACGATGATGTCGCTTGTTTTTTATGGCTGGCAAAAATAGATGCTTAAAGCGACAACAATTATGCCTAAACACTTTTTGACATTCAGTCGGCTGGCAACCTTTTGCCGCAGCTTTTTAGCTATACTTTCTCACACGCTCAGGCGCAATCTCTGTGGCAGACAAGCAATTTCTTAAGGATTTCATTTATTGACACTTTCACCTCTCGTCTCGTCTCGTCTGTGGCTTTGGCCTCTTCTGGTCATCCTCCTCCCCTACGTCGTCATCGTGGTCGTCGTGACGACCTCGTCTCATGGAATTTTTAGATGATAAATGTTTACTTTTAGCCTCATGATTAAAATGTGTTTAACTTGTTTGTCCATTGATTGAATATCTTGCAATATCTTAACGCCGCCTTCTGCCTTAGTTTGCCTCTGACCCTAAAAACACAAAAGCAAACACAAGCATAAGCAACAACAACAATAACCAAAGCAACAATAGCAACAACTTAAATAACAACAACACAAACACTTTTCTGTCAATATTTTGCTGGGATATTCCCTCTTTTTTCTTCTTAAGTAAAAGTGCTTACATAACAGGCTGTGTTTGGTTTATTTCATGTTTTCATGGGTCTCCCTTTATTTGCTAAGTGTTATTTTATTGTTAAGCAAATATTAGAGAAATTGGAAATATTAGTGAATAAACTTGTCATATTTATGAAAATAGAAATTGGGATGGAGATCGCGCCGAAAAATTAAAGGAAACAGATAAGAATTCATTTATTTTGTACTTCTCCCATTTAATGGCAAACCTATCTTGCTGGAGAAAATTAATTCAGAATCAGTTTGGACAACATTATCTGATAAGTTACAAAGTGATATATCTGAATTTTTACAACTTTGAAATTCCCAATTACAAAATTACAAAAACTAGAATAAATTCTTCTACATAAATGGGGATAAATAGCGTAGTAAAGCAAATCGGATAACTATATCGATTATTGAATTATTTACTAGTTAATGGATCTTTCCTTAGACCAACCGTATTTTCTCCATCCAATCACATAAAGTTGAACTAAACTCACAGCATGTGTGTGTGTGTGTTTATATTTGCGGTTATAACTTCTAATTGGGTCAATAAGGTTTGCTGGAGCTAATCAAACTGATGTTATGGACACAAACATGCGCCGACGAAATTTTGTGGGTATGGTACAAAACTTGTGGAAGAGCAAAAAAGTATATATATAATAAAGAAAAAAAGAAGTAAACTTGAAGGCTGCTGCCCAACATCAAACTTAAAGGTCGCAAAATTTAATGGCAATTTCCTGTGTGTGCTAGTCGGCTTGGGAGCGGCTTATATAAGAATCTTATCGCTCTGTGTGTGAGTGTGTGTGTTTGTAATCAAATGTAAGATGCCGACATGAAAATGCACACACACACAACATACACAACATACAGAACATACATACAGATGCACAGTTGGCTGAGTAGACACGCTCCAGTTACCCAAATTGAAAGGCAGACAGTTTTTGCCTGATGCCGCATTCACATAAAGTTTTATATGATTTGTATCTACGGGTCCTGTCACATCCTGTGTGTGTGTGTCTGTGTGTGTGTGGGGGGGGGGGGGGGGGGTGTATGCTTGTAATAAAATTAATTGCATAACAAATAAAGGCAGACAGGCAAATTAAACGGCGTGTAAACACTTTGAAGCTTTACCCCGCCCACAAAAAGAAAACGAAAAAAAAAATGGAATAAGAAATATAAACACCAACCACAAGAAGGAACTTGTGTGTTCAATTTTCTCTAGCTGTGGAGCATTTGATTTCCATTTTGATGCTGATTGATTAGATGATGGATATGCGGTGTGTGCTGTAAAAAGCAACCGACTTTTACTTGTACACATACATATATGTATATACATATATGTGTGTGTGGTATGTGGTATGTGGAGCCATATGTTTAACCTTGACTTAACTGTCACCTCCACCCCATCCTTCTATATGTATATGTGACCTATGCGTCGTATGAGTAACGCGGGCAAATGAATAAACGCTGATTGAGTTGGGTTGTCGAGTTGTCGGATTGTCGACATGTCGAGGCCTTTTTGATTCATTTCCATGAAGTTACAAGCCTAACACATTAAAAATTCATAATATTTTGCAGCTTTAATTAGTTTGAAATGCAAATCATTTTCAATAGTTTTCAACTTTAATGTATAAATTCCTTATGTGACATGAGTTTCCACAAGAAGTTTACATTTATAGCAACATTTTTTAGAAATTCTCCAGTTTCTAGACAGCTAAAAAGCAATCAATTAAAAATGGTTCTTCAAATTAATTGAATTATGAAGAATTTTTTAGATGTTAAAATTGATTTTCCAATCAATGTCAGAAATCCACTTTAAAGTTATGAAATATGGTTGAAAAATGTGTTCAAAGCATTTGAAATTTAAATAATTTGTACCGGGTTTTTAACATGGGTAACTTTTGACAAGGGCACACTTTGGGTCACGTAATCAATTGGCCTAAATTCGGAGGAAACAGGTCTGTTTGAACTGTAATCAACTTACGCTGGCATTCTCACCGTTCACAAACACAAATTATAAATGTGCCTGTTATTTTGGTTGTTGTTTTGTTGTGGAGCCTTCACCTCTTTATTGGCAGCTACGTGGACTGCATGGGTAAATTTGAAAATTAATTGCATGCCAACTACGGAATCATAAACTCAATTGCCAGTGTTGTGCTGCGTGTTTGCAAATTGAACAGTTTCTGCTTAAAACTTGAACAGTAATCAAATTTTAAGCGAGCAGCGAAAACAAACGAAAATCCCCAGGATAAGCTGGGCAACTGAATTAAAATCACATTTTCAATTGGTAAACCACAAAAGTTGGTGGGGAGACGGGGATGAGAAAACCTTACTTGGTAGATATACATTAAGGGGCCATTAGGCAAGTGGACCGTTGTGGCCAAGTGGTATGATGCACCTTGACTCAGTCGCAAACTCGGTGCCCTATTTTATTTCAAGAGCAAACAAAGAATGCGAATTCTCAGCTTAGAACTTGGCAGCATTCAGTTAGTCATTTTGCGGTCAACCGCTTGCCTCGTTAGTCAACTGAAAGACCCGAAAAACTTTGAAATTTGCACACACAAATAGACACACACATAGACAGACACACTAACACCAGAACAGACACAATACCACCAAACTCATAAACATGAGCACAAACTTTTTGTTAGGCAAAAAACTCCCACCCATGCCCCATGTGGCAGGCGACGAGCTTCACAAGTCAAATGTCATAAACAGTTGCTGACGTTGCATTGTGACATCTACTGTATTAAGCATGTTGCCGCTGTTGGCCACCAACATGTGGCCGAGTCAGGTGTGCAAAAGCGCCAGCTATAAATACCAGTTAAAACAACGCGGTCTCTTACCAATTTTCGTGAGTGGACAGCTCGTAAAAACAGCGGACAGATTAAAATATTTGATACATGCTCAAATAATGCCTTCATATCAGTAGCTTAAAAATAAGTAAACGAAACTGCCAGAATTTTTATTATATATATTCGCTACTCAGATTATATATTCAACGTAGCTTAATCAACTTAAATCCATTTGGAATCCTTTTGCATTTGGTATTAATGCCATTATAATAAAAAACAAATTTCAAGCCCTGCCTCTAATCAACTGTGTCAGCATTTCTATTGACCTTTGACCCCATCCACCACCGCATTCCAACATCGATTTGCTTTCGCCTCAACTTAATAAAGCATGCTCTTCAAAATTTAATCAGTCCTGGGTCAACAAACGGAGCTCTTCCTACAAAATGACAGAGAGATCCACTGTTATGCGGGCCCACTGTGACGGTCCCTTCGCCATTTTAACCCTTTCATATATACACTGTATATGAGACTATAACAAGACTCTGTATGGAAGTGTTACTTTTGTATAAAAGTTGATAAAAAAGAAAAATTATTATATAATAAAAAGTGCCTTCAATGTGTTTGATTGGCTTTCGTGAATTCTAAATATGGTATTAACAGAAACGTCAGAATAAAAGTGCTTTTGAGGCCTTAATCTATTTTTATATGACACCTCAAGGTAATATATATTATTTATATTATTATGGATACAGAGGCGGAACTGCTTACTTAAGTAAGCGAGAACTTAAGCTCTACATATTTAAGGTATCAAGAGGCCATACGACCTGCAGATACCGTAAACAGTAAGATTATAAAAACTATTCAGTGTTATAAAGGGTATCTCGCAGTCGCATACCACAGCAATTGTTTGTCACATTTTGTTTTTATTTGCACACTGGCAGCGACGAGGACCAACAACAATGTTCTTGCCACCAAACCCTTTTCATGTTTTTTGCCAGATTTGCTACTTTGTCCTTTTAATTACGGAGCCGCACAAAAGTCGCCCGACTCACTGCTTTATTGTCCTTCCGCACGAGCCCTATTTTTCAGAGCTGCCATTTCCTTGTCTTTCTCTCTTTCTCTCTGATGTTTTTTTGAGTCCGACAAATAGTTCATAAATATTAAAAAATTGCTGCCCCCTTTCTGCATAATTGAGCGACTCTCGACTTGAATTGCCCCGGCGGCATATCCTTTTTTATGTGGTGTGTTTATTTAGCTCAATGTGCTAAGAGAGTTGATGACACTTGCAGATTGTTTCTCTTACGTGATGGCGGATCAATGTGAGGCTATCAATGGCACCTACTATCTACGCACCTGCTACAATGCCACCTATGCCGATGAGCACAATATAACCGAAATGGCGCTACATGCCCTGAAACGTCCACCTGCCGAGGAGTATTTCAAGTGAGTAAACCTTAATTCAGTATCTATTCAATGACAAAGTTTCTTTTAACAACATCATTTAAATATTAACAATTATTGAAGTCTTTCTAAAGTTCAAGTATACTTCTTGATTGATAGCAAGAAAACGGCCTAAGTCGAAGTCTTAAGTGAAAGCAACCCTTTTCTTACACTGAGCAGCAACTATATATTAAGTAAACTTTAATCCTTTCCATTCTCATTCCCAGCAACTTTGTGTTGGGCCTGTCATCGGGCATTGAGGAAACGGGCAGCATTAAGTACTCACTGGCAGCCTGCCTGTTCCTGGCCTGGGTCATTGTCTTTCTGTGCCTCTGCAAGGGCGTTCAATCCTCTGGCAAGGTCGTTTATTTTACCGCCCTCTTTCCCTACTTGGTGCTGGTCATACTCTTCTTTCGTGGTGTTACCCTGCCAGGTGCCAGCACAGGGATTCTGTTCTATCTAACGCCTGATTGGAAGCAACTGGCAAATGCTCAGGTCAGTGGACAACCTGGACAACTTTAACTCAAAATCTTTAATCTTAATCGGACGCTTCTATTGGCTATTTCAGGTGTGGGGAGATGCCGCTGTGCAGATCTTCTTTGCACTCAGCCCCGCCTGGGGTGGACTCATCACACTGTCTTCATATAATAAGTTCTCCAATAATTGCTATAAGTAAGTATGATATACAGATCTACATAATTTCTAAAGTTCTGTAGACTTTAAAAATATAAGCTTTAAGAAATTAAAACTTATTTCGAAATTTTCGATCGGATTTATTATTCAAACACATTTAAAAAGATCGGAAATCTATAACCTTATCATACTAACTATTCAACAAAAACAACACCTGCTTATTATATCTACCTAACTTTATGACCAATATCTCATCCACTTTCAGGGACTCGCTGATTGTGGCCTTTTGCAACATAGCCACTTCGTTCTTTGCGGGTCTGGTCATATTCTCGATAATTGGTTTTCTGGCACACGAGCTAGATGTGGAGGTGAAAAAGGTTGTGGATCAGGGTGCTGGTTTGGCGTTCATTGTGTATCCGGAGGTGGTTACTCGTCTGCCCATCTCGCCAGTTTGGTCGATACTGTTCTTTGTCATGCTGCTCACGTTGGGTTTGGACTCGCAGTTTGCATTAATGGAGACCGTAACTACTGCCATTTTAGACAAGTTTCCAAATCTGCGACAATACAAAACATGGGTTGTGCTCTTCGTGGGCATATTTGGCTACCTGGGCGGATTGGGCTTCACCACCAATGTGAGCACCTAATACTTAAATATATTTAATTTGTCTAATTCATTTTGATGTTCCTCAGAGTGGCATGTACTGGCTGCAGTTAATGGATAAATATGCGGCAAACTGGTCGGTGTTGCTCATAGCCATATCGGAGTGTGTCTTGATTGCCTGGATCTATGGCTCGCAGCGTTTCCTCAACGATATACAGGGCATGATTGGCAAGCGATCGCGTCTATGGAACATTTTCTGGGGCACCATGTGGCGCTATATAACACCAGCAACGCTACTGGTATGTCACAATATCTTAACAATCCCAAACCCATATTTAAGCTCCTTCTGCAGCTAATGTTCTATTCAAGTAAACTGAAATTCTTTTGCAGTTCATTTTGTTCTTCAACTGGGTTGAGTATAAGCCCGCCCAATATGGACATTACATTTATCCCATCTGGGCAGATACAGTTGGCTGGATTATAGGTCTACTGCCGGTGTTTATCATCTTTGTGGTGGGCTTACAGCAGATCTGCAAGGCGCCCAAGCATCTCAATTTCCGAGATCGTCTCAAACATCTGCTAAGACCCACAGCGGAATGGGGACCCGCTGGCAGACCCTGTGTCAATTTGCATGCCGAGCGTTATCAGAGTCAGAATTACGATGGTGTGACGAACACCCAAATACTGATAAGTGGTGCACCACCGTTGGAGGTGACGCCCTACGAGGATGCTGCTGCTTCTGGCAATAGCAATGGCAATGCGAATGGCAACAACGACAACGGCGACAGCTATCGGGATGAGGCGATGCAACTCTGAGAGCGGGTTAATGCATCAGCCTCGTCGGCGATGGCCGTTGACGCGGTTGATGTGTTGCCAATGACGGTGGGCAAGTTGCCGGGACCGAGTATATTGAAGACATCGGCAAGGCATCATAGCAGCAACATCAACAGCAATCAACAGCAACCGGCTCAAGTCAAGGTCATAACGGAGGTCACTTCCACTAAGCATGCTGAGAAAGAGAAAGCTGCAAGCAAGCAACAAGCAAAGCCAGCAGCAGCAGCAATAACAACAGCAACAACAGTGGCTGCTGCCACCACGAAGGTGTTGGCCACAGGCACCATGAGCAGCGGCCGTGAATGCAACACAATGTGCACATTTACAACAGGCGGGCCAGCTGCTGCAGACGTGACTATACAGAGAACGACAGCTGCTAACAGCAATATTGCTGCTGTGCCAGCTGGCACGAAGCCAAGCCCAACACTAACCAGCACTTTTATGCCAGCCACAAAGCCAATAACAACATCTGCCGTTGCTGCCAATAATAGCAAAATGGCTGCAACAGATGTAAATACCTATGTTGCCGGCAATGGCAGTGTTGAAACTGCAGCTGCAACCCTACCAAAAACACAAATCGTGTCAACAAAATCGGAGCCAAGCGTGACGATTGCTAATAAGACAGTAACGCCAACTACAGCAACAATTGCTGCCGTCTCATCAGCAGCAGCAACATCATCAAAGCCAGCAGCTGCTGACAAGCCGCAAATGATGTTGACAAAAGTAATAACAACAATAACCCAGCCAAGTGCAAGTGTTGCTGCCAAGCCAGCAACAACTTTTGCGGCTCTAACGCCAATAACTATTACTGTTGCTCAGAAGCCACAAGCAGTGACAACAACAACAGCTGCTTTAGGCACAGCGACAACACAGCCAGCTGTAACTGCAAACAAAACAGCAGCAGCAACTGCAACTGTTAGCAGTAATATGAAGAAGCCAGAAGCAACTACTGCAACTAAGCCAGCAGTAACAGCAGCCGCAACTGCTGCCAGCAACGTGCAAAAGCCAACCATCGCAACAGCAACTACAACTGCAACTAAGCCAGCAGTAACAGCAGCCACAACTGCTGCCAGCAACATGCAAAAGCCAACCATCGCAACAGCAACTGTTGCAACAAAGCCAATAGCAACTACAACTGCAACAGCAGCAACTAAACCAGCAGCAACATCAACAATTGCCAGTAATATGCAAAAGCCAGTAGCAACAACAGCAAATATTGCAACTAAGCCAGCAACAACATCACCTGCAACAATTGCTAGTAATATGCAAAAGCCAGTAGGAACAACAGCAAATATTGCAATTAAGACAGCAGAAACAGCAACAATTGCAAGTAATATGCAAAAGCCAGTAGCAACAACAGCAATTGCCGCAACTAAGCCAGGAACAACAGCAACAATTGCCAGTAATATGCAAAAGCCAGTAGCAACAGCAGCAACTACTGTTGTAACTAGTCCCACAGCAGCAAAACCAACTGCAACAGCTACCAACATTCATAAGCCTCCAGGAGCAACTGTTGCAGCTAAGCCAGCAGCTATATCCACTGTCAGCGACATACAAAAAGCAACAGTAGCAACTGCAACTGTTGCAACTAAACCAGCAGCTACAACAGCTACCAGTAATTTGCAAAAATCAACAATAGCAACTACAACGATTGCAACTAAACCAGCAACAGCAACTATAACAACAACACCAATTGTTCCAGGTAAGCCCACAACAATTGTTGTTAATACTGTCACAACAGCTGCAATTTCGAAAGCACCAACCACAAAAGCCATACCAGCTGCAACAATTGTTACGCTTACAACCACAACAGTTGCCGCCAGCAACACAGCAGCAATCCCAGTGAAAAACGCACCACACGGCTCAAGCTCAGCGGGCACATCAGCAACATCAAAGCCTTTGACAACAACAGCAACAACAAAGCCCACAGCAACATCACCAACAAAAAAGGTTACTACATTCTCAGCGACAACAACACTTGCTGCAGCTCCCAAGCCCCAAACAAGCAAACCAGCAACAGCCACATCTAGCGGCAATATGTCACCAAAGATCAGCAAAGCAACAACATCATCCAAACCAACAGCAACCAGTCCCACAAAAACAGCAACAACCAGCAAGACGGCAGCAACATCAAGCAAAACGAAAGCAGCAATAACTAAGAAATAAAAAATAAAATAGTTCCCTTGTCGAACACTATTTTTCTAAGTATGTACCTACATAATTTAAAAGAAATCGAGCTAAGCAAAGAAAAAAATCGTGTTTAAGCTAAGCCTATATATATATATATATATACATATACTATATATGAATGTTAAATGCCTAGATGTTAACATAGATGCAGATTTTATAAATATTTATTTGGATTACATTTACTTTGGCAGCGAACAGCAACAGCAAATGGAAGAAATTGCAACATTTTTTGAACATTTAAATAGTTCTCCATGAACTATGTACATTTGCCAAAAAAATAAATATATATACATACTGTTTCCTATAAGCAGACTTTAGAGAACAAGAACAAAAAGCTATCCTCGGCTTACCGATGATTGAATACCTTTGCAGAAATAAATGAGTACATTAAATATGAATATATCTCTCAGAAATGCGAAAAATATGAGAAATTGTCCGATTTCGATTGAAATTCTTCAATTATTGTAAATCTATTAAGTTTTGGCAAAGACTAAATTTTCGTTTATTTAATTTTCAATAAGAATATATTCAAAACTATATAACTAAAATACAAAAATATCTTCATTTAATATGTACGCGTTATTATTAATGCAAGGGTATAAGATCGATCACCTAAAAATGTTTCCTAGCAATACACTTACTATATAGTAATCAACACTCGTGTACCTACATATAAAACACATGGAAAAAACAAACTATCTTTCAATAGTTCCTCGTTATATCTGATTTATGTGCTCTATTTTCATGATTAGTATTATGTTGAAAGACTCATTGCAATTACCAAAGAAGTTAACGTAGTTGTTAGTTAAGGATTGGCTCGTTTTTTAGTTGAAAAAGAAAAGTGTCTATATACATATATATATATATATATATATATATATATAATAGATAAACTTATATAGACCCCGATTATATGTACCTAATGATTATAATTGGAAGCGTTCGAAACGCAACCGATTCAATTCGAGAGCAATGTGGAAATGCAATGGAAAAAAGATAAGGTTGGAGATTTAGGTAAATACATTTATATACATATACAATATACCCTATATACACATACATATACTATATATTAATATAACATATACAACAACAAAAGAAAACAATTTTTATTTTTAGTGCAAATGTTATTTAAAGAATATTTTGAAAAAGAAGAATATTTTGGGAAAGAAGCACAGGTTGGATTTTTAACTTTATAGAACTTTTTGTTTGTATGATTTAATCCAATATTTTTATGCATGTTTAGGTAAATATTTAGATAATATTTATATACATATATATAAATGTAGAGTGAAAAACGTACACAGTTCAATATAAATGTATGATGTGTAACTATATTTTGATAGGCATAAAAAACAAACAAATGAGAGACTCATGTACCTAAAGGGAATTAAAATACCGAGTGGATTATTCAAAACATATATGGATTTAACAGCATTAAAACTATGTGTAAGCCAAATATTTAGAAATGTTTTATGTGTGTGCGTGTGTTTGTATGTGTGCTGTATTTAAAAGAACTTAAACTAATCCACTAACTGAGTAAAACTAAAAACAAAAAAACGAAACAATAATTATCTTAAAGGGAAAGTAAATAAATAAATAAATAAAAATGAATATAATTTATATGGAAATTATTGTGTATTGTTGTTCAAATAAACATGTTTATATATAAATGTTGAGTATTAGTTGAAATCATATAAGCTATGTGTTGCCTAAAAATAAAAAATTAAAAATATAAAAACTAAAAACCAATCCGTAAACAGAGTAAAGATTGTATTAAAAATATATATTAATAAAAATATCTATAAATATTTGTATGTGTTTGTACGTGTAGCTAGTGGTAAAAATAAATTACAAATAATAGAAAAATGTTCTATATTTAATAAGGAATACAAAATCAAAATTATTTCAACTAATTATGTTAAAAAGAAAATTTTGTTAAATTTTAAGTTAGGTTTTCGAAAAGAAAAAAAAAACATTTGAAAAGAGAAAAACCCGAAATTTGTGATAACTGATTTAAAGACATTTGAAAATTTTTTAAAAACTATGTTACATTTTTGGAAAAAGTATTATGTATTGTCCACTTATAGGGGATAGAAATTAGTTAATAATATTAAGTATATGAGCCATGTAAGAAAATTAACAAAACAGGAATTTTAATCAATTGTGGTTCTTTAGTTTGTCGTTGTTTTTAGCGCAGTAGCTGTGAGATACTATTACGAAACTAAGTACTAAATGTACCTAGAATATGCATACATATATATGTAAGACCATACCGAAAGATTATGTACTATAACCCCAAACTGTTAAGATAATTAACCCATTGTTGCATGCTGTTAGTTTATGTGGATTTTTGTGTACCTGTAAAACAAAAGATGCTAACAAAAATGAAAATAGAAAAATTATCAACAATAATCTAAATATGGAAATGTTAAATGGCTGTTAAACAAATGAATAAAATATTATATAATTGATTAGAAAATTAAATTTAAAAACGATGAAAAATAACAACAGATGCATATATTATGTTTATATTATTATGGTGTAAATATAAACTTTAGCTGAGAAATATTTGTAAAAAAAAAAAATTGCTCAAACCAAAATTTCAGTTTCTCGTACTTTAAAAATTATATTACAATTCAAGCAAAAACTGTCAATTCCGACACACAAAAAATTATGTTGATCAAACCAAAATCAATGTTACGAGAAGTATGCTCAAAATTTTTGAATGAACCCCCATAGAATATAAGAAAGTTTACTTTAAAAAGCAAAATGCAAAAATTTAATAAAATTAAACAAAAAAAATCACAGGAGCTTCAAATTTTATATGAAACTTTGGGCTAAGACAGAGTAAAATTATAAAAGAATATATTTGCAAAATTCATATCGCTACATTAAGCCAATAAAAATAATAGTTATACGACGGAATCTGTAATCTTTGACAACTCCACCCACCTCTCTAATCCGATCTATGTACAGTAAACAAAAAACTCATTAAATACTATCTTCGATATAAAAAGGCAGAAAAAATAAATAGTATTATTATAAAGAAATATACTCATATGCATATATATTATATATGCCGCAGAATAGAATTGATGTATTAATTATGCAATAAGTTAAAATTATATAAAATTGTATTAAGTTATTTTATGCAAAAGTCGGAATTCATCGACTAGACAATGCCCTATACTTAAATAAACTGAGAATGTTATTGTTGTTGAGATAAGTTTTAAGATTGAAGTGAAATAAATATATATGGAAGATAATTACCTTATGTATGGGGCAAAAAAAAAAAGAATCTGGTAGACTAAAACTAACTTTATAAACAATGTTCACAACTTCAAATGTTGCAAAAATAAAATCTACAATTATTTTGTATGTACTATAACATAAACATAAAAAAAAACAATACTAAGGATCGTTTCTCACTGTCCAATTAAAATTATATTTAATTAATATGAACTTAAGATATTATTTTATACGTTTTAAGGGGACATTGAGAAAGAGGAACCTACCAAAAAAAAAAACTAAAAAAATACTTTGCTGTTCTTGTAATTGCCTATAATGCACATGTGTATGTGAATGTAAAATTGAAAACAAAATGAAATCGATTATATTCCAAAGCGGCCATCAATACAAAAAATGAAGGTATGTTAAGAAACCTAAATTATTAAATTATTAGATAATTTATGAATAAATATTTATGGGTTTTAACACAAAACAAAAGCTCGAGAGACTTTTATTAAAATATGTTCCACAAAAAATTGAAATTTGTGGAGGGAAACAAGGATGATAGTTTTCCCACGGATTTGATAACCGTTATGGGCACCGAAGGCGTAATTCCCACCAAATTGTAATCTGCCTACTCTCGCATAATCGGCATTAATTATATTATCATTAATCCGGCCAAAGAGAGTGGCTCTTATAAAAGTATACCTTGGAGAATAACAGAAACACAAACATTTTTATTATTTTAAATAGATTTTCCGAGCGAGGATTTGAACTCTCGACCGCGAGAACTCGTCAAGCAGATCAAGTAAACGAGAAGTCAGCGAGCGACGCCACGAACGCATCGTCAAATTATGAGTCTAGAATCAGTTTTGTTCAACGTACTCGTTTTTTAAGAGAACGTCGCTTGCACTTGTTCATTTTAAGAGAGCAACAAATGTGCACTGCTTCAATTAGAACTGCTTTCAAAGACGTTGCTCAACAATATGCTTTATTTAGAACTGCTTCCAGAAGAGTTATTTATTTGAATGCCTATACAAATTAGAAGGTTTTATAAAGCCTTTGTGGCATTTAACTTGTTCGTCTGTATACAAAAGGTATTTCGAAAATGGATTTTAAATTCTGCGTAACTTTTCTACTGATAAATTGTGCTGCTGGCGATTACACAGGCCGCTTGCAATGATTAAATATAAATGAGGAAGCAGAGCAAGCCTGGAAAAATCTACATTTTTCTTCATACAATGATTTTTATATGTCGACTATTAATTTGAAGTCTTCATAAACTGAGCATTATTGTTTTCAAACTTAATAAAGCATACGTGGAATTGAAAAACAGAACAATATGCAAGCTGCAGAAGTTGAGGTACGCAAAATTTGTTATTTTCCTGCTCTTCCTTAATGACTAATAATAATTAATAATTATTTAGCCGAAGCGCACTCAGCGCTATGTTGATGAAGCTTTTCGTCAGGTGCTCGTGAAGCCCGGCGTTGAGGACGTCCTCATCATGAATCGTTCGGGGGTGCCCGTGAAGACTTCCATGCAGCCACAGGATGCACTGCAGCATGCCTGCCTCTATGACAATTTGCGCGAGAAGACACAGGCATTTCTACAGAAAATGGATCCACCCGAAAATCTTTGTATGCTTCGTGTGCGCACCAAATTCCACGAGGTTATCATAACACCAGATGCTAAAATCTCCATATTGGTTGTGCAAAATGCTCGCGATACCTTTCTGGGCAACCAAAACACGGAATGAGCAACTGTAAAAATATGTATATATAAATAAATTGTCAAGCTTATGCCAGAATTTTGAAGTCATTATTGAGACAGAGAGTAAACATATTTTTGCAAATTCCAAATGCCTCTCACAAGTGTTTGCTTATCATAGAAGAAAACACTTTTTTCAGTTCACATTCGCTGATGACAAACCTGCACTAAACAGACACAGACACATCTCCAAGAGCAGTTTGAAAACTACTTTTGGTCACTCGGCAACCAGCTTTCCTCACATTCATTCGGCGACGGTTACGGCATAAGCATTAAAATGCGTCTAGCTCGCAATATTCGCTTAATTCTAATCCTAACTAATCAGGTGCTTGTGCTCGCTGTGCTCGCTGACATTGCCAGTGTTGGCCACTATTCGCAAACGTTAATGGATTCGATTTTTGATATTTATGCGGGCAACAACGTCAGTCGCCACAAGCTACCAGCATTGGAAGCTAATAAAAACAACAGGAACAGCATCGACAACAACAACAACAACAATTTGGAGCCAGAGTCCTTTGCGCCTGCCTTTATCTATCCCTATTTGATGCTGGCCTTGTGGATAACATGCATAAGTGGGTGTAATAAAAACTAAACAAACGCTTATAGATAAAGACATTTAGATAGATAGGCAAAAACGAGGCATAGAAAATTATTTCATGACACAAGTATTTTATCGTCTTAGTATAGAAATTGAATGCGTTCAGCAAATCTCAGATTACACAGCAATTATAAAATTGAACGCTTATTGTTTTAGCTGCGTAACCAGAAGCTTAACTTATTTTCCACTAGTCGTCAGATAAATGCATTTGCAGTTGCCATTTAGCTGCATATAAAGCAGATGTATATATATGAAAGTATAATAATTTTGAATCTTTCTAATTATTTAACACAGCCAGCATCATTTGTTGCTGTGTATATTGCAAGTGCCAGCATGCGGAAAGGATGGCAGCCTACAGTTCGAATAGTTTTGAGCTGCAGGAAGTGCATGTCCTGGATCATCCACTGCCCCACGTAAAAGGATGTGTTTGCTTGGCCTGTCTACAGCGACAGGTGGCCAGAGAGCTGCAACAAAGAGCCGATCAATAAAACACACAATAATTAGAAAATAAAAACATCTTTATATATGTATATAAAAAAGTTGTGAAAAGTTCGTATTTCTGATACATCATATTTTTCATAAGGGAAAAAAAAATTGACTCTTAAGATTAAAGTCAGTGGCTCAGTTCTACTTCAAACTTTGAGAAGAAGATTATTTCAAGAGTATATAAAAATGGATATTATGTTTCTTGTAATATCTTTGGTTTAAAATAAACTATATTTGGAGTAAGTAAATTCATGAAGTTGGCAAGTGTTCTTTGGAATCATTTGCTGAGTAGCTGCCCATTATGACCAATGGTAATATTAATACTTGAGATACAACTGCTTAAATTAAGTATGCTCTATTTCAGCTGTAGTTTTGTAAGCGTCAACTGTTCCACATCCAATGGGGACAGACTCAATTTCATGTTGTGCGCCGTGGCCAGCAGACGCAGGACATGAAACTCCTTGTCCGTATACAGTTTGCGGCTCATGTGGAGCGAACGCAACGATGACTTCTCAAACTCCTCCAGCTGCGACTCAAAGTCGCGACGGAACTGCTGATTTTCGGACTCGTTTAACTCGTTGTTTGCCTCAGTTTCATTTGAGTCGTGCTTCTGCTTCTGACCCTCCTTATCCTGCTGCTTCTCATTTTTTTTGTTGGCGAGGGCACGTGACCAAATTTCACGCATGGACTTCTCATATTTGCTCACACGGTGCTCCATATTTATAATTTCTTCGCTGATCTCCTTGTTGTTCGGTTGCTTGGCCTGGGCCCGTACAAAAGCTTGGCGAGCCTGTTCGTATTCTCCCAATGCGGCCAGAGCTCTTCCCTCCTGGAACAGAGCCTTGCACGACGGCTGATTGCGTGTGAGAAGGCGCAGTGCCTTCATCGAAGTACAAACTCTATCCGGCTTATTCAGCTTATTGTTACAAATCATGAGATTTGTGTAGAGCGTAATTAGCAATTCATTTTGCTGCACTTCATCCTTCTCATCGGCAAGTCGGCAATAGTTGAGTGAAGCAACTGCACGCTCGAACGCTGTGATTGCGTTGCGATACGAGCCACGCTTCACACAATCCTTGCCATGCAAATGCATATCCTGCGCCTTGGGATATACCACCGAGAAGTTGTTGCGATCCTCGGGCGCTATCTGCTCCAGCGATTGCCCATCGCCAATTAGCGTAAAGCCAATTACTTCGATCTTAAACAGACCATCCGCATGCGGTTTAATGCGTGGCGGACAGCCCAGCTCATGGAAGAGCAACTTGTAGGATATGATAAACTCCGATTGTTCATAGATGTACATGCTGCGCACCGCTGCCTCTAAGCCCTCCAGCACCATATGCAGTCCGGTCTCGAATTCGAATTTTGTGCCACGCAGCATCGACGAATCAAACGGAGCACTCTGCCCCTCCCAATATGCACTATAGCGCAGTGCGACACGCGCCTTGTCTGGCACCAGGCCCTGCTCCTTGACCCCGGCACGTGTAATCCGCTTATAAATGTGCTCATCGATGGGTGTCATTAGCTCACGCAGTTCAGCAAACGAACGTGTCCAGGGAGAGATAAGCGCCTCGTGCTCAATCTCCTCCTTATTCACATCCTCCTCGTCATCGTCATTTGCATTAAAGTCATCGCAATCATTACTGTTAAAATGTGCAGTGTCCACCTCAAATTGGGCACCACTGCTAATCAGCTCACTACAAAGAAGAAGAACAAGGTAACAATTTAATGGCTCAGAACGTTGCTAAAGTTTTATTTTTGCCTACGTGAAGGATAACGGCTCCTTCAGCAGTTGGGCGCTTGTTGCGAATGCCTCGTCCATTTTGATTCCTTTTCCAATTGTATTTAATGTGTATATTCTCAGCGTGTGCTTTTTTGCGCGAACGAGCTACAAAAACAACTCCGACAAGAGCTTAAGCGAGCTACTGATAAGTAACCGATGATCGATAATCGATATCAGCAAAGTACGCAGCTCACAATTTATGAATCACGAGCTTGATGTAAAATGCGTACATTACTTATCAGCACAAATTGTGGCTTTCCTAAATTTAAATCATTGTACGCTACAAAAGATTGCTTATTAAATATTATCATAATTCGATTATTTATTGAAAATACAAACTAAATAAATGTTTTATTTAAAAAATCTAGTTTTGAAAATGAACCCTTATAACGCACAAATACCAGCTCAGAGAAATATCATTTTTGGTGCACATAATACATAAAACCACAAAATAAACTAACAAAAAATAAATAAACAAGGAATGCTTAATTATGGCGCGAAATTCTATGAGGGTTTTACTGTAGGTGATATGATTAATATGTAGATGTGTGAGCTTCTTATCCATTATGTCTTTGTATAGTTATTATATTTAAGCCATTCACTTCTTCAGCAGCTTATTCATGTCCTTATTCTGCTTGTTCATCTTCAAGTCGACACTTTCGATTTTATAGTTCATGTTGTCCAGCAAACCGTTCTGGGATTCAATTTCCGTGCCCAAATCAGTGGCCAAGAACTTAAGACGCGACAGATTATCACACATATCATCGAGATTCGACTCGAGCTGCTGTTGAAAGGGATTCGCGGCACGCTGTTGCGCCTGCGCCTGCCGTTGATGATAGGAACTGGAGTCGTCTCGGATGCGGCTAACCGGATGATTATCATAGCGTTCCGTTGGTGACATCGCCTGTGGTTGTTGTTTGGGTATTGCACCTGCTCCAGCTCCACCGCCAGCCACAACGCTGGCATTGCAATTGGTCTCCTGGCTGCTGGTCGGTGAACCTGTAGCCGTCGGTGGCTGATCTCTGCTGCCCGACAAGTAATTCTTGAGTCCGCCAAAAACACTCTTCAAGCCATTTAAGTGACGCTGACTGAAACGTAGTGTCGAATTAATCTCATCCAGATTATGTGAGGTCTTCTCTAGCTGCTCGCGTTGACGTGCCAGCTCCACAGCCGTTGCCTTGCCCACCTCCTCCGTTTCATAGAGCAAGCCTAGTAATTAATTCAATTAAATGCTGAGTAACGCCCCCAATAATAATTACCATGAAAAACACGTACCCAAACTTTTCTGCGTGGAGTCCAGTGTGCGCTGCTCAATATCTCGACGTTTCTCGGCATACGCCTGCCTTTGGGCGGTAATCGAGGAGCTCTCAGAGACTTCTCCGTCCCCGACATCATCTTCATCAAATGGATTCGTACTCCTCGGTGCACGTTTATTTCTATTATTTCGCAGAAAGAGGTCATCGTCGACGTCTGCAAATTTATCCATGTCAAAGTGATTATTCACTGGCTGCAAATAATTGTGGGCCATCTTTGTGCGGGTTTTTATTGGCTCTGCGCACAATTGACAATATGTTAATTTTGTTTTGTGTCCAATTTGATATTAATTATAATTTTTTCTTTGTTTTTATTCGCCTTTCTTATCGGATATGCCTTGATAATCGATAGATATTACAGCTCACGATAGCGATAGCAGCAACTGTTAGGATTTAACACTAGTATAACATAAAAAGAATATCATTTGCTATCGCTCAACATACCAAATTTGCTAATATCGTTATAAATTAAAACGTAGCTTATAGATGACGAACCTAGAAATATACGTACACAATTTTCTTGATTAACTTACTATTTCCATTTCGATGCACTGTATCGATAAGATTAGATTGATCTTTAAATAGGGCTTTAAATGCAAAATCAGTAGCTGGAACTATCAATATAAAATACAACTACTTAATATCGATACATCGATAGAGTATGCACAATACACATCTCTACAGTGTCGAATTGGACAGCTTTGCGTCCGAAATTTTTAGCTTCGTTTCAAACATTAAAAAAACCTGCTGCAATAAAGTCGGAAGCTGTTCAAATTTATCATAAAGAAAATCCAGATTATTTTCATTATAGCTAAATTACACACAGCGCGTTGAAAAAATGCACAGTACTTTACAAATTTTGGCAGCGTTATGTGTCATCGTCACGCTGCTTGCTGCACAATCGGCAGCGGCGGCATCGACGGCAGCCAAAAAGTTGATGCAGCCAGATGGAAATCTAATCGAATTGGACGAGGATAACTGGCACCTAATGCTAACTGGCGAATGGATGATTGAATTGTGAGTAAAACAAAGAAAAGTGCGAGTACGAATGAGTGTGAGTGTGTGTGGCGGCTAATCGAACAAAGCCATTATTGTCAACGCAGTCGCAGTTTGTGTGGGGTGTTACCGGCAACAAGACACTGCAACAACAACAACAAGAAAGATGATGAAGCTGGTTCTTTTTGCTGTGGAATGTTGCATTCCGTTTAATGCATGCGTTGTCCTCTTCTGATTGGCTGACTTCATCATTCCACTGACAGCTGTTTTGCATGCGTTTTTGCAGCTGTTTTTATCCGGAATCATGCTAAAAAAAAAACAAAAAACCTATAAATTTAACAAATGTCTTTTACCAATATCTTTAATGTCTAGTATACGTCGCAGTGTTCACTCGCTAATAAGAACGGAGGTGATGCAATTTCTGCGAAACCTATTTGGAAATGCAAAAAAAAAAGAGTTCATATTTTCATTTTTAAACGATCCTTGAATAATTATTAGGTAGAATAAGATTAGTTAACTTATTCAGATTTAATAAATTTCCATGTATTTATTTTTATTAATGTATATTTTTCTGAGCAATTACTCATACAAAATTAGCTAACTTCTCTTCGCCACTTATTAATATAATTAATTTATTATATATATTATATTTAGCTTTGCACCCTGGTGCCCCGCCTGCAAGAATCTTGCTCCAGTTTGGGAACGTTACGCTGGCACCGCCAAGGATGTGAATGTCCATGTGGCCAAGATCGATGTGACAACTTCGCCATCGCTCAGCGGTCGCTTCTTTGTCACTGCCTTGCCGACAATCTATCAGTGAGTACATTTTGGAAAATACCCCATTAATTATCTAATTGAATCCTTATTATTATGTCCACACTAAGTGTTAAGGATGGTGAATTCCGTCAATATCGTGGCGCACGTGATGCTGATGCATTGCTGTATTTCCTCAAGAAGAAGTCCTGGCAGAGCATTGAGCCGCTGTCCTCGTGGAAGAAGCCCGACACCATTCACATGTCCTTGCTATCCTATTTCTTCAAGCTGTCGCACACACTGAAGGTATGTCAACAATCTGCTGCCCGAAACGCAATCGCTTTTTTACGATTGGCTTTAATCGGTCGAGTTAGTTCAATGCACGCATGCGGAAGCTTATCTGGGATCGAAAGGTTACTTTATTGTCTATGTCTCGCTCAGATGATGAAGCTCATCGCACCGTGGTGCAAAGTTCATTTGCATTTGTAGAAAATGTAATATATATGAATATATGAACACATATATCAATTGTTACATTTTAAGCTTTCGCACAAATTATTGTTGTCTGTAATATACATTATACAAAAACTTTTTTAGGACTTCAACGCACGCCTGCAGGAGGAATATGGACTGCCCACCTGGGGATCCTACGCACTATTTGCCATTGCCACCATTTTTGTGGGTGCCGCTCTGGGTCTGATGCTCGTCTGCATTGTGGACTTTATTTATCCGCCGAAGAAGGCGCAGCGTCAAAGCTTCTCCGAATCGCAGGATAATCTAGCGGAAGGTGTTGAGGATTTGGCCACCGAGGAACTGGAAGATGAGGAAGATGATGCAGTGGAGGAGGATGAGGAGCGCAACAGTGAAGAAGCCGACGAAGATGACGAGGAGGAGGAAGAGGAGAATGAGAATGAAGCAGAAGTGGAACAAGAAGAGGAGAAAGAAGCAAAGAAGCCAGAAACTGTAACAGATAAGAAGCAAAATAAGAAGGCCGAAAGCAAAACCGAAAACATTGAAAACACTACAAACAATCCGGCTGGCGATGAAGCGCCCGAACTGCTGACGGAGAAGCCAGGCACAGAGCAGGTCCGCAAACGTAAGCCGCGTAAGGCAGATTAAGTTTGTGGATCCTTCCTCCCTCCGCAACGAAACCGAGAGATGGGTGGCAACAAAAAAGACTAACCTAACATTACAACATTTAATGAAAAAACAAAACAAAAACAACATCCACTCAACAGCAACAGCTGTAACAAATTGTATTATGAAAAGCCTGTCTTTGATTGTTTTCACTTTTAGCGCACAATACAAGATAATTTCAAAACCCAGGCTAATAATGATTGCATTTTGAAAATGTTTTCCAATCAATGAAAAAGAAGCTGCAGCAGATTTGAATTATACTGTATTTATAGATTTGTTTCTTAGCAGCAATTATTACGAGTATGGCAATCGCATCCTATCACCTCATGTATTTCATAATATTATAAAAAAAAAAAAACAACGTAACAATAACTAAATTAATAATATTTAGTCGTACACTTTAATCGCTTGCAAGGCGGAATTATTAATTTTTCTTCCACCCTTCATGTTTTTCGATTCTTAATCGACGTGTTCACATTATATACAAACATTTTTTATTCTCATCATCGATTTATTTCTTCAATAAAATTGCAAAGCTGTATTAAAATTTGCGTATTTCGAATGAAATTTATGTGTCTTTCGTCAATAAACGATATGCAAATATTGCATTTAAAAATCTTTTACTTAAAACAATAATAATTAACAATTACAAAAAGCGACCAAATCACATTTGAGCTGAAATAAATTGTAACTAAATTAAAGGCAAATGCAACGAGCAGGTAAAATTTGTTTAAGAATTCAATTCAACGAAGTAAAAATCAAAAACTATTTAATGCGTATTTTACTGAAGTGTAATTCTCATGTAAAACAAGACCGATTAAAGTACTTTAAATAAAATGATATATACTAAATATAAATGTAAGTGCATGTGGAAAATCGATATTGTTTGAGAGATCAAAATTGGAATAATGATATACTATCAAATCTTAGATAACATTTTTGGCATAAAATGACCCAATTTATTTTGTAACTAAAATTCATGATTGGTTGTTTCGCTTAAACTTTAATGGGATGACTTTTCTACACTTGATATTTGGCAGCCATCGCTTCATGCGATGCTCACTGGCTCGTGTGCTATCCAGATCCAGGCATGAGATACGCGCCAAGCTCTCCTTGTACTCCAGCAGCTGGCCGCACATCATCATCGGGGGAATGATTGCAAATATTGAATGTCCTTTGTCATTTGCTTGCGAATCCCATTAAGCATTTATCCGTATCCAAATACCGACAATATTTGCCCGCAACAGATCGAGAACGTCGCCGAGCGGGCTCCTTGCGGGATGCCAGTGAAGTATCTTGTAGTGAGCCTGTTAAAGCGCGTTTATAAAATCCATATCTATGCATTTTAGTAAATGAGAAATTTTGGTGTTATTAAAAAAAAAACAATTTTAAAACTGATTAATCTAACGAAGCTATTTGTTTTTTGTAAATAAAACAAAGTTTTTTCGTTTGTAATTTTGATGTTTTTAATAATTTACACAGTTTTGTTTAAACTTAAATTGAGCGAAATTTAACCAAATTATACATTTTTCTTTTTATACATTTATTCATAGTTGTATTCGGGTGTTTATTTAAATAGCATTAAGTATATAAAATAATCCCTGCAATTTCGTTGTATTAAAAAACTACAAAGAAATAAGTGTGTGTTGTGTGTGTGTGAGAGAGATTGCCAAATTTGTATTGTTTGAAGTTTAATTGTTAGTTTGCCAAAAATGTAACTATTGTTTACACATTGTTATAATCGGTATAAAAAGTACAAAAGATTATATAAATATATTTATTCAATCTGCGTCTGCACTTAAACTTAATTATTTATTTGTTTGCCTGTTTTGTTGCTATTTTTCACTTGGCACTTGTGATTAATGAATTAACTGTTGACTGGTATAAAAATAAATTTACAACATTTTGATTGTTGAACAAATAACATTTCATTTCTTTTCTGTTTTTCTTTTTAACAAATGGCTATGGCTATTGTAAAAATCGGTTTAACGGTAGGGATTTTATAGGGGTTTGTTGTAGGTACTTTGGTGTATGTGTGTGTATAAATAAATTTTCTATATATAAAATATATATTTGATATATATTTTTGTTTGGTTGTAAAAATTGTACTATTGCAGCGTATGGAGGATATATAATGGGGAAAAGGATGTATCAGGGATTTGAGGATATTTTGTGATTTGTGAGTTTATGTATGTTCTCAAATACTTTAAGTAATTGTACTTGTGTGTTTGAATGTAAATTTTGAAATTTCAGTTAATTCGTGTGTGTGGTAAAAGTTTGTGGTTATTGCCAAATGCTTACACACGTCAAATGTGTAAGATGGTTTTCGGAGACAACAAAAACAATTGTAATTACTTTAAATATTTAAAAAGCATTAATCGTGTGTGCATTTTAAAAACATTGGCAAATGCAACTGAAAGCAAACAGAAAAACACAAATTTGAATATGAAACGATCACAAAAAGCCAACATGACAGCAAGAGCAACAAGTGTTGTCAATTATGCTGCTGACACTTCGTTGATAACTATTATCGATCGATCGATCGATCGTTTGATTATCGATAACTTTAGAGTAAATTGTTTTTAAATATGGAGCTTTCAGTTACATTCGTGGGGTAGGTGTTTTTTGTGTTTGTGGTGTTGTTGCAATTGTTGTAAAATTAACTTTTGTTTTTGTGTCAAAAGCTAATTTTAAAACAACGCATTCGACTTAAACTACTAAATAACTAGCTAGCTTTGTTATTACTTGAGGTATTTGTATGTGTTTGTGTGTATGTGGAAATTTTGTGAGGTTTTTTGTTAAATTTTGTAAACCGGTCTATTGCATAAAATTGCAGGTCCGTTACGTCAAGAAGAACGTAACGTGAAAAAATACGTTGCATAAATATATATTATGCATGTCGCAAAAAAAAACAAGATAACTATGCGACAAAATCGAGCGGTCGATTGAAGCCACCCTTGCGATTCATATACTGGCGATACTTGCGCTTGAGGATCACGTGCACCTCACCAACATCGTTGCCCTCGACTTTCTTGTTCTTGGTCGTGTCGAATGTGCAAAAGCCCATTGTCTTCAGCATTTCGACCTCTTCCGGCGATTTACCCTCCAAGTCGGCCTCGTTGATTGGCGGGCGTTCGGCTGCTGCCGCCGCTGCAGCTGCTGCTGCAGAATTGTTTCGTGTCGCACGACGCGACGACGATGATGGACCCGAAGAACCGCTGCCGATGCCGCCAGCACCACGTGAACGGGATCTGCGAAAGAAAACATAAAAATGCATATGCATGTGTGAGTGTGTGCGAGAAAGAGAGAGAAAGATTGCAGCTAGAAGCACTTCTTAATGAAGTGGAAGCTGATTGCATTTTAATTCAAATTCATATAAAATGCAAATACAATGAATTCAAATGTGTCCTTGAGCAAACTGGAGCAGGGTTATATCTGTATATATATATATATATATTGAAGAGCAAACGCAATTTGAACATTTAATTATTGCAATGTGACACCTTTTGGCAGGACGATCGGACAAGGAGATATACGAAAACGTGTAAAACTAGTTTCGTGAACTTGATACTTGAGTCGATTGAAGAAAATCATTATAATAATACATATAACATATACAATATTATATATTATAATACAACCATTTAACAATGTCCGACAAATATTATTTTAGAATGATTATTATATACTATATGTAAGACATATATATCCAAATATGTTAAACTATTTAGGCTTTAAAAATCCAATAAAAGAAATTCTATTTAAAAGCTTGACAAGAAATCGTGACTCATCATCGTGCCAAATCCCAAAGAGGAATTCCATTGGACGTTTTATACCTATATATATTTTATATAGACAGATCTCAATAAGTACAATCTTTTTTAAATGTTGTATATTTCGGCTGTTTCTGTTTACACATAAAATAACAAAATGTGTGTGTGTGTGTTTTGTGTGTGGTTTCTTAAATATAGAAAAATGAATTTGCTGCCTGTTTTTAGGACATTTCCTCGATGAGTGCTGCACGGAGTTTTGTTGTCACCGTTGCCGGCTGTGCCTGATTCAATTTGAAGACGCTCTCAATTACGGAAATTTCGGTGGCTGTTGTATTCATGCCGACAAAGGAGATCCAATCGTTGACGACCATGCCGGCGGCAAGAACTTCACTACCCCGATTAACAGTGCCCGCCACAAGTGGCACTTGCAGCAGTGACGACAGCTCATCCTGATCTTGTATGCTCGTCTTCGGATGCACCATTCCGCCCTGATTGCTCAGCACCGTGTATGAGCCAACAAGGGTATTCTCTGCTATGGTTTGACGAAAGACTTCCACTTTCAAAACATCGGCGATAATCTCTTCAGTTTCCTTATCCAAATCCGGATGCACCAATGCCACATAATCATTGCAGGCAATCACATTGCCCAAAGCCGACAAACGTTCCTCCACCCTCTGAATTTTAACGGCATCTGGCAAACTGTTGCGCAAATGCTGCAGTTCCTCATCCGTCGTCGAATGCGGCACCAAAAGTCCATTTCTATTGCCAACAGTTAAACGGCCAATTATGCGGCAGCCACCAATATTGGCATGTATTACGGGAATGGTTTCGGCCAATTCCGCTTCGTACGCACTGTAGAAGGTCTCCGAGCCGCCAATAGCGACCAAACAATATGTGTTTGTTAATTTACTAAAGACGCCAATATCGTCATTATTCTCAAATTGCACGCGTAGCGCCATTTTCTTTGTGCTTTTTCTTCTTTAATTTAACTTCGATTGCTTTGCTGTTGTTGAGTGTTTGCTTTCTAAGACCAGGCACTGTCTGCTGTCAATTTTTGTATATTTATATTAAATGTACTTTAAATTTTGTGATGAAATTCGTTTCAATTTCGCTTCACGTGGTAATTTTGCTAAGCGGCGCTGAGCTGCCAAAATGAGCAAGTGAGCCAAAGAATTGTGAACTAGCGAGTACTGTCAAAACATACACAACACATACACAGGGTTGCATTTTAGCAGCTGGTTTAATTGAACCAGTTCAGCAAGCGTGGCTAAAATTGCCACGCTTTAATATACTTATGCATAATTATAATTAATAAATAAGAAAAAAACGGTAGTACTTTATACTTATCGCTGTGGTTTGGTACACTACACTTGCTTATTCACCTCGAACGCCTGCCGCCGCCCCGTGCACGATCCCTGTCACGGCTGCGGCTACGGTCACGCTCACGATCACGTTCCCTGTCACGACGACTGCTGCTGCCGCTGCTCCCAACGATGGCTTCTCTTTCGCGTGAGCGACGCTCGCGTCTCTTTTTACGCTCTGTTCGCTCCTTTTCCCTGCGTCTGTGTGCGGGTGAAGCGGGACTTCGACTGCGACCCATCTTATCCTATGTTTGTATGTGTGTGTGTAATAAACGTTTAGAAATATACAAAATGCCTAAACAAAAAGAGCACGTTTTAATAATTTGATACACGTTTTAATAATTTTCCATCGCGTTCACACTCACCGTTGCCTAATGCTGTGTCTAGCTTATATTGGGCGACACCGGCATTGAGTAAAACGCGCTAAACTTAAAACTAAACGTAAAAACCAAAGCGCGTTCCTTCACACCCGCGGCGCTAAAACAGACTGCAGCAAATGGCCGCTACAGCCACAAAACAGCTGATTGTGAACCGTATGTATGTATGTATCTTTGTTTTTTTCTTTTAAGTGGGAAAAGAAGTTTCGTTAGTGTGACCACTTTTCTGGTATATTATCGATATTTGCCATGCAAAAATACTAACGATCGCAAAGGAAAAACGTGCATTACAATTACTACATAAAAAAATTCAAATGTGCTCAAACTCACAGATACCAATATAATATAAATATATATATATATATTTTTAATTTTTAAAAGACATCTCAAATTTAGGTACACATATCTTTCCTGAATTAAGATGCCTAAAAGGAAATTTCCCTCCGCACTCCAAAGTCTTTCAATATAAATTTTACTAAGGGAAAATTAATTTAATGTGTGGACCACATAAGTTCAATTAATCAAGGTCATAATGTATGACATGGATGACATAGCAATCATCTTTAAAGTATTACTAATATACTTTCAACCTTTACGTAATAAAGATGCATTCAAATTACCGGCGCCAGCTTATAAATGGTATGGCAATCTGGCAATTAACATGCACACATACACATATGCTTGTAATCGTGTTATCAGCTATTTTTGTTATCAGCAAACAATGCAACTAATTGCTATGTTGTTGTTTATATGCGCGAATAACCACAACAAAAGACAGCAGCGAAGAAGAAGCAGCAGCCGCAAACAGCTGTTGCTTCACGCAAAAACGAAAAAGCTCGCACAGAGAGCTTTTGTGTTGGGGCCCGCACCAATCGCTGCACAGCTGTCACAGTTGCTACAGTTGTCAATTTGCAAGCAGCGCCGGCGGGTGCGCGAGTTCTTTTCCATTTCCATTTGCATTCCTAGCTGTTTTCAATTGCACTAAGAGGCTTGCAGTATGTCTGATTCTATGAAGGTGGAGGTTAAGGACATTGATAAGCTGCTCGAACAGGATGGCTATCTAAAGCCATTCGAGCGTGAGATACGTCGCCGGTGAGTTTGAATTTTGATTAACTTGAATGCATTTACACCAATTAGATTGTCATCCAATCCAAAGTTGGACGATGAAGCGAAGAACTTGTTCTTGTTGTTGCTGTTGTGCACTCAATAATCATATCAACTATTTTTCAATACTACTTTACCCCCGGCTGCAGTGGTTAAAACTGCGTTGTTTCAATGTCACTTGAAGGTCATTTAATTTACGGCGTGCGTTTGCCGCCGTCTCGCCTACATCATCATAATAGATAGAGACATTTTCTGAAACATTTGGAACAGCCGTCGCGTCGTCTATTCACCTTGACTTTGATCTCTCTCAATTTCCGCGTTTGTTTTGATTACGTTATTCTCTCTTTTTTGGCAGACATGGCGTCCTCAAGGATTGGATTAAGAAAATCGATCAGTGCGAGGGTGGCATGGAGGAGTTCTCGCAGGGCTATAAGTATTATGGCCTGCACTTTCAGCCAGACAACTCTGTGATTGCACGCGAATGGGCGCCGGGCGCCAAAGATGTCTATTTAACTGGCGATTTTAGTAAGTATGCAATTTTGATAACATGTGTGAGAAGATCAACTGCAGCTTTCGCTCGTTGCAAGGATGTGCAAGCGAGCTGGCAACACTATTCGCTTTGCTTTTTAAATTCGCCGCGCCCAAACTTAAAAGATGTTAAATTATCGATAATGCTGATAGAGCGCGAAGTTGCTTCGAAATAATTAACTTACAGGAATAAAAACATATTAAACCGTAAATAAAAATTATGTTAAATATTATATATATTGTACGTAAATTAATATATATTATTTAATATAATATTTGTACAAGTGTAGCTAAAGCTTTTGTGCTGTTTGAGGAGCACTTGGTATCGATAGTTCGTAATAAATTAGGTATCTAATGAGTACTTAAAATGTATCGATAGTTTGACAGTTATCACAAATGGCGCTTTTAAAGTTGGCCTTCAATCAAATTAATAATTAAAACTCCAAACAAATCATAGATAATTGGCAATGGGAATCGCATGCGTTTAAGAAGCTGCCCTTTGGCAAATGGGAACTGCATTTGCCGGCAAATGCTGACGGCAGTGCACCCATTAAACATCTCAGCGAGATAAAGGTCATCATACGGAATCAATCTGGTCAATTGTTGGATCGTTTGTCGCCTTGGGCCAAGTATGTGGTGCAGCCGCCCAAGAGTGCCAATCAGGGCGTCAACTACAAGCAGTACGTGTGGCAGCCACCCGCCTCAGAGCGGTATCAACGCCAGCATTCGCGTCCAGCAAAGCCTAAATCCTTGAGGATCTACGAGTGCCATGTGGGAATTGCTTCGCAAGAACCACGTGTGGGCAGCTACGATGAGTTCGCCGATCGCATTGTGCCACGCATCAAGCGACAGGGCTACAACTGCATCCAGGTGATGGCAATCATGGAGCATGCCTACTATGCCAGTTTCGGCTATCAGGTGACCAGTTTCTTTGCCGCCTCCAGTCGCTGTGGCAATCCCGAGCAGCTGAAGCGCATGATTGATGTGGCCCACGCCCAGGGTCTGTATGTGCTACTGGATGTGGTGCATTCACATGCGTCGAAGAATGTGCAGGATGGCCTCAACCAGTTCGATGGCACCAACAGTGGCTTCTTCCACGATGGCGCTCGGGGCGAGCATTCCTTATGGGACAGTCGCCTCTTCAATTATACGGAACACGAAGTATTGCGTTTTCTCCTCTCCAATCTGCGCTGGTGGCACGACGAGTACAATTTCGATGGCTATCGTTTCGATGGTGTCACTTCCATGCTGTATCATTCGCGAGGCATTGGCGAGGGATTCAGCGGCGATTACAATGAATACTTTGGCCTCAACGTCGATACGGATGCCCTCAACTATCTGGGCTTGGCCAATAGCATGCTGCACAAACTGGATCCGGATATTATAACCATAGCAGAAGTGGGTTTTGATGCATTGTGTATATGTATGTATTAAGAGTCTTCATTTTTCTTTTAGGATGTATCGGGCATGCCCACATTGTGCCGTCCTGTTTCCGAGGGCGGCATCGGCTTCGACTATCGTCTAGGCATGGCCATACCAGATAAATGGATTGAGCTGCTCAAGGAACAATCGGATGATGAGTGGGATGTAGGCAATATTGTGCATACACTGACAAATCGTCGCTGGATGGAGAATACGGTCGCATATGCAGAGTCTCATGATCAAGCGCTTGTGGGCGACAAAACGATTGCGTTCTGGCTGATGGACAAGGAGATGTATACGCACATGTCCACCATGTCCGATCTGACGCTGATCATTGATCGTGGCCTGGCCCTGCACAAAATGATACGGCTGATTACCCATGCGCTGGGCGGTGAGGCATATCTGAATTTCATGGGCAATGAATTTGGCCATCCGGAGTGGTTGGATTTTCCACGAGTGGGCAACAATGATTCGTATCATTATGCAAGGCGTCAATGGAATCTGGTCGATGATGATATTTTGAGGTACAAGTTCCTCAATGACTTCGATCGGGACATGAACGAGCTGGAGGAACGCTACGGCTGGCTACACACCGGGCCGGCCTATGTCAGCTGGAAGCATCAGGGCGATAAGACGATTCATTTTGAGCGTGCCGGTCTCGTTTTTGTCTTCAATTTCCATCCGACTCAAAGTTTTAGCGATTATCGCGTCGGCACCAATTGGGCGGGCACTTACCAGGCCGTCCTCTCCTCGGATGATCCCAAATTCGGTGGCCACAATCGCATCGACATGAATTGCAAACACAAATCGGATCCCTTTGGCCATGCGGGTCGCTCCAATTTCATTCAAGTCTATACGCCTTGCCGCACAGCCGTTGTCTATGCCCGCATCAGCGATTAAATTGTTAATATCTCGATCTATATATACTAATTGCATATATAGAAAATGCTTAATGTGAATTTCAAAATTAGCTCTATTTTCTTGTTAATGTTACGAAAGCCATCATTGAAATATATACACACAGCTCTATATAGAATTTTATGAAATTTTGTCGGGTTCATGGGTAAAATTGGTTTATCAATCACATCGAAACAACCAAATAGCATTTTATTTACTTGATCTATAATCGAATTAGTATTTTGAGTAATAACTGCTTTATTAACCATATTCAAATAACATTATTGCTTTTAAATCATGTTCATTAAAGTCTAATTTAGATAATCAAAATTAATTTTGCTTAAAAAATTGATAATTTATATTATTATTAATATTGATAGCAAATGAATATAATGAGCAAAAAATCCGTAACAATCATATCCAAAGCCTAATTCAGTTAATTTCGCTTCCAAAACTTGCTAATTGAATTTAAGTCACATTCAATTTCATATTATAGTATAAAACGAAAAAGAATCCGTATCAGCCACATCCAAAACCTGGTTAAAATTATTATTCATAAAAAACTTGATCTTTAATTGAATTTAAATTACTTTCAATATTGATAGCAAATGAGTACAGAGCAAAAAAATAAAAAAAAAACCGTATCAGCAATATTGACAATGTTGGTTGATTCTCTGCTGAAAGTATTAGGCGAACAGAACCGGCTGCTGATTGCTTTTTGCTTGACTGCCCTTCATGCTCCTTTTGCTGACACTTCCGCAACACACTCAGAGAGGGCGTAAGAACGTGCTGAGCTTTTGAGCGCAGTTTTCAGCTTTCTCACTCTCTCTCTCATGTCATTACAGCTGTCTGCCAGCCAATGGCAGCACACGTTCGGAGTTCGTTGCTCCCGCTTACCCAAACAAAGAGAAGATCAGCTTCATCTGCTGAGCACTCACTGTTCGCCTGGTAATTCTTATTTAAAAATTCAGACAAAAATTCAATTTTTATTAAATTTGGATACATACAGCTCTGATTTTGCCTGCAACCATCCAAGATGACCGTAAATTTTCAAGTGATAAGCGAAAGAGACTTGTTTTAAATGTTTATTTTAATTCTTTATTTGCTTTGAATTTTTAAAATTGTATTTTTGTTGTTGTTTATAATAAATATATATATTTATATATGTATAGTTATTATTATTTATAGATTTTTTATACATAATGTATTCTACTCATGTCACTTAATTATTTGCTTGCAGTTTCGTTTTAATTCGTTACGACTTAATCTAAATAATTATCTTACAAAAAGTGCAGCTCACTTTTCAATGTGGTTTTTTCTTTTCTTTTCTTTTTATTTTTTATATATTTTTTTTGTATTTTTATTTGTTTGTTTTGATCTTAAAATAAATATGCTGTGAATTTGAATCATTGTCTTCCATTAGTAATAGTTATTTGGGCTTAACAATAACTTTAGTTATTTTTTGTTTTCGTTTTCGCATTGTGATTATGAAAAAATACTTTGATCTTAACTACGGTACCGCTCTTAGTATTAACAACTTAGGTCAGTGCTATGCTTCAATTCTTAGGCGTATTTTAATTTTATTCACCATCAAAATGTATTATTTAAACGCACGCGGATGGCTTAACAAAAATTGCAAATAATATATATAAATATGAGTTTTTTTTTAAAATAATATACAACATTTTCAGGAAAGAGGATTTTACGGGGAAACAACAATAAAAAATAAAAAAAGTAAAATAAATTATTACGGACAATACTTCAATTGAAATACGTTGCATAGCTGCCAAAAAAAAGGTATATGGCTTCATCTATTTTATGCAAAGGAACAAATTATATATGTGTAACTTTCTTTTCCCATATATATACATATATTTATATATATATATTTATATACGTATATATATGGTATATATATAGTATTTTAAAGTATTTTCTCTTTAAATTATTATAGTAGTATAGTAAGCGGAAATTATGAATTAGTTTTTCAAATAATACAGCATAATTTTTCTTCGTTTCTTATGTTTTTTGTTTTTATAACATTAAATTAGGTTAAACATAAATTTTGTATGGCGCTGGGGATAGCGCCTGGTCAAAATATTAGTTAGAAAACTGGGCTCGGGTGTCTCGTTAGGTGGCTTTTTGTTTTTGTTTGTTCTTTTTTCCACTTAAACATATGCTACTTAGCGTTAAAAAATAATTTAAATGTTGTTTAAAATTTACAGAACTCATTTGTTACACAACACTGCTGTGCATGAGTGTGAGTGTGTGTGTGTGTGTGTATGTGTGTATGTAAGTGTGTGTTTTTTTGTGTGTGTGTGTGTGTTTTTATGAACAACATTTGTATTTTGCATTTGCGCACAACATGAACATAAACTCGACGTTTTTTATATATGTATTTACTACATAGGATTCTTTGTGTATATATATATAAATGTATGTGTATTATTATGCTTTTTTAGATATATATAGAAAAATAAATTTGGTATGCACATTAACATTATGTAATATCAGTTTGTTTCCTTTCTGTTTTTTTTTTTTTTTTGCATAGCTTTACAATTGAGTTGTGGTTTCATTAAGTTTAACTTGGCTTTCGGTATTTTTATGTATTGTTTATTTTTAATTTTTACTTTTGATTTGCATTTGGTGGCCAAATGCGTCGATTTTTGATATGCGCCCTAAATAAATTGGGGGTTAAATGGCTTTACAAATTATATATATGTTGTAAAATATACAGTAATCGCTTTTAAATTAGTATTTGTAGAAAATTGAATATACCAATATATTGAAATTATGATTTTTATGTAAATTTCCATTTCTTGAAATTAGAATTCTCATGTTCAATCAATTCTAAACTACTAAGAACTTTTGAATTAAAAATGATTTTTAAGAAATTACTCGTTAAATAAAAATGATGCCCGAAAGCGAAACAATCCAATTTATAAACGACCACTATAAATATAGTCTTCGATATATAACTCAATGTATATAGTTAAAATGTGTTGCAAGTGGCGCAAAGCAACATTGATGAGCTGTGCCCCTGGTTAATGTTGCTGCTTTGCGGCAGATGCAACGCGACTTAGGTACTGGTACTGGGATTAAAAGAAATATGTTGTTGGCATTATGGTGGCATTATTCAAAAATCGACCCATTTGGCCACCCATTAGACCCTACGCGGCAAATAGCTGCGCTGCAGCAGCAACTGCTGCGGCTTGTTGTTGTTGTTGCTGCTGCTGTTGATGCTGTTGCTGGAGTGGCGCCATTATGGGTATAGCAGTTCCATCTGCCGTCAGCAGCAACGTTTGGGTTTGTTGTGGCGCCGCCGCTGCTGCTGCTGCTGCTGTCTCCGCCATTGCCATGTTGGCTGTATTCCAATCCGCTGGCAACACAATCAACTGCTGTTGCCCAGCCTTGCTGGGATGAGCAATGATGCTGCCATCGGACGCCTGCACCAATATCGTATTCGCTGGCAAATTGAAGCAAGTAACGGTGCCATTTGGTCCCACAGTTTGCAGCTGCAATGCTGCCGGTTGTTGTTGCTGCTGCAGCAATTGCATTGCCGATGTGGCAGCTGCAGCTGTTACATTGTGATTATTGCTATTGCTGCTGCTGCTGAGATCGAGACCATCGTTGTCGCCAGCTGCTGATTGCTGCTGTTGCAGCAACACTTGCTGCTGTTCCTCTTCCTCGTCCTCGCAGACGCCCGTCTCCTCATCGATGACCTCCTCAACGAGATCATCTTCGTTGAGCTCTTCGATAATGTCATCGGTATTATCCACATAGCTGGAGGCATCGATACCGACGCTGCCAGCGGCTGTTGCAATTGGCGGCGAGGGTGTTGGCGTTGGCATCGCCAAATAGCCATCGCTAGACTTGGCTGTCAGCGCTGTGCCTTTGGGTATGCGAAATTTACGCAAGATTTGCGCTGTCGATGAGGATAAGACAGCATCCTCATCATCGTACACATCCTCATCGATGAACTCCTCCGCCTCCTCATCATGCTGCTGTTGCTGTTGCACCTCAGCAGCAGCAGCAGCCTCCTCAAGCAACTGTTGTTGTTGTTGCTGCTGCTGTTGCTGTTGTTGGAGACTAGATGCGTCGGGGGTGATGATAACCTGGCGATTTCGATTTGGATTCGCGTTGACGCGCACCAATGTGACCGCCGCCGCTTTGTTGCCATTGATGAGTGTTAGAGGCGGATGTTGTTGTTGTTGTTGTTGCTGCTGCTGCTGCAATTTGTTGCCAGCTCCACGGGCGGCCAGTAGAATGACGGGCGTCTTCTTGCCAACGGTTGTTTTGAGGCCATTGCTGCTGCTGCTGCTCACGTTGTTGTTGTGGTTGCTGTTGCTGGTGTTGTTGCTGGTGCTGATGGTGGTGGTGGTGTTGCTGCTGTTGCCATTGCTGTTGTTGTTAGAGTTTGGAATGAGAGATGAGACAGCGTTGTTATAATTAGTGTTATTGTTGTGCACTTGTTTCACGCAGTTGCTTTTCAAAATGCTACGGTTATGTGTTACAAAATCAGCGAATTTGTCGACGAAACTGACCGCGGATGCGTTACGATTGCTGCTGTTGCTCTTGTTGCAGTTGCTGTGGCTGTTACGATAGCAACTGTTGCTGTTGCTTTTGTTGCGCGAGAGAGCATGTGAATTGGCCTGTTTCACGGCAATCTCCTCGTAATAGATTCGATTCGCTTCGCGCTGGCGACGCTGCCAATCATCAGCATTGCTGTTCTTGTTCTTGTTGTTGTTGTTGTGCATGTTGTTCTGAGTGTTGTTGTTGTGGTGGTTGTTGTTGCTTGGTGTGTATGGCCTTTTGAACTGCTTGTTGTTGTATGCTTGTTGTTGTTGTTTAGAAGAACCTGTGTTTGTTTTTTGTTTTTGTTGTTGTTGTTGTGGTGATGCATGTTGTTGTTTTTGTTGTTGTTTATGAATTTTTGGTTGGAGTGCAAATCATAAGTTGTCGAGAAAACAACACAAAACATTAACACAACGGGCGAACAAAAAGGTAGAAAAATGAAAAAGAAAAAATATATTTTTTTTTTATTGTAAAACAATTTTATATTCGCATTTTGCTTAATTTTAATGACTTTTTTTGCTTAGTTTTAGTTTTCTTTTTTTTTTTGTTTTGGGTTAGTAAATCATAAGCGTACATGTGAACAGTGGTAAGTTTGTGAGTTGGGTGTGTTATGTACATGAGGTGACTTGTTCCTGTGGTGAGTTTCAGTTTAAGCAACCAATTGTTCAGCCAATTTATAAATAGTTAGTTTAAAACAAATGGATTTTATAACGTGCAATAAGGAAAAAAAGAACACAAGGAAACACTTTTAAAACGTTTTTATCCCACTTTCTTGGAAGATGAGATCCAGTTGGTAGAATGATAATTTCAACAATATCGTTCACAATTAAACGAAATGTAATTCTGAAGACATTCATATAAAAAAAAAAAAAACAGATTACTTGTGATTGATAATAAACATAATTTTATTTCTTAGAATAAAGAAAAATTGTGTTTCTATTTCAGAAAATTATTATCGTAATTGAAAAATGAGTCAAAATGGAAACTGGGAAATTTAGAATAATGCCAATAAAATAAATTTTATAAAAGGGAGAATAGTATAATCTCTTAAAATTGAATATTTAATATTTCTGTTTCAGACCAGTTCATGTTTCCTTTAATTAAAAAATTCTTTCTAAATTTTAAATAAATTATTAAACAAGAAAAAAACTTAATTCAAAAAGTCGTGTTCGTTTTCCAATGTCTTCATGTTGTTAACGCGTTAAAATTAAAACTTTAATAAGTGTTAATAATGGACCATGAGTTAGGAAAAATAAAAATTTAACAAAGGAGTACAAATAAAAGAAATAAAAAGCGAATAAAAAAGTACACATACCTTGCACTTAATAAGTCCAATTTTTATATTTATAATTGTTTTGATATTGTTTTAGTTTTAGTTTTTTTTTTTGTGGTTATATGAAGTAATGGGAATGTGAATGATGTCCAGATTCGGATTTGGAAAACAATGCAAATGCAAATGAAATATGTTGATGAGGTGCGCAAAAGCTAATCAAATAATTGTTCGTTGATGTTGTTTTAGTGTTTATACAAACACACATACACATACACGCACACACACACACACACCGTAGTGTATGCGTGTTTATCCTCATGGGTTAGTGTTTGAGTGTTGTAAAATGTTTGGGTTTGTTAATTTAATGAGTATTATGTTCATTTAAGCGTTAAACATGATAAAAAACATATTTTATATATGCATTTAGTGTTTGTTTGTTTTTTTTTATGCCGCTCTTTTGCATTGTTAATGGCTTCCATTTGCGTTGCTTTGCTCGCGTTTTTTTATATCATTTTTTATCTTTAAACAATAGTTTCTTGCTTTTATTATTTTTTTTTTTTGGTACTTTGGCTGCAGTTGTATTTTTATTTCATTTTTTTCTTTGCTGTCGTTGACATTTTCAGAGCGCTAGAAGCACGGCCTCTGATATATCGTAGCTATATAGTTTTTGATTATTGATTATATAGTTGCGAGTTTTTGATTTGATTGATTGATTGATTGGTTGGTTGGTGGGTTGGTTTTTGTGTACATAAAATAAAATAAGAGAAAAAGAAAGAAAAAAAGAACAAAATCGCATTGAAGTATAACACATTGTAATAATAAATTTGTTGTTGTTTAAAGAAATGAAACAAATAATGTATACATACATATATATGTACATATATATAATATACTTCAGTATGGTAAAATGTTAAGGTGTTCTTTCTGTTTTTTTGTTTTTTTGTTTTGAGCACTGAGGAGAACTGTACATAACCGAAAGCAATAACAATAAAGCCAAAACGGAAATTATACATATTTGTGTACGGAAAATAGTGAAATATAATAAATACAATCAAATAAATGCTATATAAACTGATGTAAATAAATGCACAAATTGTAAATTAAAACTAAGCTAAACAGAATTAAAATATGAGTTACAAAAATTAAGCAAAGTATTTGCTACATATTAAATTAAAAATATAAATATATATGGGCTAAATCGTATATATATATGCTTAAACGAAAACTACGAGAAAAATACTCGAAATTATAAACTAAAATATGGTTAGGGCTGATGTGCTTTTGTTTAAATAGTATTTTTGTATATTTGTTGTCTCGAAAGTAGTGTGTTATTTTGAGTTTAGTAGCTGGCGCGACGTTGTTCAACACTAAAAAAAAGTCAAATAAGAAACGAAATGGAAACGAAACAGCAACTGCAACAACGCAGCGTCGCTCGCTGACTACGCAACAAAAGAGAAAGGGAGAGTTTAAGAGAGAGAGAGAGCGAGTACTAGAATGGAGAGAGAGCGTCTAAAAACAAACGAGAGCGCGTTACACTAAAAGAGAAGTTACTTAAAACAGACGAGTAGCGAGTAGCAATAGTCATAAATTTAAGATAGTTATAAAAAGAGAGACAGAGAGAGAGTAGAGTTAAAGATAGTTCAACTGTATTTGTTTTTACCTAATTTCTTTGGTCTCCAGCAGAGATGAGGTGTTCACATCGTTGACCGCATTTATCATCGATGTGGGCGAGAAGGGCAGATGATACATGGAGGCCGCATCCAGCGTATAAGCATCGCTACTCTTAATCAACAGCTCGTTCTTCAGCTCCATAAACTGTTGATGCGGATTGTGACCAAATTGATGCTGTTGCAGCAATTGCTGCGATTGCTGTTGCTGCTGCTGTTGTTGTTGTTGCTGCTGGTGGTGTTGCTGGTGATGTTGCTGCTGTGTTTGGGCATCCAAAGCATTCGCATTTAACGTTGGCTGCGTACTCGCATGCGTTGTGAATGTATATTGTGGCGTTGCCGTCGCACTCATCGTATACGGACACAGATCCCCCAATTCCGTTGGCTCCAGTTTCGGCTGGAAGCTCTGCAGGCCATCGGGTGTCAGTATCTGATAGCTTTGCACGGTGCCAATGACATGTTGTTGTTGCTGTTGCTGCTGCTGCTGTTGTTGTTGGTCGTTGGGCAGTGTGGGTGTTGCTGCTGCTGTCGAACTCAGATATGTCACATTGTCCAGCTCGTAGTGTGTCGGCTGCGTTTGTGCCTGACTGCTGACAACCTGTTGTTGTTGCTGCTGCTGCTGCTGCTGTTGCTGCTGCTGCAGTTGCTGCTGTGTTGTTGTCGTCTGATAGCTGGTTGTTTGTGTTCGTTGCGGCGCTGGCGCTGTTGTGTATATTGTCTGTGTGCCATCGAGTTGCAGTGGCACCAAATTGCCCGCCTGATCCTGTATCATGATGCTCTGACCGTGCAACTGTTGCTGCAAGAGCGCCTGCTGCAACTCCAACTGATTCGAGTAGATGAGCGTTGTTGTTGTTGGCTGAGCTGTTTGTTGTTGTGCCGCTGTCGCTTGGCCGCCGCGTTGCAGTTGCGCCATCGAACTGCTGGCGCCGGGATTGGCCAAGGCCAGTTGTGCACCACCCGGTAAAATCATGCCACTGAAGTCGAGTGAAGGCAACGTTTGCAATTGTTGTTGATGCTGCGGCGTTGCAGTTGCGGGTTGCTGCTGCTGCAACTGTTGCTGTTGCTGCTGTTGTTGTTGGTGCTGCTGCTGCTGTTGCTCCACATCGGCATTTTGCACCTCGTCCAGCACACTATCGATTTGAGCTAGACGCTTTTTCGCTGGAGTCGCCGCCGCATCGCCCGCCTTCAGTTTGCGCACGCGGGGTGTTCGAGAAGTTCGAGGCCTTTTGGCGGCCGGTGTTGTTGTGCCCGTTGTTTCCGCTTTTTGTGGCGTACTCGACGCCGAACTGGGCGGCATGGGCACATCGCCGTGCTTATCCTTTTTGTGCATTTTCATTTTGTCGGGTCGCGAGAACTCCTTGTTGCAAATGGGGCAGGCGAATATCTTGCGATTCTGACCCTCATGAAAGAGATACGCGTGCCGCTGGAAGCTGTACTTGTTCTTGAACGTCTTGAATATATCGTTCTTGGCACAGACGAGGCAATAGGCAATGCCATCGATGATGTGCTCGTAGCGTGCAATATCCAATCCACGCACACTCATCTTCTCCAGGTATTCACCCTGCTCGTCCTCGGCAACGACGCGCGTTTTGCGTTTCCTTTTCTGTTTCGCTGCTGCCGCTTTTGACAACATGCCTGGCATTGCATCATTGATGCCCTGATTATGTTGCTGCTGCTGCTGATGTTGCTGCTGCTGCTGTTGTTGCTGCTGCTGCTGTTGGTGTTGGTGTTGGTCGTCGTGGCTGGTTATGGTGTAGCTGGTTGTGCCAGCTGCCTGTTCGGCTGCCTCTGCCTCCACCTCGGCTTTGATCACCTGATATTCCTCGAAATCGTGCTCATCATGCTCGAGACTCTGCTCCTCGTATTTGACCCGCAATCCATTCTCCTCCTCCTCATCCTCCTCGAGCAACTCCTCATCCTCGCCCACATGCTGTGGCTCATACTTGATGATGTCAGCGGCAACAGCACTGCTTCCATTGCTCAGACAATCACTGCTGCCATTCTCACTTTTGAGCACATGATATTCCTCGTAGGTGCTGCCATCGAACTCAATGATTGTGCCATCTGTGTTGACCAATGCTGTTGTCGTTGTTGTTGTTGCCGTCGCTGCTGCCGTTGCAGTAGCAACATCATTGCTGATGGGTGTTGCTGCTGCGGCGCTAACCGCCGTCGCTGGCATACCACCATTATAATTCTCAAAGACTATTGTTGTCGGCGTCTGGCCATCCTCTCCAGTTGTAGTTATATAATGATATTGGGGTTGTTGCTGCTGCTGTTGTTGTTGTTGCTGCTGCTGCTGATCCGTTGCTCCATTTGTGTTGGCGTTCGTGTGCAGGATGGAGGACGAACTAATAGTTGTGACCACATTGTCTTTTGTTTATATTGATTGGAAAGTACATATTCGAGTTTGGTTCAATATATATAAAAGATGTGTTTGAATGTAATATTTGCATAAATAATCAATAAATCAATTCGCAATCGTAATTCAACAATTCACTCAAAAATCTAAGAAATGCTGTGCAAAATGTATATATATATATATATATATTTATGATAGCTACACGAAATTATCAAAGACTATACAGTCTCTATATAGGATATAGCCTATATAGATAGAGCTGCCTGCTACGATTACAAAGTTATAGAATAATATAATAAAAATGGTGAGTGAATTGGTTTTTTTTGTATTTAATATTCGTTTGTCGCTTGATTTTGTGTGTTTACTTAATTGCTACGAATTATGTAAGTATATATGTTTTCATACAGTTGCAAATCGTAAAAAAAGACTTGATACTAATTTAAAAATAAAACTCTAGAAATTAATAAAAAAAATAATATACATTTTACAAATGTTTACAGAACAGTATCCAATTAAAAAATAGCGAATTATAATAATTGCAAGATGTTAAAAATTCAATTAAGCTGTTCACAAAGGAAATAATCTTAAAATTCGATTGTGAACAGCTGAAGAAACTTAAAAGCTAAGCTAAAAATCAATTTAAATAAATATAACAACTAAATACATACGCTAAATCAAATAAAATAGAATTAGCAAAAATAAATAAGTTTTGAGCCTTTTTGTCAAATGCGCCTTGCACAATTATTGATAATCATCAGTCATCAGTCATAATATGCATATATATATCGTAAATATATTCAATGTTTTGCTTGGGCCTAATTTGTGCATTTATTTATAAGTTTCAGTATTTATTATAATTCGGTATCTGTTGGCATTTATGTACATATATTAAAAAAAAAGAAATGAGACAGCAAGAAAAATATGCTCAGCAAAGAGTTTGGTTTCGTATTTTTATTATTATTTTTTTATGTACGAGTTATTTGAAGTGTAAACGAACTGATAAGCGATTTGTTATTGGGTTGAGATGCATTATTGTAGATTCTTTTTTTTTTTTTTTTTGTGGCACATTGATTTTTGAACAGGTGTCGTGTGGATGAAATCGGTTTGCGACTGAATTTTTTTTTTTTTTGGTTTATATCAATTTTCTTTTATTTCAAAACAAAACACCGCAAATGGAGGACCAGCACAATTTTTTAATTGAACATAAACATATATAATAAATAAATAAATCAAATTTGAATGGAATTTCACTTAATTTCTTCTTCTTGTGGTTGTTGTTAGCTGCAGTTTGATTTGGCACAAAAATTGTTAGAAATCAATAGAAAAACATAAATCAAATAAACGAAACAATTGTCTACAAAATGGTATTGAGATGCTTGATAATAATGCGATGAGAGTCGAGCGCTTAATTGTTGTTGTTAAATACAATATGAAAACAATAAACAAATAAACAAAATTAGTTGTTAGTGATTGAGTGAGTAGCTAATCAATTAAAAAAGAGAAAAACCAACAAAAAAAAACGAGCACAAAATCGAAAGCAAATATACAACTACCAAAAAAAACGACAAACAAATTTGATAAAGGAGTCAAAACTTACCAGCAACATGTTGCTGCTGCTGCTGCTGATGTTGGTGTTGCTGTTGCGGACTACTGTTGCTGCTGGCAACAGCAGCGGCCGTTGTTTGATATGTGGCCGTTGCTGTTGTTGTTGCCTGACCATTTGCATCACAGAGTATTTCGTTTTGCAGCTGATAGACATTGCCATCGGTGCTGGTATATTGTTGTTGCTGTTGTTGCTGTGGAATGCCATTTAGTGTATTCGCCGCTGGCAACATGTTGATGCAGACAATTTTTTGTTGTTGCTGCTGACTAGATGTTGTTGTTGCTGTTGCTGCTGCTGATTCTGCAGTTGCTGCTGCACTTGCGCTTTGCTGTTGACTTAGTTTTGGAATCTTTCCCTCAAATTTGCGCAATTGTTGCATAAATTGCAGCTGCGGCTGTTGTTGTTGGTGTTGCTGTTGTTGTTCGTTGAGTCTGCGTTTGGCATCTGTAAAAATTCGTTGGAAATTTTGTATTACATGTGCAAAAAGAAAAAGTGTTGGGATTTGTTGTTGTTGATGTTGTTGTTGTGATTGGATGTTGGTTGATGTAGTTGTTATATGATGGCATGTTAGCGTTGGGAATTATTGAAGCGACATACACAGGACACACACACACACATATACGCACATACATATATATATATATATAGTTATATATATAGGAGCAGTATATGTATAGGCAAAGCGAACGAAGGAACGAAGCGAAGCGAAGCTCAACTGAAACTGAAGCCCAACCAAGAAACGAAATTTGCGCCTCTTTTTCTCATTTCTTTTTGGTTCTTTTTTTGCAAGTATTTTTAGTAAAACAGTTTTGGTTTTTGGTTAGTTTTTAGCATATAGTTATTTTTCTTTATATATATATATATATATAGCGTGCTCTCATATATTTTTTTTGTCAGGCGCTTACAAAATAGGACACAGCTTTTCACGACTTATAAAACACGAAAAAGAAACTAAAAGACGACGACGACGTTGACGTTGACACACCAATAAGAGCGACTATATAGGAAAATGTGGGGTTTTTTTGTGACATAAAATTTTGGGTTTTCTTTTAATGTTAGTTAACAATGGGTGAAGGGAATAGAGATAGCTGTGGAAGGGCTGGATGGGTGGGTGGGTGGCAATTAGGTGTGACTGTGATTCTTATGTGACTATGCTAGTTGTAGTGACTGTGGCGTTGTTGTTGTTGCAATGATTATTGTTGCTGTTGCTGCTGTTGCTAATGTTGCTGCTGCAGTTGTTGCTGCTGCTGATGCTGCTGTTGCTGCTGTTGCGCTCACCTGCGCCAACGTTACTGCTGCTGCTGCTATCAGCAATTGCTGCTGCTGTTACAGCAACTGCTGCTGCTGCGGCTGGCGAGTCTGTTGCTGATGTGTCCTTTTTTCGTCTCGCCGGCGTTTTGCGGGGCGTTGAATTCGCTTTGTTGCGCGAACCGCCTCCTCGCGCTCCCCTTGATGTCGACGAAGTGGATGTGGAGGATGCTGGCGATATGGAGCGATCATCTTTATTACGACTACGACCACGACTGCTGTTCCTGGAGCTGGTACGTCGCTGGCTCGCCAGCCAATCATCATCGTAGTCAGCATCATATTTGCGCTTATGTTTGCGCCGCTTAAAATCCTCCTCCTCATCATCATCTTCTATGCCAGCAGAGAGAGAGAGAGAGAGAGAGAGAGAGGGGGAGAGAGAGAGAGCAAGATAATAAGCAAAAGCTGTTTTGGGTCATTTAGACTGTGTCTCACCAGTGCCATCGTCCATGTATTCGAGCAACTCCTGCTTCGTTTTAAAATCCGCCGGACTCTGCAGACTCATCGTGTCCTCGGGCACGAAATCGGCCTCCTCTTCAGTCAGGGTGAGGACGCTCTCCTTTAGCATGGCCTTGACATCGTCGGGCACATTGGGATTCTGTTGGATTTCATCCAAATCCAAATCAGGATTGCGCTCCTTGAAGCTCTTCGCCTTGGTGGGATTGCATTGCTTCTTCATTCTGAGCGAGAGAGAGAGAGAGAGAAAGGGGGAAGAAATAGTTGCAAGAGATTGTTAATATTTAAACCCATTGCTTTTTTTTGTGCTATTTGAAAAACCCACTTCTTATCACACAGCAGCACATCGAGATGTGGGGGCAGAGGCGCCGCTGTTGGCACCGCATTGCTCGCATCCTCGGGATGACGGCCGAGATCGCGTCCCTCGAGCCAGGCCTCGTAGCGTTCGCTTTGGAAACGCTTCACGAATGTGTCCATTGAGATTTTGACCATGTCATTGCTGCAGGTACATTGCGTGGCACGCTTGCCGTACTCAATCCAGCGTTCCATTGCAAAATTTGTGGACTCGGCACAGTTGAAGCCATGATTGAAGCCAGCATGATAGCCGAACGGGAACGTTATCATTATCTCGCCCGACTCCTGTGTGATCTGTGTGTTGTGTTTAAAAGAGTTAAGTATGAGGCGATCGACTTGGGTTTGGTGCCGATTTCGAATTGAGTTCCTCTTTGTAAGGCAATGTGAAGTAGTTTTTCAGGTTCCATTTAGAAATTTTAGTTATATTATCATATAACTATATATTATCATATTATATTTGCTAAAATTCTGAGAATCAATTTACAAGGTTTTATTTATGTAATAAACAGTCATTATTTAATTACTGTTAAACCTAACATATAATCAAAAGTGGTCCCTTTTGAAAGCCAATCAAGCTTGGCAAAGAAAACCAATTTTTAGTCACAGCTAATCAGCTATATAAAAAAGTGGAAGCAGAATTAAAAAGCAAATACAATTGAAATACAGGCAACATTTTTGTACTTCCCCAAAGAGGTTTCAATTTCGACGACACTTTATAGATAAAATCGAAATCAACATCAATTATTACCTTGCTGACGGGCACATTGTGCTGTTTGAGTATCTGTGGCGATATTAATGTCATTTTATGACGCAAATACGCATTGCAATTCTTATAGCTGGCCGGAAAATACTGATTGGCGATCTTCTCCAGCCGTCTGCCATATTCGGGCGGGACAACGTACCACGTTTTGGGCGCACCAAAGTGCAAATAGTTAATTGAATACAAGTCCATGTCCTCTGTGTGCCAGGCGAATGTCGTTTTCCACATGCCAAAATACAAATATGCCGTATTAACACCATCGATCTGGATATTATAGTCCTTGTTGACAAAATCCAAAATGCTGCCCAGTCGATTAATGTTCCAGCTCTGCGAGTGCGAGAACAACAACAAGCCATAAAATCAAATACACCAACTATATCTATATCCATAACGATGATGACTTACATCCTGATCGGTGTCGGTGATGCTGCCGCTGACATCGGCGCCATAAATTGGCGCCACATAGGTGATATTTTTCCAGTATTTACGCTCCAGATCCTCAAAGTCGAAATGTTTGGGCGTTGCATAGCGTTCGGTGCTGGCCAATTCGCTAAATTGTTTAACCGTCAACGGTTTCTTTTGTATATTGATTTGCTGATAACAGCCCTGTTTGCCGGTGACCACCTGACAAATGGGTGCCGGTATTGTCACATTTAATGCATCCAAATCTGCATAGCCACTGCGACGTGGCACCCATTCGGCTGGCGGTACAACTTTGGCCAGTCCGGCCTTGTGGGCACCCTGCGACTCCATATAGGCAACATATTTGGGAAAGTCCTTGAACTCATCCCAGCTGGGACGGAATACCATAATGCGCGGTATATCAGACATTTTTATTCACATGCGCTTATCTATAATTGCTAAAGAGAGAGAGAGAGAGAGAGAGAGAAGGGGAGATTGTGATAGAGAGAGCGAGCGAGAGAGAGAGAGCACAAATGCCGCTCAACAAACAGCAGCAGCGATCGGAGAGTGATCAGCGCAGATGCTCAGCACTAACTCTAAGACTCTTTTTTTTTTTTTGTGGCATGAATGCGTGCCGTGCCCCTCCTCCTGCTGCCGTTGATGTTGTTGTTGTTGTTGCTAAGGCAAATAGCTGTTGAGGTACGAGGAACAGCTGCAACTTTTATATTCGAGCGCCCTTTTTCAATGGGACAGCCAACAACACAACAACAGCAGGCAGGCAGGCAGGGCTCAGGCCAAGGCAGGCAGTCGCTAGAGGCTGGCAGGATATGCAGTCCACAAGCAGTTGCTGACACTGCCCCTTCTGCCACTGCTGCTGCTTCAGTTGTTGTTGTTGTTGTTGCGCAGCCAGTTTTTATGGTTCGACGCAGAAAGGTGCATTGATCTTATATTTTGATTAGCTTACATCTATTTTTTTTTCTTCATATATTCTTATATTATATATTTAATTCGTTTAATTTTCCTTTGTATTGCGCTGAAAAGTTGTAGAATATTTGGTTAAAATATTGTAGTAGTTTAAAAATGTTGTCAAATTTTGTTGATAGCCGCCAGAAAAGATCTTTGATTAGTTGTACATTAACAGTATAGGCTTATTTTAAAAAATATTTTTTTTTCTTCCTTTTTTATTAATAATATAATGTGAATAGTACTTAAACTAAAAGACTAACAGCTTTCAGCTAAATATTAATTAACCTAAAATCCATTCTTAGAGATCATTTAAGAATTCTTATTGAGATCTCAATGAATACACAAGCCTTTCAAGATAAATATTTCTCATTCCTTCTTTACTGCAATTGTTATATTTAGTTCATAAAAATTCTGATAAATTTAACATCAAATTTTTAATTCATATTGATTAATTATTTATAAAAATTATAATAATTTTAACAAATGTCAATATTCGAACTTAAGACTAAGTCTTTAGCTGCAATTAAGATCTGTATTCTGTTGTACCTGTGTACATAGTCTAACCTTAATTATGCTTAATAAACCAAACTTCAATTAAGAAATAATATCTTTTGACTAGCTAATTTTATTGCTGATGAAATATTTATTGTACCTAGTACATCTCTTTAGTTCCCTTGGCTCTCCTTTGCAATTCCAAAATATTCAAATGAGCCCCTTTTTGAAAATATCTCCTCGGCACGTAGGCCAAAAATATGTAATATTTTCATTGAGTCGCTTTCTGGGTTATTTGTGATACATACATACAGACATATATATATTGTATGTACACACAAATTGTGTATAGAAAACTTGATGTTGAATAAAATGAATCAGTCGAGGCAAATAAAATAGATACAGTTACAAATAATTGTGGATAGGTGAATTTAATGCTAATTGTTGGTATTCAAATGGTGAGCGGAAGAGTCAAACTAATCCCTTCAGCTGCACATACATACGAAAAACATAAAAAAGGACACCAATTAAAATGGCGCAGAGCAAAAAGGATACGCTGTGAAAAAAACACGCCCAATAAGAATACAAAAGGAAAACCAATCGTACAAACCTTTTTATTTTGTATGTGAAAACTTTCAAAATGTTTAGCAAAATTGATGATGAACAAATAAACAAATTGTAAGTTTGCGACGATAAACAGGACGACGACAGAGCAGCAGGAACAAGGACGACAAACGACAAAACGATGAGGAGGACGACAACGCCGTGCGAGACATGCGAGCAAACTACATGGAAGAAAATTTACGCAATTTTGGGTCTACGCAGAAAACTGTACCACCACCCGACGAGAGACGAAGGCAACAACGACGAGAGACGATGACGATGACGACGGCGACGAGGAATAGGAACGAGTGCGCGCCATGAGCGCAAGCGAGACAGAAGCATTGCGGCCAGGACGAAAAAAAGGACGAGACCCAAAATGTAACGAGTAAAACGAAGAGGAACAGAGCGAGAGAGAGAAAAAGAGAGCGCAACTGCCATATATATATATTCGTGTGTGTGTGTGCCATTTGGTTTATATGTATAAGTAATATGCATTGTGTATGTTTGAGAAAAAAAAGTTGAAAATTCTTTTCTTTTTTTTTTTTGGATTTTGACTCACTTGTGTGCGCTGCTTCGTTGCGTTTTCGTCTACTCTTTTAGTTGTTGTTGTTTTAATCCCAGAGTTTTTTTAATGTTTTATTTTGCCAGTTTATTGCACATTTTGCTTTGTGTTTAGTATTTATAGCTCTTTGGTAATGCAAAAAAGCCTTTTCTTTTGTTGTTCACTTTTTTGTGTGCTACACTTTTTTAAGCTTTTGCTTTTTTCAATTTTTGTTTTATTTTTTTTTTGCTTAAGCGCGCGCTCTCTTTTTTCTTTTAGTATTATGCTCTTTTGGCTCTTTCTCTTTTTTTTTTTTGCTCGCTATTTTTTGCACAATTGCACAATTTGTTGTTGTTTATTTGACACACAAGAATTCATTCGATTTGTTATTGTTGCTGTTGATTGTGGAATATTAATACAAAAATGTTGTCCTGCAACATTTGCTGAGTCAGTTTTTGAAGAGACCGGCTGCTGGGTGTGTGGAGGGGGGCGGAGCAGCACTCAATAGAAAATGTGAAGATGAAGATGATGATGTTGTTGTTGTTGTTGCTTGATATATTTATGTTTGTATATATATATATATATATATACATATATATATATAACATTTATTTGCTGCTAATAAACACACACACGGCAACGAGCGCGGATGTCATCAGCAACATGTTCTGAGCTGTCGGAGCTGCGAGCGTAAACTGAAACGACAACGACGAAGCCTGGCGAGGACGAAACAGCGCTGCTGCTGCTGCAGCGAAGCGGAGCCGACAGCGACGCCAACTGCGACGCAAACAGGCAGAAGCGAATAAACACACACACAGAGAGAGAAACACAGGCAGACATAGAGCGTTGTCCTTTTAATGCGAATGACGGGGCCAAAGCGTAATGCGCAAAAGGAAAGGAAAACCAAGTGAGCGAGAAGAGAGAACGAGAGCACAAACAAGTTTGACAGGACGAACAACAATGAATGATATACAAATATAAATGTGCACACATCTATACAGATATATATATATATATATATATATGTATGTGTGTGTGTGGAAAATGCGAATGGAGGAAAAGCGGCAGTTGTTTCTTTGCGAACAATAGATTTTATTTGGTAAGCAATAATAATGCCAAAAACGAGCTGCAGCAAATGCAAAATTTGCCATGCTTCTCTCTCACTCTCACTCTCTCTAGCTAGTTAGCTGAGCAGGAGCAGGAGCAGGAGTGCGAATTGAATCCGTGCCTGGCTTACAAATAATTACGCTTTGTTTTTAGTCCTTGCATTTAGCGTGAGATTTACGTGCGAGGTTTAATATTAAGCTGGGTACGCTGCTTTCCCTCGATATCGATCACTTGCAACTCATGTTAATACACACAGAGAGAGAGAGAGAGAGGGAGAGCGTTTCTCAACTGCTACTTGAGTGGTTTCCATTGCCACTTTCAAAATTCATTTTTAAGTTTCCGGGAACAACGAAAATCATTTCTATTTTAAAACGTCAAATCGCAGCTCTTAAGTAGCTGGCAATGTTGCTGATGTTGTTGTTGCTGTTGTTGCTGTTGATGTGGGGCTCAATTACACACAGGTTTCAATTGCGTTTTGGATACTTCCTTTTCGAACTGTCGCTGAACATAATGCTTGACAGCTAAGTTGAAGGAAGACGACCTCAAGCATGAATATCAGTTAAATATAATTTTAAGAATTTGATTTGAAGCATTTAAGAGTTCAAGAATCGATCAAGGAGACATTGCTTTTGGGAATCGTTCAATTCTTGACAAAGTTAGGGCAGTGGAAAGTGCAATTTTTTCTAGAATTTCAATTAAAGTTTGGAGAAAAAAAATTATCCGTTTATATTGAATATAGTTCTATATGTATCGTTCTAGATAAAAAACATGACTAAAATGTATTCAGCAACAATAATCGGTTCAGTTTTGACAAAGTTATGATAGTTTTGAAATCTGAAAAGGACATTTTAAGGCTTCTACAGAATGTTGTTCATGATGAAGACAAATTTATGTAAGTTTGAAGTCATAGAAATGAATATTGAGGTTATTAACAGTTTGTAAAGCACATTTCACAAGCACGCATTTAAAAAGATGCAATAAATTCTTGTTTTCCGTAAGGACCCTTCTCAAGCCGCAGCAAACTACAAAACCATTCCAAACGTACTCGATTTTCTTTTTTAATTAAATTAAAGCTGACCACAAACACAACATAAAAATATACGCAGTGTACACAGAAGATCTGCTGAACAGCTGAAGGTAATTGAAAATATGCAGAAAATGTCAGAACAACTTTCGAGCAACTTTGCACAACTGGCCTAACAAGATGTAATCCCCACCAAATTAAAAATAAACAAAAAAAAGGATAAAAACAGGGCAAAAAAGAAAAACACAAAAGTCTTGTAAATATAGAGAATTTAAGCAGACGCAGCGCAAAAAGCGAAACCAAACTAATTACAAGAAGAATGAGACAAGAGACGAGAGAAACGGGAGAAACATGGGAGAGCATGGGGAATATATAATTTACAACATGTCATTAGCTGGGCAACGCCTATGGTATGTATGGCATGGGTGATAGGACGACAGGAAAACAGGACGAGGCAGCAGCAGAAACGAGGCAATGAGGCAACGGCAGGATCAAAGCGTGACGCGAGAGGCCGTGCGCGCACAGGACCAAAAACTGACTGCGAGGCGTAAAACAGGAGCTGAAGTGCACTTTCCGTCTATGCGTGTGTGTGTGTTGTTGGGGAGCCGGATCCTGCGCGCAGCGAAAACTTGTTTTTTCTTAAAAGTAGCTCAAGCGTAACAACATCGAGTAAAAGTCCAAGTGTGTGTGAGCAAGAGGGAGAGAGAGAGAGAGCAAGCGTCGCAGCGAGCTTGGTCAAAAGCGACGAGAATGACCAGGCGGCGACGGCGGCGTCAACTTCCGGACAGGACCAAAGGCAAACACATACACACATACACACACACACACGCACACACTCTTACATGCGTTGTGTACACAATGTGGTCATTGACTGAACGGTAAAAAGCGAAAACAGGAACACAAAAACAGTGCCGGCGGCAGCAGCAGCAGCAGCAGCAGCAGCAGCAACAACAACAATTCATAGTGATGACGTCGTTTTGCGTCCTGTCGGCTGCGCAGTCGTTGCGAGCAGAACGCCGAAAGCGCGTGGAGACTGCCATAATGTGCGTCCCCTTTTTAACATAAGCATAGCGTGTGCTTGTATGTGTGTGTGTGTATTTGTGTGTTTGTCTCGTGTGTGATTCACGCAGCATATTTTCTAATACAATTTCAGTTTTCTCATAAAATTTCAATTCGCCAATGGCCTCAGCTGCTGCTGCTACAACTACAACAACAGCAGCAAGCATTATTTATTATTCTATATCCTTTTGTGGCAGCTTACAGGCGGCACACGCGTCATACAACATACAAAAAGCAAAGCGCGCGTCCCCTTTTTATTTTTATTTTACTTTTTCCTTTCAAGTTTCCCTTTTGTTATCTCAATTGCACAACTGTGTTGTATTTATTTTTTTTTTCTGCTTATATTTTGCTTTGCAGTTGCCGCCGTTCGTTCGTTCGTTACATTTTCGTAGTATATCCTTTTTTTTGGCTTGGCTTAAGCATATTTTGTGTTGCTAGTTATTGTTCTTCCTGGATCGTCATTGTAGTTTTGTGCTTCTTCTTCTTCTTGTTGTAGAAGCTTTCGTTGCTGCTTTCTACGCTGTTTCTTGTTTTCGTACTTGCGCACTCGCAATTGCAATGGCGCTCTCTCTCTCTTTCTCTCACTCACACACACACATGGTCTCTCTGCTGCTATTGCGCCCAGCTGCCGCCTGCCTGCCAATCTAATTAATTCTCTTTTGCTGTTTGCTATTTCGTTTTGTTGCCGTTGTCCGCCATTGTGTTTGCGCCTGCGAAAAATATTATAGTGTCGTCTGGCTGTTGTTTAGCCTCTGCCACTGCCTCTGTCAGCGCTTGCCGTTTCTGTTTCTCTAATGCTCTTGTTGGTGTTGTTGTAGTTGCTGCGCTTGCTCTTCTTCTTGTCTACGCACGTATGCCGCCTGCTTGCATTGATTTTACTTCTTTTTTTTTGGTCAGCTGCGTCGCCATTTTGAAAGCGCCGAGCAAAAAAAATGAGTAGGCGAAAAAAAGCGAAAATATATATTTTCAAGTTAAAGGGACGCGCGTGTTCAAGTAGCAGCCAGACCGGAAAACAGGCACTTCTTGGATCCTACGCAGGCATTTCCCTTCTTGTTTTTTTTTTTTTCTTTTTTGCTTTTTACACATGCTCCAATTACACAATTTTCGCAAATAGCTTGTGAAATGGGGCCAAAACATATCAAGGACTTCGAGGCCAGCTCGATTTCAGTTCACATTCAAGATTAAGAGGAAACGAGGAAAACAAGAGGAGAAAACGAAAATTAAAAGGAGGCAGAATAATTAATCATTATTCAAGACTGTTTTGTGGAAGACATTCAAGGATATTGCATCATTTCAAGCAAAAATCAAATTTCCTAATGAGCAAATGTGAATTCATTCATATGGGGATGAAATTTTATAATTGAAACGCTGAAAATGAAATGGGTTCATTAAAAAATCAAATATCATAGGAATTTATTCATAAAGACAATCGAAAAACGAGGAAATTGAAAAGGTTTCGCAGAAAAATTAAAATGCAACATATTAAAAAGGCATCAATATTAACTATTGAGTATTCAGATCCTTATTTAAACTTTAACTTCAATATTAACTAATTTCCAAAAGGATTATTTATCTCAATACCGAAACTAAATTCAAAATAGGATTCACATATTTTAAAGTTTTCAAAAAGTATTCATAATTTTTCTAATCATGCTTAACTTTTTGCACAGAAGTATGCTATAAATTAATGCATGCGTCTTTTTTCTTAGTTCTATGCATTGCAGTCTTATGCAGAGTTTCTAAAATTACCCATTAAATTCCGAAACTCTCAACTACCCACTTAAAAATAGCAACCTGTATGACCTTCAACCCCTTTGCCATATATATATAATGAAAAACTTGGGTCAATGCCACAATATAACCCCAAAAAAATATACTAATTACCCTCAATCGGGCCAGGGACACACACTTACACACACACACATGTAAACACTTGCAACCACTCGAACCGGGGCGACCTGTTGAATTAGCCGAGAAGTTTTTAGGGGGTTGTCTATAAATATATATATATATATATATATAAATATATAATATATACACCTGCGATTAGGTCGGGAAATCACCACCTAGAAATAGAGACGGAGAGGCGGCAAAAATAAACAGCAAACAATGCACTATACTCTGTACTACAATATATATATATATATATATAGATATATCCGGGGGTATGTTTATGTTATGCTTTATGAATGGGAGCGCGACTCTAACTACCACCAAGTCGCACTTTTGTTTTGCTTGCTGTTCCGTTTCACAATTTTTTTTTTCTTTTTGGGAAAACCCCTAAAAGTGACGAAGACGTTGTGTGGATGAGTCGTCGTCATCGTCTCTGATGACACACGCCGGTGGCACATGCCAATGAACTGCAAGGTGGCTAAAAATATATATACGTATATATGTCAGTCAGTTGGTTGGTTGGTGGTGGATTGGTTAAAGCGCACATGACCAAGAGCGGAGCAGCAGCAGAGCACATGTTGGTCGGTGCCTTTAACTTTGCCTCTGTCTCTGCCGTTGACTTGGTGGTGGCTCCTGTTGAACTGTGTTTTTGGGGGGGTTATTTGCCCGGCAAAACGCAAAACGTCCTTGCACCTACAAAAGGCCGTCTCAATGTGGTTGTTGCCGTGTCTGTTGTGTTGTTGTTGTGAGCGGAACCACCCCATGCGCCATGTGCGCCCAGAGTAAAGTGCGCCAAAGTAGGTCGTGGACATGATGGTTGGTCGTGTGCCGCTGCTGCGCTGGTTGTTACTGCTGGTGGTTGCTACTGCTACTGCTACGAGACTCAGTGGTGGTTCCAAGGGTTACTACAGCACAGTTTTTGTTTATAAACATTGCGCAAAAACAGCTGATTTTTTGGCAACATCCCCATAAAATGTGTAGGGTCGGTCAGGAAAACCAAAAAATCAACCCGGCTAAAATTGAGAACAGCTGACTACAACTGGCCAAGTATAACTGCAGCAATAATAACAACAACAACACCTGCACTTTAAGTGCTTAGCCCAATGGCCCAAATGGCAAAAGGAGCAGCTGTCTGCCTGCCTGCCTGCCTCAGCCTGCTCAGCCAGCCATCTGTCGACCCGTTCAAAAGGTAAAGCTAATGAATGCCTTCGTGCCTCCGTGCCTCATCGGTCTACCAATCTACTGCAAGCCGGCTGCAAGTCGACTGAGTTGCCTGACTGCCTCATTGGGCAGTGGCAGCTGCCCCGCTGTTGCATTGATTGTGTGCGGCTGAACATCTGGTTTTGCCTGCCTGCAATGGGACTTCCCCTAGATAAATGCTCGTTGATGTGGCATGCGCCAAGCACCAAAGACCAAGGACCAAGGACCCAAAGTGCCCAACAATGCACAGCATCTGCAGCAGTTTCTATTTTCTATTTTTCCTTTTTCCATTTTCAGTTGCTATTTCTACGTGGCAGCTGATGGTCGTCGATTGATTGGCTGCGCTTGTTTCAATGTTAATATTTGAGTGAGTGTGTGCCTAGTTGTCTGTGTGTGTGTGTGTGTGTGTATTGAGACAGTTGTATGATTTGCGAGGCTTGTCACTATTTAGATTTGATTGATAGTTAGTTGAACTCTGAGTTCAATCACAAAACATTGACAAATTGATGTACTACGAAGCCTGAGACGCTTCCCAAGTCATTATTTAACTTTAGTTGATATACAAATATTATTTCTTAATTAAAGTGTTATTTTGCATAGATTTGGGGGGCTCAAAGATATTTTCACCGGAATATTGTATACCGGCTGCTTTTAACTGAACAACCTAAAAATTTAAAGTAATTTTAACTTATTGCAGCTGTCAGAACATCTTTTTATATATATTTTTGGGTATTCTCAAAAAAAAAACCCCCGAAATTGATTTTAACCGCAGCGTCGTTTTTTGAATCTAAAGTAATTATATGCTGGTTAGGCAACACTGGCAGCTGCCTCAAATGCATCACCTGCATATGACCCCCCAGTAAAAAAGGAGCTCAGCCAGCCTGCATATGGATATCGTGCTGACAAAGTATAAAGTACAGCAACACAAACTCATCATATAAACCAGATCCGTTTGTGTCAGCTTTTCAGGCACAACTGTAACTCAATACGAGACGACAGTGACGAGACCCGTAGACAGCCGACGATCGCCCCAATCCTCTACAAAGAGAAAGGGAACAGGACCCCACAAAAAAAAAAGTTTCAAATTGCGTTTCGAGCAACTTGTTTTTTTTTTGCCGCAAACCGGTAAGCAAGAAACAGGGCGTGTCCAGGATCAAGCGATCGTTGGGCAGAGATTACATACAAGTACAAAACTGTTACAGTATTCAAGATTTCCGCTTTCGCATAGGAAGTGCGAAAACACAAACAGCAAAGGCAATAAAAAAGACGAAACGAAAAGAGAGCTCAAAAATCAGGAACATCCGAGTAAACACGGGAATCCTGATCGCAGCTGCGCTTTATTCATCCTGTGAAATGTTTGCGCAGGCGTACATTGAACTCTGTCTGGATCTGTGTCCCATTCCCATTTCCATTCTGGTTCCCATTGCGTCTGCAGGTAGACAGAAAGGACTCGGAAGAGCAGATGTTTCTCACAGGAGTTTATGGGCCTGGCGCTGTCTTTTTGTCGCAGGTCAGTTTGCCTCGCCTCGATCTCTATTGTTTCATGTCCTGCTGCTGCTGCCGACTCTTCTCTGCAGTTAAGGGTTGTCGTCTACTCATGTCAATAACTTTTTTTTTATTTGATATGGTATTTGGCTTTCAAACATTTGGTCGTCGTCGTTGTTTTGTTTACACGAGGTGAGTTTGTTTGTTTAGAAGAAGTCATTAACACCGCACAACTAACCCAACAGCTGTCGTCTTAAATTTCGGGGCGTAGCAATACTGGAAATCATTGACCAACTGGCAGAAAGTGACCAAGTTGCAATGAATTATACCAAATGCAGTCTAATAGTTCTATAAATATGATGTTTTTTTTTCAGATATATTGTATAATTGATTTATAATTATTGTATATTGAGGAAATACTGTGAAATTCAAAATCGATTTGTTTTTGATACAGTTATGCAAGTCTCAAGTTTAAAAGAGTGAACTGAAATTGACCTTTTGAAGAGCTAATTTTAGAATGCCCAATTAAAAGGATAATTGAATAATATTTAAAATTATAACTACAATTAAGTATTAATATAAAGAAAAAATAATGATTAAAATTACATTAGAATTGAAAAACTATTACGGCCGCTAAAAATCTATAACATTAACTGAAATTGACATTTTAAATAGCTTATTTTAGAATGACTAGCTAAATGGGTAATTAAAGAATATTTATTAATACAATGACTACCATAAGTAGTTAAACACGCATATATTATAAAAAGCTGAAATCAGGAAAAAAAAACATGACTAAAATGAATTTGGAATTGAAAATCGATTAAGGCAGCTAAAGTTCTAAGACGAAGAAGAAACTAACTAAAATTGACATTTTAACGAGCTAATTTTAGAATGCCTAGCTAGAAGGATAATAAAAGAATATTTATTAATAAGTAATCATACACGTATCTATTATTTACATAGCTGATTGAATGTTCATTAGGCACATTAAAAAATTTTCTTCGAGTGTGACTGTAATGTAGTTTATTCCACAGCTCTTAAGACGAGGCTTAAGTGACGCATTACCCGGCAAAAAAAAAAAAAAAACAAACACATAAAAAGAGACGAGTGGGCCACAAAGAGAGGCACGAGAATTAAGCTCTAGTGGCGACTCTTAGAGGTACAATGAAAAATCGATTTTGCGAAATGTCTATTGCAAATTAAATAATGCTACACTTAAAACTAAAGACGAAGAAGAAGAAAACTCACTTACCTTATGGAAGAAAAGTTGTTCCTTGGCTTTCTCTGTCTATATCTTTCTCTCTCTCTCTGTCGCTCTCCTTTAAACGCTTGCAGGCTCGTCAGGTGATATCGATACACAAATTTCGCAAGAAATTCGCAATAGTTTTTTTTTCGTTACTCAGAACAACACAGATGCAACAACAAACGGCGTACGTGACCGAGAACACTGTTCGTTCACAATAGAGCAGCAGCAGCAGTATGCGGTTTATTTACAATAGATTAGCTGCACACCACCTCTCTCGCTCTCTCTCTCTCTACTAAGTGTGCATGTGTGTATAGGTGTGTGTGTGCGTGTTTACCAAACTATTTGTTTTTGGAGTTTGCAGAATAAAAAAACAACATCCAATGCGCTTGGCGTCTAATCAGTGTCCAACTAAACTAATATTTGGAGGAACGCGCATCGTCTCCAATCGGTTGTCGTTGTTTACTGGCATTTCTGTGGCTTTTGACTGCATTTGGCATTTGCACTTTACGTATCACGCACACGTAAAACCACAGTTTGTTGCTGCTGTCTATTCACTTTTTCACAATCAGCAGCATAGTTTATACACAGAAATTGCACATTTCTTTGCTAATTTTAACAAAACACATTGATAGAATTAGCGCTGTAACAGAGCCGATAACAACATACCAAAAGCATCGATAGACTGAGTATCTTGCAATTGAGCGGCTATATAGATGTCGCATGGTAAAATAAATAGCATATCTGGTCACACTATTTGCACACGTTTTCATCTGCGGGTGCTAACTGCATGAAGTGGCCGTAAAGTAAGTTTACCGTTTATCACAATTGTATTGCATCAGCTCGCAACCATTATTTAAACGTTGCTGTGTATTACAACAGCTTAATCGACGACAACAATCAACAAAGAGCAACATGCCAGAAGAACTAAGCAGCGCGGAGACGCCAACCGGCGAAGATGGTCAACCAAAGACGGCCAAACAATTGGAAAAGGAGGCAAAGAAAGCCGAGAAATTAGCTAAATTACAGGCGAAATTGGACAAAAAGGCAGCAGCAGCATCAGCAGCAGGCGACAAAAAGGAGAAACCCGAGGTAAATGCAGGCTTAAGGTTAGGTTTTCTCCTTGTTGTTATTGTTGTCACAACAATTATTTATGTTTGTAGAGTATTCACGCACTCAAATGACTCATGTCAACGTGTGCAATTCGAGTTTCAAAATTCGTTAATTATTTTCATAGCGAAAAGTGAATGTTTAAATTGGGCTCTATTGTTATACCTTGTAAAAATTAGATAATTACGGTTTGATTTGTGTGTGCATGCAATGAGTATGCAATAGTTTCATTCCAATTTAAAAATTAATTCATAATTTTTGTGGCAAGCAATCAGCATAAAAAGTGAATGTATTTTGCTTTTGTTATTGTGGTTTGATTTGTGTATTGAAGTGTATTCGATGACTGCTGATTTAGTTTTATATTGCTAATCATTTTTGTTTATTTAATTTAAACTAATATCAGTCGATGCAACAAAATCCACAGAAAAATATAAATTACATTAAATTATTGTGGTAGGTCTATCGTACAGGGTAGTCGTAAGTCAACCTCATTGCTTAAAAATTTGTTAAGTTTTTTGTTTGGTTTGGTGAAAGTTTTTAGATTAGTTGCGCTACTCTTGTTATACCTTATAATACAAAAATAAGTAAATCGGGTATGCTTTAAAGTAAAAACTCTGCCTTATTATCACAGAAACGCACCAAAGAGACAAAGGAAGCTGCAATTTATACGGCCAACACAGCGCCCGGGGAGAAGAAGGATCTGAGTGGAGCACTGCCAGATGCGTACAGTCCACGCTATGTGGAGGCGCAGTGGTACAGCTGGTGGGAGAAGCAGGGCTTCTTTACACCTGAATATGGCGTAAGAGAAATAAATACAGATATAAATAAATAGGACAATCTCACTAATAATCTCAACTCTAGCGTGATTCCATTGATGCACCCAATCCGAATGGTAAATTCATCATGGTCATTCCACCGCCAAATGTGACGGGTTCACTGCATCTGGGTCATGCGCTGACCAATGCTATTGAGGATGCCATTACACGATATCATCGGATGAAGGGACGCACCACATTGTGGGTGCCTGGCTGTGATCATGCCGGCATTGCCACCCAGGTGGTGGTCGAAAAACTCCTGTGGCGCGAGGAGGGTCTCTCGCGGCACGATTTGGGCCGTGAGAAGTTCATTGAACGCATCTGGAATTGGCGACGCGAGAAGGGCGGTCGCATCTATGAACAGTTGAAGGCACTCGGTTCCTCCTACGATTGGACACGTGTAAATTTCACCATGGATCCGAAACTGTGTCGCGCTGTGACCGAAGCCTTTGTGCGTCTGCACGAGAAGGGTGCCATTTATCGCAGTTCGCGTTTGGTCAACTGGTCATGCACCCTACGCTCCGCCATCTCGGATATTGAGGTGGACAAGGTGGAGTTGACGGAACGCACATTCCTCGCTATTCCCGGCTACGAGGAGAAAGTGGAATTTGGTGTGCTCGTCAAATTCGCCTACAAAGTGGAGGGCAGCGATGAGGAGATAATTGTGGCCACCACGCGAATTGAGACAATGCTTGGCGATACGGCTGTTGCCGTCCATCCACAAGACGAACGCTATAAGCATCTGCATGGCAAGCATGTTGTGCATCCGTTCTGTGATCGTCGTCTGCCCATCGTCTGTGATGAGTTTGTGGACATGAATTTTGGCACTGGTGCCGTTAAGATTACACCCGCCCACGATCCCAATGACTACGAGGTGGGCAAGCGTTGTAATCTTCCATTTATTACCATCATCAACGATGATGGCTTCATTGTTGGTGACTATGGCGAATTTAGTGGGCTCAAACGCTTCGATTGTCGCAAACGGTTGCTGGAGAAGCTCAAGCAACTGGGTCTTTATCGTGAGACTTTGAACAATGCAATGGTTGTGCCCATTTGTAGTCGTTCCAAGGATGTGGTTGAACCACTGATTAAACCACAATGGTATGTTAGCTGCGCGGATATGGCTGCCTCCGCCACGGAAGCTGTGCGTTCCGGTGAGCTCAAAATACTGCCCGAACATCATACGAAGACATGGTACCATTGGATGGACGGCATTCGGGATTGGTGTGTGTCCAGGCAACTGTGGTGGGGACATCGCATACCCGCCTATCATGTTACCTTCAAGGATGCCAACATCAAGGCAGGCACGGTGAGTGAATCTTGGAAATTAAAGAATACTTCTTACTTTAGTTAAATTTGCAAGAAATTCAATCTATCAAGTGGCATAAAAGATTAGATTTAATTTTATGAATCTTATCTCCCTTCTTGCTCTTTCAGCCCGATGCCGAGGAGTATTGGATTGTGGCACGCTCGGAGCAGGAGGCATTGATAAAGGCTGCCGCACGCTTTGGTGTGAATGCCAGTGAGATTGTGCTGCACCAAGATGAGGATGTGTTGGACACTTGGTTCAGCTCGGGACTGTTTCCGTTCTCCGTATTCGGCTGGCCGGATAACACAGCCGATCTGCAGGCCTTCTATCCAACATCGCTGCTGGAGACGGGTCATGATATACTCTTCTTTTGGGTGGCACGCATGGTCTTCTTCGGTCAGAAGCTGTTGGGCAAGCTGCCCTTCAAGGAGGTCTATTTGCATCCGATGGTACGCGATGCGCACGGCCGTAAAATGTCCAAATCGCTGGGCAACGTTATCGATCCGATGGATGTGATATGTGGTATTTCGTTGGAGGGATTGCACGAGCAGCTCGTTGGCTCCAATCTCGATCCGCGTGAGATTGAAAAGGCCAAGCTGGGCCAGAAACAGGACTATCCGCAGGGCATACCCGAATGCGGCTCGGATGCGTTGCGTTTCGCGCTGTGCGCATACATCACCCAGGCGCGCGATATCAATCTGGACATTAATCGTGTCCAAGGCTATCGTTTCTTTTGCAACAAGATCTGGAATGCAACGAAATTCGCTTTGCTCTATTTCACGGGCAAGGAACGTTACAATACACAGATCACACTCGACGCCCAATCGAATCGTATGGATGCCTGGATTCTCTCCAGATTGGCGGCCACCATTGACACCTGCAACACGGGATTTGAAGCGTATGATTTTGCAGCTGTGACCAGTGCCTGTTATGCCTTCTGGCTCTACGATGTTTGCGACGTCTATTTGGAGTGTCTCAAGCCCATCTTCCTGAGTGGCAGCCAGGAGCAGCAGGCGGCAGCCAGGCGCACTCTTTATGTTTGCTTGGATTACGGACTGCGTCTGTTGTCGCCCTTCATGCCCTTCATCACGGAGGAGCTGTTCCAGCGTCTGCCACGCGCCGACAACACGCCCAGCATTTGCGTATCTAACTATCCAAGTAAGTTTCTGTCCAATGTGATTTCGAGAGACAATACTTACAAGGTATCTTTTCCCAGAGGAACACTCTCATATCAATAAATCGAATTTTGTATTAAAATCATTCCACTTCCGCAGCCAACACTTCATGGCGCAGTGCTCAAATCGAAACTGATGTGGAATTTGTGCAGAAAGCAGCTCGCATCATCCGCTCGGCGCGTTCCGATTACAATTTGTCAAACAAGACGAAGATGGAGGCATTTATTGTGTGCACCGATGCTGCACCCAATGAGATACTCAAGCGTTATGCCAGCGATCTGTCGACCATCGCCTACTGTTCCACGGTGACATTTGACAGTCAGCCACCGGCTGGTTGCGCCATTCTCACCGTTTCGGTGCAGTGTGAGGTGCATCTGCTGCTCAAGGGATTGATTGAGGCGGACAAGGAGATTGAAAAGCTGCACAAGAAGCGCGATCAACTGGAGCAGACTGTCAGCAAGCTGAGCGCAGCGATTCAGGCATCCGATTATGCCACCAAGGTGCCAGCCGAGGTGCAATCGGCCTATGAGACAAAATTAACCGAATCCCGCACTGAAATCGAACGCATTGCGGCTGCTATTGAAACGCTTAAGCTCATGTGAGCTCCCAGTCCACTCCAGGACCCGGACAGGCTGAACTCTGGCTGCATTCTATTGATATTCACTTAGACGCTTGATGACTCTAAACTCGCTATAAACACTAGAGAAAAAACCAAGCTACGTTTGCATTTTATGTTTTGCTTTTTAATTTGATTATTAATTTATAGCTACAATTTATAAAATATATGCTAACTTATTGAATGCAATACAAGAATTTTTCAAATCGCAATATTTATATAAAGGAAATCACGTTGTATTATTTGATTATAATTATCTGTAAGTATTCGCTGTCCTTGATAGGCTCTCATCTTATTATCTGTGTAATTTATTTTTGATATGATTCCACAAGATATCCTTAAGTAATTTAGTTTCACGGCATCAGTTTAGTTTTCAAATAATATCTGAAATTTATAAGAAGAGTTTCTCCAGAAAATATTAAAAATAGGAATTCATTTCAAATTATTTAAATTCGTTTATGGATGAATTGGACTTGGCTTTCGATGTCAACAAGTCTTGATTAAAATTTGTGAATTTAATGAAAAATATCAGACTTAAAATGTTATAGTTTTAAACAACTCAAATTACTTCTTGAGCTTCTGTAAAGTATAAGAAAATAACCTTTTGTAAAAGAGAGAGAATTCCTTATGGATATTTCAACTGAATAACAGACACCTCTAGACCATGGCTCAGTATCAGCTTTCCCATTACGCGTAGGCGTTATAGAGCAACTGTACCAAGTCCTTAGCTAGACACTGTGGAGTCCATAATGTCAATAGAGAAGATATCAGTGATCAAAGGTTCCACAGCGTCCATTGCCCAGCTGGCACCCACGTGGAGGGTTCAGTCTAGAGGATTTTTGCCAGCCAACCCCTAAGCCCAAAAACTTATATCAAATACAGCTTCCAGAGAAGAAAATACAACGCTATTCATAAAAATTAAAAAAAAAACAAGGAGATTAACTTCAAAATAAATCTTAGTTAACGAAGGTTATTTAAAAAAAGAATACCTTAGACTAAGTAAAATTAAATAATAGTGCTTCTGGCAAAAGTGTAAGTTTTTATAAATATACATAATAAAATCATTTTTTCGAGTTTATTATATATTTATGGCTATTTAAATACACTTGTTCTTTTACTTATGCATAATAATAATACAAATGTAAAATTAGCACATGCCTTAAGAATATCCTATTTAACTTGACCAATTTAAGCTTATAAATATTTTAGAGTTTTTATGACAAAGTCAATACTTACCCGGTGAGCATTCAATACTTCCCGATTTCAGCACACACAACTCAGGCTCCTATTAAAAACACATGTTAAATGTGACTTCATTTAAGATTCCTAATAATTACCTCAATGGGGGCTGCTCCAATGCCTTGCATAAGAGCAGAGAGGAACAACAAAACGATGAGGCCATCCATTTTAATAAATGGAGCTAGCAAATACATAGTTAGAATGTATTAATAAATCCTGATCTTGATATCCTTGTTGTTGACAATAATAGTTAAACGCTGCATGGACAGTACACTACGAAATGTAGAGAAGAACTGCGACAGTTCCTTAGAACTCTGCACATTTTATACCATTTTGTAGCTTTGATTTACTATTTACAGGGTGCCTGCCACAATATGGTCAACTAGCGGGCCAAAATAAGGACAAACCGCAGAGTGGCAGAAAAGCACCCCATATAACAAAGTGGACTGCGTTTTCCTTGCACCATATTTCAAATAGTTTGTGGTAAATACTCCAACAAACAGAGCACAAGATTTAAACAAACATAAGCACATTAGCAGCATATGCTCAATTTGATTACGTCTGTGGTTATGACTACTGTATTTTTGTCGGACTATTATTGGTGGATGTGCTTTTGTGGCAATGACGTTTGAGATAGCCCGAAGAGCTAACTCTAATTTAAACAAGTTAAGGTTGAATGACGTCCTTGATATTACGCAAATAGAATGTCTAAAAATAGAGCGTCATTTACAAGTTTTCTAAGGGATATAAGCATGTGATTTTAATTGGAATTGAAACGTGGTATTACTCAAATATAAACGATTAGGAATATATATAATTATATGCATAAATAAAATAACAATTAAAATAAAGTTCCCATTTTGAAGTACTTTGTTTTAGGCTCAATAACATTTCATTTAAAAATGATTACGACATATTACAGCTTAAACAGAATTTAAATCTCTCTTTTGAGCCACAAGAAATGTTAGTTTACAATTTAAAGATGTCTCTTAAACTAAAAGAAATTTAAGATTTTTATTGCTTTTCTCAATAAATATACAAACTATTTTACTATTTAAATCTCTCTTTTAAACGAAATGAAGTTTTAGTTTTGTATTATTTCTCTCAAAAAAATACAAGAAGTTTTATTGGATTTGAATAAAAATGTAAAGTACAACTCGAATCAAATCTAATCATTCTCAACTGTAATTAACAAGAATTCCCACACATTGTATCAAATTTTGTATATCATTTATTTAGTAATCTACCAGGTGAGGCGTGTGGCGTGATCCGTTTTCCGCTTGGACATTTTAATGTAGCCCAAAAACTGCAGCTCGGCCACAGCGCGTGTGAAGCGTGCCCTAAATTGAAGAAAAGAGTTATTCGTTTAAAGACTGAACAACAAAATTAAAATCTCCTTAATTCTCACTGAATCTGTGGATCGATTTGTTCCTGTGACACTTCCGAATTCTCCTGTTCGTCGGCGGAGCGCAGCACAGAGCGGAATGCTTGCAGCCAGTCGAATAGGTTAATCATGCGACCGCATTCCAAATGCAACTTATAGACCACTGACAGATCGGGCATGGTGCCGACCAACTGCGTCTGATCCTGCAGCTCACAGCACTTGCATTGCATATAGAAATGTGGATTGTTCAGTGCGGTGTGGAGTGCGGCACGAGGTGCACCAATAATATTACGCCGCACAGTTGCAATGTCAGTGAAGACGTAGAGTTCGTGCAGTGGTGGTGCCTGCTGCAACGGACGCAGATGCTTCAGCACCAATTGCTCCTCAATGTGTGATAAGATCTTGGTCAGAGCACGTGCGTATTCCGACGTCGACTGTTGCTTGTCCTGTTTGCTGCGTTGCAAAAGTTGCGCCTTCAGCTCCTGCCGGGAGGCGACCTGCGTGAGATCGGTTAGAGCGCGTGCGTCGCTCGACAAATGGGATTCATTATTGGCATGCGGCTGCTGCTCCAATGTCGCCAGTTCCACATCGTTGAGCAGCGTCTTCAGTATTTGCAGCTCGGAACGCATGACTTCGGCACAGGCATCGCCCAATTCAAGTGGCGCTATCTGTTCGCTGAGAAAGTTTTCGGTGCACGAAATGCATTTGGACAACTTGGCCACAAACGCCTCCTTGGACATAAAGCTGAGGATTTGCCAGCATTCCTTGTACTCGGCCTGCTGAGTGATCGGTTTATTCAAACAGTTGACATACAGTTCCCGGTGCAGTTTGCCCAGTGGGCAGCGTGGCAAATCTCCGACCAGCTCCGTGAAGAACTCCAGGCTGCATCGGAAGAGCATAAAGTGCAACAGACAATCGCGCAACAATTGCGGCAACTTCTTCTTTAGATACTCATCGTCCGTGAGCACAGCAATGATCCGCTTGCAATCATTGATCTGCTCCACATACGGACGAAACGAGGCCAGACGCCTGATCGTCTCCATATCCTCATGCGACAACTGCTTGATGCGTCCCAGAGCCTGACTGTAGCCGGTGCACAAAGCAAACGCGTTGCCGGCAAAATAGTGCTCCATAAGACAATACTTGAAGCCCTGTATAAAACCCTGTATGGAGAAGTCGTAGTAGAGGAATATGTGCGTCAGAAACTTGAAAGCCTTGCCAGACAAATGGAATGCATATTTGGGCGAGAGCAGCACTTTATCAAGCACCTGGAAGAGAGAAAGAATTGGAGAAGCTGATCAAAGATGCCTCGTCTTAATCCTGTTACTTTGACGCACCTCATTCAAACCCGTTGGAGCAGCTTGTGTCTGAAAGACACGCAGCTTGATCTTGCTGCTCACATGGTAGGGCAATGTGCTGTGCACCGCCGTCATTGCAGTAGCCACGCCGAGGATTAGGACAAATGGCAAGCGTTCGCACTGTGCGCTGAGTATGAGTATAAAATCCTGCAGCACACTCGCATTGAAGCACTCAAAGTCGGGTAGAACAATGACCAAAGCACGTTGTTTGCCAGCTCTACCAAAATTATTCGAATACCAAGTGTGAAGTTGCTTTAGGGTGCACTGTGTCCGTCGCAATCGCTTGCGATCACGCTCACCCTCGTCTGCCTCCTCCTCATCCATCTCAGGCATTGCCGACAGATCGTACATTAGGCTGTACACCATGGATTCGATGGCTGCTTTTAGTGTGGCACAATCACGAGATTGAAGCACTGAAACACGTCCCCCTTGCTGCAAATGCAAGCGTTGCGTTAGCGTCTCGAATTGCTTCAAGTGATCCGGCTGATTGATGCCCGTCAGCAGCGCCGCTGTAGGCAACACCTCATCCAGCCGGCAACGGCCCTCGGTTCCCACAAATTCCACCAGTTGCTCGAGCGTTCGAGCATTGCTCGTCATTTGCAGCTGTTGGATGTGCTCGTGGAGCTGATTCCAGCAGTCAGAGTAGGCGGCATAGAATGGTTGCGAGATGATCTCCTTGCCCAGTAGGCTACTCGTCGCTGCTAGGCCACTGCGTTTACGTTTGCTGGGCGTCTTTTTGTTGGCTCGTGTTGCGCCATTTTTATACACAAAACAGCCCTAAAATTAAACCAAATTTCAATGGTCAATTTCCAAATTTTAAACTCTTCCGTTTACCTTTGAAACAGATATAGTGGGATCCATCGCTCTTGCTCAACTGACAGTCTTTTTGTATGTGACGTTGCACAGTGCAAAAATGTTTATTGTTTATGTCAGCTTTGTGCCAATTAAAGTTTATTCGCAGCCAGCAAGAAAAACAACAACAAATTTGTAAACAGCTGCAGCGCGCCAAAACTTCAATCAGCATTAAGTTGGCTGCGTTAGGCAAGGCAAAAAAAGTGTTACCCATTCACTTTGCAAAGAGTTGCACTTTTATTTGACCGCGTAAATTTAAACAGAAATTTTTGAAAAACTCAATCGCCAGCACCTGAAATTCGATCAGCTAAGCGATCCATTTCGCTTGTGGTTGTTTTTGTCAGATGCGAATCGACTACCAGCACACTTGTCACATTCCTGTTCGCATCGCAATCATCTGACCATTTGGGTGCCAATTGGAATGTAAATAGATACATCATCAGAAAATCGTAGAATAATATTAAAGCAGCCAGCAAATAATCCTTATCCCGAATCTCAGCAAAGCGACCACCATTGATAATTTGTGCATGATACATGACGAACTAAAAAGAAGAAGTTAAACTTAATTTGTTTGAGTATTAAATTGATTACTTACAATTATAATGCTAAGTACAAGGAAAGCGCGACAGACAAAAAAAGAATAAGGCACATTTGCGACAATGTGGAGCATTAGAAAATACATGGCTCCAATAATGCATACAATTCCAATTATTACGAGCACCACAACATCCAGCGTCAAGTCACGCTTTAAAGGAGATTATTAGTAATTGCTAATTTTATTAAGTATTTGTAGCTTACCGGCAGAAAAGTGCCAATTAAGAGGAATACGATTAGCACAAGAGTCCAAATGATGAAACTCAGCAAATAATGATATTTATAGTGACGTACAATCAGCGATGTAACTCCGATAACAATGCACTCAAACTATAAAAAACGGAGATGATGAAAATTAAATGTACTTAAATTAAGGACAACTTACGATTAGAAAGGCAAATATCCAATTGCCAGGCGTAAAGAAGCGCAAATCCTCAAAGAAAATGAAGATTAGGATCAACACCAGGCTAAGCACAAAGAATATAATGCCAATCCAGGCATGTTGAAGAAAATAACTATTTATTTCCACGCTGCAAATATAATTTCAATTAGTTGTATAAACACTGTCAGTGCTATATTCGAAATAACTTACACAAAGTGAAACAAATACCATTGCAATAATGCCAGTAATAAGAATGTGGCTGTTACTGCATATGTTAAGCATGAGAACTTTCGTCGTTCCCGTTTGTATTCACCACGATTGTCGGCCATTGCGTGTAAGTGTGTGTGTGTGTATTTTGACAAGCTTTCTCGTTATTCTGTATTTGAGTATGCTCGATGTGTACTATGGCTACTATGGCTAATAATAATATGTGTGTGACATTTAAATTTTTAATTCTCTCATGATATTGACAAAGTGCTGCCCATAAACGCAGTGCTGCTTTGTGAATGGGAATGCTGATGAGTTCTGGCACTGACCAACACTATGTAATTTTCGCGCATTTAATCGGCTGTTTTTATGCCAACTAATATTTGTTGTCTGCATGCTTACAGCGAATAATGGACGACGAACTGGATATCTATGATGATTTGGATGATTTCCAAGAGGCCGAGAATAAAGTAAGTGAAACTGCATAATGCACACAATAGAAATCATAACTCGATTTTATCAATAGAAATCCAAAGAGTTGGAGGCCTGGCAAACAAAATTTGAGGCCGTCCAGCTGGAAATTGCTAATTTGCAAGCGGAAAACAAAACGCTCGCCAAAAAGATTAAAACAATGGAGGTGAATTTCCAGAATCTACTCGATACGGCCAAGGCCGAAATCAAACGCAAAGATGCACAAATAACGCAATTGCGCAAGGAGTTAGTAAACAATGCCTGTTGCACAACTCAAAATGGGCTAAATACATTTTTTTCCCTTTTATAGAAAAGATGATATTTGCTTTAGACGCAAGCGACTCGCGAATCTTGAGCAGCATAAGGCACAGCAGGCTGCGGGTGAGGTGGATCAGCAGGAACACAAACGCTTCAAACGTGAGGCGATAGCGGCGGAATTAAAAACAGAAATTGCTTTGGACAACAACAATGAAAACTGGTCCGGGCAGATAAAAGCTGAGAACCAGAAACGTTCCAGAAACGAAAAAAATAAAAAGCAGCCACAGGATGCCTGCCATGACAAGAATAAGGAACACAAACATGACAGTCCCTTTGGCAGCTCTACTGAAGGAAGCCGTCATGGCAGCTCACACGATCGAGATCGAGAACGAGATCGGGAGCGAGATAAAGTAAAAAACGCTGAACGCAGTCGACGTCGCAGTCACAGTCGGGATCGGGAGCGAGATCGGGGTAAGAGTAGCAGTCACAGACATCCAACAAGCTCCAAAGATTTGAAGAGAAGTCGACATAGTCGCTCACGTTCCCGTTCCCGTTCTCATCCACGTTCTGGCCATAGAAGTAGCCACAACAAAAACAGGTAAGTTTGTAGAGCATTTAACACCAATTTGCTTAGCCAGATAATCCTTTTTATAAAGCCACATATATCGATTCCAGCAAAGCCAATCAATCCCCTGAAAGCGCTGGAAAACATCGAAAACATGAAACGACAAAAAACGATAAGCGCCATAAGGAAAAAACCTTGAATGCAATTTTTGGCAGCACACTCGAGCAGTTGGATGAACAGAGCAACAACAATGCCGTTAATAAAGATGTATTGCAAAAACTATTGGCTAATAAGGAAGCGTTAACACCCCAAGATCTGTATACGCCAGCAAGTCAAATAGAACATAGGAATCAACCAGAAGCAACTAGAAATGCTTCAAAAACAGTCGAAGAAGTTGACAAATATTTTGTGAAAAACGAGGGAGCTTTTAAGCAGAAAGAAATGGGTACTGAACCAATTAAAAGTCTGGATTATAAAACTCAATCAATGGAATATATACCAGGTCTACATTTAACAGCTGAAGAGGAGCAGAAAGCGAGTTCAATGAAGACAGAGGCTGAAGAGAAGATCAGAATAGGAATGGACGTAGAAACCAGAGAACACATTCCTGGACTGGATTTAATTGACGAAAGTGAAGCCATAAATGCCAACGAAGACATAATAACCAACGATGAAGTGCCAGAAAGGGATTTCAATGCGGACGAGGAAATAGTTGGTGAAGTAGAAAATACAGAAACCAATCTAAATGAGGAAAGTGAGATAATTCCAATGGTGGATGCTAAAAATTCAAATGAACCGAAGGTAATAAATGATGTGAATACAAAAGTCATTGAATCTAATACTGAATTGAATGACAATGTTGGCGAAAATTATGATAATTCATCAAGAAATTATGCAAAAGCCGAAGAACACATTACAGGCCTCGATTTAGCTAAAGATGATTTAAACTCCAATGAACAGATTGAAGAGCAGATCACAGAAGAGGTGGTTGCTGCAAAAATAAATGAACACATTCCAGGCCTGGACTTAAAGAAAGAAGAGAATTTAGATAATGAACAAGCTAATTTAAGGGCCCCGAAATCCACTGATAAAGAGTTGGAAGCGATAACAACTGAGACTGAACATGAAAGTAAAGAAGATAAAATCTCAAATGAAATAACACACCAAGTGAAAGCTAAACAATTAGATAAACAAAACTGTGAGCCAGCTGAGTCAATAAATGAAAAGGAAATCACTGAAGAAATTGTCAATAAATCAAAAGAAAGTGACAGAAAGCAAAGTCAATCAACAAGAGAAGCCGAAGGCAAGGAAACAAATGATGGGAAGGAAGCAGCTGTGACAAAATGCGACTCCAAGACGTCTCTACGAAAATCCTCGAAAAGATTGAATGATTATGTGTTTACTCCGAAGCTACCAAGGCGTTCCATGAGAGGCATACAAATAATTGAGGATATACGTTTGCCCAATATGATGAATATCGAGCACATTGCTGTCTCAGTCGATGAGCACAAAACTAGCGAAGAACTGGAAGAAGTATCGAATGATCAAGACTCCGAAGAGCAACAGCTCACAGTGGGCCAAATTGTAACCGTTAATAAAACAATTGTGCCCGAGTCAAGTGCAGATACACCCATTGTTGTGTATGTGCCACCCGATTCCACAAAGCTTGATCACAATGATGATTACGATGACGACGACGCTGTCCTCGAGGCAGTCATGAATGAATTAATACTAGAGAAGCCATTGTCAAAGGAATTGCAACAAAGCTATCCGAATTTAAGCCTGGAAACGGATACCATTGAGCTAGCACTGGAGCAACTGCATCAGTCCCACAACGACGAACAACCGGGTGAGACGACCGTTTCATCCACATCGATGAAAGGGCTGCAAACGCCCAAACAGGATCTCGTCAAGATACTCACTCAATCTCCACTCCAGCAGCCAGCTATGGAGAAATCTAGACGCAGTCCAACAAAAGTCAAGGTCAGGGTGAAAAGAGCCAATTTACGTAGCACCAAGCGGATAACGCCCAGCAGCGATAAGGCGGAGAGCAGCGAGAAAACACCGCTAAAGAAACGTAAGATTCATCTAACTGAAGAACCAAAAAAAGCTGATGATGATGCTGTGGTGCTTGCAACGCCGCCTGATAAAGCAATGGCCCCAAAAGAGTTGCCGGCGCTGCATGTGACCATCGATGAGACGACGACGAGCATCAATGAGAGCAGCCTCAACCAGAGCAGCGACACGTCCATTGTGACCAAGCGTTGCTCCATGGGCAACAGTGACTATCAATTTGAACGCATTAATGACGAGGTCGTCTTGCGTGTCACACGGCGACGACGACGACCTCGACCTGCTGGAGCAGGAGCAGGTCCAGCTGGACTTGAGTAAAATACCACAAGTGTATTAAATCATCAGTAAGATATCTGGCAATATGCTTACTTAAGCTACGCAGAATATATATATATATATGAAGAGTATCAGTTTGTTTAACCTGTTTTACTATGGAAATTGTGATTTTAGATAATAACCATTACTGTAAAATTACACAATAAAAAGTATATAATTAACAACTAAACGTAAAAGGTATATTAAACGTGCTTAAATTGTAAAACTAAGTATTATTAGAGCTTTAAAAAAATGTTTTATATTGTAAACAAGAATGCTTTATTAGAATGAACAGAATGCTTCTAAGAAATGATAATAATGAATCTGTTGCTGCTTCGCCTCTATCTGAATTCCACCATGCCACAAAATAGATAACCGCTAAGCATTTTGACTTAATTATTTTCCCAATATAATATAACAGATTTATTAAAATTATTCGATTTGACAATAGGTGCAAATAAACATGATTTGATATTAAGTAGAAGAACACTATATCGAATTAATATTAACATTTCAATATGCAGTTTTCCAACTAAATAAATCTTGCGCGAGAACAATATAAACTATCGATAAATTAACTGTTGTAAATGTCGATAGCTATTTGATTATTGCATTTATTGCGATAACTTAGTATTTTTTTAATACTAAAACAAATTAAATAAATAAATAAGCTTACAATTTGAATATAACTATGAGCTATGAGCATTCTTTTCTTGCTTTGGTGTCAGTCTACTCCTTTTTGGGCTTCTCCTCGCCCAAAAGGAAGCGTCGCACGACCGCCAACTTAAAGATGGGCACTGAGAGCAGTGCGCCGAGACAGGCGCCAATCCAATAGACAATGATGTGTTCCAGATTGCTGTGACCGCGACAGCCCCATTTGAGAGCCGTGGCCAGCACCGGATTGAAATAGCCGCCGGAGAAATTGAACGCTGCAAGCAGTGCATAATTAAAAGCGTAAACTTTTTTTGAGAGAATATGACAGTAGTTGGAAAGCCACGTGGCAAACGGGCCAGGACTTACCAGCGACCACCAGACTGGTGCCAATGAACGAATCAATATAGCTACTAAACTTTGGTTCCTGCACACTGATCGTCTTCGAAGCTAGACGGCACAGCAACGTTGCCACGCCCTCAATGACAGCGCCCAGATAGGGACTAACCTGCAGATCAGCATTGCACTCCTCGAAGGCGCGTCCCTTGTGTGTCTCTGCAAATTCCAGCCACCAGAAGACCTGCACGATGCGATAGACACAACAGCCGCCCATCAGTTCGGCCCAGGTGCGCAGAGCCATCTCCTTGAAGGTGGTGCGACCCTCTAGCACATCCTCCATGTGGGTGTACGGACAGGCAGAGGCATCGCCCCACACCTTGCCCCACCACACGGTCAGCAGGAACAGAAAGATGGCATAGGCAGCCACACCAAAGTTATCAGCAACTGTTTTTGTTACTCAATTGAAATAATGATTGAATTTCATTCTGATTCTATAAACTCACCGATGATCAGCTCAAAGCAGCAGGCACACAACTCGGCAGCGGCAATGGCCTCGTTCATCAGCACGGGCACAATTCCATCGCTGTTCAGCAGTCTTCGACTCACCCGGCGCGCAATCTGTGCCGCAATGCAGCAGCCGACCATGAAGCCAGCGCTGATGCCCAGCGATGTCAGCGACATGCTGATCCTCCTTGTGCCAGAGAAAAAACAAAAATGAATTTTACTGAATAATTAATAGCTAACTTGGATGACTCTATAACATTCCCAGTTTTGCGTGCCTAAGATCGGCAATCTTTCTTAATTTTGAGTAGCTTTCGCTTATGGATTTGTTAAAATCCCATTCTAAATTTGACATTTTTGTGCAATTCTATAAAAATATAGCTGACTGAATTCGTCTATAAGATTCTGCATTATATCCAAATTGACAGTTTTCGTCTATATTTTTCACAGTAAAAAATTGCATTATTTTGGTTTGGGTTTTCTCTATTTCTTTGATGTGTACAAATTTATTTACATGCTGCACTTGTAGACATATATATATATATATATATATATATATACATATATATTTTTTTTTGGGAAAAAGAAGAGACATATTACGCACACACACATACACAGACACACTCACAAACAGACCAACAAAACATAGTTGAAAACTATTTTCGAATTCGCAGCACGCAAAAAATGTGCTAAAAATATTTGCAGCTTGTTAAACAACAGAAAGTGACAATCAAATATCAATTCTAAGTATCTTTTTTTTTTTGTATTGATTAGTTGAGGTGTTACTTAACCTTTTTTAGTGGCGAATTTTTGAATTATATTTTAACAAAACGATATTTGCTATTGCGCATTAGACCATAATTGGCTGTCGAATCTTTGAAATTTCGTTAACTTTAGTCTTTATGGGTTTATTTGAGTTACGTTGTCTCAACTTTTAAATTCATTTTGTTTCATATCTGCATACAATTATATTTTACTTGATTTGAAAAAAATACATACTATGTAAATTGGCTTTTCACTGGCCAAAAGCGACCGGCACAGAAGGCCCCTAATACAATATAAGCGGGCTCTCGACAAAGACTGAGCAAACGCCTCAATAAAATTATTGCTCTGGGCTGTGATCTCGCTCATCTGGTCGGTCTATTATTAAACAAATGCTTAGTGCTCAATGCTTGAATGCTCAGCAAGCTCACGTTAATTATAATTACGACATAAACAGGCAGACAAACAGCTGACATCCAAAAGCTCAGATAGCACTATTTTCTGCTCTGTCTTACGCATGTCGACAAAGATCTGACCGATCTGACCAGTTTTCAAATTTAAGTTTTCACTTCATTAAAAATTAGCATACTTGAGTTTGTTTTTTTTAATTTATACGTTATAAAATCTTTTTAAACGATCAATAACAGTGCTCACTTTGAATGTAACGTGCCATTTTGAGTATAACGTGACATATTGTGTGTGACCAAGACCAGCGTTTTAAATGATCGATAACAGTGCACGCTGAACGTGCCATTTCGAGTTAAAAAGCAAGCACAGCTGTTTAACTGACAGCTGCCAAGCAACAACAAGTGAGTGGCGTATTTATATAAACAAAACCATAATCTATGCAAAATCTATAACATAGAAACAACAATTTACAATGCTACAACGATTATGCAGATCAGGCGCCATCCAATTGCCACTGTCATATTGTGTGACCCGCTGTAGCAGCATTAGTAGCCGGCGCTATACAAGCACGCCACTCACAGAAACCGCAACAACAACAAAGGAGATAAATCTTAAATCTAAACTAGAATTTGGCTTTACGGAATGGCGTCCCATATACAAACTACCCCTAATACGCCTGATTGCTGCATTTAATCATCTAAAGGTCTATCAGGCCATTGTTACGGTGGCTGGAACACCGATAGCCTTTGCACTGCAACAAGCCGGTCAGGTGTCAGAGGATGCCCTGGGCATCTATGCAGCGATTGGCGTTAGTGGCCTGGTGACGCTCTCCCTGGGCAGCTATGTGGCCCGAAATATAATTGGTTTCATCTACATCAACGAGCATCAGGATCAGCTGAGGATGGCCTATGTGGACTTTTGGGGCAAGCGCAAAGAGCACCTGGTTGATATTGAGGACCTGCTGCCGGATTGGGAACCACACAACACAAGGCGCCTGGGTGGCTTCTATAAGCCCATCTGTCTTCGCAACGATGACAAGCTGCGTTTCAAGTTGCTGCATCGTTTTGGCGTCATCACCGATCCACTTTTATTTGAGGGTCTCTTCGGCCAGCAATAACGAGAAAATGCTCAAAGAATTGTCAATAGTCATAAACAAATGCATATTTTAATATTTTTAGTTTACAAATAAAAAGCGTGATGCAAAAAGATAAAGTAACTCTCGAGGAGGCAATTCAAAATCTGATCTAAATTTTAAGTTTTGGCTTACAGCTAAGTACAAATTTAATATATATATATATATATATATATATATATATATACGATTAACTAAATAACTACTAGTGGTTTGTACTAAAAGAGTTAACAATACTATTCAATTTGCATGCTTAAATGATGGACTCATGTTGTACATTATTTCCCAATGCTGTCGAGCTGTCCGCACTCTCCACCGACACCGGCTCCATTTCCTTGCCCAATGCAATGGCCTCGGCAACCTAACAAAATAACTGTTTAATATAGATATATATTATATAGAGGGTGTAAACTGACCGTATCGGGCAGCTTCTTGTGAAATGTTTCGGGCAGCAGCAGCGACAAAATTGAGGCCAACATTGAGACAACGCCAAACAGCAGCAGCGGCAATGGCTCATAGTAGCTGCCCTGGGGGAAGTAAGAGGTTTATAGATGAATTAATAATGAATAATATAAGTAAAAATAGTAAGATTTACCAGTAGTGGGACAAAGGGTGCCAGCATCGCACCAAAGCGTGCAAAGGTGGACATAACGCCAACGCCTCCGCTGCGTATAACCTGCAAATAGAAATGTATTCAATGCATTTACGATTGATGTGATTATATTTTCTATATTTACGAACCGTTGGCATCATTTCCGCCGTATACGTGTAGATGACTGCAAACGATGAGGTAATGCCCAGTTTTCCCAATAAAAAGAGCGTTACAATTAGCCAATTTGCACCTGTTTTACAAATTGAAATGTGTTTCATTATTTTCTGAATTGTTTATAATCACTTAGAAAATGTGTGTGGAAAACTTAAATATGCCATCAAGTCATAAAATGAAATAAATTGCAGTAGACGACTTGAATCAATTAACAAATTGGTTACAGTCACTTTACATTTCTTGCATAATAGATCGAAACCCGGAACGTGTTGTCTACTAATTAACCGTAACTATAGAATGACTTTCTGTTTAATAAAATTTTCCACACACTAAGGTCAAAACACTTTACGTCTTTTCTTATCGACAAAAACTTAGTAGGCGTGCAGGAAAGATTGAACGTTAGATATTAATATGCAAATGAAATGGAGAATGATTGAACCTACCCGTGGTCAAATAGCCGCTGGCTGCGCACGTGATGGCACAGAGCATCAGGGAGCCGGATAATGCCAGACGGCGTCCCAACTTGCGTAGACACAACTATTTTTAGATTGCCAGATATAGAGAGAGAGAAAGATATATATATATATGTGTATATATATAAATAGAGCAATCTTTTGTATATGAAAACTAAAAACACACCCATGCCAAACAATAGCCGGGTATTTCAATTAGGCAGACCAAGGCAAAGTTCAAATATTTATTGCCGCTCAGATTGGTCGAGTTCAGCGAGAGTCCATAGAAAACAATGGCGTTGACAGCCCTGCAATAATACAAATTAGACTCCATCTGGGAAAACTGATCAAAGAACTGTTTATTAAATACTCACCATATAAACAGCAGATTCGTATAACGCCAGATTAGCGTATTCGAGGCGAACACCTGTTTGATAGATGGCCAAATCTGGCGTTGCTCTGGCTGCAGCTGTTGCGTCTGCTTCGCATCTGTTGTGTCCAGTTGCTGCTGCTTGAAACTTGCCAAAAGTTCGAGGGAAAGTTCCCGCTGATTAACGTGCGCCGCTTTCCGTATAATTGTGCCCGCCTTCTCGTGCTCATTGCGCGCCAGGAGCCAACGCACCGATTCCGGCACCAGCCAGAAATAGACGACAAAGAAGAGCGGCGGTATGGAAAGGGCCAATTGCAATGCCTGCCAGTTGGTAAGCAACCAGGCAGCCAGACCAAGCAGCGCCTCGCCCACCGCATAGAAATAGTTGAGCACAATCGAGGTCATTTCACGTTTGCGTGGTCCAACCATTTCCACGCCAATTATGAAGGCCAACGGATAAACGCCGGATGTGCCCACAGCATTCAGTAGTGCAAAGCCCAAAAAACTGGAATAATTCCAGGCCAGAGCCTGGCCAATGCCCGTTAAGCCCATGAAGATGGTGCAGAAGACGAAGATCAGCTTACGTCCAAATCTGTTATTGTGAGATTATGCAAGGAATGCTTAGGAGTGTTAAGTAAAAATTTAAAATGGAAAAAAAAGAAAAGTAAATAAAAACAAATATAATAATAAAGGATATTATAAATATGGAGGTATTCAAACTATGTAAAATGGTCGAACTTTTATTGCACGGATTGGCGAAACCCAGATAAAAATGCAGTTATACTAAAAATCCTTCAACTTTTGTAGCTAAGTAATAAGGAAAGTAAAATGCTAATAAGGAGCGAAAAAGTAAATAGTCAAATGTCCAAACTCGTGGATAGAAAGAAAAACGCTTGGAAAATAAATATTAACAAAAAAGAAGTTTCATAAGATGAAGCCTACTGCGAAGAATAGGAATCTAGTTAAATTCATATAAAGTGCAGATATTGCTTCTAAACGGACTCAACAGCTAGGCAAATGCCTTGGTTTCTCTTTTCAACTGGAGCTCTCTATTGCTCCCAATGAGGCATGTGTATCGATAATGTATCGATATTTAAATGGAAATTTACTCACCGATCCGCAAGGTAACCAAAAAGCGCCGTGCCCACGACGAGACCGGCAAAGTGTGTGGTGCCCACAAAGGCCAATTTCCAGGCATTCTCCTTGCACGTCAGCTGCCAATCCTGGACAATTGTGTGCTCGCTCATATCGTAAACAAATTGCCGGCATCTTTCGGGTTTGTGTTGTGGCAGAAACATCGAAGCATCGCATGTTGTTGCCGACTGTTGCACGCCGAACTCTTCACTCTCATTGGTGGCAAAGCGCAAACAACTATCGCTGGGTGTGAAATAACCGTGCTTATCTCTCGTGCCTGGAATAGCCACATCCAGCCAATCGGTTTGATATTGTGTCAATTGCTCCTCATCATCCTCATCCTCATCGTCGCACTGTTCGATGCGGCAGCGGTATTTTGGTGTGCCGGCTGTAAATGCATACGACAAACTGTTCGCAGCCGCAAATAGCACTGGCAGGCAAATGAGTAAATAGTTGACTCTCTGATAGAGGCCGAATTCGCCAATTTGCGTGAGTATCTCGTCAAAGTCCATCGCAGCAACTGATTCGGCCATGCTTGCAAGCGCTCGGAATCAAATCAACAGTTTTTTGTTGTGTTTTTTTTTGTTTTTCAAAATGCTGATATTGCGTGGCGTTGCCACCTGTCCGATAAATCGATCAATCTTTTGTGATCGGACAACGCGTTCTTGTTCTTTGTACAGGGATCCTCTTAAATAAACAGGGAATAATAAATCAACTCGACTAGCATACACCCCAAGCACATAGTTTAGTATAAAAATACCTTTTGGTTAACAAAATCTGCGTTTTCTAGCCGATCTTATTGAAATGTTTACAGTTAATCAGTTATATGTGCAGCTTTGTTATATTTTAATACTATCAGTCAATATTTTTACGATTGCCACTTTTATTGTTTTCGATTTTTATCGATATTTTCTATATGTTATCGATAAACTTGATATGCTTTTGGTCTACGATAAGTTATATTCAAAATTCTAAGTCTCTATCTAGTCTCTGACAGCCTTTTCTTCATACAGACAGACAAGCATGACTAGATCGACTCGGCTTTTGATGCTGATCGAGAATATATATATGCTTTATGGATGTAGATACGTCTTTCTGCCTATTACATACCTTTGCACAACTTCAATATACTTTTACGACAGCTCGGTCGATATTATTATCGCCTATTATACCTTCGGTATCCGAGTATAAAAATGATCTCGAGTTCAAGGCCTATTTTAATACGATATTACTTAGTATTTATTCCTAAGTCAGCATTTTGCGAAATAAAATAAATAAGTTACGGGCATAAAATACTCTGTACTTTTCAAAAAATTATTGAATTAAAAGTGGTTAGTGGTTGTGGTTAGTTTTAAAGCTGAAAAACGAGGCAAACTTGTATTTTTACTTAGTATTCCTCGTGCCGAGAATAAAACCCCTCTAAGCGGATACGAAAATTAGAATAAAAATTGTGTGTGTGAGCGTGAGTGTGCATATGTGATTGGGGTATCGCCAACTGATTACGTGACGTCGTGCTGTGTTTTACTCAGCAAAATTTTCGCCGTGAAACGCTTACTTTTTTTTTGTTTTACAATGTTGTGTAAAAAAAAATAATTAAAAAAGTTTATTTTTTCTAGATAATAAAAATTACACTTATTTACCACTTAAGATCACAACAAAAATGTCAATAAAATTTAAAAACCTATATCATTTACAGTTTGCATAAAGATAACAATACAATTGCTAATAACAGGTTTTTTTTAAGCTAGTTAACGCATTTGAATTGCTTTTACATTACTCTGCTGAATAATGATGTAAATTGAGTGGAATTGAACTTCTTGGGCATCAGAACAATTATAAGCACTGAACACGATCGCAGATCCGGAATGGATCTCAGCTGGTAAAGTTGCATGTCTGTTAAGGAGCATGCAATCTATGCCAATTGATGCAAATTGTTGCATGCCACAGTCGCGCTTTGAAGTATGCTGACCGCAGTCAAGCTTCCATCATGATTGATGATAACGATTGACGCAATTCATGTGAAAATGTGATTGAAAACTATGAATTTATTATAATTATGATGAAGTCATTGAAAATTGCAATCCCAATTATTGAAAAACTAAAGCACCAATTAAGTTGCTTGAAAGTGGGCACTTCAATTAATCAATATTGGACTTTTGATATTGTAAAATTAATAATTGTTGTTTGGCATTTTATTTAAACGATGAGTCGCATTGATGAATTGCATTTCCAGCACATTTGAAATGCATGAGCCATATATGAATGGGAACTTTGGCAGCTTGTTGGCCTTCGATTTTTTTAAAAATGTTTTATTATTATTATTATTATTGCTATAAAGTGAAAAGCAAAATCCATCTTAAAAGGGGGTTATAGCCGGTGGCCTTAAGCTGTCTTCTCAAGGTTATCTGCTTAGCTTGCATTATTGCACCAAATTGATAAGTCGTAATTGTCATCTTATCTTATCACCTAACTTCAGTTCAGAAGCGGTTGTCAAATTTACGAATTGATTTAAGCAAATCACACTTAAATCTAATTTTGATATAATTTATTTTTACCACACGCGATTAAGCCCGAAACATTTGTCACCTGTTGTTTAATTTTCTTGGAAAAGTTAGCTTTAAATTAAGAAAAAAAAAATTGTCGCCAACTCTCCGCACGATTCTATGTCTGTCGCAGCACTAACAATTCGAAAAGCGTCAACACAACATCTGAGCACAACAGAGAGCTTTCCTTTGCTTTTGTCATTGTTATTGTTTTTGTTTTTGTTCTTGAGTGCATGCCATTAAAAATCATGCACGAAAATGCCGCTACAGACAATCAATAAAATGCCTTTTAAGAGAGCGCTGCGCAGAGAGCAAGAGAGAGAGAGCAAAGAGAGCGAGCGCGGCAGTTGTTGCTCTTTAAAGAGCGTTGCTATGAGCTGAATTTTTATTATTTGTTTATTGTGCTTTTGATCGTTTTGTTTTGTTTTATAAGTTCTTGGAAATTGGGATTTGGTCGCAAACCAAAAGGAGGTTCAGTTTTCAACGAAAATAAACAAAGAAAACTGAAAATGCCTCACAAATTTCTTTCAGTTATTTCTGTTACGATTATATCGTAAGGCAAATAGTTCCCAGTGCTTTATAAATAGATATGGATTTGTTGATCAGGTGATTTCTGTAATTGCTTTGTCATGCATAAACAGATGATTTATTTCGACCATTATTATTTATATTTGGCTATATACAAACAAACACTAAAAACATACATACTAAAAAGTTAGTTGATTTCTTTTTAAAGTAGTTATTTCATGTGTGGTTATTTTCTATAAGCTGACTGGGAAGAGGTGTGTGAATAATTTGCACAAATGGCTAGTTGAACCCCAACTTTTTTAGCGTTAACTTTGGAACAACTAACTAACAACTATGTATGTATAAATATAACCCGGAAACCGGTTGATAAGGCGGTACTTTTTCATTTGTACAGCTGCGGTCAAAATAATAATAAGTTTCGAAAATATTGGCAATCAATACTGAAGATTGATAGATAAATTGTTGAAATTTATCACATCTCTTTGTTTTCCCTGGAGCTAAATTATATTTTTTTTAAATCTAGATATGCAATTGCCCAATGAATCGGTTAGATTATGAAAGGAGCTATACAATTATTGAGAAATTTCATTTTATGAAGTAGCATCACTATTATCTTAACCGCAACTGTATATATGTATGATTAAACGGCGTACATGTGTCTATAAAAATGTAGATAAAGTTGCAGTCAAACTTCTCCAACACGATCCACAAAAATCTATTAGCAAATACCCCAAGCATCATATATGTATAAAATATATGTAAAAAATATACATATAATATATAAAAATTCGAATTGATTGAGTTATAGAGACAACTTTGAGAGAAAGTTTGAGTAAAATAAAAATTGGTCTTGCTATACACAACATAATTATATGTGTAAATAATGCTTCTGATTGAAGTCTATTTAATGCCAGGCACTGCTGAAATGGGGGCTTACCCACAGGTAACTAGATTTTATGTTATTAGTGGCAGCGATAACGCTCTGCGTATGAGTAATCACAGAAAAGAGTTGCTGACAGACTCTTAAACAGCAAGAAAAGAGAGCGAAAACCGAATATGCGATTAAATCCCACGTACGCTTGTAGTCTTATCGCCGAAAAGCAAGAGCATTAAAAGCGTTCAGTGTCTTCGAGAACGTTGAACCGGACGCAACGCTGCGCGGCCTACTTTAGAGACAAAGATCAGAGAGAGAAAGAGAGAGAGAGAGAGAGAGAGAGAGAGAGAGCGAGAGAGAAAAAGCGAAAACAATGGTTTGGTGGAGCAAAAAGAAATCCACCGACAACGGGGGCTTCAGCACCGATAGACAGGCGCTGGCCAAGCAGGATCCACGCACCCATGTCAATACGACGAGCGCCGCAACGGAAACAACAAACACGGCTGTGCAGAACTCAACGATATTCGATAGCAATAAGAATACGGTCACTTTTACGTCCACACGTCAAACGGTGACGCATCGCCAACAGGCGCGAGTTACCGAAATGATAACGCGTCGCACACCAAATCCGGCCGAACTGGAAGAGCTCATGGCGCAGTTGCGTATGAATGGTGGCACTGCAACGGCAACAACAACAACGACAACATCGGGCGCAAAGCGCATGAGTCCATCCAGCCTGAATGGGGTCGCATTGCGTTCGACGCCATCATTTAAACACAATGCGTCAGATGCGAGACGCTCCAACACCTTGGTCCGCATGGAGCAGACGACCGTGTCACAGAAACAAGGACGCACTTTTACCCAGCATGTGGAGGCGCAGCGTGTGGTGCTTAAGCCCACCCAGAAAACCAGCTGGCCACCAAAAACTAACTCCACAACAACAACAACAACAACTATCTCTAAGCCATATGTATCGCCGTTTGCCCTGAAGCCAGTCGATGCCGTCACCTATGTGTCGCCCTATGCCAATAAGACGAGCAGCACCACCACCAGCTCAGTGTTTAGTAAGCCCAATGTGAGCAGCTCAAGCCTCAGTAAGCCCACTCTGAGCAGCACCATAACAAGTAAACCAACGCTTTCGACACCCAAGTTGACTGTGCCGCAACCCTTTATTAGTCTGAATCCCAGGAGTAGTGGAGCGGTTCCCAAATCACGCTCGGCAAGTATTACCAGTTTCAACGATGCACATGGTGAACTGAAGCCCACGATGATAGCTAACCCACCGCCAACCAAAGTTGTGGCAACACCCAAGAAAAAGCTAAAGTCAGCCGAGGTGGTCATTTTTAATCATGAGAAATTTGACAATAACGCTGAATATCGCGAAGGAAGTGCCGAGGATGTAAAAGCCTTGGATGACACCTTCCGGAAACTTAAATGCAATGTGGAAGTCATTAAGAATGCAACAGTTAAGGAGGTCACTAACAAAGTGCGCAAATGTAAGTCAACTTTAGTATCAATCAAAAGAAAGGGTGTCAAAACGAAACGAAACGAAACGAATTTGAGTACCGAAAAAGGATCTGATGAAGATTATAGATTGCAATTATAATAATATCAATTCTAGTTATTGTTTCTTCAAAAATATTGAATTTCGATTAAGATTTCAGTTTAGATTCTGAATTTCAATCGGTTACTGATTCCGTTTTCCGTTTCACTGATTTCCCTCACCTGACTATTCGCAGTGGAACTGAAAAACTTCGATGATCGCTCCGCGTTGGTCATAGTCATACTGAGTCATGGAAACCGCAATGATGTAATTGCCGCCAAGGATGGCGAATACAATCTGAATGATGATATCATCTTTCGCCTGCTGCGCAATCGAACACTGCAGGACAAACCGAAAATACTCTTTGTGCAGGCCTGCAAGGGTGCTCTGGAGACGGGAAGATTCAAGACTGATGCCATACAGGTTATTACCATTATTTTATGTATTATGATTCGATTAACAACAACAACAAACAACGCTTTCCAACAGCCTCAAGGAGCACCCAAGGATATACTAAAGTGCTACAGCAGCTACGAGGGTTATGCCTCCTATCGCCTTAATAGCGGCACTCCCTTCATTCAAACGCTGTGCGAGGTCCTGATCAAAAAAACCAATGTGGACATTGAAAGCCTTATGCGGGATGTGAGATATTTGGTTCAGATCTACACCAAGTAAGTCTGCTGCGAATCACTTGCAGTACTCAACTGAACAAGTGGCTCATCGTTCTTCTTTATTTATAGGGATGGCCAAGTTCCGTCTGTCACCAGCACAATGTCCACTAAATACGTGTTTGGAGATTACGTCTAAGCAGGATGCCATTAAGAATATACTTATATATTGGGAGTGTGTCCTTTCCCTGCGAGATTCCCAACTAACCCATTATTATATTTTGAAGTTGAAGTGATAAGTGGCCCAACGATACGAAGCCTGGTCCGGCTAAGATCACGAGTTGCTAGACAAATAACATAACACTACAGTTTTAATAGAAGAAACACAACTTATTAAGGGGAAAACTCATAGTTTCAGCATAAAATCTTAAATAGGTTAAATAGAGAGAGAGAGAGAGAGAGAGAGAGAGAGAGAGTCATAAAATTCCTTGTATTTCTGATCGGAACTACAAAATTATGTTGGCTGATTAACTTAGAAGAATAAATTTCACCATTATCAATGGCATTATCAGCATCCCAGAGAGAGACTTATAACAGATGACAAGTCATTTATAAACACCGTGAAGAGGCCAAGATGACATTCCTGTGGTACTCCTGAAATAATTTGAACCGACTTCGAGACAGTGCCTCTAAAGTAAACTTTATGTTTTGAAGACTGCAAGCAAACTGAATATTTCTGAGATCCAGAAAGCCCAGACGAGGACACAAATAGTTATTCATAATTGGAAATCATAAACAGCAGCATAGCAGCCAACATGAACTATTACGTCAACAAAGTCGATTATCTTATCGCATTCTCACATTTATTTATACAACAGTTAATGGTATTTCAACTGTTCTCACACATACAGAATAGAAAAATAGATTAAATATCACAGATTCTACGTTAGGCTTAAATCGATCATCAATAAATCGTTTCGCCATTACACAATAAATTACACAATAATACGAATACACAACGAGCCACGTATAAGAGCTCCAGCCTGAAAGATAAAAATCTGAAAGAGAAGCTCATCTTTGTTCTGAGAAATTACACACATGGACCAAAGACAATTCAAGACATCATCTGTGTGTGTGAGCATTGCTTCATTTTTTATTATACAATATTTATACGTTTTAGTTCAAAATTTGATATAATAAAAGCACAAAAAGTGATAATACTGATATTTGTTAAACGTTTGTTTTTAATGATAGAGACTTTTTTTTAATATAGTCAAAGATAATAATAACAAGAGAGAGAGTCGACCGAAGCCTTCAGTATCAAAGTATTGAGTACTGAGCGTCATTGATAAGACTTCAGTGGAAGCGTCACTTTTCTCATATGCACAGCTGCGGTCAAGATAATAGTATGTTTTGGAATATTAAACAAAAATGAGTAAATGTAAGTCAAGTTCTGGTATGAATATAATGCAAAAGACAGGCTGTCAAAACGAAACGAAATTTTGATTCCAGTTCAATGGGTTAATTTCGTTCAATGGTTCCGTTTCCGGCTTGATACTCTGTTCAGCATTATCTCACTCATTTCCTAACCCTTCATCACAACTTTGAAAAGAATTAAAGAAACTGCCTTAAGACCAATCCGACTATTTTCAGTAAAACGGGAAAACTTCGAGGATCACTCCGCGCTGCTCATACTCATACTGAGCCATGGAAGCACCAATGATACACTTGCCTCCAAGGATGATAGATACTATCTGAATAACGATATCATCCCTCACCTGCTGTACAATGGAACGCTGCAGGACAAACCAAAAATACTAATTGTGCAGGTCTGCAAGGGAGCTCAGGGGTCGAGAAATTTCGAGACTGATGCCGTGGTATGCCATTATTTTTTAGTATATACTAAAGTGGGTTATGTCTTATGCGGGACATAAGAAACTTGGTCCATAAAGATACCAAGTAAGTCTTCTGCGAAGCATTTTCATTACTCAACTGAACAAGTAGTTTATCGTTCTTCTTTCTTTATAGCGGTGGTCAAGTTATATGTATCCATTTATTTATCATAAAATGAATGATATTTTATCTGTTCTCGCATGAGACGTACGCAGATGAGAAAATAAATGAAATATCACAGATTCTACGTTAAGCTTAAATCGATCATCAAAATGTTGTCTCGTCATCTCGAGAGTTAATTAGACGATAATACGAATACACAACGAGCCACGTATAAGAGCTCCAGCCTGAAAGATAGAAATGTGAATGAGAAGCTCAATATTAAACTGAATAGTTAGTTTTGAGAACTTACATACGATGGTGACTCCCAAGATAATCACATATAAGCTAGACGGCCCATAGTCCAGGGAAGACATAATTATGACACCGATATCGATGGTGGTGTTGACGAAACACGTGATTAGATAGAATAGTAGGAGTACCGTTGATTGCTGAAAGGAAAAACAAAGAAAACCCTCTAAGCAGACTATACATTGTGTTGATAAAAGTTAGCTTGGCCCACATCATTTGTTGTTGGCTGTTGCACTTACAAAGAAGGCTCCGATCAGCAGCATGACACATCCGATGCAGTGGCAAATTGCCATTGCCTGTTCAGTTTGTGCGAATTGGTCTGTTAAAAAAATCAGAATTTAAAAATAAGATAAAGATGAATACAATACAATAGACAATATTGATATTTTACCAGGAGCAAACGCGACAAGAATAATATTAAAAATCATATCGATGACGGCAATAACAAAACAACCACGCCGCAAGCTTAGATAAAAGCAACAATTTTTCACACGGACCATTGTCAATTTCCGGTTTTTTTGTATGACTTAAAATTTTCTATATTGTATATAAGTGTGTATATATATAAATATATATATTTCGGTATATATTTGTCATGATGGTTAAGGCAAAGTACTTGACATACAGATTAGAATTTGAAATGCTGCAAACGCTCCTCTTTAGATAAACAGATCGCCTCCCAGGGCTGCATAAAACGAATAAACGACCAGCCAATAATACAGACCAATAACTGTAAAATCATATATATATAATATACAATATAAATATATATATATTTTCATATAACCTTGCACAACTTACAAAACATAACCACATAGATCACTATAACTGGTATCCAGATAAGAAGTATTATGTCTGCTATGAGTAGTATAACCATTGCCAGCACCTTGACACATGTGACTATTATATAGGGCAGCATTAAGCCCGGACGTAGCTGCCAGTTATTAATTAATATAACGGCTTAGATTGCACAGAGTTGATACTGAACACTTACCTTCAAAGCGCCATACAATAGCAATATGGCGCTTGCCAGATGCACCAGCATAAATACACAGAACAGCTTGTGCCCCAGATCGGGAATGCCTAACAAATATATATATATATATATAAGTTAAGTTATGTCATTTTAAGATCAGCGTTCATCGACTCACCCGACTCGCCAAATATTGCTATGAAAATGCCGAATAGTAAATCCATCAATATATCGCTGCCAGCTACAATATAGGTGCCAAGGCGCAAATCGACGCAGAAGCAACAATATTGCAAGTAGATCATCTTGAAGCTACAAATCGGATACCTCTCTGCCAATTTTAAGTTTGTGTTGTTCAATATATAAGACACACTATATCTATCTACATAAATTGTGTATATAATTTAAGCTAAACTTATTAAAGATTGACAACAAATATGGAGTACTTTTACTTTTTGACAGAACAAAAAGTGTTGAGACGATGTGTGATTAAAACCTTATACTATAATATATATATATATATATATATATAATTTATAATATCCTCGCAAGGATATAGAAAAAACGTTATCTAAAAGTAAAACCAATTACAAAAAAAAAGAAGAAGATTAATTTGTAAATACGATTATAGTATAGAAATCAGCTCTTAATGCGGCAGCCTGTATTGAGTTTAGCATACTTCAGCGTAGGCCTCAAAAACAATATAAAAAAATATCATATTGTAATGTCGCTGAAAATCGGTTGCAATGACCGTCCATGGCCTAGCAACGGTATTTTCGATCATTACCCACCCACCAACAGATGTTATATCATAAATAACAAGCATATAAAAAACACGTAACACAGTTGACATGTTAATTATTTCTTCTTTTTTTTTGGTTTTGATTTTGGCAAATAGCAGCAGACAGAAAAAAGGCCGGGAAGCCCAGAAAAGGCACAGAACGTGCCCGGCCCAACAAATCGAGTGGTTAACGGGGTGGGGCGGAGTCAGTTAGTGGGTTGCACTGTTTTGTGTGTTTGCAATTTCGTTTTCAATATCGAAAACGATTCGATTCGAAACTCATTTTGTATGCGAAACGGCAAGCGGTGACAATGATGACGCCTCCGTAACGGATTGGGAAGCCATCAGAAATATTATGCAAAGAGTTCGCTTCGCTACAAAATAAAATGCGGGTTACACAAACAAACAAAACAGGCAAGCAAACAAAAAAATCACGACACGATCCATCAAAATCACAGCACATATATACTGTATATATATATATATATAATGCAGCGATGACCTGAGACAATCGAGTCATTCGACAGCGAGCCATCGAGCTGACCAGATACAGATACAGATATAGATACAATGAAATTACAAGTGGCGTTGTTATTCGTCCTGGTGGGCATTGTGTGTGCACGTCCGGAGCCACCAAGGACACGCTATGGCGCACCACCGCCGTCGGCACCACAAAAGGATTACGGACCACCGCCGCAACAGCCATTACCATCTTATGGCCCACCAGCTGCATTTTATGGCCCACCCAAAACCGAGGCGATTGTCACCAAGAACGTTTATGTGCATGTGCCGCCCGAGGAGCCGGAATACTATCCGGCCTCATCGCCCATACAGACAACGGTGCCCAAGAAGCACTATAAGATCATATTCATCAAGGCACCAAATCCACCGACACCAGTGCGTCAGGTGTTGCCACCACCGGTGCAGGATGAGCACAAGACCTTGGTCTATGTGCTCGTAAAGAAGCCCGAGGAGCAGTTGCCCGTCATTCTGCCATCGCCAGAGCCGACGGAGCCCAGCAAGCCGGAGGTCTATTTCATCAAGTACAAACAGCAGCAGAAGCCAGCACCACAATATGGACCACCTGCACCACTATACGGGCCACCTGCCGCAGCGCCCGCCGATGAATATGGTGCACCGCCAGCACCACGCACCCTCGAAGAGCAGTTCTAGTGATAAAAAAAAAGAAACTCAAAACAAGACATGTGTAAATATTATTTATGTTGTAGTTGAGTTTCTTGTTATTAAACAAAATCCATGTTAAAGATACGCTGCGCATAATGTTTACTTTATTGAGCGAATAACATAAATTTAAATTGAATCTGACTGATAATAAATAATGCTGTTTAAAGTCTGTCAGCTGGCACTTGGAAAGTTCTTTTCTTATCTTCTTATGGCTTTTATCGATCAGCCCCCAGATCAGCGCTACAAAGTATCGTAAAAGGAATATACAACCAGTGTGAAGTATAAACTGAACACTATATTGTAACATTTGTACAGTTAGTCTCCACAGATATTACGCTAAATATATATTCGATTTGCCTACCCGCTTGCAACACATCGAACAATACGAAATCATAAAAGGAATCCACCAGGATGACATAAGCGCATTCCCATGTCAAGATGATGATGTGTATGAGGGCGACAACCATATAGGGTACCAGTAAATAGCGTATAGACTGCAATTGAAATGAGAGTTGATTATGCAGTACAAAACAGGGTGTCAAACCTGAATTTAAATCGGAATTGGAACCGATTTAGTTTTAGAATCGGTATCGGAATCAGAATCTCTTCAAAACTTATGTTATTTGTTCCGAAATTACCATATTCATGGCTCAACCGGAATTTTTAAGACTTTGCTAACCAGAATCGGAATTGGAACCTTTGTTCCCTGCTATAAAGTAGTATCTAACTATATAGATTTTGGTAATACCCACCAGTAGTGCGCCAATTAAGAGTACAATGCAGCTGATGAGATAGAGTCCACTTGTTAATATTGTTGCATAGCCCAGCAGAGAATCACCTGAGAATGAACAGATATGCAAATATCGATAAATAGAGCCACTGGAAATTGCATCCACTACTTACGATCCACAATAAAGTGATCTGCGCCACGAATGATCACATCGACTATGGCTATAATAATACAGCCGCATTTCAACTCGATGCAGCAGCAACAGTTGTCGGTATAAATCATGATGATGAAATCGAGCTATATATTTTCGCTTGTATTATGTTTACAACAGATTTGCTACTTAAATCGTAGGCTAGATTGATATTACCAAACTGATACTGATATAATATGAGTTTTCGGATCGAGCACGTTCGCCACAGGCTTCTTCTCATTGACCCTGACTTACATACATCTAACAATTATGTTCATTGCGCTGTCTGCTTATTTTATTCCGATCACGTCTCTTGTTCAAATTTCATCGTTTGCATATTTAAGTCATTATTTTTTTGCTTACGAAATTTTGGGCTGGACAACAAATAAATCTTATTAAATTTGTTAACAATTATTATTCAATAACATTCAATTGTTTGACCAAAAAATGAATCTTTATTTTAAGTATCCATTTCTCTAACTATCCCTTCAGCGAAAGGTTTTTACCTTAATCGTAATCAGCTAAGATTAGAGTGAAATCGACAAAGCAAGATTAGATAAGATAGATTCGAGCTAGACTAAAGTGAATTTGATGAATCAATTAAAAAAAAAAATGATTGCAGATATGTCAGATTTTGATAACATTAAAAGTCCAACATCAAATTGTAATTGTTGTTTATTTTTGTTAAATCATTTGTTATTGGGTAAATGTCTCACAACAACTATTATACAACTAGATTAATGTGTAATTTCTGTAGTATGCTCCCAGAGAATTTGCTGTTCGAATGTGATTTGATAAATTGGTTTTTTTTCGTTTCGACTCGCAATGCGAACTTAATCAACTGGATAATGTTTTCTGATATTTGATCACCATCGTGTAAACCTACAGCTAATTTCATATATTTTTTTGGGCATACAAATACAGATACACTTATATTTTGAATACATTTGTTATTTTTATGCATTATACAAAGTTATGTATGGATATATTTTTTATTCATTTAATTTTAAGTTTTTCTTTTGGTGTTCATGTCTTTTTTAACTCAGTTCTTTGCGCAACTTTCGGTGCTTTTCATGGTTTTTGTTTTTATTTTTATTTTTATTTTCGTTTTTTTTGTTTTATTGGGTGAATAACATTATTTAATACACAATTGTTGCATTATTATTGCATAGGACAAGCGAGATGATTTAGTATAATAATGCGAGCAACTTAGGATTGCACTCAAGTGTTGAGTCAGGAGTGACTGAGTGACTGAGAGTTGAGTGTGTGTAAAGTAAATAATGTGGCTTGAATAAAAGTTAGAGTATATGTTTGTAAGTAGTTAAAGAGTATCAACGTTATCGGTGAGGCATTCGAACTCAGGTTGTTTTCTTTTCTTTCTTTTTGTTTTTTTGTTTTTCGTTTGTACTGCTATTGGAAAACATGTTTCGGTCTAACTGCTAAACTGCTACTAAACACGAACAACAAATATCATTTTTTTGTAGTTTTTTTTTTGTATTTTCTCTAACTGTTAAGCAACAAATAGAACCAAGACAAGCTGCATCAGTGTCCAATATTTAGGCCTCCTCCTCGTCATCGTCGTGCTGCACGAACAGCCGATGATTCCTGGCCTCGAGTATGGTCCACACAATTAGCGGTGCACAGCCCAGCACCATGCAGGAGCCCATGCAGTAGAAACAGATCTCATAGTCACCGGACAGATCCCTCAGCAGGCCAGCCAGCGGTGGCACCGATATCGCCCCAATGCTCTGAAACATTCGCACCAGGCCATAGCTGGAACTAATCCGATCCGTGCCAAAGACATCCGCCAGCAACACAGGCATCAAGACATACCAGCTGCCCAGGCACAGGCCGTAGACAGCAGCTGAGAGCCCAACCAGGATGAGGGTCCTAGCAAAGGGTATTGTCAGCACCGCAAGACCAGCGCCCAATATGCTGTGAGAGTAGAAGAAATTTCAATTAAACCAAAACAGCAACTTTCTGTTCAGAGTGAAATAGTCTTCAATATATTACTCATCTTCGGTGCATTTGCTAGTTATTCGACTTATTTAAAGTATGCATTTGTACTAACCATAGTGTATAGGTCTTTTTGCGATCGAACAGATGCAGATCCGATAACCAGCCCAGTCCGAGGCGACCACACAAGTCCAGCACGGCGCTGATGGCCACCAAATAGCCAGCTTCGCTTTTATTGTAACCTGCAAGAAAGAATTTGCATTAAATAACTATTTTGAAAGTTGAAATTTCTTAAAGTTATGTATACAAATATATATATATATATATATATTGTGTTTGACAGTAAATCTGATAAGATTAAATGCTTCAATTTAAGTAGTTATTGATGATTCAATTGGAGAAGGATTAATAAACATAAAAAGCTCTAGATTGAAAATGGTTTCAGTTTTGATAAGATTATTCGAGTTTAAAGTCTGGAAAGATTATATTGAGTAAGTTGGCAACTTAAATACCAGATACTTTTATATATTATGTATGCTCGAATTAACTTCCGGAAATATATATAAGCTCCCAGTTATAAAAAGACATTTACGAATTATTTTCAATGTTTGTTTTCGATGAGGCGTAGATAAGATTGAAATGTTAGCTTGGCATTCAATGAATACTCACCTATGGATATAACATGCGCAGGTAGGTAGTAGAGCATATAGGGACAGCCGACGGACATGAGTGTGACGGACAGGCACATCAGTATGAAGCTGGGCTCCTGCAGCAGACTCAGATCAATATACATTTCAATGCGGGCACAACAGCTGCGCTTCGACTGCCGCTCATCATCATCCTCGTCATCGGCGGCATCATTGTCATCGTCATCGTTGTCATCATCGTAGGCTGCAGTGGATTCCAAGAGCTGTGAGTCGAGAATGCTGCCATCCGATTGCTGGTGCTGTTTGAGCTCGCCGAGATTGCTGAAGGGTGTGGGTATCTCCATGCTTTTGCTGAGACCACGGCTCACAACGGTGGGCGGCGACAGTGGCTTCTCCAGATGCGCCTGAATCTTGCTAATCGTCTCGTCATTGGCGAATACATTGCGACGCCGTCGACTGCCCCGATTTGAATCGGTGCCGGAGTGCTTGCGATAGACCCACGTCGAGTCTGTGCTCAGATCCTCGACTGAGTGCATCAGACCCGAACTGCGCACCTTTTTCATTGGCTTTATAAACGTGGTCTCGCCAATGATGTCCTTGACCTCATCATCGCTCTCCTGCGCAGATTTATCTTGCGCTGCAAAATCAAAATATATATTAAATATACATAAATCGAATCGATAGCACTACCAACTCACCTGGCTGCTTGCTGGAGTAGTAGTTCAAGTGATTTTTGCACTCCTCGAGAAACAAATGCTCAATGAACTTGTCATTCAGCTCCTTGGCACCCAGCTCACACGTGTCCAAGTAGGTGGATGTGGTCAGCATGCCCGTTGTGCTGGGATTGATGTCATCACTGAGGGGCTTACTAGCCGCATCCAGGGTCTGTGCCTGTTCCGCTGCATAGGCGCTGATGGGTCGATAGAGTGTCGCCGAGACGCACACGTGCAACATACACGCGCCCAGTATGAGTAAGGTGCCGTGGAAGCCACAATTCTCAGCCAGATGCTTAATGAGTATGGGCAGCACGAAGCTACCCGCTGCAGTGCCCGAGACACAGATGCCATTCGCCAAAGCGCGATGCTTGTCAAAGTATTGTGAAACAATGACAATACCAGGCGTGGTCGAGAGACCGCCACCAATGCCTATTAGGAGGAGGAAACATTATTAAATAGTTATAAATGGTAAGTAATTGCAAGTAATTGTGCTTGAATATTAAGTAATTAATGATAATTAAACACTCTTATAGTAAAAAAACTGATACTCAAAACTGATACCACTCACCGGTTAGTATGCCAAAGGTGAAGAGCAAGTGCAGCAGATTGGTGGCAAAATAGCTGAGTATCATGCCCAGCGAACAAAAGATGCCGCCCACAAAAACCACGGAGCGACAGGAGAAGCGCTGGCACAGAGCGCTCGAGAGTGGTGCCAGCACCAGACACAGTGCCGACAATATAGCCGGTATCCAGGAGGCCACCGTTGCTGTCGAACTGGGAAATGTCTCCATAATTTCGACATAGAGTACACCATACGACTTGACCAGTCCGGCGACCCAAAACTGCACAGAGAACGCACCAAAGACAATGAACCAACCATAGCCGCCATCCGGTGGCTCCGACACACCACCACCGCTGCTCTCCGTCGTGCTGGTGGATGAGTCGCGATCCTTGGCCAGCTGCTGTTTGCTGCGACGCGGTGCAGCACGCTCCAGTTCCTTGGCGCGTTTCAAGCACTTGCTGCGTGCCGTACCCGATGACGACAATTGTTGCTGATGCTGTTTGCGCAACTCATGCGATTTGGCTATCAACGGCCGGGCTGTAATGCTCGAAATGGTCAACAGGTTCTCGTTGTCATCCTCCTCCAGTTCGGATATCTGATGCTCGAGCAGGCTGGAGTGCAAGGTGCGCGGACAGCAGGGTGCATCCAGGCTGAGTGTGGCGGGTCGCATTGCTGGTGAGGCACTGGGCGAGGGAGAGGACACACACATTGCCTCCATTTGCTTGACATCCAGCTGGGCCAGCAGCGGGGCCGCTGGTGGTGCCGACACCACCGAGAAGAGTGAACCACTTGCGGGCTGGCAACCGGCAACATGGGCATTGTGTACGCCACCGGCAGTACCGTTGAGAACGAGCCCTCCCGACTCGTACTGGACTCCACCAGCTGGGTCCGGTTCACTCGCGCAGTAAACCGATCCCCGTGAACCCTGCGAAAATAAATAAATGGCATAAGCAATTTAATGCACATAAATCTTAAATGCAAGCAGCCCGCTGACAACTTAAGGAAGCAGCAACTTAGGCTTAATTTGTTTGCCATAACTAATGACTGAGTGACACGCGATATTAACTTCGGGCTAAAGCTATTGGCAATAGGGTTAAGCGATACGATATCGCCGACAGCTCTTTAATGTATGCCATATGTTAAACTTTAATTGAGTTAACCCCTTATGGCAAGCAGGACCTTCAGACATTTTAGACTGCTTGCGATCGTCCTTATTTATGCCACATACATATTTTAAGTACTAGTTAATTATTTTTGATTTATTTATCATTACTTGCATTTGTGAGCCAAATACTAAATAAATGAGACTGATTAGAAAGACACTTAATTTAATAACTCGTCTGTTGTACATCAAAATCATAAGCAATTGTAATTACCACAGTAATTGGAACTGAAAAGTAATTGTATCTGCACCAAGTAATTAAAAAGTAATTATAATGAAATGTATTACTTAATTAATATTGCCGCTTAAGACATAATTGTCGCTCTAACAGCTGAATAATTGTACCTTCGCCAAGTAGTTACTTCAGTAATTATTAATTATTACTAAAAGAACGGTAAACAAGTAAATTAAAGTAGTCTGTTCAAAGTAAACAACAAACCAGCTTATTATTTATGGAGTTTAATGGAGCTTTTTACATGCCATGACGCAGCACTTAAATCAATGCCATTCTTTAGCCCTTAATTGAGTTCAACCCTTAGCAAACATTGCAACAACAGCCCAGCCAAATAACCCATACACCTTTTCACCCTATACCCTAACCCAAATCAGTTGGCTGATTCAACGTTTTTGCCACATATTTTTGATATAATTATTGTTGCAACTAGTACAAATTATTTGCTCTTGTTACTTTTTCTTCTTGTTTATGCTTGCTTAAAAGTTTGTTTTGTTAAATCGATGCAATCAGTTTCGTGTTCGTGTTGTTATTGTTGTTAGTCTGTCCCGCCCCACATACGATTTCCCCCTGTTCAACCTCGTCATCTGCATGCTGTGTGTGAGTTGTTGGCATGACGTCTGGTTATTTTCCATTTTCCGCTTCCACTGGTTGCTGCTGCTTGCCAGCTTTTCAGGGTCAAGTGCAAGGCTGGTGTAGAAAAACACGGTTGTGTGGGAGTCAAGGGTTGATTTCTGATAAGAACATTACTAAACGAAACAAATTGCTGCGATAAAGTAACAAAATAAGCGCCACACAAGTAATTTGCTTACATGCCATGTTTTTTTTAATTGTGCTGCTGAGCAAGAAATATACTTAGATATTAATATATGTCTATATCTTTAGCAATTGCTAGAAATCAGCAGCACTTTAAACCTCTCTAAACTGGTTTTGTCATGCTAATGCAATTCACAATTGTTGCTTATAAAGATTAAAAGCTTTAAAGACTTGCTTGTTAAAGCTGTCTACTAAATTGTTGCTGCAAATGTTTAAATAATTCTATTGAAAACTCAACGATAAGAAAGTTAAATTAAATTTTTTGATTGTTGCTCAGCTGTGCCAAAAGTTTTGCTCATATTTTTAGATTGTTGCTCTGCGCGGCGAACAAGTTTGTCAATAAATCAATAAAATTAGATTTCTAACGTCAGCCGAACTGTTCACATCAAATTCAAATTCGCATTTAGCGCCGGATCACAACAAGTGACTCCGTGGCGCAACGGTAGCGCGTCTGACTCCAGATCAGAAGGTTGCGTGTTCAAATCACGTCGGGGTCAATCAGAAGATTGCTTTTTTTTTCTATTTTCCTATTTTTTTTTTGGAATATTTGTATTAAGATATGGTACAGGTTTGGGTATTTTCTTGAAGCTGATAAGCAGCTGAATTATTATTTTTATAGATTAAATTGGTAAACTATATGTAAAGCTAGAGGCAGGATCGTAAACAAATTCTGAATACTTTGCCCCACAAATCGCGAATATTTCTCTAAAGCAACTAAATTTTTGAGAAAATTAAAAGGTATTTTTCAAAGACCGAGTAAAAGAGATTCTCGCATATATTTTAAAACTATATCGTATACAGTTTTCAATTCATTGCTCAAGTGTCGCAGCTTTGAGTTGTTCTTTCACTGGGCATAGAGTATGGCGCAGTCGTTCACGCCCAACTGCATAGTTCCAGCTTACTTAAGGCCTCAATTTGTATTCAAGTTAAATATTTATAGCAAGTGCTGCTTTGAGAACCATTTACTGGAATTTCGAAGTGAAGGTTTTAAGTTTTATTTTTTAATATAATTTTCAGTTTTATTCTCCAAGTTTTGAATTAAATTTTTAATACCACTCAACGAGTCTTCTTGTCAAAGTCTTAAAGCAAATGTTTAATATGCAAAATTTGCAAACAGTAAAACTTTAACAAAAAATCTCAAGTTCAAGGTTTCATTTAAGTTGGAGTATATAAAATGAATTTGCATATTGCAGAAACTAATCATAAAATGCTAGTTTTATGGGCAATGAACTAAAACTGTTGGCAGCTAATAAAAACAAATCGTTGAATAGCTGCTACTTTTTATAGAGCCCAAAGAGCATAAAATTCTATGCAATAAACTAAAAGTTTGACACGTAAGCACACTTTAATGTATATGTAGCATAGCTATGCAGATGCAGCTAAGAGCATTATTTAAATTTTACGAACAACTTGCCACGTAAGCCATTAAATGCCTTTTCTTTTCTGTTCTTTGTTCTGCTATTAACTGATGCCGCCTGCAAGTCGCTTGATTCTCGTTCTTATTGCTGGTATCAGGTGACTCATGCATGCACTCCCCTATTGGGTTAGCCAGCAGACGTGCCACTAATGGTTGCATGCCATATTGATGGCGTCAAATGGCGAAATAAAAGAACAAAAACCCCAAACATGCAACCAAATTGCAATAATGGCAGAGTTGCGCTAATGATTCGACGGTTGACAGCTGAGCGTTTTACAAATATCTGCTGAGTGGCAGCAGCAGCAGCAGCAGCAGCAGCAGCATCTTCAACGTCCCATTTGACCTTGGCAGATGTCAGAGCCCAAGCTTCAGGCTTTCTGCTGCAGGCTTAAACCGGAAGTGTAGCTCTTGCTGTGTGTGTTGTGTGTGTGTGTGTGTGTGTGGGTGGGTGTGTGGGCGAAATGCGTCTGTTGTATCACACATTTTCAATTTCGCAACTTTCCATGCCTCTGACGCAACTGAATGACAAAAGAAAAAAAAGTTCTGTGGGTGGCTGGTTGGGTGACCAACTTGCCAATGACAGGCAGACTTTTAACAAAGTTTAACTTGTTGATGAGCACACAGCACTTCAAGGGAAGGTTACAGTTCATGGCTAGTAAACTCTACAAGAGCTACAATGATGCTAGTTATTTCGGTTCAGTTTTGTCGAACTTATAGCAGTGAAGAGCTAAAAACAGCGGGTTTTCAACTTTAAATGTAATCATGAAAAGAAAAAAATCATCGTTTTTGAAAATAGGTTAAATTTTGACAAAGTTATTGCTATTGAAAGTTTTGGACCGTTCCAAGGTGTATTTCATAGGGCAGCATTTGAGCATCATTAATGCATTATTATTCTAGGGCCTAAGCCATGACTAAAACCCCTTTAATTTTGATGAGGTGTTGATTCATCCTTGCAAACACTTTTGGGCACTTGAGGGCATAATTTAAACATGGAAATCTATTCAGATTTGCGTTCTTAACCTTAATTGCTGTATTATTCTGAACATATATATACATATATAGAAGCCTTAAGCAAATGAAAAAGTTTATGCCCAATGGCTTTAAAAAATATATTAGTGTATTCCTTATAAATATATCTATATACGCGAGGCTTAGTATCAGCATATAGCATATGACTGGGGGTCAATTCGCATATGGGCGAGTGTTTGGCCGGCTTTGACCCATTCTTAACTGGCATTGGCTACTCCATTGTTTACACGCATTCAAGCCATTTGCTCATTTGCTCATTTCTCTTTATTTGATTTTTTTTATATTTTTTTTCTTTTGGCATGGCGCATGCTCACCAAATTGAAGCGACCTCAGACCACTTACTACCTCAATAGATTTGCGCTTGGCCCAAAAACCATAGGCGCGTTTCTTGACCTTAACTGTCAGTCAGTTAAGAGTTAAACAACATCAGCTGCTGCTGCTGCTGTTGCCTCTGCAGCATCTGCAGCGTCTGCTCACCTGTAAATGCCATTCGTGTTGCAGGGATGACATTGTTGTCGTCCTAAGCGTCTCCGCTGATGGATTTCTTGTTGCTCGCGTTGTTGTTGTTGTTGCTTGGGGCGTTGTTGTTGTGCACCTAAATGCATTGGTTTAGCTCTCTCTTGGGCCGCACACACACACAAAAAAGCAAAGCACAATGGACACAACTTGGCCCAATTTTCTATTTATATATAGTTTTCTTTGTTGTTGTTTTTGTTTTTGTTTTTAATAATATGCGTTAAGCTTTTGGCACTGTGTTCTTAATATAGCTATATATTTATATATATTTCTTAATTGTTGCTAAGGCTTTGCAGGAACTTGTTTCTTTAGCTTTGTTTAATGTCCTATTTTTTTCCTTTTATGGCATTGTCGTCATTTTGTTTCAAGCGCAGCAGCTGCTTCCTGTTCAGCTGTTTCCGTTTCCGCTGCTGCTGCACACACACACAGACACACACTCACACATACAAACACACACACAGCTGCGCTTTAACAAATTCTGCTACTAATCGATACAAACATTTATTTTGTGTTGCACATTCGAAATGCACCACACACAAAAAAGTCCAATATATAAAAAACAATTTAACAATTTGAACAGCTCGTCAATGTTCAAAGTGCTTTGCCAGCAATTGTTTAACGCTTTGCACAATTTGCGACGACGATTTCAATAATGCTTTGCTAATTGGCAAAATTATCTTGCTTTCTTGCTTCCTGTTGCCCAAGTTTGATCTGAGTGGTCCAAAGCTCGACGATAAACTGGCAAAAACCGAATGTCCTTTGACTGCCTTTGAAGCTGCGAAAAGGCTAAAAACTCAACTTCAACACAATCGAGTTAAATACACACCTCACTGCCTGTGTTCAAGTTGAATAACAGAGAGAGAGAGAGCGAGAGAGAGAGAGAGCGAGAGAGAGAGAGAGCGAGAGAGAGAGAGCGAGAGAGAGAGAGAGGGGGAGAATCCTGTTGTTTTGCATTTTGTTTTGCTCGGCATTTTTGGCCCGCTCTGCTTGTATTTCATCATTCATCGAGTGCATCTTTCATCATTCCGCCCCAAAACTGGCCATTATTGTCTGACGCTGTCGCTGGTCATCTGGCCTCCTGAACATAATATACAGATGCGCGACCACATACCAAGAGCCAATGGCCACAACTGCAAAATGATATGTCACATGGAGTACTCTCTAAATATATATATATATTACTTATATATTACTCAATGCCAATATAATACCCCACGAATCATTCAAAATACTTCTTGCGAACTGTATATAATCGAAAATGGTCACCGGCAAAAGCACTATCCAAGTTAATATCAGAAATGGCTTACGCTGTAAGGCAACTTTATATGAGTTATATATATATAATGCAGCATATACTACATATCTGTAGGGCGGCTCACCAGTTGAGCTCCTGGCGCGAGCAGCACTGAGACAATCGCATGGAGTGTGGAACAAATGCAACTGATCACTTTCGTTGTATTACTCATTTCAAAATGATTGATAATTTCGTCATAGATACAATACAAGGCAACAATTACGGATTTCAGACTGATTACTATAGTGGCATATTTCAATATTTTTTCTATACTTGACATATTCTAAAATGACCAGTTTTTTCGGATACTCAAAATAACAAAACTCATTTTACACTCGATAAATTTTTTAGTATTTTGCTTAGAAATAATATATATAAACCATAACCATAATATCTACTGGCATCTAGAGTTTTTCCTCAGAAAATTTATAATGATTTTCTTCTGAACATAAAATTATTAAAAAATCATCAACAGTTGTTGTTCCAAGTTGTGTCAAGTGTATTTTTATTACAAGTGTATGATTTGAGGACTTAATGACGAGGTCTAACTGAAGTTTTACATAATTTTAGATTAATTATTAGTAGTCCTTTTTATAATCTTTAGAGTGCCTCAGTTCTCTTACAATAAGTTTTGTACATTTCTTAATCTATACTTCTATCTAAAAGCTAATATAAGTGGATTGTCTGTAAGCTATTTATTGTTGTTGGTTGCTCCCTGGTGCTTCCTCAGCCTGAGCAGCCCCGGCAGCCGCAGTGGACGCACTCCACGATGCGACCCTCCTCCAGCTTCGACTTGGGCACACGACAAATGCAATTTGTGCCGAAATTCGTGTCCCTCGTCTGAATGCAGCGCAGACAGCATAGATTCTCGTAGCCCGACTTCTTCCACTTGGCAATCAGATTGCCGTCGGCGATTTTCTCCTTGAGGCAATAGTCGTACAGCTCCCGACTGATTGCCTTGCGGCGATAATACAAATCGTAAATGTATCGCGTCTTCTGATGATGAATCTTGAAAATGGGCCACAACGATTCCGTAATGCGTTTACCTTCGTGTGGTTCCGTTTCCGCTTCGCGCATCTTCTGCTCCAACTCTTCAAGTGTCGGTTCAATTAGCTCCCATCCATCGGGTGGCGCTTTGCGACTGCGACGCACTTTTGGCATTATTTATGCTTAAATATTTGCAATAAATTAAATGGAACTTGGCTTGTTCCTTGTACATGAAAATACAACTAAAAAAGGAAATGTGGCAACGCCGCACAGCAAATGCATACGTAGAACAAGGTTGCCAAGTGCTGAGTTATAATTGTGAGACTGTCCAAAAGATATGGAGACTTACATTATTTCATTTTTTTTTTCAACACAATTGTGTTTGAATAAATGTTAAATGTTATTGTCAAATGTCAGCTTGTGGCGTCACAGTTACCTATTTTCATTATCTGGCAACTTCACACACACGCCCACAGTATAAGCCAACCAATGACGTCACAGCTGCAATCTTTTCAACTATGTGGCAATATTCCACACAGTAGAGTGCTGCCAACTTGAGCAAGCCAAGAGGCGCAAGCAAAAGCAGCTGTTCGACAAAATGCAACGCCTGCTTCAAATTATTCTTAAGAATGAATAATTCAATCGGAATGACGACAACAACAATGTGCAATATTTGAATCAAAAGGCAGAAAGTCAAAAATAGCAACAAGAACAGTAGCAATAAATGGATCCAATTGTGTTCTTCATAGTGCTAACGACCATTTATGGCGTGCTCTACTTTTTCGATCGCTTCTTTAAGGTGTGTTTTCATTTTGGGCAATTGAATGAATTATGCCTTATACTAAAGTATAAATTTCTATTTTAATTAAGAGTTGCATGCATTATCCATACGATGCCTTTCTGCGCAACACCGGACTGAGTGTTGATCTACTGAGTCTGCATTGGCATTCGAATGCGAGCACCTTCAATCGGATGCTAATCCGTTGGGGTTCCACTGCAGGGAATAGTTGCACCCGCAGTGTTCTGGTCAAGAGCTTTAATATGGGCGTATTGCTCTCCTTTCTACTTCTGCCAGTTGGCCTCATTCTGCTGATTATCACCATATTCAATGGCAGCGAGCCAACAGCGACTACAACAAAAGCTGCCACAGTTCAGCTGGAAATCTTGTTGCCTGGCGTTAATCTGCCGCTGGAGGAGATTGGCTATTATATAGCTACCTTGTTGCTGTGCACACTAATCCATGAGCTGGGACATGCATTGGCTGCGGTGCTCGAGGATGTGCCTGTTACGGGTTTTGGTTTTAAGGTGAGTCTGCAGAGAAATCTTTAATGGATTTTAATCCTAATCCTCATTTTAGATATATTACTGCCTTCCCTTGGCATATACGGAACTGTCACACGATCATTTAAATAGTTTACGCTTCTTTCGCAAGCTGCGTATTTTGTGCGCTGGCATTTGGAATAATTTTGTGCTCGCCTGCGTTTGCTATCTGCTCATCTCCACACTGGGCCTGACCATGTCACCGTTCTACGCGAACAACGAACACGTAATTGTTACGAAATTGACGCCGAAATCTCCGCTGCGCGGGGAACGTGGTCTGCAGGTGGAGGATGTCATTATTCAGTTGAATGATTGTCCCATCTCTGGGGAACAGAGTTGGCTGCACTGCTTGCAGCAGGAGCAAAGTCAACGTTTGGGTTACTGCATCAGTTCAGATTTCATACGGCTCAATGATGAGAGCATCGACATTGGGCATCACAGTTCGGATGGACGCCTGCAGTGCTGTGATGAACGGAATCCGAATGTGAGCTGCTTTGAATATGTGGAGGATGTGCTGCTGGTGAATGCCCCGGCGGAGATACCTCAACATGTCTGCCTGCCCATGCGACGCACCCTCGAAGATTCCATGGGCTATTGTCGAACAGGAACTGGAGGAGCTGGTGGAGCTGCTACAACTGTTGCCTGTTTGCATGGCTTCTGCCTGCATCCGCTGCTGCCCAATCGGACGAGCATTATGATCTTTAAGCGTCGCAATCTAGAGCAGGAGCAACTGGCGCCCGTTATGTTTGTGGGTCAAGCCAGGGATGTGCTGCACACGGTGCGCATCTCTGGGTTTGTGCCGCGCTTCAAGCAGCTGAGCGCCAGCTGGCCGGATGCCATTTCCCTGCTGCTCCGCTACAATGTCGTCTTCAGCATTGGTTTGGCCTTAATCAATGCGATTCCCTGCTTTGGCTTCGATGGCGCCCACATCACGAGCACTGTGATTCACAGCTTCCTCGTCGGTCGCGTCGAGGAGCACGCGAAACGAGATCTCATTTCGCTAATCATCACCAGCGTGGGTTCGCTGCTCTTTGGACTCGCTTTGCTCAAAGTCGCCTGGTTAAGTCTGCTGCGGCCTTTGCTCTGAGCTTCTACTGTAGTTAATATGTACCTACTATGTAAAGCAGTGTTAACATGTCCTAAAACCTATATAGTTAACAGTGTTGAGATGTAGCCAGAGCTAAGATGTATTTGTTTGCTTAAGCTAACATGTACCTACAATGTACATCAATGTTAAAATGTACTAAAGCCTACTTAGTTAGCAGTACATTATATGTAGCTACATAGTTGCTAGAGTTAAGATGTACCTACAAAGTAAACCAATCTTAACATGTGCTAAAAAACTATTAGGTACATATTAGCTAGAGTTAACATAACGTTATCATGATTACATTTCAAATTGGCTCAAAAGTACTAACATGCTTTACTCTGGTACACTACTTAGTTAAAATGTACCTACAAAGTAGTCGACTGTTAACATATACCTACAAAGTAAGCACTGTTGACACGTACCAAACGAGAGAAACAAAAACAAAACGAACGCTAGACTGCTTTTTCAAACACACAGACATAGAGACGTACCAAATTGTGGCACCTCAAAGGTTTTCTAAGCATATTTTCTAATGGCTTTGGTGTGTTCATTTTAAGCTTTATTATTTGTATATATATATAAATATATTTATGGTTGTAATTCTTCGAATTCATCAACAACGACAAACAAGCTCAAATATATATATACATAAAGAAAGATCCAACCTTTTGTTTTGCTCACTTTGCCGCATTTGATTTGGTGCCACTCAATTGGAGGCTGGTCTGCAGCTCGTTTAAGCTGCGTCTGCCGCTTTGCAGCAGCATTTTGATGGCGACTTCGTCGCTCTGCCCGCGATTCAAATTGAAATCGTGTCGTGCCCAGTCACGCAGCTCACGCTGACTGTGCTTATCGGGCACGAGGCGAGTAGCTCTCCAGATTTCCCTATACAATTTGAGCACCTCCTGGCGCAGCATGAACTGTGCGGAACAGCAATTTGGTGATTAATTCATTTAATATTATCACTTTCTCTCACTGCTCACCTGCTTTAGACTAAGCGCTGCTTTGGGTAATTTGGACATTATAGCATCTCTCTTTGTTTACGATTTCAATTATTTTCGAGTTTGGTTTTTAGTTTTTTACTTGGCTGATTTTCTTTGCAGCTGTCAGAAGCAGCTGATTGCGGCAACAGCTGTTTTTTGTTTTGCTAGCAGCTGACGCGTTCTTTAGTTTGAAGAGCGGGCGAGCGCTTACTCTCTCTCTCTCTCTCTCTCTCTGGCTCTCTTTTATAAAGTTGACAACACAAATCCAAAATTTTTAAAAAGGAAAGAGAAATGAATTGAATGGCAAATAAATATATATTTGGTAAAAGAAAATATACTTATAATTTCACCTATCAGTTTTGTTCATCAAACATCATTGGAAAAGAAGGCCTAAAGGCTCAGCTTTATGAAAGAGAACAGCAATTTGTTGTTCTATTTTTTGCCGGTTTTCAGCCGCCAACTAATTCGAATACAAAAAAAGAGAGTCTTTCGCTAGCTCTTAATTTTATTTAGTGCTCTTTGAAGAGTTGTCAATTGAATATATTTTGAAAAGCTATCAAAGAACAAGTTCTAGAATAGACAGCATAATAAATGTGGGCTGTATTTATTTACTGCACATATTTTTAGCATGTATTAAGCAATATTTATGATTATGTTTAGTCAATGCAATCATTTATTTTGGCAAATGTGTATTGCAGAATAATTTGAAAAACAACAATTTCGCATATATTTTAAACACTATAAAGCATTTTTTATGATTATTTATGCTTGATTAGATAATTTCCTAGGTTAAATATGACCAGCAGGTATATAAAAATATATGTAAAATATGTAAAAAGTGAAATCAGAATTTCTCATGTGTTGACCCCGACGTGATTTGAACACGCAACCTTCTGATCTGGAGTCAGACGCGCTACCGTTGCGCCACGGAGTCACATGAACGATCTTGCGCCAAGTGGCACCAAAAGTTGATTGTTTTCAGCAATCGTATGCTTGATTGAAATGCATGGCGAATATCATTAACAACAAATGACAATAAAACAAGAATTTCTTATGTTTTTATTTGATTTTTCTACATAGACACAAAACGCAATTAGAGATTGAAATGCAATTTTCAACGGCTGTCACGATTTTCATTAGTCAGCGTATATCTTATATATATTTCAGATATAATAAGTAAGTATATATAAGTATTTAACTTGGCACTTGCATAGCGAGAGGCAGAGAGAGAGAGAGACATATTATTTATTTCATCAAACAAATTGTTTGAATGCTTAATTCATCTTATATTTAGCTGCATTGTGTTCATTTAATTGACACGCCAGCTGCTTTGTCTTCTTGTTGATTATGATGTGCTATTTAAACACTCAATTTAGTTTCAATAATATAATAAACAGAACAGACGACAAACAGCCTCAAGTTAGTAGCAGCATTTAGTTGGCATTATCTTCACCAATTAGTTCCAGGCACGCCGATATTAAGGGCGACGACTGGCACCGTTCAATATATTAAACTGTGTATAAATATATACACAATTTAGTACTCGTTACTGAGTGGTAAATGCACAAATAGCCAACGTCTTTTACGGCTTGTTGCCAGCTGTTTTGCCACATGCCATAAGCATGTCGCGTTACCAATAATATTGGCAGCCAACCAGCCAACTAGATGACAAAGACCCTAAACCAAGTCGCCCATCCGTGTGGAATGCAACTGATTGATTCTGTCAGCTTTTACAATGAATCACTTTTAATTGTTAACTAAATTCTTGAAATTATACAAGAGAATATATGTTTTTATCTTAGAGTTGAGTTATTAAAACTGAATAGCAATTATGATTATAAAAAGCTGAATAGATTCTTAAATCTTAGCGTTGAGTAACTAAAATCGAATAGCAGGTGAAATGTTTAATTCAAATGTTTGCCAATCTTTTAAAATGGATCAACCTTAAATGCCAAAATTCGTACCTAATATATTTCAAATTAAGCTCAAAAAATGCGTTTGACCAACAATTGATAGCAGTTGGCCTCTATAAAACATATGAAACATTTTTGAGATTACTTGAATTTCGCCATTAATAAGAAATTTGGATTCCTTAGCTGTGTGTGTCTGTTCGTTTCAAGTGCGTTTAACTCGGTGCAATGCCGCGCTTGCAAACAATTTTGAATAAATTAAAGCAAATTAGACATAACACAATAATAAATTTTCGAAAAAAAGTACAAACAAACAAAGGCGGGCAACAAATACTTAAATACGAATCGAGCAGGTAAACACGCAGCAGCCACACGATGCAATTTATTTATAGTCCACGAGTTGCATCCACCACAATAAAATGAAAATATGCAGCAGCAGCAGTGTGGTGCACTCAGCGAAAGAGAGAGAGAGAGAGAGTGAGAGTGCAACAGAGGGAGAGAGAGGCAGACAGTGGCAAAGAGATAGAGAGACTAAATTGAGACAGTTTCGTTTTCGTTTTCATGAGATGGATAAATCTTCTTAGCCGCCTCAGCGCCCAACTTTGACTCATCAAAGTGTGCAACGAAAGGGGGGTGCATGCTGAAGTTGCCACCACATACGTCATCAAGCACCAGCAGCAGCAGCAGCAGCCACTTGGACTGGACTGGGGACCCACAGCTGCGCATACGCAGCAGAGGCCAGCAGAGCACACCAAGCACAACAAGCAGAACGACGCTTTGCACTGCACAGTGGAACCAGTCTTTGTAAAATGCAATGGAATTAAGCTTTAGAAAGAACTCGGAATATCTTTGAATTTAGTGAAAGAATCAGCGTATAGGAAGATAAATTTGAATTAATTATAAACTTAGGCAAGTTCTTAAAGTGAATCAAAAGCAAAGAACAAAATATTGTATTGTATAATATTGAAATTATTTTTATTATTCTTATTATTATTACTGCATGGAATTCTTTTCAAAAAGCGCTGTTTGCCATGTCCTTTAGTTAAGTCATTATTCACCGACTTATATTCATAGGCAATGTGTTGTTGTATAAATGGGATCTGTGCACAGTTTTTGCGCAGTTGGTCCCACTGTGCGGGTGAGCCAACGTCGCTCAAGTAAAATTCACATGGCAGTGGCCGCCAGCGTCAAACGTTGATGAAACGCGGCCGCGTGCGGACGTCGACGGTTGGCAGCGAACGAGAAGTGAGACAAGCAAAAGGCGAACGAAGAACGAGAGAATCGCAAACGAAAATCTCAAAATCGTTTCGAAAAAAATTAAACGCACACACACAGAGAGTCTCAGAATTGAGTTCGTAAACACGAATTCGTAATCGTTTTCGTATTCGTATTTGTATTCGTATTCAGATGTGCATGTGAAAAGTGAAAATGAAAATGGGCATTGGGCATGGTTTTCCTTGACGTTCGGTTTCGTTGTTTGTTGTAAAGCGGAAAATCAAATCAAAAAAGAAAAAACGAAAAAACGAAAAAAATAATACGAAAAGAAAGGCAATTGTGAGTGAGAAACGGCCGTACACACAAAAATATACATCATGTCGAAAATATAAAGCTATTTTTGGAATATATATTGGACAAGCGATGCATTGGAAATTTTTCATCTACAAGTGAATAACCAGAAAAACCAAAACCAAAAAAATACAACAAAAATTGAAATACTTGAGAGAATGCTGTTCTCAGATATATCACAAAGTAGTCACAATAAATAATAAAACTCCTTGAGCTGTAAATATCCATTTTAAAATAATTTTCGAAAATAATAAAAAGAATGCAAAACTACAAACAAAGCAATAATAAAAACAATGCGACGCAAAATTAAAATGTTTTCAGTGAGCCAAAAACAACAACAACAAAAACAACAAAAACCCAGAATTTTCATAAAGATCAACAAAAGCAATCGCATTAAAAACCGAATGTGTATAAAATTCAGCAGCCTCTTTAAGAATTAATAAACAAATATGTAAAATGAAAAGCAATATATATATTTAAGGTGTGAACAATTCAAAATGAAAATGTATATGATATATTATCTGATGGATAATGAAGTTGCCTTGGATTGTTTTTGTTGTTGTTGTTGTTGTATTCCAAAGAGTGCCAGTTTGGCAAGACTGAGAACTTGATTTAGTCGAAATTGATCTTAATTCGCTTATATGAAATTTAGTTTATTAAGTAACAATTTGAACTGAGTAATAAATATAATAATAGATGCTGATGTATGCTACTTTTGAAATGAATTTTGAACAATTTGAAAAACTACAGCGAAATTCAAATACTGTTACTTGCTGCTATATTAAATCTAAATATATATAAAAGCTGCTATTGTCTTCTATTACAGTTAACCCTTTGATCAAAACCCTTTTCACGTCACCCGTTTCAAATTCAAGTCTTCCAAATTCAAAGTGCGCGCTAAAAGTTCTTTTAATTTTGTATTCTTGCTGGGCGCGTTAAGGCAAAGTACATTTCCACATACCACAATATCCACTTGGCTCTTGTTTTCTGTGGATTTGTTATTGTAATTTGTAATTTGTATTTTCGTATTTGTTGTTGCTGTTGTATCTGTATCTGTATCTGTATTAGTATTGCTCTGTTATGCGATAGGTGGTAACGTTTCGTATGGGGTATTGAATTACAAGACACCAAAGTGCGCGCGAACCAAACACGCTCACACACACAGCTACAGATACGGATACATATACATATATATGTATATATATGTATATATATATGTGTGTGTGTGTGTGTACTAAGCACAGATACAGCTACACTCTGTTGGTATATAAATACACCGCCGTCTGCTTGCGTGCGTATCCAATGGATGCGAAACAATATGCAAAGCATACAGCTACAAATACAGATACTCAGATACACAGACACAGATACACAGCTACAGCTACATCTACAAACATTCATCAGAAGCGGCAAACGAAGCGCTCTGTGAAAATTAAGAAGACGCTGTAATTAATTATGCCCTCAAAATAAAAACACAAACACAAAAAATATATATATGTAGGAGGCGGCATTAGGTGGGCGTGTATAGCAAATGATTTTGCCCAAGTAACAAATATGGAAGACGCAACCCCTTCGATGATTGATCGCCACACTGTAAATGAGAAAAATCGGTGACCCCAAAAATGCCCATATTCTAGTAAAAACTACAATTAGAAATATAATAGCTGCTATTCAACATTCATTCATGACTAAAGTGTTAGGGAATTATTGCTATGGAAACTTTTGTGTCTTGCAAAAGTTTTTAGCTGCCATTTTTAGAGAGTCGCGCAAGCTCAGCAGACATACATATCATTTTTCCCTCTTGTGCAACTCAGAGATACATTTCTTAAATATTTAATAATTAATGATAAATCTCCACAAATAACAGTCGTCAATTGATAAATTTATAATCTAAAACAAAATCTTTCGCGTTTCAGTTAACAACAAAAGCAAAAAAAAAAAACGGCAAACCGTTAACAATGTCGGCCAAAACATCACCATCGAATTCGCGTGATAGCAATGTGGCAGCTGCTGCAAGCGTTGTGCCACCAAATGTGGCCGGCGGCGGCGGCGGCGTTGTTCAGATCAAAAAGGAGCTGCCCAGCGATGAGATAAAGGTACGTTTTATGAATGAAAAACAGACTCACAGATACAGATACACACACACACACACCTGTATAGTTGCAAATATTTAGATACAAAATTGCGTTCGCGTAATTCTCACCTTTAAACATTAATTGTTGGCAAAGCTACAACAAAACAAAAAAAAAACATACACACACACACAATTATAATTAATGACTGCTGTCTGCACATCGGTTTTAAATAGTATTCAATAACAAGGATGCAAAAACAAAACACAAACAAAAAGAAAAACCAAAAAAAAAAAACAATTTTTGCTTAAATAACAACCAGCAAAATGTGCGTTTAAAAGAAAACGCAAGAAAAATAGCAAAACATTCAGCAAGTTAAAATACATATGTTTTCATTTGAAATTTTCTTATTGCAGTTGAATTTTCTCCGTTTTTTTCTTCTGTTGATTTTTTTTATATTGGTTATTTATGGTTTATTTTCGTATTTTTTAGCTGAGATTTCAAACGTGCCGAATTTGAGGTTGAATTCAAATATTAATATGTAATCAGAGAAAACTGAAAGGTTTAATTTACTTGTCGTTGTTTACATTTATTTTAAAATTAATTTCATTTTTAGAATTTTCCCAGTATTGGTTGGTTTTTTACCAATTGAAATTTTGTTTGTTTATTTTTTTTTAAATTATGAAATCAACAAATCAAGTTTGATTGTGAAAGTTGATTATTTTAAAGATAACACACATTTGTTATGCATAAATATAGCTTGACATAATATTAAGCATTTGTAAGACTTTCATCAAGCTTGAGTGGAAAATCGCTTATTGAAATTTACCAACAAATTTTATTATAGATGATGACCCAAATATTAAATTTCTCACTTTTTCAGCCTTACAACTTACACTGTAAGCTGAAAACAGATTATCTATCAGAAATGAACATTTAATTTCAATTCACATGATGAAAACGGAGTATTTTACAGCTATAAATATCTCACCTCGTTCAGGATAATTAATGTTTTTCATTTCGCTAAGAATTTCGATAAGCAGAATCATAAACACAATTGGAGCTGGAATCACGTTTTGATCGAGTCCTTCAATATTATACTTGAGGGTCGCGTTATGATTTATTGTCTGCGTTCTAAATGTCAAACAAATGACAACAAATTAGTAATGCTCATTATTCAAATGGATTTATTACATTTATCTAAAAAGATGCATGTATTTTATGCTCAAAAAAAACACACAATTTTTCATCAATTTCAAAAAACTTATTAGTTTCGAGTTACCACAATATAAATATGGTAATCTGAAAACGTTAACGGCTAGCCAGAGATGTATGAATTACACTCATGCAACAACAATGATATCTTCAAACTCTAACTCTTACTACACTCAAAAAAAAGAAGAAAATCCTAAACGAAATCACCAGAATTCCAGTGCCGAGTGTCAATTACAGTTTTGATGATGAGCGCATTTCAAAGTGGGAAAACTATGCAACAGCAATGATAACTTCACTTCTAACTCTGACCAAAGCCCCACAGCAACCCCCTCAGCTCCAACCCCGTCCTCTAACCAGCCAGGCTAGTTTTAGATTACCATAACAGAGAATTAACAGAAACATTTTTGCGCTTAGGATTCTCTACCTCTGCCTGCAGTTTTGTGCATAGATGAAATGTTGGAAGAGAGGAACTGAGGGGGGGGGGGGGGGGGCAGCTGGCAGCGACGTCGACTGCGAGGTTGTAGTCGAGCAATTACGATTACGCCAACACTGTGCAGAGAGTTAACTGTAAACCGAAACAGCGTTGGTAATTTTATATTGATATATTTTTATAATCATTTTAACGAGTGAGCGAACGAGTGCGTGTGTATGTGTGTGTGACTGTGTGTGGGTGTGCAAATAGACGCAGACTGCCTGCCTCTGCCTCTATCTCAGTCTCTCTCTCTCTCCTACTCTCCCACACTCTCTGTCTCCGTCTCAGTGTCTCTTCTTACCTCGTTTTGCCCATTACCCCGTTTGTGCGCTCCTCTCCCCATCACTTCTTCTTCTTCTTCTTCTTCTTCTGTTATTTTTTTTGCTCTGTGTGAGTTTTTCGCCAAATGAGCAAAATTAATTTAATGCCAGAGACCCGCGAGAATGACAACAACAGCAACAACAACAACAACGATGACGGCGGTCTCACAACATTTTTGTTGTTGTTGTTGTTGCACGTGTAATCGGATCGGTAAATTGAAATTGTAGCCGCTGGCTTGCAGTTGAGCGCAATGATATTATTAAACAGAAAAATTATTATAATGAATGAGCTGCGTTTGGGATTGGGTTCGGGGTTTTTTTTTAATACCCTGAACCAATTGAAAGCTGACAGAAAGGGGTATGCTGAAACTGTGTGAATGCATGTCGCAGACTAAATGAATTCTGGTTCTGGATGAACAGACGAGTCGTTATAGCCATGTCCGTCTGTACAGCAAGTCTTTCTCGGAGACTATAAACTATGTAGAGGCTTCAAATCTGGAATACAAGTTTTCAAGATTACTATTTATTTTATCTATAACTTCCGACACTTCCGAGACGTAAATGGACACTGATTACTTTTAGTATTTGTAAGGATATCAGCTGGATAGCTTCTTTATATCTATATTGGCTTGTATACAAGACATGTTCTTAGGTAAAGGGTATCTGCTAGTCGAGCTCTCTCGACTAGAGTTCTCTTACTTGCTTGAGATTGATCTTGGGTCTGCAACTTTGCTTGAATGCCGTTGAAGTGGGCGTTTCAGGGAATAAAGCTAGGAAACTTATAAATTGTGTGTTTAATTAAAAAAATCTTAAATAATTTAGCGGCCAATATCAGATATTAGTTATACTTTAGTTATAAATATGTAATAAACATTTTAATATTATTATTTACGATTAAAAGTACAATGATTTATTATAAAAAGTATGATTAGACCAAAATCTTTTATTGTAAGAAATAAAAAAAATACAAATTAAATATTAACTTTTAAAAATGCAACGATTTATAATTAATGTTTTAAAGGCTGCTTTCAAAATGTCAACCCATTATCCACAGAAATCACATTGTCATACTCATTATGCTATCTACACACACACAGACACACACACAGTCACACACTCTCAACTGACACCCAACAGTTACCCCAGGAAGTATGCAACACTTTCGGTATATAAAAAGTATCAATTAAAATTATTGAAATTTAAGCGCTTTATTTTTACCTGGCTCAATCAGCGGGCCATAATTATAAGTTGCATTTGCTGCAAACCAAGCAACAACAAAATTAATGGAGAGAAGCAACAAAAAAGGGAAAGAGAAACGCAAGCCAGAAAACAGACAGCATAATTACAGCCCAACAATAATAATGAAAACAACAGCAAACAAACAACAAATACAACATTAACGCGCCTCATGGGTGCAATTCGATAGGACTTTTGTAAGACGATACGCTTCAAGGTTTCCGCTTTATGACAGCGTCGCGTCGTCTGTCCTCTGTCCTCCCTCGCCAGTCCGTCCCAAACCAAACCAAACCGATGCCGAACCGAACCGAAACCGAAACAAACGTTCCAACGTCTCAAAAGGATGTGCGCGAACGAAAGGAGCCAATGAACAAGACACACATTATTGGGGAGATTCTGAATTTGAACATTAACATAACAAAAAAAAAACAAGTTTTATTTGTTATAATTTTCAATTTGTATTTAGTTCGAAACTAAACATTTTAAGGTTGTAATATAATTAGCTCCTAATTAAAGATTTTTAGGTATTAATATTTATTCTCTATAATAATATAAACTAAAAGATTCAAATACATTAATTGATCTCGAGTACAAACCTAAAAAAATTTTAATATACTTCAATACACTTGAATCGATGATTTTATGGTGCGAAAGTTTTCCTATTTCTCGATAGCTTAACTGTTCTTACTATAAACATTGCAACTAGTCTGGCAGCCCTCGCATGCAAGTCGAATCATGATAAATTTAGCACGTTTGTGTTTTAGGCCAAAGGCTAAGGTGGAGACCCATATTGTACTGAATGAAATTAATAACTGCTTGTGGGCGTCATAAATGATATTGACAAATAGAACAGTTGTTATTCAAGCCTCAGTACGCATTAGCTCACATGCGACCATAATAATAAAAGGACTATGCTTTAATCACCCTAAAAGGTTATTCGACACTTTGCGAATTGGTTCACAATCTGCCCACAATTCCCATTCCATAATATTTTCCATAATGTTTTGGATGCTAGATTAAAACTGCATTCAAATTTGGACACACAAAGCTCCATTGCAATAACTTACTCAAAATGTATCCTATTTTCAAAAGGAATAGATTTATAGTTATGGTTTGGCCTCTTAAAAGTGCTTGTAGGGATCGGTTAATACTTTGAAAAGAATTTAAAAGTACTTTTTATCAAGGCTTAAGCTTTCGAATAATACTACATTTAAATCTGAAAACAAGTTTCTAGCGCATAATGCTTAATAAATTTTAACTGCATTGATTTTTAAAATCATTAAATCACTTCTAGAAAAGTTAAATACAAATTTTTCCGATTACTGTTTTTATGTAGAGTTATTCCGTCTTGGTGTCCTGTTTTACAATATATATATGTGGATGTGATTCCTTGCAGTTACTATTTGCTTGCCACTTGGCCACACGCACAATTTTCTATACATCCATAGGAGTTATAACCTTCTGCATGTTGAGCTAGTGCAGAAAGCAGTTGGATTGAGTTACAAACACACAATGACAACGCTGGTTTAGCAGCCACTCAGGGTGGGGTGTGGGGGGTGTGTGTATGGGGGTGTGTGCCTAGGCATATAGATCAAATGACGCGGCAGCAACAGAACTTTAATAACAGCGTTTCAGATTGAATTACAAACAAAATAGAATATGATAAATTCTAGAGGAAAACACCAGCAAATGCAGTTGAGAGAGTGCGAGAGAGAGTGACAGAGAGAAAGGGATAGGAATGTAACATGAGGCACCCTGTGCAGGCAGCATCAGCACGAAGCAAGCAACTCCTCCACGACAGGTGGCGCTAGTTAGTTGGAGCCAGAGATCAAATTAAAATAATTTCAAACTAATTTGAGCCACTGAGTGGGCGACATTATGCAGGGCGACAAGTGAATAAAAGAATCTCTTCCCACACCCTTAGCCCCAGTGTCCTTTCCTCATGCTTGTATGTATGCATGACCTATCCTGACCTGCTGTTGCTGCTGTTGACGCCACCATGCATCAGATGGCGCTCGAGTGCAGCTGTTGCATTGATGCCACCAATGCCATCAGCCACTTGCAACGAGAGACCTTTTTTGTGAGTCGAGACTTGAGTGTGTTCTGCGAGCGGAGAAGTGCACAAAGACATGGCTAAAAAGGCATAAGAGAGTCGAGTGTTGTCAATACACAAATACGACATAGAACGGCAAATTAACATGGCTGTAACTCTATATGGCTCTCGGCTAAAACAATATAATGCTTACAAAGTGCTTATATACCTTTTCTTCATACAATTTAAAAACAAAACTGCCCTTCTACTCGATTCTCATGCGTTCAAGTCAGGTGTACAGAGTTTGATGATTATTAGGTGATTTCTATTTAATAATTATTTTTTGTTACAGAGAGAGAGAGAGAGAGCTGTACACTTATTTTCTTCGTTATCTTTCTCAATTTCCCTATATCGCCGTCTCACTCTTTTCCCTATCATCTTTCTCTCTATCTCTCTCTCTTTCCATTAGTAACCGTTCATCACTCTCTCTCTCTTTCTCTCCCTCTCTCTCCCTCTATCAATTCTACTCTCGCGCTCTCTCTCTCTCTCTCTGTTTCAATTTCTCCCTCTGCTCACTCTCTAGTTGTCTGACTCTCTTTATTACTATCTCTCCTTCTCACTTGCACTTTCTCCCTCTTTCTCTCGATTACTCAGTCTCTTAATTCTTATGTGTCATACCCTCTATCTCTCTCTCTGGCGCACTCTCAATGTTTCAGTCCCTTCCTCTTTGTATCCATGATCAGGATACTAATGAGGAAGATAGAAATGAAGAGCAAAGTGAACTTTACGTGGAATACAAAGATTTGTGCGACATCTTAAAAGTGTTTGCTTGACTTACTAAATTGAAACTGTTTCCATTTGTCTAATTCTTTTAGTAAACTTTTTATTTTCTTTTCTTTTCTCTTCTTTCCTCTATACAAATACATATAGTCTCTTGTAGTATGCGCAATTTTAACCCACTCTTCTCAAAAGCAAAAAGGTCATTGTAACACAATACACATCTATGTGCACAGTAACAATCCTATATATACAGTTCTATATAGATATATATATATGTATTCCTATATATATATATATATATATGTGTGTATAGAGAGTCAACCCATATCTGATGTACACACACACACACACACATTTAAATGAAATAAAATATTAAGTTGCAAAACAAGACATGAGGAAAACTGAAAATTCACACACAGTAATATATATACACTGAGAGAGAGAGACACTGAGAGAGAGAGAGACAGAGACTCACAAGTATGTCATGTAAGAATTCAAAAGAAGGACGCGCGTCATTCAATCCCGAGCTATCGATATTCGATTACAACAAACTAAAAACCGACTGACTTTGTGCACGACACACACACATATATATTTATGCCTGTGTGTGTGTGTGTGTGCCTTACCGTTGAGAAAACTAGCGTAATTCTAGAATTTGTTATTGTTGTTGCTGTTATTTTCATTTTTTGTATTTTTTCTTCTCCTTTTTTTGTGTTTTTTTTTTTGGGTGGTGTTGGTGGTGGTGGTGACTGAGAGCTGAATTGGATTTGGCCCGACTACGTCTCCATCTCCATCTCTAGCTGGCTCTGTGTTGCAGCTTGGTTTAGCTCGCTTTAGTTTCTAGCACCAACAACAGCAACAACAGCAACAACAACAACAACAAGAACAGCTCTCAGCTGAGCTGTGAGTTCAGTTTACTACTGCTGGGTTCAGGGTGAGTTATTATAAGCGTATTGGGTTGCCCATCGTCTCCGTCGTTAGCCATTGCCAGCGTATACTTTACATTATTCTATTAGGTTTCTTTTTGAGTAACCGTAGACATGTATTAATGTGGCCGACTCGCATAACACAAGCAGCTAGCAGCCAGCAAGCAGCCAACAGCCATCAGCCATCAGCCAAGCTACTTCAGTTGGCTATAACTATGACTAGAACCTCAGCTAACTACCCAAATAGATGAGGTGCAAAAAGGAGCTGCTATCCAATATAAATATAGCTATGATATATAAATGCTATGAATGTAAATATAGCTCGATAAATATGAGAAGTGAATACTGATCTGGATGGAATATTAATAGAAGAAAGATAAAGGTACAATGTAAATATATATCTATGTATATCTGAGAAGAGAATACCAATGGGGATTTAATATCACAAGATAGCTTCATCAGATAAAATATGAATATATCTATGAAAATAACTGCAGAGTATTCTGACAATGAAAATATATGAAAAGGTGATTTAATGTGATAAGTAATTGACAAATTTATCAAAAGAGTGTACTGTGCCGGATAAAATGTAAATATATGATCTGATTTCATAAGAGATATTCGATATTTGTATGATATATGATAAAATTTGATAAAGAGCTCAGCATTAAGAAACAGGAATCAATTAAAAGACCTTATTAAAATCACATATTTTGAAGACAGCACTCCTTAAATCCAAGCAGCCATCCAGCTCAAGCTTTTCGCTCAGTGTATGCAGTTGTTCTTGACAATCGTCGAAGTGGCTCTCGAAACGGGAACTGGCTGCAACTTGGATGTGGACTCACAAAAAAAATAAACCAACAAAAAAAACACTCATCAAGTCAGCTCCAGTTCATTTGCGAGATTCATAATAAAAACGAAAATTTGATATGTTTTTGTAAAATGAGATTTTTTGCGAAATTTAACAGACAGCAGAGGGGAGAAAGGGAAGCGTAAAGAATGCTGGCAATTGCCAACTGTATCTGCCAGATACTTTGAGCAATAATTTAAATGGAATTTGAAAAATATATGTGTATATATATAGGAGTGTATGGGGAAATGATTGCAAGAATGGGAAAAGGGTAAACGAGTAAATTCAGCAGCCATTTCAGCCATGACAAACCATACAAAAAAGTCCAACTTCAACTTCAACTTCAACTCCATAATGACAAGAACAACAATAACAGACTGAAAAGGGCATAGAATTTCATTTTTAATTAATTGATTTTTATTCGCATTTCGGTTTAGAATTTCAGCTGCTTGCAATGAGCGCAAGTTTAAATGTCGGGAGGCTGCCCAAGACCCCCGAATGCCCCTCTCCCCCTTAGCCAGCCGGTTCCCCTCATCTGCAGGCAACGCAGCTGAGCTCCAAAACGAACGCACAAATCAGAAATTAAAAACCAAACATAAATTAACAGTCAAATGATATTAAAAATCCAACAACAGACAGAGACACAAGAGCACACTAAGACCGAGATAGAGCTACTGTGGCAGCTAGAGAGACAGAAAGGGAGAGAGAGAGAAAGAGAGAGAGCGAGTAGGTATCATAAGGTAGAAATGATATGCTTACAAATAAAAAAGAGCTAACAGCAAATGCGCCTCCGATTACCGCACAGTTGGACTTGGACTGCGAACTGAACCAAACTGAACTTGAGACGGACGGGCGTGCGTCTCCTTTGCCTATAAGTAAGCCCCTCCAGTCCGCCTACCGCCCGCCTCCTCCGCCGGCCAGCTTCCCCTTCCACTGCAATAAACCTCCACCACAGTCGAGGTCGCACCTGAGGCGTGTAATCGATATGCCTTGCAGCCAGTCACAAGATTTTTATCGTGCGAATTGTTAATACTCTACACAGTCAGCGAGACAAACAAAACCAGTCAATTTTACACTCAGGAAAATCGTACATAAATCAAAGTGTAAATCTTGTCACATTTCGGTTAACAACAAAATTCTTTTTCATTTATTTATCATTTATATTGTGATTTATATTTTCACAGAAATAAATGCTTATTTTGAGTAGGGTTTTTCACAGGTTTTAAAAATGTCTTCTTGATGCCGATTTTAACTTTTAAAAGTACAGATGAATATTCCTTAGCTGACAAATTATAATTTAATTTAAATAAATAAATCAATTTTGTTTAATTTACACACTTGCACCTCATACAAATAAACTCACATTTCTCGCAGTGTACCACTTGGCTAAGAGAGAGAGAGAGAGAGAGCGGCTTGGCCAAGGGGGGGGGGGGGGGAATTATGGGCGAGGGCTGGGAGCCAAGCGAGCGTGTGATCTTTTTCAAGACGTTGCAAGACTTTGGCGCAGACAGACTTACAGCCGCTGATTAGACGGCTTGCGCTGTGTCATCAAGTTGGCAGCGTCCGCTTTATCCCACTGTGCGTACAGTGGGCAGAGAGTGTCCACTGTCCAGTGTCCAGTGTCCAGTGTCCGGCGATGTATCGCATGACAAATGCCAAGCTGCTTATTGGGCAGCAGTTAGTTAGCAAGTCGCAAATCAGTCAAGTCACAAGGCATTGGCATAGATTTCCCAACCTGTGATTCATTCATTCATTCAGTCATTCGGTCGCTTTGGCAACCTATAATTATTTCTCAATTTCTGTGGCATTTTGCAAAAGCGATATTTTGCCCAAAAATCTTGTCGTTTGCCACGCCCTTAAATTGCATGTGGTTGTTTTGTTAGCTTGTCTTGTCGTATTCAAACTGTCAACGACTGTGTCAACATTTTACACATGTCGTATGAGTAATTTATTTGAAGCATTCCTCAGAAGCACCAAAAATGTTCCCAGTAAATGTAGAAGGGGCACAGTGGCGAGTAGCTACATAGGGGGTTTCCTTAAACTTACTTTCCTAGTAATTAAAAGTTCATTTATCATTTTATCAGTTATGTCAAATATGGATTTCAGAAGCTTTGGATTATAATTTCTTTAATATTAAAGAGGGTATAAAAATTTGAAATAATATTTTAAAAAAGCATGAAATACTTTGAAGTTATTACTTAAAAGTAAAGCTGAATAACAATTCTTTTAAAAATAAGCCCAATAATGAATAGGCAGAAATGAATTTTAATTATTATTTGAAGAAGTTTGAATAAATAATCAAAAATATACAAAGGATATTTTCTATATCTTTTGCAATGAATCACCCTTTTCGCTGCAGGCCCCCTTTTGGTAACGCCACTGTCCTTAGTCCCGCCTTATTTGACTGTTGCAGTCAGCAACAACAACAACAACAGCAACAATGAAAACAACATCGACGTCGACTTTGAATATGAGAATTTCAATGTAATTTGATATGTCTTAATGCAGTTGCTGCGTAGCCTTGTGTGAAATTTACGTATATCCATACAGAACACACACACACACACACACACACACACATACATGCATGTAGATATATCATTTTGGTTTGTTTCATTTCAAGAAACGAGAAACGAAAACCCAAACAAACTTTAAAAGCCGCAAAGAACTTCGACTCCAACTCCAACTCCGACGCTGATCATGCTTTTGTGTGGCACACATTGTTGTTGAATTTTAAAACAGTATTGTATGCAGAAAGGCAACTCTCATACACACACACACACACACAAACACACACACACGCACACACGCACACACACACACGCACACACACACACTCTCGATGCATATCAATATCAAGCACAGCATCTGAGAAAGGGGGCAGGGTTGAGGGTTGGAGAACTGCAGCTGGCAAAAGGCACAGTTCCCATTGCAAAGAAGAGCATGCAACATCAACAACAACATCAGCAACATAAACAACTTAAAGGATTATGCCTGCAAATGTTATCCATATACCCAAAAAAAACTAGTCAACACCTCCCGGCCCCCCACACTCTCTCCTTCCATGATAAACTTTATTTTTGTGTGTGTTATTTGATATGCTTATGCGAGTGTGTGTAACACACTTGTGTGTGTGTGTATGTGTGTGTGTGTAAGTGTGTTTCGGCAAGTTTCATCAAAGTTATTAATTACAAATTTAGCCATAATCCATTCCACAACTCTTTACGCAACATTATTACGCATTTAAGCAACTTTAAGAGGCAATTTTAAATGCGCAAATGCTTAAATTACCAATTAATATATTTTCTATTTAACGCCCGAAAAGCTTTTGCTACATTTGTGCAATTTATTGCTAAAGAAAATATATAATATATATATGATAAATTGCACATAACTTTAAAAAAGGTTTTTTTTTGAGGAGAGAAAGCCAAATGTTTGCTAAACTAATTCCGATGAATTCTGTTGTTTTTTTTTGCTATTTAAAAAAAATATAAAATAAATTCAATTGTATATAGTTAAAATCATAATTGATTTTGTGAAAAGATTCGTTTTAATTACAGAATGAGAGAGAGATAGAGAGAGAGAGAGAGAAAGAGAGCTAAGTCAGTCAAGCAAATATAAAGTTATATTTACAATATGATATCTTTTTGTTAGAGAAAGTGAAAGCCAATTTAGCTTATGTTTATTATTTGAAGCTTAAGTCATTAAGAACACTTATAATAATAATTTATATCATCCATTTATAAAGATTGCTTGATTGATGAGGAATACAGCGGAAATATTATTAACTTTTATCCAAATGCAACTTTCTATCTTAAACTATTCGGATTTCTTTTTATTATTTTATTGTCTCCAACTTTTGAATGTTGCTCGTAGTCTTTAATGTCCCTTTGCATTCTTATCAGATAATTAATAAATGTGCTGCAAAAATATATGCTTATTATTAAGCTGCTACCGCAAGGGCAACATAATGCGGTTGCATGCAACAAGAAGTAGTTGTTACGATTATGCGGCTCACTGAGTTGCACCTGCAGCAGCAATGTTGCATGTAGATAGCGTTCAGAGCTAGCTAGGGAGTATAATGTTGCCACAAGATACTCGTTCAGCTGCCTGCCTGCCTGCCTGCCTCTCAACTATCTGTCGATGTGCCAAAAACGTGAGAATGTTGTCAGGCGGCTATTGAATGACACGAGCCACTTTTGGCTGACTATTCTCATACGCTCAGCCCTTTGAAAATTGCCTAAAAAAGGTTGTGCTAAAGTTGGCAACAGAAGGAAGAATTTTCGAGCACATAAGGCATATAAATTACTGATCAGCATTAAGAACAGAATCAATTTAGCCATGTCCATTTGCCTCTCAGATCTGAGGAACACCAGTTGTTTAATATAAACGATAACTACTATCGATATTGTTATCGATCAAATCAACTACGAATAACTGTATAATCTGTACTTTAAATATATACATTTTTACAGCCTTCTAATTGAGTTTGAACTTACCTTGACATTAAAATAATTATCCGTAGAACATTAGTCAAGCAAAGAAAAGAAAAACAAATTTTTCATCAGGTTATTTTTAAAATCGAGGACTTGTGTTTAGGGTATCTCCTAGCCGAGCACTTTCAGCGAGAGCATTCTTCCTTTCCTTTATTTTTTGCATTTTTTGTGCGATTGTCGTAACTGAAACTGTGTCAGCGTTCAGCTGAATTGCGTCCGTCACCTTATATCATCGGCATGCCTATCAGAAAAGGAACAAAAACGATGAGTTAATCTTTTGGCAACTGCTTCTGTTTCTGATTCTGTTTCTGTTTCGGTTACCATTTCGTTCCAGGAATTCGCGCAGCATACGATGAACGAGTTGCTCGGCTGGTATGGTTTCGATGGCGTCGATGTGGATCGACTCGACCTAACGGCAAAGACATCCCGTTTGCTACAAAGTGCCGCTGCTGTCGCAGTGGCAACGCAACACCAGCAACAGCAACAACAACAGCAGCAGCAGCAACAACAACAACAGCAACAGCAGCAACATCGCAGTTATTTGCGCAGCAGCCGCAGCAGCACTTTAGCCTACAATAACAACAATAACAACAACAATAGCAACAGCAACAACAACAACAACAATAGTAGCAGTAACAGCAACAGCAACAATCGGAAGTCGAGCAATTTGAACTGTCACAGCAATACGACAACACCCTCGGATCACGATACACGCAGCTCCCGCGAGGATGACTCCAAGAGTCCCCACTCAATTGGCAAACCGACTGCGACAACATCGCATGCCGAGGAGAAAATAGGTGAGTGCTGAAGCCAATCAGTTATGCTTGACTAGCATATACCCTGCTTTCATCACACATACACACATATACTCATACACACACACTTTCCTTTTAGTAGCTATCAAAATAATAGTGTTTATCACTATCGTAACTAAACCTTACAGTATAAAGTTAAGGATAACTCCATCAACTTCTTCTTTAAAAAAACTTTAGATTGGAATTGTAAACAGAACAATATCAAGAACATTAACTACTTTTTAAAACCACTTTTGCAATTTTTGTTTATCCCGGACAAGGTTTTTCTTTGCCTAATCAGCGATGCCCTTTTTTGTTCACAACTATATTAAATGAATCTTCCAAAATAAATATGCTCAAATAGGTCTTCTGCCCAGCCAGCACAAGTCAATCAAAGTCCAAGTTTTTAGCCTTTTGATGGCTGCAGCTTATTTAGCTGGACAACTTGATAGCTGTGGAGCCAAAAATCAGAATTAAAATCAAAAATTATGTTGCATCAACGCTGCTGCTTTCGTTGCTACTGCTGCTGTTGTTATTGATATTTGTTGCAACTTGATAAGTTCGACTTGTGCCCGGCATGGGTGCAGCACTCGCCTCAATCCCTCCACCCCTACACCCCTCCAACCGCCTTTAACCCAGCAGCCGTAGCTAGTCAGTCAATATGCAGGCAGACAGGTTTGAAACTTTGCTAGCTTTGGCATCAACTGGTTGGGCTTAACAGATTTTTGTTGTTGTTGTTGGTTTTCGACTGCTGCTCGATTTTGCTGCGTTATCGAATAACAGATTCATTAAGACCCAAATATGGCTTACAAGTTTTTAAAAAAAATTAATACCAAATATTCAGTGAATGAATGCGGTAAGCGAAGGGTTGATTCTGCAACAGAAAGGGGGCAAAGGGCAGAATATTCGGTAACAGGCAGCTAAGTGAATGTTAAAGCATTTTTTTTGTTTTATAGATATGCTGAGCGAAAGAATAATCAAATTGGTGCACTCGTGAAGCACAAAATGAAACGGATGATAGGAAATCTATAAAATAGCAATTGAAATATTGATGTTGAAACTGGGAAATCTCTAATGATATCTAAGGACTGAGGCTAAAACAGACTTCAAGAGGCGGAGGGATACAAAAAGGTGTTTCATTGACAGTAATGATTGTACATCTTAGTATCGTATAAATTATCCGAAATGAAATGAATGAATTAATCTTAAAAACTACCTTAAATGATATTAAAGAATTAATCTTAAGAACTAGCTGAATCGAAATTAGTTAATTTAATTCTAAAAATCCATATCTATACTAAAAAATTGGAATCAAATAACTTTTGTAGTAAATATTACACCCAAAATGCTGAAACACAATAAAAACCACACACACCAAACACACACACCACACACACCACACACACTCTACTCCTTCCCCTCTATGCGCTTCTCAGCACTGCCACCTTAGAGATATTCAAAAAGAGCTTTGATTAATTTTGCAGACTACAACAACTGTTGCTGGTGTCATCGACCTATTGCGGAGAATGCACCGGATTATCTGACCAGCAGCGATGGACCACGTTACTGTTCCGAGTCCTGTTTCGGGCAGAGTCGTCGGGCGTCCTTCAAGAAGGCCAAGACATGCGACTGGTGCAAGCACGTGCGGCACGCCGTGAGCTATGTGGACTTCCAGGATGGGGCCTCGCAGCTGCAGTTCTGCTCGGAGAAGTGTCTCAATCAGTACAAGATGCAGATCTTCTGCAACGAGACGCAGGCGCATCTCGACATGAATCCCCATCTGCGCGACCAGGGACTGGACAACGACAAGGCGGCACTGATAACGCCCGATCTTTGGTTGCGCAATTGTCGGAGTCGCTCCGCCTCGCCTGCGTCCACAATATCGGTGTCGCCGGGTCCAACTGGAGCAGTTAGTGCAACAGTTGCAGCAGCAGCTGCAACAACCGCCTCGAAGCGCAGTTCGCCATGTTTAACGCCGCCCAGCAAACCTCTGATCTCAGTGGCACCCGCCTCCAAGTTGCTGGCCCAAAAGACGCCCATCTCCGCGCCCGTCTCCGCTCCAACTGCATCTGCACAACAGTTGCAACGCCAGCATGGACTGAGTGCCTCGAAACCAGGCCGCCGCAAGCGTTCTCACCGTGCCGTTGGCTCCGAGACCGTTGCCAGTCTGCTACAGAAGCAGCAACAACAACAGCACCAGCAGCAGCAATCACCGTCGGCGCCACTCAGCGTTGACTTTGCCAGCAGCAGCGTGCCACTGCCACCGCTATCACCCATGCAAGAGCAGCAGCAGCAACAACATCATGCTCAGCTGCCACATGCCCAGCAGCAAAATGCCCAGCAGCAACATGCCCAGCAGCAACATCCGCCACAGCAGCAACATCCTCCACACCTGGGTCGACCGCCCACCAGTTTGCCGGCCAGCTACTTTGCCACACCTCCAAATGGGTTGCATGTGGTTCATCCTTTCGGCGCACGATCCGCAGCAGCACATCCACCACCACCACCACATCCATTTCTTGCACCACCTCATGGCATGTTGCCGCGTGGCTTCGGTGGCCACTTTGCAGCACCACCACAGCTACAATTTCCACAGCAGCCGCAGTTGCCACAGTTGCCGGAGTTGCAAGGAGCACTGGGTGCACTGTTGGGTGCGGCACCCCCGATTACGGTGATGGTGCCATATCCGATTATAATACCGCTGCCCATACCAATACCCATACCATTGCCCATTGTGGACTTTTACAAGGCGCACTTGACGCCGGAGCAGCGTAAGCATTACGAGGAGCAGCGCAGGACGGCAGAGGAGGAGCACCAAGAGCCACTCGACTGCAGTAAGGCCAAGCCAGAGGAGCAGGTGGAGCAGGGGGCGAAGGAACAGGCGGAGGGAGAGCTAGAGGAGGAGCGGGAGAGTGGGCAGCATGAGGAGAAGGAGCAGAAGTTGAAGCAGGAGCAGGAGCTGAAACAAAAGCAAAAGCTCGAAGCGAAGCCAGAACCGGAGCCGGAGCACGAGCGGGAGCAGGAGCAGGAGGAGGAGCTGCAATCCATACCAAAGACAACGCCAGCGAGGACAACGCCATCACCATCAGCATCGCCATCGGCATCGACATCGGAATCGCAATCGCCCACTGCTGATTCTTTGGAGACGACGCACTGCATCGTGTTGCCTGAGGCGGCGGACGCGGTGGAGGCGGCGACACAAAAGCTGCCCATACTGAAGATAACGCGACTGCAAAGCAAACGCACACTAATCCAGACCAAAGAGACCACGCCCACATCGCCCACATCGGGAGGCAGCAACAGCAATAACAGCAGCAACAACAGCAGCAATATTAGCAGCAACACCAATAACAGCGGCAACAGCAATAACAGCGGCAGCAACAATAACAGCAGCAGCGCTGCGGCAGCGGAATGTAGTCGACCGTTGCGCAAACGCAAGCGAATTATCGATTGTGATTTTCAGAAAATGGCCACAGTCGAGACGCACAACAACAGTAACAATAACAGCGCGGGCAACAGCAGCCATAACAGCAAGCAGGAAGACGAAGACGTGTGCAATATGAACAGCAACAACAGTGCTAAAGCTAAAAAAAGTAGTAATTAGGCTAAGCAAAGAAAACATACTAAAGTAGTAGCATTAGTAGTAACCCTCTATAAAAAAATAGTAGTATATATTTATATAAATATTAAAAAAAAGTGTGCGTGCTGACTTAAAAATACTTTTAATAATTATAATAAAATGTAGAAGCACATAGTGCGGGCGAAATTTGAATTTAAATAAATGAATAAATTATTAAATTATGTATTTACAACATCAAATATGCAGTGTTTGCAATAAATAACAATTAATAGTATTGTCGAAATAACATTTTCGATCATTCCGTAGATATTGATAACGGAACTGCACCAAATTAAAAGTTCCTTTTGAGAACCTAACAGCAACAGAGTTGCCAACTAATTCAGCAAGATAACGTTGAGCTACACAAAGCTGGCTGCTATAATAAGGCGAACGTTTTAAATTCAATAAATTTATTTTCATAATTTTATAATTAAATGCAAATAAGCTACATAAAATACAGAAATGCATGTATAATGAAATCACAATAGGCATTTTGAGAAGCTCTCATCATCCAAGACCCTGTAGCGATGATTGCGATAAGTATCCAATTCGAAAATATATTTCTTGCCGCAATCCTCCATCAACTTTAAAATAACCGGCTTAATATTCTCAATGCCCGTCATATTTGCCAGCTCATTGTAATAATCAAACTAGAAAAATTGAAGAGGAGTTTAATTGGATTTTGTTTAAGTATAAGTATACCATTTCCCACCTGTCGTTCGCCCATTTGATGGGCCTTCTTGCGATTGGGATAACCACATGCCCAACGCTCTCCTTGCTCCTTCTCCAGTTCCGCCAGCATTTGCTCCCTGGTTGGCAACTCTCGCTGGCCCGTGTAGAATTTCAGGGTGAATCGCACCTGCATGTCGAAGATGTGCGTCGGTATCACATTAAAGGGCAGTCCAATGAACGACATTGTCGGATTATTAATATTGATGCAGTGCTTCCACAAGGGCTGCACAAAATTATCAATCACTTGGATGCCCACATCGGTGCTCAGACAGGGAAAACTATAATGATAGCCAGTGCAATGGACAACTTGATCGAATCTCTCCTCGCTGCCATCCTTGAAGATGGCACCCTCTTTGGTGAATCGTGCCACATCCGATTTCTGTGTCACATTGCCCATAAATGTGGTATTCGGTGTCATCGACAGATGATGACTCAAATAGACATGTTTGGCCTCAACTCGAATGTGATTTGTGATATCCAAGCCACTGGGACCAGCGCCAATGATTAAAACTGTCTGATCTGCAGAGATAAAGGTGGGGAAAACATATATATAAAATGATAGCTGAAGATTATAATGTTTAAAACTTGTTGATCTGACTATCTATCTATCAGAGATTGAGTTGTCTAAAGAATGACATAGATAGTTGTAGATTAAAAGCGTCAAAGCTTAAAGTTGTCTGGTGTTGAAGAGCATCAAATACATTCATAAAAATATAAAGATAATTCAAGATTATAAAATACATACTAAGAAGGCGATTAATTAATAATCATTCAAAATATTAAATTAATCTCTCATCCAACTATTCTTATCAAAAGTGGTAAGTGTATGAAAATTATTCCACGACAATGTCAGACCCTTGATTATTTCGTCATCATGTATGAAAACGACAGCCAAATGCCAGACTGTTGCTAGACCAAAAATGAAATGATTCCACACGTGCGGAAACGCAATCTTATCTTTAGTAGTAGCTGACTGGTTACTCAAAGTTCATGCAATCTTGCGATTGATTCTCACCTTTAAATTTGTCCGCCTTGCGATAAAGATGGCTGTGAATTTGTTTGCCCTCATAGAGATCCATGCCCTCGATTTGGGGCATATCTGGTTCCGTATAGTGGCCATTGCATACATATATAAAATCGTAATAGATCGGATTGCAAGTATCGTTGATGTGATCCCAAACATAGACCTGCATGAAAACAAAAGCAGCGAACAAAATGCATTACGTTTAATCGCAAAGACGCGCTCAAGTAAACAATAACAATATTTTATTGATGGAAAGCTCATTGTCAATGTGTCAATCACGTCAGCACTCACCTCCCAATCGTTTAAACGGGGGCGCACCCTGATGACCTCGTGTTGCAACTTTATGTGCGGCAACAAGTTGAAGTGATTCGCATAGGATCTCAGAAATTCCAATACTTGCTGCGATGTTATGAAGGACTCGTCTATCTCTGTGGGATAAGGGTAGTCCGGATAACCCATAACTTCCTTGGGCAAATTTGTGCTGTAAAAAATGTATGCAAATAATAAGTATATTATATTATTTTATAATACGTATGTGCTTTTTAAACAATCACATTTTTTGTATGCATAATTTACATTAAAAGCTGTCTCATTTTAGTAAACAAAAGTATTTGTTGCGCTTCCTACTTTAAAGATTACAGCATTATTATTACATTGTTTGACTTTTCAAAATAGTCTAGTTGACTTTGGGGTTAGACTAGGAATAGGATTAGTGGACAAATGCCTGATAAGACCTATAGTTTTTCAAGAGTCTAGTTAAGTTAAAGTTATTCAAAAATCTCTATTTATCAAGAGCATACTTAAATTAAAATATTTCAAAAATTGCAATTGTATTTTGCAAAAGTATAGCTTAATTATAAATGATTTAACCAATCTAAATTGTACCCTTAAAACCATATAATTAAATTAAGTTATTTAAAAAATATCAAAGCTGCACTTAAAACGTATAAAAGTAAAAAAAGAGATAAAAAAAAACCCGGCCAACCAGTTTTACCCTATTATGTAACTTTATCTTCTATATATGGTCAAAAGCGACTTTCTTAAACTGGCAAAATATCTTGATTTTTAAACCAACACACTTATGTGGAACATTTGTTGGCTAATTTAATTGGCGACCTACCGCAATCCCTCGTACATGCTGCTGTGCACCTCGTCGTACTCATCTTTGGGCATTTTATCCGAGAATATCCAAGTGCCACCGATTTCGGTGCCCTGCTCGTAGGCGACTGCCTCCAAGCCCTCCTCCAGTGCATTTTTCAATGCACTTAATCCAGCGGTGCCGGCTAAAATTTATATATATGTATATATATATATATCGTATGCTCCAATTCACATTTAAATATAAATATATGTTGTATTTTATTATTATATTTATGTACCTCCAATAACGCACACGCGACGCAACTCGTTAATTGGAGTCTTGTGCATTTTCACAGATTAATTTCTTTTACGTTCACTAAACAACTAGTTTAATTTACTTTGCTTTACTTGACTTCACTTCAATGATACGTCTCTTCAGCTCTCTGGTTGATAAGTGACTGACTGGCTCGATCGTTTAAATTCCACACTCTGGAGCTTAACATTTATTCAAGCTATCAGCGAGCTGGATCGCCTTTCCACTCTCTTGTGGGTCTCTTTAGTTTACAGCCCGCGTTTGAGACACTTCTGAAATGCTTGTGAGTTGGACTGGTAAATAGCTTAAGCTCTTGAGCTCTTAATAATATTTGAATACTAACCATTCATATATATTATTTACATAATTTTATTAACAGCATAAAATAGAAAGACCACAGGGAGTTTTGATCTACATTACACATATATATCTGGGTTCAGAGTTGAAAGGATTCTGTTAAGATTATTCGGTAATCTTTCAAGACTATTTGCAATTTGATCTATATATATATATAATATAATATAATATCATATATGGTTTTATTAAATATTTATTTTTTTGCTTACTAACATTTATATATATCTAGTCCAACCTTTAATTTATTAATCAAAAGTTAAGATTTTTGAACATTTTTGTGTTTCATAGCGCATTACAGAGTCGACTCGAGCGGGATGAAAATTGCGCAGCCGTAAACACTTGTTACCCTACAAATTACATAACTGAAACGTCGGCGTCTGCGTCAGCGTCTGCGTCGCTGTGAATGAATATGCTTTCCCACAGCAAAAAATGAGAAACACGGAAACACTGAAGTCGTTTTTTTTTGCTGCTGCTCAACACAGTTTGAGTTGATGCAGTGTAACTATTGCTATGCCCTCTGCTGTGCTCGCAGATAAGAACTTAGCCGGCTGACAATTTCCAGTATATACTTGATTATCTGTCTTTCTTTTGAGCACACTCGTGATTAGAGTTTTCCCCGTTTTCTTTTACATTTATATATATAAAAATATAATTATATATATAGGAAATTGTAAGTCATTGTGTCATTTCAGTTTATTAGCATACTTAATATGCGATAATTTTTAAAACAAATAAAAAATAACAAGCAAGACTGCATTAGTCGAGTGAGTTCGACTACGATATACCCTGGACTAGAGATGTTAAATATTTATTTATTTAATGTCAATTAAAGTCGGGCAACCCCAAAAAAATATACAAAATAATAGATTAAATTAAATTTTAATTAAAATTAGATAAATATTTAAGATTTAGAATATACATTCTTTATGGGGTCGCTGATGCTTTCTTCTGCCTGTTACATACACTCCGTCAATATCATTATACCCATTTCAAATACGTGCAGGGTATTAAAAGTAGCTCAATTTCTCGTATGAAAAATGTACGAAATTTAATAAATTGCAAAATGATATATCTGTGTACAAAAAAAGCAGCTTAACTGGAAATTTAGATAGGCCCAAAAGATGATAATCCCCATTTGATCGTCTCAATCCTCAAAGTGCTCAAAGAACATTTCCGAGGCAAAGTCATCCTCGAAGCAGCGATATTGTGTCGCCGCTTGGGATTGAGATTGGGATGACTTAGTTGACTCCGCTGTTGCCGTCGCCTGCTGCTGCTGCTCTGTTTGTGGCGGCAACTCCAATTGGGTGCTGGTACTGGACGGTTCACAGTGCCTGGGTGCAGTGCGTCGGTCGCGATTCAACTGCTGCTTGTTGTCCACCTCATAGTCGCACTCCTCATCCTCGGCCTGCTCCATGGAGGAGGAGGAGGGTTGGCAGCAGCTGCAACGTTCATCGGTGTCAGCGGCCCGCGCCGGACTGTTACCCACGACGGCGCCAATAACATTGCGCAGGACACGGGAAGCGGCCTCCTGCATTTGAGTGATTAGCTCACGGGCGGGATGCACTACGTCCGCGTCCGATTCGAGTGCGCTGCAGTTTTTACCCTGCTGCGGCTGCGTCTGCGGCTGCTTCTGCGGCTGCTGCTGTTGAATGCTTTGTGGATTCTCTTCGCATTGGCAACTGCGACGATCTTGGCTACCACCAGAGTGAGGTGGTGGTGGTGGCGGCGGCGGATCCTCCTTTTCTCGCAGTCGAACGCGTTCCCTGCAAATGGCACAATCCTTCTCCGACTTCTCTGGCTTCTGAGCCTCCCCGCTGGGCTCCAAATAAGGCTCATCCAAAGTCGCCTCAATTGCCACATCCTGTGGCTTCGGTACGTCCTTGCCGCGACGCACGCGATAAAACAAATAGATGAGCGCCATTGTCGCATAGGTTGCCTTGGCGACCTGGAAGATAATGAGGATTGGAGTACAGTGAAGATTAGCGCCGACACAGATTCCGACTTACATTCGCTCGTCCGGCGATTGTGGTGCCATTGAAATACTTCTTGAATCCCTCGGCCATCGCTTCAGCTTCAAGTGTCCCAATCTCTATGTTCAGGTCTTGGTTGGGTCTGGTCCGGGTTTGCTTTGAGAATTTCTTTCGTTTCTCAGCTGGCTGCTAAATGAATATTTTAGAAAATACCTACTTGATTTTGATATGGATTAAAAAGTATATAGATGTAAGAACAAAATAACTAAGGAACTTTCCATATCGTTGCAGATATTATATTGTGATTTATACTTTGTTGACCTGTCTGAGAGAGAATCAAGATAAATGTAAACAATAAATATGCGTGTATGATTTATAAGAGATAAAACAATTATGCCACATTAAAAAGACGTTATTTATTAATTTGTTTAAACTAAAAACGAAGGCAGCTCAACAAGTTTGCTGTTAACAAATACTAATCATTATTTCTATTAAAAAAGTGTTTATTGCGTAACGTCAGACAATATATAATATAATCCGCAAACACTGATAAGAACATTGATATTCTGACAGCAGACAATAAAAAAAGGAAAAAACACAGCACTTTGACAGCTCTAATTTTGTTGTTGTTTAATAAAAAAGGGAGGCAAACTTGCCACACACAAAAGATACTCAATTTCAAATAAATGCAACAATTCCACGCTTAACTCTGAACAGAATCAGTTAGCTTTATACAATTACATACATATATATATATATTTAGCGATCTTTACAATTTGCCAGTGAGCTCGGGCACAGCGTTGAATAGATCAGCGACGAGGCCAATGTCGGCCACCTGGAAAATAGGCGCCTCGGGATCCTTGTTGATGGCCACAATTGTCTTCGAATCCTTCATGCCGGCCAAATGTTGAATGGCGCCTGAAATGCCCACTGCAATATACAAGTCGGGTGCCACAATCTTGCCCGTTTGTCCAATTTGCAGATCATTCGCCACGAAGCCGGCGTCGACAGCGGCACGCGAGGCACCAACAGCGGCGCCAAATTTATCAGCCAGATCGTAGAGCAGCTTGAAATTATCGCCCGACTTGAGGCCACGTCCGCCCGAAATGATCACTTTGGCGCCGGTCAACTCCGGTCGATCCGATTTGGTCAGCTCCTGCGACACAAATTCACTCAGCGCACTGGCATAGTCACCAGCGGGTGCCTGCTCCACAGCGCCACTGCCTCCACTCGTGGCTGCTGGTGGGAAGTTTGTGCCACGCACTGTGATCACCTTGACGGCATCCTTCGACTTGAACGTGAGTATGGCGTTGCCCGCATAAATGGTGCGCACAAAGGTGTCCTCCGACTTGACGTCGATGATCTCCGAAATGGGCGACACATCCAACTTGGCGGCGACACGTGGCAGCACGTTCTTGCCAAAGGCAGAGGCTCCGGCCAAAATGTGCGTAAATTTAAATTGCGATTGGGCGGCGAGGACCAAAGGAGTCAACGATTCCGCTGTGAATCCTTTGAAGGCGGCATTCTCTGCTACCAGCACCTTGGTGACGCCCTCAACCTTGGCTACAGCTTCCGAGGCCTGTCAAATTAAATTTAAAATTGATTATGCAAACCAAGCAAAAACAACAATTGAAGAAAAGAGAAAATTAATTACGGGTCCGCATTTTGTGCCTGCTACGAGAACTGTGACGTCACCGCCGATCTTCTTGGCCGCCGTAATTGTATTGAGCGTCAGCGGATTGAGTGCCTCATTGTTGTGCTCTGCCACCACTAAAGTGCTCTTGCAGCGCTGCAACTAATAAATAATAGATAAATAAATAAATGGATTATTTAACAAGTCCAAGAAAAACGATCGCCATTTTTTGTATTATTTTACTCACAAAGCTGCTGCGCACTAAATTGCGTGTGTTGTTGGCAAACATGTTGTGTGTATGCTTAGAGCGAAATCTGTTTAAAGAATAAGTTATATTTAAAAACAATTAGCTTAAATTGAGCTAATATTTTACCAGCCGCAATTCCAATCGCAGAAAGTCCAAAAGTCGTTCGCGTTTTGGTAATTTTTAGCTCATTTTTACTTAACAGACTTTAGCATAGTGGCAACGCCAACACATGTTTGTGTTAACAGCACTAGTCTATTGGCAACATCAAATCATCTGTTTACTCTATATATGTATGTGTGTGTGAAAATAATATAACACGCGGAATTTTCGGTAAAAATTTGTTTGCATAGCCGTAAACTATGAATTCTAAATATTAAACAATTGTAATTAGTTAACACAGCATAAACATGGGCAAAAGCATACCAGATCGGTGAGTATGCGTGTGTTTTTAGTATGTTTCTGTTTGTGACTTACGTATTTTTCTCCTTGTGCGATTGCAGCTGGCTTAATTATCAGCCAATCGGCAAACGCATTTCCGGCACTCGATTTATTGCATTCAAAGTGCCGCTGCGTGAGGTGAGCCCATCCCCCTTTCCCTACATATCCCATAAACAGGTTAACAGGAGTTACTACATCAACTGAGACAGCCGAAGACTAAATTGTGTTGTTGATTGATGTTGAAATGCGGACCACCGGCAAAGGCGCCCGCTAAAAATAATCAACAATAACAGCAATCGCCACTGTTATCTTCGGTTTGACGAAGTTTGAATACCCTTGCTAGAAGTGATATATCTATGAGCTTATATCTGAGAGTGCATAAATATTTGTTGCATAATAACACAAGCAATATGCTGAGCTTTGTGATATTGTTGTGCGCTATTAACCCTTTGAAGACCGAATTGCGAATTTCGCGATGTTGTTTTGTTTGTTTTTAAATTAGCTCATTTCAATTTTATTTTTATTTGTGTTTAGTATGCTTATAGTCTGAATGATAGACCTCATATATTTTTTAGAATTATATATACAGTTAATGAGGTGTCCCTAAAGTGTTGCTGGCATATCTCATCCCTAAACTAAAATCTCCACTGCAAGAGTATACAAAAATAGGGCCAAGCAGGCGAATTTTGTGCGACTTGCAATTATGCATAAAAGTGGCAAGTTGTACATGATGTTGCACACACATACAGACAGCGACGACAGGAGCAGGACAAGCAAGTGGACCCCACGCAGCCGTCTTCTGCATGAATATTAAATTAAATTGTTTTTGCTTAATTAAATAACGCCACACAGCAACTCCTTGCTCCTTGGCAGTTTATTAATTGTTCCGCCTTGGGCAGCATAAAATTGAGCAATTTCAGCATGTTTTAAATATGTTGCACATATTTACTTTATATATAAATTATTTTGTATTTATTTTTACAGAATATCAATAAGAACGTCGACGAACAGCTGCGTCTGGCGCCGTACTCTTTGTTGGAGACGGTGCCAAATTTGGGCCTCATCGTCGATCTGACCAACACCAATCGCTACTACGATCCAAGGGTAAGTATAACTCTGATTCGTTCTTTAAAAACCTGATATACTAATGTAGTTCCACTTGTGCAGGCGTTCGAGGATGAGAATGTAAGACATCAGAAGCTGTGCATACCCGGACATCACACGCCGCCCAAGGAGCTGGCAGAAAGGTGCGTCCGTTGGGAATTCCTAGACTTGATTTAGTTATACTTACACAGCTTTATTTATATATATATTATGTACATTATGTACTTATATTTATATTTATTTATTTTAGATTTTGCGAGTATGTGAACAACTTTCTGGAGGCAAATGCGGATAATGGTAAGTGCATAAATTATTTTGTCAAACTGCTAACGCCTACACACACTTCTGTAACTGTGCCGTGGGAACGCTTTCCCCTCGATCAGCCAAGTCAGATCCAGATGCATATCTCTCAGCACACAATTAGTGCTCGAAAATATGCAAAGAAATTATCTATGTAGATAGGTAGTGCAGTGCCGCATTTTTAGATGCCTATCAGCACTGCAAACAACATGTGGATAGACTACAACTATTTAAACTCTTTAACAACAACCTGATGCACAAAAGTGGGCGGGTTGCATTTTTGAATACCCCTTTAATCTAGACTCTACAGTTAGTTCCCAGGCCTCGAGTTTCCGGAGCCCAACAAGCAATTTAGGCGCCAGCAAAGAAAAAAGAAAATGAAAATGCATTTCTAATTATAATACACCCAAACAAAAACAGGAAAATGGGTAAAGCAGTAAGGGAATTTTAGCATATCTATATCTTTCTATTAATTTTCATTATATGTTTTATATATATTTTATGTGTATATACATTAAAAGGAAGCTAGCTGAAAGATCAAATAAAGTTTAGCTGTTGGCAACAGTAATACGCCAACTGGCGCCGTTGTTGCGTGTTTTGAAAACTGCCAAACGAATTAAACGCGAAATGTCGGCAAACATGTTTACAACTCAAGAGATCCAGAAATATATTTATATGTGTATATAAGTCAAATTCAAGGTGGTCGGCACTTGTCAAGTTTGCAGGCATCGTTTCTACCCACAGTGGGCATAAACTAAAAATTATTGTGCATAGTTTTCTTTTTGGATCGAGTTGTTCTTTTAGTTTCTAATCTAATTATTGATATTTAATAGATATATCTAAAAAATAAAACTATGGTTTTAAATTGATGAATGTTTATTTCAAGCACTTCAATACATTATGATTCTGGTTTCTATCTGAATTTTAGCTTCACTCTCATTATTTATGTTCAGCATTTAAACCAAATAATTGAATCTTTGACTGCCAAAGCTTATTCAGCTTAACCTTCTCATTGATATATGAATTTTGTTGAATGGTTAAGCACGTTGCCCATTGTGCTCGACATTGCGACAAGGATGTTGTTGCAGTTGTTGTTGTTGCTGTTGTTGTTGCTTAGCTCTCAACTTGTAACTTGGCTTAAATGGAACGCAACAAACATGACGTACAACTGGCAGCTTCTGCCCGCATAGCGCACCACCACAAAACGACTTTTGTATCCTGCCCCACCGCCTGCTCCGCTCTCGGCCCCGCTGCCACCTGAGCCTTGCCTCGACCGCTGACATGTTTTTTTTTTGTTTTGTTGTTTTGCAACGAAATTTATAGCCAATGTTGTACATATTGGCAGTATGCGCTTTTTGCTGTTTGCCAGATTTAGCCCAGGTCGTTGCTGCTGCTTCTGCTTTTATGCCAATTGCCTCCTCTTCCTTTCCTCCCCCTCAGCAGCCAAAAGCGTAGCCGGTTGTGGCCACTCTTGGCGTGGGCGCTGCTCAACGCATTCCTGTGGCTCTCTTTGCATTGAAATTTGTAGCAATTTGTGGCAACATGCCTCAGTTAAATGCTTTCTCTGCTCCATATAAAGTAACCAAGTCCAACAACCAAAATGAAGCCCAGACTATAGCGAGGTATTCCAAAACGAAATGATAGTTGATTAAATGTTTCAAATAGATACGAATCCTAGATATGATTAAAGAATCGACACAGCAATCACATTTCAATAAACAAAAATAAAAAGTAATAATAATAATTAAAAATTAATAAAAAGCAAAGGAACTCCCAACTCCACTTCACAGACAAGCTAATTGGCGTGCATTGCACACACGGCGTGAATCGTACCGGCTACCTAATCTGCTACTATATGATCCTCAACATGAACATGTCGCCAGACCTGGCCATAAAGAGTGCGTAAAAAAAATCGAAAAAAACAGAAAAAAAGAAGGAAGTCTTTTAATAATTACGATTTCAATTTCGACTTGTAGCTTTCGCAGAGGCGCGTGGACATCAAATTGAGCGTGAGAACTACACGGTCTCCTTGCAGCAGCTACAGAAGTCTAATCAAAGAGATCATCACTCCGACTACCGGCACACAAATGATGATAATGATGAGATCAGCAGGCACAATCATAGGCAATCCGAATACCAGAGAACACCGGCTGAGCTGAGAGAGTATTATCAACGCAGCAGGCGCCAGAGTCAACAGAGTAGTTGGCGGCAGCAAAGTTATCAATCACGCAATTCCAATCAAAACTATGACTGGCGGCAGCAGCAGCGAGGACAGCCGAACTCTATTGATAAGCGAAGAGGAGGATTCAATGATTATGCTTCTTGCTATCAGGAGCAACAGACAAGGCTATCCTGGCGATATGAAAGCGAAGAACAGCACAGCTACAGCAGCAGAGGCACCAGGGATTACAGCAGGGACTACAGCAGGGACTACAGCCGGGACTACAGCCGGGACTACAGCAAGGACTACAGCAGGGACTACGGCAGGGACTACAGCAGAGATAACAGCAGGGATAACAATTACAGCAGCAGGAATTACAACAATTACGGCCGGGATAACAACAGTTACAGCAGGGATAATAGCAACTACAACAACAACAGAGATAGCCGTGGCAGAAACAGATACTATTGGTCATCAAATGGTGACCAGGCTTAGGCCTAAACTCAGCCTTAACTGGTTCACAATAAGTTCAATTTAATTTCTGTAAATTTATATTGCCAAAGTTGATGTGTCGCAATAAATTCTTGTCGTCGTCTGTTGGACCAATTTGTGCGTAAATTACTGGCCATTAGCCAATAGCTCAGCAGCAATTAAAATTCATTTTCAACATGGCCAAAAGCCGCGGGTGCCGTTCAAGCTGCTGCTGCTGCTGTTGCTGCTGCTGCTGCGAGCACACAGTTAACAAGCGTTCAGATCGTGTGAAGATACAATTCACAAAAATTTGCATATGACTTTGATGTTGAGACTGCGCAGAGAGAGAGAGAGAGAGTGTGAGAGAGACAGAGAGGGAGAGTGAGAGAGAGACAGAGAGGGAGAGAGAGATAAGCGTAAAGCGAAGAGTGGCGTGAAATTCCTGGAAATTAGCGCATCGCCAGCGGCAAGCGGCTCCTGTGTCAAACAAATGTCAAAAGCTATGCACGATGCGTAATTATTCTTATATACCAGACTTATTAAATATATATTTATATATATATATATCTTCATGTCCAGTTGTCGTCGTATTTAAGTCTTGCACAGTAGTCAAAACAGTTGATTTGAGTGCTCAAAATGTGAAGTCTGATTTTCACTCATTGTTAAGACTGTCAAACAGAATTTTGGCTTGCCTTTCTCATTTGCAAGGAGGTCTTTTTAAAGCTGACAAGCCGATTAATATGCTGACAAATTGAATATCCTTTCTTCTGGCTTACAAATCTGACTTAGACTGTTGTTTAATTCAATTTAAATTTGTTTTACTGATAACGACTGTATCATCTACCAAATCGTTCATTTATATATGGATTATGTCGGACTATTATATCAAACTTACCGGTTATGGATGTTATTATGCTCCTACGATTTGGACACAAAACTATCCAAGGCAGACTACCATTTCATAATGCTAACTTAAGAAGAATCTGTTTTCTTATAAACATTAAGCGCAAATTTAAATCTTGACTACGATCTAAAATAGATTGAAAATACTATTTACCAGCACTTCGCATTTTATCATCATTTTTGGTGCATATATTTTATCCTAATAATTGAAAATTGGATTGGTAACTCTTCCCTGCGATAAGAGACAGCTTTTGAAATGCCTTCACTTTTTTATAAAGCGCATTTTACTTAATTTAATTTGATTTCTCTTCGCATTGTATTGTGAAATACTCAGCTGATAAGCTCCCGATATCCACTCGTCTTTTGTTAATGGCTATTGAGGTGAGCCCATTGTCGTGTTTGGGATATGGGGACCTGTCATATTGACGGCATCTGATCGTTTCATTATTTCGTCATGGTGGTCAAATGTCAACTTATTAGCATAAAATGTGGCTGCTGTCGCCGTTTCTTGCCGTTTGTTGGTTGCTCGCTGCTTGGGCTTATCGCAGTGCGAGATCTTATCGCTTAACGATCGCCAATTGTTGTTATGGCCACAGGTCCTGCGACAGCGACAAATCGTTGGCCATTACGATGTGGCAGGGGCAGTGGCAGGAACAGTGGCAGAGACCAAGTCAGGGACGGACACCGTCGGCGATACAATCGAGTTGATGTTGATGTTGCCCGATCTGATCGGACTGCCGCGATAAACGCCTAGTGTGGCATGTGGCATGTGTGGCGTGAAGTTGTTTGTTGCCCTTAATTGGGCAGCATTTCGTTTTGGTCTTTTCGCTCTGCGCCGGGTCTAAATTTAGCAACTGACTGACCCAATGTTGTCGGCCATAAGGTGATACTTTAATATGGCCTAAAGGCAATTTAGGTAAAAGCTGTTGTTGACAATTATTCAAACTTAACTATTTGATATGTTTAACTTACCTTTGATTAAGTAAGAGCTGTTGCTAAAATACCTCAAGCTTAAAGTTCACAATTTGGTTTGAGTTAACTTACCAAAATATACTTTATCTTTGCCTGTTCAAGAACGAAATTCTATATTTTTCTATATTTTTTAAAAAATATTCAAATTTGTAATAGTTAGCATTTTAAATAACCACAGCTTTATCGAGATTAGTTTGACTTTTAACAAGAAAGATGGTTTATTAGAATATGATCATATATGTCATATATATATACATATATTTATATATAATATAATTAAATGATAATAGTTAATTGAAGAGTTTGAGCCATAAAAGTGCACACTTGATAGACAAATAACGTACTCAAATATTTTATGGTTAATAATTTTTGAAATTTTAATATTCCATGGACTTAATATTCCTGTATGGTTTCCAAGATAACATCCATCAGTAAGTTGAGACATGCAGTAGCTGAAAACATAAAGCAAAGTTGCAATTTATATTTGTTTCTTTTATTTCAATTAACCATTAAATATATTGAAACTCTTATTTTTAACTGAACTCATAGCTATTAATTAATTACATTTTCAATGATCTCTTGAAACTTCCCAAATTTTTCTCTCTACAAGTTGCAAGCAGTTGTAAAAATTCCAAAAGGCCACAGAGCTCGATATATGGGTCTTTTGGTCATGCCGCCGATTGTGGGACACTTCTCTCTCTCTCTCTCTCTATACTTCTCTCTCTCTATCTGTCTCTCTCGTTGCCCCCCGCGGTTCGCTGCCGTCATAAATTGCAAAATCAACCAAAAATTACCAATTGTCAGCTCGGCGCGTTTTCTGCATTATATTTTATCTGTTTATGACCCAAGCACAGATCGAAGCAGATCCAAGCAGAGCAGAGCCTCGAAAGTGTGGCCAATTTTCACTGGCTGTGCGACGATCATTTATCTTAGCATAAGTTGGAGCGCGATAATTGCATTCCACATGGGGCAAGGCAGCGCTGGCAGCGCAGAAGTGGCAGCTTGGCCACTTTGAAGTTTCGCAGCCGACAATTAGGCATGCCACATAAATTTCCACCTCATATATGGCAGCGACTTTAACAGAGGCATTGATTTAAATAATATCATTTAAAGAGCATTAACAAACCGAACAAAAACCAGAAAAACGTCCTTTAGAAATCCCAGAGACAAAAAGACTGCAATTAGCTGGAAGTTTCGATTAGACCAAAACCAAAAAAAGAAAGGTGGAAGGCAAAAACCAAACAATCCATTTTGCAAACGAACCCCAAACTCAGTCAATCATGATTCAATGGGGGCAACCACTGACAATTGCCTTTGGGCATACCTTTCAATTGCTGGCCATTGGCTTTTGTGTGTGAGTGTGTGTTCAGCCTGGGGGCATGTGATATGTGTCTGCGTGGCTCACATGTCTGCCTGATAAAGGGTCACAGACTCAGACAGCAGCAGAATGTTTTTTGTTGCATTCATTCAATGCTGCCACAGCTGAGCGCACCAGATAATCCCCCTATTGTTGCCAGAGAGAGCACACAGGGTATAAAGAGTCGGGGTATACCGTTTTACACTTGGGTTGCTGGCAAGGGTTTGTTGAATTTTCAAATGAGGCGTGCTGCAAAATTAAGTAGCACAAATCAGCCGCAGATTAGAATATAATGCGCTGCCAAAGTTGCGGTTTGAAAGTCACAATTTGTTAACTAAAAATGAAGACTGAAATTGGAGTTTGCTTCCAAGTGATTTAGTACCTGATGGATGTAAAGTAGTAGTGGATTTTCCTTGGAATGGGCTTAGTATATTTTAAATGTAGGACCAGGTTTTGAATAAGTAGATGTGGCGAAAACTTTACTTATCAACTAATCTATGAGCTAAAGTTTCAGATTTGAGATTTAAATGTAAATGAAGGGTGCTGAAATTTTTAATTCGTGGCCAAAATCTGATACTGAAAACTAGGGATTTGTAGAAGGTGGATTAACTTAGGGTTGAATGCATGCATCATTTGTGAATGGAAAACGTTCCACTAAAAACCGCTGATTTTATAAATAGGGTCTTAGCTCGAAACGAAAAATGAGGATTTAGAATAGCAGCAAAAGGATATTCAGGTTATTAATAGAACTGAAAGGACTTATGGAGAGTTAGCTTACGAATCATTTTAACCGTATCCTGTGCAAGTGAAAGCCACATATTCAAAGAGAACTACAACTCAGCATCGCATCAAATCTGGATTATATATGGAGTTTCGAACCGCCCTCTTTCGATGGAATCGAATCGAGAAACACTTGCCACTTATCGGCATACACAATCTTAATTAAAGGCCGCCCAGCTGAGGGGGGAATACAAAACAAATGTTTACTTTAAAGTCGATGGTAATCTGGGGCATGCCACATGTGACAATCGTGGGCAGTTAAATTGCACACGAAATCGATTAAAGTCACGATGAAACCACACGAAATCAGCAATTAAGCAGCCGAAGGGCGAAATATTTATTTCTTTTTATTTTTATCTTTATTTTTCCTCTTATTTTTCATTATTTTTTTTCTCATCCCATTTTCATTTATCTCGCGCCGCGTCGACAGGCAACGATTGAATTGAACCCAGACACGCACGTGACTCAAACCCAAGACCTTCCTTCCTTTCTTAAATTGCTGCATAGTGGACCCAATGAGGTTTTTTTTGGGTGGGCGTTACTCACTGATGCATGCAGCATGCGGCATGCAGCATCAAATCTGTGTCGCCGAACAGTTGAGCCAAAAAGTTAATGCTCCTGTTCGAGTATAAATCGTAACTTTTTCATTTGTCGACAGTCGGCAGTCGGCAGTCTGAAGTTATCTGCCGATTGGTGATTATCTTCTCCCACACACCAATACACACAAGCAGCACACACAACAAATGCATTTGAGTGTTCTTTTTGCGGCTGGCGCCGCACATAAACTTTATTGTCGCCACATTTCTATTGCATACTTTGAGGCGCCACAGCGGAAAAAATAAGGAAAATAAGTCAACGCATTAGTCGAAGGTGCCTCACGAGCAGAAACCCTACATATTGATAATCCATTGTGATTTAATCCTAAAAAATAACTTGTAGATGACTCAAAACTTCCGCAAGCCATAGCTTTGTCAAAACTGTTCCAACCAGATCTATTTGACCTCTTGGAAAATACTGCATTTGTAGTTAAAAATCTCGGAAATCTGGCCCGATTTCCTTAATAAAGTTATACCCTAAAATAGCGCTTGGAATGTGTAAAAATTTGATAATATTTTCAAAAACCAGGGTTTTCTAATTTGGATGGATCAAAATGTTCCCATAGCCACAAATGGTTATATTTCAATGTACAAACTGAGAGTAGATCTTCATGCTGACCTTTTTCTCATTGCCAATGGCTGCTGGGTATCCACAAAAAATGCTGGGACAAGTCAATGAACTTTAAAATGTGTCGCTAGACCAAAATCGGAGACACGCCCATTGCCAAAATGTTGCGTTGCCACCGAACGCCCGCGCAACCCTTGGAGTTGTCAGGGGTTTCGTTCCTGCCCCTCCCACCACTGCCCCTTTTTTGTGGTAAGTAATTTCTGATGTTGCTCTATCTTTCATTTCTGCTTCTTTTTGGGCAAATATTTGTGCAAGTCAGCGGATGTGTCTCCGTGGAGGGGAGAGAGAAGAGGGGAGCAGTGGGTTCAGCACCACCCCTTGGCATGTTTTTGCGTTATCATTTGAGTTGCATACTTGCAGGCGCCTGGGGTAGGAGAGGTCAGGGGTCAGGGGTTGGGGCTGGGGGTTGACAGAAACGAAATTGTTACGGTCTCATAGCTGGCAAATGTTTTGGAAATATCTCAAGTGCTATTTATTTTGGTCGGCTGTCAAAGTGCTCGGAGCTCTGTGCATCATCTCGAGGGTGTTTCGCACACATTTTTATGTGGTGTTTATGGATTTGTGGCCACATTTTTAAATTTCAACAGCTAGAATTGCGAAAAGGTTTGGAGTGCTTGAATTAAACGACTGCAAGTCAATTTAGATTTTATTTCGATTGATTTGAGAACAAATTGTTGGAGCAAAATGGAAATCAGTTAGTCCCAACACTTGACTTTTATTTATTTATTTAGTTAATGTCAGTCGACACAAAAAAAAAATAACGTAAAAAAATGTTTAACTTCAATATTATAAATATTTAAAAGCATTTGTGGCATGCCTTGGCGAAAATCTCGTTAAAAACCCAATCAGAAAATCGATATCGTAAAAAATAAATGAATTCATCCTCAGTTGTTTGATCTAAATTAAATGTAATTTGCTAAAAAGAAAGTAATATTTGCAATGAATCGACCTAGAAACTTACCCAATGATCCAGTGATTATTCAAGTTCTCCCAGCCTGCTGCTGCCTTCTTGTTGTCGGCTAAGTCCGCAGTATAATTCACCGAGTAGGCTGACAAAGGCAATGATCAAACCAGCCATATGCATTATCAGCGGCACCTTGAAGTAGTCGAGGGTCAAAGGGAGTGTTTCATACGGTTCGGATGGTATCAGATTCAGATATCCAATGTGTATTGTCTGACGATTTGTGTCATCCGCCAGTTTCTGCATGAGACCACTCACAAAACAATTGAGCAGCGTCTCGCTCAGTTTATACTTGAGCAGCCAATGGCTTTGCATGGGAAAACCTGGCAGGGAATGCATCAGATCGATGGGCAATGGACGCATTCGTGGCTTTTCCATATACTGTTGCTGGAACTTGAAGAGCACCAGACGATCGCTGTGTGCCAAATAAGCATAGTTCGGATCGAACACACGACGATGCTCCAGTATAAAATCATAGGACACCACACGCGTTATATTCCACAAGATATCCGGAAAGTCGTAGGTCTTCAACACCGTCTTATCATAGGCCCCAATGACAATGTTAATATTCCGCTTAACTAGTTCCTCAAAGCTATTTATTTGTGGATCGTACAGACCCGTGAAGAGTATGGTCTTCAGAAAAGCCAGGTAATAATTCGAGCATATAAATCCACCCACAAATATGGTGCTGAACAATATGTAGTGCTGCCAGCCAGTAATATACGCAAGTCGAAAACCCGCACAGAGCAGACTTGAAAGTATATCTAGCAATAGTTTGCCACACTCCCAGCGACCCAATTGCAGCCAGCAAATAAAGCTGGCAAATCCACAGATCCCTGCTATGTATAGTGCGACTAGTAGCCAGGTCTTCAACTGCAGCGGTGCTATAATATAATAGTTCTTCGACCGGGGCTGTGCTGACGGTATCAATATATTGCCATACAAATACATATAGCTATCCGTGAAGCTAGCCTCATTGGAGTAAGCCAATAAATCGCCACAAATTTCGGATTTATTGCCACGCAAATATTCTAAACAATCACTGGCCGAGTAAACCTTATAGTTCGGCGTGAGTACGGGCACAAATTTGGCGCCCCTCTGTGCGAGAAACTTACGGAGCAGCATGAGAGCATAGCCATCGTAGAGCTGCTCCTCCGGATAGACGAGTGTCCGTGGCGGATTATTATAGAGAGCCACACGCACCTCCCAGCCCCGGAGATTGTCGAACCAATGCAGACGTGACCACAAATAATGCTCAATGCTGCTGCCCCTCAATTTCTGTTGCGGATGTGGAAATAAATCGCTCGTAAAGAGTTGACCCTTAGTTCCCAGGCTATCCGTACTATTGAAGAGGAGCACATTTGGAAAGCCGAGTTGCCAGAGTGTCGTGAGTACTTGCAGCCAGTTGGCAACACTGTCACAGCCCACTAACAAAAAATCAGCTCTTTGCATTTTCGTCGGCAACTGCTGGAAAATCTGTACGGTTTGCTCTCTGGTCGGCAAAGGTAAAATCATGAGGAGAGGTTTGGGCAGATCATCACAGCTACTGTAGAGTCTACTATAATCTCTACTGACCAATACGCTTGGAGTTTCATTTAGGGTTTGACTAATCTCCGCATAGATATCTAGGGATTGTGTGGCATCCGTATACATAAGATTGCTTTTGCTATCCAGCCCGCGATTGAGGGCTGCTATGCTCGAGCCGAGCTCATTGTGGGTGCTTTGATTTATGTGAGCAGTGAGAAGACTGAGCAGCAAAAGAAGCTTAAGCATGTTTCTCAGCTTGATTCAGTGTTGCAGAGTGTGTTTAGATGAGCTGGAAAAAATCAAAAATAAATAAGCAAAGCATTAAAAAGCAGCGTGATTTGTACAGGCTTTGATTGGTATATTGGGCAGCTTGTGATTTATTATAAAATTAATATTAATTGTTGCTAGATTAACAGGCAGCCAAAGCGTTAAGCACTAGCCTATAAATTGTACAAGGATGGTGCAAATTATGTATTTCATTAAAGCTAAAGGTTTTGGAATATTGATTGAGATTTATTCTAAACTTAATTTTACTTAGTGATAATATAAATATGGCTATTATTTTAAGTGATTTGTATAGGCTGGGAATGGAATAATGCTTGTGACTTTGATATTTATTTAAGCGTCTTGGATAGAAAGAAGCCAAATCCTTAAGCACTAGTTTGTAAAGAAAATATTACTTACATATCACAAGAAAAGAATGCTTAATACGCAAAGCTTAAGCATTTCTCCCAGTGTGACAAGATTGTTGCACTTTTTGCGAGAACCAAGCATAAGCAGACAACAACTAGAAGGGTGCCAAGGAACATGTTGCCGCACTACAGCACACTACATCAAATCCATACATCAATCAATCAACGCTGACGAAGTGGCCAACGTGGACTCCCTTCGCATGCGCCAGGCCAACAGCTCGACGAGAAAGGCAAGCAGTGCCAGAACGTAGCCCAGGGCCAACGACATGGCCGGCATGACGAAATAATCGAGACCCAACGGTGTTGCGGCCTCATAGTCCTCGGTGATGAGATAGTGGAGAGAGCCCACGCTCGATGACATCGTCTCGTGATCTGCATCCTCGCTCAGCTTCTGCACGAGTCCACTCTCGAAGGCATTGGCCCAGGCCCAACTCAGTTGTTGTTTCAAGAACCAGCTGTCGCGCATCGGGAAGCCAGCAAACAAAAATAATATTTTGATGGGTATGCGACGCATGCGCGGATGCCTGAGCATCTTCTGGGCATAGTCATAGAGATCCATGCGATCGCTGAACAATATATACGCATAATTCTCATCAAATCCACTGCGATGTTGCCACAATGCCTCATCGGAGACCACCTTAATTATGGGCCACAGCATGTTGGGCAAATTATATCGTCGCGTCAAATTCCGATCGTATTCATCTATCATAATACTCATGTTCGCCTGGAGTAAGTCCTCAAAGTTATCGATTTGTGGCTCAAACACCTCGGTGGTCAGTATGCTCTTCAGATAGCCCAAATAGAATGTTGAGTAAATGAAGCCCGCAACAAAGAGTACACCAAATAAGATATATCGCTCTCGTCCATGCAGATCCTTCAATGCGAATCCGGTGAACAACACCGAACAGATCGCCTCCAGCAGAAAGGTGCTAAAAATCCAACGATGCTGCTGCTGCCAGTGTATATAGCTCATGAAGAATACAATAAATGCTATATAGACGATCAGGCAGATCCACACAGTGGAATGGAATGGCGCCACCAAATATCGATACGAACTCAATGGTTTTGCACTGGGCACCATTACATTGGCATAGGCCAATCGTATTGGGTTCGTCGCCACAATGGCATTATGCGATTTCTGGGCCAAGGCATCGGCGCAGAGATCTACGCGGCGGGAGAGCAGCGCCCTTATGCAATGTCTTGGCGATGCATTGGGTGTATTGATGGCCACAAATTTGGCATTGTGAGCAGCCAGAAAATGTCGCATAAATCGCATATAATAACCACCATAGATCTGTTGGCCATGTTCATCATCGTAGACGAGGCAACGTGGCGCATTTGTGTAGGCTGCCACACGTATCTCGAAGCCATGCAAATCAATGGAGCGATTGCGATTTGCAACATAATTGCTCACATTGCTCAATTCCAGTTTTAGTTGGGGAAACAATTGTTTCTCATATAAACGCTCGTTCTGTGCATAATAAAATAACAAATTCATATAGCCCAATTCCCAGGCAAATTCCACAAATTGCAACCACATTTCGGGCATGTTAAACTCCTCTTCGATTACTAGCAAAAAGTCTGCGGACTGAAAGTGAAAAGTAAGCCATTTAAATAGCTCATTTGGTGGTTGCTTCACAAAGAGCACAAAGATCACTTTTTCGCCTATTTGTTGCATTATTCGTGTTGCATTTAAAGTTGATTCATTTATTATTAGCCGAGTTGTGTGTTTTATTTGGCATAGATGGTGCAGTTCCTCTTGACACGGATTGTAGATGATGTTTGTGGTAACTTTGAGTCGCGTGTTGAGCTCATCAATGATTTGGGGCAGTTCTGCTGCTGCAGCTGTGCTCGTTTGTGGCAACAACAGCAGCACTAGAAATAAATGCATTGAAAGCGACATCTGCAAGAGATATTTTCTGGGGTTTATTTCAAGCAACTAATTAAAGATAATAAGATGTGTACCATATGAGGAAGCTTAAGCGGAAATATATATATGTATATTTAAAAGGAGACTTATATGATTAAAGATAAGAAGGAATATTCGATTTCATTTATTAGTTTATTGTGATTTATCAAATTAATAGATAGAGAAGCAGATCTGATCTCATTTGTTTTCTACACAATGATGACCTTGGAGATCTAAGACAGATCTATCAAAGACCACCTACAAAGATTTAGGTGATAATAAGAGGCGACAAATAGATCTGTTCACATTTGATTTTTAAAAATAACAAAAACACCCACAAAGAATTTTTGGCAGCATCTGCTAAGAGGCCAAGCCTTCTTCTTAGGTAATTCCACCTACTTTAGCCACTTCAGTAGATCATCTGTTATCTGTGCATGCCTGCTGTGTAGACTGGGTCAATTAAGACTAAATGACTGTTTACTGGTTCACTGGTATTTGTTGATTTATTCACAATATGCTGCAATTAGCACTCGGCATAGTTTGTGTATTTGTTTTGTTTGCTACTCAACTTATAAATATTCCATTGCAGCTGATAAAGTCAACGGCAATTAACACTCGCTCAGACAGACAGACAGACAGACACTTACCGACGCCTACGCATCACATCCTGTTCTAGTATATATTATTATCAGTTTATTTATTCGTCTATTTATATTTAGTTTAACAATTGTCATGACTATGCAAAAGCACAATAATGACAACAATGGTAGTGCAATAATATTATTCTACGCCCACATTTAATTATTTTATTTAATTTTTTTTGAACGTGTCAATATTTTTGCTGGCTAATTTATTGTCAACGTTGCAAAGATCGATTTGAATAGAACCAATCAGCATGGCACAAGTGGCGCCATTTTTTGATCGGCGACGGCGATCGCAACTAAAAATAGATGCAAACAATGTAGTTTTGCTCGCACTCCTTCTCTTTCTTTCATGCATGCGCACAGTTGTGGCCAATCAGAGAGAGGCGCTATTGTTGTTGTACTTGTTGCTGATGCTGCTGTTAAGTGGGGTGCTGAAAGAAGGGGGGACTGTTAATCGCTGTGCCCAGCTGTTAAACAATTAACTGTTGGCTGTCTGATTTGTGGCGCCTGATTAACGGCTGTCATGCACTGCTAATAACTACAGTACCGGTTATGTTACGGAGCTCAATGTTAAATGCGCCCGGTGACTGCCTGCTTACGAGGCACTTGAGTAGGGTTACCGAATTAACCGCTAATAGCTGAGCAGAATTTATTTCTTGTTTTGTGGGAATGCTTTCCTCGTAATTTGTGTGTTTCACTCAGTTTCAATTTTGGCAGTCAGTTGACCCACTGTCAGTGCTCCCATCTCTCAGATCTTGAGCTTGTTATAGTTGGGCCACTGGCATCGCTTAACAGTATGTTGAACATTGCAATTAGCATCAGCTCCTGCAACGGTACATTAACATGTATTCAGTATTTGCATGGCAATTTGCTCAGTGTATCTGTGTGGATACCTTGACATTTAAATTTTAATGATTAAAAGCACTCAGGTATCCAGGTAAAACTTAAGTACTAATTGCCCGCCAATAATTATCAATTCTTAAGACATTTACTGAGGCTAAAGTCTATGGATCAGTAGAATATTATTACCTTAAGTCATTTCTACACAAATTTGAATAAGAAATGAAGTAAATCAGAAGTGTCATCATGCATTAAAATTGATTTGGCATTAATAAAGCTATTGGAGTTGAAAGATAGATTATTCTTATAAGAACTATAAGAAAGTAGAAGTAGGATTAGTAGAAAATTATTCCTTAAGGAACATTATATGTCAATTTTGAGCTAGAAAGTAGAAAGGGTTCAGATATCAATCTCTGCTTTGCTGGCTGTATCTTTCTACTGCATCCACAGAGCCTCTGCTAACCATCTTCTGCTTAAGCTATTGCAATTCTCTATCAAAATTCCTCCACAGACTTAAGCAGCTGTTTAACTCTAATAAACTTCCAATTTGGCTGGCTGCTTTTCGCAGCATGACTCAGGCAGAGACACGCACAGTAGTCGGAAGAGATGTTGGCGCAGGCAGCAGCGGCGCATAATTAATAAGATAAGAAATGTAGTTGGAACAACTGAAACAACTTACAAGACACCGCCCCGAAACACCTCGGGCTGAAGGTCAAGCTAATAATGATTTAGATAATCAAAGAGAGGTGCCCCCAAAAAGGTAATGCGCCGATGCAATCCAACCTGCCACCAAAAGCCAAGCCAAGCCAAGCCAAGCCAAGCTAAGCCAACTTGCCCCGCGGCACAAACTGACAAACCAAACAAAAAAGCAAGTGGCAGGCGAGTGGGGGAGAGAAGGGTGGGTAGGCTGAGGAGGGAGTTGTGTAGTGCCTGGCAAACGATCATAAATACGAAAGAAAAAAAGGGTTACGCCTATTTTTACACGCAAGCAAAGTCAGCATTTCCACGGAGCTGAGGAGACGAAGCAAAAATATTAAAACGATGCGACGTGACAGATTACAAAACGTTTGACACCAGCGCCAAAGCCGCCACGACGAGCCAGCAACTCCAAAGAAGAAGAGGCAGAAGAAGAAGCTGCACAAGAAGCCAAAGCAGCCACTTGCCACACGACGCGACGTCTCAGTTGTTGCAGTTGCAGTCACGAGCTTGGAGCCACAGTCCGACTCCAGACTCAAGTTGGTAACTGGGTTCTTGGGGCATTCTTCTCTCTGATCCTCTGGTTTGTTTTTCTTTTTTGTTTTTTGTTTTTTGTGGGGTCGACTCGTTTTTGGCTGCTGCGTGCGAGTAAATTGCCTTGAGGCTGCCACACTCAGCAACGGACTTGCAGCAGCAGCAACAAACTGTTGCAACTGCAGAGCGCGCGTCACAAATTAATTCGCTGAAGTTGCAGTTGCAGTTGCAGATCGGTATGGTTCCCACAGTAGTTGCTCCAGGGCGGATTTGCCAGGCTCAGCCCGATTCTTGAGTCTAGTGGTTCACCTGCGCCTGTGCAGCGGTTCTTCATTCACCTCCTCCACCTGCTCCTTATCATCCTCCACTGGCTCTGCGGAGGCTGCACTCGTGAGTTATGACAGACAGGCTCCGACGACTGTGTGGAGGCAGAAGCCAGGATTCACAATTTCAGAATTCAGATACCGAGTGCCTCTTACGCTTGAGCGTGCAATTTTAATACCCTCCAGCTTACCAGTGGGTCTTGGGTATATTGTATATGATGTAAACTCAATACGAGTACATCTCTTTTTGAGTTTACCGGATAATCAATGTACCCTTTACCCATTCAATAAAAGATGTGTGGTCTATAACTCAGACTTTTTGATTTTTACAGGGTATTCAGTTAGATAGAGCAGTACTATTTGCAGTTATGTAAAGTTTACTCATAGGTATTCACTTAATTTGCATACATTTATCGATTAATGTAGCTTTAGTTAAATTCTTCAGAATAACAGGGTATATTTTTGTCTAGTCTTTAGTACGCTATGTATTATGCAATTAGTAGTAGCCATTCCTAAACTGTAATATTTGGTCTGTTTGACGTTCTCTTGTTTTACAGGGTATAAATGATTAAATCCTATTTTGTATTGGAAGTATTCTAGCAAATTTCTAGTATAAAATAGCATTTAATCATTAGAGAAAGTTTCAAGTAAATTGTAATATTATTTACAGTTATACAAGGTGTTTAATAGTCGTGCTCACAGTTCAACTTGCTTCTAATTCACTCAGTCAACAGGGGCACCGTGCAGCATGCAACAGTGCAACAGGGCAAACGTGGATGAGATTTTGCGTATGCGCCGCGTAATTGACTTGGAAGTTATGAACCTTTAAATGTGGCCACTGCAGAAGGCACCACTGCATCCAACAGAGCACCACTGCACCACAGCACCACTGCATCACAGCATCTCAGCATCCGAACCACGGGCATGTAATTTTAATTTTCTCACTTGATTGCCCCGTAGCTTTAAAGTCTGCACTCATTCATATGACTGTGGTTGAGGCGGGTGCCCCATTCATACGATTCATATTCATATTCATACTCATATTCATATATATGTTCATAAATATATATGTATATATTGGTGTAGATCGCGTTTTGGTCATTCAGGTTCGTTATTGGTTTCGATGGGCAGCTGAGTTGAGTTGATTAGCCCTTGACTCGCAGCAAAGTTGTTCAGCTCATCAAGTGCCAAAGTCTTGTTAAAAGATCAACTGTGGTAACAAAAAAAATGATATATCGAAATGAATTTGTATTACGAAAGTAGCTACAGGTTTCTAGGTAGTTAAGAAAGCTGAGAATGTAACTTGATTATCAATAATAGTAATACTAAACATATTCTAGAAATATATTAAATATTCTAACTATATTATATATACTTCTTCCATCCGTCTCTCTATACCCATTTAATTAAGATATTTAATATTGACTTTATTCTATCCTTATATCTCTATCCTCTCTCTAGTTATCGTCAGATTTCTTGGGTGATAATTACTATAGTTGCAAAACAATGCAAACAACATACAGACATTTGCCAAATACTCAATATGAATTTCCCATGCAAATCAGCAAGTTTTTTGTGCAATTAAGTTGAGAATGCAAAAATCGACGATAAACTCTGTGATCTGTGCCGTTTGGAGGAATGGATTAATATAAGGCAATTATTGCATATTTAGCGTACAATCCGAGCTCTCAAATATTAACACAAATGATTAGCAAAATCGCACAAATCCGCATTTGGGGAATACGGCACAGTGGAACAGTTTCTTTAGTTTTCGAGTAATCATTGAAATAACAAAAATTTCTTTTGTGTTTTGAGTTAGTATTTAGAGAATAAAAGTGTTTATTTTATTGCGTATAATTGATATAATATAATAATTCAATATCGATATTAATCGATAACAACTTAAGAGGGCTAGAACTAATCTAGTATTGACTGATACAATCGAATAATATTATTAATATTGGTATTTTGTTCCACTCTTAATTTGAAGCGGATAACACTTTGGGGAACTTGAAGCGGATAACACATTGGGGAATCTCCAAAACGACCGCCCGATAAATGTATGCGTATAAATATTGGCCGCGAAATTTGTCAGGTTTTGCTTGCGAGTGTTTTACAACGCATTATGTTTATTTATATACTTTATAATTATAACTCTTTGCTATGGCTACAACTCGGCTGCTTTTTATGCCACTCATTGTTGTTGTTGCGGCACTTCACATATGACCGCAAATTTGTAGCGCAAATCCAAAAAAAAAAACAAGAAAAAAACATAAATAAAAACTTCATTCAACAATTTTCGGGCTTAAAGCTTGGGCTCGTCTGCGGTTCGGTTTCGGTTTGGTTCATCTTTGAGGGGGCAGCAGCAGATAGATGCTGATACTTGCTGCAGATGTTGTAGATGCTGATGTTGATGTTGTAGATCTCGAGGCTGCGGCCTGTTGGCTCAATAAATTATGAGCCCGCCTTTTTTTATTTTATATTTTTTATAAGAATGCAAACACAACTCGATTGTGGGTGTCATGCGTTTTGGCCTAATGAAAATATTTGTCTTTACCCGTCCGCCGATTTGCCCGAATATATGTATATATATATTTTGGTGGGCAAATTTATTGCGCCTCAAATTACAAGAGTTGGAGAAAAGACCACAGATTTTATGTACGATTTGGTGTCTTGGCAGCCATCTAATGGCTATGTAATGAAGCATGCAACAAAACTCTAATGGAACTCAACTCGCGGGCGTTTCAAATGTCTTTGCATGCTAATCGTTGTTCAAACTGCATTCACATCCATATCTCGATATATGTATGTAGGCTGCGAATGTGATTTTCTTTTTTGAGAGAGTTTTTTAAAGTGACAGTTATGAAAGGCATTCCTATTTTGGTATTCAAAACTGCTAACGAATTGTTTTAGATGCAAGTTTTTATATAGTCAGCAACAGCATGACACATTTTATTTCTAAATTGGGAATTAATGACAATATATTCATAATTAATAAGCTGCTAATAATAATAAATAATATGCTTAGTTTTTCCTTTTACAAAATCATATCATATATTTTAGACGTCACATTTGTGGAGGCTTAATAGATGTTCACATGCTCGTTGCTGCCTTTAACTAACTCTGGTCAATAGTAGGCACTAACTGATAGAATAATCACAATATGATTATAATATTACGATGTAATTGTCATTGTCAGGCCGAAAACACATTTAGACCTTGTGTTTACACTAAAATTAACAACACAAAATTATTTACAAGCAACAAAAAAAAAAAAACGAAAAAAAGAGGAAAAAAACGAAAGTAAAAACAAAATTGAATTAACATAAAAATGTACAAAAACAAGAAGACACAAGATTTACGCGTGTCAATCTGTGGAATGTGCGTTTTGTGTACTTAGCCAAAATACTCTCAAGTGTTGACTCTTTACTTGTTGACTTTTGGCCAATAAATAGCAGGCGAGACACAAAAATAGAAAACAATGGCTAAATTTGACAATTTTGCTAATTAAATGCGAAAATTCGTTTGTTTTTGGTTTGGGTTTTGCTATTTTTTCCTATTTGTTCAGTCCGAGAATAATGCGCAAAATCTAAAAATATTTGGAGGACCCAGACTTGGCCAAGTCCAGCAGAGAACAAGTTCCGTGTTCAGTCCGAACTGCATTCAATAAATCTTGATTGTTGTTCATTTATGACATTTATGACAATTTATGCAGCCGATGAATCAGCTGAATCGAGTAACGCCTGCAAGTATCAGTAAAAGTTTGTTTGGGCCACAAATTAACGCAGGCCCAACTGAAGGTTAAGGCCAAAGCCAAAAGCCGAGAGGTTAATGTGTTTTTAAATGCCCTGTTAATTGATGAGCGGCAACACACAAGTGCCACATTGTATCTTTTTAGCTCCAGTGAAGTCATCCAAAGGCGCTTGACTTCGGTTCGTTTTATATCCACGTTGTAGAATCTAAATATTTAATACAAAAAGCATTTATACTATTAAAAAGGTGCTAGTTCTTTCATTAGAATCTCATTTTGATAGAATAACTAAAGCACAACTTCTTATATCTTGAATTCTTCCACATTTCATTATATTTAAATAAAATATTTAAAAGTCAAAGTCGCTGTTTCACCTGTCAAAATGTTGGCATTATTTCCTCAAAGTTTAAATCCTAAAAGCAGTTAACTACAAAAATGAATTACATCTCTTATCTAAATTCAGTTCTGACTTAAAAACTCAAACAGTTCTTAATTTATTCGTTTCCTTCTAACTTAAATAAAGTATACAAAAGTAAAGTAATACAAAGTTGTCAACATTTTGGCATTATCTGCTCAAAGTACGTCAATCCTTGTAAATTTCTACAACTGTTTGAATATGTCACTGAATATTTCCAATTGTCAAACACAAACCGATCCTCAAAACACTTAAATGTTTGTTTATTTATATTCTCAGTGAACAACCCTCGTTATTCCATTCACTTTCTTTCTCGAGGCTCGTTAAAACATTTATGTTAACAGAAGTTTGCTGCTCATTATTCCGATGATCGCGATCAAGATCGCTTAACAAAAAACGCATAAATTAGTGATAGAAGAGAGAGCCGAGAGGAGGGGTTGTTTGATTGTCGCATGTCAACTGGGCGAACATTTTCATTAAGAGGGAAAAATGCATTGAGCAAAATGCGACAGTTGGCCAACAGCTTTCCAATAGGGGCGGTCTCGCAATTAAAGTAACGTGCTTCCCAAGAAAAGGGTTCGCCTTCTTCATTGCGCATTGTTTGTTTAATTGAATTTGCAGCTCACGACAAACCAACAAACAAACAACCAAACAAATAATCATAAAAATAAAAAAACAAAGTGTGGAAAAAGATGCGTGCGATTGCCAGCAGCGGTAAATTTCTTCTTTTTTTTGGCCACCATCGATTGATCATTGTTGGTTGGCTTACTGACCAGAGACTCCGAGAGCGATCAGCGACACCATCGGCGTTGAAAAGCCATTGCTCCAAATGCACCTCGACACCAGTTCCTTGGAACGCGCGAGTGGCAAGTGAGGGGAGATCGGAGGGCAAAGAGTGAAGAACTTCTTCCTCCTGCGCATATTATGCATTTCGATCTGCGTCTTTAACCAACGCCCACCGATTGCTGCGGCTTTTGCCTTTAGCTGCTTCGGATACGTTGCATACCCTTTACAAATTCCATATTCATTTAGCCATGCATTTTGCTGCGATTGGGCGAATATATACTTCACATATACTTAACACTTGGGGAATAATATTTTTGTATTGAATATTTCAGCTCTTAAGTTTGTAGATGATGATTATTATTATAGATTTTGTAGTCTAGTTTTTATAGGGTATTTTAGAAAATTTATTCATCTTTTATTCACCTAAAAATGAAAGTAGTCTTTATTGTTGTATAGGGTATTTGCCTAGTCGTTGCATTGCAATGAGTTTGAGGGCTCTTGTTATTATGTGTGCTGCTTTTGTTGGTTTTCGCGTTTATCAGTTGAGATCAGCCACGGATCTGTCTGCGACTGGGTTTTATCCTGACTGCCTGAATGCCTGCTTGGCCTGGCTGTGTTCCAAGCGTTTTTCGTAATTTTTTTTGGGCACTGAATTTTAATTAAAATATTTCTCAGGGTTTTTAGTTGTTGTTGTTGTTTTTGTGCAGTTTTTAGGGACTTTTTTGGAGTACGTTTTGGGGGCCTTTAATGCTGGGTCTCTGCACTCCGATTGTCGTGAGTGTGACACATTTGCATCAGATATGATGCGCTAGAGTCAAAGGACAAACAAACAGACACAAGCACACACATAACAGACACACACACACACACACACACAACACACACAATGCACATAAATCAAGTATGAAGACCCACCGAGTGGTACAAGGAAAAAAAATACAACTACAACAAGTAAATGAACTTGTCACACCTGAGACAAGAGTAGAGAGATTGCGACACAAGGTGGCATAAACTCATAAATAGTTTAACTTGTGTTTTTTCCTTTCATTGTTCTCGGTGGCACACAGATAGATTTCACAGTGCATTTCAATTGCGATTCGCATTTGACACGTTTTTGTCTTCTATCTGCCGCTGCCAACATCTAAATTTTTCAACTGAGGACGCGACGTGGCGCCACAGCACATCGTTACGTATCCTGCTGCGTTGTTGCCAAAAAAAAAAGGACGAAACACACACAAACTACAGGCAAACATATGTATATGTAATATATATATATCTCAGTCAGGTTTAACATTATATATAAGCTGTGTATATAGCAATTTTCTGGCTATATAGTTACGAAGAATTTGAGGCGTGAGGCCAAAAAAGATTTCTTGGCCAAAATTGCGGTTGGAATTTTTGGGTTTTCTCCTTATAGGGTGTTTTTTTAGATTGGGTGGAGTGCTGTTGGTGTGCGTGTGAGTATCTGTGTGTGCGTGTGTGGGTGGGCGAGTTATGCAACAATTTGAATGTGTGCCAAATGGGAATGCTTACCATGCAAAGTAGCAAGTAGCAAAGTAGCCTGAAAATAAAAGAAAACAACTAATTAAATATGTGAAATTTGGCATTGGCAAAAAGAAAACTTTATTTTGATAACTATTTTTATTTTTAAATTGGGAAATTAATTTCGAAGAATCTGATGAGCTGATTAATTAATAATTCTCTTTATTGAGATTTTTCTTGAAGTATACGTTTTTAAATTGAAAGCATCTCAAGGCGATTTTATCTGGAAAATTCAATTTTGTATTTAAAATTTTAAGCAACTACTACATAAGGCAGGAAACAAGAGAAAGTAAACATTTCTAAATAAAAATCTTGTTTGAATCTATTTATATTAAAGAATTTGAGTACTTATAGTTTATTGTATAAATAAGAACTATAAGTTAATATAATATTCTCACGCCCACTCCTCAAAAGATAAACTCTGTACATTATATATATATTATACTGAAAATTTTCCAATTTCACACGTCCGCTAAGTGTTTAAAAGCAACTTGAAATGACTTCAGTTTTTCATTTCCTGAACAGTTGTGTTTTGGCGCCACTAAACCTTTATTTGGCTAATTATTTTGCACAGCAAATCAGTTAATTTTTCTAGTCGTTGTTGCTTTTTTGTTGTTGAAATAGCGTTATATTTAATTCATCATTGTCATTATCAGTTGCTAATTTTTTCGTCACTTCGCCAGTTAAACGGTTGTCTGCGGTTCAAGCGTTTCAGGCATAAATCTCAATTAGCGACCGACTAATTTATTTTTGAGTGACTCTTGCGCGAACTGCTGATAAATAGGGAAGAATACACACAGACACAACTGATATGGGCTTGAAATAAATAAAGAATTCGATTTAATAAATATATTCACATTTTTCAAAGTGACATTTTATTTGTTTTTTTTTCAATTGATATTCAAATATTCCGCCCTTGTCACGTTTGCACTGCTTGCTTCACTGTACTGCTTGAGTTAACATCACAGCCTGCACGCCGCTGTTAATTTTAACAGTTGCAACTTGTTGGCAGCGCACAACATTAACAGACTGCCTCCGTTTAGAATTCAAATACAATGTTAAAGTTCTTTTTAGTTTTTATCAATCTTAAGAATGAAATGTGCGCAATTTACTAGCAATATTTACTAAACAAGAATGGGAATTTGCATTTCTGTGTGTGTGAGTCAGCACTTGACATAGTTTCGTGTAAACAATATAGCTGAAAAAAGTTATTGTTTCTTGTGGTTGTCTGATAAGCGCAGCTACCGAATTTTCTGGCTCTTTTTTGGTTTTTTTTTTTACCATCACGAATATTTTCATTCATGTCGAATGCGTTTGCTTTTGTTTTTAATTGAACTGATTTGCTTGAAGTTGCCTATCGGGGCGTCATTCATTTCACACAGAGAGAGGGAGACATATACACACCTCGGCATTTATATCCAGTATCTCTTAATTGGAAATTGAGACATGAGGCAAAGTCCAATTTCAATTTTGTTTTTGTTTTTTTTTTTCATTTTTGAGGTACTTTACTTGAAAAAATTGACTTGCTGCTTAAACTACTAATATTTTGACAGATTGCTCTGAGGCTGATTAGGCGGCTCAAAACAAAAAACACAAAGGCTTATCAGCAAAAACTAATTTCGACTAATTGCGTTGAACTTTTGAAGGCCCCACAGTTTCAGTTTGAACTGACAGAAGGTTGGGTTCACCCAAAAGATGATGTTTCCAGTTAAGAAACATGCTTGTATTTTATTTTGTTTTTTTGTAATCATTGATTAGATTTCTCTTTAGTATCGATAAGCTTTCTCACATGTTTCTTACGTTAATCACTGGTATGAATATATATATATAAATATACATATATATAGTATTTCTTTTTTTTTTTTGGGTCGCCAACACAATTGATTTACTGCATGGAGTTCAATAAAAGTGCCGGACACAATCGATCAACCATGCAAACTGGACCTTGCTCAATATTATTATCGAATTTTTGTCCATAGCTTACCACAGACTGGTACAAATCTTAAAGATTAAGTTTTATTTCTTTTACAACCACAAAATGCCGTGTGATTTTGAATTGTTCGTCTTTTTTTTTCTTGACTAGTTGCAAGTTTTTATTCTTCCAATTTAATTTCAAATCGCAAGCAAACCCCAAAATGTAACTGTTAGCTTTTAACAGGAACTGTTATCAGTGGCGCAACATGTTCGGCTGGATGTGCCATTTTGAGTTTAACATTAATATATTAACAGTGCGATTAGCTAACAGCGGCAGTCAATGTCTGTAGAGGCTGGCAGCGGCCGAGCATTCGTATCCATATCTGAGTTTGTGCGCACCTTTCGTCGGTTCAAGATCGCTGCCAGGGAGAGCGGATAAAAAGCAAGACAAGAATTAACCGAAACCGAAGCAACGGCATCCACAACATATGCGTTAAAAACGAAATTCAATTCGAAATATAAGCGCTGATGCTGAACCACTGCAAAATAAAAAAAAACAACGTTTTTATTACTAATAATAAAAATAAAGAAGCAACAAAAAAAAAAAAAAAAATTAAATGCCTCAAAGAAAATGCAAGTAAAATTCCATTGAAATTGAAAAATGAAAGTGAAAAGTGCATTTACTAAATTCGTTCAATAACTGATTTTGTTTTAAAAATCGACTTACACAAATATATATAAATATATTTTCAAATATATTCAAACGCAACCAGTTCAACACAAAAAAAAAATACTTTGTGTTCCCAGTGCTCAACACCAAAATTCAAAAAATAAACACAAATTAAATAAAAAAAATTCCAAAAAGCGAAGAGAAATTTTGTGCAAAGTAAAAATCGAATAATTATTAAATTGTCGCCACAATCGTCGACAGCAAAGTGTGCAATAAATATAAATACAAATACAACTACATAATAAATATATTAATTACAAAAAAGTTACACATTATTTGATTACAAATACACATCTCAAAAGCCAGCAACAACAACAACAACAACTACAACCACACAACAGCAATAAATTATTGTACATAAAAAAGTGATGTAAAAAAAAAATCACAAAAAATTGTAACTCGGCTTTTGTTGATTTTTTCGCTGTGTCATATTTTTTGTTTGCGCGGCACAATTTGCATGTAAAATAATTGAATATATATAAATCCTATATTTATATATATATATATATATATATATATAATTATACATACACACACACACAAACACCTACAACATAAATGAATACAAATGTATAACTTTTGATTTCCTTTCGGATTTTAAATACGTTGCAACTTTCGTCAACTTTAAATGTACCACGTTTGCAGACATTGTGAACAGAACGCACAAACCCATGTTGGATTATAATTTATACCCTTAAATTTGGGGGCTACAATGCGGCCAGAAATATACAATGTAAGTACCACATTCCTCCACCCACACGAATATAGTTAGAAATTGGCGAAATCTATCATTATCGCTCCGAAAGAATCTTTACTAACTGATAACAATTGAACAATATTTGAATGTGGCTCACAATTAATTCTTAGAATAAAATCACTATTAGCATTTATGGCATAATAAATTTGCGACTTGATTATTGATTGAAGATCTGTGATAATATATATATATAGCTATAGATTTCACAGAAAAGGTTTATAAAATATATATATATTCATATTGTTATTGAGTAAAAGTAAGTGCCTCGATCTATAACTTCAAATTGCATTAAAGTTTAACAAATAAAAGCTTCAAAGAAATTGTTGATCTCTAAGCGCAGAGGAAACAACCACGTGCAAAAATAAGTTCGCAACAGAATAATAAAAAATAAAACACGCCATTCCCAAATCCCAATCATAACCAAGAAATAATACAAAAGCATTGAAAAAGTGGCAGGGGCAGAGACATGGGCAGCAAGCTGACCTGTATGGAGTCCCTTTGCCACATATATACTTTCAAGTAAATATATCCATTTCACACACACACGCATTGAAATTTCACATTTATCATGCCACAAGTAATTTCACTTAAAAAACAATTTTCAAACACACATAAAAAAAAAAGCACAATTATTATATGTTGTTTCCAAAACGAGAAATGTGTATTAAAAAATAAGAAGAGAAAGAAAAAACATGAAAACGAGCAGCAAACGTGGCAATAATTGCTATTTATAACTTGTTATGGCACCAACACATGCAAAATGCCAGGACAAATCCTGACTGCCTCTCCTCTCTCTCCCTCTCATTCTCTTTCTTCCTCTCTCCCTCTCTCCCTCTCTCCATCTCTTGTGTGTGTGCACAACCCCTTTTGAAAAGCATTAAAAAGTTTTGCAGCAAAGGGTAGCCGCTTGTGTCGTGTCCTGATCTCAGGACATTTACCTGAGTTATAAATCAATTGCAGCAACTCAAACTCAAAACACAAAACTCAAGCTAAAAACTGAAACTGAAACAGCAGCAGCAACAGCAACAGCAACCCCTGCGCGTTAAAAAACGCTAGGAAAACGCTCGTCGATTAATCAGCTTAAGAGACATGCAAACACAAATGCGACACTTTCAAAAGAATTTTTGGAATAACCCAATAAAAAAGAACGCTTGCCCCATCCCTCCCCCACTCGCAACACTCAACGCGACAAATGCAACACCAAGAATAAAAAAAAAAACAAAAAAATTTCAAAAGTCAAACAAATACTTATTTTGGTGTGTTGAAGTTGGGTGGAATTGATAAGCGCGCTCGCTTCTTTCATAAAAATAGACAATATTTGATTTGAGTTGCGAGTTGCGAGTTTATTTCTTTTATTAATTAAACGGAAATACACACAGATAAAAAAAAGAAGAGCAGACACTTACACATTAACAAAAAACACTGTTGTAAAACTCGAGGCCAATCTTCAAGTGCCTCAATTCTCTTCTCTCTCTGTTTTTTGTTGTTGTTTTTTTGTTTTTTGTATTTTGATAAGCGAACGTCTTTTTATGGCACTTTAAGCTAATGTAGATCAACGCTTAACTGCGGTAGCAAATTTGTATCTTGGCTGAAAGTTAGACTGAGATTTTGCGCAACTTACTTTAATTTCTTTGACAATTATTTATTTACACAATACAATAAAAGGCTATCTTTTCTAAACAAGATAATTAAAGGCATAAATAAATATTTAAAATTCTAAGTCACTAAATTCTAAAAGATATTAAAGATATTATCCCAATGCACGATTTTAATAATTTTATTGAATACGTTGAACATTTATCATTATCATCTACATATTTTCAATTCTATAAAGTCTAGACATACTTAATTTTCTACTTTTAAGTCTACTTATGTTGCTACATTCTAATCTCATAGACTTCATAATCAAGTCTAAAAATATTGAAATCAACCTTTTACCTGCAAACTTTTTTATTAAATTTATTCACTAGATTAAAGTTGGTGCTATTCGTTTGAGACTGGTCAGTCACATAGTCACATGGGGGATACTTAACCGCACTGATTGGGGCTTTATTGAAAATTATGATCCCGATAGTTACGCATTTGGCAAATCACAAAAACGGCAACTGCAACAATCTCTCTGGCGTAAATACTTTTATGACTTGGCACATATTTGTGCAGCTTTGATTATTGCAATCAATAAACAGATATAAACACAAGCACATACATATATATATAAATTATCAAAAGAATTTACTATAACTATTACTATAGACTTCTTGCCTCCTTTTAGAGTCTGACTGCACTTTGTGCGTTGTCAGTTTGTCTGTTTGTCATTCTGTCTGGCTGGCCATGTGTCAGTTTTGTCAATTTGTCTGTTAATGATGTGCCGATTAGCTAAAAGCTTCATGCTTTAAGGGTGCGGCATTTACTTGATTCAGCTACTAAGTCGAGGGTTTCTCAAACAACAAACAACAGCATTATCATCATCATCATCGTCTTTACATCTCATAATGCTAATGTGATAAGTAAAAAACAACAAAAATATGCGAGCAATAAGTAAATGACTAAATTACATGTTTGAATCCAACAACGTTTGGCAAATTTGAAATATTCTCGAGTCCAGTTGAACTTAACCTGGTTCTTAAAAGAATCTCATTAAACAAAACCTCACATAATGTAGATACTCTCTGCCGTTTGGAGCATTGACTTGCCTAGTTTAAGTAGCAGTTTTGTAATTTTAGCTGTTGCACATTTAAACGTGTCATGTATAAAAATGGAATAGTCGCACTTAAAAGTGTCCCAGCCAAGATTTATGTAAATCATCTACCTGTCGCCAACTTTCCAGTAACACACAAAAAACACAAGCCAAAACTCGCACGAATATTGCGGGCGGGCGGTTTTAATAAGCAACAACAAAAACAACAAGAACAACAGCAACAATTGTCGGCGGCGCTGCTTGAAAATATAATAAATAAATACAAATATAGTACACACACACACACACACACACACAACAAAAAATATCACTTCAAGTTTTATAATTAGGTTACGCGCGGGTGGCAAAAAAGCTGAAAAAAAATATATAAAACTAGGCAGGGGGTAAACAGGAGAAGAAAGGGTTTGAAGGTGGGCAGCTTTTATTTGCGGCATGATTTTTGAGTGAAAACTAAGTTTATTTTTTTAATTTTTATGTATATATATGTTTGGGATTGTTTGACAAAAAAAAAAGGCGTGTGTTGCAGGAAGACTTGAATTGAAAGCGGTGGAGCAGTTGGCGATTGTCACGTTTTGCGCACATATCAAATCGCCGATGCTTCATTTGGCATATAGCATATTGTATATGGTGTATATAGAGCATATATATGATGACTTCAACGGAACACAAGCCTGTGACTCAGTAGCTCATTTGATGGGCTTTGGCTCAGCGCTCTATAAATAAACTCGACTCGACCCAAAATCATGACTTGGCATTTGTAAATGCCTTTTTTTTTCTTGTGCCTAATGCTTTTTATAAATAGCTGCGCTATTTTTGTGCACACTTTTGCAATTATTTAGATCGCAACAAGCATATGGAAAAATAATATTTGATTTATATGGCATATTATGGTCTTATGGTTTTATGTGTTTATTAATGCCTTAAGCTCAATGTCAATTGGCTTTTGGCTAAACGCATTTGGACTAAGCCCAAAAGTAAACCCCATATAGATAAAGATGCGTAAGCCTATTACAACTCGAGCGGCTCGCTGATTTCCCTACTCTGCGATGAGGTGGGGGAAGTTGTTAGTAGCGCCGTTTTTTGTTTTTTCTTTTTTTTATCTTATCTAAAACACGTTCAAGAGTATATACTATAGAAATCGAGTGTATTACTACACGCTGCTGGCATACATCGATACTAACAGCAACAATAAATAAATAATAATAATAACAAAACCTCCAAAAAACCACAATAAAAATATATATATTCATGTTCTATCTTGTTGTATTTTCAACAAGAAATATAGTCACGGCCCTCAAGTATTTATTTGTTTGTTTTGATTTCTGCTTAAACTTTGGACAGTTGTCGCTCTATACTATATACTATATATATATATATATATATATATATATATATATATATATATATATATATATAAGATTTGCAGTTGGCTTAGTTGCTAGAAATTTACTACGATTGGTTTGATTTTTACTACGCTGTGGGTGGTTTTGCTTGATTAATGCGACTGCGCTGCTGATAAAGAACAATTGAAATATTTAAACTGTGCGGCGGAGAGAGAGCGCTAACGCACTTGTAAAGCTAGAGAGAGAGAGAGAGAGAGAGAGAGAGAGAAGCAGATAAATCCAAGCCAAAGTCGAAATACGTGGCTCTCTACAATTGTTCAATACATGCAAATATTTGCATTACAAATTACCAAGTCGAGGGCTAAAATACCTTTATAGTCCCCTCTCCCTCCTCCTCGCTCTCGCTGTCTATATCTACGTCTCTGGCGCAGACAGCTGCATAGGGCCAAAAGCGAGTTGCTGTTGTTGTTGCAGTTGTTGTTGCTGCACCTGACCTACAATGTGCAGCGTTCGTTGTTGCTGTTGCTGCTGCTGTTGTTGTCTCTTCTCTGTTGTGTTAAACAACAAACACACCCACCTTATACACACACACACACACACAGAGACAGTGTGTGTGCATGATCACAAGATCGGTTCGCTTTGTTGGATTGCAAAATCAAGCAGCGCTAAACAACAAATAAGTCTTTAACATTTTTGGTTGAAAATTAGAAAGTTACATGCTTCTCTTCATTTATATATATATATATATATATATATATAATATAGATGCATGGCTGTTGTAAAGAAACAAAATGATTAAGCAACTTAATTGAACTCTTTTTTGTTATTTTTTTAATAATCATATTAAATACTTAATAATTGAGCCGCGCAACTTGAATATTCTCCATAAATCAGCTACTTAGCAGCTTGGCATTTCCGTTTAGCAGCTCAACTTTTGATTGCTAGTTTTTAGTGCATTCCATTTTTCAACGATGGAGCTTGTCTTTTATAGTTTTACCTGCAACTTGTCGGCGTTTTCTGCTGATGTTGTTGCTGCTGCTTCTTCTGTGCAATATTTCAATATTGACATACTGGGAAAGTTGCGCGCTTGCCCAACAACAACAACAAACAAATGAATTTAGAGTTCGAGGCGCCGACTACTTGCCACTTAAGTAGCATCTCTCTCTCTCTCTTCTCTCTCTCTCTCTCTCTCTATCTCTGTCTGTGTGTGTTGGCTTATCACTCGCTCACTCAAGCCCCCCTCCGTCAAACGTAGAAAGCCGCTTATCACCTAAAGCAGCTGTGTCCCACAGCAAATGCTTAATATTAAAAAGAAAAAAAAATCGCATTAGATACAAGCCCTGCCTCTCTTGCTATCTCTCTCTCTCTCTCTCTATCTATATATATTTCTCCCTCTCAACTCAATTGTCGCCGTGTTATTTTCACGCCTATTTGAGAATTATGCAGGCCACATTCCAGAAGGGGTTTGGCCCTGCTAATGAGCTCAGATTTGTGCAAGGGCACGACACAGAGGAGAGGCTGAGAGGCACTAAGCACATCTCTCTCTCTCTCTTTCGCTCTCTCTCTCTCTCTGGCTCTCTCTCTCTCTCTCTCTTCACTTTCCAGCACACTTCTCTGCTCAGTATTCCAAATTATTCGCATGTGTAGATGAGCTAGATACTTAGATACTTGGATACTTGGGTACTAACAGATACGAACTTATCGCTGGAGTTGACTGAACTCGACTGCTATTGTTGTCTGTCTGTCTGCCTGCCTGTCTGTCTGTCTGTTCTGTCTGTCTGTTCTGTTCTGATCTGTTGTTAATTTGAAATGCTGTTTCTCATATTTGGGGCGTTGTTGCTGTTATTGCAGCCCAGGCTCTGCAAGTTCAAGTGCCACATTCCCGGCAGTTATACTATATAATCGTACTGATCTTTATCGATCGTTTAGTTAGCGAACGATGCAAAAAGTATGCTAAGTTTTCGCTAAAAAGACCAAAACGTACTTTAGCTTGTTCTCTAATAATGTTTTCCTCTTTAATAGTCATGTCACATAAATATTTTCATTGAAAACATGCAGCACAAAAAAGAAACACAACTGCAAACTGCTGGCAACTGGCGAAAGTCAGAGTAGAGCCCAAAGCGCAATGTTTCCCTTTTGGAACTTCATTAAGGCGTACGCCCCTAGCCCAGTAGCAACAACGACAACAACAACAACAACATATTACACAGGACATGCAACAACAGCAACAATCAGGCAAGAGTTGCAATTGCAGCCGGCTTAGAAGGGTAAACAATTGTGGGTTGGGGGGTTGACTGAGGACAACGCTAACTGAAGCAGTAGCTGCAGAAAAAAAGTAAAATAACAAAATAAAAAGCGCAAGGTGGATGATGCAAGAGGAGTATTAAATAACGGTGAAGTTACAACCCCTAAAACAAAAGTAAACGAAATTGCATTAAGTGCATGGCAGCAAACGAGGTATGTCAACAGGGTGTGGGGAGGGGAGGGTAGCAGCAGCAGGGGTATCATTGCATTAGGGTGACCATCACATCATCTTCATCATCATAATCATCATAATCATCATCATCATCATGGTATTCATGATCGTTATACACACAATTGACAGCAGGAAATTTCACACTTGGCCACAAAACACGTGGCAGGAAGCAGAAGAAGGGTTTGCTGCTGCATGTAATTGTTATTAAGCGATTACATGATTGATGAGCGAGAGAGATAGAGAAAGAGAGACAGAGAGAGGGAGAGTGCACGTGGCACTTAATCGAGCAAGGATTGATTGCTTCGTCCTCAGACATCTTTTTTTCTGTTTATTTTTAGCACTTTCACTTATCATAAATCTTGACCTGCCAATTCAGTTTGGTCGACTACTTTATGGCCTAATCTAATCACTGTCGCATTCCTCCGAGCATTCTTAAGTAGCCAGCTAGCTCCAGTTGTTTACTAACTAACTACTCCAAGGTCTAAGTACGCTGATTTAGCGGATTCAACAAGTTGATCATCCGGCTTAATTTAAAAAAAAAAAAAAAAACGAAAAACGTGTGGCACGTGTTGGCCAAACAATAAAAATAAAAATTAGGCAAATAAACGATTGCGTCGAAAACGTGAACACAACGTGTTTGCGAAAGGCGTTTACGAACTTTGAGTTTATTGGAATTAGATTAAGTCTTGGCTAGCCGATCACATTCTGCGGTTATTGATTTGCAGACTCTGTGCTTGATTTGGGTTGGATTTGTGTTGTCATTTTGTGATTTGCATTTGTAGAAATGCGTACTAATTACGGGCAAGCAGAATTGTGGCATGTCTGCGATTAGATTGCCCGATGACGTCGGCTGGCCCTCGAGTGCTGTGCTGGTGAGCAATTCGAATTGGGAAAACACAAACACACGCGCGGAACTACACTTGTTAGACAACTTAGCTGATATAAGAGAACATGGCTGATATTAGACAACAACAAAGCTGATATTGGAGAACTGGCTGATTCCTAATCGCAGATCAACAGGCGCCTCTGTATAACTGATGGCATTGCATAATTTAGCAAGCTTTAACCCATGTTGTCTCTAAGCTGCAGTCAAAGTCTTTTGCTTTTCTTCAAGTGTATGCCATCAAGTGCATGTTCTGACTCGGGGTGGTCCTGGCTGCCAACCGTTCAGTGAATGCAGGCACGTTCCTGTGTCCTCACCCCCCCACAAACGAAATTCCTCAATTGCCGTAAAAACTTATAAAATAGCTGAAAAATATATACCACGGGTAAATGCCAAAAAAAAAAAGAGAACAAAAAACCGAAGAAAGAAGTAAAAACTGTTCAATATGCAAAGCACATGGGGCCAACAAAGTAAACTGGCTGGCAGAGGGACAACAACGTCGTCGCTATTGCGTCAGACACACAAACAAACACAATCAGAGTGCCAGACTTTTGAAGACCAAAAAAAAAAAAAAAAAAGAAGAAGAAGAAGAAGAAAAAACTTAACTCAAGTTCATTTGGGCGTCTGCCGCATTTTCTGTGCTGTTCTCTGTGGACTATGTGCTCCTGTCTGCATACCAAAAAGGTAATTATGAGCCGCACTGTAAAGGAAACAAAAGTAAAGCACAGCAGAATGAAGTAATATCAAATTACATGCATGAGAAATATGTGGCATAGACAACAACAACAACCATTTGAAATGAAGAAGAATAGAATACTCATAGAACACAACAACAACAACAACGACAAGAAAGTGCGGTTTGCACAACGGGTCACAATACCAAGCCAAGCAGCATTATTAACTGAGCTTTTGTTGTGTGTGCATTAGAAACAGAAACTGGCCTCAACTTGGCTTCCATTTCCATTTTCCATTTCAGTTTCAATTCGAGAGCAACTGCTGTGGCGCTATAGGGTTGATAATGTATACTTTACGCTTGAATTTCAAATGAGATGCTTTGATTGCGAGCAGCTGAGATAACATTAGCTCAAGGAGCTTTAAACAAACTTTAAAGCTTTACAAAAATATATAAACATTAACTCAAGCTAAACGAATGCTTAAATGAGCTTTAAAGGTGATTGCAAAAAAGTTGAAGCTGCGCTCGGCGTTATCAAGTTCGATCAGCTGTGCCATTTGAAGCTTCCGTTGAAATTCGAGTTGTCTAAATCATAATTATGTCGAATGCAAGCACAAATAAACACAAATTCAAAACCACTAAAAAAAACAAGCTCAAATAAAAAACACAAACATAGCGCACTTAATTGCTTTGCAAAGCGAATTCTGAAATACTTCTGAAAGAAGAACAGCCGCCCCATAAATGAAACAGTGCGAAGACATTTGAAAGATGCCATTTGTTGGGCTTACTTGATTTGGTTTCTCTTCTTTTTTTTTATTGTCTGCTGTGAAATTGAAAAATGATGATAAAAATCGAAGAGCTTGGGAGTAAAGTCGGCCTGAGCTACTAAATTAAACTACTCTCAAATTGGGTTTGGATTTGGGGCGACTGCCTACTGTGAACGCTAAATTGGGCACTGTATAATTTGCACATGTGGCCGGGGGACTTGGGACTTGAATTGGGCTGTGCCTCAACTCAGGTTTGTGTTTGTGTGTTTTTTTTATTTTTATATATATATATATATATGTATATTTATTTCGATGGTCTCTCTTGTATTGATTTCTTGTGCACTTTCGAGTCGCCTCTTGTTGCCATTGTGGCCTGTGCGCGATTTTCACTTTTCAAAAGCAAAAGCGGCAGCAAATTGTGAAAAAAACAAGAATAAGAACACGAGAACTGAACAAGAGACCTTCGTCTTAAGAAACTACCCTTCGAGCATTTGGCTGCCTCTTTAGCCCCCTCTCGCTCTCCCTCTTTGTCGCTCTCTCTTTCTTTCTCTAAGCTGAAATCAATGACCTTTTGGCTGTGCCGCAGTCTCTGCCAAAGGGGATTAGTAGTCGCCTGAAACAAAATATATATGCACCAAAAATATAAGTATGGTATATATATATACATATACAAATATATATATACAGATATATATATATCTTGCATATTGTATATTGTATATAGCGATCCAATCGATAGGCACGACAAAAACAGAAAACGTTTTCTGGGGCTTTTTCCATAACCATTGACATTGAGCCCGAGCAAAAATGCTGCTCATACTCGGTACTCGCACTCGTATTCATGTACTCATATGAATACTACTCGTGAATACTACTCAAAAGGTAGCAGTTCATCTTTTTTTTTTCTTTTTGTTTGTGGCTTTCAATAATATTATTGACGCTTTTGTTTAAAGAGCTCACGATCGTGCAATGAAATGAAATGACTTAATTGTTGTTTTCAGCTTCCCAATTCCCAGCCCCGAGACGGAAGTTGTACTCAAAACGAGAAAAAAATGAGAAGAAAAAAAAACACAACTGAAAAACAAAACAAATCAATAAAATAAATAAGAATCATTAATAATCTGTGTGATGTATGCTAATTTTTTTGCCGTATAACATTTTATTTATAGTAGATATCGTAAGTCTCTCTCTCATTGTATATATATTTGAGTATGATATTAACCTTTCGTTTCCCTATACTTGCAGGTTACTACAGTTTATGCTGCTCAATGCCAGGATTATTTTTATACTGATGGTAAGTTAAAGCAACCCCCAATTAAATGATAGCTTAAAGGGTATCTATAAATATAAAAGTTACTTTTCGATTTTTGATTAGTACTCATTCTTTAGTTTGCAGGGTAACTGTTAATCGGGCACCCAGTGTAATTGTACTTTAATTAAATGCCAAGTACCTCTCGACAATGACGTGGCATAATTGCAAACTTTTATCGCAGATTCGAATTGATAATGGGCGTGTTTGTATTATTTATATTAAAAGATCGGATTGCTTTGATTGATTTACGATACGCTTACGAGGTGTAAAGATATATTTTGCATTTCTATGACTTGAACTGCGGTAATCTGCGCCAATATGAATATTTATTTATTTATCTTTAATGAAAGTCGATTAGCACTTGGTTAAACAAACGGTTATTATATATAGCTCATATACAGAAATTCTACGCCTGAAATCAGATCTAGAAAAATCATAGCACATCTGATTGGTTTTCGGGAAGTCGATGCTATTAACACTCTGTTAATATCTGTTATGGATTGTTTTTTGTTTTTATAGATTATTTGTGTCCATTCGATACGAAATTGCTGTTGTGACAGTTGTTGTTATTGCTGTTGTTGTCATCGCTTTCAGCACTCCAAATAATTATCATAAAAAAAACCGTATTTATATATCAATATGTCTGTCTCTGTGTGTAGTATTTCTTTCGGTTTGATTATTATAACAAGATCGAGTGTGTAATCACAAGTCAAGTGTATGGGGAGTAGGGTGTGTGTGGGGTGCAAGGGGGAATGGAGAGGGGTGTTCGATATCTGAGGCGGTTTTTGTGTACATTGGAGTGGCTTCGTCTGCTTTGGAATCTGCTTGGGCCACTCACTACTGGCTCAGGGTCTGACCAGATCTCCACTTGAGTCGATCGCAACATAGTAATAAAAATAAAAAAAATAATAATTATTATTACTATTACAAACACACACACACACACACACACACACGCACACACACTAAAACGTCATTGAACTATGGAAAAAGGTCGCACGTCAAAAAAGCTGAAAACTCAAAAATAACAAAAACAACACTGAAAAAGCGAACAACTTTTATGAGTAGCATAAACAGCAGAAGAAGCAGCCCCCCCAAACAGAAAGTTAAAGAGTGCTACAGTGGTAGATGATGGGCAGGGGGAGGGGCAGGGGGAGGGGGAGGGTATATGAGAAATAAACTGACACTTTTGGTTATATTGCTGTTTGATCTTGTGTCAACTTGAAGAATGATGAAATGCTGACAAGCAGCCACAACAATAACAAAATACAAATAAAGCTAAGGAATTTCAACAAGTGCCGGGCCCGAAAGAGGGGGAGGGTAGTGTGGAGCTTGCGACTTAGGTCAATTTGTTTTGGCTTGAGCACATTCGCACATGGTAACTATTTGTCCATCATTTATAATGCGTAAGTCACTTTTAAGCCTTCGACTTAGGTGCACATATTTATAGATACTACACCCAAAATAACTGTGCTCCATTACTTGCAACTGGCTGTAGTGCCGTGTGGCAAGTGTATTGTCAGACTCCCAGCCCCCTCCCCACCTCCTTGGCTGGCAGAAACTTGGTTGTAGATATCACAAATAATAATCTGAATTATATTTTGTATTTTTTGTTTTGCTGACTGCGCATATTTTGTTGGTCATATATCAATTTGCGATATCGACAGCAGCCCAAATTAGTGAACGACAAAAAAAAAAACGTGTGCTTAACAGGCACATGGGGCAGACACGTGTTCCTCACGCCACTGTTTGCGACACACACTCTGATTAGAGGTCAGATTGAAGGTTGTTAGCCAGATTTGATTGATGATTGACTGCAGATAAGCCAGTTCATTTTCTATCGAAGTTTATCGACAGATTTCTGCTTTGTAAACACAGTTGATAAACCTAAGCAAACTTTGGGATCTGTTCAGTTAGCTGACGGAATGGGAAGATATAAAATAGCTGGGCAGTTAAAAGAATAATAATAAATTATCTACACTCTGTCTATCCCTCCATCTCTCTCTCCCTCTCTCTCTGTCTGTATCGATATGCTACTCGTATATTGATTAGCATGCAATTTGTTGCCAAGCCGTTGCAGCTGCGACCCTCCACAGAGCAAGAGAGGGAGAGAGTGAGTTTATGTGGCAACAATGTGCAGGATTAGCTGATGAACCATTCACAAAACCAATTTGCTATCGACTAGCCGCTTTAATGGCCACTGTGCTGCAGTTGTGGGTTACTGCTGCTGACCATAAAATGGCAAAAACCTTGCGGCATTTTGTGTCGCATGTGTGTGGCACAGGTTTGGACGCTAGTCTCTCCCAAAAGCTCAGCACATTAATGCCAATTTATGGCTAGGATTAAGGCAGGATACATGCAGATCTACCCTTTACTAAATATAATGTTTGTTTGTTGTGTTTTAGGTAATGCTTGCTCTTGTAACTACAACATGTGCAAAGAAAACGGACGAATACATTTTAATTTTGAGGAGCGACAACAACAGGGCGCTGCATATAAATCCGCAAGGTCGAGTGTCCGCCGAGGAAATACTACAAGCACGTAAGTACAGCTATGCCCGATATCACTACTATACCATACTATATACAGATATACACAGATAACTGTAGATGAGGAGGCGGAGGCGGAGGCGGAGCTGGTCAAATGGCATTTAAATTGAATTGGCATTTATTTTGAACTCGGGGCGCGCGTCTGTCTGTGCATATTGTGGGCTTAATTAAATTATTGGTAATTTAATATTTGATTGATGTTATGTGGCCCGCCATTGAGCGCCAGTTTCACACACACTGACAGACAGACAGACAGACAGATAGACAGTTTGCGGTTTCATATCTGAGGCCTTGCTTCTTTCTTCTTTCAATTTATTCGAATTCATGCGGTTTGCTTCCATTGTTCCCCTTGGCAATCATTTGTCTTTTTGCCGCTCGATCAGTTTGGTTTGGTTTGTGCTCAGTGGGTGAAGTTCAGGAGCAACAACGGAGCACCCACAAATGGGTTGATCTCTAAGCGATAGCGACAACGACAGCAGTCATCAGCAATCAATGAGCGTGAGAAGATCCAACTGAATGAACTGCATCTATATATTCTATATATAGACATATGCATATCTGGGCAAATCAGCTTGAGCGAGAGTTTAAGAGTAGTTAACTACATATAGAGTTAGAGCACAAAATCTAAACAATCTATCATCAGATTGCGGATAACGGATATGTCACATTAGCCACGTTTCGATTATCGATTAGCGATTAGCGATTAGCGATCAGCGATTAACTTGAGTACAGCAAAAAGTTCACAAATCATAAATAAAATACAAAAGATAGAAATATACATATAGAAAAAGAGTGAGAGAGCAGACGAGAAGTGTGGGAGCAGGCGCCAGTAGTTAGTTTTTTTAGTTTTGGTATTTTATCTTATCTTAAAGTAGCTAGTTTTGCTGTTGTACTTGTTTTTTGGGGTTGCTTTCGAAGGGTGTACTTGATACATGGCCTTATGCTCAGTGAAAACCTTGTCAGACTTGGCCAATTTGACAGATTAGTTTTGCTGAAGGTTCTTGAAAAGAACGAGAAGAATCTCTTCAAGATGCAGTCCCACAAGTGAAGAGTGTCAGACATACAAAGAGCTGTCAAAGACAAGAAATACATTATTAATTAGTTGTACTCCATAGAAGAAGAAAGAAGTTCAACGACTGTAGAAGAATGGCTCTTTAATTCATTGGTTGATTGGCGCAGCTTGATAAGAACTCTACTCATTAGTTGACTGATTGACTGACTGACTGACTGACTGACTGACTGACTGACTGACTGACTGATTGTCGTGTGGAACTGTTAACTGAGAGCTGAGAACTAAGAACTGGGAACCTTACCGTCTGCTGCTGCCCCTCGGCTAATCAAACCTTTCATAACTTTATCGAAAACCTTTCAATTAATTGGGTTATCTATGCGTGCTGAAGTGTGAGGCGGCCCCCTCTGCGCGCTTCTCCTTTAAATATTTACTTAAGAAGTAACAGTTTGTTTGCTTATAATTAATTAAAATTGATTGGCTTCCATTTGCAGAATCCTTCACAATGGAGAAGGTTGGCGATGTACTCAGCCCGGATTTCAAAATCACCATCTATGCCAAGGATGTGAAGAACTATTTGTGCTTTGCCCAAGGCAGACTTGTTGGAAGGGTAAGCAATGAATAATATATTTCTTTTATATCTATATATATATAGATATTTTTTTTTGTTTTTGATAAACACACTGAATTTATCGATATCTCATAGATAGCATTGTTGATATGGTAAAAAAGTTGTGGAATTCTTGGGAAGCTCTATTTTGAGTGATATAGACAAATTGAATGGGATTATGCATGAGATTATTATTTTGCTATAAAAAGTACACTTGGGCATTAAATTTAAATAAAATATTTAAGAAATTAAAAATAGAAAGAACTAAGAACCAATCAGGAACTCTAACTCTACCACTTAATTAATCTTCAATTTGTCTTTTTTTTCAATGTTCTTTTGATCCGTTTAGAGAAACGCCACAAACGATTGCCACTTCAGAGAGTCAATGACTCAGGGTTATTATCAGTATGTGAATGCCTACAATCCGGTGCTGCGAGTGGGCATCAAGCGCAACTTTCACCCCATTGGGCCTAGGGATATGCAGAGATCGCATCGCATGCGCAACGCTTGTTTCCAGTTCAATCTGTTGAAGGCCGAGCATGTGCAGAACAATCTTGACTATTTGGCCAAAACACAGGCAAAACAAGGCAAATCAATTGCAAAGAAAAATATGTCTACGACAACAATGAAAAAAAATACCCCAAACACAACCACAACAACAGCAACAACAACCACAACTACATCGACTACAACAACCACAACAACAACTACGCCTAGCCCAGTGGCGGTGCCAGCAACAACAACAACAACAACAAACACAAGTATTAATAGAAATAGTTCTACCAACAACAATAATAACAACAACAACAACAATAGCAACAACAACCACAATAGCATTAAGTATTATAAGCAAGACGAGGATGCGCTGCGCGAGCAGAAGATCCTGAAACGCAATCATCAGCGACACCAGCGACAACAACACCGGCTCCAGCAGCAACGTCAGCATCAGCATCAGCATCAGCATCAGCTGCAGCAGCGTCATCACAATGCTGTCGGCGCCATGCAACCGAAAAACCTGGTGTTGCGTCATCGTCACAACAACAATGCAACGTCCCGGAGGCGAAAGGGGCGCAGACACATGCATCGACGCCGCCAACAACTGCGGGCGGAGCTGGAACAGCAGCAGCAGCAGCAGGAGGAGCAGGAGGAACGCCAACGACGACAGCAACATTCCGCCGATCAGCTGCCCACAGCCTCATCCTCGTCCTCCTCGTCGTATACAGCAGCATCGACAGCGCTGACAGCAACGGCTTCGTTGGCGCCGTCAGCTCTCAATTTGTGTGCCATTTTGGCGGCGAGTGGTTGCAAGCGTGGCCGGCGAAAGCGTGCAGCGGCCGCAAGTGGTGGGGCTGATATGGATATGCAGCTGGTGGAGACGCCCTCAAAGCAGCAGCAGCAGCAGCTGCAACAGCAACAGAAGCAGCCGCAGCAACAACAAGAACAACAGGAGGAGCAGCAGCAGCAGCAGCAGCAGCAGCAGCAGCAGGCACAGGGTGCACAGGGTGCGCAACAACAAAATGAATACTCAAACGCCTATGTTAATAGTAATTTAAACTTAAACTTAATACCTAAACAACAAAAACTAAATATAGCATTTAATTTAATTAGAAATAGCCATAGTAATGTTAATAAAGCAATACCTGCCTTGCCAAAAAACTACAACTACTTGTACAGTAACGAGCATTATAATATGAATAATAATAATAATATGAATACTAAAAGTAGCACGACTGATTCTAGTAGTTTAGCAACTAGCACTAAGTTTGATAGTCCAAATAGCCATAGCAATAGCAATAGCAATAGCAATAGCAATAGCTTGAGAAGGAGTGGTAACAACAATTTCAATGATAACATTGACATTAATCTTAAGCAATTGATAAACGATCGAATTGAAAGCAACAGCAGCAGTAGCAGCAGCAGCAGCGCAGCTGTACCAGCTGTTGCTGCACCGACAACGGCAACAGTTGCTGTTGTTGTTGCGCCCAATCGCAATCATATTGTTGAGCAAAATATAAGCGACGATAGCCATAGCAACAACAACAGCAACAGCCACAGCCACAACAACAGCAATAATAACAACGATGATAGCCAAAAAGAAGACAACTATTTCACAGGCCTGGAATTGCAACAGTTGCAGCAACAACAACAGCAACAACAACAACAGCAGCAGCAGCAGGAGCAGCAGCAACAACAACTGCAACAACACCAACATGAGCAGCAGCAACAACAACCTAATATTAATTATTATAATGCAAATATGAATGTTGTTAACGATAACGCGGGGCTGCAGCCCAATCATAACCATAATAGTAATTATAATGAGCAATTTGCGAATGACGATGAAACGATACGAATTCAAAATAAATATGAAACACATATAGTACAATACAAACCTGACGTATTCATTTCACAACCGATCGAACGGGGGGCGGGGCAACGTGCAAATAAAAGGGGAGCCTTCAAATAGCTCTAGCTCAGTCCAATCTTTACGGATTGTCGAAGGAAATGTTGCGTTAGAATCGCAAGGACAAACTATAGAGCTGCATTCCAGGATCATGGTGTCATCTAAGAACCCAAAGTCTTATACAAATTTGATCACAGGTCGAAGGGAAATGATTCGCAATCAGAAAATCCACGTTTTCGTGTTTTGGTAATTTACACAAGGGGGGACCCTTCTGTCATTTTCGGCCAAATTTTTTTTGTAAAGTCCTGACAATTTTTGAGCGTTAATCAATAGTCCTTTTCACAAAATAATAGTTATATCTAGGCTAAATCCTTGCGGATTGTCGAAGGAAATGTTGCGTTAGAATCAGAAGGACAACCTCTATCGAGCTGCTTGCAAGAATTATGGGGTCATCTAGGAACCCAATCACCCTGGTCAAGACAAATGCTTAGACAAATAAACGGGATCCACAGGATTGGCAGTGCTAGGACTGCTGGGACGGACTGTTCCGATCGATGTTCATCCACATTTCAGATTCTACGGGATTATGAATCATCTTTGTTTGCAAGCACACAGTAAAAACAATCGAGTTCGCATTGGATCATAAGGTCATCTGGTAAACCGGATATATCTCTATCGGAGAGGAGAGTTTGACTCAACGGAATTCCGAATGTCGCTTGTATTAAAAGCGTAATACGAAAATCGTGTAACAATTGATAAGAATCTCGAACAATGTGACAATGTGTAAATCTCAGTCTGTGACCTCAATCTGAACAGATTGCCACAAGTTCGGATTGACACCGAAACTGAAAATACAAAAATAAAAATTAAAAACTGCGTAGGAGTTGCGGCTTTGTAAGCTTAGTGAGGTTATCGAGGGAAAACTCTTGATATGTCTACGTAAATGTAGATATAGATGTAGATGTATGCTGGAATGTTGACAGCGCATAAGTCATAAATAAATATGTAATAATAATACAATAATAATATATGCAAAGTATACAAGATTTATGGCTTGTCCAAAATTAATTACCCAACGAGAGAAAAACGAAAAAGGTGTGAATGCTAAAGCATTTCAGAGTCGACATATGCAAATTGAGCGCAAGTGCGACGAGTGGTCAAACGCCAGCCATCAAAATATTAGTGTTGTGGATGCCGTTGCTGTTGAGAGATTTATCAAGCTCCGCGCTCGCCTCTGGCTCAGTGACAGATCTGGCCAAAACAAAGGCCAAAACCAGGCGTCGACGAAGCCGCAAAATCCCAAAAAAAAACCAAAAACAACAACAAAAACTGGCGCCAGCAGCGCGCGACAGAGGAAAAAAAACGCCAACGCCTTCGGCGGCGATCGCTAATGAAATTTTATTATGCGCCAAAAGTAATAATTTATAAATTTGTTTAACAAAAAATAAATATGTTAAGCAATGAACTGAGCTACACAAATCAGTTGTCACATTTCTGTTGGCGGCATTCAACATTCACACACAAAAGCTCTATAAATATGTATCTCGATTTTTGCTTGCAACTGGTCATCATAAACTCTATCCTTTATTATTCAGTATTCAGTATTTCATACGTAAAACTTCCGATCTAATGTGCCATTTTAATGATCATATTTATTAAGTTATAACCTGTAATAACTTTTACCACACAGACAGCTCTCTATTCCAGAATGCCACAAAAAGATTTGCATGATAATGCTGCTCCGTTTGGCGTCATAGCCATATATCATCGGCTAATAGCTTATTCGATTTTATACACCATTTATAACCATATCACTATAAAAGAAAAACGTATTTTGCATCTGCTTGACCGATACATATCCTGAACTTCTACTCAAAATATTAATTTTTAATTAAGCCCGTCAAACAATTGATTCATTTTAGAGAGAATATTCATCCGAGAAAGTTTCTAAATTTCTATGCATTTTTAATCTAGAGCTGAAACCACAAAAATCGGTTGATTTTTGACAAAGTTATGTAATATATGTATTTTCATAGCCATGTTGCCAATTGTCTGTATTGTATTACGAGGTATTTCGAGTTCTGAGCAGCGTGCCTTCGTTGTTGTTATAACCAGAATGCGATAAGTATTCTTTTATCACTTTCTTGTATAAATATACAATTTATTAATATGTATTTTACTCATATATAGATTATTTTTCTATTTTGTGGCTCTTTTTTATGTTTGTTGACACTTTGTATGGCTTAGGCCAACACTAATCCAATCCGGGGGCTGAATGGCGCCTTCGATTCACACGTTTGATCGTTTCCTCCGAATTTTGGTGGTTTTTGACGGGCACATTATTGTTATTAGTATTTTTTTTAAATTTTTTATTTTGTATATTTTGTTATGTTTATTAGCCAAATTAGCGTGTCAGGTGAAATTTAAGCAGATTTTGCTTGAGCAGCTGCGTCTGTTTATGGGAAAATGATTAGATCCGCTTACGGCGAGTATTTTGAAATTTTATGCGTTTATTTTTATGACAGTTATTCTAATGAAGAAACATTTTAAGCCGCTGCTTAAATGACGGAAATACCGCAGAGTTCCACTCACGAGTGGAGTGGAACTGCCGCTGCCTTTGTATTCTGTATCTCTGTATCTCTGTGCATATCCACAAGTATGTATCTATAGTTAAGCCCGCTTCTCTCACACAGATCGCATCGTGTTGACTTTTTAACCATTTTTCAAGTGCAGCTTACGTCGGGATTTGCAGTTTGTATGTCGACAGCAGACATTACGGCGCATTAGATGCGGCTTATTTTAATTGTTGTAAATTAATTTAATTTGCATAGAAAACGGCTTCAAGTTGCTGTTAGTTTTTGCTTGTGTTGTTGCTCGTGGTCTGACAATGTGGTTAACTGCCATGTGAAATGCACAACATTTTCGGAGGAAAGTAAGTTGAAGGTTTCTATAGAATCGAAAAAAGAAAACTAAATGGGGAGAGTTTTCGACAAATAATAACGATAACTGAGTATCTTTAAGCCATTAAATAAATGTAAAAAGTAGTTCATATATATTGTGATGAAGAAAATTATAATAATTACAATGGAGTCTTTGACGAAAATTAGAGTTATTAAAAATTTAGTTGTAGTTAGTAGCAAAAAGTCAACAGCTTAGTTAGCTGTTTGGTTAGCGCTGCTTAGTTGTCCAGTTAACATCAGTTCGCACCACCGGCCAACCACAACCCACCCACCTTAAATATGTGGTTGACAATTTGCCAAAGAAGTGCGTCACATTAGTATCGGTTACGTGTGTATGTGGCTTAGCAATGTGGCACGTCGATTTATAGCCGCTATAAGAAATATTTATAGCGGCACCACAAAAATTTCTAATTAATAATGACCGAACGAATCAGTTAGTTGGCAAATGCTCGCTCGTGAAGCGTTCTTGGCGCCATTTAAACTGCGACGTGGGTATTAAATTAAGGTTTTTATACTGCAACAATTAAATCTCAACTCAACTCAACTCAAAATCTGAACAACAGCCAACAACAACAACAACAAAAAACAAATCAAATAATTCCTATATCTCGAATACCAGCGATTTTAATGGCATCATTAAAAATGACCGAAAACTGTGTAGCTTAACTCATGACGGCATCAAAAGATACTTTACGACTTCGCGCCTTCCAATCGAAGCGTTCTGCCAAATTTTTTTTATATTCATTTAATTTCTACCAATTTGTTTTATTTTTTCCTTTCGGCTAAATGTGAGTGTATTTTGTTTTGGTCATTTGCAAAAGGGGAACCGGTTGCTGGGAAGTTCGAATACCGTTGACGGTTTAAAATTAAAGACTGACGCGCACTCAATTAAGTTTATTGCATTGCAAATCATGTCCATAGCCCATTTTTATGACATCCAATACAAAATTGAGTCTGTTTGTGTGCTTGTGTGCTTGTCTTGCTGGTGTCGACGAGGTGTCAAGATGATTTGTCAAACGCAAACCCACAGTTAGAATCTATGTGTGTACGTTGTGCCTTTGGTGATCAGCAACGTGTTGCACTTGATTTTTTATGACCATGCACATTAAATATGATGGAATGCCAGCTGCCAGGCAACAACCACACAACTGTTAATGACACAGAAAGAGACAACATTGTATTGTGCGGGTGCTTGTGAGGGTCAAGTCGCATACCTTGTATACCCTACACTCCCCTGCACTCCCCTGCACACCGCTGCACCTTAACCTGAGTACTTCTTCTTGTCAGCTTTGGCCGCGTCTGCGACTCATCAATAATTAACCACAGACTGACCTTCCTGTTGCTCCGTTGCTGTTCTTGCAACGGATTTGTTGCACATCTATCTGTCTCTCGAGTGGGAACACATCTGGCAAAACTATTTGTTGTTGCCTTGTTCAAACAAGCCTAACTGTTTGCCTCGTCAGCGGCTTAATTTTGGCACTTTCACGAAATGGTTTTGGTTTTTGTCTTACTTTTTTTTGGGTTAAGGTTTTAACGCCATTTTTTTAAATGGGTTTAGCGAAATTTACACAAGCAACTTGGCAACTTTGAGTTTAGTTCCAATTTTGGTTTATATTAATCTTCAATAGTTATTTAATAGTTTTTCTTAAGTAAGGTAAGAGCTCAAATATGTGTAATACAAGCAGCTGAACACTGCTTCGAGCAGCCAACACCTTTTTGGCTTGAGATTTTAAGCCGATCTTAGCAGAAAATATGTAAAGTATCTGCCAACACCTGGCAACCAATGCAAATATGCAGCAATGGCGAGGCAACTAAGCGGTTTGTTTACGTGGCAGCCACGTCACAGTCAAAAATGCAGTCCCAAGAAGTATTCACACAAGATCATTAGACGCTCTAGAGAGCAAACAGCAGCAGCAGCAGCAACTGTGGCTTGTATCGGTGTCAACAACAGTTGCAACCAGCAACAGTTCAACCCCCCCACCCGTATTGCCCCCCTTTGGGAAGTTGTGTAAAACACACGGCAAACAATTTGTGCATTAATGTAATTCCTTGTGTTATTTCATTTATAAATTACTCGTCGCATTCAATTAAATTGTAATAAAAATTGTGTTTGTAATATATTCATTTTAATTACAAAAATGTTGGCAACAAGATTTTTAAAAATATTTCACTGTGCAGCAAGTCAGCTGTTGAAGTTGTAGGCCACAAAAAAAGAAAGAAGAAGAAAAAACGGCAGCTGTTGGCCCGTTGGCTTGTTGGCTAGTTGGCTAGTTAGTCGGCCTGTCAATCGCTCAGCGACTAAAGACTAAACAATTTTGACAAATAGCCGCGACGCAGACTGCAGCGGGTGCAGACAAAAAAATCTACATAAATTCTCACCTAAGTAGTGAACGCTCTCTGAGAAAAACCAAAGTTAGTTTCGAATGGGTTGAATGTTTTCTTCTTTTCGAAAGTGGCAAAGCACTTGACAGTTGCCTTTGTCGTCGCTTTTTGGGACTTTCAAAACGAAAAACTAAAGAAAAAAAGAAGACTTTGAGCTGAAGAGCTTTGCTGAGCTGAGAGAGCTGTGTGGAGATTCTTCTGCTTTTTTTCTTCAATTTTTTTTTCTTGGTTACGGTTTGGCCTTTCTATTGTCGGACATTATTCACCGCTGGGCGCTTTTCATTTTCAATCAAGCCTGTCAAATTTGTCAAGCTCGACAAGTTTTCAAGTGGTTTCTTGAAATAAACAGAGAGCAACAGACTGAGAGCGAGAGAGAGAGTGAGAGGGAGAGAAGAAATGCATGGGGGCAGATGGGATTGGGACTGGTGTGGGCTGCCTCCTCCTAATCAATGGCATCTAATTAAATGGCGTTGATTGTTGTTGCCACATTGACAAATTGTTGTTGTTTATTTGGCGGCCTTTTGATTTTGATGTGTTTTTGATTGGGTTCGCTTTTCAGGGTTGGGTCTAGCTCTGGCCTTTGGGAGGCATTTTGATTTATTTCCCTAATACGATAAAGTAAAAAGCTTTCCGTTTGAATTATGCGATACATGGTTAACCGTTAGATATCTCCCTCTCCCTCCCTCGGTCCCTATCGATCTCACTCCAAGTCGGATTTGGACGCGCCAACTTGTTGGGCATTAACATACAAGTTCAGAGACCACACAAAATATCCAATCCAAAAATCACTTGAATTATGTGCGTCTGAGTTGGCCAAAAAAGAAAAAATAAATAAATATAATAAAATGAAATCGAAACGAAATCAAAAATCCAGTTTGCTTAGCATGTGCCAATAAAATGTATTTGAAAACGTTGTGGGAACTTGAAAAAATGATTTGTTCAAATTAAAATTGATCGAGTCGATAAGCAGTTAATGCAAATGATTTTTAACACAATGGAAATATTTTGTTAAAATCTTTCCAGCAATAAAATAAATGCTCATGCGACTTAATAAGTGCCAGACATTAATAAAATATCAAGTACGTTTTACAGGATCTGGTTTTAATAAATATGACTACTGAAGTAACTGTCATTTTAAAAGTAAGTTAAGATTATTATTAAAGACAAAAATACTTATTTTATGCACCTGATAAATAATCTTAATTCGTATTAAACTACCTGTTTATCGATTAGTTTTAATTTGCGTAATTAACTGGATAATCATCTAATTACAATTCATCAACTCGTTATATATATATAAAAATTCTAATCAACTTTGCATAGATTGAATTTAAAACTGATTCCAATATATTTATTTTGATTTTCTCTACGACCTAAAACTGATCTCTGATTGGGTTCTCACAACCCGAGAAGCGGCTAACAAACCAATACAAAAAGCTTCCACACTTGAGGCGCCACAGGTGTCAAGCTTCTATTCTATTGACGCCTCTTAGACACTCGCCGCCTAGATTTGTACACAGAACTCAGCTCAATTCGTCTGTCACTTCTCAGATTCTCAGAGCTTCACCTCACCTCATCTCACCTGACATCGTTGGCAGGTTTTGTTGTATGCCGCCTTTGAGTCCGAGTCCGAGTCCGAGACGGAGCTCGAATCCGAATCAGATTTGAGATTCAGGGGGAGACATATCAACTGGGCATATCAAATTGATGTGGATGACGCCGTTGTTGACGCTGATGACTTCATGGCAGTCAATCGACATCTATGTATGTGTATATTGTATACTTTATACTGTATACTGTATACTGGATAGTCAATAATGTCAGGGGCACATTTGAATAAGTAAAGAATATTTTAAGTCCAAAACGACTTTTACCCGAACAATAGCAATATATATCTAGAAGCAGCCTATTGCTTGCCACAATTTTTATACTGTGATATCAAAGATGGTTGAGTATATTGGTTTTGCATATCTCAACTTTTGTAATCCACAACTCTGAAAAATATCAAAAAATGTTATTTTGAATGCAGACTGAATCTGGAGAAGAAACCCTGCTCAAATCGGTATATAACTTGGAAATTTTCTTAGTTTTGCCAAAGTTACCACATTATGTTTTTACTGTTTACTGTTTTATCAGAGTATTAGGCAGTCGGTTAGGTCCAATTACAATATACCCACTTGTACAATTTAATATTTAATATCGGTTTTATTGAATTATAAATAAAAATATGTTGATTGTTAGGTTGTCCTAGTCCCCAACGGGTGGTTCTACGGAACTGATCACAAATGTCACAAAATTGTGTTGCGCCTGTCAGTCAGTAAGTCAGTCGGGAAGCTGGGTATTTTGGGGGATTGGCATTGGACATTCAGTCTGCCAGTCAGTCAGTCAGTCAGTCAGTCAGTGAGTTGAACGTCATGTGAATATTTGCTGCCATAAACCGTCTGAAATATGTGGCCATAAATTATGCTGAACGGGCCTCCGGAAAAAAAATATATACAAAAAATTAACATAACTGCATTTTCATTATGATCTTTGAACAGTTGGTCAGTCAGTCTGTCTATCCGCCTGTCCCTCAGTCTGTCCCTCAGTCTGTCAGTTGGACTCACCCACGACCCACTGCTGGGTTCTGAGTTCGTTGTTTTTTTCGGTCCAGTTAGAAAGTAGTTATAGTTCGTTGACAACCATCATAAAGAAGGTATTTGCCTCGCCGGCTACTTAAATATGTTAATTTACCAAATGCATTTCTGTTGTTGTTGCAAGTAGCCGTTGTATTAGTTGTTGTTGCAGTTGCAGTTGCAGTTTGCGGCGTGTCGAACTCATGGGCTTTTGTGTCTTGACATGATTTTAACGATTTTAACCAGCTTTAAACAGTCTCAGGTCTCTCTCTCTCTCTCTCTCTCTCTCTCTCTCTCTCTTCAGCGACTCTTTTCTAATGAGCCTTTATTGGCGTTAAGGTAATAGACAGCGAGTAGTTAAAATTAGTGGCTTGCAGCAGGTATTGAAATGTGAAATGGTGTTCTATGGCTACAAAAGGAAGTTCATCACGTACTTTGTTGTAGTGCAAATTAAAAAAAAGTGCATTTAAAACTATTTAAATGAATAACGTGTGTTTGTGCTAAAGAAAGATATTTGAAAGACCCGAAATAACAAAAGTCGTATTATGTAAACTCTCAAGCATAAAAGTTCATTGTCTTTCACTCCTTTAAAGCAATCGCAGATCTGACGATATTTTACGATAATTATATACAAAAAGAATATGTATATATATATTTATAATTGCTGTTTAATATATCTAGGAATACATAGAAATTCATGTTCTCCCAGTTCTAGTCACCCTTCTGTGCTCAGCTGAGTTTTGGGTCTGGTCGAGGACACCCTACAAATTATGCAGTACGTGGAAGTCTATCAGATGAACGCCCACCCAAAATTACTGAAGATGCGGCTGAGACTAACCCGTAAGCCCCTTATCAGCGTGGCCAATTACAAGCAAAGAATTAAGTGCCGGATAAAACACTTTAGTTAAAAAAACAAAGAAAAAGGGAGAACATGAGAGGAAAAAACAAGAAGGTAGGCAATATCCGCTTATCGGCTAACAATGACGGAGTAGTCAGAGTCGGTGCAACATACTACAGGTCCGATTGCCGCATGTTGCAAGCATAAAAAACTGTTGCGAAAAACGAGTGCAGGCGCAGCGTGTGGCAATCCCAAAACGAACGCTGCGGGACAATTGCTGGCAGGTAAGGCGTGCGGCATGCAGGACACAGGAGCAGCAGAAGAAGAAGAAGAAGAAGTGGAAGATGATGATGATGATGATGATGATGATGATGAAGAGGAACAACGAACGAATTGACAATTTATGTGCAACGGGCTCCGTGCATAATTGTAGCGGCATTTGCAACAGTCGCTGCCGCTGCAACATAATAATTTTCCAGGTAAATATGAGCCAACTGCTGGGCAAGAGTTCATGGCAAGCGGGGCAGGGGCAGCAGCCTAATAGCTATGTAATTTTTCTAGCTAAAAATACATATATATATATATATAGAAAAATGTTGCTTAATTTCATTGATGTCCTTGCGACAGAGCGTCGTGTGCCACACAGCGAATATCCCCTCCTTTGAGCAGCAGATTAGACACAAGAGATACAAATACTCACAGATACATATTAGCCAGCTCAGTTGCGGTCAATATCAAACGTTGTAATGTAATGTTCGACGGCTCTCGAGTGATTTATATGGTAAGCTGCTATTCATTGACTCGGCTCGGCTTGGTTTTTATAGACTTGGCCAATTAACAGCTGCCTGTCACTTCCGTTTCTGCCATGTCAATCAACAGTCGCCCCCTACTCAGAGAGCGAAACTACGACGCTGTTGACAGCATGATCTACGCGTATCTCAGCCTCACTGTAATTGCTCTAATTAGGGGTAATTACTTAGCGCCGAGACCCCAGACAAGGTCGCCGGCTGATATAGCCAAAAAAACAGAAAAAAAACAAACAAAAACAATAAAAATTGAAGCCTGATTAATTTGTTGAGGGGGGTTGGCAAATGTGTCGGGCCCCAAAAGATAAAGCGGCAATTGGCTGACATTGATAACATTCTTGGCATTGATAACATCGGCTAAATGCAGGAGGCTAATCGTTAGATGTATATAAGACACACGCCTCTTTTAGCATATAGCTTAGCATTGAGGTAGTAACAAGACAATGTTTTGCCTAATTCTCTGAAGTGTTATTGGACTAGATTGTTGTATATTACATTCACTTAACAGACTTAACAGAAAATTGTGTAGTTGCTTGGAGTGTTATTATATCACATCACAAATGGCAAATTTGCTTAAGAGTGTGCTCGATGATGAGATACCCTGTGTTTTTTTTTTGCTTGTAATATTTCACTCGACTTCTATTTAATTTTTCTAATTTAATTTTAAAATCTTCTCCCGTTTCCTTCTAAAACAAACCACATTCATCCAGCCTATTCTATTCGATGCCATAACTTATTCCTCACATATCAGAGCAATCTAATCTTTGCCTACCCTTGAATTCCATTCCCATAGACCCAAATACGTTGTTGTTACCCTATCCCAATCACGTATATTCCTTGCCATTCTTGCACTCTTGATAAGCTTTTAATAAATAACTGGTTAACATTAGTTTCCACTTGTGTTTTATGATCTGTGGTAATATAGCTGATGCCAATTCCTGGTAGCACAATTAAATTTGAAATTCCTTAGCTATGTAAAAAATAAATTTCCTAGATAACTTTGGGGCGACCAAGTTATTTCTGATATTTCCTTGATTAATAAATGCGTATTTTCCGATAAACCTGGTCAATAATGGTAAAATTCCCGGAATCACATAATGACCAATTGGAATGTGCGATTAACCAGATGCCAATGCGCAGTTGCGGAAGTGTTGCGTACATTGTAAAAAAAAAGAAGAAATTAACTTATCAATAAATTCCGATTGTATTAGGAAAGCCTCTCTAAATAGCCACAGAAGATTAGTTAAATTGGGGCACGCTTATTGGCGATTCTGCGATAAGCAAACGTTCAAGTTAAGAAACATATATGGAACTAGATCGATTTAAGTGCTATAAGTAAGAGATCCAGCTAAAAACTGTATACAGCTAGAGCGACTTACTCATGATATAATTCATATCGATTACTTTCAACTTTGTTTATCTAAAGAAATTAGTTAGAAGTCATTTTACAATGAAATTGCAGAGTTTTATGGATTTGACAATGTAGCCAGTTCACATTAAGTGTCCAACACCAAGAAATGTTTAGTAATGTTGACCAAGTAATTTTTAGTGAATATTATCGATAAGAATTGCACGATATATCCTTGACCTAGTACTACAAAAACAAATCATGTGAATAGCCGACAAAGTTGACTGATTGTGGAGGTATTTTTAATGCGCATATTAAAAATAATTAATAATATAATAAAATTCGATAGAAAAAACGCTGTTGAGAAGATGTTCAAAGTTAGTTGCAGAAATGCGCAGCGAGAAACAATCAAGAAGAAATCAGCTTAGCAAACCTCTCCTAATTATGATTGTATCAAAATAATAAACCATAAATGCGGCCTAAGATAGTCAGTCTTTGGCATTTGCGATCAGCAAATTGTGTCTTATCGATAGACAATATCGGGGGTCGCAGAAAGTGATATCATCATCATCATCATCATAACAGCCACCGATAAGAGCCACTCTCTTCGGCCATGGTCAGCCCAAAGAGTCGATGACTAATGGCCAAAGAATTATACATTTTTGTACCTTTGAAATGCACCTGTACTGTTGGCCCACCCGCCTGCCCAGTTATCAGCGGGCTTAAAGTCTTAACCTGTTTCAATTTTCATTTTTTTTTCTTTGGTCAATTCCTATCACAATTTCAGCGCCATCTGACGAAATCGCCCAAGTTTAGAGGGAAAACATCATAAAAATCATCACGCCACATACTTAGCACATAAGTAGAAAGCACTCGAAGTTAATGATATGTTAATGACCGATTCTGAATTTTCGAGAGCATCGTAAACTTGCACACTTTAAAATTGATTTACTATTGCCATCACGTGACTATTGTGACTTGAATATTTTGGCTTTGATATCAGACGATCGTTTATGGCCAGCAAGAAAGGCGCAGAAAACGTGACAAATTGAATGTGCAATAAATGCAATAAAATGCCTCAATAAAACCCTGTGGGCTTTTATGCCTATGCAATGAAGAGCGCCCGCAATGTTAACGAAATTTTGGGTAATAATAAAACAATGATTTGTCGTCTGGGAATTTAAGGTACCACAGTCGAAAGTTAAAGACAATGTTACGAATATTACGATTTCCCATTAGTTAATATCAATTATACACATTAAATAACTTAAACCTTTTATACGGCGCCTGAAGCTGATATTTGGCACGTTTTGGCTCCTGGATTTTCCCCAAGTCGTTGCTTAAGTTGCAAGTGTTGAATTTTTGGGTAGATACTCGGCACGTAATTGTAATTAGACTAGAACATAGACAGAGGCCACTTAGTTGGTTGTTTGTCGTTTGTGCCGCCCGGGCTTAGCTCAGGCCACAGTTGGCCACTTGGATAGTTGGCCGGTCGGCTTTGCTGATAAGGTCCCCATAGATTTCGTTAACAATCCGCGACAAACGAGCCGCTTTCGTCCAATTGCGCCATACACCGAATGGTGCCGCACATTTACGAGTAATACATAAGACATCGAACTCCCCCCAGTCTCCCCTGTACTGTGCCACACGGAATACGTGTGTCTTTTTGCGATTACGCGTGGCTTTTGCTGGTTCCAGTTCTGGTCATTTTGTAGTAGGTCACGGTTGCGTTGTGCTTTGTTTATCTTTGGCCAATTAGGAGGCGCTAGGAGACTTAGTGTGATAGTTAAAGCGTACAACTCAACGTGCGACGATTGCTTTTGCTTTGACTGATTGATTTACTGCACGAAATAATTTGTATTTTGCTTTTTGGGGCGGGAATCACCCAGCTGAAGAACCTTTCGAATAGATCAACGCCTGATAGCTGCGATTCCCTGTAAACGCAAATCAAGCCCCAAAATAACCTGATAAGTCGAAAGGTATGCGACGAAAGGCGACAGCAGCTATTAGATTATGCGAATACTCAAATATTTCTGATTGGACTAACTTATTTTTATAGCTCGCCCCCCACCATTGTTGTTCCTTTCAATTATGAAAATACCTATATGACTATATCTGATATGAGCACACAGACATCACTGCATATTTTCGTATTGTGATTTAATTGCAAGTTCCCCGAAAGACAAAATATGCCGATGTACTAAAGATTAAAGACCCACTTTAATATGAAGGAATGTGAGATAGCAGATAGTAGCTTGCACTTTAACGGATATGATTTTCAAAATGATTTGTGGCGAAAGTAATTTGACATTTATTACATTTCCATAGGAAATGCTTTATCTTATCTTTATTTTGGTCATTTTTTCTCAATGACAAATATTTGTTTGATAAAACTTAATTAAACTAAAAATCCTGTTTAGAAAATTGTACAATTTGAGAAACACTTTGTACAATTGTACAACATCCAAGGGAATTTAATTCGTTATGACGTCACGCATGGTGATGAGTAGCCCAATGCCAATGCCAGAGTCCAGAGTGAAGTACGACTGAATTGGATATGCAAAATGCCTACAATAAAAAGTGGCAAGTCATCGTAAATCTCGTCAGAGCAGTTGTCTGTTTAGCCGGCGGCTAAAAAGGCATTCAGGGCCGAGGTGAAAGCGGCGAGGGCCAAATAAAGGTGGCTAAGGTGGCAGACGATCAAAAGACTGTTGACAGGACATTTGTGTGTTTGCTTTTCTGCTTTTCTGTTGCGTCACGTTAAATAAAAGCCAAGGCACAGGACATGCCACACAACAGCCGAAGTATGCAGTAGCTTCCGGTGGCAACAACGACAGGACAAACACAAAGGGCGGCTGGTCGCCTGCAGCCTTGCGGTTTTTCAATTGAAAACTGGAACCAGACGCATCTTTTTTTTATTTCTCTTCTTTTTTTGTGGTTGAAAATTAATACGAAAAAAGAGAAATGCTCACAATATGTTTGGCGAGGGGTTGGGCGTCTGAGAGGAAGTCTCAATGTCTTCCTGACCAACAGCTAAAATCAGCGCCACAAGTTTGTTATGTCTACCTTATATAAATTCATATATATATATATATATATATATGTATATATATATATATATATGGTATATGTAATGTGTATACAAATTTCTGGCCGTGTGGTCGTCACATTCCACACAAGCCAAACACGGCACAGATAGTCTCTGCTGGGCTGTCCTAAATTAGCAGCTGTGCACTAATTGCCGTTCAAATTGTTTGCACTGTTTATTAACAACGGCAAACGTCGCGTCAGGTCAGCTAAAACAGTTGGGCCAGTTGGTCAAGTTGGTCAACTGCCATAATACTGGCTACTATTGCATCCATGGCTGTCATTTGGTCATTTGCCAAGGGCTCACTTCTACACAAATATATATATAGTATATATGCATATACAATTTGATTAATGGTCGGCGACATTGCATCGCGTGTGATAAATGTGTGTCATGTGATATTATGGATTGTGTCCAGAGCCAACCTCTCAACCCCGGCCAACCTTGAGTCAATGTGACCCAATATGGCAACCATAACGAAAGCACATCTGGCTTCACATATATACCAAAAGTCCACTGGAGAGTGTGAGGAATATAAAAGTATCTGTGTATAGAGAGAGCATAATATATAATATAATTAAAATGCATATCGAAATTTGAATTATTACCTAAAACTATTTATTTTGGTTTAAATATACTATTGAAGTGTAGATTTTAAATGTGATAAAGCAACTTTCAATATCCTTTTGTTGATCGCCTAAACTATTTTCAACATTATTACAAATCTCTCAACTGAATTTGTTTCTAATTCAATTATTTTCTGCAAATTTTCTGTTGCATAATTTTTGGGTTACACCATCTGAATTCAATTGTCTTCGAGCTGTTCAAACGATATACATACAGGTACTAACTAATTTGAAACGTTTGGCTAAAAAAAAACTACATAAATTAGGCGTGTAAATAATTTGCAGTGTATCGTTGGTTCGCAATGAGAAAGAAACCTGCCTCCATTTGCAGTTGCAACCGTTTGAAATAAATTAAGTCAGACCCGGCACGACTCAATAGTCTCTGGATAGTTTTTTTTTGTTGTTGGATAGTTGGGATCGTTGAGATCGTTGTTGCATAGTGGTTCCAGCTCCATCAAGTGACGCTAATGGCCACAACAAACAAAGCAAACGATGCGCCTGATGCTAGCCACAACAACAACAACAACAAGAACAGCAACAACAAATTGATCAATTCATAAAATGATGAAAACGTTTAGCAGAAGAAAGTGTTGAGGGGAGAAATGGGAAAAGGGAAAGGGGTGTGTTGAGGGGGGAGGTGAGGGAGGGGAGCATCTCATAACATGTAAGCGTCATCACATCGGCAAACGTCAATTTTAATCACCTCTGATAGGCAATAGACTCGAGATGCAACCAGCAGCAGCAGTCAGCAGGCAGCCTCATGTGGCAAGTGGCGAGTGGCAACCACACAGATCGCCACACAGTTGCTGGCGACACATGAAGTGAAGAGTTTTGCACTTGCGTTGGCGATTGTCACGATCGATGGCGATGGCGACGCTCTGCCGCTCCAAATGAATACATATTCAAATAAGAAATCAAGTTCGTCGTCATCGTTTTTGTTGTTGTTGTTGTTGTTGTTGTGTGTGCAACGCTTCTTTCTGATCACTGCCAGGCAATGTCAATAGTAATAGCAGCAGCAGCAGCAGCAGCAGAACTTGCAACATGCGTGCTGAACGCGTGTCGTGACACGGCACAAGAACTCAAGAAAGTTTGGAATGGAAATCAAATCAAAATAAAAATAAATAAAAAAACAAATGTTTACTAATTAAATTCAATTAAAAATAAAATGTAATATTAAAATATTTATAAGATATTGAAAAATGATGCAGGGTATTTTAATATTTATATCGCATGTCTGCTCATCACTACTTTGAACTTTCAGCCAGGGTTTTTGGGGGCATGTGGGGCATGTGGGGCAGTTGGCTTCATTGTCGCCGCTGTCAACGTTTGTCAACTGCACGCGGTGGCCCAAGTGGCAAGTGGCAAGTGCCAGCCGATGAGCTCGAGTCCGAGTCCCGGTTGCAACCTGGGTGGCCAACTGGCAAGTGGCAAGTGGCTCCAGCAGCGTTGACAGTTCCCGCGTGTCGGCTGCCACAGCCACCGGATAAGGCGTTTTCCACATTACTTTCCTGAGCTGCTGCTGGTATTTCAGCTCTTCTTCTTCGTCTTCTAAATCTCCTTGCTGCTGCCCAGAAATTAGAAAAACGCCCATGAAATTCTTTGCTGCTCGCAGCAAAAAGATCTCTGAGATTGGCGCCTAATTTGGTGCAAAATTCAAATGTTCGCCGACTGATTTTGTGTCTTCGTCTGCGTCTGGGTCTGCGTCTCTTTTAGAAAGCAATTGTGGCATCTGTGGCATGCAACAGATGAGCGAGAGCAGTGGAAAACGCGTGGGTGGCTCTCGATCTGGATCTGTCTTGCTTTTGTCGTTGTTGCTGTTATAAATGGTAATTTGATTGTCGAACCAGTTTGCCACTTGCCACCACAATGAGTTATTTGGTTATTTGGTAGTTGCGGTCAACAGTTCCATTGCAATTTGGCTGCATTTCCAAGTTGATTGTTACAGCTTTCTTTAATTTAGTCAGTGCCAAAAAAAAAACTTGGCCAAGAACTGCCGCTTTGGTTTTACAGTAAATGACAAAAGTAGTTCAAAATAATTTGTCAAGACAATCACTTAAATAACATTAATTTTATGTAAAGAGTTCTATTTTCCCGATAAAATATTTATTCTATTTTCGGTTGGCTAAATAAGTCAATGTGTTTAAATAAGTTCTCAGTCTATAAAAAGTTAACTTCAAATATACATTTTCTTTATTGTACATCATTTCGATACTTTTTGACTATCAAAGTCCAATTTCTAACTTTACCTAACATTATTTTTTTTAACTTATTAAAGAATTATGCAAAACCTTTATTTAATCTTGTCTCTTCTTTAACTTTCATTTATCACCATGTCTTATTTAAGCCCAACATATTTTCCACAGAAAACTAGGTCAAAGCAGTGGCAAACAAAAAGATTATTTCTAGCATTGAGTCAACAAGCGGAGAGAATCTGAATGATTCTGTTCTTATTGGGATGGTAAATCAAGTATGTGGCTATCATAAATCAAATAGGGTTGGCGATCCCTATACGATCCTTGGGCACCGACTACTAATAAGCAAAATGAAAAATGCGACACGCCCATGGGCCACTTAATTGTTGGCAAACAAAATGAATGCATAATTAGTTTTGTCAAAGGCAGAGTCTTCGAGATGGAGATGGAGATGGAGATGGGGACTGAGACTGACACTGCAGATCGGGGGACTTGCAGGCAAGTTCAGGTTATTTATGTTTGTTGGGGCTGCCTTTTATGCATATGTTATGCATCTTCTTCTTCTACTCCTCTTAATTTTTGTTGTTGTGAGCTGAACTAAAATGCATTTTTAATAATTTCATTAGGGCCACAAGCGAAGCGAGTTTTTCCACGGTAGCCAACCTCCGGGCCAAGCCAAGAGACGTTGATGCTGATGTGGTGACTAAAAAGATGTCAAGTCGAGCTGGTCAACCTATATGCCATAATTTGAATGTGCACGGTCAGCACTTTATATATATATATATATATATAGAGAGAGAGAGAGAGAGAGAGACATTGAGACGCAGACATCAGACTAGATAGTTTCTCACCGATAAACTAACTGGGGAGAACCAAGAACCAAGAACCGAGAAATTGGAAATTTATTCTTTTGTAATTGCCAGTGCCGTTTACCGTTGAATGTCTCACTCGAAGAACTGTGTCCGATAACTTAATTGGAATTTATATTATCATTGCTGTGATCAATGTCTTTCAGTTGTCTCTATTACTATTTCTATTTCCATTCGAGTTATAGCTTTTATGCCTGCGATAGGCATCTGGGACTGGAAAACTTGGGCTCAGTTTAGGCACTGCATAAATTTCCCAATAATTTATGCATAACGTCTTAAATGAGCTTTTAGTTTGAAAAAAAATTTGACAAAAATACGCTCATGTGTGCTTTATGAGTTCACAAACGGTCAGTATAACCGAGAAGCGGCTAAAAACGCGCAGAAGACGCGTACGAAACGCGCGCACGCTTGGAATGAAAAAAAAAACTAACAACTAACAAATTTCGAATGCGGCCTAATGACTTGGCAGCCAGCTAGTCGTGGCAAGGCGTGGATCCTTGCGGCAGATAAGCGATTATAAATATTTTACAAACTATATTAAATATGATACCGACGAGCGCGGCAAACCGTTGGCTATTGGCTATTGGCCTTATCGGGCTGGTCGCATCTCTCAGAGAGATCTCTGCTGGCGATAAGTGCCACATGCAGCCAGTGCCTGTGGCCGAGTCATGTGAAATCAATTTTGCTGCGTTGTTGTACTTAATTAAAAACTATAAGAGAAGCAGCGGCGCATACATTATATGTAGGAGCTGTCCAAGATCCTTTTTGAGCACTTCATTTGGCAGCTGTGTTTCTTCAATTAGCAGAGCAGAGTAGAGAAGAGTGGCAGGCAGCTCCACTTGCTGTGTGGGCCTGGCTTTAATATCAATAGAATATGTGGAGATTCGAATTCCAATTCCCAAATTCCTAAGCTAATTTCTTTGCTATGGGCCAGCGATAAATCAAAGTGCGTCCAAACATTGTGTGCGGTCCCGCGTCTAATCAATGAATTCCCTCTTTCTCTTTTTGGCTTTTTTATTATTGTGGTATTTGTCCTTTTTGACCGCCGCCTTTGTTAAGGACACTTTTAGAGAGAAAAAACACACGCACACACGCACACACAAACATTAATCAAGCAGCAGCTCATAAATCGGTCAATGTTTTATTATTTATTATTTTGGCTTATTGAATTTGCTCGATATATCAAAACATGCACCTAAATCATAATTTCAATTGTTGAGCGTGGGTAGAATTAGTGAAAATATATATTATAGCTTTTATTATTAGAAATTGTTGTTTTTTCTTTATTTGTTGGCTCCACTAATGAGACCTGTACAGGTGTGTTTGGTCTGTGCTTGTGTGTGTCAGGTGCCTGTGGCTAGTGAAAGTGTTTCGAGTGGATGAGAGGATAGCTGAAAAGGTTGCACGATTGTTTGCCGGTTTGATGTAAGATAAAACACTTATACACAAAGGTGGCTCAGGTAAATAGTTTAACGGAGAATGCCACAAAAGACATATTATATGGGTTGTCTTGGTGAAATGTATCATAAGTGAATCATTTGCTCCGAGAAAAAGCGCAGCTTCAATTCGAATTCCATATACTCGTAAGTTATTTTAATTACTATTATTACTAAACAAATGTTTAGCATTAATGTAAATTACTTGAGTAATTCAAAAGTAATTATTATTGCTGAAGCACTTCAAATTCTTTAATAATTAAATAGTTTCTATTATTGACAATACTTAATTACTATTCAAACTGATCAGAGTAATTGAAGAGTAAGTTGGTAATTTCTAAGTAATTGCTGGTAATTGGTTCCACACAAAATATGTTAACAGACAAAACATTCTCGAAACTTTCGATATATTCTCAATGACAATAGCCCATGAAAATGAAAACCACAAATTACATTTATTATCTTGTCAGTCGGAATAATACATGGCAACTTCTGTAGATATATATATTTTATATAACATCTGTCTGTTGGCCCCAAGGCCAACTGCGTGTAGGGTGTCCTAAATCAAATTTATTATGCATGGCTTTGCCGCCTGAAAGTATGCAGCAAATGCAGCGCTTTCACTGCCAAATGAATAATGCTTGCGAAAAGTGAAAATAATTGCATATTTTACCGTTATACACACACACACATCTCGAAGATTTATGGCCTGACCACAAAAATAGGTAGCCGTAGCCGCCTAATGCAACTTTAAATCAATTTAAACTAGCTGCAAATGGGGCGCGGCGAATGGGCTCACATGGCCCAGGGGCATATGCCACATGCCACATGGCTAAAATATATGAATGGCTCGTAATTCAGCATGTAAAATGCATAAAATTTCATTTGAAACTCATAATTTATTGTCAACCCAGCAGAGAGAAAGAGAGAGAGAGAGAGAGAGAAAGGTGTGCCACAATCATGTCCTTGTTACCTGGTCTCAAGCCACACATTTTTGTAGGCGTTGTGAAAGGTTTCGTTGCGCTTGGCTGCGAGCCATTCTGGTTTTCTTTCTGCCACACTTTCACCTTGCCTCCTTTTTTGCAGTTTTTGGCCCATTGTGTGACTCCTTTGTTATTGCAACAGGAACAGCAGCAGCAGCAGCAGCTGAGGCTTCCATCCACACGTGGCCTTGGCACGGGTCCACAATTGATTTCCAGTGGGCGTTTGCCCCTCATTTTATGGCTTTTAATTGCAGCATCAGCCAATTTCCGTGAATCAGCCCCAGTGACTCACACTCACACTCACACACACGCACACGACTAAATCATTCAGTGCGGGTCAATTCGAAGAAAACAAAAACGAGAAACGAGAAAATCATCAATGAACGAACAAAACACAAATTTACATATCAAATTGAGTCTAGGCCTTATCTGGGGGGAGGCGCCATTTGAAGTTCATTTTAGACGCATTACCTGGCAATCGACTGAGAAATTGAAAATGTAATATATCTGTGTGTGTGTGTGTGTGTGTGTTGTGCTGCTCTTCTTGCTCCTCTTGCGCATTGCGTTGTTGCACTAACGGACGCCAAAAACATTTAGTGGCAAGTCGCAGCGTTATCAAGAAAATTGTGTAAACCACTTGAGACGAAACGCACGCAGCTCAGTCTGTAGACAGAGAGGGAGGCTGAATGGAGGGAAGAGTATGAGGGAGAGGGGAAACGTTTTTTGTTTAGTCTTTCTCGAGGGGTTTTTGGCATTACAGTCGTTTATTTATTTCTGGCACGAGTCTAATATGACCTTAGCATTTTTTTTGTTAGTACAATGGCTAGAAATGGAAAGTTTTTAAAATCACAAATTTCTTTTACAGAAGACCACTTTTAATGTTGAGATACATATAAAATGTGGTCCATTAAAGACTAATATTCATTTCATCGTAAGCAAAAACAATTCTATTAAAAAAAAATGCGATCACAAAGTACTGAACTATGATTAATCCGTTTTAAATATATTTATCAATTTAATGATTTCTTTTTATAATTTAACTATAATTTTTGCTGTCTCCAGTATTCAGATACTGTAACTTTTTCAGTTTTCTACTTGTTTATCTCTAACTTTTTCCACAGTACCAACAACTAAGTGAAACTTGTTAATAGACACGTTTTGGCTGTTGACAAGTGCGCGTCTCATTTTCCAAAAAACAACAGAAAATAAGAGAAAAAATGTGACTGGCAATTAGAGGACAATTCCTGGCAATTTTTTCAGTACTGAACCTAATGACACTGTCAATTTCGCCTGTCAAACGCACGTGACTTTGGCGCAATTCGCGAACTGACAAGGGACGCTGACTGGAGAGAGAGAGAGAGAGAGAGAGAGAGACAAAGAGAGAAAGTCAGGATCAGGGGTCAGGAGTCAGGGGAGTGCTGGTGCCACACACGAAGCCCACTGGGAGTATCGCAACTAATAATACTACTAGCAATATATGTATTTATAGAGCTGTCATAAAAGGAGACGGGCCACATTGATATGACAAACTCGCCATGAATGTGGCAGCATCACGTGCTGCAGTTGGCTTCCATTTGTCAGTGACATGTGCCACACAATGCTGCACAAAAGGATATTTTCCAAATATTATAACTTCCATACTCTTCTCTCTCTTTGTTTGTGTATGTGTGTGTGTTTTGAATGGCATAAATGGATTATAGTTGACGGCGATTTGTGTATTCATAAGTGTCATAATTCATATGAAATTTGTGTCAGTTTTTGGATTCTGTTTGCTGCACAAATTGAAAAGGTGTCTCATGTGTCGCCAGGCACAGGATTATTGAATCACAGCCAAAGCTGACTGAGAGCACAGGATGCAATCGACATAAGTTTTTGAGTCAAATAAAAAAATCCAAAAATGCTGTCCGCATGAATATTATGAAATATAAATGAAATAAAGAAATGGATAAGTACAAATAAATTATGGGGTCGTATTTATTATATTTAATTCAATTAAAATATTCGTTTAAAATTCTATTCTGGAACATTTTAACTCAAGACTGAATAAATATTTATATACCTAATGCAAATTCTAGAAAGTTTCTCCAAAAACACAGTTTCTATTTTATGCTTAGCAAATTTTCATTGTAATTATTTTGCATAAGCTGCTGGCTCAGGCTATTATCTTGTGCAGAAATGTTGCTTTAGCATTTAACACCTCCGGCATGCCTATTACACAGTTCGTTGAACTTGCAGCACCTTCTCTCGCCTCAAATGAGATGAGAGACAACATGCTGAAAGCAGAGCCAGCCGGCGAACTTAACTCCTGACCAAGGCTCCCAAGGCTCCCAAGGCTCCAAAAATGTTTGCGTAGCGGAAATGGCAAGCGGCGCAGACATGTCTGCCATTTAAATAAAACACCAACAACAACAGCAACAACAGCAACAAAATAAACAGCAACGGAAGCACAAACTTGATTAAAATTTCATGGCGACGCATTCAGCATAACCAAAAAAAAATAAAAAATTAAAAATAAAATACAAAATAATAAACAGAAAAGCAAGCAAAATATTTGACTATAAATATGCATCAACACTTTTGCAGCAAGTGCATGTGTTGCCAGCTTAAGAGGGGTAGGCAGTGGAGTTGGTGGCAGCAAAGTTGTTGAAACTACATTAATTTTGGCTCCCAAAGGAGCTGCAACAGTGGCAACAGTGGCAACAGCAGCAGCCAAAGGAGCTTGTCACAAGTGTGATTTTCACGCCATTAGCCTGCAGCAGGCAACAAGGAGCTTAGGCAGCTTCTGTGCACTGAAAGAAAGGGAAATTGCAATTCATTGTCGCCGTCGCATTTTCCATTTTCCATTTTCACATAAGAATTTATCAGCAGCTGCGCCAAGGATTTGTACAAAGAAAACTCTCAGGCTTAAAGTGCAAATGGAAAAACTTGCGCAATTTCGCTTTTTCCATTTGAAAAATTCAACAAGGCTGCATAAATTTCACTCAGCTCCCAGATGGAGCTAAGAAGTGGATTTTGTAAAAGTCAAACTCATTTTCAGATACTCAAAGCCTCACACATACATATATAGGTAGCTTTGGAAAATGGAATTCAGGGCTGCTTTTGTTATAGGTGTTCCCACTCTCACTTGGCAGTTGGTGCTGCAAGTGACGCATGCTTAAAGTCGAGAACTCCTTAAACTTGACTTTGATTAACACGACTTTTGTGAACTGATAAATGAAATGGGACTTGGTAGAGTTGGGTGAGGATTTTATATTAGTTATTATGAGTAAGGAGTTTGTTGTTAGTTTGTTTTATAAATCAAGTTTAAAACTGGGAGGAAGTTTCGAGTATGTTATGAGAGAGAAGTTGAAAAAAGAAGCTATTTAAGATTAGAGTGCAATCAATTCTTATACGAAACAGCCTTCTTAAAGCTATATACAAGCTATTACAACAATGACAGGCTATCTATTTAATTATCCATTTAATTAATTTAAACATATCTCAATCCCCATTTCAATTCTTAGCGAAAAGATTAATCTTCAATTGCTTTGCATGAATACAAATTACAATACATAATACAAACTTTAACTTATGTCACTCTTTCAGTTGGTTTAACCAGAAAAAAGGAAAGAATAAAAATTCGTTGAGCAATCAAAACTTTTGCTTTATGTGCTGAACTTTTGGGCCAAATTGCTGCGGGTCGGCAACATAATCCGAGCACAGAAGCTGCAGTAATTGAAGACAAATCCCGGCTGCTGACAAAAGGAAAAGGCCAGCCATAAATAATGCAAAGGATAAGCGACAAATTGAAATGGTCGATGCCAGCAGCCAGATAATTGCCAACAATCAAAGTTTATTGAAACATTGCGAAAAAGGTCGACGGCAGGGCCCAAAATGTGGGTCCACTCAGCATAAAGAGTTTTGGCTGCTGCAGCTTACCTAATTCTGTGTAAGAAGAGGCAGCCACTTGGCAGCAGCTCTGCTCCTCGGGAGGAGTCCTTCCGCCCACCGGAGGACGACCTCATTCTGTGTCTGCGCCTGGCAGACAACGCGTCGCCTTCGCCGTCGGCATCCCAACAGACAGACAGACAGACAGACAGACTACAACAAAAGTTTTGCTCGAATGAATGAATGGATGAATGAATGAATGAATGAATGCGTAACAAAGTTGGAGATATTTTTGGATTTACTTCATTGTTTGGTTTGAGTGTGTGTGGGTAGATTGCTTTAAGAAGTTTTTTTATTCATTGTTGCTGAGTATTTTTAACAACGATAACCATTTTGTAGTTAGGTAGATGAACTTTAGACTTTGTTATGGCAAGAAAGTTGGAGGAGTCACCTTTAAGTGGGTATAGTCCGCTGGTATCAAATCATGGCTGGTTAATATTATATAATCTAGTCTAGAATCCGAATCAGACGATTTGTACATTTGGCAGATTTTTAAAAAACAAAATCATATCAGCCTTCTAAGCCTCAACTTTAGTATTCATTGAATTCATTTGAAAGTTTCTTCACTCATTGAAAGTTTCTTCACTCTTTTCCCCAATTTATTCATTTCCCTTTATTTATTTAAACCTAAATTCGAACCTTTCTCTTAATGTGAGTCATTTATAGCTTCCACGCTGAAAATAAACAAGGCCCTTAAAAAAGGCCCCAATAAAAAAGGAATTTTTGTTGCCAGGTCAGTTCCATTGAGGGCTGCTCATAAACTCATTTAGTGCCACAAACTACAGGACACCTTGCGCGTCGTGTCCCCATCCTGCAACCCTCCGCATGTTATTTTTGTGCTCATGCAACTAAAAATAGTGGCAGCCACTAACATTTCCCCGAAAAGTGGGCTCAATAAAAACCGCTGAGTGAATTGAATTTAGCTCGTGCTCTGCATAAATAAAAGTGGCAGCGCTGACGTCGCCAACAAAATGGCGACCAGGCACCGTTAAGTCGAGCCTCAACAACTCGATAACAATAATGCGAAAAGTCGAACAGGATGAGAAATGACGCCAGAGTTGGCATGTTTGATGCGACCTTCAATTGAAAACCATTCTGACTGGAACTGTGACGTCCATGTATTATATTCATTCTGATTGGAAGCACATTTCGCCCACGACGCCAGTCGTAAGAGTTTGCCCTCAAACCAAATGCAACACAGCCCCAAGCCTCACCTACAAAATATTATGAATTGAGCTGGCTTCTTATTTATGGCTTGTTTGCAGACTTCGAGACGCCGCCTGTTGGGAAACAGCACAAAAATAGCACACTTCTAGACATACGATAAGAATAATCTAATGTTCTCAAGTTCTCAGAAAGGCTTTCGTTAAATTTCAAGCTTGTCAAAAATTCACATCTTTTTAAGAGCAATGTATTTTTGATAATGGTTTGACCTATAGATTAATATTGCACTTAAAATTTAAATTGCTATTCTTGCTCGAAATTCATGCTAAAATACTCAAAAAATGAGACGAGTCACAGCAAAAGCCAACTTAAGCAAACCAATGAGCTAAATCGCAACTAACTCGTGTGGTATGCAACTAGGCCAAATAGCGGTTAAATTAAAGACAAGAATTTCAATTTGAAGCTAATTGAAAGTCCATTTGCAGACCCTTTCGATTAGGTTCAAGCAAACGCGGGAAAGATCGAAAATGAAGGCAGCATGTTAATTCCAATTGGGGCATGCCCAGTTGAAGCTGACCAGGCTGAGCAGGCGGCCATAACTGGCAATGCAATTAGAGTCTAATAAGACGCAAAACACTAACGCCAGGCGATGAGGCGATGCATAAAATGCAGTAGTAATAGTCGAAAAGAACCAAAAGACTGTGAAGGCAGCGAAGTCAGTTAGGCTCCCAAAGATGAAAAGAACATGAAAGCGCAGCGGGCAACAAAGAACGCTGTGTTGCAGCAGAGACCCCATGGAACAAGAAGCTGCAACAAGCAACAACTACTACGAGCTGCAGATAGCCATCTAGTTAGCCAACAAATTGCATAGACAGTAAAGTGGAAATCTAACACACAGTCGGCAGCTCGAAGGAGGACGGGCGGGGGGGTTAATGTAGGAGGGGAACACTGAGCTTTGGTGAGAAATTTTCACAAATTGCACCAAGGCGAGATGCATTTCACAAGCTAATCCAGCCGGCCGGTGGCTTTGCCGAGATATGATTAGGAATTTAAATGCTTTTGAATTATTAAATTAGTAAATATGCAACGCCCGGCCAAAGATCTGACTACACTTCTCAGCAATTCCTGTTGCAGGTGCAGCAGCTGCGCAGACGCAGCCACAGCAACGAAAAAAAAACACAACAAAAAAATCGAAAAGAAAAAAACGAAAAAACAAAACCAGTTAAAAGTCTATTAAAACGCCAGAAAGAACAAGCTAGAATGCTCAGGTTTAGAGTGTGCCTTGGTCTTCAGATATCCTCTGTGAAGCAATTGTGAAGTGCAAGATGATAAATAAAAATAGAATACCAAATAAATGACAACATAAACCTGGTAAGGCTCAATACTACTTTAGCTTGGTGGGTGTAAAACAATCTGCATTTAAAATTTGGCAAATGTGATAGGCTTTTTGAATGTATGATATTTAATATTATGATTATATTATTATTAATATTATTATTATTTCATATCATTTGTCTGGTCTCAAAAATCCACATACTACATTGTATAACTCTAGCTGCCACAGCTTGTTGTTATTTTTGTGTGACAAAATTGTCGGATAATGCTGCTGGTAATCCAACCATAACCATATGCAATCACTATTAAATATTTACAGGGCATCTCAATAGTCGCAATAAAATGCTGTTAGATCACAGTCCTCTTGTAGCCGCCCCATTTTCCAATCTCCTACCACGTTGCACGTTGCACAGAGCTCAGCACAGTTCAGCTCGTTTTGTTCTTGTTCGGTGTTGTTGCTTTTGTTGTAATTACACGCCGCTGTACGCCCGCCCCAGTCGCTGGCGCACTCGTTGCCCCACAGTATCTGCCACAGTTGCTAGCTAGATGCTGAACGGCGAACGCTGCGTGTAATCGAATCTATCAATCTATGAGATAAATCTTATTTTCTAATCTTGTTATCGTGCGCCCGCGCCCCTTGCAACACAAATTGCCAGTCTTCAGTCTGCAGTCTGCAGTCGGCAGTCGGCAGTTGGAGCTATGGTGTTGCCCCAGTCGGTAGGCTCGTGGCGGCCTTTGTATCGCACTTGTACTTAACTTGTTCGGCATTCTGCTTTGCTTTTGGGCCAGATCAGCGCCAAGGCGGCTGCCTGCCCAGCTGGAGCTGATCGCATTTTGTTAGTTCAGTTTCCCCGCCAGAGTGCCAAACTGGTGCATAAATTGGCATAAGTGGACAGCTGAGATGGAAACTTTTATGGCTGACTGTTTTTTTGGTTATGCTTAATGGAACAGTTGCCCGTGCGAGAATCTGTCCATGGGTGGGTGAGAATGTGATAGAACTGGTAGAAACAGCTATCTGACCTAGCGAAGTATAAATACACTTTCAAACAAATGACTCCAGGACTAATTGTTAAGAAGTAAGAAGCATCTGAGAGAATAGACAGAAGGATTGCGTTGAGCTTCGATATATAATATATATCAGTAATCCTTTAAAAAGTCAAAGATATTAAAATTTAATGTTTAGAAATAAGAATTGTTGGAGCACTTACCAATTCACTTATTGCCAGTATTTAACCGAATCTAAGGAATGAAAAGATTTGATTATTTATTAAAATGTCTAGGCCCAATTTAAAATCAAAAGCAACAGAAAATTTAACTTAATTTTGCAAGAGTTGAATTCCCAAAGGACTAAGGTACAATTCCAAATTAAGCCTGCTAATGAATTGAAAACATTTGCAGCAACGAAATCATAAATACTTTAATCTTAATTTGAATATCCGCGCAGCAAGCCAATAAAAACAAATGTGTTGTTGGCTACCTCAAAGCTAAACGAATACCTGCTACCATATAATCTAAATAGTAGTAATCAAACCCTAACTGAGCAGCAGCTGGAGGGGACAATGATGACAGTCTGACTAGCGCCAAGAGGAGCACAGCACCACTAAAAATAGACGAAACATATTTATAACCACTTCGCTTCGAAAGGATGGCGCTCAAGGAGGAGCCTCGAGGCCAAGTAGCCGCACTCGACTAAAGTCTAAAGTGACGCAGCGGCATGCAAAAATATACAACAAAAACGAAAAGAAAAAACAAAAAATGCTAAGAAAAAAGCAATTAAGCTCGAGATTAATTTACGCGCACTTGAAACATTTAACAAAAATATTAAGAAACACAAATAAACGGGCAAAAGATGGTCAACCGAGTGCCCGGAGACAGATCTTAAACTAGCGCCCTCAAAGAGCGAAAGCAAAACAGTTTCTTCTCTGCTGTTGTTTTGAATACCCTGTAACAAAGTGAGAGAAGCCTATTGTGAGACACTCCACGTATTTGCGAACATAAAATAAATACAATAAAATCAATAAAAGATAGTCATCAAAGCTTTAGAATCTCTAATTAGGTTGGACACCAACTATTACGTCCTTGTTACTTTTGTAATAGGTGCCATGTATTCTGTTTAAGCGCTAATTATTTAGATGTATGTATGTATATATATTTGTTAACAGGGCATCTTCCAGTCGAGTGCATTTAGCTTACCCAATTTTTTCTGCGTCAGCTTCCAAGTGAACGTTGAGCGTTCAGTTGATTGAAAAAGATGAAAAGTGCATGAAATGCCATGCACTATTGGCAGCTGGACGGCCACTGTAGCTGGACGGACGGACAAAAGGACAGCAGGACAGGCGGATGGACGGACAGACAGAAGGTAGGCAATATTTAAACTAAAATGAACAAAAGATGCAAAGCGAAGCCGACACAATCCCCGAGTTCTCGATATATATATATATATATATATATATATGTGTGTAGGTTTCTCTGTTTTGTGTACTTTGCCTGTCGATGTTGATGATGACGATGATGTTGTTATTGTTGCTGCAAGCTGGCTGACGCCAAGGAACGGGATTGGGTATGGGATTGAGAATGCATACGGCGACTGCGACTGCAACTGCAACTGAGAATTGGTTGCCAGGTTTTTAGGAAGGCGTCGTACCGTGGCATGTTTACTTAACGAATGCGCGCCCAATGCTCCACCAACCACTCCTCTCCCCCCTCTTAAAGAGAGAGAGAGAGAGAGAGAGAGAGAGAGAGAGAAGAGGAGAGAGAGAGACCCACATAAAAGCCACTTGAACATTGGAACCACGGAACTGACCAGTCCCATTGCGCTTGCCAACGTCTGAGGTCAAGTGTAGGTTTTTAAAAATTGTATTTTCAGCTCTTGTGTTCTTTTTTCTGTTTTTTGTTTTCTTGTTTCAATCTAGAAGACTGTTGTGTCCACACACACACACACACACACACTCACACAATTATTGAATTATGTGAGGAAGTTGTTGTCACTGCCTGAGGGGGTGATGCTGCTCATCCCAAATGTTCAAGCGACTTAAGCATTTAGAGCTCAAGAAGCAAAGTGCTGAGGATGTAGAAGGATGCGTCTCAGGTCCTAAATACATAAGCACTTATTTATAAATGCATATGTATGTTTGATAAAGGATTTGTCTTATGGTTAAGCAATGTTCTCATAACTAATTACTACTGTTCTGTGAAGAGGAAACAATCGAAAATCGAGTCAGAAATTATTAATATAAATGAATTTATAACGAAGAAATAATATTTTGTGTATTAAATTCGCATAATCTATTCAAGATATATATTTGAAGAATATTTCCAAGATTAACATACTTATTAAGTAGATTATTGAATCACATTTAATCACTTTATACAGTTGGCCCATAAATGTTGTATCGACCACCGAAATTATAGCTTGTATTAAAAGGAACACCGTCAAACCTTAAGCAAAACTCGAGCATTCTTCTTAGCTGCACTCAGCTGCATTTTACCTTATAAGAACGTCTTCAGACTCTTCTCTTTTTCAATTTGCATCTTTTGAAGTTCAATATGGTTGTGTCTTAAATATGTTCGGCACTTAAGGCTGCCCTTTTCTCATAGGGCACAGGCACATAAGTCTAAACAAAGAGCTCGTGGTAATTGCTGTTATTGCGAATACGTAACTCAAACTGTAAAATAAATCAAATCATCTCTGCTGGGAAAAGCGCCGCTGCCAGTAAAAAGGCGAAAAACGCAGACGATGCCGACGCTTTGGTCAACAACTAACTGCTCTCAGCTAGACCCATAAAAATCGCTTTCACATAAATATTGCGAGCGGGCCAAAAAGGTTCTAGACCTAAAAACGACACCTTCTTCTCCACACGCAGCGCGACTCGTGCAATATGTTGTTAAATAATTAAAATGCCTTAAAAAACGACGACGACTATGAACCACAGTACACACAGGTAACACCACCAAGGGGAGGACAAAACCAAAAAAAAATACATATATATATATAGAAAAAAAGGGCAAAGATGGGAGTTGGGCGGGTTCGCAGTCGTCAGCCAGTGCTAATAAACTGTTGTTTATTTTCGTTGGCGTCGGCGTCGCAGCTGCGCATAAATACATTCATCAGGCAATGGGGGCTTATAGAGGAAAATGCTGCAGTGCGTCAACGCTGGCTATAACTCGGTGTACGACTATGACTACGACTACGACTATGACTGCGACTGCGACTGCGACTCCGGCGGCTCCGTAGCGGCAATTTATCTTTGAAATCAGCGTCTGTCTCGTTTTTTTGTAATTAGATACGCGCTTCGGACCGGCAACCCACACACAACCCCCCCAAAACAACAACAACAGGCAGGTGAAACGCAGCCAGGCAATCTCGTTTTTAGTTTTTTTTTTTCTTTCTTGTGGGCGGGGCTGTCGGAGGCGCTCAGAATTAAGTTATACAGAAAAGTCTGACAAAGAATGCTGAAAGAGTCGGTGAGCCCACTTTCATTTGTGCGACTTCAACTGCGACTGCGTTTGTGACTCTGCATGCGCAATCAGCACAATGCAAACCTGCCACACCCCACACCCCACACCCCACCTACCCACCTCCTCACCGTCGACAACATGCTCTCCTCCCTCGCAGTCTCACAAACAGTTGTTGAGGTGCTAAAATGCAAATGCAAATAGTTGAACTTCAGCAGTGGACACCAAGCCAAGCATCTGCAAATGCAAATTGTAAACGGCAACTTGCAGCAGCAACTGTGGCAATCGCTGCACTTGCTAGACGGTCAAAGTAGTTGACTTTTGGATGCACTGAGAGAAAAATATAGGAGACAAATATAAAAACGAGATAATTAAGAACTTAACAAAGAAAGTGAATGAAAGAGTTTATATATTAAGCAAATATACCATTAATTAAAGGTAAGTCAGATGGGACAAAGATACTAGAGTAATATTGATAGTATAATTTCTTATGGAAGATGGATTATAAACTATTTATTTACCTGCTATTTCAAACATTTTACAATAATTAAAAAATTAATGTCGATTTTAATGGTTTATAATGTTCTATGTATTATAGCGAATATCCTTTTTTACTTTTAGCTGCACGAACTAAGCATTAAATACTTTTTATCGCAAATATTTTATGTGCAAATATTTAGCACAGTGTCAAGTGCTTAATAATTTTAAATTAGAAATTTCTAACGCAATTGAATTAATAATATTTAATAGTTATATATATATTAAGGGTCAACAATTAGCTTGTTAAAGTATATATTAGCAAAATACAGCAGTTGAGATCATCTTTGTCCGATGGGCTGATTTCTGCTGTGATTTCTAGCCATATCGTGACAATTATGCAAACTAGATTCTAAGTAATTGTGCATATTGTTTGAAAGTAAAAGCTTCGCCCATTGGACTAACATTTGTAAATAACATTTTACGCGGGTCAAGAAAACCGCGACAATAAAAACTACAAATACAACAACGAAGTGCAACGCGCAACGCGCAACGCGCAACGTAAAATGCAAATCATGAATGGGGCAAAATATTTGATCAATAACCAACTGGAAAATATTGACATGCGCAATGTTGACAGCGAGCTAAGCGCTATGAAACTGTGCACAGCAGCAGACAGATGCGAAAACTGACAGGCAACTATGGAAATACAACAAAAATGGTGGCAATTAGCCAAATCAGTGTGTTAGAAACACACACAAAAAACAGCTAACTGTGCGCCAGAAAGAGGCAAATTGCTGTAAATTGAACGTGTAATGAAAATGAGACACATACTATGAGGGATGTGGGATGTGGGATGGGGTAGTGAAGGGGGGGGTTGTAACTCTGTGAAGTGACATCTGAATACCTCGTGCCTGGCTCGAGTCTGGGTGTCGAATCTTGGATCCCGGGTCTTAAAACTTGGATCTCCGTTTCAAAGTGACAGTCATGCGGCGCGTTGTTTACGCGGCATAATGAGTTATTAGAAAACGTTTAATAATTTGCATAAATCAACATGCAATGCGATAAGCTTGTACACAACATATACAACTGAATGAGGAAAAATATATGCGCGGAATTTGACAAAAAATAAATAGAAATAAAATAAAAATCCACTGACTGTCGGCCAGTTAGCAGTTGTTGGTGTTGATAACTTGGCAGGTTACTCGAGAAAAATAAAACTAGAAATTTAGTCAACTTTTAAGTACTCTTTTTATTCAACTTAATTAAGCAGATGAAATTTGATTATAATCAAATACACCTGTTTAATTATTTATATATCATTTACAAAATTCTGATAATCAATGAAAAGTATCATAAAAATAATTCCAATTTCTACACATTTAATCACACAGCTAATAATAATAATTTTTGATATGCGCAATAATTTTGGTCATCCGGTTGGGAATTTCTTGCATACCTTAATACAACAACAACAAAAATCAGTTTTCGCAAATATTTGTGAAATATTTTATGGACAAATGCTTATTCTTATGAATGAAATGGAATGGGTAATAATTGCTGTAATCTTCATATGCGTTTATCTTATTTATTTGTAGGACAACAGATTAGATTGTCAACTTACTCTATTCGAGTATTTTCTGAATCTGCTGGACTTTGATCTTATACTCCTTTTGTATTTAAGTATTGCATTGTTTAGAGCAATACAAAGTTATCGCAAAATATCTTTGAAAAGTCAGTTTGTCAATCAATCTGTCAATCACTCGATTATCTTTATAATTTTTATAAAATGCACAAGTCGATATTATTTTATAAATTAGATTATAATCAATATTAGATTTTCAATATATATATATATATATATATATATATATATATATATATATATATATATATATATATATATATACAATTATTATACTAACAATCAAAACGATAATCGTTCGTTCAAAGTCTGATATTTACTTAATATAAGAAATGATTCAATTCTTATCTCAAAAGTTATATTAATAATCATCTCCATGTCTATATTGCTGATATTAGCTTTCAAAATTTGTGGAATTCCAATCTCGTCACATTTCTCTGCAAATACGCATATGCGCTGTGGATCTCATAGGCAATGTGATTTTAACAAGGTGCGATAAACAACAAATTAATGGGCTGGCACGACGACAGCACCACTGCAGCACCACAGCTGCGATGACCACTGTTGCATCTTCTCTTTTGGTGGCTCATAGCGCACCAGCGGGCGCCGTCTTGTTAAACCACAACAACAAAAAAAGGGCTCTTTGGAGCCGGTTCGTTTTGGTTTCGGTTCCGGCGAACAATTCATAATTGTCATTTATTTATTGCACAGATATTGCGTGCTGCATTTTATGGGCGCTTATTAAAATGAATTTTTCAACACACGAAGCGTTGCTCGCCCCTCCTCACCACCTCGCCAGCCCCCCACCCCTTTCCCCTTCCCCTTTTCCCCTTTCCCGCCTATATTCATACGAGGGGCAATCTGATAGGCAATTTGATCGAAAGCTTCGATATGTGAGCTGGCAACACACACACACACACACCCCCCTCGTGCCCACCTCCCCCTCGTCCTGCTGCGTTTTTTTTATTACAAGGCAGCACCACCCGCTGCGCATGCGTGTAATTCTTCTTCTTTTTTTTTTCTTTTACGATGCAAAAGGCTCGCAGAGACGAAGGCTTCTCTTGTCCTTCGGCGCGTTCGTTTCGGTTTCTTTTGTTTTGGTACGCGGGTGTGTGTTATGGCCATGTAACCCCCTCCCCCTCCCGTTGTTGGCCAACTGTTGTTGTTGCTGTTGTTGCTGCTGTTGTTGTTGCTGTTATGCCAATTTGTTAGTCTCCGTTTGTGTTCACACCATTAAGCCAGGCTGGCGACTATTTGGTTTGTTCCCCGGCTGCATAAGGATCTATGATTAATGAATCTCAACTATTGCAGCCTTAATGCTGTCAATTTTTCACAAAACACCTCAAACAACTGATTACACCCCGTGTGCGTGGATGTGTGTGCGTGTGTGTATATCGCGTGAGTAATCAGCACAATATGTTTAATCGAAATCGAGGCGACTGCCGGCTGCTGATGATGATGATCCTACCCCAGCTCGGTGCAATGCCAATGCCAGACTGCGGCCGAGTTGGGCCACTGTTATGTCAGTGAGACTGCAACATGTTGTTGCTGTTGCTGCCGTTGCTGCTGCAGCCACTCAAACTCAAACCCAAACCTGTTGTTGCATGCAACCCAGCAAGCCAATAAATACGCTTATCGCATGCGACAAACTCAAAGTGAGAGTCTAAGCGATTGTTTCAATGGGGTAAATAGCAACAACCCTCAGCCAAAGAGAGGCAAACAGTTCGACTGTGGAATTAGGGTGACCAGCTAACGTTTTAAAATGCTAACGGCTTAAAGCTTTTGAAAGTGACCAGTCTAATTGACTATAAGGGACATTTCAGTAGAAAGGCTCTAAGTCTTTTCAACTTTTAATTGAGATGTTTTTAATAACAATGTTAATGCATTTTTGATCTCATAGGTATTGTGTATTTTTGACTTAAAGAATGAGCTGAGACAGACAAATCTTGATGGATTTATGTATAAACATTGATTAGCTTAAATATTTATATCTCTCTTTTTGTATGTATAATGTCTGCTTTAGCTCATCGCATATTCTAAACATGTTGCTTATCTTTAATCTTGACTTACTTGCAAACGAAACCTGTTAATCTGTGTGCCACATCAATTTGCGTAAGCAAAAATTTCCAAAAGGTAAACCCCAAGCAGTTATTGCCTAATAAATCGCAAAAGATTCTGAGCTTGACAAGATGCCTTGTCAAATGCTAGAAATGAAGTCATTGAGTTCTAAGCGTAATAAATCACCCTCGAAGCAGTGTAATGTTCTACTATGTGCTTTGCGTAAGCATTCAACTTGGAGAGTCTTCACTGTAGCTGTGCCTGACATGGTCACCCCTCAAATTGGCACTGCGACATTGCTTGCCGTTTCATTATCAGATGGCCTGTTAAAAATCAACCCCCAACCAAACACTTAAAATCCCCTTTGACTCTTGCCTTGACTGCTGCTCTCTTCAAGTTGCTTCTTAAGAGAGACTCGATGCCATCAATAGTTTTATCGCATGCGAAAAACCACATTGACCGTTATGTGGACGTAGTTGCTCCGCTCTTCGCTTCTCGCTCTGCTTGCAAAACTTCCGCATCATGTTTAAGAGACCTAATTTCATTTCTCTCTCTCTCTCTCTCTCTCTCTCTCTCTCTCTCTCTCTCTTTTGACTTGCATACTCTTCTGCACTCTCTCACTCGCTCTCTCTCTCTGTCTCGTTCATCATTGATAGCGGCAATTGCAAAGCTTTCTCAATTTGAGCTCCTTCCTTGGTTGCAATCAACTCGCTTTGCGCGTTGCTCTTGTTGCTGTTGCTGTTCTTGTTGTTGTTGTTGTTGTTGTTATTAGCCTCAAGTGGCAAGCACACATGCAGAGCAACAACAACAACAAGAACAGCAACAGCAACAACGTTGTTGCTCCAGTAGCTGACTCACACCATGCTCCTCCCCCTCTCTCCTTCGCTCTCTTTCTCCCCCTCCTCAGACCAGAGACAGAGCGACGCAGCTGACGCTGGCCGGTCTCCGTTTTGCGTCCTGCTCCCCTTCCCTCTCTCTTGCTCTCTCTCGCTCGCTCGCTCTCTCTTTCTCTCTCTCTCTCTCTCTCTTTCTCACTCTCTCTTTCACACACTCTCGCAGCAGTGCGTCTCTCTTGGTGTATTCCAATAAGAAAAACCATCGCCAGTGGCCGGCTCTTGTTTGGTCGGCCAGTTTGGCATCGCATTTAGTTGGGTTCACAACACACGAACAGAGAAACCGCAGCGGCGACTCTGAGAAAGTCGGCGAATCAAGAATCGAGCATCGAGAATCGAGCATTGAGAATCGAGCATTGAGAATTTAGAATGCGTTGTCAACATCATCATTTAAGAGTCTAACGAGAAATAACTAAACTAAATAATAAACACGCGCAACGAGTTTTTAATTAATTTATAACATTTCACGAGTCCAATGAGTCATCAATTAATTTCATTTATTTAACAGCTCATTCAACTTAAATTCAATGCAAATTCAGTTAATCAGATTTGAAAATATCAAATTTCAAATAATCATTACAAATAATAAAAACAATATTTGATATTATATTCAATTGTGAGTCTTTGCTTATAATTGTGTGTGTGTTGTGTGTGTATGTGTGTAAGCCACCTTGCCAACCAGACTTCTGGCTAATGAGTAGACTAGGCTTTAGGAGGGGGTTGGGGGGAGTGTAAAACTACGCCGCCTGTTTCACATGGTGCAATGTTGAAGAAAAACGTTCATATTCGTATCCTACTTAAGAACACTTGAGCCTTTTAAGCCGTTTAGACGGACACACTCCAAGGAGTAGATGAAAGTGAAGCCTTTTTCAGGCCACTTTGTTCCCCAGTGATTTGAGCGGTTGTTTTTAGCGCTAAGAACTGTGAATCATCCACTGTGTATGAATACAGTGAAGACTAACCCAGAACAAATTAGAGAAAGATGTAGATATACTCGTAGATACAGACTTATATAAATTTTTAAAAATATGAAAGCTGCAACTCACATTTCTTTAAAATGTATTAAGTTAAATAATACAATTAGAAATCGTTCTATAATTTCTTAATATCTTCTTAATATGTAAATGTATTTTTAGTTTAAAGACTACAGCATTTAGGCCATGATTTATCGTTATTTTTACTATTATATTTAGTAGCTTTTATTCTTTAAAGGAATTATCTTCAACCTAAGAAACTACTTCATAATTAAAAGTAACTTTATCAATATTAAATCAATAACTAACTGATTAGTTCTTAAGAGAGAGAGCATAAAAATATGATTTGCATTGTAATTATTTAATTATTATTGCTATTAACAACTCTAATCCCAGAAATCACATACATAACTGTAACATAACAGTTTTTCTAACAGTTTTCTAGCCGCTAGTTGAGATCAGCCAAGCCACAGCCTGCAACTAGCTGTCAGCTTAAGCAGCTAAGCACACGCAGAGGGGAGCTTAAAGCTCGCTAACATTGCTCTTTCAAAGGACACAGGTGCCGAGGCAAAAGTCTCTTTTGAGCTCACAGCTGACGAGAAGTTACAAGTTACGCGCAGCAGCAGCAGAGCTTTAATACGTGCTCTTTCTCTCTCTCTCTCTCTCTCTCTATTCGTCTCTCTTGCTATGCACGTGGCTTATTAAGCTGCTCTCGCGCTCACTGCCTCTCTTTGAGTAGCCCGCTCTCTCTGTCTCTCTCTCTCCGTCTCTCTCGTTGTCGCTCGGTCGCTCTCGGAAGCGCAGCGCAGTGTTTCCATATAATTTTTGACACTTGTGACATTTTTGACACACAAATCAATTGTTACGTGAATTTTCAGCGCGTCGTGCAGCAGCAGCAGCAGCAGCAACAGCAGCAGCAGCGACGGGTAAAAAAGCGCTTAATGGAAAAACTATTAAAATTTCTAGCTTTTGTTTCGTTATTTAATTTGTTAAAAAACCAAAATAATTCGTTCAAATAATTGCTGCCGCTTGCAATTAAGTTGTATAATAAATTTCGGGTTTGAGAAACTGAGAAACATTGCCTACTTTCGTACGCTGCCCGTGTGTGACATAATTTCGGCGTGTGTGTGTGCGAGTGTGTGTGTGTATGAGTGTGAAACTTAAAAAAGTACCCAATTTGAGAGTTCAACAATTATTTGTAATGTGGCGCAACTTTAAAGTTTTCGTGCTTGCCGTGTTTGACGAGCCTTTTGGTCTGGCCTCCTCCTCATTTTCCACATCTGCTGTTTGCTCAATGCACACACCCTCGCACACACACACAAATAATACACACAGACACACACTCGCACACTTTTATACATATGCCCATTTCCACGCTTGGTGCAAATCGATTTCTGTTTCCGGCATTTTTCACGTGGTTGCTGCTGCCCCCCTTTTTCGGCTGTCCGCTCGTCCGTCCATCCCCTTCTGCCACAACCACAACCACCTCCACCTGCCCTCTACCCATCCCCCCAGCCAAGACGTCTTTGCGTTCGTGCACTTTTGGCATTTGTTGTTGTTTTTCTTTTTCGTCAGCCTAACGATTTTTCCCCAAACAGAGAAAAACAGAATAACAAACATGTCAGGCGAGTGAGTAGAAAGAAACATATTTGAGAAGCGGGGAAAAGCGTTGGAAAAGTTGGAGAACATTTAGCGAACAAGTTTATCGAAATCACCGTTTGATTTCCGGCCTTTGGCCCAGTACTGTTTGGCTAAATCGTTTTGGCCAATAGTCACAGGCACATTCAGACATAGTTGCGGCCTTAATTCAGTCCGAGTCTGACTGCGGACACGGTGGGTGCCACGTGTCGTATGCGTAATATTTTACAAAAAAGAAGTTTGCTTTTCCTTTTTCTTTTAGCAGTTGCCACTATTGAAGCCTTTTACTTTTTAACAACAATTATTAAAGACTGTGTAAACGATATCAACAAAAGAATTAATGTAATAAATAATAAACATACACACAAAGAAATTCGCTAAGAATAACTCAAAATAAATATGTACTTAAAAATTAATTGATATTTAGTAAAGTGCAAAAAATAATAATTACAAAATAAATAAAGTGCTTATCAAAGGTGTTCAAAATTCTAAAATATTGTAATGCTTAAAAAGAACTTAATTTATTAAATTAAATCAATTAAATATTAAGCAATCATATCGAATTAATACCAATTATGAAATGAACAATAATTATACGTATAAATATCGCAAGCCAAAAATCCGTTAATTGAAATCCAATTAAAACAAAACGAAAAAACAAATAAAGCTACGAAATTCCAATAACGATTATCAAATGGTCGCTTGGATTGAATATAACAAAAAAGCGTAGCCGAAATACGAATGCAAATTAGATGCAAAATAAATGGGTAAAATGAGGTCAAGTAAATACGATGTAAGTATTCAAGAATTTCTATACATATTAATTTAAAAAATAGAAAACATGCAAAAATACTTATTTAATGCGTAGACACATTTTTTTCATATTTAATAAACTGATTAAATGAAATTTATTTGGCAGTAAATGTTGGGGATTTGCCTATTGCGTTTTCAATTCATACAAATTTATGTGTCTGGTATTGTGCTAAGAGATTAACATGTTTAAATACCTAACAAGTTAAGATAATAGATAAGAAACATGTTTAGATAATATTTACACATTTTTCAAACAAATATTTGCATATTCATGAGCAAGCAAAAGAAATCTGTCTACAGCCAAAATAAAAATTATGGCTTTGTTATGAATCACAGACTTTATAACAAGGTTTATCCCAATCAATTAACTCGCTTTTGCGTTTTGATTTTTTTCTTCAATTTATTTGTAATTTATAGATACTTCACTCATATAAAGGTATTTCTTTAAAAACATCTCTTCAATTTATTCAGTTCAATCTGCAATCAGTTATAAGCCTCAACGTTCTTTAAATTGGCAATCAATTTTATGCCTTTCAAGTTGTTTGCCAATCTTTCGCTGGGGCACAATTGAAGGTTATACAACGTGTCTAGGGGGCACAAGACTGACTGACTGACTGGCTGACTAACTGACAGGCCCCGGCCAAAGGGAGAGTGAGCCCCCAAAATCATTTACATAATCACTTAACTCATGGCCCACATTTCAAGTGATTATCCGAGGCAAAAAAAAAAAAAAATAAATAACATGCAAGCAAAACTGAAAAGCCGTCAAGTGCACATAAATTAAAACAAAGATCGAAAAGTGCAAAGGCAAAAAAAAGGAAGAGAGAAGAATATCGTGAAACTAACTGGCAGGTTGCCCTTAATCTTGAATTACAAATCGAGTGCAATTATCTGCTGTGGCTGCAATGAGCCTGGTTTTCCGCTTGTGCCCCCAGCCAGCTGTGGCAATTTGTTTTCACACTTTACGATTTGCATTCGGCTGCAATCAATGTTTTGTCGATAAGCGCCACAACACAACGTCTAGGCCCTGGCCCAGTGTCAGAGTCAGAGTCAGAGCCAGAGCCAAGAAGCAGCCGCATGTTGCGTGTTGGCCATCGTTTATCTGCGACTCGAGCAGGCTAATTCCTTTGGATTTGCGGCGCTACTGTGTGCGCCTTTAAATTTTGCATTTAATTGATTTGTCAACACAAATGTCTGTCGCGGTTTCCTGGCTCTATAAGCCGCTTACACAGCGCAGACAAGCGGCTTAAGATTTTTTTTCTTTTTTTTTTTTGTATTTGGCCCAAACGCAACTTTGGCTAAACACACAAGTTATGCCTGCCTGCATAAATTGTCGTCTTTAGTTGGAAATCGAAAGTGCAGGAGTCAAGGGGAGTGGAGTGGAGTGGTGTGTGGAGTCAAAAGGAAGTACGGTTGCTGTTGGTGGCATCATCAAAGGCCTGTGTTGCCAGCTGACAACTGCGAGTGCCACAATCATCAATCACAGAGCGCCTGCCTGCCTGCTTGCCTGCCTGGACTGCCAAGGCTGCCTGCTGCTGTTCAAGTTGCGCCTGCCACCAATTCACAAAAGGCAGCAGCACATTTGAAACACGTCCCGCTGCACAGGCTGCAACACAGCCAACTCAATCAGTGAATGCCACAAATGTTGCAAGCTCATTCTCTACGCCCGTGGGCGATCCTCATCTGTCCAGGCACAGAGGCACAGGTTCAGGCTCTGTCTTAGGTCCAACTTCAATCCAGGCTTCTGTGTGTGCGTGTGTGTGTGTGTGTGTGTGTGTGTGTGTGTGTGTGTGTGTGTGGGCGCCTTCTTGGAGTCCACGTGCATTGATTCTTGAGCGGTGCATTAGACATTGTTGCCAAAGAACAAAGTCGCACAGTGGTTAAATACATGCCATTCTGGCATGAAAATTATAAATATATTAAACCAATATTTTGACCAGCTCGTTTGTGATAAATTTCAAGATTTTAATGTTGTTTATTGTTTATAATTTCATAGCCATTCCCATCCTTCAACTTTGACTAATTTTCAGTATTGATAGCTTGTGTTGAAATAATATTTAATTACTTTTGAACTACATTTTATCTATTGTTATTAACATATATACTACATGCAAATTATATTTAACAAACTACATAATTCAATTTAGTTTTTACTTCACTTCTCTTATGTCTTGAACCACTGTGGCCACACACAATTTTGACACCTTATGCACAGCGACATTTTCAGCTTCTTGGTTTCTTGTGCTATTTTTTCTTTGGTTTTTTGGCAGCCTGAGGGCCCCGCCTGAAATTGGAATTATGTTGTCTGCTGTTTGCAGTCTGTCGTCTGTTGTTTGGCAGTCTTGTGTCAGTAGCCGGAGCTTTGTCTTTGGTGGCGCACGTGGGCAGCTCGTGTGGGTCTGGGCCTCTTTATTAATTGTGTGCGAATGTTTGCACAATTTGTCAATATTATCGCAATAAACATGATCATTTGTTAGGCACATGCCCCCAAACCAAGACAAAACCAAACCCGGCAGCCCAAAAGCCAAAAGCCAAACACAAACCAAACAAACCCAGCAAGCCAAAACAGTCGACAGATATTTACAACCAAAAAAAGCATTCCCCCCAAACACTGTTTGCCTAAGTGATTTGTGATTTATGAATTCACTCGAATTTGCATGCACATTTAATGGGAACAGGGAGGGGGAAGGTGGAAGGCGGATCGGGAGTGGAGCACCAACTTTGTCTCTGTTGCTGCGCTGAGCAACTGTGGGGCTTGTCTATTTGCTAATTTTCTGGCATCACACGTCTCCAAATGCCTTACGACTTTATAATGCCCCTGTTAATTGGGTCAACCAATACCACTGAAGGTGATGAAGAGGGTAGTGGCAGAGGGAGGGGCAAGGGGAAGGTGTGGGGAAACGACGCACGTTTCAAATGTTTGATAAACGCGTTGTGGCATTGCCTCCTGACACAACTCATACATATTAATGCCGCTGAGTTTGCGGCTGCCACAGCCTGGCGGCAGTCAATTGGGTGTTGCACTGTACGGTAGCCAGCTGTCTCCCCAGGATGGAGGGGGTCGGGGAGGGGCAAGTGGGGTTGGGGTTAACAAGCAGGCAGCAAGCAGCAGCAGCAGCTGGCGAACATTGACAGTCAGCCTACGTCGCACAGACAGAGAAAGAGAAGCCCATTTTACATTCAATTTAATTATAGTTTTCGACTTAAGCAGAGTTGCCAGACTTTGTGGTTGTATATGTTTGGCTCAGAGCCTTTTGTGTAGATTGAAAAATCCTTAAGGGATTGAGGATTTAGCTGTGTACAATTATGGCTCAAAACAATTAACTTTGTTGAGCAAGTTAATTGATATTTATGCGTTAAGCACACACTTTCAGCAAAAGCAAAGTCGGTTTTATATGGAGCAGCAACTTGAATTTAATTGAATTCATATCAGACAATTTTTTCAAGATCAGTTTTAGATTCGATGAGAGATAAATAGTACCCTTCCCCACAAGCTATTTTGGAAGTCTCAATTTTTCCAAACTTAAATGCAGTATTATTCTAGAGATCAAAGCACAATTAATGAAAACATGGCTTTTGAAAATCAGTCGAGTTATGACGAAGTTATGGCAATTTGAGAATTGAGAATTGAGTATATGATTATTTGTATTTATACTAGCAGCAGTTCAGCACGTTATTTTACATATCTGCAATTTATGTTAGCCTCTTTGAAGTCCAAATTAAACGTGAATAAATAAACCACTTTATAAACGATAATTTTAAACGGCATCCGAGCAGGGACTTTGTCGCATGTGCTTAGCTAAACTTGAAACTCCTAGTGCAAAGTCGAACTGGCGCTGATAAAAATCAATAGACGACTCCATTAGCCAAACGCAAGACACTAACAACAATAACAACGAGAAAAACAACAACTTTGGGTCTGGTTTACCGCCAGCGATGATCGAAGCCAACTTTATAGAAAGCGAAAACCCGACAATTTTCGCAACTTTGTTGGCTGCTAAGCCGCGAAAGTAAATAATCCAATTATCGCACATACACACAAACAAACACACACACACACACACACACACATATATATATATATACATGTATAGCATAAATAAAATCATTTGATAAGAGACAAGAGACAAGAGAGCCCCAAGCGGGGCCAGTAGTGCAATCTTCCAGTTATTCAGTTGCTCGCCGCCAAATTGCATAAACATGTTCACCAGCAAAGCAGGCGGGTCAAGAAGGAGGGGGAGCAGAAGGAAATAAGTCGACTAACTGGCAGACAGGCAGATAGACAGACAGACAGGCAGCCAGACATTTGAAATATGCTGCATTAATATGCCGATAAATTTTTGTGTCCGCCGAAGTCCAGAGAAACAACTCAATTAGATGACAGGCCGCATCGAGAGTTGCAAATTAAATGCTATGAAATATTTGCAAGACGCCAACAGAGGCAGACAACGCAGGCAGAGACGCGATTGCAACTGCCACAGCAGCAGCTAGCTCTCCCCCAGCTGCTCTCCCAGAGTGCAACACACACTTCACACACAGACACACACACACACACACATTGTGTCAATGTCAGCGACGGCTGCGTGCGTGTCAGCAATTTGACAGACATTCATCAGGCACATAAAGCGAATGCTTCTGCGCGACCAGCTAAACTGCCCCCCACCGCCCACCGCGTGTCCACATTTGTTGCAAGGCCTGTCAGTGTGCGCCTGTCGCCTGCTCAATCATTTTGGCGGAGTTGCAGTCCCCAAGCAGTTTGGAGTTGTCATTCATTGTTGTGACCGCCACACGGAGCAACTGTGTCTCTGTGCCTCCGTGCCTCTATGCCTCTGTCTCTGTGTGTGCCTCGTGCGCATAATTGATTTTCTGCTGTTGCTTTTTTTTGTGTTGTGTTGTGTTGTGTTGTGTTGTGCCTTGGCTCCTTTTGTTGTCATATTAATGTCAAAAGATTGCACTTGATCATGAATTGTGGAATTACTGCAAAAAAAAAACCAAACAGTGGAGTAAAAAATGCTAGTGGCAACTGCGTGTTTGCCACTTAACACTTTGTTGCACTTATCACGCCTGTGGGCCGCAACTCAAGTGGCAAGCTGAACTGTGGGAAAGTTGCAACATTGCTGGGTGAAAGGATGAGCCGAAAGAATCTCAAGACGTGGGTGTGCCGCCGCCTGCTCGCCTGCTGCAACGTGTGCAACACTTCCACTTCCACTGGCTGCCTTCTTTTGACGCGTATGGGAAACTATTTTGTTGTGTCTGCCTCGGCTCGCTGCTCGACTGCTCGACTGCAAATTCAAATGCAATACCAACTGAGATTCTTGGCAAATATAAATGTTTTTTTCTATCTTGCTTTGTATATCGGAACAACTTGTTGACTTAGGCGTAATAATCAAGCGAGTTGTGTGACTAGCATTTAACTGCTGTCTAAAAACCATAACAAGTCCAAAGCACAATTTTATCATGCAAAGCATTACTGACCTAAGCCACTTTAATATTTAATGTCAAATGGCGATGAATTTGAAAATTAATTAAATGCGCAACGGTATCAATCATTTATGGGAACTGGTTGCAAAAAGACAGTCCAGAACTTAATCTTTAATATAAATTTAAAAATAATCACCAATTAAAAGCTGCATGCCATATTAGTCTGATTTGCATAGTTTTGTAGACGCATAACTCCCAAAAGAGATTGTTAAGACTTCCTTGAAAACGTACAAACATATTTAAGACTCAAAGGCATTTAATGCCTAGATTCCACTTAGGCAATAATTTTATTAAATTCATTTTGAATTAGTTTTTGTTTACTTCACTCGAATAACCAAAACAAAAGTTTAACAGTTTAGCACAAAATCAACGTTCCATTAACGGTCTCTTCAAATCTGCTTTAGTAATCTGAATCAACAACTTATCTTTAATAAGTTATAAGTGAAGTCAAGAATTGTTTTCTTAACAAACTATCAATTGCAACCCCAAGCAAAATCTCCACATTTCACAGCCAGACACAGTCTTTATTCCAATAAACCGACCCCCTTCCCACAACTGCAAGCCCTAAAGCCAATCCGAATGATTATCGAAGCAATCAAAACTCAGTAAACAGCTCGATAAACTATCTTTTAATAAAGTGCCAAGAGCAGACAGAGAGAGAGAAACGCTGACAACTCAATGCAAACGCGATGACAGTGTCTGATAATCGGCTGAGGAGGGGGTGAAGGGGTTGCAGAGGGGCTGCAACAATAAGTGGAACTGGGGATCGGGGGGAGGGGCAGGGTGGGAAGTCATTTGCTTTTTACAGTTAGATGCGCATTAATATGGGATGCAATTCAATGTCAGGGCAACAAAGTGTGATGGGATTGGGGCTGTGGTCGTGGTTGGGGCTTGGGGTGGGGATTGGGGGTTGTGGGTGTGTCTGACTGTGCTGAATGGCATTTCCTTGTGGGCCGAGTTCATGACTTGGCTGGCAAACTTGTTAGCTTGCTGGCAAAACGGCAATTGCGATATTTCATGTAAATATAAATACATATATCGTATAATTACTGGCGTCTAAATGTTTGCCGCAATTACGTGCAACATGTGCCAACTCAGCTCCCTTTGCATTATTTATTGTTGTTGTATTCCATAATTAAATGAAGCAAATAAATTGCAATTTATCATACAGCTGCGGGGGCATTGGAAAACTTGTGGATAGCAAAATGTTTAATGAAATTAAAAATTCCAACGAGAAGAAGGAATGCTTTAAAGTCGTAAGAGATTTAATGGGATATGAGTAAGAGAGATGCATAAATAATTCTGGGTTTTAAATAAAAGGAATTTGATAAGAAAATATGAAAGAATTTAATATAAATATAAATCAATTAAATGCATAAAGACTTAAGTTAATTCTGATTAGCGGAAATGAATGATCTTAAGTCAGGATGGATTTAGATTTTGTGTTAAATGAATAAAGATTCCATTTTCCAATTTCCATGCCCAATATTTCACTTTACGATATAATTTTTAAGATACGGAAGGAAGCTCTACTTATAATGAGTGATTCACAACAGTCCAATAAGCGTTTATAAATCATGGAAATGTCACAGATTACACGATCTCAGCTCAATAAAAATTCAAATTCCATTGTTCAGTGCCTAAGCCAATAATAACGCCAAGAAATAATATGGTAAATCCACACTTAAAGAGCAATTAACATTAATGGTTAAGCGACTTGCCAACTCAATTGAATACCAAATGAAGTGGTGAACCGGTTCGCATTACCAATATTAATATTGGTTAGACCTCACAATCTGTCTCTCTTGATTTACGGTTAAACTTCTACAATTGATATGCAAACACGTCCGCAAACTTGTCATTATGTCAGCCGTGTTGAGCAATCTACTAAACTAAAGTAATGTTATAATCAGATAGGCGAACAAATGCAACATTATAATTACAATTACAGTAACAATTATACACACAGATAGTTGTTGCTGTTATTGGCCTGCTGCTGCCTCATAAAAATGACAATCACATTTGCATTACATGATTTTCATTCTCATTCGCATTTATCTACACAGAAATAGTCACAGTCAATGCACAGGTTGAAATTATGCATCCATTACGTACTGCGCATTTAGACCCAACTCGTAATACCCTCTAGTGGAACAACTTGAAATTTAACCCAGGGTGCGCTCTGCCCTCGCCACCCATCAGCGTATCATCAAGGGGCATCGAAGGGCCATCGACCAGAAATTTATTACAATTAACGAGAAGTGACGAGACGAGCCGAGCTGTGGAAGAAACGCGCCGGGCTATTTTTCAATACGGATAAGACGCAATTAAATGCGTGATCCATGGGTAGCTAAAAAAAAAATGCTTTTCTAGGGTATGTGTGCTTGTTGTCATTTGAGCTGTCAAGTGGCTTTCGGTGACACCTGAGCAGCAGCAGAAGCGAAATCAATCAGCCGTCGCAAAAGTGTCCAAGTTCACTGTGACTAGTTGTGTGTATTATGCAATGCTATGGAACTGAATTTGTAATTTACGAAATAAAATAATGTGCGGGGAATCCCCAGCACTTGACAAGCTATAAAATTGAGCAGCTTGTGTTCCAAATTCAGTGTAACGCTATAAACCCTTGTAAATTGTGAGGCAACTAATTAGACACTTATAAATAGTCACTAGTCATAGAACTCTCTAGTCGAGAGAGCTCGACTTGGAAATACCCTGAAACGAACTGTTAAATATGAAAATATATATATGAAGATAAATTTAAAGTCTTTGAAGTCTCATACAGATGAACAGACAGATAATTGTCGAATCGAATCGTTGCTGATTAAGAATATATATAATATATTCAGAAAACCATATTCCGTCTCTGTTACATACTTCACATACTCCTTTCACACAAATATAAATATAGTAATCACATTTCTGTAGAATTTTTTAATAACATTTGTAACTCAATTTAATTGTTTCGTTTTATATTCGACAATACTAATAATATGTCTGTAATTTCTGACAGATGGATGGCCACTTATATTTTCAACTTGTGCATTGATTTTTTATTTGGCTGTCCTTTTTTATATATTTTTTTTTATATATACTTTTGCTGCACACTCGACTGACTCTCGATATTATTTATTTTCGTGTCGCAATGCGGCAGTCGCATAAATTGCAAATTGAAGCAGAAAGAAGCACAAATACATTTCCGCTTCGGCTCAAGCTTGATTAATTTCCGAGCTGGCTTGCAAGCGATTTTATTTGCTTGTCTGCCAAGGAAATTGAAACTGGATATTTATGCATATCTATATCCTATACCTAAAGGACGAGCGATGGCTTTCGTAATGCTCCGAATGGCTTTAAGAGCCAATTTAAGTTAGCAGCTGTCAAGTTGGGTTTGTGTTTTCTTAGGGCAAAAGTAAATCAGGTCAAGAAAAAGAAAAGTGACCTGTCCAAAACTAAGTAGGCTAAAACCACAATTAGACAGACACACCCATTGCACGGAAATGAATGAAGAGTGATCCAGTTGTGTGGCACTTTTCCGCTCAGCTGTTTGTAATGTTTGTTGAAGAGAGCTTTTGGCCAATTGATTGGCTTTGCTGCTTGCTGACTTGCTGGCAGTCGCAATTAAGAAATTCCTGGCTATAACTATCGACGCTTTATAATTTTTATCACATACATTTTTTATCGCAAATATCACAACTTCATCAGCAATCACAGCAACCAGGAGCAACAACAGCAACCAAAGCAGCAGCAGCAACAAGCAAGCAGACAATTAGCCATCAAATTAGCTGCAAGTCGGCTCAAGGAATGTGGCCGCCAAGGCAAATTGAAAACAATTTAAGTTATTTGCATATAAATGCAACTTAAGACGCAACCAACAACAGCAGCAGCAGCAGCAGCAGCAGCAGCAACAACAGCAGCATAACATCAGCAGCAACATCACAGCAGCAACTGCTGCGTATTGGCCATGTTAGCGTGTTGGGAGAGTGCATTGATGCTTCCCGTCTGCCCAGTTCCCAGTTTGTTTATCACGAATGCATTGGCCATATTAAACAAGCTAGAATGTGCTCGACGATTCTTAGATCGACTTGCAGATGTCCTGTATACAGCAGAAAAGTTCTAAGGTGCTAACAGAAAGACTTGAAGTATTTTCTGTATCTCTACATCACTCTCTTCTTATCTTTCTCTCTGTTTTCGTATCACTTACAATCTCTCTCTCTCTCTCTCTCTCTATCACCAAAGCCAAATCATTTAGTCGCTTTTATGGTTTACAGGGTATAAAAAATGGCGCGTTGTCGCCACCAATTGAGATAATGCCAAGTGCATTGACGTTTTAACAACTCAAGAATATCAATATTGATATCACAGCGTGGCAACAAACGCAGCTCAAATGATTTATCAGTTATGGAACCCAATAACAATGATGAAAACAAAACTCGGAAAACAAAATTAAATAAATACATACAAAATTTGAAGCGCCAGAGTGAAAAATATAAAAGGAAACACTTGCATATAAAGGCAAAAGAAACGTAAATAAAATTAAATGGCTGCGGCTGTTAAAATAGTTGAACTAAAGTTCAAACTACATTTCACGCCTAATTTGATTTGACAACAAACGAGTAAAAATACGCTGGACATTTTTTTTACACACATTTCACATATTTTTGTTGCGGGCGCTGTTGTTAATTTTCAGGCATAATTGCGAGGCGGCAATCCGGGAGTGGGGTGTGGGGTGGTGCCAAATCGGGGGTGCGGGGGAGCAGACTGACTGGTTATGACAGCAGCAGCAGCAGTAACAGCAACAGCAGCAGCTGCAAAGCTGCATTTGAATAATTTGCAATTAAAGTGGCAAAAACTCAACTCGGAATTCAGCTGGAGCAATCAAGCAGGCCAAAAACTGTCGAGCATTTCTTTTGCTGCGGTAAATGGTGGCGTATGCGTAATATATGTATATATCAATTTGTATATATATATATATATATATATTCGAATGAGGTTGAAGATTGAAACGGGTTTGTAGCCAGCTAGTCAAGAATGAATCGAAATGTCCGCATCCATCAGCTGTCCACGCTTCAAGCTCGGTGATGCTGATGAAGACAGCAGTGAGACCGAGAGACCGAGAGACCGGTCAAAACCAACACCCAACTGTGTTTCCAATTAAACGCCGCTTTGGCAAACAACGACAATGACAGCAGACAACTACAACTACAACAACAACAACAAGAACGACAGCAGCAGCAACAACAACAAACAACATCAACGTCAACGTCATTTGTATCTGTTAGATGCAACAACTTTCAGTTTGCTTTACTGTTAGCTTGTCAGCTACAGTTGCAGTTGACTCTCTGCCAAAGAGCCAAAGAAATTGAACTTGAATGTTTATGTGGCAGGCGCTTTAAATCAACATGGGGGGTCCCTAACACGCACACACACACACACACACACACACACACCTGGTAAGACATGAGCCTATTAAGAGCGAAACCCGTTCAGTTCGTTTGCAACATGTCAACATGTTGTCAATCAATTTGAAGCTGTTGATTTGCTGATTGATTGCCTTTGATTGATTGCTGTGACTTACAATTTGCTAGTGTGCCCCAATTGATTTGAATAAACTGTGCTTAGAGTTGAATTTTTAAAGCATTTTCAGGCAGCTCTTGACTAATTCTAAGCACGAGCTTACAACTATAAATTGTGCATCATTTAGATCCATCAACCTTATATATAGATTAGCTGAGCAAACAAATTGTTTTGTTTATGACATTTCGTCATTTTGATAACTTGCTAATGACTGATCAATATGAATTTCAAGTGAATAATGAGCTCATTAGCAGCTCATTCATCCTCGTCTAATGAGACTGTTGTTGTCTACTGTTGGCAAACTCAATTTGAATATTGCATTCAAAGTTTTTTTTTTTTTAGTGACATAATCATGTTTCTGCCCTTCGCTTACATTTTGGTAATCGCATTGTTTCTGGTGCAGACAGGGCTGAGTAAGTTTTGTTATACTTGCAACAGGAATACCCTTAACATCTATTTGTGTATATATCTTTCCATTTCAAGCACTACATCCTAAATTCACAAGCTTTACCTGCGATTTCAATCCAGAGTTCATCTCGAACGCGACGTGTTGGCTGTCGCAGGATGGCACCTTTAATGCCAATTTGCAATTAGCTCAACGCTTACATCCTGGCGTCAAAATTTCTATAGCAATTCTGTACCAAATTGAAAAAAGTGCGAATTATCTAACGCTATTCGACTATGAAATAGACATGTGTAGGACACTAAAAGCTGCAAAGAAGTCCAGTCTGACCAGCATCTGGATTGACAATATATTCAATTATATAAATCTAACAAACGAATGTCCCTTTAAAGCTGTACGTACGAGTTCTCATATATATAACTCTATATATGTCCATATATTTATATATATTTACCTTATTTTAGGGCATGTATGCAATGCGTAATTTTCGTATGGAGGACCAAAGCATTCCGATCTTTTTTCGACCTGGCAAATATCGTATTAATGGCGTCTGCTATTTTGGCAAAGCCAAGAAACGTCGTCGCGTATACTCTATCAAATTGGAAATGAACTTGTATTAAAGAGGAAAAAGAACTAATAATGTGCAGCCTGTTTTATTTAACTGCACTTGGCCAAGTGGGTCAATGGTATTTGTGTGGGCTGGGCTAACAAGTTTTTCACGGGCCAAGTTCGCAGCATTCGCTCGAGTTAAACTTTTTTCTCAAGGTTTGCTTTTGGTTATTCGGTTCTTAAATTGACTATTTTTGCTCTGTTAGATTATTAGAATACTTCAAATTGACTACATGTTCATTATTGACATTTTTCCTAATAGTTGGCCACAGAACTTTCGTTAGCGTTTCTTGATTACATAAGCATGCCAAGGCCTTTTGCAATTTGTGTCTGTCGCTTTTGCAAGTATTTTAGCCGTCTTTCACTTGACTGTGGTTTTGGGCTGACAGGAGCAAAAGCAGCTGGCGCTGAGCAAATAAGTTTTTGGCTCCTTGTGTGCTGCTTTTTGGTGGTCAGTGTGAGATATATGTTTGGACAGCGCAGTCTTTAACCTAATTGCATAATAAATTCAAGTGAATTTATTGTTAGGAATTTATTTGGCCACATTGCAATACCGCTTAATAACTGTCAAAGCGTCTGTCAAATTAACTGACTTGCAGTTAAAAAAAAAATAAAAATGGGGCGTGACTGACTGCTCACAATGTTGCTGTTGGTTTAATATCATGTGATAATTATTATTAGCAGTGGGTGTTTAAATTATGAGCCTGACTTACCCAGTTATTCAGCAATGTGCAATTTGGGGGGGAAGTATCAGCCAAATGGTGCCTGTAAAAACAAATTGAAAGGGGAGCATAAATTATATTGTATATGATTATAGGGTTGGGCTGGGCAACTAGGCAAAAACAATTGTCAATAGAAAATAAATACTCAATGTGGAATATTTTTAGGGAAAACTGCATTATACATTACATGTATATATATAATTATTTGTATATTTCATAATTAACAACAAATTTGCCATTTTTATTGCAGGTTACCACAGTTTACGGTCTATGCCAAGATTATTTACCTCCTGATGGTGAGTAATTATTATTGATAAGTTACAACCGACAATAACAGAAATGATATAGCACTTAAGAGAGTCACATTATCTTAATTAAGATACGATCTGCACATTTTTTATTTGTTTGTTTGTTTGTTTTTTTTTTTGTGTTTTGTTTTGTATTGTTTATTGATAAATTCGCATAATATTTAAAGAACGTAACATTGGATACTCATCAATTTCGCATTCCGATGTGTATAAATACGATATCGCAAGTTATGTCATTGTAAACATGTTGGCTGGGAGCAACCAACCCAAACCAAACCCAGCCATTTTCGATGATAAACCATCGAAACTATGCCAAGTATTTTATCGCATCTGATTGGCATTGCCCTCAAAAACAAACAATCAATGAAAATACCAACAACAAAAAAACTCAAAACATAATAATAAATGAAAATACAATTGCCTACCGATATAAATTGACACTTGCACTGGCCATCAGCAAATATTTGCCAAATTTATCGGAGGAAATAAAAAAAATATATAATCATAAGCGATTCGAGTGATCGACGATTAAATACCCTGTAGGTAGGGCAAAAACTAAAATGAATATTCCAAAGGAAATTTTTCTGAAGAGCAGGGTCTCAAAGGGAATCTATACACATATTATATATACTATATCGACTTAAAAGAAGAATAAAAGCATTCGTTTAAGCTATTAACAAATATATGTATATATATTCAAAACTTGAAATATCGTGCATCTCTGAGAATATATAGAAATTCGTACGGAATCGACTTTATACTGATCGACTTGAAGTTGATACCGAAATTCGAATTATCATTGTGTTCCATTTAGTACAGGGTATTTAAAAAAATTAAATGTGTGCAAGTTAAAGTAAATAATTATAAAATGCCAACAACTGTTCGCTAATTAAATTATACTGTTTGCGCCAAAGCTCTTTACATGTTCATTTCTCATTCGCATTTATTTGCCTGTATTTTTCATATTTATTTTTTTTTCATTTTAATTTATTTTACAATCAATTTTAAGTGGGCCCCTGGGCATGTACACACTGTATGCATGTGTGTGTGTGTGTGGTTGTGTATGTGTGTGTGTATGCTAATATGTGTGTGTGGATGTGTCTCCGTTGTTAATGTGCCGAAATAAATAACTGAAATGTCTGAAATTCCGCTGGCATGAAACAACTTGGCGACGTCTTTACAAGTTCCGTTTGACGTAAAGTTCTATCTCGCTATCTCTCTCTCTCTCTCTCTTTCTCTCTCTCTCTCTCTCTCTCTCTCTGCCCCTATATCTTTCTCTATATATATATCTCCCTCTCACTTGCTGTTTACGTGTAAGCCAAGCGAGAACCGTCTGCCTACCTCTTAACTCGTATTTATTTGTTCTAAATGAACTTTTTCGCAAATTATTTTCATATTTTTTGTTTTGTTTCTGTTTTTTTGGCATGTGCTAAGACTGTGACTCTTGGGAGTCGGTAGACTGAGTCGTTCTTCAAGTTTGCCTGAATTATTCAACGCTTCGAGTGTTTTGAGTATATATATATATAGATATACATATACATAGTTGAAGTATTTGTCTGTGCCTGGGGCACATATTGTGCGCTGTGGCATCTGAATGTGTGAGAAATATGTTTACACCGCGCCGTTCCTGTTGTTGTTGTTGTTAGTACTCCTGAACCTCTTCAGTTCAAATTGGTCAATTATGAAAATGCCTTTCACCATTTTGGCAAAGGAATTTGCCAGTAAATTGAATGCGAGCCAATAATAGACAAATTTGCAAAAACTTAATTAAGCGAAAAGCGAATTCGTGGTTGGCTAAGATGAGTTGCCAAAAAGTTTGAATATCTTTCAATGGCATATAAATATTTATTGTAAGGAGAATAACGGATATAAATAGTTATTTAGCTGGCTTCATCAACAAGACAACAATCAACAATTTCTTAAATTATTTTTACAATGAACAATAAATATAAAACAATATTAAACATTTTTATTTTTAAGCCTCAAATTGGAAATTATTAGCTCAGATTTAAGTTAATACAAGTATATATTAATAAACAAACTGGAATTAGTAAGCTCTTCTTTTAATAAATTTATAAGAATACTGAAACTGGAATTAATATTTTCCACATTTAATTTATTACATTGAGGGTATCTATTACAAAAGTTAGTTTTTCTTTTTGCTTCGCCAACGTTGCTTAGAACAAACTAATTAAATCACGTAAAGCCCCATAAATATGACAGTCATATAACTGTAAGTTGTATAAGTAAGAAAAATGAAATATATTATTACATTTACAGTATGAGCACAGGCAAGTTTTACACGATCAATTTTTTGTTTATAGCCGCAGCCGTTAGCCATTTCAAATTGAACAATTTATATGTGTACGTAGTTTAAGGCTTTTTTACGACTTACTAAATGCGCCTTTTTGGAGTTCGAGTGGCGAACGAAACCAGCGACACAGGCAATAAAAACTACAAAATCAGTTTCAGCAGATAAATTATTATTTCATAAATAACACCATTTATTGCACGCAGGAAATGTGAAAATGTTGAGCAAGTGTGTAAGTCACCAAATAAATCAAAAATCTTAATGCACAGCACAAGTCGAGTGTTTCAGAAATGAAATTGAATTGATTCAAGTTCGAATCAACTGGACGCTTATATCATCTACAGGCTACACTTTTAATAAAGCTAATGCAAAAGGGTTTATTATTAATGCCAAGGGGTTAATTATATTGTGTGTTCTTTGTGTGTGTACATAAAACAGTTGACAATAATTAGCGTGAACTGTGCACATAAATGAGCAATCAAGGGCCAAATTGGCGGCTCTTTTATTATTGAGCTTAGCAGTGTTTTTAATAGAGCCAGGTGACGACGCACTTAACTCTTTGCTCAATGACTCATTGTCAACCAAGTGGATCCAGAAGAAACTACGTTTCAACTATTAATTTTACTATCGGATAATAATAAAAATCAGCTTCTTATCTAAACGCATTTAATCGTTGCTTTATCGGTAAAAGTGACTACAAATAATAAGGTGTCAATCATTTGACACAATTTGTTTGCAAGTGCAAGAAAATTATATATCAAAAGAAATGCACTCTATTCACTTCAGTCGCCATTCGCAGAGCAGATAGACGGGATCGGTTATGTATATCAACGCTTATATATCAATCTTGTGTAATTTTCGTTAAATACAAGTTGTTCTTATTACAACCGTAGTAGAAGTCTTATATGACTCATAATAATCTTTGCGATAGCATATACCAAAATAATATAAAGATTATGCTACGAATTGTTAAAGTTCACATCTTCAAAATCTACGCTCATCAAATAGTGTGACTCATGATAAAAAGACAGCCGATTAAGCAGAGTCATTCCTCCATATCTGTTTTTTAAGCTCTTATCTTCAGCTGATCATAAATTAATTACGATTTTTCCTTAATTGCACAATCACACTCACACACACACTGCGGTTTACATATTCTTATTCTGTAAACCAAATTTCATCATCCATCGCAGTCTAAGCATTACAAACTACAATTTCATGTCATGTTTATGCATTTGGTAAGTAAGTAACATTACTGAGTACTTAATTACTAGAATTGAAGAAGTCTGTTTATTATTAATGTTGAAAAGGGATATTATTATTAGATCTTGAATAATGTTGAATTAGATATAGGAAACAAATTCACTTCTTATAAACATTAACCAATTTAGTACTCACGAAAGGAATACACCTTTATTTTTTCACACATAGCACACAAATGGGAATACCTTTAAGTGAAATGCCTTTCAGGTTGCCAACTTATCGCACATTCTCAAAGGAACTGCACTTTCTCACGGCGAGACTGAAGTTTTTATAGCACAAGATGATTGTAATGCGATGATAAGAAAGTGATTTACATAGCCAAATTGCATGGTGCGAAAGCAGCGCAAATTATGCAAATTGAGCGCCACACAAGCCACTCTACTCCAACAAAAACGAAGGCCAACAGTGCCAGGGTGTAACCCAAAAATGCAATCTGTGCACCCCAGATTAAATCTTCCATTTGCATTGCTTTTGGCACCCACACTTTTCCCATCGAATTTATTGAAGTGTATTTTCGACTATTACGACTTGCAGAATTAACCGCTTCGAATTCGCTGAGTTTTATGAATAGAAAACAATTGGCAACAAGTAGCACAACTATGACTCTTCTCATGACGTTGGCCATTCGGAATATTTACTGACACTCACTACGATTGACCCAATGCTTTTATATAGACTGTCTTGCACTTACTATTTACTAATTACACCCAATTTAATTGCCAACGAATTAATGAAAGTTCGAGTAAAGACTTATGTAGAGGGTTGCTTAGTTTTCACTAAAAAAATGCAACACTTGAGATATGATTTTAAAATATTATCATATTCATTTTAATATTGATATTGATATTTAAGTTAATTTTCATATTCATAATAATTTACATGTTCATATTCATGTAAAATTTACTTTTACCAAACTATCAACCTTCATTTTGTGGATTGTTGAAGGATATTTACTATTTTCTACGCTTATTTATTAACAATAAACAATCGATTTCAAGTTAATCAAAAGTTTATCAGATTTGTCACATTTTGAATAAAACTAGTGTGTTGCTTTCCACCTTTTGCATTTAGCCATGGTTTCTTCTGAGTTTTTTTTTTACAGTTGTTATTAGGTTAGTTGTTATTAGGTGTTTGCTCTTGGCTATGTGGCATAACCAAAAACTCTGCCACACACGCGTGCTTATCAACAAATTATTTCGAAACGTTAATTGAATTGTCAATAGATGTGTGGAACAGTTTTGGTTGCCTTTGGCAACAAGCCAAAATGATAGCAACAACAACAACAACAACAGCAGCAGCAACAACGATAGCTGTAGATATAAGCCACATATACATATTTATGTATATATGTACATATATACGTGTGTACTTCTTGGTATTGCCTCTATAAATTCCGAGAGCTAGAGCTATATGTAAAAAGTGTGTCGTGTGTTTTACTCTTATTGCATTTGCTTGTGATAAGAATTATTCGAGCCGTGTGCCTTTCCTAAACTTGCCACACAGATCAGCCAAGTTGTCATTACAGACAAATGCTAAATTACCTAAAATCTTGGCATACTCTAACAAAAACAGTAATTTCCGCTTGATCATGGCGCCAATTCTTAGCTGCTGTTGATTACTGCTGTTGTCGCGGGCCGGTGTTTATAAGTTAATTTAACAATGTTTTGATTATAAGCGGGCGGAAAGTTTTTCATATTCAACGAATGTGTCGCGTTTTCAAAACGAACTCAACGATAGTGCCACAAATATAAAAACGTGTTCTTTTACGATCCTCAAATGCGGAACGTTGATAAACTGCATGCCATCGAACCATTTTTTATGGCCAAAATAACACTGGGCCCCAAACATTGCGGGAGTGCGAAAGAACTCGCTTATGCCCCTAAATCTGTTTTTATTTACTTTAGTTATTTCTTTTTGAATTACTCGATTCTTAAGATTTCTTATATTTATTTCTATTTATCATTTCTGTTTGAAGTGACTACCAAGTAATGCCGAATTAGGCCAGAGCCACTATATGCTAGATTTATAGGCGCCAGCATGACTTATCGACTGACCCACACAACAACAACAACAAACAAACAAAGTTGGAATAGTAACTTTTCCTAGATACACTTGGACAGTGGTCTCTGTTATCGTTGTGAGTGCGATATGAGATATGATATGATCCATTGGGGACTGGCTGTCACAAATACCGGGCCTGTTCTGCTGCTCTGCTGCTTTGTAGCCTTCGCTGGTATTTGAAATTGAAATCGATATATGGGAAAATCCATAGGCAAAAGAGCTTGAGAAAAGTTAAGACCCAGAGTTCCACAGCTGATGTCCAAGTCCGAGTCCGAAGCGCTTGATTTATGCGTTGTCGGCACATTCGATTGTAGAATCACATTTTTGACTTGAAAGGCTTTTGCTGTTTGAAAAGCTTTTCCGGCTATCAAAGCAGGGTTTCCGATACATATCACTGGCCAAACCAACTGCCAACTGCCAACCGGCTCGTCTCCTCTCCCTCATTTACCCCTCCCCTTTGGCCCACACTCCTGTGTGCTATTTACAATATGCCGCTGTTGACTCTGCTAATGTCTGCGCAAATATTGCAATTTTTTTCAATTTTTCTTTTCCTTTAGTTTTGATGACTGACAGGGAAGCCGCCAACGCCAACGCCAACAGCAACAGCAACAGCAACAGCAATAACCACAACCACAAGGCGAACATCGCTTGATTGGGTGTGAGAAATGGCAGTCGTTCCAAAGTTGATGACTTGTCAGTAGTTGGTAGTCGGTAGTTGGTAGTCAGCAGTCGATAGTTGGTAGTAGTAGTGCACATTGATAGTGCTGCAAGCATTGAATACACTTTAATTGCTGCTATTATGTATGTGTGTGTCTGTGTGTGTGTGACATGTCATATTTGCTGGTGTTCTTGTTGTCGTTGCTGCTGGCCTTAACAACTTGGTTAGTTGAGTAGTTATGCTTAAGGGTTCATTTTATTTGCTTGTAATGATAGGCTACCAATTAATAACTAATTCGATTTTATGTGTCCAATTTTACAGTTCCAAAATTAATAAATTAATCTCAAGCTGAAACGATGATGAAAAAGTTTTCACGACCCATAGCCCATGACCATCCATGATAATTCTTAAAACAGAGTCATGTGTCCAGATTTAAATGCAGTTCGAATCCAAGCGAAAAGTCATGGCAAAAACTGAATCATTTAATAGTTTATTCGTTTGAGGTCTTTGGCAACTATTTTAAACTATTTTAAAATAGGTACATTGTAAGGCAGCAATTTACTTCGCGTGTATCGCAAATCTGTGTTGGTTATCTAAGCAGTATTCGTTCCATTTATGGCTCTCTATTGCCATTAAAACAAAAGCAACTGAGCAACCAGCCCATCCCCAGTCCGGCTATTATATTGGGAAGCTCATAATTTGCCAATCATCCAAGTCGTATAAAAACAAAATAAATTCTTCACGCTTATTTTTGCTTATGTGTTGTGTGTGTAGGCTCGTGTAGACATGTGCTATTTGCGTGCTGTCTTATCAAGTTGATGTCTATTTATATATATATATGGGTATACAAAAGAATCAAAAAATGCAATCTTGAATCATATAGATATAGATAAATGCAATAAAATGCCAATTTCATTCTATTTGGGTCAAGAGAAACAGAAAGAAGGCTTTTGAAAAAGGGTTTTCACTTATTTCGCATGCAAATGGAATGTCTGGAATGTTTATCTGTCTGACTGTCTCACTGTGTGTCGCGAATCATTAAGATAACGGTCAAGTTAAGTTAAATAAAGTTGAGTTAAGTTAAGGGTGTTACGGTTAAGTTAAATCGAAATGGAAGTGTGTAACAGCTTTTAGGCGCACACGACGCTCATTAAAACAAATTGCGCATGTGTTACAAAAAGACATTTACTGAAGTGCAAATAGTTTATTATTATTTATTATTTATTTACATATGTTGTTTATACCCATAATAAGATATTTGCCATAGTAAACATATTTTTATATTATTTATTATATATTGTAAACACACACTGAAAAGATATTTACTAAAGTAAATAAATGTTATTGTTATTTATTTATCTTCATTGCGAATACCTCCTAAAAAGACATTTGATATAGTAAATATACTTTTGTATTATTTATTATTTATTTAACTATCTATCCGCAATGAAAGATAGATTGACATAGCAGAATCTGACATAAAAAAAGTCAACTCAGCTTAGCCAAGTTCATTTACTTTTTATCAATTCCTCGTTAATTATTTTCAAATTATTCACCATCAAAAGTGCCTTTGCTTTATTTGTAGCTTGTGCTCTTACAGGGTATCTGTGAGCCGCGTCATCTTGCATACTCCCTCACATACTTGTTAATATAACAAATTGGTCTTGCAAATGTTTCGGGCCTATGTTTCTGGTTTATGTAAATATTTATGAACGGTGCGAATTGATGGTCGCTGGGCAGTGGATACCAATATAATATAATACTTATATATATATATATATATATGTAAATATATTCATATATCTATGAACTCAAGTTCAAGTCTATAGCTGATTGTATTTGTATTTGGCGATAGCGATACACGTACTTTAATGCCAAATGCAAAGCGCAAATAGTAATTATAATTTATACAATAATAAATGGTATGCAAACATTAGATTTATCAATTATTGCCAATGGGGTCGACAATGTCACTTTGGAATTTAGCAGTTTTTATTTCTCTTTTTATTTTATGTTTTTTTTTGGTTGTGCCCCCCTCTCTCATAGACTGCCCGCAGATTTTGACCCCTCCCCAACCCCATCACAGCTGCTTGGAATTGCGTTGTGTGTTTGGGTGTCTTGTAATCTTATCGCTGCTCTTATTGATTAATAAATAAAATAAAAACAAAAAGCAAAAGAAACTGACACCCAATTGTTGTTGTTTATCAGGAATGTGGTAAAAAGTCAGGCCCATTGCAGCGTCTGTACCTGTCCCTGTTAAATGTTGAGTTCCCTTTAAAATGCCTGGCGCTTCGGCGAGCAAACAATTATTTTTATTATATATTATTAATATTATTGTTAGTGTCAGTGTTATTGTTATTGTTATAATAAATTGTATACATTATTGTGTGTTTGTGTGTGTGGCACACTCCTTTTCCAGCTAGCTGTATCTCTATCTGATACGCATTTCCTTTTTTTTCGTTGTCATCTCTGATGTTGATAAAGTGGGCGGCATTGAATGACAATCGACAGCTCCACCAACCAGCCAACCAACCCCTGCCAGCTTTCCTTACCCCCATACACTGCACGAAATTAAGGGGAAACTACATTGATTTGACTTTTGGCTTCCACTTTGTAGCCACACTTCTCACTTTTGCGCACTTAGATAAGCGCCAGCAACTTTCTTTTATTTTTTGGGTATGCCATTGAAATCAATTGATAACATTATTGTCAAAAGGAGGTTGGGGGCTGGTTTTGGCATGGTTGGGATGTGGTTGGGGGCTGGTTTGCTTCTGGTTATCATAAGACCTTTAAATAATATGCTGAAACATGTGCTCGCTATTGCTTATGCACTTAAAACATCATTCTTGTTGCTATTCAAATTGTTATCCAATTCTATTTATTTTTTAAGATAATTTGAATTCAAGTTTATTTGTAATTCTTAAGCATATATTTAAACAATTTCTATTTTGTATTTCTTAAGGTAGTTTTATGATAAATAAGTTGAAAATTAAAAATGTTTCTGAGTAAGTGATTTTTTAAGAAGCAAGACTTGCACAAAGCGCACAACTTTATATAAATTCTAAAAATGATGACATTAATAAATCAAAAAAGGAGAAATTCCCCCACTTTCACTTCAGCTGCATTTAAAAAAGCAAAAACAAAAAAAAAACTAACCCACTTGTGTCAGCTGCAGTTGACCCACTTAAGAAGGGAACAACTGCCAAAAGCACAATAACAGGAAGAAGCTTTTCTTGACTGCCTTTTCAGGCAGTCACTTTCACTCTCCCTTTTCTTGCGCTGCATTTATCAAAAATCAAACTTCCGCTCAGTGTATGATATGTGGAGTGGGCACCCTAACTAAACTAAAGCGCCAGGCGGTATTTATTTATTTTTTTATTATTTTTTTCTTTTGTAGACCGTTTTGTTGACAAGTCAGTACCGGCTGTTTATGATGTTCATGATTATGATGATGATGACGATGATGATGATTTGCTGTAGCATGGCATGCCATAAGATATATATGTCTTTCTGTCGGTCTGTGTATATCCATATGTAATACATGGAGTGGGGAGTGGAGGGTGGAGAGAGTAGCCGTTATAAATATTACCTTGGTGGGGGCAAGCAACAACAATGCGAGTGCATAATTACTTATTGTTTATTTCCTGTAACATGCAACGCAAAAGCCGACGATGACTGCGTTAACTGGTCTTGAGCAAACATTAAATAGGTCTATAGTCTTATAGACGTGACTATATAACAAATGTTCCGTTAGCACACACACACCCACACCCAAACCCACACACACTTGCACACACATTGCAAAACGCATTTTGTGTTATCTGTGCAGTCGGCTCGTGGCCTTTTCGGAATGCGACTCTCTACTACGAAATGTGTGTGGTAACATCCACCCTTAAGGCTCACAAATCTATTGCGATGTATATTTTTTGTTTTCATATTTACTTAACATTTAGTTATCTGACACATGTGACTATAATAGACTGTTTAATTTCAAGGCTTCCCCTGCAATCCTACAAATATCTCAACTCTAGATCAGCTGACTTTTAATATTGATAACAATATTTATATTGTAAATCCCAAAAACATAAAAGGCATTCTTTGGCAATTTCTTGTTTACTATATTATTTATCAATTATCATCGAAATAGCCGTGACTTAAATTATTCAATTTAAATGCCTCACTGCGAAAATATTTCCGGAATGTGTTTGACCAGCATATATACTCAATTTGTAAACCCTTCAGTGCCGGTACTTATCATTCTTTGATTAAATATAAAACAATTTTAAGAATTTGATTTACAATTACTATACACTCATATATCAATGTCTATGCAATAAAAAACTGCAGTCCCTTTTGCAGATTCGTTGGTGAGTGTAAATGAAAACGACATCTAAGAGAAATAATACATATTAATATCAATGTTTACATTCAGTTCTTGTTTAAGTTTCAACTGCCACAATTCCGAGAATTTGAAGAGATATTCAAGAGTATTTGAGTCTAGTCGTACGGAAAATACCTTTTGTAATTTCCGACTTGTTTTGTACTTGTTGTTAACAAATACAGACACACACACACGAAAGAATTTCACGAGAATCAAATCAATTACGCACTTGTCAAATAATTTGTTTAATTTTGGATTAACAAATCGAAACAATGTTTATACGCGCGATAAAGAAAACGCTCGCCCGCAAACAAAAATACACAAAAAATAGTAAAGAACGAAAAAATGGGAAAAGCCCCCAAAAAAATCATTTAAGCTATGCCACACGCCAAATGTGAACACACTTTCTTTTATCTCGTTCAGTTAAATGCAATTAAAACGGTTAATTTCCTGTCAACTCGCTTATCAAGTATATAGATACTATTAATGCCCATTGTGACAGTCAGGTGGCGCCACAAGCCAACTAGAGAAATAAAGCACTTGAAATTTGACCATTTCTATTTTAGCATAATGAACAATCGCTTCTATTATTTCTATTTCGGTAGGGCATTAAAAACCCATTTGTTAGCCTTAACTCAACCCCAAGGCCCCAGCCTCAAGCTGTCAGACCCTGAGCATATATAGAGTCCATACTGACCACCCATTATTGTGGCTCTGGTCAGTTAGAGGCTAACTTTGGGCATTCCAGTTGATCTCGCAGGGCTTTCATTGCCACACGCCTTAACGCCTGACGAAGATGTATGGACGAAAATAAGCCCAACATAGGGGGTTAAATGTGGAAAATATTCCATATATCAACCCATTCATAATGGGTATGCAAAAGTGCTGCTGGTTATTTTTAACTAAGACCCGCGTCGAAGACAAAGATGAATGAGACAATAGGCTGAACTTTGAACAAAACAAGCGATTTGGTAAATAAATATATATATAAAAATTGAATACGACAAGTCATGATGATCACTGACAGGGATCTAAGAAAAAGCTAAGAAAGACAGTAACAAATGTAATCAGTTAATTTGAACCGATTGGTTTTATATATTATAAACCACGTACTTAGACTTTAAACGCGCCGAGACATTTACAAAATAAGCAAAGAAAAATAACTATTTCCATATATCTCCAAATCGTATCCAATAATCAAATAAAAATAAAACTGATCTGTAAACTATTCAGTTCAAGCAATTCGAGCTTCAAAGCAACAGATCAAACTTCCTACAACTTTGACAAAAAAACCTCTTCAATACTCAAATAAAAAGAGTATTGATTCATCAACTGTTGAGTTCACTTCAATCAGTTACTCATTCGAGCTTCACAGGAACCAATCCAAGTGCCTTAAAACCAGTGAACGCCAAATAAGTTCTTCGGCGCAGTACATAAAGTTCTGCCCTCAAATTCCAAGTATGCGAAAAGTGTTGCGCTACCATCTCTGAATCAGAACTGCACTGAACGCCCAGACGTCGCTGTTACACGACATGTTAACTCAATTAAAATTCCATTGGCGATAAATGAAGTGGCTGTACTCCGTGTAGACACATTCCCGGGCACCACACTCAAAATACAACAAATCAACAATGTGTTCTGCGGCTTGTAAAAGCATTCAAAGATACCACAAATACACTCACACACACACACATATATATATATATATATATATATATATATAAGTATATACGTATATATATAACTCACGCGCACCATTTGCAGTTCCAAAAAATTCACAATGATAAGAATCTAACTGGTAGTACACAATGCGAACGACCTTGTCGAAGTTCGCAATGAACTGCAAAGATAGCCTTATGTAAGCACACAAACGGTTTCGGACTTTGGTCAAATATTTCTGGCATTTTGGTCAACTATAATCGATCAAAAAGTGTGGCGACCTTAGCTGTCAGTACCGCCGTACCGCCGTACCGCAGTACCGGTGTACTGCCTACAAAAATGCTGAAGAAGCACACTACTGAGGGTGTCGGCGGACCCTCGAACTGATTGGCGCACTGATAAAATGTCTTTTGTGGTATTCGAATTGAATTACTTTAAGGCCGATGAAAGTGTCATTTAATTTCATAGTAATATCGGCTCAATTACATTTCCACGAATCGTGCCAAACCCAACCATATTTCATTCAAAGTGCAATCTTTATCAAAACATTTGTTACGCACATCGAGCGAAAACTTTGACCCCATAAAGTGTATGGCAATTTAATGACCAAATACATATTTTAAATTCTATGCTAATGAATACCGATTTTGACATTATCAGTAACAAAATTAACAAGAAACGAGAAATCGATAAGTGCTTTAGAAATACTATGATAGGTAATCAAGAAAGAATGCGTTGGGGCCTTGACAATATCGGTCATCATTTTGAAAATAATCATACCAAAAAAAGATAGCAGCAGCAAGGATAAGAAATTCTTACAGTTGACTCTTTGGTGAGTGACTCGTTGATTGCTCAACAAATATGATAAATAATTATCAAAAATAAGAAAGATCTTTGAATGACAATAAGCAGTTCCAGTTCAGTGCGCCCTTTGCAAACAGTAAACAGGATTAAGCGATAATGAAACTGCACTTTTAAAATGCCGTCAAAAGCTGCGCTTAAGTCTCATTAAAAATCCATTAAACTCGATAATAAAGAAGCAGCAAGAAGCGGCGACAAAGAGACTGTCTGACTGTCTGTCTGCCCTGTCGACACGAGAAAAACAAAATGAAAACCCAATTTCGTGAATAAGCTTTACACCAACTGCGTCCCCCGCCTCAGAAATGGAGCACTTGGCGACAGTTTGGTGGCACCAAAAAAAGAAACATGCTGTGAAGTAAAAAATAATACAAAAAAATAACAAAAAAGAGAAACAGAAACAAGTCGAGTGCCGGCCACTTAAAAGTCGCCTCATTTTTTTTTTGTGTTTTTTTTTTGGGTGCCTGGTGAGTGCATTTCGATGTTGCATATGCAAATAAATCATTCGTACTCGAATATACGAATACGAAAACGAATCCCAAGTCGAATCGCCTTTGCCACATGTGCAAAACTCAACTTTGAACCAAAGAAGCTGAAAAACCAATTGAAAGGAGTGCAATTATTGTGAATGAATGTGAATATATATTGCCTGAGACATCACATAAATATATAAATGCAATCAGCCGATAATATTAATGATAATTGATTTTGAAGTGAATGAGAGTGCAATTGAGTGCATTGAGTATGGCAATTACAAAGTGAATAGAGCTCAATGAATATTTATATATTTAATTATACAGCATTCGTCAGCACACAGTTATTCATGCTTACATTTGATAAATGAATGCCTGAAATCCAGTTTATAAATTATACAGAAAATATCTACATATTATTGCTATCGGCAGAATCTGTTCATATATATATCTATCGTATTGTCTATCATGAGTATGCCATACTGTGATCAATATTCGAATAGAGTCTTGCAATGCATTCACAATTCACAGTGATCCATATAGATATTTGCACCTGTTTCCAGTCTTTATGATTATTTACCTTTGGTGCATAATGCCTTTTGCCGAGCAGACTGTGAACAACTGCTGACTTTACTGCTTGTTCAAACAAAACGGGTGTCTGTGTGAGTGCTCTTTTTCGAGTATCGAGTATGAATATCTGTGTGTGAACGGACAAGAAGTAAAGCTTAAACGGCTTGCAACCATTGCCGGCCATAAAACGTATTTACCAGATACAGACCACCATACTCACACTCACACTCACACTCACACTCACACTCACACAACTACTGCTCAATTAGAATTGCGTGTTGGGTCGGGTGAATGACACGCTGAGTACTCCATGAGGTGTAGCTGCAGGTGCAGTGGTGCGGGGGGGTTCTTCCAACGAGGACGTACTGTAACTCAAATAAGCCACACACTGTGTCAAACATTTATCAGTCACCGCATCGATAAGACACAACTACAATGTTGCTGCATGCCACCAGCTAAAGAGGGGAGGGGAGTGACTGCTGAGTGGTGGAGGGGCACACCAAAAGCAAAGCCGCAATGAAGTTATCAAGTGGTCTTTTTTAATACAAAACGTTTTCAGTTTCACAACTTTGTTTAATGCACGGCATAAAATTCACTTTCCATGCAGCCGCCTGCCGAGCATTTTATATGCCCCGAAAGAAAGGGAGACAGAGAGAGTGAGAGAGAGAGAGAGAGATTGCAATCCTGTGCCGTCCTGTTCGGGAGGAGTCGCTGCCTCAATTCCTGGCTTGCTCGCTGAATTTATGACGAGCCATTACGAAATGTCTATAAAAAAAAAGTGTGCGCTTAATTAAAATACTACCTGAAATGAGGAGGTTATTTCTTATTGCTGTTATTCTGCTTATCGCGGGCGGTCGTCGGTCACTGAGCTTTTCAATTTGCCTCAAATGCCGACGATGACGACGACGACTACGACGACTGTTGTTGCCATCAACATTAACGTGGGGCAGCTGCATGCAAATTACGTTTGCATATAACCCATATTTATGGCCTAGGCAACTTGGCAACTTGGCTCAAACTCAAACTCAACCCAACTCAACTCGCCCATCGGCATCCTTTTTAGCCAGCCTTTAAACTTTAATGAGATTTTCGCAAAAAAGCAAAAATCATAATTTTCACGCGCAACGAAGCGCACCAAATTGCCCCAACCAGGGGCGTGCCTCATGCCACAGTTCGCTCAAACAGTTTTTTTTTTTGCTGTTCTTTTTTTTTGGTTTTTTTTTCTGCTCACACCCATCGATCTGGGCAGTTAGCGGAACTTAGACCTAATCGCAGTTTCACTCTCGCATTTCAGTTGCAAGTTTGGCAATCGATTGAGGCATTTCTTATTATTAGAAACAATTCACTTAATGCAATTTAAACAGTTAAAGCGTTTACTTTAAAAGGAATGTTAGATACAAATATATATCGATGAGTAAATGTCTTCCTTTCAAGTCATAAATCTATACACAAAATATCCAAAAATATCAAAAGCTTTAAATTATATATTTTTACGGGAAATTCCCACTGACGACAATCGTCTGCAAGCATAAAGACTGAAAGCTATCTAAAATATGTCAATTAACCTAGGGTAGACCGAAATAGTTCGACAGTCGGTTAAACAATCAGTCATTAAAGAAGCTTCACGGGTTTTTTTTCTTGCTTGACAGGAAAATCGCACAGTCTCACTTTGCACATCATCAGAATCTTGGTTAAATGACAACTTTGACTCACTGGCTTTATGTTGGCCCACACAAATTAATTTATGAGCATTCAAACTATATTTTGCGAGTACTCGAATGGTATTCATGCGATAACCTTCTCAAATGTGACGCCGAAATGACGTGGTGAAAAATTATTTTGGCAGCTGCACAAAATTTGTTTGATAATCGGCGCAAAAATAATCAACATTTATATTATATTTATATGTCAATAAATTTTTGACAAAAATATATGTGATACGCCAAGTTTTTTTTTATATTTTAGCAAACGTCTTTTGATAGCGAGCAGAAAAAAAGAATTGAAAATGATAAAAACAATGGTCAAAAATGGCAATAACTTTAATTATAGATTTTTAAGTCTCGATGCAAAGTCAAAAATTAAATTGTAGTTATTAAATATCTTGTGAAATGCATTTTATAATTATAAGACACATTTTTTAAATATACTTGCAGAATTTACACCTGGCTTATAAATAAAAAAATAATAAACAAATTCTCTTAAGCTGTCTGTGTTCCTTTGAATCAACATATTAGATCCCAAAAATGTTATGAAAATGGTAAAAATGTGTTGTTATCAATTTGTAGCATACTTTTGGGACAGTTTTCGAAAATTTCTCTACAAGACTAGACTAGAAACTAGACTGAGAAAGATTAGCTTTACTTTAAATCGAATTCCCCCACATTATGAAAGAGAACAAACATCACTTTTATTACTCACAAAGAAATCAATTCAATTGGCCCCCTTCTTCACTTAGCTGCCTTCCCCTCCACCATCAACTCCTCAGCACTCCATCGGTCAACTTCAAGTGCTTTTGCTTTTGGGCCACGTTCATTGTGATTATAATGATTATTATGAAGATGGCCGTCCATTGTGCCGGATCAATTCGAGCAGCTCTCAGTTATTGGGCCTTCAAGCGTTGTGTGGTTGCGGAACATAAGGAAATGGTATATGTATATTAAAATTAATACGCCATGTTGTGCCGCTTATGCAATGGGCCGCAATAACTTGACTCTGCTGCCCATCGACTTGTGAATAATGTGCACCAATAAAAGCACAGAGAGACATACCCACAAATCTGATACCTTGCATCGCTTGTTAAAATATTACATTTTCGTCACATTAAGCAAACGTGGAGAGGGGCGGGGGGTCGGGGACTATATCCATATCCTTGGTGTATCCTTGTGTGCATATCTGCATATCAATTTCTTAGGGAGGGCAGAGTTCACGTCTTGAAGCCCTTTTGGGGCCACATAAGGCAACATAATTCGCTTCCGCTGCCTTATTTATTTTCTTTTATTTTCTTGTATTTTTTGGCAGGGTTGTCAGCCAGCTTCCTTTTCTGCTGCGGTCGTCCTCATGTCCTGTTGTCTGCCTGGTTTCACACACAACTTGGCAAGTTGCGCGTCTTTCCGCTTCCGTGGCACGAACACAGCGGCTAAGTCGAAGAACAAGACGAAGACGTATCCTGCGCTTACCCCACCCTCCATCACACCCCGTGCCCCATTCGCACCCCCCACGGCGCACCCATAAATCCAGCGCATGCTGTTTGTCTTGTCGCCAGCAAATTTCCACATATTTATTTTTGCCTTTTCAAAGTTTTTATTTCTTGCTCGTTTTCTGTTGATTTTATTGCATTTCCTTTTTTTTTTTTTTTTTGCTTGGCTCAGTTCAATGAACGCATTTGCCGGCGCCTGCACCCTGCCCATTGCCACGCCCCTTTTTATGACGTATATTTCTTGTGTGCTTACTTCAATTTCAAATACTTAAAGCCACCTAGAACATTCACTCATACATATATATGAATAAATGAATACACCCAAAACTCGTTGCGGAGGCACGCAAACATTTTGGCGCACATTTCCGCTGGAAAATGGCTAAAGCTGAAAATGCCAAAAGGCCAAAAAGAAGAAAGAGAGGAGCGAGAGAGAGAAAAAGCCGCTGGAGTGAGAAACATGCCATTTGATAAACATGCAACTAGAGGGGGCAAGCAGCGGGGGCGTCTGGATGAGGACATTTATTTGGTATGGTGGCAAAATGGTAGGCTAGTATTATGGCCAAAAAAAAAAGGCATTGCAAGTAATAAAAAGCAACTGAAAAATCGGAAATGGATAAGAAAGGTCGATTTTTTTCATATATAACCAACTAATATCAGCAAGTTTACCATATATCCAACAGCTTCTAGTATCCATCTATCTTAACTATAAATATTAATCTATCTTGACATTCTCAGCTAGATTGCCACTCTCTTCTACACTATATCATTCTAGACAATATCATTCTTACTTGACTTAGCATATTTTTAACTTAACATTTTGTATATTTGCTCCACTGTGTGGTTCTTTGTTAAGGGAGGCCCGCACTCGTCAAGTGCTGACCATTATATAATTACACTTAAACAACCAAATAAAAGGCGTTCGCATGCTTTTTTTGTTGGACATCCGTTCTATTGATTACTTTTGTGCAGCAGACGTCGAAACTGTTTGCCACATTTGCATATTGCATGGCTACACAGATTTTGATTAATAAATGGAATAGCACTCTTTCCCCTTTCCCCCACTAAACTCCCCTTTCGATGTGAAACAAGCGTTTAGATTTGCTTTAATCACTTTTATTACTTGTTAAACATGATTCGCCCGCCGGCCACCAGTCCAAATGCACACACAAAAGATACATAGATAGTGAGATACTTACGTATACGTGTAGATACAGATACAACGTGTAACAGCTGGAGGGGTATTTTGTTGACTTTGCGGTTTTTGCGTGTGCGTGTGTTTTTGTTGGCCAGACGCAAATATTGTGCTACCAAAATTGTTAGCTCGCTGCTGTGGTCAAAAACAAAGAGAGAGAGAGATGCGAACACGTGCCCAGGAAACCGCAGAATCCTGTTTAGCAATGTATTGTATCATATTTTTAGCGAAATTATATCGCTCATAAATCAACGCTCATCAATCGATGAAGGAAAAAAACACTTCAGCATTTTCAGCACTTCAGCATTTCAAATCAATTAATGCTCATTAGACACTGGGCTGGGACCCAAAATAGCGAAAATCTCAAGTGGTTTCCTGCTGCAGTCGGCGCCCTAAATTTAACGAATCGATAAAAATAATAATATACGATGCGGTACCAAAGTTCAATGCAAGAAAACACAACATCAAACGTGCCCCGATAGCAATTGTCAAGTGCAAATAGTCAAAATGGAATTTACAATAAATTTAAATTTCCATTTTTTAAAGGAACACAAACAATATCAAAAATAAACAATAAACTTGTACAGATTTATTTACGATTTGTTTTGATTTGCGCAGTCCACAATCTTTATGATTCACAATTAGGCCGACACTTTGGCCATAAATCTGTACTATATATATTTTATATATATATATGCTTTAGATTGGCCAGTCAGTTAGCTTATAAATCAGCTTTGGCTACTGACTGATAAAGATGAGCATTTGACAAGTAGCTGATTGCAGCTTTAGCGGAGAGTCCCTCTTTTGAATAGAGAATTGTAGTCGAGAGAGCTCGACTAGAAGATGCCATGAACCCAAGCCTTTCTCTAGTTCTCGAAGTAAAGCTTGCTTGTACCTTATGAGCCATTTCCTCCTTTTGAATAAAAGACTATTGCAGTCGAGAGAGCTCGACTAGAAGATACCCTTACTCTTTGAAGACAGTAGCTCTTATAGAATCAGAGATTTGTTCAAGCAAACGGATATGACTAAATCGAATTGGAAATGCTTCCTTCTGACTATTACATACCTTTCCATTTTCAATGGGTATCGAAAACAAAGATATGATAGCTGAACATATTTTGATAGCTCATTTGTGTTAGGTAGAATATTATAGACAGAAATATAAATGCAGCTAGACTATTATGTACGAATTTATGATACAATTTCCTGAATGTCTATTCATTTTATTGCCACAAAATAATACCAGATAATATTTAAGCTGTCCAGTTGCGCAATAAAAACTCACATAAATCTTAATTACTGCTACAAAAACTTTGCCAATCTTTGAGAATTTCTGGTATTTGTAACAAAGAACAAGCTAAAACAAAGCAATCAAATTTCTTAATGTTGAAGAATTTTACACTTGAATTTATTTGATTGTTTGTAAACATAGTTTGCAAAAGCATATACTAAATGAGCAATAGTATACAATATATATATTTATATCCATATTATTAATTAGCCGATGTAAGCTAACATGCCTGCTAACAGCTAACAGAAGAAAACCAATTCAAACCAAACCGAAAATCAAGTTTGACAGCATGTTACAATGGTTTTTAAGTTCAACAAGGCTAGGAAAGAGTAACAAGAGTACAGCGATATAGAACAATGAGAGTTGTCGACCCTTTAATTTACTTTGCTGCCAACTTGTCAGTACATCAACACTGACTAGATTATAAGTATGTTTATTATCAGTGAATAACATAATTATAATAATAATATTAATAATAATAATGAAAATACAAAATGTTGGCGCGTGTTGAAGTCAATCAACTGATATCTCTACAACTCAAAAATGCTTACTATGAACAAAAAAATACTATACTAATAAATAATAACGAAATTGTTATATTTAATTGATGGCAAATTTAAGCTTGTCAAATCTGGAGAACTTTATCAACGTATTTCGTAGGAGAGACAAAAATTCTGAAGACTTTTGTTTGTAAAAATGATACTTTTAGGCAGTTTTGCAAGACTAGCAACGACTACGCTTTGTAATCAGTAAGAATTTCACAATGATGACAATCATAATTAATTATCAGAGCATGGCGAGCAAAAATTCCATTTTATGCGTCACAAAAATATGCAATCGGTAATCAGTCATTTATATTGATTGGCGCCACGGGGCACGCAGCAGGCTCAGTTCCGGAGATTAGCCAAATAACTTCCAATCCGTAATAAGTCATCCGTTAAGAAACAAAGTTCAAGTGGATCGAAAAAAAGAAGAAAAAAATTGTGCTGTCAACCTACAACCTACAATCTAAGATCAAACGATTAACGCAAGCAGTTAAAACAAAAACTTGCGAGCCAAAAAAAAAAAAAACCGAAAAGCGAAACTGGAAAATTAAATTGTTAACTTAACCAAACGACGTCGATAGCGCCGAAGTCAAAAGGCCAACTACCAAAAACAAAATAATAAACAACAAAAAAACACAAACTGCCGCCGACAAGCATTTTCAGAGGCTTGGCAGGCTGGTTGCTGTTGCTGTTGTTTTAGTTGTTGCTTTGGTTGTTGTAGCTGTTGGCAGCAATTAGCTAAACAATAAGCAGTGCTTTTAGATACCCTGTCTGCGCAGTTCAAAGAGCATATTCAATTTCTATATTCTCAACTTTCTAATTTTATATCGAATTTCAAATAATTATTTCTGAGTACGTAAAACTGCAAAATTGTATTTTCAAACGTAAAGTTCTGCAAAAATTGGTTAAGATTTGCCACTGGAAATGAGTACGCCTTCCAAGCACATGTTTTCCAGTCGCATATGCTTCTTCTTGATTGGACACGTGCGCTTATCTTCCATGTTTGGCTCGCGTTTGTTGTTTCGGCCAAGTTAATTAAACGTAAATGGTCAAAGCGATACGTTGAAATCAAGCACGAAACCACCCACGTTGCCAATTACGTTGATGAGTGGATTTGCCAGCTAAGAAAATTAATCAAATTTTCAATGCGCTGCAGCTAAGCTCATTTACAGTCAATACAAACATAGATATGTATTTATATATATATGTCTTTACATTGGCTGCTTAAGTGGAAGTCTTCCAATGGTTGCAGAAAAGTCAAAGCTTACTTTTTAATCAACTGGAATTGTGTTCAGGTCTTTAATATTGTATTTATTACGCACTTTCTTAACACATTTATCACACACTCGAATTCAAATTGCGCACTTTGCACAGATCAATCACCAATAAACTGATGGCGCATTGCAAATAGAAATCGACATAATTTTCTAACTGACATATTTAAATCTCATAAAAAAGATTTCCAATTATAGGTAATCAATTATAATGTTATATAATGCTACATGTATAAGTATTTAACTTCAACTTTTAGTAAACTTTTATATTTGTTTAATGCACTCAAATAGAACCTAAAGAAATATCTCAACATTTCAACTCAAGCTGTAAGTTCCACCGTCGCAGAATTTAATCCATTCTCTTAAGCACTTGCGCAACTAGTCAGGAAGCTATAGGACTTATCATTCTTGGAATAAACCCAAAACTCTTCACTCAAGTTTGTCAAAGTAGTCGAATAAAACTCCCGGAAATTGTTTACTGGGCTCGAAGCAATAAATGGGTTTTATTTATATATATATTTATATTTATATAAAACTAATAACAAAGTATTTTAGCTTTGCTGCTATTTATTATTGGTACTATTTGATTGTGTGTATGATAAGAATGTTGATTGAAAAATGTTGAGACTAGACAAAAATTCAGGTACTTGAACTTTAAACATTTATAATATATATTATTTTAGTTGAAAGCAACAATAGCAGCGATAATTCTGTGTAATTTATGTAGTCACGAGCCCTATTTTAGCAAGCACCTCTTTTTCAAGATGATTAATTTGTTTTCCGTAAATTTCGTACCTTTTTTAAGAGGCTATAGTTTGTATTGCGAAGAAGAAGAATGCAATCGACTATCAGAATGCAAAAAAAAGCAAAAGATAGACAAAAGTCCGACATATTTTCAGTTACTATATCTGCTACCAATCTAATCGAGTCGTTAATTCTTGTGACGTCACAGCGATAAGCAGGGAAAAAAGGGAACAACATTTAGCAATGACTTTCACAATTAAAGAAACAATTTGGTTCACCTGGCAACAGTTTTAATGAGTTTGCAAATATCGGTCTAGTCACAATAACGCAAGATTCCCTGCAGTTTTACAATTAAATTTACCTGGCCATGATTCACGTTGGTTTTGATGGATTGCCCTTAATAGGTTAATAGAGCAAATAAGGGGTACCCCCAATTGACAAAGATATAGCGAAATAATTCTGCAAATTAGCAAATTAATTATATGTGGCAAGCGTGGCACGCGTTATCTACAATTTCTATATTACTCATGAGAATTACTTGGGCGCCATGTCGGGGCCACACTATGACTGTGACATTAACATTATCATAAAACAACTTCTTTTTCATTTGTGTGGCGAGGTGCACAATAATTCTGGACATTTATTGTTGAGCGATTGACTAATTTGATTGATTGGGCTGACTACACACAAAGAGCAATTACAATCATTTATCGATAGTTGCGTCAGTTTTCCGCTCGTTCGATTATGCATCTAACCAGAGTTAGCAGTTTCCAATGGAAAGACTCAAGCCAACAAACAAAACACGTCTTAAGCTTTTTTTAAATGAAAAAATTGGTTTACATCGAAAATTTCTACATTTTTCTTTCTATTCTCATTTGGTTTCCCTAGTTCTAACTCTATTGTAAATCCTCTCAGCAGTACACATAATTAACACCGACTTTAATACAGACTCTTTGGTTAATTGCTGCTGCAGCAATGGGTAATCCAATATCGGCTCTGTGCCAAAGTGCGTCACCAATCAGCCCAAAAGGGAGCAGAGAAACGATGGGGAAGAGGGAGGGTAACTCAATGAAGCATTCAACCGAAGTAGCTGTTCTTTGGTGTTGTCGCAACGGCGTCAAGCATCAGTCGCACTGACAATAGCCCATTATCGAGGATTACAAGGACATGAACGGCAAAAGGGAGAAGGGGAGGTGAAGAAGAGGAAGAGTAGCTCAAATCGCCATTGTGCGCTGAACAATGAAGATGGACGCATGTCCATGTCGATGAATTTCTATTGATTGACAGTTGGCCGGTTATACTCCTCCCCCCACACCAACCTTCGAGCCACGCTTCTCATCCTTGGACACTTCCTTCAGTGTCAATCAGTGTTGAATCACAAAACGCTTGCAGTTTTTGGCAACTTCCTCCACTCACCCAACGGAAGTCCTTGCATGCGGGTCCTCCTCTTTGGTACTCTTTGGTCTTCGTCCCTTTTGTTGTGACCCTAATCGCTTTAAACTGTGCCACAAACACACACCAACATACACCCACACACACTCACACACACACATAGGCACTTAGGGGTTGCTGGTTTAGTTTTATTGCGTGGGCGTTAACCATTTTTATGGACACCCGGAAACTACTATTGCAATTTTCATTATTGCCTCCATTAATGAGGAGCGCGTGTCTAGTTTATTGTTGTTTCCTTCCCTGCTCAGGCTGGCTATGATTCCACTAATGGGATTTTGTGGCGAATAAAATTTCACAGAAATAATAGCAATAATGAAATGCTGCAAATATTTCGGGAATTTCTAAAGAATTTCGCTATGGAATCGAGCAGGGACAGAATATTAAAAACAATTTTTTTCATTTGAAATGAACTCAAAAATATTAATAAAAGAACTTAAAGAGAACTTTTTACTAGAATGAGCTTATCAATTATTAAGAATATACCCTAAAGAATGGTTTCCAATAGAAGAAATTCTAATTCTAATACTATTATCAAAGCAACAACTAATTAGGGTATTTTGCTACCGACCTACCCTAAAGAGGCTTTAAATAACCCGTGCAACTATTATTAACTTAAGCAAATATATATTATATTGTGCTGTAGATGAACTTGCAAAAATCACACATAAAGTTTATCTTTAACAATTCCCAATTTCGTAATTTCATGTTATTTTAACTCATTTGGACTGCCTGCAATAATATTTAAGCAGAAATTATGCTTGAAACTGTAAACAAACCGTTAACACCAGCTGCAACAACACCAGCTAACTGCTGACTGGTTAACAGCTCATACAACAGGCTCGATGTTGCCGAGGCTTTTAGCTATAGCACGCTTTGCATGCACTGCTGCTGTTAACAGCAGTTCTCGCATGCTACAACAATAAGTTCGACTGCAGCGACTGTTAAGACTTGAGACAACAGCAGCAGCAACAGCAGCAGCTATTAATTATATTAGCTGCACTTTCCGATGCACTAAGAAATGGGATATTTTGGTTATGCGTTGAAATAACATATAAAATGATAATATATGTTAATAATAATTTTAGTGGATTATGCAAGAAAATGAGACAGTTAAAAAGAAGTGTATGTTAAAAATATATGCAATTCTGCTAGATGCTAAAGTTAAAGCACTTATAAATTATTCATTTATATAATTTATAAAGGATTTCAAATTGAAAGCTCTAGTTCAAAGTCCGTTACGAAAAAGTATTTTCTAAAAACTATATAAAAATATATTACACCGATTTGACTTGCGATTGAATAACTTTAACATATAGCTGTCAGATTTGAGAGGCAGTTCAAATGTTCGACATGCAACATGTCTGTTGTGCAGCTGTCTGTTGACTGTTGACTCTGCTGACTCTGCTGACAGACTGCTTGCTGCTTGCTGCTTGCCGCCTGCTTATGTTGGCCGTATCCGTATCCAGCAACAACAACAGCAACAGCAACAGCAGCAACAACAACAGCATAAGCAACAATACAGCAGCAACAAGAAAATGTCGCACGTTTCGTTTCGGTTAGTCTCGATAATTCAATCGCCCTGCAAAGACGTTCAACGTCGCCCGCTGCTGCTAAAAATTACAAAAAATATATAACAAAATAAATAAATAAACAACGCATCCACAAATCATATTCTCTCTCTCTCTTTCTCTCTCGCTCTCTCCCGCTCTCTATCTCTCTCTATCTTTCTCTCTCTTTGTTTCTTTCACACGCAATGTGTGTGTGACTTGTAATATTTGCGGTTATTTGGCATTTACCGTTACGGCGTGCAACATTTGTGCAAATTAGGTGGCAACGCCATTCAGCTGTCAACAACAACAACAAAAATAAATAAAGAAATATCAGCTAAAAACAAAAGTTAATCTTGAAAAACGTGACAAGTGCTTCAAAAAATATACAACAAAATATTGCCAAAACGGAAACGGAAGTGCCGCCGATTAAATGTCTGCGAATGCGTGTGGAGCTGTGTGTAACTGTGTGTGTGCGTCTCCTGGAATTTGTTATTATAACAAATAATAACAGCGACAAATAAAACAACAACAACAAAAAGTTGGCAAGAAACGTGAAATTCCAGGCAAAAAATAAATGTTTGCAAAAAATAGCTGAAAAAGGCTGAAAAAGTGTTTACAATTCAAATGCCACGCCCACAAATTGCACAATTAAGCATTCAATGTCAGCGTTAACAAACTTAAACGGCGTTACCAGATTTCTAGCAGGCGTTGTCGTCAGGATCGCAGAATTGCCAGGACGAAATTTTAGTTTGCTGCTCAGCTGGCAGTAAATGGGTTAAAATTATGCACATTAATCGCCGAATGAATGTCGAATCAGTTGAAAAGACTGCTCTTTTTTATTGTAAGTAACGGTAGTCCAGCATACCCTTAAATTGCATCAAATACCCTCATCAAAACACAAACTATTCCAATTGATATTTAAGCTCAATTCGAAAATATTTGAAAATTAACCTTGACTGAGTAAGAAATTCTTTGAAACGTACTTTTTTAATACGATAGTTCTGATAATAAATATTATCATTCATAATATTGCTTTACACTATTACACAATCGATTACTCATTTTGATATACTGAATAATATTTATCAGTAAAGCTCAAATCAATTATAATTCTAGATATGACTTAGTAAAAATGTTGTTTGCGTGAAATGTTTTTATTTTAAACCATCACTTTTATTCTAAGAAAAAACTAATCAGCTTATGGCGAGGTTGCTATTCAAATATTATGAGTTTAGTTTTCATAAAAAGATTTTACATTAAATTATTTTCTAATTATTCTTAGAGTCATCAAGACTATGAAGTGCATGATTCTCAGTTAATGTTGAAAAATGTGCATACATTTTACAATTGAAATTCAGAATTGACAAGAATTTTGCATAAAAATTCGCATACGCTACAGTTTTTTTACAAGTGAATTAATGGTTGATTAGAAAATACCCTGTAAGTCAAAAGACAGAACTTACTTATAAGAAAAGGCAGAAAGTGTATATGCCCTGTAACTAAAATGAATTTTAAGAGAATAGCCATGTTGTAAGGCTCTAAATTGCAAGCATTTCTTGGATTACAGGGTATACAATGAACTTAAATAGGCGTTAGCTGCACTTAAAATGAAGCTGTTAATAGATCGACGAAAGCATATTTACTACATACACATCGAGAAAAATCCAGTTCTATCTTCAAATATACACTATAAATGTATGGCATTCATACAGGGTAAATAATGAGCATGTAAATATGCACGAGCTGCGAAGTTTGAAATCATTTCCGTTATTAACTTCAGCAAAAAACCATACAGAAGCATTTGCAACACAAACAAACAAAAACCAAAAACAAAAAACATACACCCTCCCAGACATAGACATACACACACCCACCCAACCCATTCAAGTTTTGTGTGGCATACCTTATCTTCATTCATAATTTCATCAACCCACAAAAAACAAGAAGAAGAACACAGTAAAAATTATAACCCAGTCAAAAAGTTTGTTGTGAGGGGCCTTGCGACGTTTTTCTTTTTCTTTTATTTTTACTATTATTATTTGTTGGTCTGCGCCGCACGTTCGCTTTATTTATTAGAACTCTGTCGATAATTACAAAATAATGCGTTTTACTCAACCCAGCGACCCCTCGCCGTTTCGCCCTCGTCCCACCCACATATCTGTATCTTGAAGCAAGTTGAAGTAGCGTTAAAAACGCTTGGGAAAACGGTTCAGACCGAAAACGAGGTTATGCCGAGCATAAATTTCCAATGTGTGTTTTCGGTTGCGATAAGATTTCTGGATGGGTTTCGTTTTCAGTTACAGTTACCAGTTATCGAAACAGAAACAGAACCAGCTGCAGAAATTGGTTTTTAGGAAGTTTAGCTTGGCTAATTTGTGGAGGCTACTCAACGAGGCTGAGGCTGTGTTTGAAGCGCCTTCTCCCAATCTCGAGAGGCCTCGAGACTGGAGTCAAGTGCTCCCTGGAGTGGTTAACATGTGCTAGAAGGGAGTGGTGAGAATGGTGGGTTGGACTAGTTGGGTGGTCTTTAGCGTTTTGTTGAGGGTTTTGTTGTGGCGCCAAACAATTAAAATGCTACTCAAGGGTGGCAAAGGGTTGATTAAAACAATCGAAACTTCAGCAATGAAAGAGATGTTATCGATAACCAAACTCACTTTGGGTAGTTAAAATTGTGAAAGATGAAAGGGAGTGGGTTAAGTATAAGAAAAGAATTCGTTGAGTAGGTAGACGTTAATCATAATGTGAGAAGTACATAAAATAAACTAAAGGAGTACAAATAACAATGGGTTGATGGATTAAGATTAAAGTGACTAAAAAAAATGCAAAAACAGATACAGCTTAGACGGGATAGAGCTAATTTTATAAGTGCCAAAAATGGGTCAATCAGCCAAGAAGGATAACAAGGCAAGGAATATGTTCGAAAGCGAAACCAAAAACTCGTAATAAATGATAAAATTTTAATTAAAAATAATTTTAAATTGCTATTGAAACTTATAAGAGCAGCCTAAAAAAGGAGCACAAATTGGAGCACAACTAATAAGAGATATATAATACAAACATAATAAATCAAATCATATCAAACTATGCAGACAATCAGCTGTAAGATTATTAGGAGGCTTTAGAAAAGAAGGCAGTAAATAAACAAAGCTTAAAGGATCACGACATAACATAAATTAATTAAATTAAGTTAATAATTCAAAAACAAAATCTCAGATTATGAATGCAGGACAGGCAAATAGTAGTGAAATATATTCTGATATAAGTAGTTGGAGGTTGCTAAGATATTTTCACGAAGTATTTACAATTCTTGCACTAAACTGAACGTGATATTTACGAGTGGCTTAAGATGAGCCATAAATAGTTGAATAGTTTCCACAGTCGAGCAGGTGTCGGCTCAATTGAACTCGTTTCAGTTGCCAGTTGCCTGATTTACAACCTGACCTGGCACAATAGTATAATAATAATAATAATAATAATAAGAAAAGAAACAAGCGCCGACGCAAAACCAAACAAAAATAAAAAACACCAACAATAAATTCAATAAATTGAAAAAGGGGGGCGATTATGAATGAATGAATGAAAGAATGAATGAATGTTGCTGTTATGTGAAATTGAAATATCAAAACTGAGACAACAAATCAAACATGATAAATTACCCCAGAGGCGACTACCGATCTACGCAGGAGACAAGACAACAGAGAGAGAGAGAGAGAGAGAGGAGGGCCCTAGGCTGTGGGGGCGGTTGAGGAAGTAATAAAAAAGGCGCGGGGAATTGTTTGACAAGTTGTAAACACTGGTATGCAATTTAGGTTCTTCTATGTGTGTGTGTGTGGGTGTGCAAGTGTGTGTGTTTGTATTTGTGTTGTATCTGTTAAATACAATATTGATTGGCTGTTATCGATAACGATCCGCAGATAGTGATACAAAATACACATACACTTGGAGAAAAACAGAGACCTCTACTTTAAATAAGTTCTTTATGTTTTTAAAATAAGTATATAATAATCAACATTTAATTCAATTATTTTTGTGAATACAAATCAAATAACTCATTCTTGAAATACGAATTTCGCACTCTAAACTATATTTTAATTCTCTACAATTTTTCTTAGTGTACTTGCGCTGTTTTTGACTAATGCTCCATCTCTTTCTCGCTCTCTCTCTCTCTCTCTCTCTCTCTTTCTTTATTTTTCAGGTGGTGATTTCAGGTGCATTATGTACAGTAGAAGATTACGTAATAATGTCACAGTGTGCACACAACAAAGCCATACACCTAGCTGCGGAAGGAACAGTCTCAGTGACAGACATTTCACAGATACGTAAGTACCCAATCAATTTACAACTTCCCCAAAAAAATTTAAAAAAAAAAGAAAGAAAAACCCAAACAAAACTCAGCTCAAGTGCGCTTGTAATAAATGTAGCATATTATGAGGTCTCTTCTCTCTCTCTCTCTCTCTCTCTCTCTCTCTCTCTCTGTCTACCCATCTCGCTCTTTTTGACTTGTTTTTTATTTTTTTGTTTATTGACACGTCTGCAGGAAATGCCTTCACATTCCGATTTTGTTGCATCTAATTTAACAATTTTGTTGGCAGCCTTTCACAAACAATAACTTCAACAAAAAATAAAAACATTTTTCAGTAGTTGTTGTTGTTATTGTTATTGTTATTGTTTTCTTGTTATTGCCTGTGTCTGCATGATGAAGTGTCTCATATTTTTCCCAAAAACCCTGCCACTTCACTTGGCCTAGAAACCAAAGTCACATTACTTTTGACTATTCAATATTTGTCTCAGTTATTAACTGTGTTGCAAACATGTTCAACTGTCACTCAGCTCATCCATCTCACATGCCCCAAAGCATTTTGATGGGGAAAAAACTTAGGAATTCCATGAATGTTTCTAATGCTTATGAGATATGAATAAATGTATGAGTCAAATGCGTAGCTGAACAGAAGCTACGAAAATGTGAGTCAGAAGTATTGAATATATAATCAGAACATTTGGATCTAGAAATTAACTTCCAAAAAGAACGAGTGTCTATTTTAGGCACACCGAAGATTCCATTATTTTGTATTTCATATTTTATAAATTCAAAAGTTAAAAAAAATATTCCCAGGAAACCTATATGAAATAGTATAGGATAATACGAATAGTATGGGAATGAACAAAAAAAGAAAACTTCAATATATATTTGTATATTTATTAAATTACTTTTGAAACAAAAAATATGATTATCTATATCATATGTCATACAATAAATACAGCTCGCAATATTAAGCTCAATAATTGAAAAAAGCATTCGGAGTAGACTTACTCTACCAAAAACCAAAATTTGGTAACTCTTCTAGCTCTTCAAATCCACAACGGCAGATGCAATTTGAAACCTTAATTTCATTTACAGATTGTGTAGGTTTTGTATGTTAAATACTTGCAATTTTCTATGTCACACTCTGTAGCCTAAGTCTATTGACGAGATTTTTGTAGACCAAGCTGTTGCCACATTTCTGCATCTCTTTCGGACATTTGGCGCATAAAGTGCCAAATTTATGACTGCATGAACGGCTGCGAGTAAAAATAATAACATTTTTTCGCAAAACGAAACGCGTCAACTTTCACTGGACTTTGTTGGCAGGCCGCAAAACTCAGCCCAGAGTCCATTTCACGTTGCAACCCGCACAATAACAACCAACAGCCGTACCAGGGCCTAATTAGAGCCGCTGCCTGCAGCTGTCCCAAATACAAAAAAAAAGATACACTCAAATAAGGGTCGCAGCACGAGCTACAGCTAGTTTTTCCCAGCAGGACCTTAAATGTATATATATATATACATATATATTCCAACTTCTGTCACTCGACAGTTGTTTGTTTTTGCACATTTTCAAGCAGCACGACAAATTTTTTCTTTTTTTTTTGAACAACAGGTGTAAAATGCGTGAAAATTCCAGCTGGTATTTAAAAACAAAACCAGAAACAAGAAAACCCAAAAACAAAAGGAGCAAAAAGGGCCGCAACACTTATAGCTAATGTGTGAAAAGTTGCTTTGTCAATTTGCACGCCCATCGAAGGCTGCTTTTCATTCATTTGCATGAGAGACTGCGTTTTATGATCGGCAGTAGTCCTGGTAGTCCTCAGGTAGTCCTTCCTGGATTATGTATGTTGCTTTTATGAATCAAAATATGTATTTTTAGGGTACACTACACTAAGCTACCGGGGTTTAACCCAAGTCACACTTGTGCTCAAACTATTTGCGGGTATTTCCAACCCAGCCAAAGGTTGTTAATGTGAGCTCAGCTTATGCGAAATTAGTGGAAAATTCAAGAAAAATAAACTATGGGCATAAAAGGTACAGAAAGCTGTACAAAATATTTCATGAAGTGAAATTGAACTTTTATTAAATCAATATCAAATTTTCTAGATAATATTGATTTTAAGATATGAATATTTTTATGATATTTGAATTCCTTACAACACGAAAGCTATGTATATATATTTCAGTTCCCTTCTTACCAATATTTGCACCCGCATCTCCAGCTGAACCGCTCCTGTGCCTTATTAGCCCAATCCAGCGAGCCTCGTGGCTAATGAATCTTGACATTTCAATCAACGCACTTTCACTAACCCCCCTAGGAAAATGGAGAAAAGAAGCACAGAATAGACCACAGTAAAAACCAACGCAAACGAGCGCTTTCCACAGACTTTTCTGGGGGAGAAAACCGGCAATAAATCACATGATTTAATTTGGAGACTAACGTGAAAAATGCACACAAAGTTCGCCCTGCTCAAAGGCGAAAAATGTTGAGGTCGCATATAGAATATCATACAAATATCGAAAGGGTAGCAAAATGCTGAAGAAAACCAGCACTAAGACTATAACTAGGGCTAGGTGATCTCTCTGGGGCAATAAAACAATTTATAGCTCATCATGTGCGGTCATAAATTTAAGAACGCAATCATTTCGTATCTGAAATGCTGTCCCTTGCCCCTGTCCCTGTCCATGCCACTGCCCCTGCCCCGGTGGCAACATTGTCTGATGTCCAGGGCGTTGCCCAATCAACACCTCCTCACCTCCCCCCCACCCAAGAGAGTTACCGCATGTAACAAGTTGCAAGCTGTTAATTTCGTGAACAAATAGACAAGGGTTCCAGGTCCCCAATGATCATTGTTTTTAATATGACGACTCTGGCCTCTGGCCCTCTTCGTTATGTTTTCGGCTAGAAGATTTGATTTTTCAATGGAGGTCTTTTTTCCAGTCGGTCTATGTTTTTTGTTTGCCTTGTAGTTCATTAAAACTGTTTAGCATTGTTGGGCATCGTTGAAGGCTGCCCCAGCGCCAGCGACAAGATCAATCAAAGTTTAAAATAAATAAAAAAAAAAACAGCCTCAAAGTAAAGTGAGATAGCTTTAATAAATTTATGGACAAGTTGCTATTTTTGAGCAGCTGATTTGAATATTATAATCATGTGATATTATTATGATAATATATGGAAAAATATTATGATGCATATGTTCATGTTGATAAAGTTAGCTTTCCTTAATTAAACCTTTAGACAATTTTTAGCTCTCAAAACTTTTCTGTACGCAACACGAACTTTATTGTTTTAAAATTCATCCGTTTGATCTTTAAATAAATCCTGCCAAACCTTCTCCGTCTCTTTCTATTATATTATTATCAAGACTTTAATTAGATCAGACAAACCGAATACAATAAAAGTATTTTTGTTCTCATTTTGTTTATTTAAAATCTGTCCCTACGAAGAAAATCATTAAATTTTGTAACAACATTTTAAAAGTTTTACAAAAAACCGGAAATTAAAATATTCTCCCAGTTTATTCATAGCTCTGTAAAAATGTTCTATGCGAGACATTATCTATAGCTATAAATACCAAAAGCATCTTTACAATAAATTTCAATTAGTAATCTGGAATGTTGTCAGGGAAATTTCTTGGGTCTATAAATCTAATCATATTTAAATACAAGACTCTGTTTACTATTTAATTTAGTTTCTATTAAGCAAAAAAAAAAAGCCAAAACTCAATGTCAACAAGTAAATATTATAACTAGGCACAATATACAAACTAACGACCTTTACAAGAAAGAGAAAAAAGAAGAAGATGATTTTACTCAATGAGTTAGGTGATAATAATGTGGGAAATATTTAGCACCATCATTACAAACATCATTAAAATTTAAATAGATGTGTTTAACATGAAAAACCCGAAAAACGACAATGTATGAAAGTTTTTCGACAGAGCTCGAAAGGAAATCATGCCGTGAAAATTCCAAGAAATAGCACATATTTTTTGTTGGTAGGGGTAGGGGTACGGGATTAGGGTAGGGGTAGTCATTGAACCTGCTCAGCAGCGCAGATTCATCAATTAACGCCCCGCAAAGAGTTCGACTCTGGAGTGGTGCAGTGGTGCGGTGCGGAGTGTGGTGCGGTGGTGTTAAGGGGCGGTCACTTCATTAAACGCCGTCCAAGTTGTGGACAAATAAATGCATTTCCGTTGCGTACAAACAAATTTCCAAGAGACGCCGACGACGACGGCGACAACAACGTTTGAAATTCTCAACTGCATTTTTTACCTACCGCGCGAGAGAGAAGAAAACGAAGAAGTAGAAATACAAGGAGGTGGAGAGAACGGTTAAAAAACATGGTCAACAACAAAGCTGAACAAGTGTACCGCTTGCCGATCGTCAGTCGTCCGTCCGTCGAGAAACTCAACTCGGAGGCAGGTTCGACAGTTTTTCTTCTTTTGGTCAATTGCTTCTTCTTCTGCTGCCGCTGGTGCTGACCGCCATTGATTTCCACTTAACGCTTCAAAACTCAAGTGGCCATTTCAAGTTTACAGTTTACAGTAAGTAAAGGGAGAAGAAAACATAGTCAAATGCGCTTTCTTGGCCTCTCCATTCCTTCGTCTCTCTTCTCTTCTCGTCTCGTCTCTTTCTTCGTTTCGTTTTCAATCGCTGTTTCAATATTATTGTTTCCCACAGTTTCCCAACTTGTGTCTGGGCTATGAAAATATTTAAGCGCCAATTTGATGTAGTTTTTCCCCATTCCCTCGAAAATCAAGTCCACATTCCCATTACAATGTCCAAGTCCTCTCTTCCCTCTCTCTCTCTCTCTCTCTCTCTCTCTCTCTCTCTCTCAGTCTCTGTCTCTCCTCAGTTGTGCTCTGCTCTGCTCTCAACTTAAATTTGAATAACAATGGCTTGTTTTTGAACTTCGGCTTGGCTTCAAAGCGTTTTTGCCCTCTTTGTTTTTCTTGTTGTCCAGCATCGATCTCTTCACTTTTTCTATTGGTTAATGAGCGTTTGCATTTTTGATCCATAAACGCTTCAATGGCAGGAGCTGCCTTGTCAGCAATTACGCACTTCAGTCCCCAACAGCGGCTGACAAAGGAGCTGTAGCTGAAGCTGAACCTGAACTCACAGCTCTCGCAGCTAGTCAATGCATTCATTGAAATCAAAAGTTCTTAGAATTGTCTACTCCTCTCTTACTCTGTTTTTTTTTTTTTTTTTTTTTTTTGGAGCGTGAGAACATATTTGGTTTAGTTTTGATAAAGTTTTGTAGTTGTGTAAAAAGTTTGACTTACTAGAATTGCTTTCTAATTTAAATATAGAATGTATCTGGACGATAAGCAGTGATTGCTTTTGATAATCAAAATAGTCATAAAAAGTCTCCACGAACGCGTTTTGAGGATATAATCTGAAGATGATAATCGATTCAGAATCGCGTTTGCAACTTTAAGTGTAAAATTAATATAGAAAAAACACTGGTTTTTGAATATTTGTTTAGTTTTGTCAAAGGTAAAAAAGGAATGTCTTCTAAAAATAACGCTTTTTGCAATCTGTTCAGATTTGGCAAGTTATGGCTCTAGAAAGCTTATCAGATAAATTTGTTCATATGTTGAACGAAATGCTAATCAAGATTGATATTAATCATCACATAATATCTTACTTATCTTATAATCTCCAAATGCAACATAAATAATATAATAACTACACAAATGCTAATACCAAACAAAAAAAAACAAAGAAAACAAAAATAATAAAAATAAATAAAAAGTCGTAATACTTTTTATGCCTATCCCAACAAAACTAGTGGCAGCTGCTGGTGCTGCTGGTGCTGCTGCTGCAGCATTTGCTTTATGATCGATCAATAAAAACCAACCACACAATGATAATCTGCTGGAGATGATGATCGGGCCTAGTCGTAGCACACTTCAAGCCATTAAATAGTGCATTTTACGAGAACGACAAAAAGATAGCTCGGGGTGGATATATATGAAAGAAATGCCGACGGATTAAAAACAAAACGCCGCTCGGCGATGAGCAGCTTGATCAACGGCGCAATAAATTCATCAAACAAATATCGCTTGGCTCTGTTGGCTAAGCCGACTTTGCGTTATAATCGACATGAATATTAAAAAAAAAAGAAGAAAAAAAAACCAACCACAAAACTATAATCAGTGCGATATGATCGGACGGTCGACCATGCCCCGGAAAACATATCAATCTCATGTGGATCAGACGGAACGATCGACATCAGCCACCGGTTGTGGAACCTTTTTTTTTTGTTGGTATTTTTGGTTGTTTGATGGTTCGAGCCATTAACTGGCTGCAGACGACCTAATGGACATGATCTTTCGTCACTCCCAGCAACAACAAAAGGGAATGCACCTTTTTTTCTTTTTCTTTTTCTTTCTAAACATGCCACCCCGTCTCTTTCTCACTCACTTGCTACTTATCAACGAGTTCTAAAGTGAACAAGAATCGATAGAAGACTCGGTCTTGATCTTGATCAAGGCGTCTGCTGCTTGTTGTTGTTGTTGTTGTTGTTCGACCTGTTCTTGATCCCTAAATACCCTTTAAATTGTACGTAATTCCCGCAGCACGGCATTTATCATCATTATTATTATCGTACACAGCGACTTGTGCTGGAGACACTTCAAATCCCATGAATAATTTGTAGCCTGATGAGATAGTCATGTTCTCTTCCCCTTTTGCGGTATGTGGCAAATGAAATTTATATCGAGTTGAATTTGTGGAAAATACAATAGGTTAGCATGTAATTATTCCTCTCTATTGTTCTGACTTATATGTCAGTTGTTAGCAAAAGTTATAGCTACCAAATCAGTCATACACTGATTGTATATATATATTAAGAATGCTCTCAAAATAAAACGAATATTATTTTGAAACGATGGAGGATCAATCGACGAAGGTGCCACCGCTAGATGTCCTGAGCGCATCCTTTAAGGCCGTATTGCCCACGGAACGTAATTATTTGAGTCACTTGCCACAAGTTCATCGTTCACTCAACTGTAATGAACCCAAGTTGAATACTGAAATGCAAATGCTGCGCAACTCGTCGGGTCTGGGATCACTTGTTAAAATGAGCATGGATCGCTTTATTGCTCGCCAAGTAGGACGATTGCCATTCCTATCGTCCAGCAACCTAATGGATGACATTCTGACTGGACGCATCAATGAAGTGTCCTTTGATGACGTTTGGAATCAACCCGATGACATTAAGGACATCATTCTGCCACATGTTGTGATGGAAAAGTCTTTGGGCATCCATTTGTAGATTGAAAACTATGTTGAACATTTTAATTTAAGGAGATTGAAGACCATAGTCTACCTCCCATTATTGTTTGCATTAATTTGGTAATTGATTAAAAAAAGAAGAGTACATTTTAATTGTTTTCGATTTGACTCGGAAAAGGATAGACTGAAGGAGCCTTAGAGATATTGAAATTTCTGGTGTTTGTGATGGAAATTTTAAGTTTTAGAGAACGAATTTAAGATAATAAGTGCCAATAGCATATTTTGGCAGAGTGGAAAGTATTATCTAGAAAAATATAAAGAAATTCTGTCATTATTATTTTCTCAAAAAAAATAAAATTAACTGTCAGCAAAGCTGTAAATTATCACCGAATTAATGATGATATTTTTATGCCACAAACAATTTCCCGGCTTAAGGTCAAAAATGTTGCAGTTGATGCCAAACAATTTCCAAGAATTGGCCAAGAATAAGAAAAACCAGCAGGAAATGTCGCAACTGAGGGCGCCAACAGAATTCCAGCTAACAAAATGCTTAACATGTGTAGGTAAAGTTTTAGATATTTCTGCTAGATATTTATGTGCTTCAGATTGGCCAACAGCAGCGCCGACAGCTGACAGCCGAGTTGCCAGCGCTGAACGGAAATGCATTAATTTGTCAGTTTGGCTTGCGCCGCACCAATAAATCAATTCATATACAAGGTGATACAGCCACACACCCCGGCACCACCCAAACCGCCAACCCCAACCCCCACTTCCCACTCAAAAAAAAAAAAAGGGAGACACGTTCCGTTCTGGGAACAGGCACTTTGCAATTACGTAAAGTCTTCCAGGCATCGCGTGCAGCTATGCAAATTTCGACTTTGTGTACTCATAAGTTGAAAAGTATATATAGTATATATATATATATACTGCCGTTTAATGAGCTTCTGATGTTGCATGACTCAAACCTGGCTGGAGTTTCTCGGTCTTGGCCTTCTTCTTTTGCCACTTCTGCACTTCAAACACACTCCCTCCACCCTTCATGTAAATGTACTTCTGTGTGTATGCATAATGAAAAGCGAAAAACTTGTGTATTTAAGCAGTTGTTAATGTGCTGGGGCAGTTGGCAGGGCGCAGGTATTTTTTTGGCATTTATTTCTTTAGGTTCACCAATAAATTGCGTGTCTGGCGTTTGTTTGGGGCACATTTAGTTTCGGTGCTGCACGCGACGCCTTCTTAATATCTGTTCGACGTCTACTGCCCCATGCAGCTCAAGGTGTGCCAGTGTTGAGCAGCGTTGCGAGTTTTCAATCACTGTTTTAAGGTGATCACGATTAAGTCGACTCCATGCTGTGATCTGCCCATTTAATAGGTTTATTAAGATCAGATTCTTAAAGGTTTCCACCTCTAATGCCAAATCAGTTTCAGCTTACACGAAAAGCTTGTCATAGTCATTGACTAATGTAGTTATTTTTGGACTGGAACACTAATTGTTATAAGCACTTAAGCTTACATAAATGTATATTATATTTAAGTGACTGATTATCAAGCAAACTTAAAGCTTCTCCCTAGCAATGCCCAAACAGTTCATTCATTGCTAAGCTTATCTACCAGTTATCAGTTTCCTACCATTCACTAACTGTGAACACACTCGCATCACTATTCATGCACTCATTCGTATTCGTATTCGTATTCATATTCGCGCAGCTTGTATCTTGACTAAATGACAATGCGTGCCTGCCGACACCTTACTGCCTGCAAAGCATTTGTAGCTTTTGGTAATTGCTCATTTGGTTGGACATTTGTGGAGCGAGCAGCCAATATCTAATAGTTGGGGGGAGAATGGGAATAGTCATTTGATGGCATACAATTGGCACATCATTTGTAACAGGTAATTGCTGGTGAACAACTGCAATAACAATGGTGTAACTTACGTAACTAAGTCAATTTTGTGGGAGTGGAAGGGAGGAGTAGTTAGTAGAAGACCACCCCGGTAGCTGTTCCAAATGGATTTCCTTGGAATACCATTAACCGATTTCCGGCTGGCAAAACCAATCAATGGTCGTTTGGACTCTTGCCATAAAATAATGCTTTCAATAATTTTTAATAGAGTTATACGCTTTTAGCTGCTCCCGTTGTCGCTGGACGCAGTCGGGCAACAAATACAAAAAGAAAACCAAAAAAGCAGCAACAAAAATCGAAGGTAAAATGTTTTCTTATCTCATTATTAAAGGGACGCGGCAGCCGACGCCGACTAAAAAGATTTGCAGGTAAACAGAGCGCTTTTGGCCACATAAAATTAAATTCAGCCAAAAATAAAATACAGATAGGACATTGACCGAGTCGCGTCTGGACAGCAGTCAGAGCCAAATCCAGAGGAGAAGCCCAAAAACAAGCGGCTCAGTGACGAGAAATGCGAAGATTAGCGCTAAATTATTAAATGAGCTAAAGCGCCATGAAAAATACAGAGTTGCCAAGTGAATAAGATGCCAGAGACTGAGATAGAGAGAAGGAGAGTAGACAATTAAGGTTAGGATTGGGCCACAAGTAGCCATTGGGAGGGGTCAACAAGTCTGGTGCAAAGCTAAAGCTCAAAGAGAGCAAAGGTCAGGTTGATATTGGAAGGGAGAAAGAACTACAATTATTCTCCGATTAGTAAGTCCGAGCAGCTGTGGAGTTTGAAACTTCTAGATAACAAGTGAAAAATTCATGGCATGCAGCAATTACTATTATTATTCATGTACCACCTCGATAGCTCTCCCATGAACCCTAATACTTGAGCAATTCTAGGATACTACATATATTTCTAGTTAAGACGGGAGTTACTGATTTAATGTGCTTTGAAGATTCATCCGCATTGTCTCAAAATCTGCAGATGATGAAGTTAACTTCTCAGTCTACAATGTCTCTAGTTTATTCCAGAAAAGCATCCATTCGGCTTACTAAGTCTAAATTTATTCCAGCTTATTATTATTGCTGAAAGCTAGACTAAAAAAGAAAGCGCCAATGCTGCTCTCATAGTAAACGCTAGTTTTTTAGGGAGTTTCCTACACCTACCTATTTATCATGCCTCAAAAAGCCACAGCTACAAGCAACTTAATCATTATACAACGTCGCGACGTTGTCAGTGCAACAATTCAAGTTTATTTTTCCAACGAATCGATTTGCAAAAGGGTCCTAAAAACAGCAAATGGGGCATGGGCCATGGGCAGGGGGCATGGGCCAGGGGAAGTGGCAGGGGATTGTGGTATATATAGTAAGATGAAGGGTTCCGATGTGTGTGTTCGCATAATTTGCTGTCGGCCAACGGCGCTCGAAACATTTTATGAGCATTTTACACCTGAAGCCTTAATTAAGGTAGAGCTAAAAGGGCAAAGAAAATAAAAATAAAAAAGCAAAAAAGAACATTGAAATGCAACAAATGGCAAGCAACATTGACAGTTGCACAGCAATGTCACTCAATGTCAGCATTTCAAGCACTGAGCTGGGCCAAAACTAGACACAAGACCAGAAAGAGAAAGAGACAGACAGACAGCCAGAGGGAGACAGAAAGAGGGGGGAGCGGTAGTTGTCCTGGCCCGCAGAAAAACAAACAAACGTAAAAGTAGAAATAATGACGAGCGAAAAACAATAAAACAAAGCCAGAAACAAAAAGCGAAGAAGAAGCAAAATTTACAGACAATAAAAGGCAAAACAGCAACAACAACAACAACAACAAAATGTATATCAGCCGGCCGCACTTAGCACCTTTAGACCTGGTCAAATCCTGTTTTTAGCCTGGCCACACACACACACAGAGACAGGCACAACTAGGCAAAATGCAGACAAGGACATGACGTTTTTATTATGCCTACAATTTTTACTTATTTCTTTTTTTTGCACGTGCGGTGGGTGATGCTTCTCTCTTTCTCTGCCTCTTGAGTGGTCTGGCAGGCGCTTTGGGCCAAAAGCAAGAAGCAAAAAAAAAAAAAGAATTGTTAAGACAGACAGACAGACTGATGGAGGCGCCCTGCCGCGTTACATGAGCCAGTCCTCAGCAAAGATGCCGTTTCTAGGATGCGACCCAAAAAGGTTCTAACTTTGTTTTATGGCCAACGAGTGCGCTGCACGTAAATCAAAAGGTGTTACCAACCTCGAGGGGCCAAAGGACTGAGCCAACTGCTGCTCCTTCTATCTCTCTCTCTCTCTCTCGGACTATCCCTGGAGGGTGTTAAAATTTGTAGAGAATGTGTTTTCTTATTGTTGGTAATTTTTGCTAATTAATGGCGTCATTAAAACGCTCTCATCTTACCCATACCTCGGACATGTTAATAGTTCGCCCTAGACCTCTATAATAATTATGTTGTAAGTGCTTGCGACACGCCCCCAAAAACGATGCGAACCTCAAGGCAAAGTAAAATTGGTTGTCCCTTTTTTTCTGCTTGGTTATAGTTAATTTGGGTGGTCCACTAAATCGTTTCAAGTGTTGATGGCCAAAGGACGAGAGGTCTAGTTAGGCTCAATGATGATTGGCAAACACTTTGTAAGGGAAAGGTTCAGTTGAATATTTTAATAGGTTTTTCTTCTGAATTGCTATTTTCGTTTATTTTCGAAAACGATTTTACAGATCTAATTCAGCTGTATATTTTAAAAGTTGTTCTTCTAAATAGCTATTTTCCATTTCTGTCAATAACGATCGAATACATGCAATTCAGCTAAATATTTCAATAGTTATTGTTCTCAAGAGTTATATTCGAATACACTCAATAAATTTCTGTCTCTAGATTTCGCAATTTCAAACTGTTTACTCCCCCTTCTAATAGCCAATATCTTTGCAATTACCAAACGCGACACGCGCAATTACCAAACTCTTGAAACCCTATGGTGTAAATAATTAAATCAGAAACTAACATAAATTATTCGCTGGTATTTCGGCCATATTTGTGCAAAGATATATAAATATGGATTGCTGCATGTTACATGGGCCATAAAGTGTCGTTTATCAGTTGTCAAAACATGAGTTTGTCGTGCTCCTAAGTGCATTCAATTAGCGCTTGTTTTTCCCCCGCCAGACTCCCACGCTGGAAAAACAGAGAGGAAAAAAAGCGGCTTCCTGCTGGGTGGATATTGGCGAATAGTTATGGATACTTATTCATTGGCCAATCGATGACAATTAACACCTGTCCGCATAAATCAGCGACGGATATATCTTAATTTATGCTGACGTAATCCATGTTTCTGCGCGTATCTCGAACATAATTCACTCACCTAAAATGCACACACTCTCCAACACTCAGACATACACACTGAGTGTGTTTTGGAGCTTTGATAAACAATTAAAATTGTCACAATAACTCAGCGACTTATGAAAGTAAAAAACACAAATCCACAACAAATTAATGAAAATTATAAAAACGAGAAAAGTGGCGAATGGAGGCAAATAGAATTTTGCATACACTTGCAGAGAGCAATATGAATAGCTTTGAATACTTTTAGATGTGTGTTTTGCGGCAAATAAAAGACATATTTAAATTAGAAAAAGAGCTCAGCAAATAATACATTTTATTTTTAAATTAATAAATAACAATAGAAGAGCGTAATTTTTAATCATTAGTTTATATGGTATTTATGATTTTTTATAATTTGAAGATGGTGACTCCGGCATTTATACCTATTGTAGACCCATAGTTTCTGTGGCAACTATATGATGTGGGTATCTGGCTGCAACATATAGTCACATATAGCCAAAGTTTCAGCTTAAATTCCAAGCATTACACGCATTATCACAAAATTAAAGTACTCCACGAGTGCATTTCAAAAAGCGGAAAAATATTTGTTTAAGCAAATGGCTGTTGGCCTGTTGCAATTTGAGCGCAGTTTTTTTTTTCGGTGCTGTATGTAAAGTGTAAACAAGTGGCCCACCCGTGCCATACACACACACGTGTGTATATAGATAAAAATATATACATATATATATATCTAATGTGTAGCTGCAGCTTCAAACTTGCATTTGGTATTTAATGTTGCCGGTTGACACTTTTCAAGCGGACCGAATTTCAAGTTGTTTGGCTTCGGCGCATTAGCGGGGCCATTTCAAGTTGGCTAACACGCAGTTTAAACGGTTTGTAAGTGACTGCGTTTGCACTTAATTAATAAAATGCACTTTGTTGCAGGCAAATACTATGTTGTTGTTGTTTTTGTTTTTTGTTGCCATATGTTGCAACCTGGAACTGCGCTTTTGGCTTAACAGACGTCCTTGCGCGGATGCAAATAAAAATGGAAAAAAAGCTGCTGATTTATTTGTTTTTATTTTAAATTAATTGCTAGCGACTGCCCAAACTGCGCTCTACTGACCCCAGCTGCCCCTGCCCCTTCCTCGGTGCGCAGTTAACTTAATTAAATGCCAGTTTCAATTTATTTTTCATTTCCAACCACAACAATGAAAGCGAAACCGCAGCGCGAGCTAAATAAATAAACAATAAAGAAACTTCCCCAAAGCGACTTCTTTGTTGTTGCTGCTGCTGTTGTTGTTGTTGTCGTCTGCTGCTGCAACTATCAATGTAATTTTACATTTTCGCTGCAGTCAGCGGCAATTAACTGTAAATAACATGCCGCCTGCGTGTGGTCGCCACAACCTTCCTTCTTTTTTTTTATATTTTCAATATAAACAGACACAAAAAGGCAGCAGTTATTAAGTTTTATTATTGCTGTTGTTTTTTGTTGCTGTTGCTGTTGCTGCTGTAATCGATACTGCTTGCTGGCTGTTGCTGCTGCTGCTCCTGCTGTTGCTGACCAATGCATTGATAAATGGTGCGAGCAACTTTTAATTGCACGTTTATCTTTTGCATAAATCAGTAACAAAAACAACAAGAAAAACAACAGCAGTAGCTAAAATCAAGTACCATTAAATTGGCGTGATGATATTTTGATTAAAGTGCTTAAAATGTATCAATTACTGAAGCAATTTTAGCAGACAATCAAAAGCAAGCAGTTCACTTATGCAAAGCAAGCAGTTCTACTTCAATTGAATATTAAAATAAGGGTTGTCCCACTCTAGAAATTCATATATAATATAGATAACAACAGCCACCTATATTATATATATCTTAACTAAACAATAACATACGCATTTGAAGAAATAATAATTATAATAAATGTTAATTAAAATAAGGTTTAAACAACCTTTTTTCTTAAATACTATACTACATAATACTACATAATACTTAAATACTATACTAAATACACCATTCTATTCATTAAATCAAAGTTTTAATATTACTTAAATACTATAAATAAGTGAACATCCATTTAATAATGTTGTTAATGCATGTCTAGATCAACCCACACACAAAACTTGATTTATGTACAGTAAATAATTTATAAATACTTCATATTGGTTTACTAAAAAACTATTATTTATGCTCGCTAAGTTCACTAATGAAACATAAAATTCGCATAAAACTCGATCACAAAGATCAAAAACATACCACATTAGATATACGAAAAATGCATCAAGTTCGTGTGGCATTTTTTAATGTGAAACTCAAACAACGAATGCGTTTCAGCATTTTAGTTTTATGACCCCACATTGCACATTTTCAATCAATTTGAAAAGACAAAAATCTTATCTTAATTTTTGAACTTGTTTGTTTTTGTTTTTGTGGGATTTTCAATAATTTTAATTGCACTACAAAAAATTCAATCAGCGCAACATAAATTATGAGAGGCTCATTTGACCCAGAAAAGACGATGACTCCAATAAAAGCAGAGATTTTTTCTCTGTTTCTGTTTTTTTTTTTTTCATCTACACCCACACACATATGAGCTTGGCCCTTTTGGGTGTCTGCACAGACTGGGGGGAGAGGTGCTGGAGGGGAAGGGAGTCGTGCGCTAATTAACTCATTGACACTGTGGCCTCCGACGAAGACGACGACGACGCCGCCGCCGGAGCACCACAATTTAAAGTGGCGTCTGCGGTGCAGGAATCGTGCGTAAAAAGTCGAGTACGCTCCACATTAAATGGCGCTAATTGTGGCATTCGAGTTGGGACCGCTAACCCTGCCCCTAACCCTAACGGCTCCCCCTTCGGCGGGCGTGCCAATGCAATTAGCGCTCAGTGAGAAATGCTGAGGGCTCCGCTCGCCAAACCTACGACTACACTCTACACTCAAAAAAAAATATATATATATATGCTCTAGATAATGCACAACAATTTAATTAACAAACCCCAAAAATATCTCATTTGTTTCTGCTAAATATTTAAGAAATAAAAATCGATCTTTTAATTACAAATTTTTTTTGCCAAGAGTAAAGTGTTTTTGAGTGTTTTTGAATTTAGATTTTGTGTTTCTGTTTTGATTTGAGTGTACGACTCCATCTTTCACTGATAAATAGCTGCAGGCTGCACAAGTGCAACGGCTTCAAGTTGAAGTTTGTTTTCCTTTTTTCCATGCATTTATTTCTTTTCTCGACTTTTTCTACTACTTCTTCATTTTGTTTAGTTTGTTTTGCTTTTGTGGGCATCGGCTTACAAAACAAACCGAAAGCCAGGCAACGACGAGCAAATAAAACGGTTTTTTTCCAGGAAACGTGACAAAACGTCAATAGCTGGCAAAATGCGGAGTAGTTCGTTGGTTGGCTGCAACCACAGCCACACCGAGAGGCGATTCGCCTGCTGCTGTTGCTGCTGCCCAATGGCGACTAGTTGTTGTTTGTTGTTGCTGTTGTTGCTGTTGTTGTGTGTTGTGGGCACCATGTGACAAATCGTAGTTGTTGTTGTTGCTGGTGTTGTTGGTGTTGCAAGAGGCAATTACTTAGTTCGCGCAGTCAAAATACGTAACGTAATCTAAGACCCCGATGCAGTTGCGGCTTCCACTTGTGGCAGCCTCAGTGCGAGAAAGTTCTCGGAATGCAGTCGCAGATTTACAAACATTCCTGCCTCAGACAACATTCCGGGAAAGGGCCAATGCACTGTGGTGCAGCCAAGGACCCACAACTGACCAAAACAAATCGCTATATATACATACTCTGCTCAAGCAGAACTGATCAATACCGGGAAAGTGCAACATGTCTAATTGTGAATATTGAGAAAGCTTACTTGAATTAAAACTCAAACAACTATCTCGAACGAAACATGATAGAAAAATCAAATGATTAAGCGCATAAAAGATAAATCAAATAAATGCTATAAATAGACACAATAAAATAGCAAGTGATTGACCAAGATAGTTTTTATTCTGGCCATAAATCTGTCCAGCATAACTCGTAACGAGTGAAAGTGAAACAAATAATCGAAATAAGTCGTTTAAATATGCCAAATAAAATGTTATTATCATAGAGATCACCTCCAAATCGGATGCAGCTATAACGATAAGCAGCAATTTATGCTTATCAGAAAAACGAAAAAAAATAAATAAATAAAATACGCCCACCAGTTAAAACTGAGTTAAAACCGAAATTAAAATGCTGCTGGCTCCACGTGCGTTGAACGGTTCATAACTCTGGCTAGAAGGGGGCGCGGCATGGGGGCGAATACTTGATGCTTATCACGCTGATGGAATGACAAAGTGACCAGCTGAGTGTGCGTGTGTGTGTGTGCGTGTGTGTGACGTGCACACTCGTTAGGTCATAAAAAACATGGTATTCCGCTCAACCAACTGCCCCCTCCACCCTCAACGCCCCACAGACGCACACACATGTGCCGCAATTAGGCGGCATTTTGACGCCCCAGCTTGTTGTCCACTTTATTATTACTTTTTTTTTGGATCCCCGGCGTTTGCCGTTTTTTTTTTCTTAGCTTTTATTTTATATACTCGTTTTAATCAGATTTTTGGATTTTGTTCATGCTGTGCAGTTTAGCATTTTATGATTTTTTAATTTTATGTTGATGAGCCTCATTGCTTGCATATTTGATTAAAATTGTTGTTGTTTTATTTTTTGTTTCTGTTTCTGTTTGTGTTTTTGTTTCTGTTTTTATTTTATTATTTGTTTTGTGTCGTTTGGGTTTGGTTCTTTGTCGCCTTTTGTTTTCCTGAACTTTAATTTGTCTTTATATTTATGTGATTAAATGTTGCTTTTTTAATGGTTCTATTCGTTACAATTTGAATTCTGAGGTTTTGACGTTATATATCACGATTTTTTCGATTTTTATGTGAAGAAACACAGCTGGTGGGCTAATATTAAATGCAACTAGCTCGAACTGTGATTTAAGATCCGATTTATAGTTCTTACAAGAGTCTTATCATAAGAAGTTTACATTTATTACAAATGTTATGCATTCTTCAGATACAATTCATATTAATTAAATTTCTAATAATATATTCTGTAATGATGTACACATTTATTAGCTTATAAAATGCTTAAATCATTTTATATCAAATAGTATTTATTACCAGCACCCAAGACTGCTTAGGTTTCGCTTAATTTCAGACCCTAAAGAACCCCCAAGACAAACACACCCACACTGAAAAAGAAAATAATAAAACGCCTCCATAAACCCAGAACCATCAGCATAACGAGTCTGAAATCAGTCTAGAGCGATAGCATCTAACAATTAGAAGGCCTTCAGGTGATCGGGCTAATGTTTTATTTTGCCATATTTATGATGATGCATTTTAAGTGCACAGATCTCCAACTCGATATCGATATCAAGCGACGCCCATTCTCAAAAGCCCAAAAATGCTGGAAAAAAATATATATATACATAAATTGAAGACTCAGCGCTAGCCAACCGAATAACAACAAAAAATTCCACACTGTGACTAATAACTTAATTAGAAACTCAGGCAATGATGAAGATACAAAAACAACAACAACAACTTGCTTATAAAACTTAATAAGTTGCGGCAAAAATGCGACGCGTTGTTACTTTTTATTGAGTGAAAAACAAACCGAAACGAAAAATCTTTAAAATATCTACGATCAATGGCCATAAAAATTCCAAGCATAAATGCATTTTATGTGATTTTGTCGTGAAAACTTTTCGAACCAAAAACGGCTACATTTTATTTCTGTAACATCGTGAGACATTAAAAATAAACATTTTTGTTTTGTCTGTGGGGCACCTCGGAGCACAGGTTTTTCTTTTAGCAATTATTGGGTTAAAGGTGGAGAATAAAATAAAAGCAAAAATAATAGGCTTAAAGATATTATGTAAATATTAATAATCATATACACACTAGTAATGGCTTAATTATTTGTTGGATTTTACCAGTATATTACATCAGACATTAAAAAAATATATATAAGATATTAAAAAGGGTGTAAAATTGATAATTACATGGCTAATATGTTGGCAATTTAGTATGGCAGGTGTTATATTATACATTAAAATTTATATTATACTTTCCGACATTCTCAGCTACGACTGCTATAGCTAAATAACTTTACCGTTCGCCAAGAGACAGGTCTCCCTGTTTCCCCCTGTAAGCTGCCTCTTCTGCTGATAACTAGCACAATTGCTCATCTGCAGCAACGACAGTGTCTTGAACTGAAACCCACTGCGTGTCCACTGGAAATGCACAAGGTAAACAATGCCAGGCGAAATGCCTCGAGGAAGCAGGCAAGAACTCGAAGCTCGAAGAAAAACAAACAAACGCAGGATGGAGCGTGTCTCTAGCCAGAGTCCAAGTGCAGTGTTGGAGATGTTGGAGAAGAATTCTTGCACTCACAAGTGCAAACTTCAAAGTACATTCTCTCTCTCCATCTCTCTCTCTCTCTCTCTGTCATGTGTCACTAAACTAATGAAATCAATAACAACAATAACAATAACGACAAAAGGCAGGAGTCAAACAAGTCAAAGTGCCTGCCTGCCTGCCTGCCTGCCTGCCTGCCTGCCTGCCTGCCAAAAGGTGTGAAGCACAAAAGTCACTCAAGCGCACTGGGCCCCCAAGGGCTCCCCCAAAGGGGCTTATGAAATATGAGAGGCCCACCAAGTAACCCCATACCTTACCCCTACCCTTGCCCAACCCTCCCCCTCTATGCAAGGCGGGCGTCTTTTTGCTAAGAATTTCTGTGCATAAATTTAATTACGGGCAGCAGACAGACGACGAAGTCTCGAAGTCAACGTTTCTGCTGAAGCTGAAGCTGAACCCAGTCACCTATCAATCTAACTCGAGTGGTCTTCTCTCCCTTCTCTCACTCCCTCTTCCCGCTTCGCTCTCTCTCTCTCTCTCTTTCTCTCTCTCTCTGTCTCTGTCTCTCTCTGTCTCTCTCTCTATCTGCCTTATGCTGCTTTTCTTTGGCTGCGCTGTTGTGTGCCGCATTCAAGTGCTTTACTTATTAGTGGCTCGAAGTTCAATAGCCCTGACTCTTGAGCGGGGCGTGGCCAAAGATACATTGTTAGTTTATAATTAGTGGAGAGAGTAGGCAGCAGTGCAAGAAAAAAGACGCGCACCTACTACTACTACTACACACACACACATCGGATAAATACTTGAGTTTGGGTTTTTTAAAGCATTTGCATCTCCATCTTTCTATGTGATATAATCATTTGGCTGACGCAGCTGGGCAGTCTTTTAAAATTAGAACGCAGCACACCTTGTGCAGCAGATTCAGTTTGTTAACTGTTAGGCAAATATCAAACATGGCGCACTTGGCAAACACAAGTCAAATACCTTCTAGAAGAATCTAAAGAGCCGAAGGCAGAGAGAAAGAATCTTAAAGGGAGCTGCTTGTACAGCCTACCAAAGGCTAACAGTTCGGGCTGTTCCAAAAATAAATAAATAAAATAATCGACATATAAAACGCAAAAGAATCAAGAAAATTATTATTGACATGATTACTATATTATTAAAATGTATAGGAAGCATTAATTAATCTATTAGCATACAAATTATAGAGAAATATTAAATAAAAAATATAGTAATATTTATATATTGTTTACTTTTCTCAAAAATAAATATATTAGCATACTGAGTATAGAGCAATTCTATACAAAATATATATTTATATATTTCTTGAGTTAACAAATATTTAATTGGCATATTTTTCTCACTGTTGGAGACCAGTGCCAAGGTCAGGTTGGTGGGCTCAAAAGATCAAGCGTTTAAAGTTGAAAGTAATACAGCAATTACGTTGTTATTACATATTAAAATTAGTCATAGCCCTTCTAATGAAATGATCAGCTTGCTCTGACACGCTTAGACACAGCGCGTCCGTGTTTGCATTTAATTAAAAAACTGTTTTTTTCAGCCAAATATGTACATCAATTATAAGCATCACACACACATTTAAAATTTGTTGTTTTCTGTTTTTCTTTATAGAAAATATAACGATAGTCGGCCTCCCGGACTATGTGAACAACGAATTCAAAATAGCTCTGTTCGCAAAAGAAACGCAAAGATATTTGTGTTTCAACGACAACTGGAGATTAGTTGGCATGGTAAGTTCTAACCTTGAGCTAACTCGTCTATACGAATCTAAGCAAATAACACTAAGGAATCAATCAATCAATTTATAAATGCCTACAGGCCCGTGACACTGATTAGTCATGCAAATTGATTAATCAAGCTTAACATTTTTATTAATACTTACTTCCGTTTATGTTATGCTTAGGTTGTGAAACGATTTCCTGAATAGTAATTAACTTAATTCGAATTACTTTATTTAGTATTTACTTATAAGTTAATAAATATTCAGGCGTAAACCGTTAGAAACCACTTTTAAGTGAAATATTACAATCTAATTTGAAATTTAGCCAAGCTGAACAATTGTTCATTTGTTCTAACAAATATGCACTCAAAGATTACGCGACAATTGGGGTTAATAGAGCACATAAGTAAAAAAAAACTTTAATAATAACTCTAATTACATCTAGTGGGATTCCCGCTTTTTGATAATACCCATAAATAAATAAATTCAAATGAGTTCACGTTATTTGACAGACTTTATGGCTTTCTAAGCAATAGAGAAAAAAAGATGAGTAGAACAAATATAGGCTGCATTCTGGTTTCCTCGTGATTGCATCTTTATGGCGGCCTATAGAGTACCACACATACATATTATGTTTTATGATATGTACTTAGTGCCAAGGCCCCAAATGGGGCGCCTTGTAACCAATTTGATTACATTGCATTGCATTTCATTGGATTGGATTGCATTGTACTTGAAACGTTGCCGCTTTATGCCTTATGCAAACTAACTGTACAAACACTATAATTTATGGCATGTAGCACATAATGGTTTTATGCAAACGAGCGATTATAACGACAATGGCGATACTTGAACGATTTGGCCAAATTGCATAAATTGCCAGCTCAGCGACTGAGTGCCTAAGCGCCTAAGCGCCGTCTCAGCTACGACTAAAGTAAATACATTTTTAATTTTTTTTTTGTCATGTATACCCTGTAAAAATAATTGTGGTTGACATGGTTTGAATTAAGTTGCAAAGTGGCATGTATATATAAGATATAAACATATCTATCATGTCGTATACAAATGTCTTACTCACATTTAGTCTGTCGGCTCTCATAATTAGAAAGAGAAAACGTTTTTAGAGTTTCGGTTTTAAAAGAAAACTAGAAGAAGCTCAGTTGCTAAGATATTGTTAAGAAAAATATAGTATTTCATCCAGCTATTCTGAAGACTTCAGGACAATCGCTTGGGAAGGAAAAAAGTAATTCAAGAAACTAATGTCTATAGTCTTGAATAGAATGCTCATAGAAATACCCAAAGGGAACTCGTTCACCAAACACAGAGAATGCTCCAATCGATCACAAACGCTTTGACATTACTTAAATTGTTATGGAAAACCTGTTGCAGTTGCACCAATTCTGTCATGGAAAACGCGGGACAACAAAAAACAGAAAAACATTTATTGCAATATTGAAATTTCATATGCAATTAGAGGCACATAAACATAAATATAATAAATGCTTATAACTGTGGGGCGAGACAACAAATTGCTCACACGCAAAATAATACAACCAAACTGGCACAACAATTTCAAATATTCGACTTATTTTTTGCGCTGTCTGTTTACGCGGCGTATGCGTGATATTTGCATAAAATATTAAGTGCACACAATTTGTTGATAGTATCTTAACTGTATCCATGCGTAGCTCCCATTTGCAACTGATCTCGAACAGTGAGTTGGGGCGGGAATTTACCCTGTGTGATTTTTTTGAGACATTGTAACAGTTTCTGCTGAGATAGATAAGCAATTTCAATGCCAATCAAATAGGCAAACACTCAAATGAATCGAGTGGCTCGCATAGATTCGCCATCATAAAAATCATTGAGTAGACAAACAATTCATATAAGCACGAGCTTAATTCATAGATAGATAGATATATCTAATCAATCAATCAAATGACGCGGCATTTCTATGCTGTAATTGCACAAATATTTCAATGTCCTTTCAAACGAATGCAACAACAATTGTACAGTTAGCTGGCCAAAGCGAACAAACAACAACGACAACAACATTGAAATACAATAGAACTCCCAGCTATATGAACTGAATCTATCTGTAAGGTCAAAACTTGCACTTGTCATTTTATTGCTTTCGATTATGATCGTGAAATCCAACTTGAATTCATGTGCAAATAATATTAAGTACCGTGATTTTTTTCACACTCTTTACAAAGTTATATTAAACAATAATTAACAGTTTTGTCGAAGGTCAATAACTGTGAAATATGTGAATGAATAGGTCGAGGCTGTAAATCGTTTGATAAACTTAGATTGAATCACTTTGGCTTCGAGTGGAACCCACATACCATGACCATTGATACAAGTGCAAATTAGTCATATATTATCATAATTCTGAGATTGTACTATAAAGTAAAGTAATTATATATTCACTTTAGTCAAAATCAGATGGCAAGCAACTGAGATCTAACTGAGATCATCTTACTTACTATTTGCTCCAAGTTTACTTAGTGCTAGCATTTCTAATAAAATACAAAATAAAAACAGAAATCGAAGTTGCGCCAATTGACATGATAAACAAATTATGCTCTGTCTTTCGAAGCAGCCGCCTCTCAGTTCCAATCCGCTGAGAAGCTGTTCAAAAATAGCAATTAATTGCTATAAATACTATAATTATAAGTACAACAGATAGATGATCGCCAAAATGTTAAGTGGCTCGACTAAATATGGCATAATTGCTGGACTCGAAACAAATTCTTATCTGCGTCATCTGCAACACTTTAAATCAAAATACGTTGCGAAGCAGTTGAAAGGTGTTTCCAACTTTAACAGCAGCAATAACAACAACAACAACAATCAAGCCGCGTTTCATTTTGCTTATTGTTTTGGTATTTCAAGTGTTTTATAAATAAACACACTCCAGCTTCACAATTGCTGCTGCGATTGTTGTTGCTGTCAATGTTGCTGCTGCTTAACCTCTCACTCGCGAGCGGCTTGTCAAAATATTGTCGACAAGTTTTCACACAGCGGAAGTGCCGCTCATAAATTGCATTGTCGAGTTTAGGGAAGTTAGCCAAAGGTTCAACATAAGCGATCCCTACACAGTAAGAAAACGTTGCAATCATTGATTTTACATTTAAATGCAGCTCGATTGAGAATTGATTGAGAAAATTACTTTTAAAATGATTTTCGAGCATAAATTGCGTACTCAACTTTAAATGCAGTCTTAATCCAGAGATGAAATCACAATTAAAAATCCCCTCTAATTTTTACTGTGTACAACATATAATCCCAAACTCAATCTGTCTCACACACTCACACTCTCTCTCTCTCTCTCTTTCTCTATTGCGCTCATTGCAGAAGGAACTGCGCGCTACCTGCTACTTCAACGAGACCATCGTGCACGGTTATTTCGTGTTCCGTTCCGTAGTCGATCTGCAGCGACGTGTTGGGTTCACGCATCGAGGTAAACCTGTGGGGCCGAAGAAGAGCGTCAACGATGCCTGCTACATGTTCAATAAGATCGATGCCGAGCAGTTTTTCCATCAGCACACGTTACCAAAATGGCGCGAGACAACAGCAATGATGGCGAACAGCAATCGTAGCAACAGCAACAGCAACAGCAGCAGCAGCAGCAACTATCGCAAAGTCTCGCGCAACAAAAACAATCGCCACAAATCGAATAACCAAAATCAAAAGTTGCAACAGCAACATGCGCATCATGGCCATAATAGTAGTAGTAGTCTAAGTAGCACTAACAAAAAACAACAACAACAATTAGCATTAGAACGAAAACAACAGCAGCAACATCAGCAGCAGCAGCAACGGCAGCAACATCAGGTGCGACATCATCATGATGATCCCTCAAAGGTGCAGCGACGACAACAACACAGGCAACAGCAACAACGAGTCACAGCTAGTCCAACGAAACAAATGACTGCCAAAAGTGCAACAGCAACAACCACAACAACAACGACAACAGCAGCAGGAGCAGCAGCAATAACCAAATCGTCAACGACAACAACCACAACGCAAGCCAGCAAACGCAAAGGCAGACGAAGAAAGGCACGCAAGCAAAAGCAGCAACAGCAGCAGCAAGAACTGCAAAAATTGCGACTGCTATCGACAGCAGCAACACTTGAGGGCAGCGCAGATGAAAGCAGCAGCATCAGCAGCAGTAGCAGCAGTTTTTCTACAGGATATGACGATGGCTACAGCAGCAGCAGTAGCATCAGCAGCAGCAGTGAGCCCTGGTCCACTTGGTTTGCCACACCCACAGCTACAATTGATAGCTATACGCCAGATGAGGATAGCAGCAGCAGCATCAGCAGCAGCATAAGCAGCAGCACAAGCGCCAACAACATGTTGCTAACAACAGCAGAAGACAGTATTAAATCGTATAGCAGCAGTAGCAGCAACTACGATGCCTGGTCCACATTCATCACCGAGCTGGAAACCGAAGCATCAGCGACAATAACAACAACAGCAACATCAACTTCAAATGTCGGCAATGACACCGACTTGCTGCAGTACGAAGCAGAGCTGGTTGAGGATGTTGAAAATGGGCTGCAATCGACGGCAAACTATGAAACCAAAGCAACAGCAACAGCAACAGCAACAGTGGCTAAAACTACCTCGACAACAGCAGCAGCAACAACTGCAGCAACGGCAGCAACAACAACAACAGCAACAGGCACACAAGCGGTGCTGCAACAAACGCCACTGCCAGCATCACTGGCCACGCTAATGTACAACAAATGGCACACAACGCAGCAGCAACATGAACCAGGCAACACGACAGCAGCAGCAGCAAGCGCGACAGCAGTGCCCACAGCAGCAACAGCAAAGCTCAGCAGGCATCGCAGCAGCAGCAGCACCAACCCTAACCCCAACCAGCAACAATTGCTGCGTGACAGCAACAGTAACAACAAACAGCAGCAGCAACAGCAACAGCAACACAAACTATTACGCGCAGCAACAGCAATGCCGACGGCCAGCACGCGATCAACAGTGGCTGCCAGCAGTGCAGCAACAGCAGCGGTTGCTGTTCCCATTACTACATCGCAGCAACATATTGCCGATAAGCTGTTCAGTGTTCACAAGAACATCAACAGCAATCTGAACAACACGCTAACCGAAATAGCGCCAACAGCAACTGCAACGTCAACAACAACAACAGAAACAAGAGAAACAACAGGAGCAACAGTTGTTACAACAACCACTAAAAAATCGCTACGTAAATCAATGCAAAAATTATTAGCAACACCCTATCATCAGTTGACCTATGTGCGCAACGAGGCAGGCGACATAGATATTGATAATCTGGACAATATTAGCGTATATCCCGATGTCTTCGAGGATGTCTTTAACGAAAACGACAACAGCAACAGCAACAACAATATAACAACTAACAGCACCAATAGTCGTCTGACTTTTGTTAGTGGCTTTCTGGCCACATCGCCCACAGCCGTCTTACCCGAATCTATACGCATTGGCATGATCAAAATTAACAATGTGCGACGAAAGCCCAGATTGGCGTAGTAAATTAAGCACGCAACAAAAAAAAACCTGAGTTTTGGGTGATTGGTGGTTGGGTAGGGGTTATCGGTAATCGGTTTGTAGGCGCAGCAGTTAGACGAATTAGTCGCAGTTATATATATATATATATATATGTATAACAGCAAATATAGACATATATAGACATACCTATACTCAGTACAGTTTTTTCGAAGCGTTTTAATTTGAATGGCAAAGAATTTATACGAGGCAAATGAGAAAACAAGTGAATGGCAAAAATTATGCATTAATCTATATATATATATATATTATATAATGAACTGATACATATACATACTTGCCTATATATGCATATGCATACATAAATATATGAAGTTGCTTAGGCCACAAACTTTGGGCTTATTGATCTGATTGATGATGATGATGATGATGATGCCCCAACTCGGTCAGAACTTTGCAACACTTGGCTACACACCAACACATATACACACAGAAATTAAGAAACTCAGGCCACATTTTCATCAAACACTTGAAGGCAGTAAATACCAGCAATTACATAAACAATTACTTTAGTAATTGTGAAAACAATTACTTACAATTACTGGAGCAATGCCAATTTAAATATTTAATTACTTAAATACAATTAATATTTGTTATAGTAATTATATGATGAATAAACAAATAACTGAATTATCATTACTTCAAGTAATTACGTATATGTTTTTTTAATTACCAAAATATTTGTGCTGGAAATTACAGCTCTGCTTATTACTAAACTTTCTCCCTCTCTCTCTCTCTCTATCTCTGCCTATCTCCAAGCCTGGCCTGTCAGAGAACTCAGAACACACTTTCACAGCTATTAAAACAAAAGTCAAGCAAATCAGTTCCATGGACGAACTCGCAGAACTGCTACATAGTTATAAATGAAAGACAATAAGATTTTTATTTACGAGTATGTGCTATATAACTAACAAAACAAAACCAAACGAAAAACGAAAAAAAAAACTGATATTGTTGAAACAAAAAAGCAAGTTGCATAAAAATAAAAAAAAAATAAAAAAAAAACAATTTAAGGTGTCAGCGATAAAAGGAAAAACTAAGAAATTAATAAATGTTTAGACGCACTGAATGTAAGGCAAATAGCAACTTTGGTTTACTAAATCAATTAAATTTATTAGCAATGAGATTACAAAAAAAAATATATATATTAAAAAAAAAACGAAAAACAAAAACTAAGTATATATATACGCATATATATTTTCAAAATTTTATAATGAACCAAAAACCAAATTGCAAATTAGTAAACAAATTTATTGAAAATGTTTTTTAAATTCATACGCAAGCAAAAACGAAACTGAAAAAACCAAAACAAAAAATTGACAACAAATTCGCACAGCAAAACACTTCCAAATAAGAAAAAAAAACTTTAAAAAAATTAAAATAATCAATTTTAATAGGCACAAGTGAAAGAAATTGGATTAATTCCGACAAATGCAAAAAATAAACCGAATTTTTAAAACAAATGGGTAAAAGCGAATGTTGCTCAACACTGTGAAAAGAGAAAGCAGTGCTGTACAATGTTCAAAGGGCATAGAGCATGAATTAATAGAAAATACTAAAAAAAAAACATTTTGAAATTGCTTTGAAGCTAATCAACTGACAACAAAAAAAACTTAGCAAAGTCAAGTACTAGTTATTAAACAAATGCAAAACAAAAACTTTTAAATACTAAAAGAAATTGCTACAAAACAATAAGTAAATCGTATGGTATATATACGGCGATAAAACACCAAAATTCACACTGAATAAACGTTATATTTATTAATTAAATATGTAACTAAATAAAATGTAAAATCAAAACAAAAGAAACCAACTGCTGCTTTTCTACATATATATAGATATATATATATATATATATATAATGATTATTTATATATATATATACATAAATATAAACAACAATTGTTTCTCGTATATTTATAATGAAATACAAAACGTAAATAGTTCAAACAAATTAGCAAACCAAATACATAAGCAAAATTTAAAAACGAAAAACGAAAAACGAAAAATGAAAAAAAAAACAAATACAAAAAATTCAATTAACAAAAGGCAATTGAAAAAAACGCGTCAAGTTTATATGTAGCAATATGTATGAATGTAAATTAAACAACAATAACAAACAAACAAACAAAAAGTTAATGCAAAAAATGCTTAGGTGAAAAAATTTAATTAGTGTGTACTTAAGAGCAAGAAAGAGAACATTTAACAATTGAAACATTTATGATTACTTAACTAGACATTGAAGCAGCATTAACAATTGAATTAACAACAACAACTACAAGCCACACAGTAAAAAACAAAAAACAAAAAAAAACAAATAAAAAAAGAATAATTAAACAAAAAAAACTCAAATTGAACTACTGTACTTATATGCGCGTTGCTGTAATATAACATTTTATGTTAACAAAACGAATATTATAAAGAAAGAAAAACAAAAAACAATGCTAAAACGAGAAAAAAGAAAACAAAACAAAAAAAATGGAAATCTTTATTATATATCATTCGTACTACTTAATACGACTAAATATTTATTTAATACAGCTCATTCGTCATTTGTAAATTCATTTGCACCACAACTACTATTATTTTTTTCAAACTACTACTAATTAATGCATTAATTAACCAATTAATTAATTTTACATCTAATTTTAATACACTTGTAATTTAGTTGCCCCCCTTTTGCCCCCGCCATTTTTGCATTTTGCATTGTAAATTGTAATTTGTTTAGCATACTTGTAATTATTTATGTATAAAACACACACTTGTATAACACATACACACATACACCTACATACACACATACACATCTATACTATCTCTGTTTAAAATCTATCTAATTACTATCTCAATTCTATGCCTATTTAATTGCATTTCTTTGTATTTAAACAAGTAACGCAAAATAATAATTCAATAAAAAGCGTCAAAATCGAAGAGAAAACAAAAATTTACTTTTTCCTTTGTCTGCCAATTTTTTTCAATTCAGCAAATTACCATTATTTTTTATTCTTATTCATTTAGTGTAACATCTGTCTTAGTTTTCAAACGTGTGCAGAGAAAACGTATAAATAAAAATTATATATAAATTAAAAACACAATTGCAATCAATGCGTTTTCTTTAATCGAATTGTTAAGAGTGACGAAAAGGCAATAAAAATCAAACAAAAGTATTTTTATGAAAAATAATTAACCCATTACTTTTCCCTGCTTATATCATTAGCTTCGCCTGCTGCAACGTCCACTCTTCTTATATGTAGAATAACAAGTCTTTGGAGTGGACAATATCAAGGCCAATTATAATCATCATTTCCGCTGGCATCATAGAATACCGCATACCAAAAGCTGTTTTGCAAAAAGGGACTGTGCAAAATAGAACCATTGAGCCCTGTAAGCCTGTAAGGCTTCTCAATCCTATCAGTTACCAGGTGGTCCACGTGCAAGTGACAAATGTTTGCCAGGCGACAAACCAAAGAAGTTGTCGGTGCAGTTGTGTCTCTGTGGCCAAATGACAAATGACATGTGCTGACATTTGACATTGTCGCTGGAGTTGGGGATTAACATGTTATTGCGGGAGGCAGCAACAGCAATCTGCCATCCACAATCTGCAATCTACATTTATATCCACAGTAAAAGTGTTGGGCTAAAAAAAAGAGCATACAAACACAATTATGGTATGGATGATGCCACCTCCTTGTGGGGCTCTTGCTGCTGCCTGTTTGCCAGCAGACCATGGTTAAAATGAGTGGAGTTTGCAGACCGGACCACACAAGTGGCTCTTGCTGAAGTGGTTGGCAAAAATACAAAAAAAAAACAAAAACAAAAAAGGGAACTCGGTGGCTGCTTTGCATAAATGTCCCAGTCAGCAATCGCCTCTGGCTGCAACTCGTATCTCATGCAGCACCCATTTCCAGCTCACCCTTCCATCCTGCCTGTCCTTTGCCTTTACAGCCATTCCCCAGTTATCATCGTTGTCCCCAGTATGCGGCCGCTTGTTTAATTAAAAAATTAAGTTCCAAATCCCCAGACCATTAAAAAGATTTTTATTTATACCTTTTAATTTCATCAATCGTTGCGACGGCAGGTGCCGTCCAACTGCAACTCCATGTCCATGTCCAAGTCCAAGTCCAAGTCCAAGCTCTCCTCTCTGGACTCTCTCTGGAGTCTCGCATATTTTTTACTAGTTGTTGTTTTTTAGCTTTTAACAGGAAACAATTTCATTTGCGAGCAAAAATTCTTTTCAAATCTGCCGCCGTTAAGCAAAAAGAAAACATGCCAAGAAATAATAATAATAAAAAAAAAAAACCAAAAACAAAAGGAGAAAAAACTCTTTACTGACTGAGAAAAACCAATCGCAGTTACAAACTTGTTGTGGGGTGTATACACTTCTAAAGTGAACTTGCAACCAATTTTAGCAATACGTTAAGGCATCGATATAATATTGCAAAAGTTCTGTGGAATCCCTAGAATAACAGCTGGCAGGTCTCTCATTAAAGAACTGGCAGATTGTAACATCCTAAATTATCTATAGGAGAAAAGAATCTCTTAGCTGTTAATGTTGAGTATTTTTAAAAATCCTTCTGCATGTTATATATAGATCCTTCTGCAACTCGATTTGAGAAAAGAGTATTATCAATTCGCTGTTAATGTCTTTGGGTGTTGTTGGCCTGTCGTTTTGTTTCCTTTTTGGGCAGAACGTTTTGTTGGCCCCGTTGCATTGGTCGAGTCTGTGTTGTCCAACCCAAACCCACGAGAGTCCCGTTGCCTCCCCTTGGAGCCCCCGCCCCTCGCCTCGCCTGTTGGCTGTTGGTACGTTTGCTCAGTTTTAGTTTATGAATGTCGCCATGTTGCTGGTGTTGTTGTTGTTGTTGTTGCTGGTGTTGTTGTTACTGGTGTTGTGGCACATTCCACTCGACAAGCGACAGGATGAAACTGTTGCCTGCATACGGCATGCATATTTCGTATTTTTAGTACAGCCATTTAACATCATCAACTTAAATATGCGTGCAAGATTTATGTTCACATCGGTCCAGGCCCCTTTCGAAGGAAACGGGGTGTGAAGGTGGAAGGAGGCCGTCGAGAGGGGAGTGCGGAGTGGGGGGAGTAGCAACAACGGAACGTTAAAAAACGCAGCCCGTGACCGGCAAATGGGGCTAAAATTGGCATACAAATGTGGCTAACACAAACACACATCGAACATGATATACAATACCAAAAAAAAAAATAAAAAAAATAATAAGACAGACTTGGGTTGCCAAATGCAGTGTGGCGATAAATTGAGATATATACATATACATACATATATGTTGCATATGCATATATATTTGTAAGAATTAAAGATATGCGAGAAATGAATATCAAGGATATTTCCATTAACAAAGGTGTAAAAAGCCTGAGCTTGACTTTGAGACAACCTGAACTCAGCTATTAAATATATATAATATATAAACCAAAGCAGAAAACTATTTATTATAATTTTAATAACATGATAATATGATGCAAAAAGCCATAAGCAAATATTAATTAATGTATATATTTAATTCATAGCTTGCTGCTAATACCTTGTAATTTTAATTTATCTAAGCAGAGGCAACAGGTGCCCAGAAACTTGAATGGCAATTGAAAAGCATAAATGCGGCCAAATGAATGCAAAATATTATTGCGGCCAGCAGCAGCAGCGGCAGCCATCCAAGTTGGCCAAATGAAACATTAGGCGTTGGACAAATGCAGTTGCCGATTTGGCTGATGCAGTTGATTTGATTAAACGCAATCCATGACTCTGTAATTAGCAACGGAATTCGTCGATTTATCATAAAAATGTGACGGTCATAAACAAAATGCGGGCTGGCGCCAACTGACTTTGTTGGCTTTAAATATTAGCCACAATATTGAAACGTCAGTTGGCCGCATTCAAATATGTGTTGTGTGTGTGTGTGTGTGTGCAACCAAACGCTGCAGGTGAAGATGTGTTTGGCCAGGCATAAAGCGGCAGATTCAGATTCCAATTCAAATTCAGTTTAAGCATTCATTTGCGTATTCATAGTTTAATATTCAGTTATAGATTCGTTGAGTCGCATACTCGTATTTGGAATTGGAATTGGCATTGCGCAAAAGCACCACCAGAAATCAATAAAGTATCTTTTAGCTGCCGCAGCTTGTGCAAGTTTTGTTGGTTTTTTATATAATTTTTTTTATTATTTTTGTGGCAGTCACAGTTGCAGTCGCCGTCGCTGTCTCAGTGTTGCCTCAAATGTCATTGGCTCTGACAGCTGCATAATGATTTTATTAAATTGCGCATAAGGTTTTGAATAAGTGCGGCGGCGTCAATTTTGTCTTAGTCAACTTGTCAAATGGCTTAACTGCCAGCTATGAAAAATAGACAGCTTCAAACAGTGTGAAGAATGCACGAATCGATAACTGTGGAACTTGAACATACCCTGTAAGTCTAAGCTAATTCAGGCCAATCTAATACCATCTGAAAACTGATGGTAAAGAAACTTCTTCCAGCCATTAATGCACCTTTCAAATTTGGACACTAAGTATGAACAAAAGCAATTTTTGGAGGCCAAACTTTGAAAGGGATTATTAGAACCATATGAAGAACATCACCACCAATCTATCCTTCAAATTCTGCGACTCTAGACTTAAAATTGTTGGAGTTTGGCGTTTTTATCTATTTACAATTATCGATATATTTACATAGACAAATATATATTTCTATATTTCAAGTATCGAACAAAGTTATGTTCATACAAGCAGACAGATGGACAGACGGCTGAGTATAAAAAACTTAAGAGTAGAAACATTAAAAACAAAAATCATCTGCAGCATTTGATGTTTTATAATTAGTAAAAGAAATAATTTATATTTGTAGAAAAATCAATACTTTTAGATTAAATATATTAAAAGCAAAAGTTGCTTGTGTTTAGCTGCGCAATTTTAGCAATTCAACTTTTAATATTCTAGCCATGCAAGTCCAGTTCCAGTCCGACCCATGGATATGTCTAAATTCCCAGTTTAATTTCCCCTACATCGCTGTCATCATTTAACTTTTTACTGACGAGAAAACCAGTTAATTTTTATGTTTTCAAAGCTTATGCTTTTTTAATATTTTTTTTAAACAATTATACGCAGCCAAACAAATTGATGGCCATAAAAAGCAAACGCGTTGTTATTAAACCTGCCAACAACTAGCTTTTGTACCTTTGTATAATGTTTAATATTTTGGCAGTATTTCATGTTTACTAGTTAACGAAACGCATTGAATTTATTTATATGGCATATCGAAGCAATATATTTTTTAAAAAGGCTGTTGAATAAGTGTTGCTTACAATCGTTATTTAGATTGTGAGATAAATTGGTGTTGAGTGCGAGATAAATGAAAAGATTGAGAATTACAAGCGTGCCAAGAATAATATCTTCGTATTAGATCTCGTTATCTGTGCTCTATCTCTAATTTTAAATTCCTATTTATAACACACATAAACCATCAGATCAAAAGATTAAAGCAAACTGAGTTCGTAATTATCTTGAGTTTATCAACCAGATCGTTACACACATATATATATATATATATATATATCACCCGCACCCCCTCCAACTGAACTCCTTCACAGCCTGAACATGGTCGCCAACAAAATATTTCATTGATAAATAACTGTCATTAGACATTGAGTATTTTCCCAGGGTTTTCATGCTGCAAGACCCCAATAAGCAGCAGCAGCAACAACAACAACAACTACAAGTTACGAGTTACATAAATAGGAGTTAAGAGCCGAAAAAAAATTTGTTGAATTTGTTGAATACATTTAAATAAATTTACAGAAATCAGTGAGCTTGGGTGTTGGGACACACGATATCAATGCCATATGGTAGTAAGCCAGTCCTGTCCCCCCTCATTGCACCGCCATCGGCGCCAAAACATTTAGCAAACAAGGTTAGACATTAGGCATGTGGCATGCGGCATGCGGCCTGTGGTATTAGGCATGGGGAGGCGTCCCACGTCGCCTTCGGGTGGGTGGCTTATAATTAATTTGGTGCAACTTTTTGCACCGCCAAACCAAAACTGGTAACCAGCTGGAGAGCGAGTTAAGGCCGTGCCCACAGCACCCGGGGGCGCATACACTCAGCAAAAAATAGACTCTGAAAGACTAAAGACACTAGACAATTTTCATTGATTCGTCACAGAATATTCTCTATAAATTGTCGTAAAAATACCCAAACATTAGAAATATTCTATAATTTGCTTAGAAGTCTTGATGAGACATCAACAGACTACTATATCATATAGCTTCCAAAGGTACATTGATCGTTATTTATAATTCATAGTGAAAGTTAGATTTGACTACACTCTGCAAGGGTATTTAATCCTCGGAATGCCAATGATAACCTTTCTTACATCTTTTCCTTACTTCTAATCCTAATCAACTATATAAATTTAATGTTATGTATGTTTCTCTGAGTGTACAAGCACAATCGTATGCAACTTGGTCAATGTGCGCATTTATCAAGACAATTGACTGCATTGATTGGCAGCTTGCATGAAATTACGCAAAGAAAAAAAGCGCAGAAAAAAGAGAGAGAAAAACCAGCACCTGTCAGCGCTGCGGCTTATGATTAGCTGTCAGCTTAGACTGGCTCTGATCGATTTATTGATGTCAATTTGACAAATCAATGCGAGACAAAATGTGCTCAACACACACACACATAATCCATCAGTTGTGGCAAGTCTCGAGTTAAGTGCAACGCAAATGATGTGGCGCCTGCTGCGTAATCTTTAGTCCTGTTACCAGTTTCAACTGCCGCCTGTCAACTGCTGGCAGTCAAATATTAATCTACTGGTCACAAAAATAAATATTTACTATAAAGCTTGTCGGCAATTTTGTTTCGCTGCAGTTGGCTAATGAAATCGTAAGTACTTTTATCATACAAATAGTTGCCAACCGGGTTACTCCTTAGCTAACAAAAATTAATAAAAATACCCCCCTTTCTACAGCATCCCTCTCCCATCTCCGACTTTATTGATCACTGGTTTGGTTTGTGCTTTGCATGCCTTTAAAAAATATACTAAAAAACTTTAAGACGGGCTTGCAATATTTGTTCGTTTAACGAGGCTAACACCATATTTAATATGTTTTACAATCAATTCGATTGCTTTACCCTGGCAGAAAGTATTTGAAATTAATCGGTAGCTTAAAAATCATTTAGTGCTGGCTTTAAATAAATACCTATAAACTAAATAAACATTTTATTATTTATTTAAAATATATTTTCCATGCTGGGGGAAAATATTTGACTTGTTGAGTTGAGAAAGCTGTTGATAACAAAGTAATCTACTCAGAATTTGATAACTTAACTTTCCAGCTGCTCAACTTGAAGCTGAACTATCTTTATTTTCTGGCTAAAACTATATTAACTGTTATGTTTAACATAATCCAAGGGTATTAAGTTGTCAGCAATTAATTGGTTGTTTTTCATTAGTTTACTTTTTGTCCGGCTTACAAGGCGTATGCGTAACGCATGTTAAAACCCAATCGACTACAAGTAAAATGACTTGCATGGCAAAAATCCATTTAAATGGCCAAGTTTCACTTTCCGGCTGTGCATTTGGACCTGGTCCATTGAACAATGCGTTCGAAAATTGAACAGACGCCGCGCATGTGAAATATTTTAACGCCATTTATCAAAAGTGCCAATGGAAAATTGCTGGTCAGCAATTGTGGTTTGCTGGGCTTGTTGTGCTTGTTGGCCTGTTGGCTAGTTGACTGCTTGGCCTGCTGGCTACTTGGCGGCCTGTTTGAGCCTTGACTGACAGCTGCAGTTGGCCTCAACCGCCCAGCTCTCCTCGCCAATCTCCGCTGGATCAGTCATTCAACCACTCAGTCAGTCAGTCAGTCAATCAGTCAGTTAGCCTGGCAACAAAAACTGACATGCAAAACGCAACCAAAATGAATTATACGCACTTCAAAGTCTCAACACATTTCATAAAAAATACAATAGCAACAACAGCAGCTGGACGGCTACAACACCAACAAGACGCCCCCTCGGGGGTCAGCACCAAAAACAACAACAAACATCAAAAATTGAGGCGCCACCAAATCACCACGAATCTTAAATGCCCTTTGGCAAAAAACAATTGCATGTTAAGTCGTCAAGCTAAATATACCAAAACTTTTACGTTCTACAATTTGTTTTTAATCATTACGAAATTCGTACAATTACAATTACTTAATCGAAGCAGCTGCCAAAAAAATATTTAATAAAGTTTCATTTGAATTTTTACACTTTTTTTAAGTTTTAACATTAAACAAAAAATAAATAACCAAAGAAGTTGTATGATCAAAATTGATAAAACGTCGAATTGGAGTTGCTGCACTATATTTCTAAATAAAATATGAATGACAAACTTTAAACAAAAAGAATTTCTGCTCAGGACTTTGTAAGCAAGTGTTTGCTGGTTACACAAAATATATCTCAAATAGGATATTCCTCACTTTTCAACCTATTTATACCTTCCTGACCAGACTATAGGCATTACAATAAACTAGTTACGAGTCTGGGAAAACTTTCGCCGTGTGTTTTTGGGCGAAACTCCATTAATATTTTATGAGTTCGACATTTGTGAGTTTTACTGTTTATTTGTTTTTCCATTTATATTTTGTGTGTTGAGTTAACTAAAACTAAAGTTGATTGATGCTAAATTATTAAGGTTGCATGTGGCATGCGGCACAGTGAAGTTTGTCGTGTGTCAACTAAAAAAACAAAACCAACTTCTCACTTGGCAACTGGGTCAACTAATCCTGTTGCGATTGTCGCCCCAATTTGGTTGTTGTTTTTTTTTTGGGCGGCAGCAACAGCCAAATTACAGTAATTAATAGGCATGTTTTTTTTCTTTCTTTTTTTGTAAGGTGTTTATCAGGTGTTTTTTTCACTCCTCTCTTTGAGGCTGTTTTGTATACGAGATGAGGTCTTGCAGCAGCCCCTGCCACGCCCTGTTTTTTATATGTTGATTAGGGGCTTTGTGGCATGACAATTTGGTTGCAGGCTACTTGAAATTGAATTCGCTGTGCGTTCAGCAGCTGTCAGCTAAGTGGCATTTTAATTATATGAATACGAGTATGGGTACGGGTATGGGTACTCATACTCATAGTCATACTCATACTCAAACTGGCTGCTGGGAGTTAGCGCCATTCATTAAATGACTGGGCCTGCACTCATTTTAGCCCACTTATTGACTGTGTGTGTGATAAGTGCATGGAAAACATTTAATGGCCACGCAGGATAGCCGCAGACAGCAAGTCAAATAGCTGCTTGCAAATGTTTAACCTCTTGTCAAAATATTTTTGTTTTCGAGAGTTGCATTTATGTGCCACTGATTAAACGGAGACTGTGTCTGACTGGACCTGACTTGAAATTATTTATGATAAACAGCCTGTCAACATAATTAACAAAGTTATTGATTTTTGTATTTTTTTAAGGACAGAATTTTTGTTGATACAATTTTTGAATGCTATTTTGAAGTATAGTATAAATAGGTGTATCCTTAATTTAAGTCAGCGATCTAAAAGCTGATTTATTAATGAGATTTTGTAAGGTAAAATCAAAAGACTGACCCAGTCCAAGTCCAGGTAGAAGTCCAAATAGAGGTACAAGTAGCAGTTATATGAAGAAGATCTAAGTAGAAGTCCTAAATAGAATAATAAGTAGAAATCCATGTCAAAGTCCAAGTAGATGTCCTTCGTAGAAGTCCAAGTAAGAGTCGCAGTCCCATTCCCAGTTCCAGTCCCAGTTCACGTTCGAGTAATCATCATCTAGTATCCAATTTGCTGGCATGTGAAATTAAAACATTAACACTTTCAGTGAGGGACACATGATATCAGAATGGGAGGCGACATGTGTAGTTAGTGGCTAGTCGCTGGTGACACCTGGGGGCAGACAGAGATTGCCTGAAGAAGATATTAAGTTAATAATTGATAATTGAAAGTAGGCAAGCGACTGCAGCCGAGAGCCTGCCCAGAAGGAGGAGGACACAAGGAGACATCTGTGTTGTTGCTCTGGTAACAGCAAAAAGTTGGCGATTACAAAAATGATTACATGGCCTGGGGGCATGCCTCATGTTACGCTTTGCTGCTGTTGCTGCAACATGGCCTGTGTGCACTTGCAAATGAGCTGCATTTTGAGACATTAAAGGGCACTTAGCATAATGATTTACAGCTTTAATTCACGCAATTAAATTGGAATTTTTTTGTTTTTTTGTTAAAGCTGATGAAGAGGAAGAGGAAGAGGAAGGTGATGCAAGCAGGCAATCAACCAATGGCAAGCGCTCCAACGGCAATCATGTCCAGCGGCAAGATGATGCCACCAGAGATTGCTGCGTGTCTCGTATTCTCTTGCGTGACACGCAGCACTTACAACAACTAGAAATGTGTGAGTTTTTGTGAACTCACCGTTAATACTGATCAAGAATATATAAAATTATTATTAAATCTGTACAGAAAAGTTGTTGAAAAGATGTTGGCCATCTGTAATAGCTTCAGCTTCACTCCAAAGTCCATTTCAATGCTGTAGGTTGTAGTTATTTTGTCGCATTTGTTGAGCAACTACTTTAAATGAATTCTCATAATTCATCATCAAATTTGTTGCACTTTCAAATTAAGCTATAAGCAAGAAGTTGACACATTCAAAATAAGTGTTGCATGTCGCATTAATCATATGTAGATCTGACAACGCATGTTGCACGCACGCATTCCGTGTGCAACTGTCGTGTTTGTGTCGTGTCCTGTCGTGCAATAAAGCCACAAAACGCGTCCATCTCTAGCGATTGGGTGTGCAATCACTTGATACAATGTTATTGACACCAGGTGGACAAGGTTTCGATTTCAGGTTGAGGCCCAGGTCAGTGTGAAGTGTGTAGTTTAGTGTTGATGTCGTCCTTTTGTCCTTTTGATTGGCACTTTGGCTGAGTGCGTCTGATTGGAGCAGAGAGCGCGAGAGACGCTCCACTTCACTCAAGTGGAATGTGCGGCGTAGGTGCAAAAGGTGTGCAACATCAACACAGAAAAAACAACACGAATTCCCAGCCCATAAAAGGTCAGAGTCTCCGCGTTGTGGGTGATTTTATGAAGCGCCATTTCATTAGATCAAAAAAAAAAATAAAAAAACATAATAAAAAATATATATTTGCCTCCTCCTCACTGAATTTGAATGCATAAATCAGTTTAAAAATCAAGTGGCCATCACATTATCAGCCACAGCTGCGGGTCTTTTGTTTTTTTTTCACGTTTTTTTTGTTTTTTATTTTGTATATTTTTTTGTTTCTGTTTTCGATTCGATATTTTGTGGTATTCCGGTCTGCGGAAATTGATCAATTACCAGAGCACTTTGGTGTGCCGACCAGTTTTTCCCGTCTAGCAGTTTGGCCAGCGTTCAATTTGCATACATATATATGTATATATATATATAATGTATATATATGCATATATACATCGTATACACATATATTAAAAACAAAGCTCAGCTCCAGTTTTTTTTTTGTTTTTGGGCACACTTTTTAGCTATACAATCTACAATTTGGAGGCTTAATCTCGTCGTCGCATGAAAAATGGGCGAAACGCCTTTAGTGTCAATTTTATGTTATCGTTTGATTTATAATAATGCTGATAGACGTCGATGTTTTAATTGATTGGGCTCCGCACAACAAAAACATTATGAATCTGTTGCGGTTCGTTGCGCATTTTAAGTGGTTGCTACAAAATATTTACGTTGCAAATGGAATTTATCGTTGCATCACTTTCTGAAGGCTTGAAATTATTAATACCATTGTTAAATTCATGGAATAAAACTGCAATTTCGGTAGCGTTTACAAAAGCTAGTTTAACTATCTAAATTTCAAGTCTACTGCTACTTTAAACTTTAAAAGAATGGAAATAAAATATATAGCAAATGTATAAAGGCCATATTTGCAGCTAATTGGGAATAACTATTATACAACCGAACCTACTATTAACTCGAACATCGAGCATTTTATGTCTAGGGGACTAAGCACATGAGAGCTTATAATTTTTGAAAATATAATTTTATTATTAATCACGAAATATGTTTCGTTTTTATGCTCCTCACATTTGTACATAAAATCATCAACATCGGACTATTATAGCATATACCTTCCAAGGGACCAATCATTGGGTATATTTATATTTATGGTGAACCTCAGAGATCGTCAGCACAACTCCGCTTTGCAAAGGTTTATAATCTTCGGCTTGCTAAAGAAAGCCGTTTTCACTTGTCATTCTTAAAGAAAACACCTTAATAAAGTTTCTTATGCAGCCCAGACTTGCCCATCGTTGCATATATGTATTATTAACTGAACACCCGCTAATAATTTACTATTTGGCTTATAAGTATTTTTATGGCACTTTAACTTCACGCCAAGCGCTGCATTGTTGCAAGCAAATCAAAATTCCAACACCTTCACAAACACATGCATATAAAAATGCCTATAGTTCTGTCCGGGAATGGGGCATTGTATAATTTCCAACGCTCAATATGATTCATGGGGACTGCGAAAATAATGCAATAAAAAACCCGAGGCACATAAAAATATAAAAAGAAGCGAAATACTCTCAACACAACTGAGAATGAAGCCGAGATGAAGTCGCTACGAACTTCGAGTTCGAGTAGACGGTAGGTAAAGGTCCATTAAGGTAGCGCATAAATAAGTTGGCAGCAGGAGCAAGAGCAGCACCGGCAGCAGGACGATCGCTTGGGCTCCCCATTTCATATCTGGCTAATAATGACAGCCATATAAAGTTATATAGGTAGCAATGCCAAATAGTGGAGGCCTCTCAGGGGGGGAAACGCATTGTTTGTCGCGTGATAACTTCATTTTCGTAGGAACGCACACAGCGGGTAGTGGGGTACTCAGGCACCTCCCTCTCAGAAGGAGGGAGGGGGGAGTGGGCAACCTACACTGTCAGCATATATCAAACTAAGCCTGATTAACTATCGAGCATATATATATATATACACACATACGCACAGAGAGATATCGATTTGCTTATTTGGAGTAAAGATCTGTGCCAAAAAAAAAGAGAGAGAAAAAAAATAAAAGAGTTTAATGTGCTAGAGCCAAGTTTGGTATTCCTTAGAAGTGGAGGATATTCCAGATATTTCACAGCGATAGCGAAAATTTATGACTTCATTAAGGTAACAAGCTAATATGTTTTAAACTGGGAACTGAAACTGGGTTGGGTATGAATACGAAATGACTTTGCTTTTGTTATTGTTATTGACTTTGGGTCATTCGCAACGTTTAAGGAGCTGGCTGTTGTAGCAAGTGGTTGTTGTTGTTGCAGTCGTTGACCCATTTCAAATGGATTACCCACACATGGCCACATACATGCATAAATAGTTTAGGCCACTAAACGCTTCACCTCGAGCACTGTGTCGAAAAGATTTATGGACTTCTCCCTCCTGCCAGTTTGTCGTCCAGTCTGCCTGTCTGTCTGTCTGTCTGTCCATCTGTCCATCCGTCCATTCCAATAAAAACCGAAACCAAAGCAAATGAGTTGCTGAATCTGAGCCTCTTTAGCCTTTTTACGATTGGCTGGCTGTTCAGCTGTTGAGAGAATTCTCTTGCTTAGCCACTTTTAAAGCCCGAAAGCGCATTCTGCACTTAAACAGAGTTGACTTGTTGCGCCCCAAATCAAATTACAATTTGTTGCAACTTTCTGCAAGTTTGTTAAAATTTTAAAATTAGCCATCCAATCATTCAGCATTTTTAAGCCAATTTTCCGGTGAAAACTTACTCTATTTTAGAGGCAGAATAAGTTTAAAAAACAAGTCTGGGAAGTGGACAATTTTAAATAGTCAAAACTTAAGATTTTTAGTGTGAAATTTAAACTAGAATTTAGACAAAAATACAATTTTCTAAATTTAAACGCAGGATGAATTTTGTGAAAGTCCTGGAAACTAGAATTATGAACGTTTGATGTATGAAAAGGTTTTGAAAGTCTTTTTTCTCGTAACTTTCAGGATAATAAATATTTGAAGTACATTTTCCACTAAACAAACTAAACTAATTTTGTTCAAATACATACAAACCTTATCTGAATATTAAAAAATAGCACGTTTTGATTTGTGCATCTACTAAATCATTTTGGACGCAACAGGAGTCTCGAAACGATTGTTCAGGCTGTTTGTTTGTTTGTTTGATTGTACAGGAAGGCATACACAAAAAAAAGAAGACGAACAACAGCAGAAAAACATCGGTAAAGCCACTTAAAACTGACAACTTAGCATTGATTAACGAGCTTATAGCATGTTTATTTTGCGATCTTTTCGGGCACATAATTCTCAGCGCTTTTATGTGATATTTTTGTTTTGTTGATTTTTTGTTAGGTTTGCTGCCATAGTCACACAAAGTACAACTGACAACAAGTCTTTTTATGATCGCTACCTTTGGGTTCTAGGCCGAGACACGCTGCGGACGCTGCCAAAGTCCATTAAAGCCGTGCGGCTTTGACGAATGTTATGTTTTTTAATAGTTAACGGACGTTTTGTGCGCATTTAGTGATTAAATGTTTTTTCGCTCTTATAAAATCACTTAAGCTCATTTTCACTTAAAGGCTGTGCGCACGATTTGATAACATTTTGAAACGCGCACAAGAAAAAATGGTTGTTTTTGTTGTTGTTGGTTTTTCCTAGTTTCAAAAGTGATTGCGTGACGCGCCACAGCACGGGCGACCTCTAGCGGCTGCGGTGTGTACCCCACAACCAACAGTGTGGATTGTAGCTTGTGGACTAACATAAAAGACAAACGTATCGATCTATTTAAATTGCAATAGTGATTTCTAGATTTAAAAATACCTCACATGTATTAAATTACGATTTATTGCAATAAATTCCAGTGATGTCATTTGAATTTGCCGCATTTAAGACATCATGGCTACGCAGCACAGAAAAACCTATCGTTATCGACTTACCACCATAATTTATTATTTATCTTATCGACATCTGCAAGGCAAAACACGCTTTTTAGTTCATAATTTATTAAATTTAAATACGCTTTTTTGAAATGGCTGTGCTACCACCAGATCCAGTGTTCAGTTTACGTTGCACCGACATGGGCGCAGTGAATTCCCTATGTTTCCACGAGAGCGAACGCCTGCTAGCGGGCACCATCAAAGGCAAAGTATTTCTATGGGATCTACAGGTGAGCAAAACAACAAAAATATACAAAAATAGAAAATAGAAAAACCAATTAATTTTCACAGACAAATCGTTCGGCGCTGCACTTTGAGGTGGGCAGCGAGCCAATTACGAATCTACATCACACAACAGAGCATCTGATAACACAGGAGAAGGGCGGCACCATCACCATGTTCTCCATTAGCAACAGTTCCTATGTCAAAGAGCGGAGTATTCCCGGTAATCATTTGGGCTATTGCCGCACCGCTCTGCACATCAATCCGAATAATACAAATGAACAGCTATTGTTCTATCCGTGCGAGGATACGGCCATTGGTGTGCTGCACGTAACGGATCCGGCGGCACCAACACAAATGCTACAACCGGATGATCCACAGTTGCCCAAATTGGGCAGCGTCACCTGTTTTAAGCCGTTTGAGTGCGCCTCCCAATTGTTTTTACTCGCCGGCTACGAATCGGGGCATTTTCTCACCTGGGATCTCAGCTCGGGCTGTATGATTGATGTCATGGAACTGGCACCGGAAGCCCTGACGGTTGACTATGATTCCATCACAAATCGCGGCATTGTTGGCGGCGCCTGTAAGAAGAAACCACTTGGCTTTTTATACTTAAATTATATAATAATAAATATATCTCAATTTCAAAACAACAGCGGACAAGCTGACGACCTTTAGCTATCAGCGACAATCGATGCAGATGCAACGCGGCCCGGAGCTGTGCATCAAGAATCCGGGCGTGAATTGTGTGCGCATACGCTCCGATCAGAAAGTCTTCGCCAGCGCTGGATGGGATGGACGCATACGCATCTTTTCGTGGAAGAGTTTGCGACCGCTTGCAGTGCTCACACAGCACAAACAGGGGGGCGTCATGGACCTGGCCTACTCCGCGCAACCGGTGTCCATGTGGCATGCACCTATTATGGCGGCAGCTGGCATGGATGCACAGATCTCACTCTGGGACTTGTACAACTAAAGTGGGGAAACCCGAGCACCTACCTCCCAGACACAGTTGTCTTTTTATACTTAGCTCTTAAGTGTTACACATTTTGAACAAATCCTATCTTCTGGCAGCGACTGACAATTCGGAAGCAAATACTTTCTGAATAAGCCCTGTAATTTAGTTGATCTTTAACAGCTATCTATATAATATATATGAATAATCCATACAGTTCCATTCGGAATATTACTATTTTAAATATTACTATATTAAATCTTGATCTAATTGTGAATTTTCTTTTCGAAAATTATTCAAGCTTCTCAATGTATTGGAAACCGTTAAAAGTTGAATATATTTCATTATCTTTGACATTAGAATTCTCAGACAAATAATTATCAGAAGGATTTGTTAATATTCTCTTTAATAAATGAAAACTTTATCAAAATTAAACGAAATTCCAAGTGATGTAACTTTTTTCAAAGATTTATCTTTTGCTGCACTTCTAGGAATTATTTTCCGACTCATTTGTAAATATTATTTTATATCGCGAACCGATATTTCAAAACTACTTCAGAGTTAGGCAATTTCCTTTTGATTAACCCACGTTAATTGATAACTCTGAATGCAAAGCTTACCAATCTCCCCAAATGTGATTAGAAATTTGTAGAAGCCTTTCCAAGATGTGTGCAAATTCTGCAATTCTAAAATAACTTCCATTCTATGCTATGATTATATACACTCCAAACACTTTCACTTCATTCAGTTGTATTCACATTTTAATAGTGTCGTTAGTAGAATTAATTATTAAATTTGTTGTTTATAGCAGCGCAGCGAGAGGTGTACAAAAATAGATGTGTGTGTAGGCATATACTATATACTATATTGGGGGAGCTACTGACTCAACTCGTGTAGTATGTGTGATAGGACGCCACTGGCCTCGACATTGCTAAATGCGACATTGGCCAAATGTGGCTCATAGCGTTTTAGGCCACGTTTCGCAGTCGATGTGTTGTTAACCAGATTGCGTAAAATGAGCGCAGCCGTTAAGCGGATGCTCTTCGTCACCGGACCCTCATTCTCATCCATCAGCTCCTTGGAGTTGAGAAAGTCGGCTGAATGACGCTTGATCGCCTGCAGTGCCGAAGTGCCCACCGCAGTGGATGTTGTTGCGCTTGTTGCTGCCGCTGCAGCTGCAGCTGCTGATGTTGATGTGGCATTCGCTGCATTGCGCACAATTGTCACAGTTGGCTGTGTTGGTGCCACATTGTGTATGCCGGTGGCAAGGCGACGTTGAACACTCGCTCGCAAATCATCCAGCGCCAGATGACGATCCACCAGATGTGTCATCAGCGAGTAACGTTTCCGTGCAATATTGTCACACAAACTGGGTCCGCTGCCCCACTGACAATAGATCTCGGCACCCGGATCCAAATGATCGGGACAGTGGACGTTGCACACGTGATGTTGCAGCTCGTTGAGCGATTTGAATTTGCGACGCGGACAATTGCGCCAATCGCATATGAACAACCAATTGACATCCACAGGCACCGGCGGCACTGCGACAACAGGTGTGGCAACAACAGGTGTACCAGCATTCACATTGCTTATAATGCTGCTGCTTGTTGTTGTCGCCGTTGTTGAGATGACTGTGGCAGCCGGGATTGTTGCAACGGCTGCTGTTATGCTTTGCTCCGTCGTCGGCTTTGTCTCAGCTGATGTGGTTGTCTGCTGAATGGTTTGTTGCTGATTGGGTTTCAGTGCTGGAATTTGCACCGACTGCTGTTGCAACTGCTGCACAACGGACGAAGGCGGCGGCATTGGCTTCTTGGCTATGGGCACTGTGGCAACCACTTTGCCTTTGCCAGCCTCTGTTAGCTGCAAGTAGAAAGAAACGTTTACAAGCCTTAAATAAGAAATAAGAATCTTCTTCACTTCTGCACAGTACTCACCACCGTTGGCATTGTGATCTTTTGCTGTATGATGGATGGATGGTGTTGCTGCTGCTGTTCGAGCACGTTGCGTATATGTTGCTGCTGCTGCTGCTGCTGTTGTTGCTGCAACGTAGCGCCAACAACTGCTGTGGTTGCAGCTGTCTGCTGTTGCTGTTGCTGTTGTGCTTGTGGTGGCTGTGTGGTAATGATTGTCTGCGAATTAAGTTGACTTTGCTGCAAGGGGGCCGCCGTTGCTGATGTCTGAGTGATGAGCGTTGTCTCCTTAATGCCGCCGAGCAGCAATTGTCGCTTGTCCTGCGTCGCTGTTGGGCCGGAAATGATGTGCTGCTGTATTATGGATTGATGTTGTTGCAGTTGTGGTATGGGCGCCGCCTTACTTGCCACACGATGCATTTGCTGCTGCTGCTGCGGTGACTGTGCTGGTTGTGGCTGATGCAGCTTAATCGTTGCCGGTATCTGGTTGAGCTGCGAGAGCAGCGATGGCGACATTTGACCCGCACCCAAAGCAGCTGGCACCGCACGCTGCGGATTGAGAAAGATTTGTTGTGGCTGCTGCTGCTGCTGATGCTGCAGATGTTGCTGTGGTGCCACGGGTCGTTGCTGTGCTGCGGCTGGCGCTGTTGTTGTCGTCACCAGGACCTGTTGTCCCTGCGACGTTGTCATGATTACCTTCTGTGTGCCGGGCACATTCGATGTGCTCACACCCGGCTGCTGTTGCAATATGATGATGGTCTTTGTCTGCTGTTGCGGCGATTGTGTGACCAACAATGTGGGCGTGTTTGGGGCTTGGGGCGGCGCTGCAACAGCAGCCGTTTGTTGTGCCACCAAATAGGTTTGTCCCTGATTATTGGTGGCCAGCACATATTGTGTTTGTGTCTGTTGTGGTTGCTGTTGTTGTTGCTGCTGCTGTTGCTCCGTCTTCTGTTGCAAGATGACGGGCACCGTTTGCAGTCCCTGATCCGTTTTAATTGTTGCCGTCGTCGCCAGCTTGAGTTGAGGCGGTGCTGCTGGCGAGCCACCAGCCGGAAAGATTAACTGACGCTGGGCAGGCTGCACTTTGGCGGGTATCAACTGCAATTGTTGCTGCTGTTGTTGCTGTTGTTGCTGTTGTTGCTGCTGCTGCTGTTGTTGCTGGGACTGTTGTTGTGGTTGCTGTTGCTGCTGTTCCTGACTGGACGCAGCGAGCGGCGGCACATCATCCATGTCCTCATCCTCGAGTATGGAGGCAGCGAGATCCGCATAGAGATTGGCCGCATTCTTCGAGGGCGTCACTTGATGCTCCTCTTTGGCAGGTGGACCAGCAATGCTGTTATTGCCACTCTCCAATGCCAGTCGTTTGTTCTGCTCCTCGTCGATGGTCAGCTTCCGTTTCGATTGTATGATAACGGTGCGTCCTTGTGCATCCTTTGTGAGCACATTTGATCCGCTCAAGGGAGCTAATGGTGGCGGCGCCGAATCCGTCATCGGTTTCTTCTCTAGCGCCATTTGTGGATGCAATGGCTTTATGGTGGTTTGACCCACCTTGACAGGTGTGTGCTGCATGAGGGGATTGTTGACAAAGGCGCTAATTGCCGTCGAGGTCACCTTAATGGGCTGACCAGCCGAGGAGCCAGTGGCGGAGGACGTGCTGGGCACCAGGGCAGGTGGCTGTGCTTGCGCCTTCTGTTTCAGCTGACGTTCGTTGACTTTGTTGGCCAGCAGACTTTTAATTAGCGACGAGCTGGGCTGGCTAGGAGCAGCCGGAGTAACTTCTTCAGCTGCTTCCACTACAGCTGCCGGCTCGGGTTTGGCATCCTTCTTGACAGCCTGCTGCTGCTGCTGTTGCTTGTGCTGCTGCATGGGCAACGGCTGTGCGCGCATCCGGATGCCCACATAGTGGGTGCCAGGCAGATCGGTGCCATCCAACTGACGCACAATGGCCGGACCCACGCTCGGATTGAAGATGAGCCGGACGAGGCGTGGAAATTGCATGCGATTAACCACCGAATGCTTGCCCGCCTTCTGGCAATGCGATAGATAAATGGTGTACAGCTCCTGTTGCTCCACACGATGATCGTGTCCTTGGCCAGCACGCTCGTAGGTGGCGCCCAGCCAGGCCAACGCATACGTTTCGTCTTCGTGCGTGAAACTCTGTGGTGCTGAGGGCGCAACGGGCAGCGGCACTGGCCCGGATGCTGGCACTGGGGGCAGCTGCACCTGCGGCAAACTGGGCATTGGTGGTAGTTGCACCTGCGGCAAACTGGGCATGGCCATGGGCAGGGGCAGCGCAACAGGCACAGCAACAACAGGCGCTGGAGCGGGAGCTGAAGTTGAAGCTGTAGCAGGAGCAGGCGCTGCAGCTGGAACATGAACTATAGCAGGCGTAGGCAAAACAACCGGCTCCATTTGTGGCGGCAACACTTGCACCTGCGTTGGCATCGGCGGCAGTGCAGCAACTAATGTCGGCTGCTGCTGCGGCGTCTGCTTAACCGTCGCCAGTTGCGTCATTTGATTGCCCTGAGTCGTCTGCTGCTGCTGCTGGTGCAGTGTGGACACCATGTTGCCCGGCACCACCTCCACGACGCGCATCAATATGCAGCCGGCGGCGCCATACGATTGCGCCTCCACCGTCAACAGGGCGACCAGTTGATCGAGCAGACCACGCACCTGCATCAGCATGGAGCAGGGACGTGCACCGAGTGCGCTCAGCGCATAGATCGCCTCCAGCGTAAAGATGAGCAGCATGACGTCCGTCAGCGAGAGCAGCAGCATAACACGCTGATAGAAATCCAAGCCGAGACAGCGATTAATATGCTGGGCATTGCCCTCGCGTCCGCACAGCTTATAGAGTATCTCCAGGCAGCTGATGATCACAGCCCGATCATTCGAGTCGACGCCTTCGCACAGCGTGGCCAGCAGATTGCGCGACAGCTCATCCGTGGCCGGATCCAGCAGCTCAAACTGCTGCGCCAAGTTGCCAGCCGTCTCCAGTGCCTGAATGTGAATGTTGCCTGAAAGCAAGCAATGTGTGTTAAAAACTAGACTTTCGCCAACTTTTCCCTTTAAAAATAGATTTAATTATCATTTGGATAACTTACTCCAACGGACATTGGCGCCCATGACCAGATAGCGCCAGAGTGTGCGATTCGAGGCGAGTAGCGAAACGTTCTCCTGATGGAAACTCAGGCTTCGCACCAGCTGCACAATTTGGAGGACACGCTGACCGATGCGTTCGTCGGTGCCGTGACTGCGACGCAAATGCAAAAAGTCCCATTCGAAATCTAGATCATCCGACTGAAGAAAATAATCATCATCGTCATTATCGATGGCATCGGTCTCCTTGCTAATCAGTCCATTGTCCAGCCAGGCCTGTTCATCCGTATAGAGATCCAGTATTTGTGGCTTATCGTAGAGCAAATCACGCCAAAAGTTCAGCTTCGATTTGCTTCGCACCTGGACGCCAGCAGTGTTGTGACCATGCTGGAATAGCTGTCGCATTGTGTAATCCGCATAAACACCCAGATGCGCCAACAACACATCCAACAACTTTGGACACTCCGTCAACTGCAGCGTTGGACGCGGCTCATTCGCCATCAGCGTGCACACATTGATCGCGAAATCCTGCTCATTGGGCAGTGGGGAGATTAGCGACAGCAGCAACTTCTCGTAGCTGCTGTGCTTGTGCAGCTGTGTGGACATCTTGTACTGTCGCCGGCGATCCGCATTCACCATATGCTGGCGCTGATTGTACGACATGGGCACCGCTGTCAGCGTGGAATGCGCCGAGCCAAATAAGCTGCCCATGCCACTGACATTGAGGCCACTGCCAATCAAACCGCTGGCGGTGCCCATCACAAGACGTGAACGTGAACGACTTGCACTGGCGCCCAAATCGGCACACTCAATGGCCGCCTCCAAGGCCTCCAATTTATCCGGATCCTCGCCGAGAAAATTGAGACGTTCATATTTATCCAGATAGCGTCGATAGATATGCTTAATGCCGGCGGTGCCGTTGACACAGCGATCGCGCAGCGTGTCCAGCGCGCTGTACACCTCGTCCCACTCGTCGCGCACGTTGACCTTGTTGAAGCCACCGCGTTCGGTGACCTCCTGGTACAGTCGATACAAATCCACATGCTGCCCACTTATCTTGGCCGCCTGCGTGAGCGGTGTGCTGTGAATAAAATAAAATATGAATACACTGGCAAGGATTAAGTGGCAATTACTGACCCGCGTCGCTCGTGAAATTGATGCAAATCACGCCAGAATTCATCCGGCGGATTGAGTTCTTTGCCATCTAGCGTTGACTTTTCGGGCGTGCCAAAAAACAGTTGCTGTTGCTGCTGCTGCTGCGCCTGTTGTTGCAGTTGCAATTGCGAATTTCTCGCGCGCAACGGCGTCGCAGCAGCGCCGAGTTTTGCCGGTGTCAACTCATTTTGTGATGCGCTGTTGCAGTTGTTGTTGTTGCTGCTGCTGCTGTTGTTGTTGCTATTGTTGTTGCCGACGGCAGGCGATGCTGCTGGCAGCGACTGGAGCAGTACGCGTACGCTATCAATCGATGTCATTCTATATACGTATTTATATCAAAAGGCCACATGAATTGTACATTCTATTTACTAAATACTGCGGCGCACACACAATCACTTATAGTAGTTAAAAAGAAGAAAACTCAACAATAAATACAACTACAGCGCGAAGACGACGCGCTTCCAGTTCCAGGGTTGTACCTCAATACGAAAAAACTGTCGATGTATCGCATGAAATGTCTTCGCATGAATATTGACTATCGTTATGGGCAAATAATCGATATATCGTATAAGTTATCTTATTAGCGGCAACGTTGGAAATACAATATATTTATATAATTAGTTTTAAAATACCCATGTGTATTACAAAATTGTGTTTATTCGTTTTTATTTTTGACTTATTGGTCTTATCAGCATTTGAACTGATTGAAGTGTACGCGTTTCCTGCCAATTCCACCACCAAATGCCTTCCCACTTGTCCAACTCTCTCTCAAAGTAACGTCCATTCAAATTCCTTAATAAATATACATTTATATACACCTTTCTAAAATCTCTTAAGCCTTTTTAGTACTTACGATCTTGCACACTGATTAAACCACCATCCGGCCTGGCGCTCAATGGAGCAGTTATCGAAACCTCGTTTATCATTATCCCGATCGAATGTGGTGAATTTCATATTCAAATTCATCTTTAAAGCATCGCCAGCATCACCAGCGAATTCACCCAAATCTTTCAGTTCGTAAGCATCATCTTCGCTGCCAATACTAAGACTGCTGTAGTGAGCATATCGAATTTCATTATCAAAATTCTGAAGATAGACAAACAGTTCGTGTGGCTGGAAAATTGTCATGCGATACAGTTTCTCCAAGCCAACGAAAAAGTTCCCATCGAGATCTCCAAATCCCGTTCGATATTCATCCCAGCTTCGATTAAAGTCCACAGTGCCATCGACACGTCGCTGAATAACGGTCCAACCGGGACCAGCAATAATTCCGTCGCAACGCACCCGAAAAGGTTCCATGCCTGGAACTTGAATTTTCCAAATTTCCGTTGTGTTTTCAATACGTGAGCAACTCGTTTCCAGCATGCTCATTTCTTGTCTTACAAGTGCTGCCGGACTTAATGTAATATTCGACTTACAAGTGCCCAGTAAGAATTCATTGATCTGTAATTTTGTCTTTAGTGATCTTATCTGTTCATTTTTCTCTTCAATTTTGGCTCGAGAACTCTCTAATTGTTTTAGAATGTCCTCAAGTTGCTTGTTTTCCGTCATGTTTTCTAGCTTGTCTCTTATGGAGGCAACATCTTCGTTAAGTTTTTCTTGTCTTGCACACTGCGCTTCTTTTTCTTTGATTGTCTTCTCGTACATTGTTTCCTTTAATTTTAGGACAACCAGTTGATTTTGCAGAACTGACATTTGCATACTCTTTTTATCACAGGCCTCAATTTTATTGTTCATATTCACTGTGTTCCACAGGAATATCTTTAAGCAATACGATGCACATTCCTCTTCCTGCAATATCTGACTTAAAATCGTATATTTTTAGTTAAAACAATCAATTTACCTGTTCATCAATGAGTTCTTCAGTTGGGTTTGCTAAGGAATCTAGAAAAACCATTGAGATGATTAAAATTATGGCAAGTAAATTAAAAAGATACATTTCAATTATGCATTAAAATTATTTATGTAAATTATAAATTGGCCCGTCTAGTTTTTAGCAAACCAAAACGCAAACTAATATCAAAAATTTCAAGCTATGCTTGTTGCAAGCAAAAATCCAAATTACTGATAAGAGATTATGAGGTTGTTAGTTGGGTCAAATGTTAATTGATTGTTAATATGTGGCTGATAAGATGACATCTATATGTAACTTGAGGAATACTAATTAAATACCATTTTTGTAAATAGGTTAGTAAGCAGATTTTATTAACAATGGAAAATAGCAAATAAATAAAAGCTTAAAAACAAAAATATGTCAAGCAAGCGCTGAATAACAATTTCATTACTACTCTAAATTTACATTTAAGTCAAATATAAATACAAATACATATGCTCATTCCACACAGTAGTATATTATCTGTTTTAATATTTGTTTAAAATTAACTAAAAGTATATTTAGCTGCACACACTCAAAGCAGTGCTGTAAAGTACGCAATAAAAATAAAACATCGATTACACCCATTTATCGGTAATCGAACACATGTGCGCTCCTCGTCAAGTTAAATAACACTTGTATTTCAACTTTTGTTTAGACATAGACGTAATTTTAGTAAATTTTGTGTGAACAATAATAAATAAAATAATTAAATTATTGAATAATAATAAATTTACCCAAAAAGATGTCGCTGCGTGCATTTGGTGTGCTGCTCAAGGCCCGTCAACTGAGTCGCCTCAGCCGGCAAGTAAATTGCGTCGGCAGTTGGGCGCTGAACAATCAACAATTCCAAAAGCTGCCCACAGGTGAGTTGATTGCAGTGCAGCAGTTAAAGATACTTAATATTTGCTATTCCATTGCAGTGCTGCCACAACGTCCCTTGACGACTGCTGCCCAGGAATCGCCGAGCGCTGATAGACATGAATTTCAGGCAGAAACACGACAATTACTCGATATTGTAGCACGTTCCTTGTACTCGGATCATGAGGTCTTTGTCCGTGAGCTCATCTCGAATGCCAGCGATGCACTGGAGAAGTTTCGCTATACAGCGCTGAGCACGACCGGGGGCGAGCTGGCTGCGAAGGATCGTCCACTGGAGATTAGAATTACAACGGATAAACCGTTGATGCAATTGATCATACAGGACACGGGCATTGGAATGACACGCGAGGAACTAGTCAACAACCTGGGCACCATTGCTCGCAGCGGCTCCAAAAAGTTTCTCGAGGAACTGAAGCAGAACCAGCAAGCAGCCCAGACTAGCTCCAATATAATTGGTCAGTTTGGTGTTGGTTTCTATTCTTCGTTTATCGTTGCCCAGCGGGTTGAGGTCTACACGCGTGCCTCGACTCCTGATGCGCCCGGGTTGCGCTGGTCCACAGATGGCAGCGGCTCGTATTTGATTGAGGAAGTGCCCGATGTGGAGCATGGCACCAAGATTGTGCTGCATCTGAAGACCGATTGCCGTGAGTTTGCGGATGAGGATCGCATCCAGGCGGTGATCAAGAAATACAGCAATTTTGTTGGCTCACCCATTCTGCTGAACGGGAAGCAGGCGAATGAGATAAAGCCACTGTGGCTAATGGATCCCCAGAGCATTAGCAGGGAGCAGCACAATGATTTCTATCGTTTCATCAGCAACAGTTTCGATGCGCCTCGATTCACGTTGCACTACAATGCGGATGTTCCGTTGAGCATTCATGCTCTCCTCTATTTCCCGGAGGGTAAACCCGGACTCTTTGAGATGTCGCGGGATGGCAGCACCGGAGTCGCACTCTACACGCGCAAGGTGCTCATCCAGTCGAAGACGGAGAATTTGTTGCCCAAGTGGCTGAGATTTGTCAAGGGTGTTGTGGACTCGGAGGATATACCCTTGAATCTCAGCCGTGAGCTGTTGCAGAATAATAGCTTGATCCGGAAATTGTCGAGTGTGATTACGAGTCGTGTGATTCGCTTCCTGCAGGAGCGTGCCAAGAAACAGCCCGAGGAATATGCGGCATTCTATCGGGATTACGGCCTGTTCCTCAAGGAGGGCATCGTCACCTCCACGGACAGCGCCGAGAAAGAGGAGATTTCCAAGCTGTTACGCTTCGAGTCATCCAAATCGGAAACGGAACGCATCTCCTTGGATGACTACTACACATCGGTTAGCGCCGACCAGAAGGATATCTATTATCTGGCGGCACCGAATCGTGTACTCGCCGAATCCTCGCCATACTACGAGAGCCTGAAGAAGCGCAATGAGCTGGTGCTCTTCTGTTATGAGCCATATGATGAACTTGTCCTAATGCAGCTGGGTCAGTTCAAGAGCAAGAAACTCGTCTCCGTGGAGAAGGAGATGCGCAATCAGTCACAGGATCCGGCTGCTCTCCAGGACTATGGCGAGGGTAGTCTGTTAAGCAGCGAACTGGATAGCCTGATACCCTGGCTGCAGGATCAGCTCAAGGGTCAGGTGGCCAAGGTGAAGGTCACTTCGCGCCTGGACACCCATCCCTGTGTCATCACCGTAGAGGAAATGGCAGCCGCTCGTCATTTTATACGCACCCAAAGCCATCAGTTGCCGGAAGAGAATCGTTTTGCACTGCTGCAACCGGAGCTGGAAATCAATCCCAAGTGAGTAAATGGTCTATTGTTTAATTATATTATATATATATATATTATATTAATTCCGATACTCTTTTTAAACTAAATTTAAGATAGCTTGCATATTTATTATATATATCATGATTCTAACGGCTAAATATTTTTCTATTGTAGACATCCCATCATCAAGAAGCTGAATTCCCTGCGCACGAGCGAACCCGAATTGGCCTTGCTCATCACCAAGCAGCTGTTTGCCAATGCGATGGTCGGCGCCGGTCTCGCTGAGGATCCACGCATGCTACTCACCAATATGAACACACTGTTATCGAAAGCTTTAGAAAAATACTAAGTTAACACTGATTATATTCAAAATATAAATATTTAGAATACAGATACCAACAAAAGCACCAAATACCAAATACCCCAACAAAAAAAATACCAACTAAAATCACATACGTGCCTTGATAGTCGTTCATGTAGTGTTGTAAAACGTCAGATTGCATACATATCGATAGCAAGCCAAGAAGTAGCACTGCTGCAAATCCGCCCCCGTGACTAAAGTTTATAAAAGCAAACGCAAACGCAGCGTAGGAGTTCAGTGCCGTATAAAAAATCAGCGTGCTTTAGTCGCCCAGCAGAGCAGCAGCAGCCAGCAATAAACCCGAAAGGCCAGCCACAGAAGCGAGTTGCTTTAAATTAGATTTCTAATCACGTGAGTGAAAAAATAACTACACAATCAAGTCATATGAGGTGTAATCGTACATGAATTAATTACAACAACAACAATGCTGCTGCGACTAATCGCAAACTACAAATAAAGTAACTAGCAAGAAAATATAAAAACAAGCAAAAATCGTACGAAGATTAGTATTTTCTGCCACGACACACACATACACACACATGCAAACACAATGACAATGAACGAGGAATGGTGTATTCGTGTGTGTGTGTGTGTGTGTGAAAGAGAGTGTGCGCGGTGAGCGTTAAAATTGCTGCAAATTTGACTCAGTATTAAAAAGAATTTAAAAAACGCGCAAATCTTGACAACTGTGTTCGAAAAACGAAGTTTTAAATAACTCATGTGAGTGTGTGCATGTGACTATGTGTGTGTGTGTGTGTGTGTAATTTTCCAGAGCGTTGTCATTGCCAATTGGACTTTTTTTTATGTGAGCTCATTCCGTCATGCGCTCATACACACACACACGCAGGCACATAACTTACACACACAAATACATAGATAAGGGCTCTCTCGAGATAAAATTCAATAATTGTGTGAGACGGCGAGCAGCGGCGAATGTATTTTACTCTCTCTCGGTCTCTCGCTCGCACTCTCGCAACGCGTCGCTCACTCACAAATCGTACGTCGTCGCAGCAGCATTGTGGTTCGAAAAGCAGCGCAAGAAAAATATTTTATACACATATATATATATTGTATATGTAATAAAAATACATTGTTTCACCCCATAATACACTTGCAAAGCATATTAAAACGCGCCGATCTATAACTTTAAATAAATAAAAAGTGCAATAAACCAAAAATAAGAAGAAACGAATTCAATTTTCATTTTGTTATTGTAGCCTAAAAACACAAAAAAAAACAAAGCAAAATGTCGTCTACAGAGCAACTGAGTCCCGAAAACCCCATCTATGGCCCCTTCTTCGGTGTTATGGGCGCTGCGTCCGCCATTATCTTCTCAGGTGAGTTACACTTATTTTTCCCCCCATAACCAACAAAAAAAAATAAAATCAAACTCCACGCAGCGCTACATGCGTAGAAAAATCGAACATTTTGTGGCGTAAATGCTAGAAGAAGAAAATGAAAAAGAGGAAGCACCTCTCTAGACAGCAAGGCAAAAAATAAAAAAAAAAATGTATGTAGGCACGTTTGTAGGTAGCGGCAGGCAGTGTATAAAAAAATTCAATACACGCAGAGCAGTCAGTCACACACACAACATATGTACACGTAATCATGTGCATGGGTGTGTGTTGAGTTAGAGTCCAATTTGAAATGCGCGTGACGAGCAAAAATCATGTTTTAACCAGAAGAGAATAGTTAATAACAGCCGCAGCCCAGCCTTATTACATAAATAAATATTCTATTATTTTGAATTTTGAGATAAACACTGCGCATTTAATTGCTTTTATTTGCAAACAACACAAAAATGGCAGCATCGAAATTAGAAATTTGCTGCATTTTTTTTCATTCGACATGCTAAAAACGGCATTACTCATACACACACATATATACACACTCAGCAAGTGAGCGGCAGATAAAAGGCAAGAGCGGTGTACAGAAAGAGAGGAAGCGAGAGAGAGAGAGTTGCGCACGCTCTCGTGCCAGCCATTGTCATTGTGCTCGGATTGTATGAGTGTGAGCGCAGAGTTACAGTTTTTTTTTTTGTGTGAAGTTTATGACGAGAAGCTCGCTTTCCTTTTCCCACTCAGTCACAAGACCAACATTTTGGTGTTGCCATACTGAAGTATTTTTTCTTAGTTTATCTTGCACTGAGTATAAGAATGTAGAATGAAGAATGCGTGGGGCTTCCGAATGCAATAACTGTTTAATTTTATATGGACATTAAATAGATGATGATGATAAGGGTGTTAAGTGCACTATCACGTGCATTTATTTATTTTAAGGCCTATTGTTAACAGATCACAAGAATTGTGTGTACAAACCCATGATAAATTGAATGGTTTGTCATATTTCTCAATCACCTGTAGTAATCACATAATCGTAATCACATGCCACTTTTTTTTTGTTTGGTTTTTTTTTACCTCATCAGTCTTGCATGATCAATTGAATCCACCCAAGGCAAATTGGAGGCATCACATGCCTCTCACAAATATAGCTTATCATTCACATTTTATACTACTTACCTTAGCTGATAAAGTGGCACTGGCTTATTTACCAATAGCTCGTGTATGATAAGATAAGAGAAACGACGAGAATGAAGTAAAAAAAAGCAAGCACACCAAGAATTCAAAAAGTAGCACGCGCTTCTCAATTCTAAATGCTAAATGTTTAAACACGAATAAAAGCAGGGAGAAGGAAAGGGAAGTAAAACGGTCAAAACATTTTAAATAGTCTTTTTGATTAATAAACCACAAACAAACAAATCGATGCCATAATTATTATGTCATGCATCAAATACATAGTCTTGTGATTTCCTACAACAATGCAAAGTTTGCTCGGCTTTAATATTTACTTGGCTTATTACCGTAGAGCGCTAAATAAAAATACATTTTGTAGATAGCGCTAAAACGTCTCTTCTTCTTGTTGACATGGCAACAATGATATCGCACCCGTCTCTGTCGTCTCTTATGTAATTAAAGTCAACAACATAATTAATTTTAAGCCGCTGCCTACAGAACATTTTTATTCAATTACCAACTGGCAGGAGAAAAAAAAAACTTATTGTCAGCATATATTTGCATGTAATGACTGATGGCCGATGTCTGGCAACGCTCTGCTGCTTGGTAGACCGCTCACACGATCACATGATCAACAGAGAGAGACAGAGAGCGAGTAAAGCTACCGCTCAAGCCTTGAATTGTTTTGCTTGCAGTTAAAAATGCTGTGACTGATTTCTGGCTGACTCATTGACTGTCAATATCGCCGCACAATGGGCGTTGCGTTTGCTTTGTGTGCAATTTTTTCTTCTCTTTCTATTTTTGTTTTATCAGTGCTGCCCACTGTTACAGATATCCTTAACAAGACTGCCTGACATATACACACACACACACAACATCAATTTACACCCACATGCTGCTTGTTGCCTGCGCAAACGCAGTCTCAAAATAGTAGTAGATACATTTACATATTTACATATATATATATATATATATCAAATATGATAGTAAAAAGGGTACATACACATTTACACATGTATGTATGTTATTTGTATGTGTGTTAATTATGTAAAAAGTTATATGCTCTAAATGTCACGTGCTGCTGCGTCTTGTGTTTATTTTTCACTGCCTCTAAAAAAAACAAAAATTTCCATGGGCATCCAAAGCAGCAACAGCAGCTGCTTGAGTTTTTTAAGCGCTGTTGTATATGACGACCCTGTTTTTATCTGAGTGAGAGAGAGCACAAGATAGAGAAGCAGCACAAAACGTGGTAGGGTAAAATGTCAATATGTGCGTGTGTGTGAATGCCTTGTATCTGCTGCTTGCACTACAATTAATTAACAATAACTATGAATTAATATGCTTAATCTACATAAACATATATGTTTATCTACTTGTGTGCATGTGCGCACATCCTGTCTGCTGGCAAATTATCTAATCGAACTCGGATTACGCATGAAAAAACTAACTGAGCACTAACTGAATTTGTAATTGGACTAATCTGCAATCTTACTGATCTATGTGTGTGTGCGTGTGTGTATGAGTATAAACCCACAGCTAAAAGCTAAATGTCTTTTCGAGAACAATTAAGATACTTGAAAACAATGTACAAATAATGTTATGTTTCTATTCTTTATCTTTTTGTGTTTGTGCATTCCAATGCCTTTGACTTTTCACTTGTCACCAACATTAACAACAACAACAATGAGAGCAACAGCAGCATCGAAATCGAGCATCTCTTTTCTCATTGAGCACTTTCTGATAAGCTGCTTCTACTCACTCTCCTCTCTCTGCTGTTCTCTTGCTCAATGATTGCGGTTTGGGATTCTTCTGTACGCGCGCTCAAATGTGACGCTTTAATTGTTGGTGTCCACACACACACACACAAACACACATACATACATATATTTTTATTTGTTTCTTGCTACTTTCACATATTCTTCATATTTATATTTATCTAAAAATGTGCTGGGTGCTTTGCTGTTTGTTTGTTTTTGTTTCTATGGCTCGCCTTGCTTCCTCTTCTCTAGCTAGCTGCTAGTAGCGCTTTTGTGTATTGTATATTGTGTTTTTAGCAGGGCTCCCACGCCACTGTCTGCCATGCGTCTGTCACACGATGAGCAGTTAAAAAGAACCTCCCCCGCCAACAAATACATATTTATTAATAACAAATGGAAATATGCACATTTAATATGCAGTGCATCGCTGAGGTCAAACTAGTAGTAATACATTTTTTGTATACATAAATTGATCAATTTGTGTATGTACACACTGGCAGTCCTTTACAGTCAGCGTCCAAATTAAATAGGCATGTACAATTTTTGATCAGTTGTTATTCAGTCAGCATGTTAATTTTTGCAAAATAAAAACTGTGACGTATTTTTAAACAAATTTTGTTATCTGAATGTGTATATGGTGCTAATAAAAAAGCACTTGCTTTAGCGTTAGTTAGCGATATTATGTAAAAAAAAAAAGGAAAAACCGGAAAAGCATTTCAACTTATTTAAATAATTAAATTATTTGCCTGAGATCAATTCACACAATACAGGTTTCCTTCTCTCTCTCTCTCTCTCTCAATTTACTCAATGAATTTTTGAATAATTGCTATTGAATGTACATTGAGTTTTATTTGAGCAAACACACACACATTAATAAATATTTACTGAACATGTTTGGAAGTCCCCCGAGAGGCGATGACCATTTCAACTGGGTTTCGATTAGGAAAGCAAAATCGACGACAAGTTTCTGTTTGCTCAGCTTTTCGATAGCGATAACTGTAGATGAATTTTTTATTTTTTATTAGCGAGCAAAGCAGAATAAATAATAAAATTAATATCAAGTGAATTCCGGTTTCTATGCTGGTTTACGTGGTTATGAATGACGTATATACATCCATGAGCAAAAATTATGCAGTTTTGTGGCTTTCTTATTTAAGCAGGGCTTCGTTAAAAATTTAATAGATTTTTTCCACGATATTGTGTTTATTTTAAATCAATATGTATTTTAGCGACAGCCCTTCGATCAATTTGCACCGGTAGAATATCAATTTGAGTGAAAAATACAGTTAATTAGCATTAATATAAATCACATGACATTTAAACGCTGGCAACGACTGTAGCAGCTATCTCTCTCTCACTCACTCACTCTCAGCTGCCGCAGCATTAACGTTAACTCTGAATTCGAGACATACACACACACACACACAAACGCACTTATCTTTTATTCACACAGATGTGCATTTATTGTTCTTGCTGTTTCTCCCTCTCTTCTTTTAAGCTACCAGTATTTTTTGAATGCATGAATATGCGTGTATAAATTCGATTTATTACCGCTCCACTCGAGAAACACACACAAACACGCAATTAGCTGTTTTCAACATTTATTTAACAAACACCATTGACCGTCATATGAAACTGGTTTTATATTTCAATATTCAATGCGCGTGCTGCAAACATATATATATATATATATATACCTCTCTTTATATGTCGTGTACATGCTGAATTGTATTGTACATTAATTTAGCCATTTGGCAATTTTAGCACTTTGGCTTCTTCCCATTAAGTCGACCTTATCAAATGAATATCGTATTGAGAGCAGCACCAGGCAGGCAACCAAATATGAAAGAGAGTCAAATCCACTCAAATAGCAACTCACTGACAGACAGACTGTTGAGGCAGTTGTTATATTTGTGTGTGTGTGTCTCTGTCTGTGTGTGTGTGTATGTAGTTTTTTTTTTTCGTTATGTGGGTCGGTCATGTGATTGTGACTGTGACTGTGACTGACTGCTAAAATGTTACGTTAGTTTACAGAAGTTGGCTAGAATTTGTTGGTATTGGTTTGGGGGATTTACTTGAAAATATGATCAATTATCTAAGGTATGTGTGATCCCAGAGGGCCATTAGATAAAATAGGCTCAAGGCTGCAATAGCAAAAGTTGATCTATAATTAGTTAAGCAGGACTGTTTGTCCAGTCAGTGTGAACCTATGCTAGTTGTCTCAGCTGAAATAAAGGTATTTTTTTTACAATTTTAAAATAGAATGTTTGTTTTTTTTAATTTTAAGGTTATTTGTTCCTCCTCTTTGTGAAGGGTAATTAACCTTTCACATTTGCTGGTTGCTGTCTAGTTAGTGTGATTTATGAATGATGAAATATCTATTATTTAAAAGGTCTTTGGGAAATTAACCTTTAACCTTTTGCTGTCTAGTTGATGTGTTGTGACCCTTGTAATGAAATTACTCAATAAATGTTACTCAGATATTTATATACTTTTTGTTTCCTCTTTTTAGCACTCGGCGCCGCCTATGGCACTGCTAAGTCTGGTACCGGTATTGCTGCCATGTCAGTGATGCGTCCTGAACTGATCATGAAATCCATCATTCCTGTGGTCATGGCGGGTATCATTGCCATTTACGGTCTGGTCGTCGCTGTCCTGATTGCCGGCCAACTGGAAACGCCCGTAACTTATTCCTTATACAAGTGAGTATGACACTATATATATATATATATATATATATATTTTATATGGAACTTGTTAATTAATCGCCATTCCTTATCCAACAGGGGTTTCATTCATTTGGGTGCTGGGTTGTCAGTGGGCTTCTCGGGCCTGGCAGCCGGCTTTGCGATCGGTATCGTTGGCGATGCCGGTGTTCGTGGCACAGCACAGCAGCCTCGTCTGTTTGTCGGCATGATCCTGATTCTCATCTTCGCCGAAGTGTTGGGTCTCTACGGTTTGATTGTTGCCATCTATCTGTACACGAAATAAATCAATCAATTCAAACAACAACAACAAAACACACACACACCAACAACAACAAGTAGACAAACAGCCCAGCAATCAACAACAACAAAATCAACAGCAACAACAACAACAACTGCAAGTAAAAAGTGTATCAAATATATAGTAAAAACCATCCAACAAATATTGAAAAAGGAAGGAAAAAGGTGGCAACTCTGGTGGCCGTTTGTATATAGCAAAAAAAAACAAATAACAATTATAATCAACTGCAATTTGATGATGAGTTGGACGCCAGTATTGTTGCCACATTGTCGCACTTTTTCCAGCGTGTGCAACACGAACAACAACAACAAGTGTTTATTTTTTTCCTATTCTCTTTTACATTGCTAAATTGCTGGTGCTCTGTTTAGTTTAGATTTATTATTTCCGTTCAAAACAAAAAAAAACAACAAAAAAAATCAATTTTGCAGTTAAGTTCATAAAGTTTGTAATCAAATATTAAATTTGTCTCTTCTTTTTACATTTTATTTTCTATATCATTATTATTTTTTTGCGCTCCACAAAACGTGTGCTCTTTGTTATTTGTTTTTTCCATTATTATTATTAAATAATGTTTAGTGTATATGTAAAATTCGTTAACAAACTGTAAAGAAACAAACAAAACAACAACAACCAACAACAACAATTGTAAATTTGCAAACAGCTGTGCAGCAAGCAAACAAAACAAATTTAGCGAAAAAGGGCCAAACAACAACAAATAAATGAATAATAAACAACAACAACAACAAAACGATCCAACAACAAAATGAAAATGCTGCACTCGCAAATAGGGCAACACTGGCGCAGTGCTAACGGCAAATGGTTGTTGGTGGGGAAAAGACACAACAAATTAATTACTTGGCAATACTTCAACAACAACAACTGCAACAACAAACCAACTACATACAATCATAAACACACACATACCACACACACACACACACACACACACCAACACACGCATACAAAATGTAACTAAGTCCTATGTTTATTTTTAATTATTGTTCAATTCTAAGAATAATATATTAAAAATTAATAATAATAAATTATATATATATATATAATTATGATTTTTTGTGATAAGAAAATACATAAAAAATTGTAATACAAACAAAAAACAACAATTACGCGGTATTGATATACATAATATATATACACAATATATATACATATATATATATATGTATGTACAAGAGAATGATAAACAATTATACATATTAACATGAAAAAGTTGTTATAAAAAAAAAGAAGAAAATTACGAAACAATACAGATCATCAAAAGAATGAGAAAAAATATGATAAATAATATGGTAATGAAAGCAAAACAAAAATCGAAACCTAATTAAAAATCACACACACACAAAAACAAAAAACACAATTTTTCCGCTGTTATTGTATAGTAAAGAAAAACAAATATTATATATATATATAAAATATATATTATGTATAAAATATTAACATGAAAATGTAGTAGCAAAATTATAAAAACAAAACCAGCAAACAACAACAGCAACAAAAGTCGTGCAAGCAAAAACTATAAATACAAAAAAAGCGAAAAGCGTAGACAAAAACAAGAACAACAACAAAAGAATAATTGTCAACGTATGAAAAATGCAACAAAAAAATTGTAAAATCCCAACAAATTAGAAGTTATGCAAAAACCCCAAAACGAAACAAGACATCAACAACAACTCGATTTGTATGCTAAGCAAATAACAACAACAATTTGTGTATAGAGTTAACAATAAGAACAACAGAGACAACAACACAACAAGCAAGCAGCTCACAATGTGGAGGCGCGTAGAAGTGATGAAAGGGAGGCAGGAGTAGAGGGACGGGCTTGGATGTGGGGGCAACTAGTTCCCTGCCCGTTGGCTGCCGATGCAATCGTGATGCTGAGAGCGCGGAGGTGACCAACCTGTGCAGGGCTGCTCCCAACTCTCTGCCCAACCCTCTCCTCCCCCACAATCCGTCACGTCTCTGCTTGACAGTTTGTGCCAGCATGCTTGCGGTTAATTCACTACAGCAACAACAGCAACAATAACACGAGAATAGCAGCAGAAGAAGAAGCAAAAGCAGAACAAACAAGCGCTTTACAACACTTGACAATAATATGTGTATGTATGTATATGTAAAGCTTTGCTTGTCTCACACACACTGCATGCGCTGTTAACACCCCACCCACTCCCACCACCACCTCCTCTCCTCTCACTCTGTGCTTTGTCAGTGATGGGTGGCTGAGTTGTTTCTGGTGAGGGGGAGGGGGTGTTGATGGCACGTACGCGTCTGTGAATTAACAAGGCAATTGTTTTGTGTTCGTCGTGTCGTTGCTGTTGTTGTTGTTCTTGCGAATTTTTATTGTTATTTGCATTCGCCAACAAAACTGTAAAACATCCACACATAATGCATATATATATAAATACGATCGATGAGAAAGGGTTTAGAGCAACTACTGTAACTGTGTATTCGATAAACAACATCAAAAGCAAATCAACAACAACAGACATTGTATGAAATAAATTGTAATTTCTAATTTCCAAAAAAAAAACGTGTGCGACTTTTATTTTGGGAGTATATTATTATTCTTTTATACAGCTACACTAACCTGAAAAGGAGTCAACAATCTTGTTGCATACTTTCATCGGCGTCAGCTGAACGAGTGAAAGTTAAAGTTGAGTCGAACTTTGAGAGTGAAAGCTGAAATTTGAGTTAACAGCCTGATCTGAGCGCCTGCTACTTGGTATAGCCAGTACACCAACCGGGTTGTAGCCTTGGCTGAATTTCCCTTGAGCAAAATATTTGGGGCATACTTTCAGGGGGTATACTGGTGACAAGGACAATGCCCTCATTCGACCAAATCCTTACAGATTTTTAAAGGACTCAGTGCGTTGGAATCGCAAGGACGAATTCTATCGAACTGCACTCCAAGATTATTGGTCATCTAAGAACCCAAAAGCTCTGAATTCTGAAAATCCTTTAACGCAAATCGGTAATTACATTGTACTACTTACCCTTTTTGAATACACTGAAATAAAACACTTTGCGGTTTTCAATATTTCTTGCCTCTATATAATTTCTTTTCATCAGCGTTTATATATATATATATATACACATATATATATATTATATATTTATATATATATGTTCTGTTACTGTCTGTTCCACTTGTACATGCTAAGTTGTGTATATGTAGAGTTAATATATATAATATATATTTATATCTTCTTTATGTATAGAATGTTCTCTTTTCGTTTTGATTACATTAGTTACAATCTCGAACAGCTGCTGTAGCTGCTGCTGATAACTGTTGTTGTTGCTTTTGGCCAGGATCTGGGCCACGAAAGTAAATGTTAAATCAATTGTTTATTTTTTGCTTGGCGAGCTCTAAAATTATTCATAAGTTCTGAAATACTTTGTATGCATTTTGTTTCTTTGCTAATTTATAATGGATTTTAATTATTATTATTTGCTTCATTAATGTTTTCATTTTCTTTCCTTTTTTTGTTTTGTTTAATTTATTAAAGCGGTTTGCATTATTAGTAATTTATATTATGATATTACTTATATATGTCTTGTATATCATAATAAACTATTTACAAAACGAAAATTAGCATAGCGTAAAAGGCAAATTTTCCGGAAAGGTTCTCAATTGGAAGTAGAAAGTTGTTTTTTATTTTCGATGAAATACGGACAGGAAGGATAGAGGAAGGTTGAGAAGAACTGGATCTTAAGTTTTCTAAGAATTGCGCTTACATAATTATAATTAGCAAAATATGCAGTTTTTAACCTACGTTTTTAAGAGTATTTCCTTTTTTTTTCTTGTTTTTGTATTTTTTTTTTGTATGTTGTTGCTTTGTATACTTTCCCTTGTTCGGCTGAATGTGACGACAGCTAACCATATATATTTAAATATACATAGTTTATTCTATCTTAAATGTTCTTTAGAAAACTTGTCTCGAAAAATTCCTATGCTCTTTGTTTTGTATTTAATTTTTTTTATTTTTATTTTTTTGTTGTTTTGTTTTGTTCTATGCTTGCAAAAATCTGAGGTAGTTTTATTTTATTTGAATTTTCTCTCATTACGTTTTGTGTTGCGGTACAAAATATCGAAGAATCTTTTATGTTAGGCAATCCAAAATGTTTGGTTTAACTCAGAACATATACATATATAGAGTATATACATATATATTTAGTATTTATAGGCGTTTGTTAGGTATTGCTTTCAATTTGTTATATAGCCTACAACATTTACAAAATGCAACATTTTCATCTCAATTATCATCAAAAAACAGACATACATAATAATATATACATATACATATATATATATATATACGTACGTACTAAGGAAGTACAATGCCATAAGTGTTATGCGCCCATCAGACTTGAAGGCGCTATCTACACATCTATATATTAGATATAGTACCTAGTTATTTATATATATATATATATATATATATATGGTTCATTTCTTGTATACAGTTTGCAGCTTGACGCTTGAAATTTACGTACTCGAACTTAATCGATCGGGAAAAGGGAATACTAACTAACTAAGCAATACTTAGTCTTGAATATAGGCGCAGCTACAATACACATATATATATATATATATATACATATATATGTAAATATATATTTAATATATTCTAATGTGAAATTTTTATTGTTAATGCAACGTATGACAAAAAGCTTAGTGCGAAATCAGAATTACGAAAGATCGCAGTTACTCTATATACATATATATATATATATATATATATATATATATATAAATGAATTTGCTTTTGATATTTATACATTTATCAGTCGTTCTTAAACTGTTGTCGTTTGTTGTTATATTTGTTGTTGTTCTTGTTGTTGTATTCATTTCGCTTTGGCAGTGTTGAGTACTCTTTAGGGTTGTTTTCTTCTATATAGTTAATAAGTATTATATCTGATTTGCATAATCTTATTTAATACAATTTGTTAAACTTTACACAAACAAAAAAACACTTATTAATTCATTGGCTTTGAAAAATGATAGTTAATTATTGTTTCTGCTGCAAATTGTTGTATTGAACTTGACCTTGGACTGTTGTTTGGTTGTAAACAAATAAAATATATATATATATATATATAAATATATAAATTTAACAATAAATAAAAATATGAAAAGTAAAAAATTGTGAAAATTGTGTTTTTTTTTATTTTGATTTCTTATGTTGGTTTTTTTGTTTTGTTTTTTGTTGATTTTTGTTTTGTGTATGTGAATTTTAATTGTAACGCACTAAGAGCAAAATTATTTAATTAATTATGTATAAATATTTACAGATAGCATTTACTCAAAATCGAACTAGACGACGACAATAATTATATCAAAAATTTCGACTACATTAATTTGTTTATGTTCTTTACAAATATTATTACTGTGGCTAGAAAACTTAAAAACTGTTTTTTTTTTGTTTTTCATTTTTTTTTTTTGCATTGCTGTTCGAATTGAGTACATAATTATATAATTATAAACAATTTTAGCGATAAATGCTTCAAGTCTTATTCTTGTTGTTGTTTTTGTTGTTGTTGTTGTTGTTGTTTTCTGTGCTGTGCGTTTGATTTTTGGAAGGTTGTTTTTGTTTTGGGAAAGGGGCGAACAAAAATCAAATCAAAGTGTAAAACATGTTTTTAATGATAATGGATTTGATTTTGAAAACAAGTCTTGTCTGCGGCGGTCTTCTTCATCTTCATCTTTCCACTTGCTTCTCTCTCTTCTCTCTTCTCTCTTTAGGCAGTTAACAGTTCACAATTTACATAAAATAAAGGCTAAACATAAATGCTAAAAACGAATTAAGATTACAGATAACATTACTAGTCTATTTCTTCAGCAAAATAAAATTGAATTTAGAATTTAATTAAAAAGAAAAGAAAGGTTTTGTTGAAATTTGTTCACGCGTTTGGTTTTTGGATGATATTGAAGCGATTTTTCTGTACATTTCTCGTGTTTTTATCTAAAAACTGCAAGCGGTATGCTTTCTATATACTAAATATATATCTATATATATATCTATATATATATAATGTATGTTACAATGGCCTTAAAGTAGATGCGTGTGTTGTTGTGTGTCTATGTGGATTGGAGTCCTTATAAAAATCTATAAACTACTTGTCACTGTTTACTCGTTTGTCCTTTGGGGGGTTGTGTGTGTGTGTGTGTGTGTGTGTGTGTGTATGAGGGTGTGTGTGTGTGTGGGGTGTGTGTTTAATTACTTAGTCAATACTTTTCTAAATGGGCACCAGTGCATCCGTTGGCACCACCTTAACTCCTCTTGCTGTTGTTGTTGTTGTGTTTGCTTTGGGCGGTTTTCTTGGATGTTTGCGTCGCTGTTGCATTTGCAGCTTGGCAATGCTGAGCACCTGCTGATAGCTGGACACGGTGCCGCTGCTTGAACTAATTGTGCCCGAGACGCCGTCATCGTCATCATCATCATCATCATCATCATCATCGTCGTCCTCCTCCCCATCTTCATCATCATCATCATCATCATCATCTTCATCGTCATCATCGTCGTCGTCGTCGTCGTCCTCATCCTGTGCCTCATCATCGCTCGGCGCACAATCGCTGCCACTCAGCTGCTCCTCGGCATCCATCCGTTGCTGTTGCCTGAGCAGCTGCTGTTGCTGCTGCTGCTGCTCGTTGACATTGTAGTCGTCGGCAAAGAGTTGGGCATCGTAGCGTAATCTGTAAGCGGTGCTCAGCAGGCTGTCGATGCGCGTCTTCTCCGCGGGTCGCATGTGCTTGATGTGCAACACCTTTGTGTGTTGCCGCGTCCGATTCGAGCACTCCGGCAGCCACTCATCAGAGATGCTAAAGATGGGATTTGATTAGCCATCGATTACTAGTACTCATATTAAATATCCACTCCAAACCACTTACATCTCACGTGGCGACCAGCGCACGAAGCACTCGTTGGCCCCTTGACTGTTGCGGCGTCGCATCACACACTGGCCCTGAAAAGTTATCGCCTGTGCTCCGTTGGTCAGCGTGCTTATCTGGCGCAGACGATGCTGCAGTCCCTCCATAATCCCCGTATCGAAGAAGTCAAACATGCGAGCTGCAAACAGAAATACAGAATAATTATAAATTACATCGTCTTTTATCTATAATATGGAAATGTTGTTCAACTTTGACTATGCATTAACAGAAATGCAAATGATTCTGGCGGAAATTCTCTCTGAAACTCGGAAAATAGTAATGCAATTTGCTCTCTCGGTGGGGGGACTGCCCCGCGACCTACTCGATCTATTGTGCGACACATTCTGCTAGGATGTGCATCGAGGATTCCTCGTCTCCTACACAAAATCTGTCAAGAGAGCGGTAAGTATCCTAAGGCTGTTCTTTCTTGTATTCTACTTAAAGCAGACTCCTAATAATACCGACTATCCGAATATCCTTTGCAATAGATGCTTGCACTCACCTGAGAAGGGTTGTCGACGATATCGCAGCTTCTTGCCATTCTTGCGCAACTGTTTGGGCACCGGTGGATCCGAGGTGCGTTTGCTGGTGCTCTCCTTGGCATTGTCGGTGGCATTGAAGTGGTTGTTCACGTGCTTCTGCAGTGCCAACTGCAACAAAAAGGAATAGAACCCAAATTAGTTGCCATTATCATTACTATTAATATATTATTATTAGTACTTACCTGTGAGCCAAAGCGCAGACCGCAGCCCTCGACGATGCACTTGAACTGCTTGGAGCCGCCGTGGGAGAGGACGTGTCGCTCGAGCCAGCGACGGGAGCAGGACTCCTTGTTGTACACCTTGCAACCGACCCAGAGGCAGGCAAACGGACCCGTCTGCGTATTCACATGATGCGTCTGCATGTGGTCCAACAGCTTCGAGTTGCTCTCGTGCTTCTTGTTGCACTTATCCCAATAGCAGACGCCATCGTGCCGCTTGGCACCCTTCGGTCCCGCTCCGGCGCCAGCCGGAAACCGGATCGTCTTCGGCTGTGAGAGTATCGGGGAAATGGCGCATTTGGGCAGTGTGGCAACATCGATTGTGGTATCCACAATGGTGTTGTTGCTACTCGGACTGGGTGTGGCACTCAACAAGATCAAATGATGTGGCGACGAGCCAGCGCCGGAACCTGAACCGGAACCGGAGCCAGAGCAATCATCGTTGCTGCTGCTCGTTGGCGAGGCGGGTGACGGCAAATTGCTGTCCGAGGAGGCATTGCAACTGTTGCTGCTCGCCGAGGCAGGCGGACAAATCGATTTTGTGGAACTACAAAAAAAGGATGGGAAATAAATGAGTAAAAAGAGTTTCCCATAAATTGGCAGCAACTGTTGCTGTTGTTGTTATTTACATGGCATCTGCAATTGAATTGCTGCTTTCGCTGTTGCTCAGACTGCCGCCAATTCCGGACTCGGGTGTTAGACGCTTGTGCGTGGCAGCTGTCTCTGATGAGGATGCCACCGATTTCATGTCATCCTCCTCGTCATAGTTGCTGCTGCCACTGCTGGCAATTGTTGCTGCCCCAACAGTTGCGGCAACAGCAACAGCAGCAGTTGTGGAAACAGAAGAAGCTGTATCAACTGCTGCTACTGCTGCTGCTGCTGCTGCTACTGGTGTGCCACCAACAACTGCAATGGGCGGCAGCGATGTGGCTGCCTGCGAGCAATCCTCTGTGGCACTCGAGTTGCAGGACGAGGTGACCAGTTCGCTGAGCATATCCTGTTGACTGGCATGCCCCGCCGGCGATGACGATGATGAGGATAATAGCTGTGGCATGCGTATGTTGCTGTTGCTGTTGCTGCAACTGTTGCTGCTGATGCTGCTTAACGATGCCGGCGTCGATGCCTCCAGCGAGAGATCGGCAGCACTGCTAACCGAATTGCTGCTGCTGTTGTAGCTGCTGCTGCAATTCGAATTGCACTCGGCGAGCAATTCATGCTTCAAGGATTCGCCTGCGGCTCTCCTCGCCATCGGCAACTGACCAGCAAAACTGGTTGTTGGTTTCATGTTGCTGCTGCTGATGCTGCTGTTGATGTTGCTGTTGTTGGAGAGGGGTGTGCTGGAGTGCGGCGTCGTTGCCATTGTCATTGTCATCGTCATGGAGTCCTCCATCGGTTCCGACTTGATGCTGATGAGCGACTTGCCAAAGGCGGACAATGTGCTCGACGAGTGTGTGGAGAAAGCGGGCGAGGCGCAATTGTTGCTGTTGCAAATGCTGTTGCAACTGTTGCTGCTCGGCGAACTGAACGGCAACGGTGTCAATTGTCCAGCAACAGCAGCTGTTGTTGTTGCTGTTGCCTTGCCAACAATGCTGATGGCCCCATTTGAGTTCTTCACCAGATCGAACAGATCTGCGCTGCTTGAGATCTTCGCAACTGTTGCTGTTGTCAATTGCTGCTGTGGCTGCAACTGTTGCAACTGTTGCAGCTGCTGCTGCTGCTGCTTGGCCATGCTGAGTGTTGGCGTTAGCTTCGCTGGCGCTATGCTCACCAGTGGCGGCGTGGGCGTTGTTGTGGGCGTGGCACTTTTACGCAACTGTTGCAACTCTTTGCCAGCAACTGTTGCCGTGCTTGTCGGCACCAACGGTGGCGGCGTTGTTGGCGTGGCAATTGCAGCAAATTTCGCTTTGCTCAGCGATTGTTGCTGCTGTTGTTGGTGCAACTGTTGCTGTGGGGCGCGCTTGTGATAGGGCTTGGCCAAGGCCGCCGGCAATTGTCGCGTCTTTGTTGCTGCTGTACTGTGCGGGGCGGAGGAGGAGCAGCCGGAGGACAAGGAGGAGGCGACTGCTGCTGCGGATGAGGCTGAGGATGAGGAGGAAATGGTTACAAGTGGCGGTGGTCCTTTGATAATGGCACGTTGTTGTTGCTGTTGTTGCTGTAGCTGTTGTTGTTGTTGGGCAGTGTTGTTGCTTAAATTATTCGAGGCATTGCTGTTGGCAGTGTTGCTGTTGCCGCTGCTGCTGCTGTTGGCAGCTGTTAGCGGCGGTGGTTGTGTGGCAGTGATTAATTGTTGTTGTTGCACCTGCTGGTTTTGCTGATGCTGTTGCTGCTGCTGCTGATGTGTGAGCAGCAATTGCGCTAGTTGCTGCTGCTGCAGCTGCAACTGTTGCTGCTGCTCGGTGGCAGGCTCAAATATGGAACTCAGCGCGGGTAAAGGCTGCAGCGCCGGCAGCGACTGTTGCTGCTGATGATGTTGCTGCTGCTGCTGATGATGTTGCTGTTGCTGTTGTTGCAGCGCAACTGCAGCAGCAACTTTCTGCTGCTGTTGCTGACTGTTGGCAGCAATTGCTGCCGCTGCCTGAGCCAGCATTGCTGGCAGTGTGGCCGCATTTAGCAGCAATCCCGCCGGTGTTGCCATAAAAACTGGCTGCGCTGCTGCTGCGGCGCCCAAGCGTTGAAATTGCTGCTGCTGTTGCTGCTGCACCTGCTGATGTTGCTGCTGCGACTGCAACTGTTGCTGCTGCTGTTGTGCTGCTATGGCGGCAGCAATCTGTTGCTGAAACAGCTCCTGCAAATTGGTTGCGCCTTGCGTTGTTGCCGCTGCTGCTTTGACAGCCGCCGCCTGTTGTTGCTGCTGCAGTTGCAACTGTTGCTGTTGCGACTGCAGCTGCTGTTGCTGCTGTTTGAGCAACAGCTCCTGCAACTCATTGGTGGTGCTGAGCAGGCCAAAAGGATTGCTGCCAGCAGCTGCTGCTGCTGCTGTTGCCGTTGTGGCCGTCGTTGTTGTTGCCGTTGTGACTTGTTGCAACTTGAAAACGGTGCCGTTGAGAAAATATTGTGCGGCAGCTGCCTGCGCTGCTTGCGCAGAGGCTGCTGCTGCTGCCGCATTGTTGCTGGCGGCAGCAGCAACTGCTGCCTTGGCAACATTATTCAGTTGCATGATGTTGGCGGCAGCGGCAAGTTGCGGTGGCAAATGCACCAAATTTGGCAACTGATGCACCGGCAGCTGATAAAGCGTTGGATTCGTTGCCGGCGTTGGTGTCGGCGTGGGCGTTGCTTGCGGCGTGGGCGTGGCAGTTGCAGCCAATTGCAACTTCTGGCAGGGCTTGGCAGCAACAGTTGTGGTTGTTGTTGTTGCACAGTTATTGCTGATGTTGTTGTTGCTGCTGTTGCGATAGGCTGCTGCTGCTAGCAACGTTTTTGAGGCATGCAACTGCAACTGATGCTGCTGCTGCTGCTGTTGTTGCTGCTGCTTCATTTCGGGCGTGCGCGGCGCAATTGCAACATGCTTTTTCGCCGGCGATTTGCCAGTTGTGGCATGCAACGTGCTGTGGGCGTTGTGGGCGTGGCTGTTGCTGTTGTTATTGCTGTTGCTGCTGGGCGTTTTGCGTAAATTGGGCGCAACTTGAGCAATTTTCGCGGGTTGTTTGCTGCTGCGTTCGATTTTCTTCAGCGCTGGCACAGGCAATGTTGCAGCAGCAACTGTTGCTGTCGGTGTTGGCTTAGGCGGCAACTGTTGTTGTTGTTGTTGCTGTTGCGAGAGTAACTGCTGCTGCTGGTGCTGTTGCTGTTGCTGCTTTTGCTCGTTGAGCTGCGAAAGTATATTAAAGTATTTGTTTAGCGAGGCTGTTGTTGCTGGCGTGGTCATTGTCAGCGTGTTGGGCGTTGCAATTGCAGCAATTGCTGCTGCTGCTGGCGACGGCGACAGTTTGCCAGCTATTGCTGCCGCTGTTCCTGTTGCTGTTGGTGTTGTTGCCTTCATTTGTGACTTGAAGAAGCCTGTGATTTTTGTTTGTGACTCCTCCAAGGCGGCGGCTTTCAGTCTTTTATCGCTGCTGCTGCTGCTGTTGTTGTTGTGATTGCTGCTGTTGCTGTTGTTGTGATTGCTGCTGTTGCTGTTGCTTAAATCGGCGCGTGACTTTTTGGGAGCCACAGCAATTGTTGCTAGGCTGGCATCGCTGCAATTGCTGCTGCGTTTCTTGATTGTTGTTGCTGTGGCTGTTGCTGTTGTTGCTGAGGGATGTTGGTGATTGCTGGCAGCAGGCACTGCTGTTGATGTGCTGCCGAGACTTGTGTTCCAAGGCCATTGCAGCGTAGGCAGCGTTGTGTTGTTGCTGTTGTTGTGGTTGAGGCGTTGTGTGATTGCTGTTGCACTTGTTGTTGCTGTTGTTGCTATTGTTGTGGTTGTGATTTTGGCAGTGCTGTTGTGGTTGCTCCTTAGTGCAGCATTCGCTGTTGTTGCTGCAGCAACAGTTGCTGTTGCAGCTGCAGTGTTGCTGCTGCTGTTGCCGCTGCTGTTGTTGTTGCTGAGTATTTGTGGCGGCATCTTGTTGTTGCTGCTGCTGCTGTTGTTGTTGTTTAGCTGCTGCTGCTGCTGATGGTGCTGTTGCTGCTCGTCGCTCAATAGCGAGTGCGCACTGTACGGTGAACCGGGCTCGGAAGCATCCTCACTGGATCCTGTGCTGGAATCGGCGCAGCTTAGCGAAGTTGCAACGCCGCTGCAAATAAAAACAACAACAAAGAACAAACAAATTTAATAAAATGCATTAACAGTTAAAGCAACAACAGCAATGAAAATAGAAGGAAAAAAAACTACAGCCACACCTTTTGGAGCACACTTTGCAGCGGGGGCAAACAACGCGTGCTCTTTTGCTGCTGCAGCAATTTGTTATTTTAAATCGTCCACATTGTGTGTGCACTTTTTAATACATGTTGGTGGACAACAACAACGAAAAAACAACAGAGAACACAATTATCAACAAAAACAATATAGTTTTGTTTTGTTTTGTTTTTTTTTCTTTTTCATTGCTTCACTCGACTTGTTTTTTTTTTCTATTTCCGATTGCCTGTTAGCTAACAGTGACGCTCATCTCTAGTGCGCTGTTAGCGAGCCACAACAGCTGTGAAATTTCCCAAACAATAATCGAACAACAATCGCGTTCAGCCGACTTAACAGCAAAGCGCGATAAAGCTGCTTGCTATGTGTGCGGCTGCTGCGCGCCTAACATTTCAAAATGTTAAGCAATGAGCAATGTATACAAAAAAGAGTAAGATATGCAAAGTAATATAATAAAATACTTTACTGCCATTTAAGTGCATGAAATAAATATCATTAAATTCATAATTAAATGCGTATTTTCGTCGTTAAGAATGTAAAAGAAAAAAATAAAGAAAAAAGCGCACAAAGAGAGAGATAAAAAAACAAGATACAAAAAAGCATGCAAGCTGCGATTATGTTGCTGCTGCTGCTGCGAGAGCGGCGCACGCGAACGAAGGGACAGAGAGCGAGAGGAGAGAGAGAGAGCGAAAAAGAAACGCATATGTAGCACACAAAAACACACAAAACCAAAAACGGGTCGATAAACGAAAGCATAAGGTAAACAAAAAAAAAAACACAGAGAGAGAGAGGGCAACCGCCAAGAAGAAGCATCCGAAAAGGAAGAAAAATAAAATCAACTCCCATTCCAATGCCCTTTTTGCCAGCATGTTTTTTTCTCATTTTTTTTCTTTTTCAGTTCTTGCTTTCGGTGCTCGTCCGCCGCCGCCGTCTGTGTTTCTCGGCTGATTGTCTGTCCTCTATCTGTCTGTCGACGTAGTCGCGTTGTCCGCGTGCAACATAACCAACAGCAACAACAACAACATCAGCAGTGGCAGCAGCAGCAGCAAGACGGAACGCGAGCATTCTAATGCGGGAAAATTTCAGTTTCAGGTAGCAGGCAGAAAGGCAGCAAGGCAAGCAGCAGAGTCGTTTTGTGCTGCCAGAGGAGAAGGGGAACATAATGGGAAATGGACTGCACGTAGGCAGCGGCAGAGCATGCCCCTCCCCACAGCTCCCCTGACAAACCGACGTTTGATGTTTGTTTGAAATTCTTGTTTCTTTTCTGCTGCTTTTTTTCTGTTTTTTTTTTATTGTGTGTGCATATTTAACAGAATTAATAAAAAGCGTTGAGCGTGAGTCTTTTTCACACACTCACACCGACACACACATTGTATGCACTTGTGCTTAGCTCTTTTGCTTATTCGCTTTTCAGTTTGGTTTTTTATTTACTTGAATATTCTTCTTTTTTTGTATGCATTCGTCGCTGTTGTTGTTGTTGTCGTCACCGCTGATTGCACTTGATTTTGAATTTGGTCGTGTAACAAATTTAAGTCATTTTTAATGACGCAGCTTTGCATTTGTATTTATGTATTTTATATTTTATTTTCATGTTTCATGACGGACCATAGAATATTTCCCTCGTTTTGGGCTATTTTTTGTTGTTTTATGGGTTGTGTGTGGGATGGGATTCCACCTGCTAACAACAGCAACAATAACAACAACAGTCCTGTTAAGCGCATCGTTAAATGTAAAGATTATTGTTAAGTCGCTGTTGCTGTTAAGTTGCTGCTGCTGTTGCCTGAGTGCTTTTTTTGGGCTTGGCTTTCAAAGCAGAAACAGAATCTCAGCTTTTTGATGAGATTTCTCCTCTTCACACGGGCTGACTGCATTTTATGTCGTCCCATAATGTTGCTGATAACAAACAGGCGAACACACATAAATGTTGCATGTTGGTTAAAAGTCTGTGATATACATGGAAATACATTTTAAAATCATTAGGGTTTATTTAACTCTTAGGTGAATAACAAGAGGGGTCTAAACAATTTGTGGCATCCAAAATGACACAAAAAACAATCAAATGCAGCTGCATAGTTTCATATACATATTCATCTCTGTTAGAAAGCTCAATATTCTAATATTCATCACACATAAAATGACCAGCAATGTTGACAAAAACCAGTTATCCAAAAAATATACACTGAATTTGATTAGTTTTGGTTCGATATAAAGTTATTCCTATTGAAATCTGTACATGTCACTTTAAGGATTGCTTAAATATTCCACATTTCAATCCACTTAAGAAGAAAACTTTTCTCTTCTATTTAAAAGGAGTGTTTTAGGTTCATATTTAAAGTCTTTTTGTGTTCGCAAAGAAATAATTTCAAACCTCTTTTGTTGTATTTTTTATACGTTCTTTAGTTATCAAAATATCCTAACAGTCATCCTTAAAAATCCGTTACGACACATTTTTTAACATTGCAAGAAGCTTTTCAATAATCACTTGACTTTTGCTGGCGACTTTTTCAGTTATCAAAGCTAACAAAAATTGTATCCTTAAAAATTTCTTTTCACTTCATTTTGGCACTTCTTGCCACGAGTTTGTCATTTTATCCTATTGAATGAATTTCATATTTTCGTTTAAGACAAGTTAAAAAAAAATAAAATTCTTTTTGCACTTTTTCACATATTACAAATTTCTGGTTATTTCTTCATGGTTCACTTTAATTATCAATGAGAAAAATGTATTGTTCAATATCGATTTATCAGTTTAAAAAAGATTTCTTTGGAGTTGCCATATTTATTTATCATTAATTATTGAAAATCCTCATATATTCTGCTATGTTAACTAGCCAAATCAGTTTGTTTAATAAAATTAGCTTATTTTCAGTATTAATCAGTAGCAATCATTGCAAACTTTGAATCTTTATTTATTCATTCGTTATTCACACTTCTATTCACAATTTTGAGGATTTGTAATTTTGTGTTTTAGCGACGGCATTTTCCACTTTGTTCAAATCTTTCACCTGTGCCACATTCCTCACTTTGTTTTTACAGTTTTAATTATTGTGTATAAGTTTTTAGCTTTTCTGTTGTTTTTAATTTGTTTTTGTAATTTGATTTAGGTTAAGTTTGTTAATTGCAACAGTCGATATTCCATGGCAATTTATTTGACTGAGAACGGTAAATTATGCACTCCATTTTTATATTCTATTTAACATTCAATTCTTAGCAGGCAGCCAGTAAAAAAGAAACGCCAACAATTTAAATGTTATTAGAAGAATCCCATTAGATACACACACACAGACACAGAGAGACACATATACATATAAATAAACTTCAACTTCCGCTTGTAAGACGTCTGCTGTATTTACATTTACATGTCAATATATGTGTGTGTATGTGTTTCACCACCCAACACAGATTCCCACCCTGACCCATTCCACGCACCACACTCTGACCCCCACCTCTCACTCACACCCCGCGCGCACAATTGAGCACGCTTCATTTGCAAGGTATGAATGAAAAACGCGAAAGAATGACACAAAGAGAGAGGAGAGGGGGACAACAGCAGTAAAGAAATCATTGCATATTTGCGTGGGCAAACAAAAACAAACGACGAGCATTGCCAACAGTTTATTTAACATATGATGTAAATGTAAGCGCTGCTGTAATAGTTTCAAGAAGAGAATATCATGCAAGCACATCACATGCATGTATATATGTATCTATGTGTGTGCATATGTAATACACACTTCACTACACACAAACACACACAACTACAACTACAAACTCATGCGCAGCAGCTGAGCAGCGGCAGCAGCAGAGGGAGCAATGCACGCGACGACAAACGGCGACGTAATCGCTGCCCCCTTTTGATTACTTTTATTTTTAACACACACACACACACAGACATACAAGCAGGCGGTCGCATCTTTGCAGACGTTTTCATGCTTGTTTTCATATACATATACAAACATATACACTTATGTATGTATATATTCAACTATGCTTGTGTTGGTATACTAACATTTAATGTTAGACAGCAGAGCTCCAAAACTGTTATCCAAAGCGCAGCACACTTAATGCTTAAATGTTTCACATACACACACGCACACACGCGACACGCACACATACAAGCAAACGCACTCACACTTACACACACGTAGAATCACAGCTCACGCACGTTTTGTTTGCTTCGACTTCTTCTGCTTCCTCTTCTTCTTGCTTAGTGCATTTTTTTTGTTTGTTATTGCATTTTGTAATTGTTAAGCACTTTTTGTGGGTAGGTTTGCATTATTTGTGTGTAGTATTTAAATGCTAGCAGCTAGAACACGACGACGGTATACCGAGGAGAACAACATTGTTTTAATTAATCTGCCGCAAAAAAACACCAAATTCCCAAGCGCTCGTTCGTTGCCCGTGTTTCTTTCTCGTTAGTTGTTTCGTTTCGGTTCGTCCGTTTGCAAGCTGCAGACGCGTCCGTCGCGTCAAAGAGAAAATGGCTGAATGATGTGAAAGAGAAAATGAAAGACTGATTTATAGAATTCGTAAAAGGCCAGCCAGCCAGCCAGGCAGTTGGCAGCAGCAGCAGCGGCAAGAAATTCCCTGTTTTTGCTGTTCTCACTCAGAGCGCCGTCGCATCGTGTGTTTTGTTTGTTCACTCTCGCTCGCCCTCTCTCTCTGCACCGCTCTCTCTCTCTCCCTCTCTCTCTCTAGGTTTGTCTGTCTCTCTTGCGCGATCAGAGAAATTCCCTGTATATATAGAAAAAGGGCCTGTGGGATATTCTAACGGCAACTGCTGAGCGTCTCAGAGCAAGAGTGAGAGAGAGAGCGCTAACTGAACCCCAAGTCTGTCTGGCGAGGACTACAGCAATGTTGTAGTTGCCATCGAGTCGCTCGTAGTTTCCACTTCGGCTTCGGCACACGACCACTGCACACACACAAACACGCACACGTGCATATGCATTTTTGTACATTCCACTCACTCTCACTTGATGCTCTCTCTCTCTACTCTCTGAGCGAGTAGAGGGCCAGCAACCCTCACGGCTCTCTCTCTCTCTCTCTCTCTCTCTTGATTCTGTTCCCTACGTTTCTGCCCATTATTATTATTATTTTTATTTATATTTCACTTCTTGCTGTTGTTGCAGGCACGTTAAATATTTCCTGTTTGTATGTCGACGTCGTCTTTCCACTTTGAACCCGCAAATTTGTTGTATGTGTTGTGTATGTGTGTGTGTTGTGTGTGTGTGTTGTGTGTGTGTGTGTGTGTTGTGTGTGTGTGTGTATGGGGGGAGGGGGAGGTGGGGGAGTCAGTTCATGTTATGGTCACGTACAGTAAGGCCTCTGCTCCCGCTCCCTCCCCTCCAACTGCTGCTGCTCTCAAACAGTCCCCTCCAGCATTACAGTTATGCGTCTGCTGCTGTCGCGTGCTCTTCTTCTTCCGTCACATTGCGCTGCTTTTTTTACATTTATTTTCTTTACTTTTGCTTAGCTTCAAAGTTTATCTAATTATTTTGACATTTTCCCGTCAATTGGCCGACACTTGAGTCAAAAAAAAAGTAATATATATATAAATATTATAAACACTTACTAAAAAAATTGCATCCTGCTAGCTAACAGCAATACTAATGTTAATTTGTGTCTGTTGACAGTGCGTCCAATAAGTGTTTCCCATTTTAAGTCACTCTGTATGTAAATATATTTTTTTTCTTCTCTTTTTCTGCCAGGCTTTTTATTCCGTTTGCGTAAATTGCTTCAAGTTCCGTTAGCGCTTATTGCTCTCCATAAATTAAAATCCTTTTGCTGCTTGCTGCCAAAAACAAACTCGAGTTCTCAATAAATATAAAGCTCCCCGCGTGATATTAATGTGCCGCCTTCCTCCTCCCATCTCCACTCATCCTTTTTTTCTCTACACTTTTGACTTTGATCTGCGGCAATATGCATAAATTTCAAACATTTTACACAGGAAAACGGCAAGAACGAAAGTAAAATTGCTAGACGATAAAAGGTGTATCCCTATATATATATCCCTATATATATATCCCTATATATATATGTATGTATGTGTATAATATGCATATTTGTTTACGCGTCAATTTTGATTTATGTGCGGCATAATTCTGGGCGTTATAAACTGATTCTGACAACCCCCACTCCTCCCCCCTCTCTCCTTTTCACTCTCTACACATTTAACAGTGCTGTCACTGTGATTGTTACAGGGCAGGGAGGAGGTGTAGTTTGTGGATAACATATCACAAATATGTGTTTGTGTGTGTTAAGAGTTTGATTTGGGTCTCTCTTTCCGTGTATTCTGCTTGCTAATTAGCTGCACAACTAACTAGGAAAACTGTTGCCCGTTTTTAATTAAATGCTGCTACATTTACATTTAATTCAATTTGATTTAATTAGCAACTAAGACGTTAACAGCATGCGACAAACACCAAGAAAAAACAGCACAAAAATTGTTGATTAATCGCAGGGAAATATTTTGATTAGAAGGCAGACTGCAGGAATGAGGTACATTTTAAAGAAAGGGACATTTGTGATTAATCCTTATGTGCTTCGGTCGCCTAGGATTAAGGTAAATTAAAATAGTGCTGAAAACAATAGTTGAAAAGTAGCAGAAGCATCGGACTTAGACTAATTAACATACTATTTCTATCTAACAGTCTATTTTCTTTGTCAACGTTAATTTTGGAATCGATGCTTTTCAATTCCTTTGGCAATCAATTAGAATCAGATCAGGTACAAAATATTTGCTTGAAGAGATTTCCTCACCCGGATAGTTTTGGTTTAATTTTATCGCGTGATAACTAATTTTTCTCAGTGAATCCTAACGCACACACACACATATATGTATATAGATGTGTGCCATCCATCGTGTGTGGTAACAACAATAATAACAATAACAACATTGAAAGAGATACAATATTTGAAAACCCTTATCAATCGCAATTGCCCTAGTTTGAGCTGTCTGCAGATGCCTCCTGCTTTGTCTTCTTCTTGTCCTGCTTCTTCTTCTAGTTTGACAAATAAAATGAGAGAGAGAGAGAGAAAAAGGAAACTGGGCATATAAATAAGAATGCATTTTTCGCAGTTTGTAGTTTTTCTTCGATGAAAATAAAATGAAAACCGTTGTCAGCCAAATACTTGCAACTCACTCTTTTCTCGACTTAAGCCCACAAAAATGTTCGAGCTATTTTTGGGCAGGCCAAAAACGGTGGATGCGAGGATTCTTGCATTTGATTGGTTGCTATGGTTTGATGACACACAAGTACCGTAATCGCATCATGGCATTCCTTTGGCGATGTCTTCCTTCCTACACGTATTGCATACACATACATTTCATACAGTCTTTTTTTTTGGGTTGGCAACGCTTAGCCAAAAGCTAAAACACGATCAATACGCATTTAAGAATGTTTAAGAAATTAAGAAGTTAGCAGGACAATTGCAAACATCTAAAATATGGCTAGCTATTCTAGCTTGGCAACACTTTTAAGAATCGCAAATATTGCTAGCTATTCCAGTTTCCAGTTTCTTGCAGATATTCAAATAAAAGCGACATTTAGGTGGAAACTGCTGAAACTGTTTTATTTCCATTGCTTTCGGAGTCAAATTGGAAAGAAAATCGGGTTTCCAACAATTGTACGAAATGGAATTGGTGACAAGTGCATGCCAACTGTGTTTACCCCCTCGTTGTTATTGCTATTGTATTTTTTGGATTTTTTAAAGCACTTTACTAAAAGTTGACAAAGTTAAGAGTAGAGGAGAAGGGCGAAAAAAAACCCGAAAACTTGAAACTAATTTCAAACTTTACACTTGCAGCAGAGCCTGAGCTGAGCACAAAAAAAGTGCAACGCACAACAAACAAAATACAAAATAAAAGAGAAGAGAGGAAGAAAAAAGAACTGATTGCTGGACAGATCGACTGAATGACTGGCTGACTGACTGACAGATGGACGATGGCGTCGGCCAATGTCAAAACAAATGTTACAGCAAGTGAGCGAGTGAGCGAGCGAGCGAGAAAGAGAAAGAGAGACATGACGTTGGCGGCGGCTCTTTTTTATGTTGAGAGCCGACGACGCCCGCCACGCAGCCTGCTGCTGCCTGCCTGCAGCTGTGATTTGCTTTCTGCTGTTGTTGTTGTAAGTATTTGTTCCCAGCAAATAAAGCGCCGCTAACTGCACGTTGCTCTCCTCCCCGTATTCCCACTCTCTTCGATCTTCGCATTTACACATACACACACACACACACATGAATGCGGGTCTCTGTGTGTGTGTGCGTGTGTGTTTTGCCTGCGGTTAACAGGCGTCTTTTCTTCTTCTTCGCTTTGAGTGCTTAATGGAATACTACATTGGAAATTGCCATAATGCGTGGAGAAACAACAACTACAAGAGAAACCACAACTAAAAACAAAGCTTAAAGTTGTTGCCTGTCTTTCGTTTTGCTTAAATGTTTGAGCTAGCGATGAATGCTACAAATTAGTGCAAATATCACAGGTTATTTTTTTCCACTGTTCCTTAATGAATGTCCATTGCTACTGGTGATAATCCCCAGCCTTCCTCCCCCTTCCATCGCCCTTCCAGTCGTATGTGCAAACACTGGAAGCAACAGCAACAACAACAATGAAAAACTGCAGCTTCATTAGCGAGGGTTGCTCTTAGCACTCATCCATCCACACACACACTCACACATACACAGACACTCACACACACACATGTTGCTAGGTTTCGCTTACTATGTGTGTGTCTGTATGTGTGTGCAGAATTTTATTATTATTTTCTTTATTGTTTAGCGCGTTATAATTGGGGTGCTAAGGGGACTCTCCCCTGGCACGAGAAGGATTCACAATGCATCCACTCGCCCGGAAGACCTAAATTCATCTTTTTTTTTTCATACTCTCCTCGTTTCGGGTTCGGTCTGCAAGTGAAACTTACGTTGTTCCAGCTGTGTCTCTGTATGTGTGCGTGTGTGTGTGTGTTGGGATCAGCAGAGCTAAGCTGTTATCAGGTGATGTGAGTTGAACAAGTGTGTACATATGTATTTCAGGCAGAATGACGCCTTTACACACAATGCAGGCTGGCATATAACGGACTAGTCTTAGCTGCAGGCTTCAAGATTCAAGAAACGAACTGTAAATGTACAGCGAATATCGATCGATATAAGAAAATATAGAGTTGTAATGGCAAAATAAAACAACAAAAATGGTAAAATAAGAGATAATAAAAATTAATAATGCATATTACAGACTTCTCAGAGGCATAGTAATTTCAAAATAAATAAATACACTGATCAGAATAGAAACAAAGACATATAAAATATAATAAAGATAATACTGCAGGACAAATACACTTAGATTCCCCAAAAGCACAATAGTTTAAAAATAAATATTTAAATACATTTCTGAAAAAAGTTTAAAAATTACAAATTCTCTAAAAAATCAGAAACTTAGCTGAACATTTGCAACGCTTAAGAAAGTGTCGCACTGTGGGGAATTGCATAAACAATGCAATAAGTCAAGTTCAAGAATGAATTCGCTTTAAACACAACTGAAATTAGAAATACAACGGTAAACATTGCGAGACAAACTCTTTACTTTTACGTTACTTCTTACGTTGCGACGCATTCAACTGTATGTGTGTGTGTGCGTGTGTGTGTTTGTGTAAATTTCACTCATTCCAGCGCATTCTGCCTAGTTGTTTTTGGACCACCTGTGTCTCTCTCTGCTCTGCTCTTCATCTTCCTTCTCGTCTCATCTCATCTCGTTTCTCGCTCACTCACATTAGGCTGCTCGCGGCTCGCTTTAATTGTGCCGAGTCTTTAGCAAGTGTTGCCAACTCTCCTTGCGGACGCAAAACTTTTTTTCTTTCTTTCCTTTCCTTGGTTTTACTGTTGGCCACATTGTGCAGCATTTTACTCTACTTGCGAGCAGAGGCAAGCACGCCTTGGGGCGCAATAAAATGTTTAATAAATTGCAAAGTGCGCTCGAAAGTGGCAAACAACAACAACAACAGCAACGAATGAAAAGCAAGAACACTGTGAAAAGAGGGGAAAGACGAAAGACGAAAGACGACACACACACACACACACACACACATACACATGCACGTATTCTAATGAAGTCTAAGTGGCAAGTGGTGCCTGTGGGGAGGGGGCGTGGCTGGCGGGCGGCGTCGTTTTTTGGCATGCGACGCACGTAAAATGTATTGAATAATTACATTGGGCAGCGCCTAACGGCATACAAAATACGCCGCAAAACGCACAACCGGACATGCCACTCCCCCCACCCCTCACCCTCCGTCGACCACGCCCACGCGCATAATGAGTGCTGCAGGCGTTGAAAATTTGTGCGCCACAGGAAGCTTTTTGTATGCCTCCCCCCGCCCCCCTCACCAGCACCCCTCCATTCCATCTCCTCCCGGTTAAGATTGATGTATTTCCAAAAGTCGAAATGCAATTCGCTTGGAAATTGAAATTCGCTGGAACAACAACAACAACAACAAACAAAAGCAACAACATCATTATTATTATTTTTATAATCATCATTAACAGAAATCGAATTTTAATGCTTGTCTCCAGTTTTTTCCTTTTTAGGGGGTGCATCTTTCCCTCTCCGCCTCTCCCACCCCCTCTCTTTAAGTAGTGCTAAAGTATCAATCAAAATGCGTGCGGCCATAATCATAAAATTACACTGAAATTTACGAATGCAACCAAAAGGTAAAAAACAAAAACAAAAATACAGAAACAGACAGCAGACAGCAGACAGACAGCAACGGCAGCTGGCGGCCCGCTCTGAAGAGGCGTCGAAGATGGGGAAAAAAATAATAAAAAAAAAACAAAAAAAAAAAAAAAACTCAAAGAAATAAAACACAAAAGATGATTTATCATTGCTAGGGCGGAGGAAGAGATTGAAGTTGAAACTGTGACTGGAGGGCCTTACAAATTGGATACCTTGAAGCGCTTACAAACACTCAACTGATTCTTACCAAGGGGGAGGGGGGGGGGGGGGTGAGGGGTGGCGTGGGGCAGGGGCAAACAAAAATGTTAATGGAGCGATCTCAAGTGTGAGCATGAAGAAAAAAAAAAAACACAAAAAGAGCTAAAGCGAAAGAAAATACATGCTTACAACTTGTAAGGAATGTAAGCAGGCAAAGTAAGGCTTAGTTCAACAATTAAAATATGATCATCAATTTAAATGAAATTCATTTCTCTATTCTCGACTTTAATGGCCAACATATTAAATTTCAATTCCAATTTGAGCTCATAAAATCATAAAATATTTGAACTGGCCGCAAAGCTTTGGAGGAAAATCAAGCATTTATTTCCCACTTGACCGAATTTATCAGTATTTGTTAAATTTATTGAAATTCATTTGGCATCTTTGTCAGATTCGACAAATACTCACAGGAGAGGGGGGGGGGGGGGTGGAGGGAGAGAAGGGGCATTTAGCACCTGCTTCGAACATAGTCAATATTTAACTTTTAATTTATTTAAAACCAATTTAAAGCCGAAAATCTAAAATACTGTGGAAATTGCTGGCCTAAACAGTGAGCAGAAGAGAGGGGAGAGGAGGACGGGAGGGAAGGGGATGGTAGAGGGCAGAGGTTAAAGGAGAGCCTCGACAAGCATCCCCAGCAAGTGCTTTGGCATCTGCAAAAATCGTGCATAATTTAATTGTCTTGTTGTCGGTGTTAGTTAGTCTGTCTCTTTGACTGTCTATCTGTCTGTCTGTCTGTCTGTCTGTGTGTCTGCCTGTCAGTTTGTGTCTTATTGTGCTGTCTTGTGTCTTGTTTGTTGCAACTTGCTGTTATGGTTGTTGCTGTTGCTGTTGCTGTTGTCATGCTCGCTTCTAGATACTTTTCATTTGTCCATCGCAACTGTAAGTGCAAGTGCAATGTGTGTGCTGCTTTCTAGTCCTGCCCCCAAGGCGTTTGTTGCAACTTGTCTTTAATCCACATGCGAGCAGCAGCAGCAGCAGCAGCACAGACAGGTGGTCTCAGAGTATGGATTGGTTTATCCCCGGACTGTGGCCCGGACTCTGCTTCTCATAGTTTTGTGCGGTTCTTGTTCAACCACAATAGCAGTGTTTACCTCAAGTTTTATTGCCACTGGTTGTTGCTATTATTGTTGCTTCCTTTTGGGGTGTTGAAGCGGCGCAACGTGAGAATTATTCCATCATGTTTTGACTGCTTTATGGCTGCTGCTGCTTGGTCTTAAAGTTTTGGCGCCTAAAGATTGGAGGATTATAGCAAATGTCAAATGAAATTGAAAAGCTTATAAACAACAGATCAACTTTGGTATGCGGTGATTAATTGGAGAAGAAATGGAACACTTTAAGCAAGAAGGAACAGCGAAGTGGAACGGAAGCTAATCTAAAAAAAGATACAACAAAATTAGAGCAGAGATAAAATTAGAAATAAGGTCATGAAATTTTTTAAATTAAAAATAAAACATTGTAAGCATTTTGACATTAAAGATAACTCAATATTTGTTTAAGGAAAAGAACAAAACAATCACAAAAAAAGAGTGGAAATAAAGTAATCAATTAAATTTAAATAACAATTCGAAAAGGCAAAGGAACATTCGAAACAATTGGAGAGTTATTCTCTCATAAAAGATACTGATCAAATGAGCTAAGAGCAACAATTTGGGGACTATTCAAGAAAAATAATAATAATAAGAGAAGAACAAACCTCGACCAGAACTCGACATCGAGTTTCAACGAGTTTATCTATTTTTATGGAATTTATTGTCAATTGATGTGCTATTTAAGACATTCACAATTGAAGCCAACAGATTGAAAGATTTGAAAAACCGTCTGGAGACATGATTGAGGGCGTAAAAAGACCCCCTGCTGAAACCCCTCCACCTCCTTGGTGCATACGGCACAGAGACAGAACCATATAACACAAATCCATTAAACATTAGAGCGAATGAGGCACATTAAATGGTAATAAAGACCAACTTGAGAACAAGAAGTAGAAGTAGAAGTAGAGGCAGAAGCAGACGAAGAAGAAGAATGCAAGAAACCGATTTTACAATGACCCAAAATGTGAGTTCTACGAAAATGACTCAAGTCGAGAATGGAACCAAAGGCGAGAACGAGAAACCTCAGATGGAAACAGCTGATAAATTCATTAAATGCTTCAGCGAAACCGACAAAAAACTAAATAAAAATAAAAATAAAAATACAAATAAAGAATAGTTGTTGAAGAGAACAAATATATTCGAGGGATACTTACAATGCTCGTTTTGGGAAATGGTATAGCAAAGAGACATGCACTGAAATTCAATACATTTTCTTCTTTTTTCTTTTTTCTATTTGAGGGATGTTATTGTTGTTGTTGTTGTAGTTGTTGTTGTAGTTGCTATTATTGGTGTTGCCTAGTGTCAACTATTGTTGTTGTTGTTGTTGTTGTCATTGTTGAAACCCCACATTTCAGTGCAGCTATCGCATAGTCGAACAAATGATTTTGATTCCATTTTTATACTCATTGAATAAGGGCAAAAAATGGGTTTATTGATTTATCATGATTTGTTTATACAATCGTTAAGCTTATTGAATATATATTCCAAACTCCCTTAAACTGTTGTATCTGATATTCGATGTAATAAAGTTGAAAGAAAGCAACTCCGACGCCATAAACTATATTTATTCATAATCAGGACTAACAGCCAAGTCAATTTAGTCTGTCTGTCCGTATGTCCGTATCTGAAGACAGAGACTAAAACAGCTGCAGAATTTAATGTGTATATAAGTTCTTGTATACCACAAGCAGCGCAATCAATCCGCGAAAATCGATAAAAATCGATTTCGAATTCATATCTCTGCTTCTGAGTTTGCTTGTATATTTACCAGGATATCTGCCAGTCGAGTTCTCTCGGCTAGCGAATGCTAACTTTATTTTTTTTCTGATCAATCCCAACCCCCTCATCATCAGAACTATAATAATTTTGCTCGTTTTACTGTGATACAATCAACAGAAGAAGAATGTTTTGTGGCAGGCAGAGGCCGGGCGAGGCATGTGTGGCGAGTTTATTGTTACAATGTTCCGTTAATGCACAGCAACGGGAATACAGCCGGAACTATGACGGACAGGATGGGAATGGGTGGACGGGTGGATGGATGGATATGGGTGGATGGAGGGGGATAATAGGCGATACCAGGAAAGGACCAGTAAAATGGGGGCTGGCCCTAAAAGTACTTGCAAAAGATGTGGCCAATTGTTTGTTTGGACAATGTTTGGCTTCTTTGACCAGAAAAATAGAAAATGGAAAAAAAAATAGAGAAAAAAAGAAAATGAAGGAAATTTCGACTGCGTTTAGCGCCCGGGGCCAACGATTGTTGGTCGGGCTGGTTGGTAAGGTTGTGAATGGCAAGTTAATAAATTCAAAACACTTGAAATTTCATTTTCGAATATTAAATTTCAAAAGGCGAACCTTTTGCCCTGCCGCACAAATAGAACCAATACGAGGGGGGGGGGGGGGGGAGACAGTGGTGGGAAATAGAGGGTGCCCAAAGCAGACACTGCTACTGTGAGGCTGGAGGGGGAGGCATGGTGTGCGTGTGTGTGTGTGTGTAAAGAAGTCTCTCAGTGCAGAGCATTTACATATGAATAGAAGCTGGAAATCAAATGAAAAGCGACGAGCCTGAAGCCGGAGACCGAAGCCACAGGCACCCAGCATCCAGCATCCAGCACCCAACACACACACACTAACACAAATGACGTGTGGCACCCATGAACATCATAGGAGCACTCACACACACACACAGACACACATCTTTGGCTGTGGATTTTCAGTCTCAGTGCTGTCGTTGGCGGCGCATTTGCAATTGCCAGTGAAGTATTAATGGCAGCATTTGAATAACAATGCAAGCCAGCCGCCAATGTCGTCGACGCCGACGACGACGACAAAGTTTTCAGCATCAACTGCAGTGGGAGGGGCGAGAAGAGCGAGTGTCGACAAGTGAGCTCCAAATGTGTAAGGAAGGGCTCCAAAGTGAAAGGCCAATTTGTGTGTGTGGCATTTGGTCAGGTGTCAGACAGGTGAGCTGCTCAGCGGACACTATTAGCCACAACCTCCGATATTTAGCTAAAGAAGTAATGTTTATAAAGTGGAAAAAAATGTTATCCAAAACTGAACCGATTTTCGAAAGGGTGATTTTTCGATTCTTGCTAAATTTGAGTTGGAAAAGTAATTTAATTGGCAAGAGGCTAGTTAGTAGCGTGAATGAAATATTCTCTTGTCTTTCTACTAGTTTTCAGTTGAGTAAGTAACTTAACCTTCTCATCATCTAGTTAAGTTCAACTTTAGACATTCGATTAGAGCATGTTAAAACCCTTCTCGACATAATCTATCTCTTAGCAAGCAGTTGAGTTGACTTATATTGCTATTATTATGGGTATGTACGAAACCTGCCCATCATTTGAGTACATCGGAAACCATCTTCAATTCTCGATATCATCTCACAAGTATTCACTTTCTGCTAGTATTCACTTGAGTATCGTATATCGAGTATAAATAAATTCATTGCCACATCTTCAATTAGTGTTGATGCGACAACTGAGCTAGTTTCTTTTGGTAATTTTCAAACCTGCTCTACCCCAAAATAAACAGTCAGTTTGCTTAATTCTTAAGGCGGATCGAAAGCAGCTTAGGCTCCGCTGGCCACAAATTGGATGCTGAATGGAAGTCGAATGCATTTAATTCCCCCCTGTTATTAGTGCCTCTTGCCACAATGCCCCAGACACGATGATCCCAAAAAACACTCAGCACTCAGCTGCACAGCGTCTGTTGGTCAGTTCAGCTCAGCTCAGTTCTGTTTTGTTCAGTTGGTCAGTTTATTTCTGGGAACATTCTGGGAACTTTCAGTTCGTTCCACTATGCATAATGAGCATTAACAGAAATTCAACAGAATTTCGCCAGGCCAAGAATTCATTTAAGGCACAGACGAGCAAGACAAAATAAAATAAAATGAAATAAAATAAAAAATAAAAATGGAAAAAGAAAAACACTTTTAAAGCCCGCTGTGAAATATGCAAACGTCATTTGGCTGCCGTTAATGATGATTGTCTGATCTGAATCTTTCAGACAGAGAGAGAATAAGGATACTGTTTTATTTATTATTATTAATAATATGGTACAGATCCGAACAATCAAGCTTTATCTATTTATTTCAGTTATATATATATATTAAACCTAGCCTGCTATTTGACTCTAGTCAAACTCACAAATGAAATGGGGATTTTCCATTTGTATATTTTATATTTTTTAATTGTTGCACCATTTCTGCCAAGTAAGTTTAGTTAGTTTTGGCTAGTTTTGATTCATGTTTGCTGTTCGCTGTTCCCAGGTCGGCAGAGTCAATGTTTTCACTGTGATAGTTATTGGATGGCTCAGTGCAGGGTCCAAGTCAGGGGCTACTACTCCGAAGAGGATGTGCGAATCGTGGAACCGCCCGGTGATCCAACTATAAGTTTGTGGGACAAATGCTCGCCAATGGGTAGCAAAATTGGTGCGTAAGTTGACCAGTGACTATATGCATATACTAATATATATGTAAATAACACTATATATGTCTCATGTAGAATACATTGAAGAATACTGTTGCGTCTACTCGCCGCAAATTGGTTGCACACTTGCCCTAAGTCCGAAGGTATACTCGGAAAATCCCGGCAATTATTGTGCCAAGTGCTTTAGGATATGTGATTGCGATGCTGCCACAACGTTGCATCCCTGGAACTGGTGCGGTCTCTGCATTATTTCTATGGGTCTCATCGTGATCATATCGGGCATTAAGCATCTCTAACAAATAACGCTCTCACAAATATATATATCTGCCATTTCTAAATGTGTCAACAAAATTTCAAAGCTTTTTTTGTGCTGTAAAATTTGCTGTAAAAGATGATATATTTTTCTGGTATAATTCTGGCAACGATCGTTTGGTTCATACCCGGTAAGTGAGACCGTTTACGAGTCTGCTAAAGAACTGGCTGACTTGCGATGTTAGGTCTTCATGGGCAGTGTGTGGATTGTGCGCAGACCTGGAAAACTGATTGCAGGCCAAAAGAAACGGGATTTTATTGTATGCGTGGCGCCGAACTAACCAGCGAGGTACTCACGTACTCTGAATATGCGACGAGCACTCGAGATCCCGGCAACTTGTATGCACACTGTGTGCCCTATCCCTACCATCTGGGTACATATCGATATATCTATATATATATATATATATATCAATGTTTAATGTTGAGTTCCCTTTCGTAGAGTATGTGCCAAGCTGGTGTTGTTTCTGGTCGAAAACGATTGGTTGCCAAATTGCGGTGCATCCGCGTCTCCTCAGGCAGTTGTCGCCACACAGCCACTGCGATCACTGCAGAGACAAATGCAAATGTGGCGATAACAAGGCAACAGTCGCAGTGCAACCCTGGCATTGGAAATATCTGATCAGCCTGACCGTATTGCTAACTGTTTTTAACTGCATTTAGTTGAGTTGTTGGATGAATGTATTTCTCAGTGTATTCTTTACAGATATACAGAGTGTAACTGTTAACTTTACTGTGTATCTCAAGCACAGTCTGAGTCACATATTCAAATAAAATTTTTGTTTTATGTGTTTCGCGACTTTTAGTTCACGGCCATTTGAGGTTATTGACGGCAACTTGGCAAAAAAAATAGAGTTTGTGGTTAATTCTTTTTTATTAGCGTGAAACGCTGTGGGAATTGGAACGAATTAAAGCAACTGCTTGAAGGGTTTTGCCAATGAAACCGAAATGAAACAATAAACGGAAATAGCTAAACGACTTGCCTTTTTCTGTGTGTGTGTGTGTGATCTGTGTTTCTGTGTGTGTTTAAAGTGGAACGCAAAAGGCAAATAAAATGCAAAAGCAAAACCAAAAGCAAAAGCAAAAGTAAAAAAAAGTGTCGTAGGCGTAGCTGTGTGTGTGTGTGTGTGAACTACATTTCATTTCGCTTGCTTGTTTATTATGATTTGTGTATGTGTGTATGTGTGTGTGTGTTTTCAGTTATTTGTTTATGCTCTGTTATTGTTGTCCGTGGTCAGTTCTCATTTTTCAGCTCTATTGTCGTTTGAAATGTCGCGACGCTTTGCATTGTTTACGAGTTTATGAGTCGTGTGGAATACGAAGAGGAAGACGACGACGACGGCGACGACGACGACAACGACGACGACGACGACACTGTCGGGGGGAACACATGCTTGTTTATCGGATCGTGATGTTAAAAACGCTGATGGGAAGAGAAACGGCTCGAGACGAAACGGAACGAAACGGAACGGGAACGCAGGTGCTATTTATAGTACACGTTGCCCATCGTTCCAGATTGCATTTGGAGTTTCTACTTTGTATTCCCAACGAAAAAAAACAAAACAAAATTGGTACGTGATTAATGGAATGAAATGGTACGTGGAAATATAATGCAATGTAAGCAACCCTAGTTGAATGAGTGTGTGTGTGTGTGTGAAAGGTGTTGGTGTGTTTTGACTTGAGTGTGCTCAACTTATCCTATTTGACAATTAGCAGGAGTAACAAGCACAGCAAAGTCAGCTGTTTGCATGTCCCTGTTAAAGTTGAGTTTCTGCTTTCAGTTAGCTCTGCTGACTGTTAAAAATTATGTTTTTTTTTAAACTATTTTTTTGCTGGTCTGATTGGCTTTTCTCTGGGGTTTCCCAAATGCATGCAACAAATGCTGCACCATTTTGCATCAAAATACACCCAGAAATCTCATAAATATTGCATTTTTAATTTAATTTAATCAATATATGTATTCTATATGTATTCTTTTGTGTCGACTGGCTTTGGCTGATATTAAATAATTAAATTCTAAACCCTTATCTGTATTTTTTGCATATTTAACCTGTTGTCAGCTAATGTGTAAAATCGGTGCTTAAGTGTTCAAATTGACTTAACTTGCTGAATAATTGTTTGGCGTTCGGGGCTAAATATTTAATGTTTAATGATAGACCAACTGTGCTTAATAATTATAGATATTTATTCGAAACAGCCACTGGCAATTACTTTTGTTAGCTTGGCACATTTACAGCACATTTACAATATTTATGCCTTAAAAGCTGGCAATTAACTTCAACTATTAGGTTAGTCCTTATTCCGCCCCTTATGGCCTGATTTGAGGCGACGAAGTTTTCGCTATTTTAACTCAAGTTGAACTTTAAGCTTGCCTTTGTCATCGAACGGAGGCGTTTAATGTTTTAACAGCTCTTCTTATTGATTGTCCAGTTTTGCAGGTAAACAACTCTTACCACCGTGATGAAGCCATGCAACTTGCTCTAGTATTAATACACACACCCAACTCCTCATTCCCGCAAGGGGCAACCCTCTTTTCAATGTGGAACACAGGACTAAATGGCACTACACATTGGTTGTTGTCCCCATTGTTGCTGTTGTTGGGGCGTGCATCATCTAATGAAATTAAATGTATCAAAGACAGACAACCAGCGACAACTGAGTAAACAGCAGCAGAAGTGCTGCAGTTGGAGTTCGACTTGGGGTTGATGTTTTGGGGGGCATGGTGGAAATTAGGAGTTTGAAATCGTTGCTGGCCAATACACTTGAGTGATTGAACATCAAGCGAACGAAGTTCAGCAGCAGCAGCAGCAGCAGCAGCAGCAAACACTGGCGAGTAATCAAGCCAAGCCAAGCCAAGCAGCAACTAGTCCTGTCAACTTGAAGGACTCTCTGCAAGGCATGCGGAGTGGGTGGGTAGAGGGGGGATGGTAGGGGTAGGGGAGGGGCAGGGGTAGGGGTAGTAAGTGAGAGAATGTCCCAAGACTGCTTTGGTACGTGACTAGGAACATTATTGTTTGCTTATCTACACTTAATTGCTTCTGGCTACACTTAATAATATGCTATCACACACACACACACACACACACACACACACGCATACAGCTACACACACACATGCAGACACACTGATGTACAGGCAATAGCCACAATTTCAACGTCATCGTCTTAGGTCTCTTTGGGCACTCGTCATTGTGGTGGCCGTGGCTTAAGTTCTCAGTTACCTCAGTCAGATACCCCCCCCCCCCCCCCCCCCTCACCATCTGCCTACGTCCCACTCCACATAACTCTTACACGGCCCGCCTCCTTCTCAACTTGTCGTCGTCGTTAGGGTGTGGAGAGATAGGGCGAAAGAGAGAGAGCGCGGAGGAGAGAGGGGTATTCATTTCGGGTTCGGGTTCGTGTTCGGCTTCGGCTTCGGCTGGCTTCGGCTTCGGCTGGCTTCGGCTGCCGCCTTGGCCGCATTGTTTGCTCAGTTTTTCACTCTTTGCGTTGGTCGTCGTTTCTTCTTCTTTTCTTTTTCTGTTTTTTTCCTCTTCGTTTTATGATATCGAAAAGGGTATACTGGTTCTGTGCAAATGTATGTAACAGCCGGAAGGAAGCACAAAGTATATTTATATTCACAATCAGAATCAACAGCTCAGCTCAGAGACTATACAAGCGAGAGACTTTAAACTTGGACTATAAGTTCTTGGGTACCCCACGATAACTGTCTGCGCTTCTCGAATATCGATATATTTCGATTTCCGATAGCAAAAAAGCCGCAAATTTTTAAGACGGAATCTACCAATTGATTTAATATTATTTTTGTTACTATTATTATTGATCTACTGCACAAATTTCACTAAAACTCTATTTATAGTCCAAAACTTCAGTTCTGCTTCATAACTACTACTATATACTATGCTATAACCACTATAATATGGATTTATAAGCTGGCTTCAGGGTATATCGTAGTCGAGCCTTGACTCGACTGCAGCATTCTTACTTTTTTTTTGTTTGTTCTGTTCAGCTTTGAGATTTGTTGCACCATAAAAAGAGAAAGGGAGGGGGAGGAAGATGGTTGGTGGAGGAGGGGAGGTGGGGAGGCGGTCTTCTCGGAGATTTCGTGCTGTGGACTTCAGACTTCAGTACACAGCACACAACACACAGTCCACAATCAGCGAGCTGAGCTATTTGTTTGGCCCGTTGTTGCCTTGCCTTGCCTGGTTTTGCTTTTGCTTTTGCTTTGCTGGCTTGGCATGGCATGGCTTGGCTTGTTTTTCAATTTCATTGGAATTGGTTTTTATTTGTGGGCCTCGGCATTTTGATGGATTTTCGGTAGGTACAAATTGTGTGCTGCTAATGGAGCAGCATACGGCACTTGTCTGCCGATGTGTGCCTGTCTTTGTCTCTGTCTCTGTCTCTCTGTGTGTGTGTGTGGGTTACTTTATGGCATCAAATTTTTAGTGGGATTTGCCGACAAGGATCATTAAGTCTTTGAGAGCAGCTGATAGATCTAAGCAGCTCACTGATGTGTCAGTTAGTCAGTTAGACTCGCTGACCCACGGGGTTCAAAAGGTAACTGGTAACTGGTAACTGCTAACTGGCAACTTTAACAAGTCCACACAAACATTTTATTAGTTTTTCTTTTGCTCTTTTTCAGTTTTTCCCACTCAGTTTTATATCACTCACATCAAAGTCTTTACGAGGCAAGACAAGACAAGAATTGATGTAAGATTCTAATCATGTTTCACAGTCATATAACTTTTATACAACTACACATCACAGCAGCAACATTTGTCTCATGATTTGTTGTTGCTATTCATTTAAGTAACTGTAAACATTCTTAACTCCACTCCAAATATGATTTTTACCTCTTTCCAATTCATTTTAGACAGCAAATTTGTAATCAATTAATCAATTTAAAAGTGCATTTTCAATGCTCTATTGAAGAAAACCGAACTAAATTTTTATGGGTTGATATATTTAATATAAGAAAAGATAAGTTACCCCAAGCAATGATCCTACTCAACCTTTTAAAACAACTATTATCGCTATATATGATATATGTACTCTGGTACTCTTTTGTAGTTCAAACAGTTAGCAGCAGCAAACAGCTGAAAACTGAATCCAGCCTCGAGAATTTGTCTTATTTTCTACTTATCTTATCCCACTGGGACACAATCGACTGACTTTCGTTGTAATGTGCTTTGCAGATATTTGCAATATTTGCAATCACTTAAATATTTCTCTATATTTATATAAATTTATCTTAGTTTTCCAATTCATCATGGCTCAATCTAATGCAGCTGCCACGCCTTCTCCTGTGGCTTACATCCTCAATGCAAACATATAATAGGTATTTATATAGTTACACACACACACACACATACATATATACGCAAGGATTCAGCCATACAAAATCAGACCACACATATCACTTTTACCCTCTGACAGCCTTCTCTTTCTCTCTCTCTCTCTCTCCCTCTCTCTCTCTCTCTCTCTTCTTGCCTATTTCGCACATTTGCACCCTCTCCCTTTGCGGAGTTGTTGTTCTGCTCTCCCTTTCTCTGCCATCAATCTTGAGTGCTAATTGTTACGAGTTTCCCTGCGTGCTCTTCCCCTCTCCCTGCTGCCCTTCTGGCGTTGGCTTATCCTGGGTATTCTCTGGTCAGGACTGGCAGCAACTCAGCCACAGTCGAGTTTTGCTGTCAGCTGTTCAATAGAAAATGGAAAATGGAAAACTCCTCACGCTGTGCCAACACTGACTGAGAGCCGAGTGCCCCGAACAATGACAATTGCTAATTTAGCGCTGCGATGACTTTCACAGAGTTTTCTCTCCCTCCCCCTTTCTGCTCAGAGCCCCCATCCACTCGTTCGCTGTTCGGTAGCTGCTGCAATTAGGGGGCGTGTCGCCGCCCGGAAGTGCGTGACTTGCAATCGTCGACGCCCATGGACTGAAGTAGAAGTAAAAGAGTATGTAGCACCAAATAAATGCTGGACTGTGTGTGTGTGTGTGAGTGTGTGTGTGTGTGTGTGAGTGTGTGTAAGTGTGTGTGCGGCTTTGTAGAAATATGGCAGTAAATCAGCTGGTTGAGCCAGCAGCAGTAGCAGCAGCAGCAGTAGTAATCGAGGCCAAGAAGCATTTCATTGACAGGACACAAAAATCATATATATATTTATATATATATATAACGAAAATGAAAACTTCAATGAAAGTAAAGAAATCGAAAAATGTAGACCTACTCCCCGCTACCCGCTCCCCGCTACCCGTTCCCCTGCCCCGATCCACACTCAGTTCAGTTCAAAAACATGTGGGCCCGGAGCGTCTTGGGTAAGAACAAAAACAAAAAAACTTTGCCTTTTGGTTCACATTTCTCATCGCCTGATGCCTGTCATAATATATACGACGAGTGGTATTTGAAAAAGGGGGCGGCATTGCCAGAAATAAACCGGATATTATTGTTGTTGCTGTTGCTGCTTTCCTCCAATATTTCTCTAACGATTTGACTTCGATTTCGGTTCTTCGTCTTTGTATTGTTCGATATTTGCTGCTGTCCAGCCGGAAAGAACAAAAAGACTTTCTTAATGCTGATATCTCCGGATGTATACTCGTATGTCAATGGAGAAGGGTAGCCAAATTTGAGTATTTTGGCCAGGTCTTCCAAAGACTGACACAACTTGATCTCTCTCAAACTTGCACAAAGTGATTTACTTTACAATCAAACGTTGGCTTCTTAAGTGGTCAAGTTCCAATTTATAAACCATACCTGCAATGGAAAGAAATATAAGATTTTAGTTTGGCTATTGAGTTATTAAAATTATTACAAAATATGAATGGACTTAAGCTAACTAATCTTTTCTGATGCACAAAATGTATTAAATTCATATTACATCATCAAAAAGTCGCAAGAAGCTGCCCAAATATTCTTTTATTGCAATAAAATATTATATTTAGAATATGCCACAAAGATTTGGACAATTTTACAAATGCAAATTGTGTTATTGTTGTGCCAACTTTAGCTGCTGGCCATTTCAAATTGCGTCCGCAACTTTCCAGCCAGACATCTGTGCGTTGCAATCAGGAACAGGAACAGGAACAGGAACAATAAGCCAGACTCTGACTCCGAGTCGGAGTCGGAGTCCGACTCCACCCACCCGAAACTAATCCCACGCAAGACCTGGCGATTAACCGAACCGCACTGAAAATTGCAGCCAAAAAAAAAAGAAAAGGAAAACCAAAAAAAAAACAAGGAAACACTGATAACAACAACAGATATCAGGCAACAACAGCAGCAGCAGCAGCAGCAGCAGAAACAACATTAACAAAAGAGACAACGAAATGTGGGCACAAAATGTGAGTAAAACAATTCCAATTAAAGCGATAGGCTCACAAAGGTAGCAAGAGAGGGGGTTTAAGGGGTGTAAGGGTTTGTGGTGGTAGATTCAGATAGATATACGAATATATATATAAATATATATGCTTATAAAGGAAATGCACGCATATCCAAAAGGCAAATGCTAAATGGCAAAAGGGCAGGCCAACAAGTCAATGGCAGCCAGTTGCCAGCCCTCAGGGCTGCAAGCGAAAAACACAATTGCAATTGGACGAACAGCGTGAGAGAGAGAGAGAGAGAAAGAGAGAGGAGAGGTCAGGTCAGACAGACAACTATATAAATATATTGGATGAGATTAAGGTGCACAAAAACCTTGTAAAAACACACCACAAAAACTCAAAGGGCTGTTCTGAGCTGCCCAGAAAAAATTCTCAACACTCAAATATACCCTATAACAACGGGAAAGTATTAAAGCGATCTACTCCATTCGTTAAAAATAGAGATCCGAACCACATCACATCCCTGAAGGTAGGATTAATGTATAAAATGCTAGACTTATGATACTATTTAGTTAGTATACTATTTAGATGAGTTATCAATATGATAACTAAATCAGTTGTTAGTCGAGACTCTGGGGTTTTCCCTCCAATTCTACAATTCCGATATCTTTTCTTTTAGTAATGCTCTATCTTCTTGTTTTTAGGTTTTACTGTTCTTGGATTAAACTGGGAAGTCTGTTCTCTAATCCAATATTATTCTTACGATTATTCTGATCTGCTTTCTCTCTTACGTATCCGGCTTTGAGCTCCTCCAATTCTAGCTCAAGTGTTCTTTTGTAATCTAATTACAAAACACTTTCTCACATGCGATATACCCCATTGCGCTCCCGCTAAGGGGTATTAGCAAGCGCATATCGCGCATAAAACGGAAGTGCAAATGCACTGAACACTGAAGTGGAAGGGGTTGGTTTGGTTTGGTTTGGTTTGATATGGTTTGGTTGTGTCAGGGGCAACAACTGTTAAACTCCCACGATGTCAAAGTACACTGCGCGAAAAAGTGCAACCCCCAAGCATGAAAAACTCAAACTGCCGTCGAGTTGTGTTGTGTTGTACGCTGTGGAGGAACCCTCGTCGCACACAGACTCAATGATGCTTAAGCCGTAGCTAAAGCTATTGAACACCCTGCGTTCTGGACTGGAGGGAGTGGCAGGGGCAAGCGGCAAGGGCAAGCGGCGTTAGAAGGGAAAAGCAGGGTAGGCGTGGCAAACGCCTACTTTTTGGCAGCTACAGCGTGGCGGTCAATCAGTTTACAACAATAACAACTTTTGAAGGGTTAACACGTGGTCCACAGGATAGCCTGGAAAGCCAGGATAACCAGCCCAGGACACGTGTGTGTGTGTTGGTGTGTGTGTTTGTGTGTGTGTGTGTGTGTGTGTGTAGAGTGAGCGTCTCGTCAGCTTTTCGGTTAGGCATTTTGTATATTCAATTAGCCCCTGGTTCGCTGCTCGCACATTTCCGTTAGAGTTGGGGGGAGGGGTGGGGCGTGTGGCACATGGGGCAAGCACTCTTTGGTTGCTGCCACACACAGAGGCGCTGCTGCTGCTGCTGCTGCTGCCGCCGCCGCTGCTGCTTGCGGTGCTGCCCACTTGTTTGCATTACTAATGCAATTTGCGGCTGCAATGCTTTTGTTATTGCGACACACACAACACTCCCCGGCCCTTGTAGGTAGGTAGTTGCATGCAACCTCTCCTGACACCACAACCCCCTGGTGTCCTGGCTGCGTCCGAAATTGTGTGGCGTGTCGTGTCCATTAACACCTTTGATGGCCATAATACATATTCATTAATTTGCAATACTGAGGGCGATTTGCAGGTCATCCACACAGTGCAGTGCATACTGTACAGTAAAATAGGTGTTGTGACACACACACACACACACACACAGGCACAGTTCGGTTTAAGCTTATAGGTTTAGGGAGGTTACAGTTACCTCTTGAGGGTGTTCTGCTCCTGATTGGATTTCAAATTATTTGATTAACTGTCAAAAGATGAAGGGTAATCAAAACGGGCTAACTAAATTTTGGTCCTTGATCAACTGGGTTAAGCCAAGCCTTTAAAGCTATAGCTCTAAATTATTGAGTGTTTCATCTAGCGATATCGAAGCTCTGTTTGTACTATATATAAAGAGAAAACAGTGTTCGTTCTGCGAGGGTTTGGCCTCTATGTGTAAGGAGAGTTATTATTTATGTTTTTAACGAATATTTATTTCATATTCTTAAAGGACATGGATGTCTTAACGTTGGTTTATAATCGAAAATGTAAAGAAATTAATGTTTAATGAGAATGTTCCTTAGGAGCACTGTATTTATTGTTTTTTTTTAATAAAATCGACAAATTAAAGTCTGTTTTTATATCGCTTTATTTCGAGCTACGCTGGAGTTTATCTACAAAACTTAAAGCATTGCTTTCTGTCTTTAGGATTACAAAGACTCAGTGACAATTAAAATAAATCACTTTCTATAATCTTATTTACAATATTGTTCAGCTAGTTGCACTGAGTGAGCCACAAGTCGATTAACTCCCTTAAATGACACTCCGGCCACAAATTGCAGTTCGTATTTAAAACTAGTATCATTTTTAACTGCAAATTTAACCCATAAACAGTTGCCAACCCCCAAAAGTTGAAGCGAATTGTTATTACAGGTATTTTGCTGGCATACACAATATATACCATATAATTAAAACATATCCCATTACCGAAATAATTCCAATTGAATCCCAAAACATTTATGTAAAACAACAGACAGAATTCGACACCAAAACCACACAAACTGTTGCCACTCATTTAGTGGAAGTTTCAGGCACAAAACCAGCGATGGAGTGAGAGTGACAGAGATAGAGGTAAAGAGGGAGAGAGAGAGGGAGAGGGAGAGGGAGAGATTGAAACCGAAACTGATTGACTGCTGTAATGACAGCCACACCCATTGGAGACCCGGACAAGGACAATGGCCAGGGACAAGTTACGCTCACCTTTTTGTCTTATACATTAGTTAAAGCTTGCGGCTACAACAACAACAACAACAACCAAAACAACAGCAACAACAGCAACAACAACAACTACAAACTAACAACAAGCTGACAACAATCGGGCAACTGACAACTGGCAACTGGCAACTGGCAACTGGCAACTGGCAATAACACAACAAAACACTTAAGCGCAACACTTTTAATTTCACAGAGTTGCGAGTACCCCTTTTTGCTCTATGCATGTGCTTGTGGCATGGCCGGGGTTAGAGGGGTTGAGGCGGGAGGGGGATGTGTGTGGTGAGGGCGGCGAACTTGAAACTGATGCCCGGCACGTGGATATGACGACAACATGACGATGACGACGATGATGCTGCTGCTGCTGCTGCTGCTGCTGCTCATGATGATGAGTTGGAGCGACAACAAGCAATTTTGAGGCACATCTTCGAAGAGGGTGGTTGGACTTGGGATTTAACGGACTAGCCAACAAAACAAAACATATTCCGCACTATTTAAATGTGATTTTCAGCAGGGATAGAGAGGGGTCTTCGAAGCGAAGGGGGGAGCAATTGCTGCGGCGGCTGTTGCGACGGCACGCGCACAAATTAGTGAGCTGTAGATATGAGAAAAGCGGAGCTCGTGCCACAATGAGCTGCAACAACAACAAGCAACAACAACGCGTATAATCAAAATTAACATAACAATGCAACAACAACAACAACAACAACAGCAACTCAAAAAGTGTTTTCTGAGGCGGACGTATAAAAAAAAAAAAAAGGAAAAGAAGCGAAGCAAGCCGCACAGTGAAATGAATTTGTGCGAAGCGCGCAAGAACTTGAAAATTGTGCCTAACCCTCCGCTACCCTTCCACCCTACTACACCCCCCCTCCCTCCCCGTGTGGCATAACAATGGCGAGCGCCTGAGCCCATAATGAAAGGGTAAGCAATAAGCCAGAGGGCCCTGCGTATCCACACACAACACAACACAACACAACACACACTAAATTGAAGCCCAGGCGAACCCATTAAAACGTGGCAAGAAGCATCAGCAGCGAGCGGTTTTTAGTTTGGGTATTTGTATGCAACCAAAACATACACACACACACACACACACACAGACAGACAGATAGACAGTCAGACAGTGTGTGTGTGTGTGTGTGTGTGTGTGTAGAGGGCCACGCACTTTGCCTATGCTCGAAGCAAACGAATGAATTCCCAGCGGGCACTTAATTTACTGCCTTGCGTTCATTTTTATGTTCATTTCTCAAACGTTCCCCCCCACAACGAATGCATTTGAGTGTGTTGCGCTGTTGCCGCACTTCCATCTGTTCCCATAGATCCCGTTTTCCCCAATGAACGACTGTTTTTTGCATACACCGTTCAGTTGGGTGTTCATAACGTGTAACATGAAACGAAGAAGACTCTCCAAATTATTAGTTGACAAGCTTTAAGTTAAGTTCGGAGTTTGTGTTTCATTCCAGAATGCAATCGAGTGCGCTGTTGCCGCACTTCCATGTGTTCCACGTGCAATGCATTCCCATAATTCCTATTTGTCCAAAGGAAAGATTGTTTTGAAGCGAAGATGGCTTTTATATTTATTAGCTGTCAAACTTTATGATTTTCTGAGCTTGTCTTCAAAATGTGTTTCTTTCCAGCATTTCCTTAAACCAATTTACATTTTTAAAGTAAAATAAGCAATATAGAAACTAATATAATCCTTTAAATCAAATAGAATTGTCTCTTTAGTCCGAACTAAACCATAAATATTGGTTCAGGAAAAAAGTTAAAAACCAATCAAGGAATTTACTTCAATACAAACTTGCTCTTCACCAATCGTATTCACAATGAGGAAGCAGGAAACCCTTAGGTACTCAAATTTGCACCCATGTAGACCCGCTGAATCCGCAATATACTTAATTAAAGTTCATGTATAAATTATAATTACATTTAAAAGTGAAAAAACGCAGAGAGAAAAAACTTGCCATTCAGTTTGAGTAGCTGTCAAAGTGTTTTGCATTGGGTTTGCAACCCTAGCCTGTGTTCCCAGTGCTCTTTCGATTAATTTGTATTTCCATATGCATTATTTGTTGCTGTTGAAGCTGTTGTTGCCTCTTGCTTTCAGGGCAACGCGTGCCACAACAGCCACCATAATCAACATAATGAAAGCTGCTCAGGCATTATGATAATAATAGTGTGCCAAATGCTGTGCGCGTCACTTGCTAAGCATAGGGTTGCTCTGCTCTTGCCACAATAAAGGGTTGCCTATTGCTCACGAAACTGGAGTGTGATTCCCCTTAACCCTTACCCCTTACAGCTGCTGCTGCTACTGCTACTGCTATTTTTGTTTAATTTCAAAAATATTTGCGCTATTCGAAGAATGCATTTCGTTTTTGTGAAATTTTAATCTTTTATACTTTTTTTTTTTGCCAGCTTAAAGCACTTTGGAAAAAAGCAAAAAGAGGGCGAGCCTGACATGAAATGGCAAAGTCTATACACAGTACGTGTGTGTGTGTGTGTGTGTGTGTGTGTGTGTGTGTGTGTGTGTGTGTGTGTGTGTGTGGAATTTCGAGTGGCTGACAAAGGGAGCGAGAGCGGGAGCTGTGCAGAGAGTGGAAGCCCAAAAAAAGAAAGAAAAAAAAAACATGTCGAGTGGCTCTTCTAACGAAATTGTGTCCTGGACACAATTCTTCTTCTTCTGTCTTTTTCTTCTTTTCACTGATAGTGAGCAACAAATATTTGAACAGTTCCACACATTAGGATCTCGCATTCTGTGGAGCATGTTCCGGGTTAGAATTACCTGTGAAATTGCGCTGTGTAAACCTTTGTTAAGTGAGCATCTGGATTCAAGATTCGAGAATGTTTTGTGTACATTGGAAACCATCTTCAGTTAAGGTATTGCAGCACAGAGAAGATAGCAATTATGTTGTAATGAACAAAGCCAACAACAACAATTCACATTCACATTATAATTTGAAAAGTTAACAAGAAAACCAACTTTAAATATAGCATAAGTCTACAGGTCAAATCATAATTAAAAACATCTGCCTTTTGGAATCCTCTCTAAGGCCGCTGTTTGATAGTTTTAGCAAACTTTTAGCTTGACTTTCGAATCAGAATCGTGTTGCCAGATTTAGATGCAGTTTTTATCTAGAACTCAAATCATTCACAAAAGTATATTGCTTTTGAAAATCATTTGATTTTTGACTAAGTTATGGCTATTGGAACTTTGGAAATGTCCTCATTTTTTCTGGGATAGAATTAGTAGATGCATTTTTGAGCAAGAATTTTGTTTCCGAAACCGTTCACAAAACGATATCAAATCAGTTTCAATAAAGTTAGTGCAGCGTAAGGTCTTGGAAGGGGGTGCTAGCATCTGTTAGCTGCTGAGCCTGCATAACTTATCATAACGAAAACATTTACTTGCTTTTGTGTTGAACTCTGCACAGAGCAAGAGCAAGTGTGAATTGCAGATAGCAAAGGCCTCTCCATCAAACCGTTTGTTAAGCCTAACCCCTTCACATGGGTTCTATTTCACGGTCTGCCCACCCCAAAGAAATGCTTTCACAATTGCTTCCAGTTCAGTGGCAAATGCAACGAGTAAGATGAGAATCTTTTGGCTTTTGTTTCAACTCGACTCGACTCGACTCGACTCGACTTGATTCGACTCGAAAAGAAATGAAACGATTCGAAACGATTCGAATCGAGTCATTCATTCATTCGTTTCGATTTCATTCCATTCAAAGCCAAATCAGAATTCAACTAATTTGCATTTCCAATTTGCATATTTACACAAAATGCTGTAAAGCCTACAATCCCGAACAGAACACCAACTGCACAGATTCCCCTATCTTCCTCCCCCGCCATTTATTTGAACGATGCAAATTTTGTGTCATTGAAATTAAATTGATTGCAAATACTGAAGATTGACTTGAAGTGGGTAGTTCAAAAACAAAGGGCGCTGTTGAGTTTTGAGTTTGAGTTTCGAGTTGAGTTTGGGCCTCTTTCTCGGCTCGTGCTTGATTTGTGATCCAGCCCAGAGACTGGATGCAGAGAGAGTGAGTACAAAGTCAAAGTCATGCCACATAATTGCAGTTGCAGTGCGTCAAAGGGCTGACTTGGACTCGTTCCATCATCATATCAGTCCGTGGCAGTCGGGGACCAAGGGCTGCAATTGTGTGCCAAATGCCATTAATGAAAATCACAAACACACAAGAGCACCAGAGCACCACCGAGCACCACCGAGCACCACCGTGCACACATGGCACAAAAATTGCCACCCTAATTTGAAATTAAGCACAGCACAAAACACACACAATTCGCTGCATTTGGGAAGGGGCAAAAGCATGCTTTAAATGCCAAACTGTGTAAATGCATTTTGACCACTACGCTACGCGCGTTGTAGGGTTGCCAAGCGGTGCCAAATTAAATGGCAATATAGTTATATCAACTCTTATACTTTGTAGCTAGGCAAAATTGGCCAGAAAAGTTACTATTTTTGTTCATTTTTTTTTGTTGCTTTGGCTTTGAAACTTTTGCTGGCTACTTTGGAAATTGGCAGTGCCAAATCAGTTGCGAAACAAGTTTATTGAACAATTTATCACAGCGCGAGGGGAGGGATGAGTGGAAGTGGGAGTGGGAGTTGTTGCGGGAGTGGCAGGCGTCAGGGGAACATGCTACATGTCAAAAGCGAAACGAAGAAAAAAAAAAAAATGGCAGCACGCATCTTCAGAAAGTCTGCCCCAACTCCAACTTCTGACAGATGATGATGATGATGATGAGAATTTGTGATGGTGCGTAAGGGTGAGACTACACACACACACACACACACAGACAGAGCTGACAGGTCGCTGGCTGTAACTCAAACCCCTAAGCCTAAGAAAAAGAGAAAAAGAGCCACCCCCTCGTAAAACATATTTACTTAGCTGGGATTTTGTTTTGCCGACTTCGACTTCGACTTCGACAACTTCAATGGCTGCTTAAATTCAACTAAACAAATTGGAAAATTTTATAAAAATTGGTTTATGATGCTCGTCACACAGGGTGACTAAGGAGCGAACGAGCCGATAAATAAAAAATGTTGTTCTTCTTCTGCCTCAAAGCAAACACAACATAAACAATGAGCCCAAAAAGTGCAACCAAGCGAGCAATAATAAAATGGAGTGAGAGAGAGAGAGAGAGAGTAGGGGTAGCAGGGGGAGGGAATGAGGGAGGAGAGTCGGCAGAGTATTGGCGTTATATTTGAGTATAGATTTGGGTATTGAGCAATTGCGATTCAGTCTCGACAAGGTGTCAAGGGGTTTCGCTCGGTTTTGCCTGAGCAATGACTGAACAAGGGTTGACATATGTGTAGAGTAGCAATAGGGCAGAGGGGGGGCTGTTGTCGCCAACAACAGGTGCTAACTGAGAATTTCGGCTGGGCAGGGATTGATTTCGGAACTGTCATCAATAAGAAGCTGACAGCACAGACAAAGGCAACACACAGAAACTCGAGTGGATGAACGCAAATGGAAAGCAATGAAAAAGGAAAAATGGAATTAAAATCACATATGCCAACCAGACTAGATTTAGACTTATTCAGATTGGAAATAATTTGACCCACGTGCCAAGCGTGGCGCAATAAAAGTCTGGCAAATGAGTTGAGCTAATCTGAATTTAACTCGTGTGTTTAATTGCAATTGACAAATTTATTTTTAATTCTTCTCTTGTTAGAGTGGGTATAACATGTAGAAGGAAGCATCTCCGACGCCATACACTATATATGTTTCTGATTAGGATCAACTGAGGAGTCGATGCAGTTTGTCTGCCTGCCTGCCCGTCTTTCTGAGACTGTAAGAGCTAAACACTTAAGATTTGTATAAGTTTAATCGATCATTTGATCGATAACTGCGCCGTTTTGCGTATATCGATATATATCGATAGTGTTATAGCCTTCGTATCTAATTTATATTTATATTCTAACATATTATTGTACAACTTTCATCAGAATCGCAACTGTTTGCAGGTTATCCTCAGTATTTCCTGATAACTTGCTTTTTTCTAGTCTCTTTTCAATAAGTTTGAATTCTGTATTATTATCTGACTTGCTGTATTTTCTTAATATTTAATTCATATTTGCATTTAATTGTAGTCTCATACTTAAGATGCTCACCTGGCCATTAAAGGCCAAATAAAAAACTTTATCAATTCTTCAAAATAGTACTTGAGTGGGGAGTATTAATGGCTGGAGATTCTCAACTGCTTTGCATATGCCAAAGTATTTGCGCTCTGCTCAATTTTCGCTAAAGTCAGAGTCCAGCTATAAAAAGAAATTAATTTCACTTTTATTTCCAGCAGGCAGCAGCGAGCGAAGGCATTTGCCGACTTCATTTCGCAATATAAATCCAATCTGAAAGCCTTAAATTGCAACAACAACAACAACAACAACAACAAAACAACAATAAGAAGATGGTAAAGAAGAAGAAGAAGCAGCTGAAGAAGAAGAAGAGATGCTGGCCAAGTGCAAAGTCATTAAATTGATAAATAACCAAAAACTTTGCTCATAATCGCCAAGCACGTAAAATGTCTACCAAAAAAGGAAAATGCGTGAAAAGCAAACAACAACAACAACAACAAGTAGGGGCGAGCAGGGAGGGGGGTGAGGTGGCTGGGGACGAGGGGTAAGCAAAGCCAAGCATTTATCAAAGCCAAACATGAGCATAAAGGCACATGCTACATATAAAATGCCAAAGGATCGCATTCAAAAATCCTGCAGCTCTCTCTATCTCTCTCACTCTCTCTGTGTGTAGCTGTCTCCCTCTATTTGCGTTACGGTAGCGTCCAACTGTTTGCTTAAACAATTTGTGGATGCCACCAGTGGGGGCGCAACGACAACGGCACTGGCAACAGCAACGGCTGATCCATTTAAATGCCGCACATAAATTACCATACACACAGCTCACTCCCCCCTCCCCTCTGCCCCACCTCAACCACGCACACCAAGCCAAAAGGTTCGTTGAGGTTGTGTTCCCCCCAGCCCCCACCCTAACTCATAGCAGCAGCAGCAGCAGCAGCAGCAGCAACCACACGCCCTCTATCGGTTACACATATGTCCAGTGGACACCTATTGACACATTCCGCATTTTGGAACGCATCATTGAACAACTCACTGGTTGACACATTGATGTATTGGCCGATTGCATTGAATGATTGTCCAGCTGACGCTCGCCGCATCAAGTGAGCCGCACAAATGTTACTAATATCGAGATTCCCATCTCTCCCATCTCTCCCATCTCTCCAACTCCAACACTGTCTCCCCCAGCAGCAGCCCAGTGCAGCTCAAACCTCAGCGTCGCTTCATTACTTTAAATGCTTTACACGTACAACATTTAGGCTGGCGGACAGACAGACAGACAGGCAGACAGACAGACAGACACACGGCGACACTTTGTCTATGGCGCGTGTTGTTGCTGTCATTCTATATATACCCTAACTTTCCGTTTTGGCAGCGAGCAGCTTTCATTTTCATAAACAGCTTGCGACTGACTATTGAAATTCGAATGTGTCAATCGATTTATAGCTGAAATATGTTTATTAGCCATCTGCTTTGTATTCGTATTTGAAATTATTTCCTTTATTTAAACTTCATTTTCTAATTTATCTAACTTGTATATTCATTTATTTCGTTTATATTATTTAAATTAAGTATCTTCTCGCAACTATCATGTTTCATCCAGCTTTATTTATCATAGCATTTCCAATCTCTGCTCTTCATCAGCCAAATGTTAAAATGTTTAAACATTTCTTAGCATAAATTCAATTGACTGTGGTAAGATATATTTTCAAAATTGTAATCAGATATTTTTCGTATAATTCCCATGAATATCATGGAAAAGTGTATAAACGCTTCGTTGACTTTTGCTCAGATTATACACTATATATATGTATATATATATTTGTATATATTTACCACCGAATATTCAAGGGCTGTAGCACTTTATTGCTGCATGTTGTTTGCCTCTATCCACCCCGCCCCCTCCCCCCATCTACCCATCTATCACCTTTGCCTTGCCCTATTCCATCTTTTAGTTTACCCTGCAAGGCAAACGCATTTTGCACGCAATTCAATCTATTTTTTCTTTTCATTTCGAATCTTTTTGTTATGGACAGATTTTTTCCCCTGTGCCGTGTCAAAGGAGAGCGAAAGAGAAAGAGAGAGAGATAGCTATATATACATATATATATATATATATATATATATATATACACATCGCATTGCATTCGGTTTGTGCTGATTACAACAAATGTAGTGCCACATATTGCTTTTATTATAAGCTGCGATGATTTTTACATAGTCTCCTCGCTCTTTCTCTGTGCAATCAGCATAAAACAGCTAAGCCAAATTGTCTGGCTATAAATGTGGGAAATTCGAATGATTTCCTCTATAGACTCGACTCTATAAAAGACAATTGGGGCTGCTTAGCACAGAGAAAAAAGTGGCTTTAACTGTACACGAATTCATTGCGATTCGCTAGAAATAATCATTTTGTTTCTACTTCTTACCTAGATCCTATCGCAATCTCAAACATAATTTCCATTTCTATGCCCCACATGAAAAATTAGTATGAAAGCAGCCCAACAGGTCTTTAATAACTATGCCACACACATTGTGGCATTATTTAAAGTCTAACCAGAATTGTTGCCAGCGAGCGAGGCTATAAAAAAAAAATGTGTTACATGGACAATTAAGTTTTTATGAAACATTTCCGTTAGGTGGCGCTAGTGTGCAAAAACAAGTAAACAACATGCACACACGCACACACATACACACACACATACATACATACATACGTATATGCATGCCTGGCGCCAGACTCATTGTATTGTTGGGTTGGAGTGCGGGTCAGGGGTGTCAGGGGAGTGAGGGGGTGTGGTGAGTTTAGACTAGCAAAAACATACGCTTCGCAGTGCATAAAAATTCATGTGCTTGTTTGTGTGTGTGTGTGTGTGTGTGTGTGTATTGGGCATGTTCGTGTCTGCATTTGTATTTAAATACATTTTAATTAGTATTTATTGTTATTGTAGACGACTGCTGCCGTCACTTTCTCTCTCCCTTTCGCACTCGCTGAGACGGACACTTAACACTTGCTAAATTAGACATGTAACAACAACAGCAACATTTACAGTAGCAGCACGCCAAAAAAAGGGGTTATGTTAATCAAAAGGCGCACACACTCACCCGTTAGTCTCTCCCCCCTACAGTGTTGTTCCACTAAAACTCCAACTACACAAGGCAAACTCAACTTACTCATCCTTTCACTCACTCTCTCACTCGCTCTCACTCTCAAACACAATCAGTGTCTTTCTTTTGGTCTCTTTCGGCAAAGCAATTAACTACGCTTTGATTAACACTCAACGGCGTCGTACTTCGTTGACAATGACGACGACAGCTGGCTGGCAGAGCCGAAAGTCCCCAAAACCACACCACAGTTCCTAACGGAAGCAAAAACAGCAACAACAACAACAGCAACAGCAGCAACAACAACAGGAGCAGGCAGCAGGCAGCAGTGCTTTGACACCGCATGTTAACTTAACAGCTGTCAATTACAGGCGATGTCTGCTGTCGCAGCTTAGCCGCTCTGTTAAGCTAATGAAAGCGTTTCGTTTTGCATGTTTATGTCTGCTGTGTCTTATTTGCCGAATGACCAGTGGAGAGTTCGCCCGGCATTCGGCTTTTTGGCTGTAATTAAAGTGCACTACGTGCTGAGCTTAGTTCGTGCCGTTTGATGATGAACGCTTTATTAAGCTCTGTTACGGCGACTGTTACAGTTGCTGTTCTTGTTGTTTTTCTTCTACTTCTGGGATAGCTCTTTGCCCTTAACAGAGGCGGATGTGTGATGTGCGTTAGACTGTTATCCTGTAATAAGTTATGACACTTTTAGCGTTCACTGTGCACCGTGGGGCGGCTGTAAACATACATATATATCTGCCTGTGTGTGTGTGTGTGAGTGCACTTGAGCCACCCTGTTTTGGTGTGTGCGTGTGTGTTTTTTTGGGTTGTTCATTCAAGCGCATAATCGCATGTTAAATGTGTTGTAATTAAAATATTAATTTCTTCGTTTGAGCCTTTACATTGACAGCGTCGCCGTCTTCCCATCACTGTCTGTGTACGTGTCTCCTGTTGTTGTCCCTTTCCCTTTGCTGACGCCTTCTTGCGGTTTGCCTCTGCTGTAATTATAGTTTTCTTTTACGCTGTCACGGAACACGCACACACACACACACACACACACACAGTTAGAAATAGACTATAAGAGAGAGAGAGAGAGAGAAATGGTGAGAGAGCGTGGGGGTTTCACGTTAACGGGATTTTGTGGGTAGCTCAAAAGTTGTGCATGAGAAATGTGATAAATGTTTAATTAAGTATTAAAGCTACCAATGAAATATGAGAATTCACGCAACAATTTATAGCAATAGAAGATAGAAAATAGATAGCCAAATGAAATTGTTCTCATTAAAGTTATATTTTCCTTTCAGCAAAACTAATCTTAATTGGATTTTACTCAATGAGAATTAAATATTAAATTCTTAATTACATTAGAGAATTACACTATTAATTATATCAGAGAAAGAGATATAAATTAGAGAAAGAGATTTAAGTATTAAATTATACATTACATTATAGAAACATAATTAAGTATTGAATATAAATAGTATTATAATAATTAATTGTCTTTGCACTTTACGCACATAGAAAACATTTCAAATAAAAATGGAAAAACCATTTCTCATATTAATCGCATTGTTTCTGCCTAATATTTTCTGTCACATGGCTATTACAAGAATTGAAATTTTAAATTTTCAATTCGGCTTACTAAGCCCCACATTAGCTCCATTATGCAGACTGTGAACAAAAAATTGAAAGTCACTCAGGCGGTACTTGCAACCACCAAAAAAAAAAAAAACAAAAAAAAAATCAAGAAAAAAAACACGTAGACAAAGTTGTGGTGTTGTAATCGGATATAAGTCGCAACTCTCCAGAGAGCTGTCTACCAGATCCCCACAGTCTCCCCCTAAAAAAAAAGTAGTCCTTATACACATACGTTTTGGCATCATCGGGCGAAAGACAAAGCCAATAACGGGGAAAGACCTTTGCAACGGGGTCCAGGCTCCAGACCGGGGTCCGGTCCACACATGACCCGGGCAACTAAGCCGCCATGCATAGAATTTCACATTTGATTTACAATAAGTCAAAAAAAAAAAGGACACTCAAAAAATATAATATTTGGCCAAACAACGAACTGCTTTTACTCTAAATATACGAATCACAACTTCAAAATAACTCTAGCGAAATATTTCCGAGTTCAACTAGTTGTTTAAAGAACTATAACTACAAATACTTGTTGCTTAAATAGCGTACTTAATATTTCGAAATGGGTGGGCAAAGTTCATCAAAGCGTTATTAGATGCCAACCATTTTGGGCTAAGATAAATGAAAATGTTCTGCTACCCCAACAAAAAAGGAGCAAGAAGATGAAGAGAAGAAAAAAATAAACATCCCCTCTTGTGACAAACGCAGCGCTGATGATGATCATTGGGGGGCGTGTGCCTTGGGGGCGTTATAAACAAAAAATTAAGCGCATACGTGTGCTGCATGCCAAGGCAGCATTAAACTCGGTTATGCCACACGGCTCCGGCTCCGGCTCCGTTGCATGTTCACATCTCTCTCTCTCTCTCTCTCGCTGTCTGTCTGTCTGTTAGTCCGTTTTGGGTTGGAGTTTGGACTACTCGCAGCGCAGACCCTGACTAAAACAGACGCATCGTTTTTTGCTCATTATGTGCATAGCAGTTTTGTAGCGCAACAATAAAAAAAAAGCTAAATAAAAACGGCTATCGAATAAAAACTACCCTCATGTTTAGCTATATTTTTGTTATTGTTCTTGTTGTTGTTGTTGGTCTTGTTATTAAAGTGAGTCCGAGTCCGAGTTTGCCAGTTGTTGTTGCCTGGCCGCAATTTGTGCGTTGCTGGCACGCATTTTGTAATCGAGACTGACCACAATTATATACATATATATATAATATACAGATATATATATATAAATATATATATTCTGTGCAACTTTTCACCTGCTCGTTAGCGCTGCAGTCGGAATGCCATTTATTTACTTTATTTATATGCGAAACAGTCCAGCGAAGCGGCATAAACTGAAGTCAAAGTGTCAACGAGCCAGGAAATGGCACCTTGACACCTGCCCTCTGATGACCAACGCCAACGCCAACGCCAACGCCAACGCCACTCCCCAAACATTCTCCCCTTCCCGGGGCAATGCCACAAATTTGTGACAGTTAATCGGTTTCAGAATTTTTGCCAGCCAACCCACCAGCAGCAGCAGCAGCAGCAGCAGCAGCAGCAGCAGCAGCAGCAGCAGCAACTTGTTTTCTAACTTCATTTTGATCTAATTGCAGGAGAGAAGCAAAAAGCGAGCAGAAAAAGAATAAGAAGAATACAGAAAAATTGTATTTCAATTCAATTTCAGATGCTTATCGCCATGGACACAAGTCCTACAGCACTCCAACCCCAACCCCTACCTCCCCCGAGAGGGGTGAAAGCAGCAAAAATCTATTTTCATTACGCTTCCTGCTTTGCTTTCACTTTCACTTTCGCCCGACGACTTTTGCGGCTGATAAGCCTGCAGACAGGACTTGGACTGGGCACATCCAATGGAAATAACAGTAAAGCTAAACACACACAGAGACAGAGAGACAGAGTGAGAGTGAGAGCGAGAGAAAGAGAGAGAGAGAGAGAGAGAGAGAGAGATAGAGAGAGACCCTTGTTGGGTTCGATTTCGCTGCACGTGACCAAATTATATTTTGCTCATGTAATTTTCTCGATGCGTGCGTTTCACGTTATATCTTCTGATATCTTCGGGATAATTCCCCGCACACAGAAACCGTTAGCTAGTTGATATTTTTATGGTTTATGCTGTCGTTGCCTTGGCCAGACTAACAATTAGTGTTGGCCATCTGCAGAGGGCGGAAGGCGGGCTGATTGAACTAACTGACTGACTGACTGCACCTTGTCGTGGATTAATCAAAATCTATTGGCCAACTAAACACCAGCAGCAGCAACAGCAGCAGCTTGTTATGTAAATCGTAATCCAAACACACACGCTGAACAACAACGTCTTTGTTAGTATATAAATTATGTTAATGGCAATTTGTCCACCCCCCACCACAGGCCCCTCCCCCAACCCCCACCAACCATCACTTTGCTTGGCGTGTTAAGTGTCACAGCAAAACTGCTGCCAGGTATTTGTGGGTTAATGAATATAAATGTCTTCATATTTTTTGTCGCTTGACATACCAAAGCGATATTCATTGTTGTAGTTCGACAGTTAGAGAGAGAGAGAGAGAGAGAGAGTGAGCCAGAGCATGAGAGAGAGAGAGAGAGAAATAGAGAGAACTCAGCTCTGAAGTTGCATAAATAATTTATGAATTCCATTGTGTGCACATTGAGTTGTGTAAATGAAAATAGAAGCTGCAACTATAAGTAAAAATGTTGAATATATTGAAAGATTAAGGCAATAATTTAAAAGATAATCATTTAATTTGAGTAGACCTAAAAGATTACCACTGAGTAAGAGCATTAAATGAGTAAAGATTAAAGAGTTTCAAAATTGAAATGCTAAAACCATTCACATAAATTACATTTTTTTACTTTGGAAAATCTGAAAAAATTGAGACCATTTAAACCATATTTTCCCAAATAACTAATAGTTTTCTAGATATAAAATCTAAGAAGAATATATTCATTTAATGTGGACAGGTGCCAGTTTTTAGTGCTCTTAGAAAATGTAACAGATTTGAAGTATGCTGAATATTTAATAAAACCCAAAGAATTGAAAATGAGAAATACTTTCTGTGGAAAACCCAAAATGAAATGCATTTGTATCATAAATAACAGTTGTGTGATCCGCTTCTTCTGCTGGCTAATGCGGGTCCGTATATATATTTATATATATATATATATATATGTGTATCTTTGTGAGTTGAAATTGGAAATTGGACTGTTTTAATGGGCAAGTCAGCCACCACCCGGAAAGGACGAAGCAATAGACGAGAGAGCCCAAAGGAAACGAACTAATCCTTTCTAAGTGCGTTGGAAATGCCACATGCTGTGCGGCACCGAATGCAACATTTGTGCTCAAGGACACGCCGCAACCAAACAAAAAAAAACAAAAAAAAAAGAAAAAGAAACAGCAGAAGAGGAAGAAAAAGCCAACAGTTGTATAGTTGAGGGTAGTTCTCATTCCCCTCAATTCCTGGCTGGGGGGGATTTGCCTAGTGTAACAAAAGTCGCGTGGAAATTGAACGCACGGCGCATGCAATAATTCAAAATAATTTGGGCAAATACAATTCAAGTGGTTTAGGGATACCACTCGCAGCACTCGCAGCACACAGTCCACCATGTCAACGTCAACAGTAAACTGACTCGCACGGGGTGGGTGGGGTGGCAGGCACACGTGCACAAATACCCCCGCCCTCCCTCCTCGGCACTCCACTCGGAAATTAGAGGCTAGATTTTCCAGATAGAGTTCTCTCTACGCAGCTGTCACCCGCTTACCTGCAACGAGGAGAGTAAAAAGAATACAAATTTGGTTGGTTTTAATTAAATTGTGTGCGGGGAGGAAATGACATAAAAATTGTATATATTTCTATTACAAGTGTCCCAGCTTTAATGGAGCTCGCATGTGTCGAACAGGGCCAATTAGGAGTACAAAAGCGCAAATCGTAAATCGTAAATTGTAAATTGGGTATTGTAAATCTATGGCTACTGCATTTTATGGCCACAAATTGCAGGAAATAAAGTCAAACCGGGAATGCTGTCGACGACTGAGCTCGACGACGATATACCCTGATGAAACGCAAACCGATACTTATCGATATTTTCGATAGATTGATTGCTAGATTGATTGACTAGGATTGAACAAGGTTTCTGAAAGGATGTACACCAAATAGGCACAAATCAAACCCAGGAACATGTTATGTGTATAACTTCTTAAACAAGGTTAAATACCCATAGCAAATATATCTCAGCTAGGTGTGAACTGATAACTCTAGCTTTTGCCCTGGGGTCCTTGAGCTTTTCTAAGCAGACACACGAATAAATATACATAGTGGAGGAAAAGCTGTCCGCATTTCAAATACATTTCAGCTGGAATTGAAACTTGCCTAATTTAGTAACATAAATGTCATATTTTCAGAGCATAAAAACCAATATTCAGTTACTAATTTAGCAACTTTTACCGTCTCTTAGATCTTTGAGGCCTTCAGATAGACATCTCTACACGATTTTGGGCCGCATAGGCCCATTGAACCATAGCTACAGGGTATCGCAATGTCACAACGGTCTCAAATTGTATGACAATTAAAAAAAGGGAGCAATCAAAAACATTTATTATTTTTTTTACACTCTTGTCGCAACATTGTTGAGCGCTTAATCAACGGCACCCAAATTGCTCCGAACTTTGGCAGCAAAAAATAAATAAATAGAAAAAAAAAGTTACAAACACAAACAACAAAAAAAAAAAAATGAAAAAAAATGCGAAGCACAAATAAAAATGTAAATATTAATAAGCGTCAATATGCGTTCAAGCGGCAGCAACGAGACGCAGCTGAGGTGGAGAGGAGCAGGGGGGTGGGGGTGGTGTTGCGAGTGGGTTTCGAATTGGAGTTGCGAGTTGGGAGTCAGCCGAGTCAACAAACAAGCAGCCGCAGCCACACAGCAAAAGGACGGGAAGCAGCAGCAGCAGCAGCAGCAGTGGCAGCCACACCCCAAAGCTAAAGCAGACGACGCCGCAGGGCAGCAGAGCTCCCAGCCAACACCCAACACCCAACACCCGATACCCCACCCGAACACACACAAATCCGTATCCGAAAGGACGCGTCGTTTACCACTCGGCGTCGGCGGACGCACTGCGGCGAGCGGTGGGCGGCGGGCGGCGGGCGGCGGGCAATACGCTAATGTGAGACTAAACACGAGCCGGAGACCGAAACCGATTTCCCGTCAAGGTGCCGCGCGAAGGGGTGGCATGGTGGGTTGGTGGGTTGGTGGGTTTGTCAAGACTGGCACACTGCTACCAAATGGCTAGAAAGCGAAATGAAATGCAGAGAAAGTAATTGCAGATGCTGAATATAAGTAAAAATATCTCGCGGACTCGCTGCTGTAGGAATAGATATTTTACTTTTATTATTATATATATTTTAGCTCCTGATTTGATAGATATTATTTGTGTGCCTCAAAAGTTCCCAATGCTAAAGTTAGTTATGATGAAAGCCGAACTTCATTTTCAACTCTGGCATCGATGAAAAGCGTATTGTTTATGGAGTCAAGCCAGCTCTATATTTGTTCTTTCCATCACTATTTTTATATACACTTATCTGCGTATATCTATATTATATATATATATATATATATATATATATTATCTGTGTATTATTAAGATTGAAACAGCTTATCTTAGCTGCAACTCCTCTCTATTATCGCTCACTTTAATGATGTAAGCCTTACTAATACGTAAGATGTTTTCATAGTTTGCTAAACAATTCCAGCCACATCTGATATTAGTTTAAAATATGAAATTTATCCACAGTATTCTACAGAATTCGAAGCATATCATATAAAATCTGTGGGTTTCCAAGCATTTTATTACCATATCGCATGTGTTGTGGCCACTGTAAGTGTTGGCCATGCATCGTCAACTAGCAAAGCGTCCCCCCTTTTTGCCGGCTTCCTTCACACGCTTACCACCACCACCATCACCATTTAGAGCAGCCCCACTCCGTACTACTCCCCCCCAACAAAAAAACCACGCTACTTGGTATCCGCATGCCCCCGTTCTTGTCGTCGTCGCCATTTGCCATCATCATGAACATCAACATCAACATCAACATCGTATCAACATCAGCATCAAGTCATGGAGTTTTGTGAAATGGAACTTTCAACACCGGAAGCAGCGTGTTGCATGTATTTATGTAGATATTAGCGAAGCGGCCAGCCCAGTCCAGTCCAGCCAGTTCAGCCCTCCTCACTTCTAGTCCATATCGACTGTCCTCTGGCTGGGCATGGTCTGTGTCCTGCCTTTGGCCTTGCCTTGCCCAGGACTAAAAACCGAATCAAACTCAACCCAAACTCGAACCCCGACCTAAGTCGTGGGGAGTTGGCAATGCTGTTCTTGTTGTTTTTTATAAGCGCGACTATAAACCAGATTTGGCAGAGCTCTTTACCCTAACATATTCAATGGCCGATGGGAGGAGGGGTGCACAAGGGGTGGACAAAAGGACGTGTGCGTAAAGGGCTAGCAGGAGCAGAGCAGAGAAGGGCACAAAAACGAACCCAGTTAAATTATAGTATGTGTGTGTGTGTGTGTGAGTTTGTGTGTGTGTGTGAAATATGCACAAACAGCAGCAGCAGCAGGCAACGAGTCGAGCAAAGAAAGGAAAAAGTCAAGAAATAAAGGAAACAGCAATTTTTTGGAATGAAATTATGCATTCATAACCATCGACAAGCCATTAAAGAGGGGTTGCCTGCCACAAGCAGCCAAGAAGAAGAAGCTCAAGCAGTAGAAGAAGCAGAAGAAGAAGGAGTCGAAAAGCTAAACAACACTCAAGGAACGGAAAAGAACTCTAAACAGGTGAAGGGCAAGGAGGCAAAGAAGTTAACGCTTGATCTAAAGTGAACTGCAGTTAAAAAGAGTTGAGTCTCTAATGAACCAAGCCAGTTTGTAAGTAAAAATCTAGCTCAAGTTAAGCTTAGTCAATTAAAGTCAAGTTCAACCCGATTGCGGAATTGTTCTCATATTTCTAATAAGACTTACAAGGGAAAGAGTCCTTTAGTCTCATCATATTTCCACTTATTGTTGTTAACATTTTACTCGAATTCATTGCAATTCAGAATAATCTGTTAAACATCTAGTTGATGGGCTGTGAGAATTTATAAATTGGGATTTTTCTGTTAAAGATGACGATGAGTCACCCATCATTCAACTGTTTAGTTTGGATTAAAGAAAATTAAAGTATTCTTCAATTAACTCAAAGCAGATTTAACAAATGCTCAGTTCCTAGTTATTGTGCAGAGCTTTGCAACACACAACTTTTGCAAAGTCTTTTATTACTCCAAAGCAATTTGACTAGCGGAAATGGGGTTCCTCTTTATGGGTTTTAGTCCTTGCAGTCGCTGGTCCCTAGTCTTTTGAATATTTGGTTATTAGAAGTTCTGGTCAGCAAAGCAGAGTTCTGCCCTCTTGTTAGTGCACTCGTCCGGTCAACCCCATTGAGCTCGTGCCACCCTTAAGCCCTTAATCAAATGCAGCGCACATGCAGCAACCCCTCACCAGGGGATTACCTTTATTACGCGATGCTGCTGCTGCTGCTGCTGCTGCTGCTGCTGCTGTTGGGTAACAAGTTGTTATTATTTGTTGCTGGATGTTGTTTAATTTTAAAAATGTCACGCGGACTTAATGCGCGCGCTTGCCGCTGTCCCTTTTTTTATTTTGCCAGGATAATGGTTGGGTGGGGTTGGATGGGTTGGATGGGTTGGGTTGGGGTGCATGCATCAGCAACATCAATGAAATGTGTAAGCCTTTGACTTGATGCTACCGTTAAGCGGGGTCGCTCTGTGCAAGTGTGCATGTGTGTGTGTGTGTGTGTGTGTGTGTGAGTGGCATGCAACTGCAGAAACCTGTTTGAATCGAAAACTTGTTCTCAAGGGGTTCAACTGACCACTGCCCCCATGCCATGTGCCACAAAACAAAAAACAAAAAGAAAGAACTGTTGACCAGGGGCAGAAATCTGAATATGCATATGACTAGCAACAGCGAGAGAGAGAGAGAGATCCGGAGAATGACAGAGAGAGAGAGAGAGAGAGAGAGAGAGAGAGAGAGAGAGAGAGAGTGTGTCGCGTGTTTCATCATAATTTTTGGTCAAAGAGGGTTGGCAAGCTGAGAGACAGGGGGGGATTGGGGTGAGATAGGGGGACAACGGGGGCAGTCGAACGGTAAACGTTTTCACGATAACATCTGCGGCGCTTTTGCGATTTCCAGTTTCGAAAACGAGGGTTGCTCGTTGCATAATTATGCCATTGTCCAATGAAGTTCTCTCTCATAATGCGCTGCCTTCTTCTTCTTCTTCGATATAATCTAATTTGTTTTGGCCAAGGGCTTTACAACAGCAACTGGGGGGGGTGGTTGGGGTTTGTCATTTGAGCTGAAGCTGAAGCTGAAGCTGAAGCTGCTGATGACCCAATGACCCACAAATTGTGTGCTCCTTGGCCAGGCGCCAAGAGTTGAGCCACAATTACACAAGTAGTTGCTGCTTGGGTGCTTGGTAGCCACATAAATAATTCACAGCTGTTTATCGCTCAGGCTCGCCAGCGTTACAAGTTATCAGTTGGTATATGCTAATGTGCCACCAGGTGTGGCAACTAATAAAACATGAGTCGTGCCAAATACCACAAAATCCTCAAGCCAAAGCTGTGCACTTCATAACTCATTTGTCGCTGGCAGGCAGGCAGACAGGCAGACAGGCAGGCAGCAAGCAACTCGCGACATTTTCCCCACACACATGCCACATGCCTGCCCCACATCCACCCTCACATTAACCCCTCCCACTCTCTGTCTTGCCCCCAGCCCTCTCAGCTGTCTGTTTTTGTCGTTTAGCTCATCGCTTTTAATGGCAAGCGATTTTCACTCTTTTTGCATTTGATTTTCGAAATTGTAATGCTTCGATTTGTGCTTCTCGTTCCTAGTTCCCGTTCCCGTTCCCGTTCCCGTTCCTGTTCCTGTTCCTGTTTCCATTCCCATTCTTGTTCCTCTAGTTAGCTAGTTGTGCGTGTTTTTTTGGGTTCGCTTTTTCATTTGGCTGCGTGACGAATGCATTACATTTGTCAAATTAGCTAGGGACGATGATAACAGCGCCGGGGCGTGTTGGCAATCCACAATAACAACAACAACAACAACAATATCTTATATATATATATAAATATATATGTTTATGTATATATATATATATATAAATATAAGAGCCGGAGCAATGAATTTTGTACTTCAGTAATCCACTTGCTGCCAATAAGGTTTATTTATAGCTGCTCTTCTTCACTTGAATACGTGTAAAGATTAGAGTTCTGACTGTAGAAATAGCTGTTCAACCAAATAAATAGATTGGTGCATTGAACTTTTAAAGAAATTTGATTGCATCAATCTTATCTTTGTGTTTTCAGATTTATTGAAATCACAATGCGAGAGAGAGAGAGAGAAATCCATAATGAACTTATTTAAGAAACATGTTGGAAGAGCACTTCTCTGCGGTGCTTGAGCTGTGAAATACTTAAAGTAAGTATTTATGCACATAATATAAATAAGCAGGCATATTGTCAAAAGTTGCTAGTGTATCTTAAATTTGGCAAATCTATCTTCAACTAAAGTTAACTAAAGTTAACTAAAAGAATCTTTCAATTATGTTGGGAAATTCTAACAATTGAGTAAAATATGTGCATAATTTGTAGGCCATTCCAATATATATTATTTTCATTTGTTAACGAAATTTGCATATTTTATTAATTGGGCATTAAAAGTCATTTTATTATAATTTTTTAAATTGGACTTTAATTTTAACCCTCAAACTCCTCCAGCTTGCTTCGAGACCACAAAACAGCAACTCATTAAAAAGGTTTTGGCAAAGGCGAGGGCATCAAACGGTCGACTTCTGACCACAAATGTTGCATTCCAGCACACTCAGTTCTTTCTCTATATATATAAATATATGTTTATATATATGTTGGTATATATAGATATATATATATATATATATATATATTTTAAATGTAACCATCGTTTGCCGAACGCATTTTGGCTCGTGTTGTTTGCCTTGTTATTGAACTGAACTTGACATTTTGCACGGGCAATGGCCAAAAAGTCTATGAGAGAGAGGGAGAGAGGGAGAGCGAGAGAGGGAGAGGCATGTAGGTTGAGAGGGGTGTATACACGTAGTAAAAAGGATAATACGAGTTGCGCCGAATGCGATGCGATGCGATGAGCCGCTGCTGACCCGACCCCAATTTAAGCGACACAGCCGAACGCAAAGCCGCCAAGCAGAAGGCAGCTGCTGCTATTTCTACAGCTCGTCCCCTGTTGCTGCCACAAATCGAGCCTCGTCAGACGAGCCGACGCGCGTCCTCAACACGAACAACAAAAGCAACAGCGAAAAAAGTGAATTTCGCTTCATGCTAAAACTGGTTGAAAAGGACAAACAGCGGTGCGTTTATCAAATTATTTGTTGGCCATCCAAAACAAAAAACGACAAAAAAAAAAAAAAAAAACAAGCGAAAAAAACCAATCAAATATAAAACCAAAAAAATATTGAATGCGCCTGCGAAAGCTTTTATAGACAAAGCTGGCAGCCCATAAAATACAACAACAAATGAAGGAAGCAAGCAAGGACAAGGGAGAATAGCTAGCCTAGGCACAACGACGACCAGATACCCTTACGTTGAGTGAGGAGGGAGTTCAACTGCTGACAACCAAATTGGATTATCTATTAAAGAGGCCGACAGATTGTTTCTACGAGTGGTATGTGATAAGGACACAGATATTTTGCTAGTTGAAAAAGTTACTAATCCAAACAAGAACTCAAATTTCGACCGATAGTTGCTATGGCTATAGCTATAAGTTATAGAAGTCCGATTGAACACGTATATGAAGTGAATATCATCCGTTTATCATATCGATCGAATGAGTTTATTCCAGTTGACTTAACCTTTTACCGATTATTCCTATGACAGCTGTTGCATATAGTGAACCGATCTCTGGGAATTTATATCTACATTTATGCAGCATTATAAGATGCATAAAAAGTGAATGAAAAAGTTATCCATACAAGAACTGATTCTTCAACCAATTGTTCATATAACAGCTATTTGATATAGTAAACCATCCGATCCGATCGGCTCCAACATATGCACTGCCTGCAGCAAAGAGACAGATTATTTTGAAATCGACTCGACTTCAGATGCTGATCGAGAATACATAAACCTTAAGGAATCAGAGCCGTCTCCTACAATGCGTTATAAACTTCAGGACAAACTCAGTGTGCTCTCTGCAAAGGCATATAAAACCGGCCTGTAACGAATCCTTAGTACAATTCGTCCTTAGTCCTTAGTCCAAGTCAGCTGCGGGCGGTTTTGGGGCTTGATTGAATTCGCAACGCGTTGACATTAAAGTCCGTGTGGAGCGTGGTGTGGCACTCGAGAATTCAAATTGATGGCGCAACAGAAATCATAAAGCTGTTAATAAATACCAAATGTAATAAACACACTTTTATCCACACACACACACACACACACACACACACACACGCAGACTGTGAACCTGAGGTCCAAGCGAGCACTTAACAGTCGAGAGGGGAGATTAACGGGCAGAGGGAGGGTGGAAGGTAGAAGGTGAGTTAGGCAGTCTTTACTCAATAATTGAAATAATTATGCTTAAGAGTTGATTGTGCAACTAAAATCTGGCATGTTTATTTACAAAATAAATAATAAATTGGTTAACAAATAAAGTTACAATAAATCATTATTGTTGTTTATTTATTACATTGAAGTTTTTTTTAGTGTAAATATAGTAATAGAATAATTGAATATTACTGAATTTAAAAATTAAAAAAAGAAAATAAAAGCAAACATCAAAAAACTTACGCTTATGCTAGTTCTGTGTAGAGAGTGACTACTGTAGTGTTGACCACCCGCACGGGAAATTAGCTGATAAGCAAGCGTTTAAATTGCCAGGGACTGGACGCTCGGGGCGCCTCTTTTGTCGGAATAAACGGAGGGGGATGCAGAGGGGCGGTGAGGATATGGACTTAAAGCCAAATTAAATTTTGGGCATAGCTCGGCACTGATTTTAATTAGATGTAATGTCAGCTTAATGAGTCTGATGTCATGTTGCCTGAGACTCAGAGGGGGGGAGAGGAGGGTTGCTATACAATATTGTAGTTAGGCGAACTGAGCTTATAATGCCACTGCTGAGGGTGGTGCTAAGGGTGGTGGTGGCGGTAGTGGTGGTGGTTGTGTTTCGGCGTGTGGTTCTGGTTTTGGTCAGGGTGCTGAGATGGAATAGCTTCGAGTCTGTTTGGCTTTTTTATTTAATGTCGAAGAAATAAAGAACAGCAGGCATTAATACTGACAGCAGGAAGAGGAAGGTAGATTATCTACTATCTGGCAGACTTGACAGTCCTGAAGTTCCCATTTAATACTTCAAAACCGAATTTGCAGATAATCAAGTTGTACATGAGAAAAAAATAGATCTAAATGTTTATTTATGCAGTTTAGAACGAAAGTTTTCCTTTGGTTTATCTGTGATTATTGAGTGGGTGTTCCTCATAGCTAATGTGATACTTATCTGCTTTATTGTGAATCTAGAACAGAATCTTTGTTATCTCCGGTTTGAATGCTTTAATGGAAAACATATTTGTAGAGAACAGAATCCAGATATACTTATAGCAAATTGGGTTGCATATTATTATTAAAATGTTATATATATATATATAAGAGAAGGTTAACCACTTCCTATATTATAAGAGCACTTGCTGTCAGGGCTTTCAGTTAATGCTCAGTTCTGCTAATTGCCCCAGATTAAATCCAATGCTATGTTGTATGGGAAAACTTGCCAATTCTCTTCCCTTTTCATATTTACTTAACTTTTGTGGCAGTGTCCACCAATTTGAGTTTATGATATGCGATTAAGATGCAGCTGCTGTTGTCGCCAAGCCACATCTAATTGTTGGCTTAAACTGCTCCGCTTGAATTGCTGGCCATCATTAAACAGGACCAGGCAGGCACTTGTTCACACACACACAAACAGAAGGACTCGTAAGAATAACAGGTTTTTAGTACGAGTCCTACCTCAAGCGATAAAAAGGAGAGCGCCGTGGTGGAAGGGAAGGATTAAGCAGCGAAAGGACTCAAAGCAATTTACATTTACGTGTGGTGCAAAGAAATAAAAATAATTTTTATGAAAATTAACACCAATGTGTAGCAAAAAGAAGAGTAGAAGAAGCACTATGCCTATCTCTCTCTAACACCCACTCACTCTATGATAATTGTAGTCCTTGTATATATATATATATATATATATATCTAACGGATTCTCTGTCTGTCTAACTGTTTGAACTTGGAAACTTGATTTTACGGCAGCAGGCAGCAGGCAGCAGGAAGAGGCGCCATGCTGAAGCAGCAGCAGCAACAACAACAGCAACGTGCAACATCTGGCGCTAAGTACAAACTGTGATACACACACACACACACACACATAGAGAGAGAGAGAAGAAGGAGGCGAGCCGAAGGACGAAGGACAGACAGAGGGACAGCGAGACAGCAAGACTGACAGGCAGGCAGTCACACATACGTGTGCCGGCGGCTCCTCTTTAAATTTGCTGAGTGCGCAGGACTGCCAGGACCTTTAAGCCAGTCGCCAAGTGCCTGAGAAAAAGGAAGTTAGACACAAGAAATTAAGTATTTCTCGTTGCGAAGCGCACAAAATTGAAAACGAAAAAAAAAAAACAAAAAAAACGAATAAACTTTAAAAGCCACGCCAAATGGCAGCCAAGTCGGGACAGAAGAGGCAGAGGACCTCAGAAGCAGGGCATTGGTGGAGGAGGGGGGGGGGGGGGAGCTGAGCTGACGGCGGGTTAGCGGGTTTTTTTTTTTTTTGTTAGTTTGGCTCTGGCAGCGTGAGAACATTTTCATGCAGGATATTTTAGCGGCTGCTCATCAAGAGTTGAACACACCCTGGTGGGAAGTTTGCTACCCTATCAGACACAAACACACAGAGTCACACACACACACACACACACACACACACACACTCACATACACACACTCTCTGCTCTGCTCTGCTCAGCTCAGCTCTGCTCTCTGCTGCAACTCTGTCTGTTTTTATGAAATTTCCCAGTATTCTCAACACTTCCGTATTTAAAGGCGCGCTCTCTCTCTCTCTTACGTACATTCTCTTTGCCACTGCACATGCGCCAGGGCAAGCAAAGAGAGCAGAAGAGAGAGAGTGAGAGAGCTCCAACAAAATTAAATACTGGGCTATAATTTGATAGTTGTTGTTGTTGTTGTTCTTGCTGTTACTGCTGCCGTTGCCTGAAGTGCACTTCACTGGCTGAGCAAATACATACACACACACACACACACACACACACATATGTACACACGTATATGTATATAGAGCTGGTTCTTTTTTTTTCTTCGTTTCATGCTGCTTTGGCTGCTTTGGTCGGGGGTGTTATGTATTTTTTACAAGTGTTTAGTCAAATTCGTTTGCTGCATGGAGGGAGGGTAGGGGAGGGGAGCTCGTAACCATGCCTGAGCAACCCGCCCCCCTCTCTCTATTGAGGAAGGGGTTGCGGCAAACGTTTTGTTTACAAATGTGAGGCAAAAAAATAAAGAAAAGAAGAAGTGGAAAACGTTCGTCGAAAAAGGCAAAGGAGCATTTTAGATGGAAATTGATTTTTGGCTGTGACAAACTCGAGGCGCTATAGATAAAAACAGCTAAAAATAGCCAGAAAACAGCTCGACCCTCTAAGCAACAAATAATACAAGGGAGTCGTGGGAGAGCTCTCCCATATTAGTATTTGATTGTAAACAAAGAGTGGAAAAGCAGCACAAGTGGCAAGTTGACGAGAAGTTTTTACGTTGGGAGGCGGGGTTAAAGGGGGCAGCGGCTCCAAATTGAGATGAATGATAGAATAATAGATAAAATGAAGAGGTGTCCATTGATCTAACACACAGTTCATTTCATTCATTTAAGAAAGAAATCTGTGTTTTCTGTTGAGATGCTAAGCTTGCTACCAATTTTGGTAATTGCTTCTTTTTTATGTCTGGCTTAAAGCAGTTCTTCTATCTGTAATATTCTCTACCTCAATTAACAAATTTTTAGGTCTACTACCAATAGTGAATATCCAGTTTTAATGTGTTATTTTTCATTGACAACTTGGCCGTCGTCTTTGTGCCACTTCAATTATTCCGCACTCGTATTTCATTCACTTCAGAAACTCTTGCTTCAATGATCTTTCAAGTGTTTATTTTCTTCTTCTTCTCTTTCTCCTCTTTTTGAGTCTACAAAATACATACTTGAAATTCATTTCGAACTCTGAGTTCATCTAAGATCTGAGCCACAAACTGCAATTATAGAAATCTCTGTGATTAGCCTTGGAATCTTTGGCTTTTCCAGTTGATGTAACTTGAATGCGTAAAGTTCAAGCTCTAAACTGAGACGTCTCTCTCCCTTTCTCTCTCTCTCTTTCTCTGTCTCTCTCTGTCTTTCTCTCTCTGAGTACTACCCTGGGGGCACTATCAGAGTCTGGGGACCACATCCTTGTTGTGTGTGCATCTTGGGAACGATCTTAATAGCATTTCAGACAGCAGACAACAGATGATTGACAATAAGGTCGTCTCGTCGGGCCAAATGAAACGGAGAGAAACCGCAACACAAATTTAAATAACTGTGCAACACACACACACACACACTCACATATATACACACACAAAAGAGTTGTCCTCCTTTGTGGCAAGCAAAACAGGAACAGGAACACAAAAAACAGATGATTGCTAAACAAAACAAAACAAAAGGACAGGGCCAGTTCGAGGCGATGCCCCGCAGAAACAGCTGTCGAGCATCGGCAATGATTGCTCTGCGTTTGTGGCATGCAACAACGTCGCAAAGTGCAAGGTGCAAAAAAAAAAAAAGAAACCAACAACAGCAACCAACGGGGGGAGGGGGGACGCCCAGGCGACGACTCAGTTGCTGGTTAAACACATTAAACAGAAGCAGGCATAATAAGCGATCTCCGAGCTGTGCGGAGACCTCCGATGATTATTATGTTAAGGAGCACTCTGCCACTGCCACCGCCACAGGTAGTGTGGCAGACAACCTGCATAAGCTCCTCGCTGCTCCCTAACGACCCGCTCCTCATCTCCTCATCCTCATTTGTGATCGAGGTCTCTCTTCTGTTCTGGTCTGGTCTGGTCTGCCTGCCTGGCCTGGCCTGGCCTGCCTATTGAGCAGCTGTCGTTAATGAGCCGTACCGCAGAGGGTAGTCCGTACCGTAGTTGGAGGGTTGCTTTGTTGCACGCTCTTCTCAGATATACATGCCAGCATTTTAATTTGTATACACTCATCAAAAAAAAGTCGTCCTAAATTTTAATTAAATCACCATATTCTTCAGAAAGTAAATTTCGAAATTTTCTGGCTATGGATTTCCAGAAAGTACGGGTAGCATTTCTCAAATTCTTTAGATTTTGAGTCGATATTTTTTCTGAGTGTACATTTCATGTTGTGCTTGCCTTTCAGTTTTATTTAGAGAGTAAATGCAATCTCCGTTTACACACACACACACACACACACACATCTAATCTTTATTGACGGCTTCTCGGTTAATGCTATGGAAATTCTATTTGTCAAACAAACAATTTCGTTTCTATTTTTTTTTTCTATAAATGGTTTAGACCCTCAGTGTGTGTGTGGGTTGGTGTGCGTGTGTGTTTCGCTGCAGGTTGTCCTGGTTCTGGTGGCAGGTAAAAACTGATCCTCGACAGCTGAACACGCAAGATTCTGATGAACCCGAGCTCGATGCTCGACGGTCCTTTCTTTGCCGCATGTGTTCCCCCCTGCTGAATGAATGATGAACGATGTGCCTGATGTTGCTGATAAAACGGATTTTCATGTTTTTCTTACATTGTACTTATAATGATGGGTTGCTGTTGATGTCCTTGTTGTTCTTGCTGCTACACACTAATCGACCAAGAGCATCTGCTCGGCGGTGTTTATCATTGTTTTTGTTGTCTGCTCGAAGATTGCACCAGGCTGAGAGAGACTGAAGATTACCTAATGGGATGTGTGGCTTAACAATTTGAAGCTGTCAGATCTAACTGATCTCAAAGAACTCTACTGCTTCAGATGGCTAAAAGGTGGCAACTTGAACAGGGGAACAGAGAAAGTTTGCTGAGTAAAAGATACTTTTATTGATTTTAGTTGAATTTATGGTTTTTGTTTAATTATTTTTAGTTTTTATTGGGAGCTATATACAAAATCAGAGTTATATAAATATGTATATTTCTCGAAGGAAGTATTTCGAATTGCAGGAAGTCCTTTAAATTGAAGTAATACGAAAATAAAGTTATTTATATACAAGTACAGATAAATAGCCTTAAGAACATAAACACAATAAACGGCTAATGACAATAATTTCAACAAAAACCATAAGTTGACATTCCTAGTTCTCTGACAACCCTCAAAGAAAATAATTGCGTTTTGTTCCAATTCATTTCACACAGCCAGAGAGAATCTCAAGAATGTTAAGCACTAAATTCTTACAAACTGCCAAATTTCTCTGGCAATCTTTATGCGTCACAGCACAGAGAGAGTTAGAGAGAGATAGAGAGAGAGTGAGTGGAGAGTTCAATGTGTTGCCACATTCGCTAATATCGGCCAAAAGCATTCACTTCCCATTTAGATAACGAAGCCAACTCTCGATATATATTAGAGGATTTTGAACTCGTTTTGGGCGCTTGCTCGTCTCAATTTCCCGTTGATGCCCGTTGATTAGCGCAATGCTTTTCCCTCGCCAGACCCAACTCAAACGAATAAACCAACCCAACCCAACCCACACCAACCCACACCACCCCAAACACTACACACCACACCCCTTACGAATCCCCTGCCCCTTCACAATGCGAGGCAAACCAAGCCAAGACCTAAACACACAATATAGCAAACACTTACACCAATCTCACCCCAAAGCGACAGCAACAGCAACAACAACAACAACTGCAACACCACCAGCCGCAACAATAACAACAACAATCCCCTGTTGCGCCCCTGTTCCCTCTCCCCAACCCAACCCATCCCCCTCGTCTAACACTGCAAAGAACGCGTCGCTTGCGCATTAAATGCGATTTTAATCACTTTCCGTTTTGTCACTGGCGTGTGACCGAAAACTGGGAGAAACTCTGAGAGCAACTCCAGAAAACTGAGGGAATTGAGGGAATTGAGCAACTGAGCAACTGAAAGGTACTTCTTACTTTGTACTTGGTATATTCTACTTGATACTCGACGCGGCATTCCTGTTTACGCAGCTTAGCCAAATGGCTGAGGATAACTCATGTCTGGGTTCCATTTAAGCTTTGAGCTCTGACAGCAGGCAGCATTATGGGTTTGTCATGCAAAGTCATGCAAGAGCAGACAGATTGATATATATATATATATATATATATGTGTGTTAAATGTCAAATTGATGCGTTGAGCATCAAGTTGCTCAAGCTATAAGCTAACAGATCAGATCAGTAAATACATATCTATAGACATGCATCAGAGTCAGTTGCCTTAAATCGTTGTAAACTATTGACTTTATTATGATGATATATATGATATATATATATGATATGATATATATTATATTTAAATATTGTTTCATTCACCAGTGTCTTATTGTTTGAGGTATTCTCAATAGCATCTATCTTTATGAAATATCAATTATTATGTTAATCTTTATAAAGTATCAACTGTTATTTAATTAGTTTATACAATTTTGGCTTGATTTTCAATTAGTTAGCTTGCCAGTTTTGTGGCTAAATAGTCTTAATTCTATCTATAGTTTTCTGGCAATCAGTGTGTTTCGGATGGAAACTTTATAGTAAACGAATAAGCTCGAATAATATTGTAGGAAAATAAATCTTTTGGTTGCCAGAATACTCCCATTTAATTCCAGAGTTGGCTTTTGCTCATATTTCTTGGCATTAATGCCAGCTAATGTCACTAATCGCTTCGTTAACTTTTTCAAATTTCTCTATTTGATTCGATGTTCTCAATAAGGGGAATCTTCTTCTTAGCTACTTTTTAGCTGTAGTCTAGCAAAGTTAGAGTATTTCATTTCGGCTTTCCACTCTTTTTGCTCTCTCTTTCTCTTTCTCTCTGTCTCTCTCTCTCTCTGTCTCTCTCTCTCTGTCTGGCTTTGGTTTTTTCATCAAATTTGTTGTTTCGTTTCGTTGCAGCCTAAAATAATTTTATTTAAATATCCACACAAAAAAAACTTTGTCATTTTGGCTCGCGGCAACAACAACAACAACTGCAGCAGCAGCAGCAACAGCAACAACAACAACAACAACAGCAACAGAGTCTGTTTTGTGCTTTGCCCTGTTTGTGTTGCTTCTCTGCTGACTTCTCGTATAGCTGGCTGTATGTTAATGTAATTTTTATGCTGATTGCAAATTTCCACATTTCCGGGCGCCTGTTCAGCTCTTTGTCATGGCTTTAACAGAGAAGGACAGAAAGAGAGTGGATGGGAGGGAGAGAGAGAGAGAGAGGGAGAGCAACATGCGTGCTGCTGTCCTTATTATGCTGCCTGATTATGATGTTTACTCCGCCGTGTTGGCGGTCGTCAGCTCAGCTCCTCTCCTCACCCCTCCCTCAGCCCGAATCTGCTTTTGTTTGGCTTTTGTTTATGTCGCGTTACGTTTTAATCAGCGGCATTAATTTAATTTAATTTGAATTAATAATACATGCCGCAGCAGCATATGCCGGCAGGACTTGGCAGGCCTTACAGGACTCACAGGCAGGATTGTGGCCGCTAAGTATGTCTAAGTGGTTTGCATTGTAGTCCGTCCGTCGTAGAAGTCCGCCGGTTGATGATGATCTATTGTATGATGGAGTCCAGTGTTCATTTTGGCCATTGTCAGGATTTGCTCATTAAAAACAATTTTCAACTGATTCACTAATGATATTTGCCATTAACAAAAAAAGGCAGGTTGGGTTTGCAATTCTCAAGTGGGTTTGTGGGGAGCCTAACCAGACCAGGTGCCAAGAGACAGATCCCAGGTCCGAAGCAACTTGGCAACTGAATTGCTTTTGTCCTTTTAATGAAGACAAGATGGCAAAATTGAGAGAGTCTCATTAAATGCCAAGAAAATATGTTGTTGAGTCTTTTAAGGACATGTAGTAATTATATAATAGGTATAACGCCAGATTTCTTTGAGTGTAACTGTGGAATGATGTATTAAGTCTATCTAAAGCCAGTCGACACAAAAAAATACAATCAGTTAAAAACAGATTATATTAAATTAAAAATAAGCTATGCTAATAATATATCTTAACAAAAATCAAATCATTCTTTTTATTAGTTTTTCAAAATCTTCTTTTAGTCAAAGTCAGTAATAATTTCTTGGTTTACATTTGCCAATGGCTCCATTTGATTTGTTGTTCGCAATTAAGAGAATCTTGTTCAACTTTTTAATCTGATTTAGTTGAACTTTATGTGATGCAATTTCCACAATTTATTCGAGTGATTTTCCAATTAAAATCAGTCGCCCTTTTGCCACTTTGTATTACTGCATTGACTTCATTTTGAACGCTCTTTGAACGCTCTTCCTTTGGGCATTAACCCATAAAATACATTTGGCCGACAAAAAAGGGGCCTTTGGAAATTGGCTGTAGCACTGGGAAATAATTTAAAATGAATTTTCATTTTCATTTAGATTTCCAACTAACATTTAAGGCAACACTTCAAAGGTTTCAATTACAACAACAGCGAACATTTCGCAGGCAGGCCTCAAAAACCAATATAAGCCTCCCCCCCCACAACACACACACACCACCTCTCCCTAGCTTTATCAAGGGCTCGGCTCCAAAGCACACACACACATACACACACACACACACATGCACATGCACACGTATACTCTTACACGCCTTACCCGCCCACTCACACCAACATAAAAATAATCAAAAATGGCATATAAACAAACACGACGACAACCGACGACCGACGACCGACGAGGCGTCGGCATTCGGCATTCGGCATTTGTGGAGTTTGTTAGCTTGACTTTCGGCACCCCCTCCCCTCACCCAGCAATACCCTTCCCCCTCCTCTAGCATGCCTTGGTGTTTGCCTACCTACTCGGGGCGCCTGCTGCTGCTGTCATTTCATTCCCGCCACCCGCTCCCCCAGTCTCTGTTGCCCTGGCGCCGTTATGTGCTACCTTTTGGCTGCTCCTCTGTTCTCTCTTTCGCTCTCTGTCTCTCTCTCTCTCTCTCTCTCTCTCTCCCTGTCTCTGTCTCTGTGTCTGTGTGTGTTCTTTACGTTCTGCTTGTGCTTGTGCTTGTGTGTTTGTACAAAATGTTAAAATCCTGTTTATTGGATTCAATGGTTTGTTAATTGCCAATTTCAACTCGTTCTACCGTCGCACAAGTTTTCGCAGTCACTGTGAGCACGACGACGACCACCCGTCACAGTCAACGTCTCTCTCTCTCTCTCTCTCTCTGTCTCTGTCTCTATCTGCATTTCTCTGTCTCAAACGAGTACTGGCCTCCGCTTGGCCCATCGATGCCTGCCATAATAATTTCCTGGCTATAAAATTCATTAGACCAACGACCACCTGTAAATGTCGTCGTCGTCGTCGTCGTAGCTGTCGTCTCGAATGTCTGGCTCGTGTTTAGAGGGTCTTCCAGCAGGCCCGGCCAGCTACCGTTATGTGTGCAGCTCCTCTCTTTGTACGACTGCCTTTGTCCGTCTGTCTATCAGTCGGTCTATCGGCGTCTGTCGTCTGTCTGTCTATTGGTCTACACTCATCAAAAAATTGCCCTACTTTTGGTTAGTCACCCTATAATGGAGAAAGTAACAATACTTTTCGGCATTGTTGATTTAGGTTCTCCAAATTTTATACATTACGTTCGTAGTACTTCGAAATTATTTCTGAGATATATAACAACTTTCTAGCTTTAGAATGAGTTAGTACACTTATTTTTCTGAGTGTAGTCATAGTCGCTGTTGCCATGAAATGTGCCTTGAAATGTCGCTGGTGTCGTTAAATTAGCCTCGCGTCGGCATCAACTTTAATGCCAATGGTCTTACCAAGTAGCGAATACTTCCCTCCTCCTCAACACGGCACCCTCCCTTAGTTTAACGAGGTATGTGTGTGTGTGTGTGTGTGTGTGTGTGTAGAACAAGCCACAACCTCAGCTTCGAGCCATATTGATCGTAAATAATCAGCATAAACCAACCGCTGCATCATTTGCTTAACAAGATATCAAAAACTATTCGAGTGAGTTTTATATGCATTCAAATTAAGATGTAACTCGACTCTGCCATTTGTTGGCTCTAATGAAGTTGAGTTAATGCGTGTAATAAACAAAACTTAGCATTCCGTCTTCATACTATATCATTTAATTTAAATTTGGTATTGGTTTCAATGTCAATCCATGAGCAAGTTGCCTTTGCTTTTGAAAATCGGTTCACTTTTGACAAAGCTTTGGCATATTTAAGACAGTTCGATAAATAGAGAGTAAAAAATGACTCGATAATTCCCAAATAGGTCTAGAGCAGTATTCAGTTGGTTTTCGGCTGCAATAGTTGAATATAATTAGAAAGATTTGAATGATTTGAGTCATTGTTAGTGGAGTGTACGAGCGGCAATGGGACTTTAAAGTTAAGCAAGACTCACAAGAATAATTCCCAAACAGTTGCAGCAGCTCCATAATCATATTATGCCACACACATAGACAAACAGGCAAACAGCAAACAGCTCAAGTCAAGGATGACTCACTCCTATCTTTTATCGTAGAGTTGACTTCTTACTTCGCTCATGCTTGTAAAATAAACTCGTATATAGCTGAGGACTTTATGGAGGCAACGTGATTATTGTTCGAATCTGACAAACGGTTATCAGCAGCTGTCATCTTACCGGTTTAACAAGCGACACTCTCTCAGCTCACCTACGTGAGTGAGCCACCCAAAGAGCTCCTCGAGAGGCTCAGGTGGCAACCAAGCAACCACCCACACACAGCCACACAGACATACACACACACACACACACACACACACACACACTCACACATCAGCTGCTGTCTGGTGTCGCATTTAATTCAATTGCACACACAACAAAACAAAAGGGGGGCAACAAAAAAATCGCAACAATTGCAGAAAAAAATTGAGAAGAGAATTTGAGCAACGTTTGCTGACAAACAAAAGCGCAGGCAGCTGCACTCGGAAGGGGGTGGTAGAGGAGGAGGAGGAGGGAGGAGGTGAGACGACGCATTGCCAGCAACGGATATGTCACGCGAGGCAGGATATCAAAGCGTGACAGGAACAGCGATGCGCAGCAGCCAAAAGGGAAGTCGAGCAGAAGAAGAAGAAGCCGAAGAGTGGAGTAGGTGGCAGTTGAAGAGGGAAAACAAGAAGAGGAAGAAGAAGTTGCTGGAGTCGTTTGCTGCTTCTGCTGCTGCTGCTGCTGCTGCTGCTGCTGATGATGATGATGATGATGATGAAGAGGAAGAAGAGCATTCGCGCACTCGTAAAAGTTTCATTTCGTTTAAAGAAAGCGAAGTGAAGGCGTTTTAAGGGGCGCGTTAAAGCGACACACATGAACACACACACACACACACACACACACACACACACACACACACTAGCTCATTCCGACACACACTCTAACACACACACACACACTCGAGCACACACACACACACAGCTACACTTTCGCAAATTTGAATTGACATCGCATTTCCGCGTCGATGATGGCAAACTGACGCACTTGTCTCTGGCCTCTCTCTCTCTCTCTCTGGCTACACTGAGAAAAATAGTAATAGTGAAATAGCATTGGATAAGCAAGTTGAAAGCTGTTGAGCGAAATGGGAGCATTCAAAAATAGATAAAGCACATTTTAAAGATAGATACAGACTTTTTTAGAGTAAAACTAAAAATTAAACAATTAAATTGTTATTTGTTAACCAAGCAAATATATGCAAGTCAACAGTTAGTTCTCGAAGTGTATTTGGCTTCAATTTTACTTTGAATCTACTATTTTTGATTTAAGAATTTAGCTGTGCCAACCAAGCTAAACAGTTATTTCTCTTGGTGTATTTGGCTTTACTTTTATCGAGTTTCCACTTTTATGCAGCATATGTTGCAGGAAATGTGAGGGAAATGCATGGAAAATGCTTTTATAGATGAATTCCTCAATGCCAGCTGTCAGCTGTAGTATAACAATATATAAACGTTTCCGCTCCTGGCCACAACTAATAGATAACTCTCTCCCCCCGCCCCTCTCTCTATGTCTGCCTGCCTGTCAAGCGCCCACCCCTCGTCGACCCTAACAAAAGTCTGGCATCAATTGACAAATAATGTTGAGCCATCAAATATTTAAAAGGCCTCGACTGAGCTTTGCTTCTTTTTTTTTTTGCTTTTCGCTGTGCATTTTTTAAGCCAACTAAGGGATGGCTGCGGGGGTGTGCGCCGAGAAGGAGGGAGATGGGGGTGGGTGGGGGGGTGCTGTGGAGTGTTCTCGTATGCGACATAACATGTTGCATTTTTAATGTGAATTTTATGCCAAGTTGTTGTTTATTTTTGTGCTTTTGAGCAAACATATTTTAAAGCATACTTTCCACGGTTGCAGTTTGGCAATATTTATGCAAAAACAATGAACTAGCAGAGACAGAGAGAGAGAGATAGAGAGAGAGAGAAAGACAGAGCGACAAAGAGGGAGCAGGTCAGTTTAGCTGGAAGGTGCGAAATTTGCCAAGCATGGCAAAAATGCCAAAACAGTTTAACAAAATCTGCACATTTGACTTTCAGAGCCTGCGGCATGTGCAGCTCAGTGGCGGGGGAGCGGAGCGGAGCTGAGCGTAGCTCTTGGGAGGGTGTAGGAAGTGCAAAAAATGAAAGGAGTCAAGTTGGGGTCCTGGATGCCCCAACAGAAGGCGGCTGACTTTTGGCTTGCAGCAAAGTGGGCAGAGGGAGAACATAATGTGTGAAAGACAAGCGTAGCCAGGGCTGTGTTGGTCATGGCCAAGTCAATGTCTCTGTGTGTGTGTGAGTGTGTGTGTGTGCAGCACACCCTTCCCCTTTACACACACACATGCCTTGAGAGTCAACAAATTCTTTCGTTTATTTTTTGCTGTTTTTTTTTTGTTTTTGTTTTGGTTTTTGTTTATCGCTCAGCTCGTTTTAATTTCTTTTGGCCATTTTCATTGCTGCATATTTTCACACCTAAACGTCGACGGGTTCTCTCTCCTTTCTCTCTCCTTTCTCTCTCTCTCTCGCTGGGTGTTTGTCTCCGTTGAATCGTCTCCCCCGTCTGCACTCCCTTCTTTATTTGTTTGCCCGTCTGTCTGTGAAATGAATTATTTGCATAGTTTTTGAGGCTCAGCGCAAGCGACAAATGATAAAGCTTCGACACTCGACAGTCTTTCTGCTCTCTGCTCTCTGCTTTTCATTTATATCAATATCTCCCTCTCTCTCTCTCTCTCTCTATCCCTGTCTCTCTCTGTCTCTCTCGTCTCATTTTCTATGCGCGTTTTTGGCAGGCTAAGCACGGATTTTCCACGCCGACATCGTGTAAATATTTATTTGCCGCCTGAATAAGTTTTAAATATGTCGACAGGAAAAAGCAGCAACTGCCAAGCATTGAATTCAATAGATTTTCCCCCACACTCCTCAGTCCCTTCTTTTTGCACTGCTAATCGCATGTGTTCTGTCTGCCTGATATATAGACATATAGATATATAGAATAATATGCAATATTTAAAATGTAGCATTGGTTTTTAGGCGTGTGAAATCCCTTGAAAATTGCATTTTTAAGCAAATGCGAATGCAAATCAAATCGGAATCACAAAAATGCTAAAACTAACGGCTAGAGAGAGCGACAGAGAAAGAGAGAGAGAGACAGAGATAGAGAGAGAGAGAGAGAGAGAGGAGGGAAACTCCATTATATGGGGAGTTATTATTAAGCTTCTGTGTGTGCTGTGCATTTTAAAGAGCAAAATGAGAGTGTTATCTGAACCTCAGGGGTTTAAAAGTGTGCTAAAAAAATGAATATAAAAAGTACTTAAAGCCAGAAAGCTTAAGTTTGGAATATGTGTGGCAGGGAGTAAAATCTTTATTGTTGCTACGGGTAAAGCAGAAATAGCAAATCGGTTAATGTATTGCCTTCAACGGCACAAATCAGCTCAGTTCAAGAAATCGATTTTTTAGTTTAAATTTTGAGCAATAAAGTCAAATTTAAAACGAAAAAGTTGCCTAAAGGACTTTTGGGGGTACAATGAACACACTTCTAGTTGGCCAAAAATCAGCTCTCAGGTTTGCAGCAATTGGCTTTTTTGTTAGCCGAGCCGACTGCAGTTAATCTCAATTGCTTTTGGGTTTTTTTTTTATTAGAAATTGCAGCGCCTTTTCATCACACACACACAAGACTAATCAAAGCCAACAGCACGCACTTGAAACTGAAAGGCGGAGTGGGAGGAGGAGATGGAGATGGAGTAGGTGGAAGGGGCACATCCTTTCATGCAGCACAAACCTTGCCCTTAGACGCCACTTGAGCTGATGGTCAGCGCGAACTATTTTGCGCCAAGTTGATTAAAAACATTGCCCGGCAATGGACCAAAACCGAGAAGAAAAAAACAAAAACAAGCTCGTATTAGAAAAGGCCCCGTTGCCGAAAATAAATGACTTTCATTTAGCGTCGAGCTTTCGGCCAGTTAAGGCCAGTTTTGCAGGGGGAGTGGGAGTGGGAGTGGGAGTGGCAGTGGCAGTGGCACACACAAACTATGGTCCCGCCCCGATTTCAACGGCCCAAAAACTTTTCAAATAGACATTTTCAAAGGCAAACTTTTTTATCAGCAGCAACAGCCGGAGTCAGAGCCGTAGTCAGTGCCAGAAAGCCGGAGCTGTAGCCGCAGACCGTAGTCCACAGTCCGTAGTCCGTAGTCCATAGTCCAGCATCCAGCCGGAAGTTTAGCTATGCCGGTTGGCTCGCCGCTTGTAGCGGATTGCGGTATTCAATGTTGCAAGGGTGGCAGGATGAAGAATGAAGAATGGGGGGAAATGGGAGGGAAATGGGAGGGAAACGAGCGGAAAACGGAAAAACTGGTGCGCTGCTTGTTTCATACGATGGCTTATAGGACATTTTCGGTGTTTGCAACACGCCGGCGTGCCACAGCACCAGGCTGTGCACAATTTATGATAAACGACAAAACAATAGAGATGCGAGTAGCCGGGACGGGCTTCTGGGCCGCCTCTGTTTGTGGATAGTGCAAACAAATCCGAGGATAAACACAATGTTCTACTACCAATTGCAGCCCAGTTCAGCACAGTTAGTTCTTCAAATTGAAAATAGTTGCTGGAGTATAGGAGCTGGCTCCAGCTAAAAACCAATTGGAAACATAGAAGACATTCAAATTAAATAAATAAAGCTTGAAGTGAGACTTGAGCTTAGCTTTAGCTATGTGGCTATTTTTAACAGCTTTTTAAAGGCTATAAAACGTTTAATTAGTTCATAATTTTATTGATCTTTTACAAACAATTGACTTATCACTCTCAGGCTTAAAGTTAACTTAATTCTCATATGTATATAATATTTAAAAAACAAGTGTCTTTTATGGAATTTCTGTAGTTTATATTGGGTTATTTAGTCTTTTCCTCATTAGTTAAAACTTGAAATAAGTTTATCTATTAATTTATTTAATTTAATTTATTTATTTACTTCTTTGACACACAATAATTCTTACAAACGCTTAATTTACATTCTATATTCTGAGTTGCTTTAAGGCTTTGAAGGAAAGTCTCAAGGAGCACACGGCTGGCACTGTAAAATTACGCCAAATGCTCATCTCTGGCCTGCAGTTAGACATTGCTCCCAGTGGCATTTCCGCAGACGGACAGGCTGCCAGACATACAGACATACAGACGTACAGAGAGAGAAAGACGAGGGGGGCGGGGGCTGGTGACACCCGCATTTATGTGCGACTATTTGGTTTATTTCAAATACAATCACATTTACTACAAACACACACACACACAAACACACACACATTTAGACACTTAGTGGTCTTTATTGGTTTGACTGTTGTTGTAGTTGTAGTTGTTGTTGCTGTTGTTGTTGCTGTTGTTGTTTGCTGACCGGCCAGTGGCACCCACAGTCGCCGCCGCTTTGTGCGGTTGTTTGGTCATCTCTCCGTCGTTTTCATTTTCCGTGTTTTATTTGCTGTTGTTTTTTGCTTTGCACAAACGAAACCTTTTTCCTGCATTTCATTCAATTTGGTTTGCTGGCCCCGCACACACACACACACACACACACACACACACACACACTCACACACACACACACTCGCACACATACATTATAGTTTATGTAGTTTGTGGTCACATTTGGCCTGGCCATATGGGTTAGGTTAGAAGTGGACAACTGCAAATGACATCCCAGTAGATCTCTTAACACGCTCCCCCCACCCTTCAGTAGCCTTCATTCGAGTGCTAATTTTAAATGTATATGGATATTTTATTGCTGCCATTACAGTTATTAGACAAGAGGCTGCTGTTGGATTTGCTAAGTGGTTTCGGCCACTTAAGAGCCAGCGAAGGCAAAGGGGTTGCTTTAGTTTTAGGGTTGAAGACGAACGAGGCTTAGACGGAAATCTAAAGAAATTGAGAACTTGGCTTGCATATCAGCTAATTTATTGCAGACATTTCGCTCAAGCAGAGTTTGTTTGAATTTACATCCAAAGCATCTGCTGAATGCTGATTGATTTGCTCTAATGGGAATTTTATGGAAGAGAACTTAAGCGGAAAAATTGAGAAATTAAGCTAATAAGACTTATATTTGAAATGAAACTTTGATTTGATTTGATCTAATGCGAGTTTTATAGTAGACTAGAGTAAAAAGGAACTTAATTCTAAATAATAATACTCATAGTATTTACATGTAGACTGATACTTGTAGACAAAGAATGATAAAACGCACTTTGAATTCAAAATCAGTTAAGTTTTGAAATAGTTTTGGTAATTTGATATTTCTAATTAGGACTTGGGATTGTTTCAAATGTGTTTTCCAAATGCCACAGCATTGAACAGGGATTTTCCATTAAATGCTTTCAATTGTCACATAACAACTGGTTCCAACTGTTTTGGCGCTGTGTCTTTAAGCCTCTTTGGCCCGGAAGTTTGTGAATCTTTCAATATGCTCCACATTTGGCATTGTTCGGACGGAGCGGCCCAAGAGCAATCGATATGATATATGTGCGTATTCGCATAACTCATCTTTGGTGCTATCAGTGCTAAAGGTAGACCATTTAGCCAACAAAAAAGAAAGCCTGGTCTACTCGCAGCTCGGCTAGTTATCAATGGCAACACCTTTTTATGCTTGAGGCCACACAAACGCAGAGTAGACAATTTGTTGTTTGGATTTTGAGTGCTTTTTGGGGTGTGGCCCACGACCAACTAGAGAAGTTCTTTGTTTGTTTGAGGGGCCAAAAAGCGCGCTGCTATTTATAGCCATTTTCCTATGGACCCAGGCACGCATTTGCCATTCCGGCGGACACCAGCAACAGCAACAACAACAAGAACAGCAACAAGAATTCCACATAAATCAAAATAACTGTCGACGGAAGCGGCGTCCATAGTTTTAACGGGCATGGGAATGCAATCCGGCCACCGACTCCGGCAAAACACGGTTTGCAAAAAGCAACAGCATAAAAAAATCAAAAACTAGCCAGCGTAGCCTCCAACCCCAACAACCCCACACCACCCAAGCCCCTCCCCCTTCGGGCACACATAGTTCAAGTTGCGGTGCGTCGCATAATGCATGTGGATACATCCAGCATAGGAGTGTGCACTGTAGTACAGTGGCACAATGTGCCACCATCGATGGCGGCGACAACATCCCCATCGCCGCCGGCTCTCATTTTTTTTGCCAGCCAATTTTTTGTTGTAGCATTTTTGTTGTTTTTATGCCGGCGTCGCTCATAATTAATTGTGCAAATTTTTGCGGTCATCTATTGAAAGTTTTTCTGTGGTTGTTGTTCTTGTTGTACTTTTTTGAAATAGTCAGCAATATTTCCGGTGGCACTACGACTATTGAATTATGGCCAGTGGCTTGCTCCTGGCTGCCAGCCGAGCCGAGCGAAGACAATAAGCTAATACAAAGTCAATAGCTCAATAAACAAAATTATCAGCTGGACAAATGTTTTATCAAGCCAATCGTTCAGTCTAATGAACCATTTGCACAACAGAACACAACACAACAGAGCAGACATCAAGTGTTTCATTTCATCAAAACAAGTGAATGCATTTCAGTTTGAAATGAACGACTTAAGGGATGCCCTGTACAACTAGATGAAAATAGCATACATCTTGAGTCAGTGAGTGATTTCTGTGTGGGAAATGAGTGAACAGAGAATATCTCAAGTCTCAATTTGACAAAGATTGAATCATTTTTTCTATTTTTAAATTGGATACATTGATCAACCAATATAAGAGATTAATCTGATAAAAGTTTAAGTGTACTGCATTTAGTTGTAATACTTGAAAGTGATATTTTTTTAGATCGTGTTTGATATTTGTCACAGATTATCAATCACAGATAAACTCCGGTTGAAATTACTTTAAAAAAAGACAACCTTATAGACAACCTCTCATCATGTAAATTCAAACCGGAACTTAAAGTTAAACGAAAAAGAAAACAATTATGAGATTATTTGTAATGACTTTAAGAAAACTCCACCTTAAAAATTCGAAGTAAAAAATCACCTTTCAACTGTGTAGTGCAGGGTATGGAAAATAATGAAAACGGATCCTCTGACTGGGCACATCATTAGGAGCCATTTGATGAAGTTTTAATGAAAGCAACAGCAACAACAACAGCAACAACAACAACAGCAACAGCAACATCGACAACAACAAAAAGCATTGAAGCATTTGGGGTCCGGGCGAACGAACATCTTTTGCCGTTTGCCTTTTTTGGCCCAATCAAAAATTAATGAGTGCCAGGCGCTTAGAAGTGATAAATCACCTTGACAAAGGCACCAAACGAAACCGGACGAACGCACACCGCAAAGCGAGAGGAGCGAGAAGCATAGAAAGAGACAAAGTGAGAGAGAGAGAGAGAGAGAGAGAGAGAGAGTGACAGAGAGAATGGGAGGGGAAAAGTCGCGTTGCCCGGTCAAACAAATGAAAATGGCTTAATAATAATAATAGTAATAGTAATAAATGTCGCCTTTTGTAATTTGCTTTAATTGCCAGCAAATGTGCTCAGCTCTAATAAAAACAGAGAGAGAGAGAGAGAGAGAGAGAGAGAGAGAGAGGAAGGGTGTGGAGGTGTTGCAATAGTTGAGAGTGGCATCTTAATTATGAGCCACTCGAGCAGCAAACGGGCAACTTCAACTTCAAATCGCCGCACATAATTCACAGCGAACGCTGACGACTGAAATTAATTGCCCAACGTGCCCCAAAATGTATGCTATGCTTTTTTTTAAAATACATATATACGCTTTTACCACCTGATGTGAGTGCCGGTGATTGCTGGGTTGGGGAGTTTCTGTGGCACAGCATGACGTGGTATTTATTAATTTCCTTGACAAATCTGTTGCATGCTTTGCAGGCGACGAGTAGCAAACTCGCTGCTTTTTTGAAGCACTTTGTCAAAAGTTTTGCAACAACTTTTGCGGGCACGAAGCGCCGACGTCGGCGGAGTGCGGCGGGTGTTGGTAGGTGTAGCTAAATGCTTGGCCGTCATAATGCACATAAACATACACACACACACACACACATACTCTAGAGATGGCTAGCAGAGATTTTCAACACGAAAATTACAATCTTTATAAAAATAAAAAAAGGAAAATGAAAAATTAAAGTGTAATCATTTTGATGGTGGTATAATAAATAAGTTGAGATTGGAATCATAGATGGGCGAAGCTAGGAAACTTAGCATGCAAGGAAAGTTACGGCTAAGATTAAAGTTGTGTAAAGCCCAACAGAAATGTTTCAAGAGTCTTAAAATTAAGACATTTGATAACATTCTCAGTCCAGTATCTAATCAGAAAACATATAGCCTGAGTTGCTGAAATTGTATATCTATATTGAGTAATTCCAGCAAAACACGACTTTCGCTCATCTCTAGCTCACACTGATGTGGGAGCATCATATTGCGACGCAGTCACACACACACACACACACACACATTAACATGCATAGCTCTCTCTCTCTCTCTCTCTCTCTGTTCACAGTATTCAGAGTTGGGCACTTGAAAAACGCAAAAGTAATAAACTTAATTGGTTTGTTCGCAGTTACTTTGCTCCACCGACTTTGTCAGCACACCAGATCTGCCCCCGCCCCCCGCTTCACACCCCCTCTCACAGCACCCCATCCCCTGTCACCCCTCTCCCCGTCGAGCACTTCATGCAGCTATCCACTCGAGCATTGCGTTGCGTTTTGCGCTTTTAAGTAGCAAAGTTTTGCTAGCTGCTCTGTTTTTTTGTTTCTTTTTATTTGATTTGGTTTTTTGTTTTTTCGTTGTTTTTTCGTGACTTTTTTCTATATGTATTTTGCCGCTCGCTTTTCAGCCAAAGTGTTGAAGTTTGCTGTTCGAGTGCTTTGAGCTAAGAACAAAAATAAAAGTCAACGTAAAAAACAGCAACAACAGCAACAACGAAATGTGCAAAAACTTTGACTGCATTTGCAACAAGAGGAGCCAAGAGAGTAAATAGAAAAATATCGCTCATACGCAACGTTGCCTTGAGTCCTTTGCGGTGAACCTTCCCCAAGTGCTTATTATTCTATCTAATGAATCTGTTTGGCTAACTCAGCGAGCCAGGCTCGCCGACAACTTATATGAATATGGCCAAAGTTTCTCAAGTGTTTTAGAGTGGCAGACGCCAGGATTCGCAAAGGATGCGCCACGGTTAACTGCGAGTTGCCATTTGTTTTTTTTTTTGTTTTTCCACTTTCTTCACTAGCCAACAAACAGAGGGGAACTGAACAGAACAGAACAGAACAGAACACAACTGAGCAGCGCTGAAAACAGTTTATATCTAAAGTTTTTGCCACTGTTTATTTTTTGGTGCCACACTTTTTATTGCACTCGCTTGCCGAGTGTGCGTAGCCTGAGTAATGGATATTTTATAATGAATTTTTGAGCAGACAAAAGCAAAAGCTTTACAAAAATCTCAGCATACACCACAATCTAAAAAAAAAAAGGAGCAAAGTTTTTGTACCATTTGGTGTCTCCGTGTAGTATTTATAATTTAAAAAGGGAAAACAAGTGGCTAAAAAATGATGAGAAGAGAGAAAAGTAAAAGGATGACAGCATTTATGAGTCCGAAAGCATAAAAGCATTTTCAAATCATATTTTACTGTCAGATGTTTTTGTGATATGTGTTGCATGTTTTCATTTTTAATCTATATTTTTGCACACTGAGTACTTTTAAGTGGCAGCAACAAAGTTAGGAGCCGCAGTTAAATGTTCAATAGACTGTGTTAAACTGTGTAGTAAGATGAAGATAAATTGGCGCTGAACAGACGAGTTAAATTTGCAGAAATCAGCGAATCAAGCTATTTTCTATGTGTGTCTTTTGATACTGTCTGAATATTATTTCTGAAATTCTTATCAATATTTAAGTGAATGCTTAAAGCTTAAGTGAAATAGAAATTTTTGCTTTAAGATTAGAATTTAATCAAACCAGCATTAGTGTGTCGCTCTTAATGCATTTAATTCGCGTATCTGATATATCGTACACACACAGAAACACTCGCGAGTGTGTGTGTAGTTCAGGCCGCAAGCCGACCCTGTGGCTGCCACGCCCACCACACACTCAGCTCTACCGTGTGCTGGCACATAATTATTGCCTACTTTTCGGTGGCAACTCGAGAAGGCAACAACAACAACAGCAACAACAACAACAACAGCAACGACGACAAGAAAGCTAACAAAGATAACAAACCCAAGGATGCAGTCAGAAGAAGAGCTTTGAAAACAATTTCGGGCACCAGAGACGCGAAGTTTGCCGCGTTGAACGTGAGCTCACACATCAGCCACACATTCCTCCCACACACACACACACACACACACACACACACACACACACACACACACTCACACACTCAAGTTTGCACAAGTTTTGGTCGCGTCTTTGGCATTCAGCAGGATAAAGTATAAAATATACGCGAAAAGCGTGCGAAGCTTTGTCGCGACTTTGTGGCTAGCAAAGGGTGCTTAGCTAAAGTAGGCAGGGAGGGGGGTTTGGGGTGTGGCAAGTGCCAACTGCTACTTGCCTTGGGTTCCGCACTTACGACTAATTGAAGTTAAGACCTGCTGCCTGCGAGCTGTTGTCGACTTACCTGCAAAAATAGAAGTGCATAAAGAAAGAAAAACTTAAAACTTAGCTGAATATAAATGTCTGTGTGTGTATAGGTGTGAGTGTGAGTGTGTGTGTGTGTGTGTGTGTGTGTGTGTGTGTGTAGATAAAGTTAGTTAAATCGTGTAAATTATGTCTAATAGATAAAACTGGCTGCAAAAAAGTTGCAGCAGCTGCCCCCCCCCCCCCCCCCCGCAGAGTCCGCAGAGTCTAGACTTACTTTTAGACCATTTGTTGCCTTAATGAAAGCTAACGATGCCGCTGATGATGATGTTGCCACGTGCCACCTCCATGTCCTGTTCGTGCAACCACGTGTCAGGCGTCAAATGAAACTGTGCAAAGTTCTACGCTGTCATATTGTGTCACACAAGAGGCTGTATACGTTGCAACGTAGTCTGCAATTGCCACACACACACTTACAGCTGTGTGGCACGTAGTCCACAGCCAGCCCTTATAAATAAGAAATCCTTTTGTTGCAACTGCCCCGCAGGCCAAAGTAATAAAGCAGAGAAGAGCCAGACTGCTGCAAGCTGCTCAGCAGCACACAAAGAGGCCAAAATGTGTAAGATTGGCAACAGGTAAGAGGCAAGTGGCATGAGGCAGATAAAAGGCAGCAGGCAGTGGTCTAAAGCAGTCAGCAAGTAGTTGGCCAAAAGGCGCATAATCAAGCCAGCGTACACTGCGACAAATTTGTAGATTTTAACCGGTATTTATTATCGTAAATTAATTCAATTAAAGTCTAGTGAAGGATTTTATGCTACTTATTTCGATCACAAATGAATGAATTGTTGCATTTATAATATTAAATAATTTGTTAGCTGTTTAAGTAGCTTCTAGTTCTGTCTCTCTCTCTCTAAATATTTCTCTATATATCTATCTCTTTCTCTCTTTCAAATATTTTATATAAATGCAAACAGATTTTTTTAATGTGCAGACTCGCCTCAAGTTGAATTAAATGAGTCAGTAGCAACTGCCCACACACAAGCACACCCACATCCACACACACACACACACACACACACACACACAGACAAACAGTTAGACTAGTAGGTCTGCTGTGGACCATATGATGCTGTTGTTGCACACGTTTTGGACTTGGAAGCAACTGCCACAAGCTGCACACTCATATTGTTTACCTGGGCAGAAAAAGGCTATAAAAACAAAGGCAAATAAAAGCCAAGGCAAAAGGCATAAGAAAGACGCGACTCCAAAGAACTAATGTGGATATTCAGGTTAAACAGGGTTTCCGACTACGGCTCTCTCTCTCTCTCTCTCTCTCTCTCTCTCTCTCTCCCTCTGTCTCTCTCTGTCTCTCTCCCTCTCTCGCTCGCTCTCTGTCTGTATTCAAAGGATGGCTTTGCTGTGCAGCAAAAGTCATAACTCAAAAGTCGTGTAGAAGAAGAGACAAACATGTGACTTAATAGTTGCCCGACTGCTGCAATGCAGCGGGGAATGGGGGTGGACGGGGTGGATGGGTGCGAGAGTCTGTGGCGAGGCACAAGCAAACAAAGCGCAAAAGCAAGAAGAGAACTAAGCCCAGGCCAAGACATGATAGTCAAAGGGGGCGAGTTGGAGTGGCTTAAACAGTTCGTGCAGTGTTGCCAAGTTGTTAAAGAGCAAAAACTAGCTAGTTTTAAGGCCACAAGCGAACTAAAAAGCTAGTTTGGCTTTTTTCTTTTTAAAGCTGAAACAACTGCAATTGTCTGAGATATATTTTTTGCTTTAAATATATACCAATTATGTGGTAAAAATAAAACAGCTAAAAATATAAAAGCCAATTTTAATCTGTAAGCCCCTTTTAAATGTTAAGTTTAAAGTCAAAGAATTAATGTAATTAGAAAATATTACAAGCCTTTTATAAAACAAAATTCTTTACTTCATGTGTCGTGCAATTTTCAATTAATCAAAATATAAACACTTCATAAAAAGAGCCAAGCTTAAAGGTAAAAAAGAATAGCGGAATGGGCAACACTGCTGGGAGTCTGTTTGTAGCATATTCGCTACAAAGGGTATCAGACGTTCTTAACATGAAATCACAAGCAAACACACGCAACACACACAACAACAACAACAACTCACACACACACACACACACACATACACAGTGCAAACATATGTTGCCTGGTCTCGGCTTTAGCTCAGCAGGTTGTCGTTGTTGTCGGGAACGTTGCCACCCTTTATTTCCTTACCCCTTCACTGCTTGACAAACTTGCCACAGCCGCTAGTCAGAGGCAGCAGCAGCAGCAGCAGCAGCAGCAGGAGTTGAAGCAGCCGCGTTTAAGTCAAATGCTAAATGGCATTTGGGGACAACAACAATAACAACAACAACAAGCAGCACAAACAGCTGAGCTGCTGCTGGTAGTAACTCTGGTTTAACCACTCCTCTTTGCCGCAACTTCCCTCCACCTTAGTTCTTTCCCAGTGGTATAGCAAATTTCATTTTCTTTCAGGTTGCCTTTCCCAGGCAGCAATAACAACAACAGCAACAGCAGCAACAACAGCAACAACAGCAACAACAGCAACAACAGCAACATGTCTGCGGTTTCCTCTTTTTCTTTTCTTTGGCCTGAACTCATTTTTTTCTCTTCTTTTTTTAAAGAGTGTTAAGTAGCATTTGGACTGGATCTGAGGAGTTGTGGAACTGTCTGTGTGGGTAGTTTTGACTGGGCTGTCAGGCCTGTCACTTGCACAACTTTGTCAGCAGCGAAAGCACGTGCTGCAGTCAGAAGTCTCCGTTCGGCAACTATTCGCAGCACAGCTTTGTCAGACTTTGTTGTATTATCGCCGGGTCGCGAGAGTGCAGCACAGATTGCACAGATTGGCCTAGACAATATATGGTGACAACTAAATTAACTAGTTTTATCTGAATCTTTAGCAATGCAATCTCGTTGAGGATTAATTTGAGCATTCACCTGACTTGTGGTTTTGTATATGTTTAATACTTTAGTCAAGTTAAGGGGATTAATGAGATTCAAAGTATCAAGTATTAGCAGGAGATACTTGTATGGAATTTACTTTAATATTTACTACAGCTTCAAAATATTATTGTGTTATTTAGTTTATTTCGGTTGTTTGCTGCATCTCATGTTTAATATGGGAACATATTTTACCAACTCGCTCCCCTCCCTAACTTCTAAACGAGTCCCTTAACTATATTGACAATTATTATATTTTGTGCCTCGGGAAATGATTGTAGACTGAGATTCGGAACGCACCTGAAACCACCCCCAAAATAATGAAAGAGTTCCTTTATTCCTTATGCTTTTCTGCCCACTTTGGTTCCTTTTAAATAAATTGTTGGCCAGGCAGTGGCTAATTTTTGATTGCCCTCATACAATATGTATAAGGCATGCCACAAGTACAGCAGCAACAACAACGACACACAGACTCTATAAATATAATTGCTGAAATGTTGCAACTATTTCAGACTGCAAGTAGTTTCTCTCTTCCACTTCCACTACCACTGCCCCATCCCTAGCGCCTTTCAGACCCCAGAAAACCCTATGCAAATGTCTGGCTATCGGCTTCAAAGTTACTTACACTCATGTCAGGGGCCGTGTGGGCAACAAATAAATTTCCTTATGCTTGGCTCTTCGGTGGGTTGGTGGGGGCGGAATTGGAGGCAGGACCTCTTTGAAACCACCGCCACCACACCCTCATGGGAGGATTGTCAAGTATAGGGTTAGAAAACAAGAAAACTATGACCAAACATTTTACTTACAGTTAGCAGAGGTACAGCAACAACTTTTTATAGTCTTAACTTTGCCACAGTCTGTGTGTGTGTGTGTGTGTTAATGGGTGTGTGTGTGTGTGTGTGTGTGTGTTTGTCTGCCACAGTGTTGACAAAGGCCAGCATTTTTTTTTATTGCTTTGCTCATGGGCGTGAGGGCGTGGCTGGACGATGCTGATAAATGTAAGCGAGCTGAGCAAAAGTAAGCAAGCAAAAGTGAAAATGAAAATGAAAATGACAGCAAATTAAACGCACAAAACTTAAAAGCGGACATTGAACAGGAAGCAAAAAGTGTTGTCGTCGAAAGGGTTCCTTCTATTTAACCCCTTTTTCTGTTTTCTGCCGTCATTTAGGGTTTTGACATTGACTTTTACCTTTAGTTGGCATTTTAATTTAAAAAAAAAAAGAAGTGAAATGTGAACATTTTTAAATATTACGCAATTTGCTCAGCGACTTTAAAAGTGGAAAAACTTGGAAATATTTATCAATCTATTAAATCTGCTGTATTTAAAGTAGAACTCAAAGGTTTAATATTTACTTGCACCAGGTATATTTATTAAAAAGAAAAAAATGATTTCATGGCCAAAAAGATAAAAATGTAAAATAATCTTCTTTAAGGCAAAGCATTTTCGAATTTACATTTTGTACATATTTGCTGTAGTCTAAGGAGTTTTTTTTTTGGCATGAATACTGCCAGAAACACGCGCATTTTCAAGTGCTTTTTTATTTTTGCTCGGCTGTAGCTTGAGTGCCCAAAATTTACATAATCTTAATGCAAACTCGCCAAAGAGTGGTGGGCAAGTGTGTGGTGAGAGTGGGCCGGAGTGTTAGGGCAAAGTCCGCGGCAGTCGCTTCAAAGGCGCAGACAGCGATGCGTCAACAGCAACAACAAGAAAACACTTCAAATGTGCCCAACACTGAGAAAGAGAGAGAGAGAGAGCGAGAGAGAGAGAGATAGAGAGAGCGAGAGAGGAATGGCAAAGAATCAGAAGACATAAACAGCATCGGCAGACAGACTGTGAAACGGACTCGTAAATCGACTTGAGGGAGTTGGAGTCCAAGAATTGAGAAGGTTTCTCAAAGTGCCTGCAACTAATGGGCTAAAGTAATTCGTTCCAGTTCCAGTGCCACAACCCGTTCAAATTCACGTGTATTTGTGTGTGTGTGTGTGTGTGTGTGAAAAGTTGACAACAAGCAAATAACACAGTTGCTGTTGGAGGGGAGCTAAGAGTTTTTTGAGAGTGTGGCGTAGTTCGCTGAAAAGTCAATTGACTGTGAAAAGCCAAAAGCGGGCTTAATTTCCAAATAAAAGGGCTGTGATTTGAGGTCGAGTCGACGTGTTCGCGAGGGGCGTCACAACTATCCCATCACGTCTTCGAGCCCACTTGCGAATCGACGGAAACCGAAAGCAACCCTTCTTAAAGATGTTCCGTATCTGGGGCTTTATCTTGCGGTTTTGTGTATCACTGCTCTATTCAATTTTTAGCAGTCCCGCACTCTTCTGCCATCCACCCCATTTGCAATTGACAGTCGTTAGCATAATTATTACACACGGCTTAGTTGGGTTGCTCAACGGTTGGGGTGAGGGGGTGAGGGGGGGTTGGTAAACGTAAGCTAATATCCGACACGCACACCCCTCGACAAAATGTCAACATTTGCAGCCAAGTATTTGTCATTTAATAACGAAATAAAAAAAATAATTGTTAAAGAAATTTGAGCTAGCTCAGGGACGAAATTGAAAAACGCAAGCTGGAGTTTGCTTGAGCGGGTGGTTCGGTGGGTGGTTCGGTGGTTGGTTGGTGCCACAGGGGAGAGCGTTGCTGTGGTTTAACTGTGCGCATCGCTGCCCCAAACATATGCAGTTAATTTCTTGTTTGTTTCTAAGGAAATAGGCTTGGCCGGAAGGAACACACAAATTGTTTAAAAGTGCGAACTGTGCCCGGTCCTTATGTATTTCAATCTCAACAATTTCATTTTACATCCCAATTCCTTTAAAGTGTCATTGTTACAAATTAAGTCCGTGGTGGGCGGGGGTTTGCACAGTTTGCATAAGCAATGGGGATTTTTAGTTGGCTATCACATTTTGTCGCCAAGAGACTCAGGGGAACTGCTAGGTTTGGTGTAGAAAACAGCCTCAAGTGTTAAAGTGACGAATAACAAAGTGAGAGGCGATAAAAGAAAGCGATATAAATAGCAAGAAGGTTGTCAAGGAGAAGAGCGTTAGTGAAAAAACTGAGACAGAGAATTATTTCAAGTTAACAATTCATTTATGTTAACTTCAATTAAAAGAGCAGCATAAACTTATAGTCAAGGATTCAAAGATCTGCAGATCTGTTCAAATAACTACATTTTTTAAACATTAATCAATCTATTGAAAGGTTATAAAACATTAATTTGCCAAGGAACCAATAATGATGATTTCAACAGATAATATATAAGATTAAATGTTGCACATTCATTTGAACGTCCATGAGTCCAGAGGTCGCTGGTGTGAAGACGCTTGAATCTTCGGCGTGTGGTGTTTACATGGTTAGGTAACTGGTTATTATAACGACTCATAAGGATGCATAACTGTTGGCAGGCCGAAGTTGTTATGCAGCGTCTTATTGCTCACATAAGGTGGAGAACCACAGATGTCTCTGGGCACTTTTTTGTGCAAGACTTGCCTTTGGTTTATCCAAGATTTTGCCCCAAAATGGAATCCCATATGTCCATGTGGGCACGTTGGTGCTCCTAAACACCAGCAGTTGTTGGTCATGCTTAGTTCGCTGGATGGCTTCAGCAACCAGTTGAGTTTTGCCCTTTTGGATCTACATGCTTCCGCCATGATCTGGATGTGTTTTTGCGCCAGGTAAGTTTGCTGACCAGTTACATAGCCAGGTGGCGAACATGATTCTCCTTAGGCATGACCATTTTGTTGAGTCGGACAGTGGGCAAGCTACCATTCCTGGGAACAAACGTCCAGTGCTGAGACTTACTCCCATTGACGGAGATGTTCCACCGGTTGGCCGAAGAGCCAAAACCACCCAAGAAGCTTTGTGTAGCCGCAGCTGCTCTTCAAACAGTGGTGGAGCTGGCAAGGAACACAGTGTCATCGGCGTATGTGGCAAGCTGCGTGTTTCTCGCTACTGGAATCGGCAATAACTTTCTGTTCACACAATTGCGTGTCATAGTCTTAAAATTTCAAACTGATCCTCTTTAAGGATGAACATCATTGCCACGATAGCTGTTCTACTACGGCATAAACTATAAAACGCCTTCATTCTGAAGCATTCATTTCCCATAGAAACAAAAACAAACCCATATAATTAACTATCACAACAGCAAAATAACGAACAACTTGGAATCGTTTTGGGCTGTTTAAAAATTAATTTATGCAGCGACTTGGATAAAACTTTCAGCTTGTTTTGAGTCTTCCCAACCCACTCCACCTCCCCCACTCTCTTCCCCTCACCCCATCAGTTGGCAGTTCCATTTTGCTGACTTTGGGCAGCTGGGCGCAGTCAAGTTTGGGCTCTAATGACAGTTGATTTAGTTGCCTGCCACAGTCTGAAAGCGCCTGGTCTTAGAGGGCTTGCCTATAGACATAGATAGTAGATAGTTGTGTGCCAGACTGCATCAGATCATTAACTTCAACGATTTCGAATGCTAACGGCAAATGAGAATTGGGCACGTGATGCAGACGCGTTCGCCTTGAAGCACTCCAAGAAATGAGTTCCACGAACTCGCTGGGGGCAGATAAGGGGTAGAAGAGAGTACTTTTTGTCTAGGACACATTGGACAAAGTAACTCGCTCTCCAAAGCGCGGAGGAGGAAGCACTGTTGCGAGTGGCACTCATCGCAATCATCGCACTCACAATTTGAATTTCACAAACCATTGATTTTTATTTGATTACAACGACAATGAAAGGACGCGCATGGACACGTTAGCTAAGCATTTGTGCTGATATCTTTTAGCCGGTTTTCCTTTTTGGCTAGATTTCCCTTTTTCGATTTTTGACTGGTCTTAAAGTGTTGCGGTAAATAGTACTTGAGTTGGCAGCATTCCAGTTCTTTTAGCTATATGATAAAATAATACACTAAGTTGCAATTTACTAACTGCGAGAAATCTAGCTTAAATTGGAAAACTATTGGATCCAAATTGGTGTATCTGATTTATGGAAATGATCTTTTATTTATTATTTTTTTGTATCTCAATAAAATTCCTTAATTTTCCTCCTAACTTAATACTGATCTGATAAATACGGGCTGTTTCTTTGTATCCATTCAACTGTTAATGTACTTCTTGGGCCTTGATAAGTATTATATAAATTTGAGAATAAATATGTATTTCATTTCAAGATACAAATCTAAAAAAATGTTAGATACTTTTTATATAAGCTTGCTTTTCTCCAGCCTTTTCTAAGCTCTAAAAATGTTTGTCATCTCTATTAAACTCTTGGAAAGAAAAAGAGTATAGAAACATTTGAAATTATTTTGAGCAAAAGTTTCGAAACGGGGCGACAACGTTGCATGTCATTCAAATGCCGCCGCTCTGTCTACCAATTTCTATTTTTTCCTTTTCAGGTGGGCAAGGGGACAAGTTGGCGGGGGGGTGGTGGTGGTGATGGTATGTTTTGGGTATCGTGCTGGAGCTACATGAAACCCTTTTCTAATACATTCCATGTTTTGTCGGCACGAAGCGTTTGGACTGTTGCATTTGAACAATTTATTGCAGCCGCTCACGACGACGACGATGAGGATGAGGATGAGGATGAGGATGAGGATGAGGATGACGAGCAGTTTTCCATTCTGTCATGGAGCGGTTTGTTAAGGTCTCAACTGTGTGAGAGGTCCTGGCGCAGGACATGCCATGGGGGTTGCCAGTTACCAGTTACCAGTTGCCCGTTGCCAGTTGCCAGTTGCCAGTCACGGCAACTTGAAGCCAGATGTCCTGCCCGAAAATGCTACTGTTCGTACTGGCGCAGCGGGCGGTGGCGTTTGGCTGTCAAAAGCATGTCAAAGGCATCGTCACCAGCGTGCACCACATTGTTGTAGTTGTAGTTGCTGCTGCTGTTGTTGTTGTTGTTGTTGTTGCTATTGTTGCTGTACTTTGTGGCGCATCCTTTTTGTGTGGTGCTGCCCCTCATACAATTGCAGAAAAACTTGAGACAATCGAATCAAACTCATTCGCCTGAAATCATCGACGTGTAAAATTACGAGATAACATTGTTAGCTGGGCTGCCTGCTTGCCTGCTTGCCTGCCTGCCTGCCTGCCTCTGTGTCCTGTGTCCTGTTCCCCTCTTCTGTCCAGAGAGCGTGTGTCCTCAGTGGAGTCAGCGAGTCGTGGAAATGTGCTGCTGGATTTGAAATTGAATCGCGCAACGCTTAAGCAAGAAATCAACGACACAAACGACACCCAATGACGACCACATAAATGTCGAAATATGCAGTCATGCCATCAGCTTTCAATTCAGGACCTGTCAGGACGCTTTCGCTCCGGGCCCCCAAGCCATTAGAGGGGAAAGTAGGTGGCAGGCGGGGGGATTGGAATGGTATTAGTAGTCATAGCACTATTACTACTATTTGCTGGCAGCAGATTTTTGAGGTTTTCATTGTTGGTTAGTTGAATTCTGTTGCTGTTGTTTGAATTGCCAGACAGAGTCGTTTGGCATTTGAACTGATGGCCGGCCAAATGTGGGTTTCGACTCACTTTAATTGGTTTATCCTTTTTGGCCAAATACGCATACCAATGCTCTATCCCAAAAGTGCCACTCATAGTTGCATACTTTCAGCTTGATTATTATGAACACAAGTGTGTGTGGGAGTGTGTGGAGGGGGGTGTGTTCATGTGTGTGGTGTAATTAAGTCGCATTGTCAAAACGGCTTGGGCTGGTTAGAGTTGAATGCTGGCATTTTGTTTTGTGTTTTTGGCAACATGGAAATTAGGCAGAGATACTGACATCAATGGGACTTTAATTTGTATTGTCTCTGATCTCTAGAGCAGAAAAATCCCAAGACTTACTTATGCATCTTTTAGCCCAAGGCCTACACAAGGCTGACATTTGACCAGTGGCTTCTTTTTGGGCAGAGTTTTGGAATGCTTCCTTGGGGTAAAGACGGTGTCAATAGTTGTATAGCAAAGCTATCAACTATAATACTTAAAGAAGACATCGCATATGGACACGACGCTCAACTTCTAAATCAAAAGCAAAATGAAATTGGTTTACTTCTGGTAACAAGATTCTGGTTAGAAATTCAGGCACAAATTCTAGACCAGAAAAACCAAATGTGAACGGCTCTAAGCCGACCTGTGGATCAAAACTGCATTTATGTCTGGCAACACAAATTCCGAAACGATTCAAATGTGTTAATTTTCCAAAATGATAAGCGGCCTTAATTTGAGACTGTCCGTAACTTGAAGAACAAATCATTCTCACGCCTCCAAGCAGCCTCTGCCGCTGCTCAAGGTCTTTGGCATCAAAGCAAAGCAGACTGAGAGACAGACAGACAGACAGACACACAGACAGACAGACAACATTGCAATCATAGGAATGCGTTTGGCTTCTTATAATTTGTGTTGTCAAGTCGGGCGTGTTATAGACGCCAGACGCAAGATGAGCACTTCCTTACTTTCTTAGGGGGCTCGGCTAGCTAGCAGCTACTACAGCCAACTCCAACTCCAATAGCTATTCCAATTCCAACTCCAACTCCAACTACAGCTGGTTCTTATGTTCATGTTGTCCTCGCTGTCCGCGGCCAATTTCCAAGAAAGCAAACTCAAGAATATTTTCGAGTTTAACTTTTTACGCTTGAAGCGATGACGATGGCGCACAGGTCCCCAATGCCCAGTTCTCAATGCCCAGTTCTCAGTGCCCAGTTTCTCTCTGTCTCTCTGCTCCCAGCTCCCCCAGCTCCCATCTGCTGGAGTTCGCCATTCCCGTTGCCCGTTGCCAAACCTAATGGCAAACATGGCCACAGGTTCGTGCCTTGGCCACTTACTCACTGAGAGCGGCGCAGCTTGGGGGCAGCGTCTCGTCTGCAATTGTGCTCGTCCTCCTCCTCACCTCCCCTCTGCATCATCTCTCATCCTTCGTGGCTGGCCAAGTTCCTTGTGGCCACCCGGCTGACTGGCTGGCTGGCTGGCTGGCTGGCTGGCTGGACGTCGTCTGTCTGCCTGTCGGGCAAGTTTTGCAGTTCCTTTTCCCCTTTACCTCTCTCCCACTCTTCTTGTTGTTTTTTATTTTTATGTGCTGAGAAATCTGTTTTTAAGTTTTAGCAATTTAATATTTTAAGTCTACAAATTGTTGTTGCAAAGGATTACTTTTTTTTCTTTTTGGTTTTTCTTTCTTTTCTTTTTCATTTTTTTTTTTTTTTTTTTTTGGTTTTTTGGTGTGCATTCTAATAAGCTGCTAATTGGTTGCCAACGCAGACAACATCGTCTCCAACTAACGGCACTTTCTATATGTATATAACTTCTTCGCCTTGGCCGCGTCTCCCGCGTCGCCCGCTCATAATTAGCCCCGCAACTCTCATCAAGCGAAGATTCTCTTCTTGGTTTTCGTTATTTGCAGGCGCAAAATGCTTTTAGTTTGAAATTTCATTCTACGAAACCAAAATTTAATAGCTTTTGGATTAGTGTTTGATTTTTTCTCTGTTTGTTTTTGCTTACGCGTTTTTCCTTATGGCTTTTCCAACATTATAGTTACTGTTGTTGTTGTTGTTGTCGTTTTCGTCTGAAATTTCAAGCTGCTTTTTATTTTTGCCCTTCAGCATTGGCTGGAAAATTCTAATTATTGAAATTGATAGTCATAAGTTTAACGGGGTGATAATTAGTTGTTGCTCAGCTGCCGCTGATGGGTTCTATATATATCTATAAATTTTTATAATGCTGCTGCTGCTGCTGCTGCTGTTGTTTTCGAGGTAGACGCTATGAAATATGGCATGTGATTTGCCGCTTTTATCGCCAGAGGAGGCAAAATTAAGTGCTGCACATCATTTGAGGTATCAGTTGAAAATGTTAAAGCTTCCAGCTTTCTGCTCAAGCTCAATTTGTGCTGTGTAAGTCTTTAACTATGTGAGGATATTCTAGTAAAAAGCAATTTGAATATTTAAGTAATCGTAAGAGTAAAAAAAGAACTTTTAAATGATTTTGTATTCAGCAGAAACAGTAAGGTATTTGTTTTTCTAGGAGTCCGGTTTTCAATTGAAAGATTTTCCTTTGACTAACTTAAAGCAGCTCCTGCTTATCTCCAAAGTGGAGCTGCAATTCATGTTTTGCGTCTGTCGCTCTCAGATGTGATGACAGCCAAGGAAATGCCAGTGGACAGTTGTAGTATTCATGCAACCATTTGATCTCCATTCACTATTCACTTTTCAACCCACTGCGATGAGAATTTGGGTAGATTTGTATATCCTTTTTCATGCTGCCTGCACAACAAATGCTGTCTCATCAGCATTTGACTTCAAAGGAGTCATTTGCACAATGCTCGCCGCTTCGTACAAATTTCTTTTTTCGGTCGTCTTGCAGATGCTTTCTGTTGCTCTACCACGGAAGTGGCGGAAGTTGTGTTCATTATGTCCTTGGCAAACAGCACATAGAGAGAGTTAGAGAGAGAGAGAGAGAGAGAGAGAGAGCGAGCCAAGAAATGAACACAGTTGCCAGCTTCTATATCATTGCAAGCTTGGACTTGTCATTGCCGCTTAGAAGTTGCATGTAATACCAGAAATTGGGGAGAAAAAACACCAAAAATCAGGGAAAGGAAAAAAAGAAAATGCATGTAATCATTAAACAAAATGCCAGCTAAATTTTCCTGCTCATCTTTAGACTGGAAAGAAAACGAGACAAAAGTGTTTTTGTTGCATAAAAAATGAACTGAATATTGTTAGTTGCTAGGTGAACACAAAATACAAATACACTGAGAAAACATATGTTTTTAAAATGTGTAAAAATTTGTATAATTAATATTTAAACAGAGAGTTTAAATATTAATATAAGACAAAGCTAACAATATATTCTTGCGATTTTCAAAGCACAAACGTTAGTTGCCCTCTGCGCTCAGTGTACGCATGAGGATTCGAATCAGAATAGGTAATCCGAGCACAGCCATATTGACAGAGACGAAAGGCCCCCCACAAAAAAAAAAAGAAGAAAAAAATGAAGCAAAAAACACACGAGGTCGCTGCAAGTGACGTCCGCTTGAGGATTTCCCTTGGCTGCTGCGGCACTGCTGGGCCTGGGACCAGAATGTGGAGTTGAGGTGTTCTGAATCTGGAACTGGGACTGGGCCTGGGAGATTGCAGGTTTGTCTTTTGGCTGCCACGCTCATTGATGATTGAAATGCGATTAGGGTCCAGTCAGCCGGGGCACACAGATTTGGGCACTGGCGCATAACAATGCGAATGATGAGGGCAGACAGCCGAACAAAGTGTGAGAGGGTAGCTAAGAGGGTAACAGCTACCACATAAATTGATAATGCCCCGATAGAGGGAGACAGAAACAGAATGACTAAGGGAGAGTGAGAGAGAGAGCGAATCAGCTGTGTTATGGGGCTTATACACACACACACTCACACACACACACACAATATAAACTGGCAATGATTGTTTCAGGGATTGAACTTTAATTTTGAGCAGAGTTAATTGGCATTAAGTTTTTGATATCGGCCGACCGAGCGTACAATATTATAATTATTGCGCTTCATATTTAGGCGAGGTGAAGCCAAAGATTATTACGCTCTTTTGAACCCACTGACCGCAGTTGTCATTTAACTTGCCATCTAAGCGGAATTAATTATAATTTAAAAAAAAAAATGGGTGTGGGCCAGAATCTGAGCAAAGTTCAGAGAACGAGGAGCCGGGAAACGGGAACGAGAAACGGGAAACCCGGGGAACGGGGAACTGACAACGAACCTGGCATGCAGCAGGATTATTGTGAACAAAAGCTGTTGAGTGGCAGCTATGAAATTGAAAGTCGTCGGGAGAGTTAGAGGGAAGTGAGAGCGATAGAGAGATAGAGAGAGAGGGGGGGAGGGGTTTAAACAAAAGGCGGATAGGCCGGCAGCTTAATAATGAGGGTTGCTTGAGGGTGCCGCTTTGTACAGTTCCTCTTCTATTTATGCCGCACTCATTTCGCTCATGAGCGAATTCTGTGTTCTGCAGAAATGCAATTTAAGGCAAATTCATAAATTTTACATTTCAAATGCCCAAATAGCATTTAAGCAAGTTAACCACAAGCAAAAGTGCTAAAATAACAAAGATATATCCAACTTTTGGGGTGAATTGAAATAGCAAAGAAGCAAAGAAGCATCTCCAATGCTCTTTTGAGCAGTTATTTGTGATTTTATACAAGAGAGTTTGATGCTCGTTTCGGAAGTAGATTGTACCTTGTATAAAATGTATCTTTGTTTACAAAGTCTTGGAAAAGCAAGTTGATCATCAAAAAATTGATAGATTACTGATCAAGAATGTTTATACTTTAGGGATACAAAAATGTCTTCGTTTCAGTGTGCAACACAATTCTCAACAAAATTGTGATACCCTCGACAGTTGTATCTAAAATAGAGCAACTGATTGATTGTTGTTATATATCTTGCTCAGCATCTAGCACTCTCTCTCTACCTCTCTCCCTCTCTCTTTCTCTCTCTCTCTCTCTTTCTATCTCTCGCTCCTTGGACCACAAGCATAGAGTTGTCCAGTCACCTTGACCCTACTCAAATGGTTTTAAGGCCCTAACCAACTGGGCTAATGACTAGCCATAAAATATATCATCATTAAGCACGGGCCGCGCCGGGCCCGGTATGGGGACGGGGCCAAATAAACCAAAACCAGCTAACCAAACTGTATCAACTTACTCTCAAGTTTCTAAACTTCTTATTCATTCAATCCTCCAACGTCCCTCTACCCTCTACCCACTCCAAGTCCCCCTTTCTTCCTCTCACTCTCTTTCTCTCTCTCTCTTCTAAGCCAATTAAATGTCAATTTGAAGCACATTTTACATTTGATTGCACAAAAACGCGCCAATCCACCAAGATGGGAGATGGGGGTTTGGGGTAGGGGAAGGCTGACTTCCAAGTTCATTATCGTTTGCCGATAATCAGCGACCGGACTACGAAGCGTGTGATATTGACAGCCACAAACAGTTGTCCTCCTTAATTTCCCCTATCCAAAAAACTCACCTGCGCCGAGCCGAGCTGAGCTGAGCTGAGCTGAGCTGGCCGCAAAAACCAACATAAATCATTTCCAGTTTCAGAGAGGGGAGGGGATAGAGAGAGGGAGAGAGAGAGAGAAGTGCCTCCACTTCCCCTCCTCTTCAGCACCTCCCTTCGGGCGTTTTCGATTTGGTTTTTCTGGCCCGTCACACGGAGCTGGCTTTTCATTTATTTCGCTTTAATTTCTGATTGAAAATCTGCGAGCGCCAAGCGCAAAACATGTTTGGCAATTAATTGGTTAATCAATATGATTAATTTGCATGAGCCGTGCGCACGCTTTTGCCTTGCCCAATTCCAACTGCCTGCCAGGCCCGCCAGGCCCGGCATGCCCGCCATGCCTGCCTGCCTCCGAATGCCTATTAAAGACTGCCTCTGGAGCAGCTCAATTAAAAATATAAATACAAATTTAATTCATGTCCAAGAAATGGCCAAGTAACAGTGGTGCGATAATTGTCGAAAATGTGAGTGATTAACTTTATGGTGCTGCTTAAGTTTACGACAGCTGATTACATATCCGACTTTAATAGTGAAATGAGGAGTGATGCATTTTGTAAGTGGACTTTAACGTTGATAAAACTACTTGCTCAGACCTTGGCACACTTGGCAATTCATCCACTACAAGTAGAACATATTATATATAAATATGTACTCCTAAATCAATGCTTGGTAGTTAACACACAATTTACTCCGTACCAATTAAATCATTCTCAATATTGTAGAGGCCCCAAACTATAATTTATTATGCGGTATTTTATCAACAATATCAATTTCCTAGACGCACAAGAGTGTGAGAGTTGTTGGCCACAGGCAAAAATGTCAATGAAACCATAAAAATGTCTAAAGCTGACCGGGACTGGGCAGAATGGACAACAGCTGGGCGGCCACCCATTAAACGACCAACACGAAAGAAAGAGACGCAAATGGGGGAGACAGAGAAAGAGACAGAGACAGAGACAGAATAGAGTGAGTAGTGGGCAGGAAAAATGTTGAATGGTTTGTGGGTCGTTTGCCGGTCAAGCGGGCTGTGTTTGGGGGCCAGAGCAGTGCCAGTGGAAGGTGGTGTTCGGAATTGTTGATGTTTATATGGCAAATGAACATTACGACTATATATATATATTTGTATGTATATCTGTATGTATGTATATATGTAGCTATTATGTATGTACGACTGTTGATGTTCGTTATGATGATGATGTTTATGATTGCTGGCTGTTGTTGGTGGGGCAGGCAATGTTGTGACAAGTGGGCAAATGGCTGCCAAATACGTGTAAGTAGTTTGACATGTTGGGGGCACACAAATACATTTGCCGTTATTATTATTTGTGGCATGAGTATTTAAACAGTTTGTCGCTTGGGCAAAGAGGCGAGCATCTTTAAGTTGCTCAGTTTCCCAGTTGCTCAGTTGGCAGCGTTTACTTTATGTTTGCCCTCGGGCTCATGACAAACGCAATTAAAATATAATTAAATTTAATTAAACTGTTATTAAGTATACGGCCTGTCGCACACTCAGTCCCAAACAAATCCTTCCCATCCCCCCTCCTCAAGCCCCTTGCTCATCTCGCCGCCAACAATAGGCACCCTGAATTTTCCGCTTAAGTTCATCGACGCTGGCAAAATGCACGCCATGAAAAATTCAGGCAACAACAACAACAACAACAAAAGCCAAAACGGGTGGAAAACAAATAGCAAAAAAGGGCGCAAAAAAGGAAGAAGAAAAAAAGAAACGAGGAAACGTGCGAGAAACAGAGAAAAAACGAAACCAGCAAAAATAAGCAACAAAAATGATTGCGTAGAACTGATAAAAATAAAAGCGAGCAAAAGCTTGGCCAGCAAATTGCGCAACTTGTAGATACCCTTTGGAAAGGATGTGGTCTCTTGAAGAAACTCAAATACCAAACTACATTTGATTAAAGACTAGGAAATGTAGAAAATACCTTAAAGCAAAAGTTTAATTCAGCTAACTAACATTTCTACGTACTCTAAACTAATCGTTAATAATATATATATATATATATATAATAATAGTAGTTCTACTAATAATAATAGTTAATAGGGCTATATTCCAAGCCCATATTTTATTACTACACTTTTTTTTATCCTTTTTACAGGGTAAATAGAGAGTCAAGCAGCTCGCCGACCGGCTGAGGCTTAAGTGAATGCTTGACTGATGAAATGAATGAATGAACGACTGTCTGTCTGTCGGTCTGTCTGCCTGCCAAAGGGGTGTTGTGCGAGCGCCTTTTGAGCTTAGGCGACTTGCTTTATAGGCGCAAATGTTATACAAAAATGACACTTCATAAAAATGAAGACAACGATAATGATTATTATGATGATGACGATGATGATGCCGCAGCCTCCTTGCTCCTTGCCCCTTGCTCCATACTTTGCCCGGATAATGTGGATGATATCGTCCCTCAGTCTGGTGTCGTCTCGTCTGCGCGTCTGCCCGTCTGTGAGTGGTATAATAATGATTTCAAATGATTCGAATGAGGCGTCTTCGTCGTCGCAACTGGCGAATATTTCTGATTGGGGGGCTGGGGCTGGGGCTGGGGCCGGGGCTTTTGCCGGGGAAAGCGGCAGCGTAAAGTGCAAAATTTGATGTTTTAAATTAAGTCATTTGCATAAGGACAACACGAACGCGGGGAAGGGGGTTAGCTAAACAACTGAACTGAAGCTGCGACTACAAATGAGGGACGAACTGAAAAGTTTCCGTAATGGTTGAGGGAGGTGTGGAGGCGTGTCTGAAGCGAGAGAGAGAGAGAGAGAGAGAGCGAGAGAGAGGTGAGCCCGTCAATGGAAGGGGAGACGGAGAGACGAGAAGAGGCTGCTGTGCACGCAATGCACTCATTTGTATGCAAATTTAACATGAATGAACAAATCTAAGTAGTCTGTGTGTTTTTTCTTTACCATCTTCGTGTCTTGGTTCGTCCTTTTGCGTTGGCAACAGTTCTCAACAAATTGCAAATCTTGCGTAGCATTAACTAAATTTAAAGTCTGGCTGAAGTTTGAAGTTTCGATGAGGTCATCAAAGGAATTTGCAAGCATAAGCTCGATAGATAGAAACGCTGTGGAGCCAAATTGTGTGAAGCCATTAGAGGAAATGGAAAATGTTTAACAAGAGAAATGTACAAAGTGTTCGTTGTGGTATGCAATCTAATTGTCAGTCAAGAGGAAATAGAAGTTGTTTAATAGGACATTCAACAAACCGAACTCGAGCTCTCCTTTTGGCCAAGTGTTTGTTCAACAAGAAGCTGGAGGCAAATTGTGCGTATTGTTTCTATAAAATTATACTGTTAGCCATTAAAGGAAACGTCTTCGCTACTACAATGTAAAATATGTTCGCCATCAGAATCAACAACGGATTGAACAAGGATTCAACAGCCAAGTTCAGGGTATCTCCGAGTCCAGTTCGTCAGTGTAGAGCAGACTAACTTCTTATATAAATATTTGCGCAATTCATAATTTTAAGGACCTTTTTACGCATGTCTAATCTAATCTAACAATTCGCTTTGAAGGGCTTAAATAGAGAATTTAACTAGCTTTAATAATTAAAGTTTAATTATGCTTTCATTAATTTTAGCTACTGCTGCTGCAGCTGGGTGTAATTTCATTTTTTGTTGTCTAGACACAATCTTAATCAAGTGCTGCTGCTGCTGCTGCTGCTGTTGTTGTTGTTGCCATGTCCCTGGTCCTTGGCTCCTGGTCCTGGTTCCAGGTTTCACTTGGCTACACACGAAATATATCAACTGAAATCGCTGCAATTTGCCAGCCTAAGCAAAATCAACAGAAATCTAACCCCAGCCCTTGGCTAAACACAGAATATACACAATTCATAGTCCTTACCTTGGCCTGTTCCCCTCCCCTCCCCTCTTCGCTCGTTTGACTACGTCTCTGTTTTTAGATTTACTGCTTAACTTTTTTGGTTAGCTGCGGGCTCATTTCAAGGCACGTTTTAGCCAACAAAGGCAAACGCTCAAGTAGGTGTATTTTGTGTTTGTTGTTGTTGTTGGTGTTGTTGTTGTTCTTGCCTGGCTGCCATTGCCGCATAATTAAAAAGTCAAGTGAAAAATCACATTTTAACGCAAAAGCGAACTGAATGCGAAAATGAATGAATGAAATTCTTGCGCCTGAAAGCAGACTCAAGTAATACGGCTGAGGATTGGGTTGAGTTGTAGGCGATTTCAATGTACAGGCATACCACAAATGCAAATGCGTTCATTGTGTGTGTGTGTGTGTGTCGAGAGTGCCACAAACTGCAGGCGCCAGCTGCCAATGACTGGGGCTCAACAGTGAGAGTGAGAGTGTGGCTGGGGGGCATGGGGTATGGTGCGTGGGCAGTAGCTGCCGCAAACACTTGAGGCATGTTGCCTGTGCCAACTGGCAGCTGGAAGCTGATGCTACAAACTGGCAGCATTTGGCGGCCAACAAAAGAATATAAAAGCTCTCTTTTCACAGCGACTTTTTGTTTTTCCCCTCTTCCCCTCCCCATCTCTGCCTCTGCAATGTGGGGCTAACAACAATTTGCCGCGGCCAAAAAGTGGCAAAAAGGGCGGACGAAGAATTACGAGCATTATGTAATTAAATATTTAAAGTGTTCGTGTTTGCTCGCATGCCAGCGGTAAAAAGATGCCAACCGGAAATACCGCCGACTGCAGCATAAAAAACCATTTTTACAATACATATTTTTGCAGCTTTAAATATTATTATAACACAATTTAGTTAATTATTACGGAGGGGGGAAATGGCTTAAATTAAAATATTAATAAACATAATGCATAAGGGTAGGCTTCAAGTGTTTTAATTTGAGCTGAAGTTCTGCTTGATTTGAGGTGAGAGCGGAGAACTTTTAGCGTTCCACATCATACAAAAAAAAAATGGAGTAAGAGTTATTTATACAAATTATATTATAAAATGTGGCAATATTTAAAAGGACATCATAAGTTATTTTAAGACGCAACAAATCCTCAAGGTATTTATTTAAAACCATGTACAATTCGCAGCTCTACTTCGACTTCGAGCCGAGCTAGCTGTCATTTACAGACTTGTGTTCAAAACAGCTTTAAGCACAATACAAAATTACCGCCGCCCAAAATATGCAAAACACTGCAAAAGGGTATGGGTCCCCCCCCCCTCTCTCTCTGTCACCCTCTCTTTGTCCCCCACACTCTTTTTAAAGAGGGGCGTCAGTCGATGCCTCTGTTAAGTGCTTGCAAATTTCACTTTTCCGTTTTACGCAGACGCTTTGCTCCCCAAACGCAACAACAACAACAACAACAATATACAAAATGTGTTCTGCCTCTTCTTGTTGTTGTTGTAGTTGCTGCTGCTGCTGCTGCTGCTGCTGCTGCTGCTGCTGCTGTTGTTGTTGTTGTTGTAGCTAAAATATTTTCACTTTTTTAATTTCATGCAAATTTTCTTTTTCAAGATTAATGTCTGTGCCAAAAAAGTTTTGCCAGCAAACGGAAAACAAACGAAAAACGAATTTTCTGTTTTCTTTTTCTCTTTTTTTTTTTTGGAACTGGGGGCGTAAATAAGGCGCTAAACTTCAGCCCAGCGGGGCGTGGCTGCCAAACAGCCTAGCACTGTTCAAGTGGCAGAAGAAGACATTCGCAATACACTCGAGCAATTTTTCTTTAGACAATTTCCACAAAAAAAGGGGGGAGTCTTTTGCGGGTCGCAGTGGCATCACTTTAAAAGTCACATTGAAATTTAATTAATGCTTACTCGCCGCCGCATATTGCCAATTTGTGAGCTTTTCCTTTGCATCCCATTTTCCCCCCCATGCCCTATCACCCCCTCGTCAACGAACTGTCCCCTTAGCTACTTGGCGCTCGTAATTTAGATGCTTAATCCTTAATCCTGGCGCTCAGTTCTCGGAAATATGTTGGCAAAAACTTTTTTAATTGATTTCGCTGCAGTTTTCTTGTTTTTCATTGTTTTTTCCTTGCTTTTTTCCTAACTCTTATTTTATTTTGCTTTTACTCTTTTGCTTCAGTTTCAGTTAGCCAGTCGAGCGCAAAATTTTTTGCAGCACGCTTTGGCGCGCTTCACTTGCCACGGGTAGTGGGAGGAGTGGGAGGAGGAGGGGGGGATGGGTAGATATGACCTTAAGTATAGAGTTAAAGCCAACGCAGCCATAATGCGAATGTTTTCTAATTAGAGGCTATTTAATGTCAGCTGGCATTTTAATGCCAGTTGCCCAATTCAATTCATTAGTTTAATGTACACTTTTAACCAAATATCTTCCTAAACGCAACAAGACTGGCATTTCCCTCACAGCCTGACTCGAATTTAAATCCTTTATTGCAACCCACTCGCAAGAAATTCACACACAGCAGCAACAAAAGCAGAAATCAACAGTTGACGAGCACAAATTAAATGCAACTACAACTAAATAAAAAGCCACAATTCGACCCACACACACACACAGAACAAAAAACGAATCTGCAACAATCCGACAATCCGACAATTTGGCTAGCTGGCAATCTGGCAATGTGGCAATCTGGCAATGTGGCAACTCTCGCTGCCAGCCACTTAATGATGACAGTAAAATGACTTAAATCGCTGTCAATGTTGACACTTTAACAAATTTTTTCACTTATAGCGAGAGACCAACGACGACGACGACGACGACGACGAGCAGCGCAGATAGACACTGAGACAGACAGAGAGAGAGAGAGACAGAGAGAGAGAGGGAAACATGAAAAATAATTATGCGAAATTTTTCAGCACACTTTGTAAATTGTTGTCGTTATCGTTGTTGTTGTTGTTGTTGTTGTGCGGCAAGACACTGCCAAAGTTTGTTAAAATTTTGTTTATTACATACACCAAAAAACAAAAACAAAAACAAAAACACAAAGCGAAAAAAGTCTGTTGTTGCCTTTTGACAACGATGATGATGATGATGATGATGATGATGATGATAATGAACGTGATGATAATGATGTTAATGCGCATTTGTTGCTGTTGGCTGGCGGGCGTGTTCATTCAACCGCATATAAATCTGCAACAACAACGGACAAACGGACGGACGGACGGACAGACATTGAAAAAATGCAACGGAAACGCAAAATGCGACGGCTAACGAAAAAAAAGAAAACAACAGCAGAAAACACAACAGACGCCACAGACCCCTCCTCCCCCAATGACTCCCCCCCCTCCTCTCTCTCTCTCTCTCTCTCTGCCCCTCACCCCTACAAGCCACCATTCGGGGCAATCATCATGAGGGCCAACCACAGTGCACAAGAGTGGACTCTGTTGGGCAACCAGTTGATTGGCGTCAGGCACGAGTTGCAGGCCGGGTCTGAGGCTGATTTTGGTTTTCGGTTAGGTAGAGGTGCCTCTGCCTCTGCCTCTGCCTTTGCCTCTACCGCTGCCACTGCCACTGGCTCTGCTTCTTTTTGTTGGCCAACTGAATGAGTGAGTGAGTGAATGACTGACTGTGCTGCCTGCCTGACTGGCTGGCTGGCTGGCTGGCTGGCTGGCTGACTGCCTGCTGGTGGCTGCCTGCGGTTATCGCCATGCAGGTGAGGCACGGCTCACAGCCAGACCGAGACCGAGGAGGCCCAGACCCAGACTCAGACCGAGACCCCGAAACAAGACCCATACCCAAAGCGCAGGGCCCGGCCCATTTTTTGTTGTTTTTTGCTGTTGTTGTTGTTTATCTCATGATAAAGCGCGACTTGCAACGCGCTGCGTGGTAGAAGCTGACGCCACAGTCACTGCCACAACTGCAACACATACACAGTGCAGCTCTTCATCGGTATTATGAGCGCACGCTTCATAAATGTGCAAGCTGGCTGCAGTGAGAGGTGCAGGTGGAGGGGACAGGGGCTGGGGCTGGGGCTGGGGCAGGGACGGGGGAGAGTTGCAGGGTGCAGCTGAATTGAAGGTGGAGCTGCACTGCGCAGCTGAGTGCTGCTGATTTACATTATTCATGAAAAGACAAAGCGCTACACTTGATCGGGGTGTGCATATCAATTGGCCCAACAGTCGAACAACAATCGATATACAAGACTTGAAAAATAAGGAAGGAATAAATCAAATAGCTCATTTCATTTTGCATATATGTGTAAAATAAATGCATAGCAATATAAAGATCCAATGGCAGTCAAAGTTTCGAAAAGGAGTTCTCAATAATAATTAGATTACGGAAAACTGTCGTTGTATCTCTTATAGAAAGATTCAACTATTTTAAGCCATGCTGCAAATTATCCAAGGCACAATAAAATGGTTATCGATAGTTATTGACTGGTGTATTAATTATCGATGCTGCAAAACTGCTTCATTTAATCGCTGCCATAGTTCGCTGAAGCTGATTACATATTTTTCCAGAGCCTAATCAAAAACCAGCCAACAAATCAGATAAGAGTAGGCTTTGCTTCTTTCCACTCTGCCCCCCTCCACCCTCTCTCACGACTCACTCAACTTTTGACTTTATCGCTCATAATCTTGTGGAGTGCATCAGCCGCATCAGCCGCATCAGCATCAAGCAGCATCAGCAGCAGCATCAAGCAGCATCATCAGCAGCAGCTTCTTTTGCTGCGCTGCTCTTGTAATTGAATTGTTGCTGTTGTTGTAATTGCTTTGCTACCGTTTTTTAATCAAGCGCGCTAAGAGCAACGACTACCCCCTCCTACCTTCTCCACCCAACCCGCTCCGCTCCTCCATCATCGAGCTCCTCATCTCGCTTACGGCCTCGGCACTTAACTCCATTAAATGTGCTGCCTGCTCTCGCCAGGGACTCGGGCCTTGTGCCTTGTGGTTGTGTGAGTGGCCACAGTCAGTCTCTCTGTCTGTCTGTCTCTCTGTCTGTCTCTCTGTCTGTCTCTCTGTCTGTCTCTCTGTCTGTCTGTCTGTTTCTGTGTTCGCCTGCCAATTTTGCGTTGCCAAACTGGTTTGGTTTCTCTCGTACTCAAACCCTTTCGTAGGCAATTGTAATTTTGTTGTGCAGCGTGTAACACTTTGCACAATATATCTTTGATTCCACAAAGTATTCATCACTGTTGATCACCATTAAAATGTTTCTGTTCTATTTCTATTCAGTTTTCATAGTTGTTTATCAAACTTTGACTATTTAACTTTTCTGTTAACCAGATTTCGATGAAACTGTCTACTTGGCTCCGAGCTTAATTAAGCAACTGACATTTTGTTGAACACTGATCACCACCAAACTATAAAACATATCTCGCAAATACGATATATATAGAAACAATCTTAGATATTATTATATGGAGATATTCTATTGATTAAGCTCAGCATTTCTGAGCTTGATTATATCGCAGCAACATTAATTTTGTTCTACAATTATAAACTTGTTTAACAACTAAAGTTGCGTACTTGTCTTCTACACCTCTGGCAAGGGTATTAAATGTTCGTCACTGCGAAACTAACTGTTCTTTTATGTAAATACATATATATACATATATATTTTATATATTCTTCTCTTTTTTTTGTTGTTTCCCATAACTTGACGCACATTTCTGCTGTCGGCTGTCGGCTGTCGGCTGTCGGCGCGTATTAATTTCAATGTAGCCCGCTAGCCACACACCCCGCACACTTGCCCCCTCCTGGCTACTCGTACCTAACTCTGGCCGCTCTCTCCCCCCTCTGCGCCCACACTTTAATAGCCATCCGCAATCCGTTTTTGGGCAAGTGTGCGCGTGCGCTCGCATCTATAATGAGTTTGAAGCGAGCTGAAATGATTCACATTACGCATACGCCGCGTCTGCCACCGAGCAGATCAGAGCAGAGAGAGGAGGGAAGATAAGAGGAGAGGTGAATGTCGCCGCGCCTCGCCTCGCCTCGCCTGTGTTGGGTTGTGTTGTGTTGTGTTGTGTTTGTGGCACCTGTCGAGTGTCGATGCCGTATGCCGCATGCCGCGCACGTCTCTTGTAAATAATTCATGTTGACAACTATTTTAGCTTGTTTTACTCTAGTTGGTCACGGGGCCCCGAGCAAGCTGGCTGACTGGCAACTGCCAACTGGCAACTGGCAACAACAAAAACAGTCAGCAGTCAGCAGTACCCCGATGACAAATCGAACGGCAAACTGCAAGCGATTGGCGGCGTATTAAATTATGATTGACACATTGACTGCCTGACTGACTGATTGCACGCTACACACTCCAAAGCTGCTATCGCTGCCGACTGTCTGTGTGTGTGTGTATATATTTCAGTGATGTGTGTGCTTATCAGTGACGCCAATGTTATTGACCTCTGAACGTTTATTTACTTTTAGCTATTGACTTTTGAAATCTGCGAATACTTATGAATCAAACAATCAATTCATTCAAACGTGATATCAACTTGGGCTTACAAAAACATTAAGTTCTCCTTCCTCTGCTGTGCGAGCAACAAATGCAACAGTTTTTCATCGTCTGTAGAAATTTGCCCTTGCCATTATTAACTAGCCCTTTTTTTTTAGCGGCAAACACACAAGTAAATCACTTACCAATTAACAATTTCGCTTATGTTGTTAGTCATTTAAGCTGCTTGAGCACTTTTTGTCGTTGGCTTACCTGCAATGAAAGCAAAAGTGAAAAGAAAACATGTTAATTAAAAGTCAATTAACAAAAACAGCGCAACTCTAAAGCAAACAACAACAAGTATCAACAATTAACAAGTTTATGGCCAAAATGCACAAATCATGTCTGGTTAAGGCAACTCGCTCAATGAGCCGAATAAACGAATAACGGAATATTTAGTGTGGGAGGCTGGCAGGGTTGGCTAACAAGGGCTGCAGGGCTGTCAATTTGATTGGGAATTTTGCTTGGAAGTCATTGAAATATCATATAGAATAAGAAGACTGGCATTTTTTTTACATAATTACAAGAAATATTTTTGTAAATAGATCTTGCAGCCCTGGCAACTGTTAACTGGATTTTCTGTTTACAATTAAACTTGTCTAGCGATGCCCAGCAAACAAAAAAAAAACAACAAAAAAACAAATGCAAAAGTTTTCTAATTAAAATTGCGCTCAACTTTCCGAATCCCATCTTTCATTTTGCTGCACTCAAACTATTTATGATTAAGTGCTTAGCGTGCTTGTTTTCAATAAACTTGGTAATTCTTTTCGCATAATTGTTTGTTAATGCCTCAGCAAATGAGTCGCTATCAAATACAGAAGAAGAAGAAGCAGCAGCATAAGAAGCAATAGCAGACATGTGTTTGCAACGGAGGCACGTGCCACATCCTTTACTGCAGCAACAGCAGAAGCAGCAGCAGCAGCAGCAGCTGCTAAAATGAAATTAAGCGCTGAAGCACGCGCAAATCACGCGTGACACGCACACAGCTGACAACAGAGAAGACAGACACGAGACACGAGACGCACTACACTACTCAAAATTGTGGCCACAATAAAGTTGGTGGCTTACAGCTTTTATGATTATTATATTTATATTTATAGTTTGACGGCACACACAGCTTAATAATCCTGATGGTGATGATGAAGATGAAGTTGAGGCTGGCAATGAATAAGCCAAGTAAAAGCTAGAAACAGAAAAGTCGTCTAGACGATAGAGTGACAGAGAGAGAGAGAGAGAGAGAGAGTGAGCGAAAGAGATAGAGAGAGAGAGAGTGAGCGAAAGAGAGAGAGAGATGGGGAGAGCTGGCAAATGTTGAGCACACAACAAACATAAAACGAAGCCACGCAGCGAAGCCAAGCAGCAAGCACGAAAACTGCGATATGTAGTCTAAGGAAAACGGGGGGGAGCTTTCTTAGGGGTGCGGGGATGTGAAGGGAGCATGGTTCTGTGGCATTAGAAAGCTAAAAGTTGGAAGGGGCGAGGCAGGTTTGCCACTTTCCAAAGCGAAATGAACTTAACGCCTCTTTAAACTTATGAAACATTGTATCCTGCGAGACGCCAGACAAGCGTGCAACGCTGGCAAACGGTGGCAGAAAGGCAATGGGGTTTTGTGGTTGGGGTTAGGTGGCAACGTTGGCGACGCCACAAATATAAAATAACAACAAAAACGCTGCACAAAGTAGCCGCCTGCACATTACAAACAAGACTGACACAGAGAAAGAGAGAGAGCGGGGGAGAAGGCAAGTTATTTAAAGCGTTGCCAGATGGCATGTAATGTGAGGCAGTCTGGCAACGCTGTTGGATATGAAAGGGGTGGGGTGGTGAGGGTTACGGAACTGGCCTTATCAGGCGCAACAGCCAAAAAGAAAGTTGAGCGTGCAAAAAAAAAAAAAGAGAAAAGAGCCCAAGCAAAAAAGGCGAGCACGAAACCGGAAGGAAGGAAGACACACACACACACACACACACACACACGAAGGATTGCACACACACACACACACTCGCAGAGAGAGAGACACAGACAAGTGCCAAGCGAGTTTTACAAGGGTCGACAAATATGAGGCGAGCCAAAAGGCAACGAACACATTTTGAGGCGCTTTAATGTGCTGCCTGCTGCCTGGGTCCTTTTTTACTTCGTCCTGGGGCCAGGCGGGTGGTAGGGTGACGAGCGCTGTGTGACGCCCGTTAATGCTAGCAGGCCCCGGCCCCTGTCTCGTTCACCCCTCGGGCCAACCGACCGAGCAACAACAGCAGCAGCAGCCGCTGTTAACTTAAATATTTTATGGGGTGTCAGCATTGTCGATGTTGGCGCGATTGTCTTTGCGCCCCGGACACCCTGCCCTCGACCACTCCCCACCCCTTACCCGCTACCCTAACAGTGTCTGGCGTGTGTGTGTGTGTGTGTGTGTGTGTGTGTGTATGCGTGTGGCTTTTCTCTTTATCATGTGCGTGGCTTGTCTTTTGTGTTCGAGGCTAAAGTAATTTCAAATTGATAAGCATCTCGCTCCCTGACTGACTGACGACTGAATGCCTGGAATTGGGTACGGGCTGCCGGAGGGGAGCGAGAAAGGCAGACAGAGCTTGTATGTGTGTGTGAGAGAGAGAGAGAGAGATAGGGAGAGAGAGAGAAAGGGCGTTTGTATTAAACTGATTTGTTCCATGTCGAATTCGAAGGCAGTCTTTGGGCCAGCAGGCAAGCAGAAGGCAGCTTCAGCTTCTTTTTTGCCATACGTCGCGCTTTTCAAAGTCAATTGAAATTAAGTAACAGATTTTTGTGACTTTAGCTGACATGGGGTGGGTGGAATTTCGTGGGATGAGGAAAGGGGCAATGGGGTTGGCTGCAGCCAAGGTTTTAGCTGTGGGGTTGATTGCGGTTATGTGGCAGCAGGCGTGAGCGTCATGTAATTACTCAGGAATATACATTTTTTAAAACGACAAGCGACTTAAACGTTTTGGAAGACAAGCGTTAAATGCAATGCAACGTAACGTTTACGAATGAGACGAGAAGACGGAGCTGCAAATAAGTGGAATAGAGAATGGGAATTCAGGCAAGACAGCAAAGGTGTTAAGAATATTTAAAAGAAAAAATCTTAAATAAGGAAATCATATTAAGAGGAAGTAAATGTGAAAAATGACAATGACAATGAACCGGAACTGTGGAGAAGGATAACGGAAGCTGAAAATTTAAGTTATCGTTCAGTTTTACTGTGGCAAACAGGAGAGAATAAGGGAAATACACACAACACAGGGCTGTGAATATAAACATAATTTGCAAGATTTGCAGGGCCATTTGAAATGTGGTAGCAATGAGTGAAGTAACTTACCAACAAATATTATTCTCACAAGAGAATTAATTCACTAAAATACCGCATAAGGACTAATCAAATTTATAAAAGCTAAGCTTTTCTAAATACCATAATCATATTTATTGTTTGTGTTCTCATTTCCCAAAATTTGCTCACTTTTACGAAACTCTACGCAAAACTCTAGCCGAATGCAAATTAGAAATTCAATCAACATAAGAGGCAACTGCATGTGACTGTTGAAATTATATCTCATTCAAAATTCTATTAGTCTCAACCTCAAGACCCTCTTTCAAATTGAGGCTCATTATGTTTTGGGCGGGTCGGTTCAGGGCGGGGCGGGTTAAGGCCAAAACAGAGCGACGCCCAAATGCGCATAATTAATGAAAGTTTATTTGTACAGCTGATGCGGCTGCTGCTACTGCTACTGCTACTGCTATTGCTGTTGACGAAGTCTCTCCGCCTGCCCACCTCTTCTCCTATCACAACTACCCAACCACTTCCCTACGCGACTGTTGGCCCACTCCAAGAAAGAGCGAAGCCGTCAACAAAAACCCAGCCGAAACACACAAAAGTCTTAGCATTAGTCGCCTCAACGAAAATGGTGCTAAACAAATGATATTTATGCAGCAGGAGCTTAGTGCGACTAAAAACTTTTCTCCACACAAAGAGAGAGAGAGAGAGAGAGAGAGAGAAAGAGAGGAAAGAGTTCTGTCTGAGAGAGGAGCGAGTGTGTGGAGAGGGGTGATTGGGTGGTGGGGTTTGGCATATCGCATGCCGTTGATGTTTGTGCAGACAAAAAGGCATTTAAATCTTATTTGGACATAATTAATGACAGTTAAAAGCAGTTGGCGGCTTTGCGTCTCCAGGCTGTTGCACATTTACATGACACTTGGCATTTTTGGCCAAAACCAAAAATGGGTATTGAGGTTGGGGGTGAGGGTGTTTGTAAAGTTTTCAACTCGAGACTGCGTTAAATTTATGACATTTACGCAGACTGCTTGCAGCAAGCAAGCAAGCAAGCAAGTAGTAAGTAGCGACAACAAACGAGTTTCAACTTCCAATTTGTGCAGCAGCGTCGCAGCTGCCACACAGCTGCCACGCCCATTTCTTGACAAGCAAAACAGACCGAGAGACGCACGCACAGGGGATACGGAGATAGGGGGTTGTACGTTGAAATGGCGCCTTCGCATAGTCACTCAAGTCGTCGCATGATTAATGCAATTGCCTTTTGTAATTGGCACATAATTTATTGCGCAGCCTTCTGATAATACGCATACGCAACGTTGCCCCACAGCTGCAAATGACGACTCAAAAGCAGCTGCAACTGCAACTGCTGCTGCTGCTGCTGCTGCTGCTGCTGCTGCTGCTGTTGCTGCCAATTGCAACTGCTTCTGACACGGCCTGGCAATTGCCAAGTCTCAAGTTATGTCCTGCCGCACTTTGAAGTGCATTGCTCAAGTCCAAACCAAAGGCTGCCACCGCCAGCCACACGTTTAATAAACTTATGCAAATTTCTTTTGACAGGACGACGTTGTTGTTTGCGGTCTCTGTTCATGATGTACTTTCCTTATCAAGTGGCCAACGGTGAAAGTTAACTGTGCACAATGTGTGTGTGTGCAAGTGTGTGTGAGAGTGTGTGTGAGAGTGTGTGAACACTTGACGCAAAGTTTGAGAGTATGCTCATCTTGGTGGTGTGAGCATGTAAGAACTCAAGCCAGACACGAGTAAATGCGACTCTTTAAAGCTTCTTTAATTAGTTGCAAAATACATTTTGTGACTAAGTATCGAAGCAAGATAAGTCCTTTCAGCTTTGCTCAAGATGAGCACCTTCAATTAGGGAACATTATGATCGAGCCTAGAATTGTGTTTTTTGATTTAAGTGTAGTATTATTCCAGAGGTCATACTACTCACTTGAAATCATTTTTCCAGAATCCAGAAAAGTTTAAAATCCGACTCATTTGATTTTGCTAGGTTTTAATTTTAGTTACACTTGGATAATTGCTTAATTAATGCAAAGTGTTTATATTGATGTAATCGATTAAGTTTATTTTCGATTCAACTTTAATCTACAACTGCATTATACATTTTTGACGAGTATTTAGCTCAATTAGCCACAGTTAATTGGCCTCTTATTAGCCTGAATTCCGCTGTATTATTCTTATTCAGCTTGTATTCTCTTCACTAGCCACTTATTCCACATGGAATAAAAATAAATAAAAAGTTAAGTTAAGTTAACCATCCACTATAACAATTCGAAGGCAATTAAGGGTTTGCACTTTGTTGCTGCCCTTGTCCAATTGCTGAGGTGTTTGGCATTGGTGTGGCAAGTTGCATAGTTTAACCTATGCCACTTGCACTCTCCACAACCCCTTTCTCTTTCCCCTACCCCTACCTCTACCACACTCTCCCTCTCCCTCTCGCTGGCATAACACACAATTGTAACTGCTATTCGATTGCTGGAGTGCTGCAGATGGATGCCCGTTCTCCCACCCTTTCCCCACCCGCTCATCCACTCACGAGCTAAGACCCGCTGGCGGCGGCGGTGGCAACGGCAGCCAAACAGAACAGAACAGAGAACAGAATTCAATTGTGGTTGCTGCTGCGGCTGTTGTTGCTCTTGTAATGCGATACCTGTGAATGCGGCGGGGCCTGTTGAAGGGGGTTTTAGCGGAGATTGGGATTGCGATTGAGTTTTGAGCTCAGGATAGGGTTTGGGATGGGATGGGATGGGATTGGAATGGGATTGAATTGGGCTGTGATAGGGTTGACTAGGTTGAAAGACTGCCTTCATTCCGCCACTTGGTTGGGCCACTCAAATGCAACATGGCCAATTAATTACGCAACAACGTGAACAGCCAGCCAGAACGGGCCAGGCCAGAACAGGCAGGCAGTCAGTCAGTCAGTCAGTCAGTCATTCAGTTGAACCACTATGTCCGCAACATTTAAGAGTCTAACCCACACACACACCCAGAACCCACACCTGGACAATGTGGCGCATACGTAATGCGATTTAAAGTGTCCCTCTGCCTTCTCTGCCTAGTTAAAGTTCCGTTCTTTGTTTGTTTTTTTTTTTTTTACCGAAATTTGCATAAATTATGCGTGCTTCGGAGGCGGATGGGAGGGGCGCCACTTGGCCACAAATTGAAGTGCTTACATTGAAAAGCGCGCATCATTAATATGAAATTAAAAAATGTTCGCGTTCGCCTGCAGCATTTGCCTGGCAGGGCCACTATTTGCCCATCTGGTTTGCATAATTAGTTTGCCCAATTGCATTTCGCTGCTGCTTTTATTCAAATTTGGAATGTGCGCTCGCTTTTTGCAGTCTGCATTTTAATGTCTTTGCCCCACTTCCGGTTTCGGGCAGCGTGCTAATCAGTATCTGCTTCCGTTCTCCTCTGCCCCCTTCTCCCATTCGCTGCTAGTCTGCGCCCTGACCTCGAGATTTATGCAGTCATTTCAGTGTGTTGACATCTCGTGCGAAATTCGCCGCTGCAAAGTCACACACACACACAGACACACACACACACACACACACACACACGCACAGCCAGCTGCTAACGCCCCCAAATTAGGTTGCCAGCATTATTTTGCCTCTTGCACATTTTCGCTCGCTGGAAAAATCAAAAAACCAAAAGAGAAAGATATCTCGACTATTGAATACAGCTTGTAATCTATAAATTAGTTGCACGTATTGCAGGATATATTCATCAATTTCAAAATCGATCGATTTAAAAAACAAAAAAACCCCATAAGCTAGGCAAAGTAATTGCAATAATTTGGCAAGAAATGCTGGCATATATCATTTAAAAATTCAGCAAATTTAGCCGACTAATTTGAGTGATTATTAAATTTGTGCATAAATTTGGCAGCCAACTCGCCAACAGCCAACGATTTACGAGTAGAGACATTTCTTGAACAGGCACAGATATCTTAATAATTGATTCAGTCAACAAAAGCTGTTCAACTGCTGATTGTACTTGCCTATGGAATATGTTGAAGTAGAGTTATAAAGTCGGATTCGTAAGTAAAAAATTAGATATATACACATCTATCTTTATTTATATCTGTGTCTCAATGTCAATCGCTATCATTTTGTAGGGTATCCCAAAAACTCGTTAGCTTGAAACCTTGTTTTCTGCCTTGACTTGTTCATAGTTGCTTTTCTTGCCTGACTTTTGAGTAACTCAATTTGGCGTGCAATGCTTGTTTTTTGTTTTTTCCTTTTGGCCATTTGCCAGGCGAGGGAAAGAACTTTTGGCGTCGCTGTCAACTGTTTCACTCCAACACTATATACATAAAATATATATAAAACTGTGACTATGGCGATTTCAGTCTGGAGCAGCGCATTCTACAATCTCTCACTAATTGTCCGCTTGTCGGGCCATTTATCTTGCTACGTGTGCACTTTTAATTTGAGCATTTCTTTATTTATAACGTTATTCACTTCATTGCACTTCATCCAGAACGCGTTTTTCTTTCTTCTTCCAGTCTGTCTGAGCTGCAGATTCCCTATGGCTTCTCTATACGGTTTCACTTTGAGGCTTTTTGTCCGCCATTTCGCCGTTCAGTTTGTTGTTGTGTGCTCTTCTTCCTGTTGTTGTTCCCTTAGTTGGCTCCATTCCTGTATCATGTCACTAAATCAGCACAAATTGTTCTACTGATTTATAAAATTTGGCCAAATGCCAGCGATATAATCTTATTGCTTGTAGTTTTGGTCACAGCCACCACCCAAATAATACTGTCAGCCCAAACAGCAAAACAGAAAATAAAAAACAGAAAAATTAAAAAAGAAAAAGAAAATGGAAAAAGGAAAAAGGAATAAGGAAAAAGGAAAAGGCTCTCATTGATGTCTCTCTCAGGCATTGTTGCCATTTGCCTTTATATAAATGCTTGCAAATATGTCAACGAGCTGCGCTTTGGGGCTGCTCTAGGCAAGTAATCCACAGCTTTTAAGTCGCTCAGCATGTGTGTGTGAGTGTTTATGTGTGTATGTGTATGTGTATGTGAGTGTGTGTGTGTGTTTGTTAGGTGAAAAGGCAAAAGTTGTTGTGCACACAACGAAATAAAAAGCTAAATAGGAGCACAGCTTTATAGAGATCCAAAAACTATGCCAAATTGATGGAAATACTTTCAATTCAAATAGAGAACATTTTATTTTATTAAACTATAAATATACCCAGACAATATATACAATATACTTAATTGGCTTCTGTACTTCTGGAGAGCAATAATGTCTTCTGCTCAAAAGATACTTTTCAATTAAATTAATTATGAATATACTCATGTAGTTAAAGTCTTCACAATGCAATCACAATCTATTTTCCTGCTAAATGTACTCTCGGTACGCTAACCAAAACAGCATTTTGCAGCAATTATGCTTGCGCAACGGCAGCAACTTCTAAATGTACTTTCCAAAAATTTGTTGGGCGACCTTCAACAAAGCGAACAACAACTGGCAAAACCAGCCAAAAAAAACTACAAACAACAACAGAGGCGACACAAAAATTGCATAGGAAATACAACAGAAAATTGTGCATAAAAAAACAAAACACAGATCAAATATAAGAACAGACAAATAAAAATAAAAAATATAATAAAATAAACTGTATGGGCAGACAAAGTTAGAAGGCAATGCGGCCAAAGGCAAAGCTGGCAAATGAAGTCAACTACAAACAGTCAACTTGCAACAGGCAACAAAAAAGCAAAAAATACACGGAATAAAAAGTGATGGCATATTTAAGCAACTATTTCTTTTAGCTAAACCCCCAAAACCACAATTTTATATGGCTAGTTGTTTGCGTTAGTTCCGAAGAACTAAACTTTATAATTTGAGCGCTGCACAGCTGCACACAGCTTTGCATGTTTACGGTAATAATACCCTGCACACTCAGTCAAAATGGCCAAAAGGGGTATAATGAAGTTGGACAAAAGTAAGGAACAGGCAGATTGAAGCGTCTCTGAACTGAGAAAGCATATAATTCTTAATCAGCATCAATAGTTGAGTCGATTTAGAATAAGAAATATAAGTTATCTTTCCCTGTATCTCGAATATCGATAGAAATCGATTATCGATAGCAAAATGGGCACAATTTCAAACAAATACCTTTACCTTATTAAGTATATACTTATGGATATGTTAACACAGAATCTGCCAGTCGAGCACTCTCGACTAGAACATTTGTACTGGTTGCAACTGTGATATTTGTTAGACTTATCGATTGGTGTGCATCAGAGGCCTTGTCTTGGTTTTAAGTCTACTTTTTTTCTGTTTTGGGTGGGGCCCGACAAGCTGTTTAAGATGCTGTTGCATTGATAAGTGGGCCAAAGTGAAGTGCAGACATGCGGGTCAATTGTATCTTTCAATTGAATACCCCATTTAATGGCCACATAATATCCATCAATCTGTTGTCTCAAGTCACGCACCAAAAATATTTCTGCTTTTTTATTTATTTTCATAATTCGTTTTGCTGTTCCCCCTTTTTTTTTTGCTTTTTCGTTTTTTTGTGTTTTTCTTTTTTTTTTTTTGTTGAGTGGCAAAGCTTGCCAATATTTTCAGAGCGTTCCACACAATTGAAGTGACAAGCTGCTCGCCTGCTGGGTTATTTTTGGGGGTTGGTTGGGTGGGTTTGCTGATTTTGCCTGGCTCCCGCATTTTTCCACATGGTCTGCGCCGGGAACGCGACGTATTCAAAGCAGCGTGCGACAGTCTGTTGGCTGCCTGCCTGTTGAGGGGCACCCTCAAGGGAGGGGGATATTTGTCAGAGATTGCATATAGCATATACACATATAAATATATATATGCATATACACAGTATGTGGAGATGCCTGTCACCGGAAACCAATCAGCAATATAATCGACTAAAGCTTTACTTCTCAAGGGCGGCTGCGCGGGGCGCTGCAAGGATTGGTTGACAGGGACATCGAGCCTTTGCTGAGGGGATTGAGGCATGTTGTGGCATGTGCATAAATACTACAACAACAGTTTGAACGGGGCAGTGCTTTAAGTTATAGAGTTGCAGCAATTGTTGTGAAGTGAAATGATTCTTTACACACACAAAGTGGTGCTCAAAAAATGCAATTTGTACTTTTTTGATAGGGGCTTATGAGCAAATATTTAACTCGAATGTATCGACTCAATAAGCACAAATGGCCAAATAAGAGGATCAATAAACGGGTTTATATAAATAACTAACAGACAGAAATGGACTTGAACGTTAACAAAATTAAACTTGTAAATTAGGAATATGAAAAAATATTATAATTTAAATGCAAGGAAAGGTTTTTATCAAGAACTACAGGCTAAGGAGTGGACAGCAAATTGGCAATTACTTTTTCCAGCTATTTATTCATTATACCTTTTGAGAGGCTATTTACAAAAATATACAAATATTCTTGATCAGCCTCACTTCTATCAGGTTCTATGAGAACTAGTTCCTCAGTTTTTAAGCTAGCTTGATGTCCGTCTTTCTACTGCAGTAAATATGTGGGAACCTGGCGGATAAGACCAGATCTCATAGGAACAATCATTTATCATTTTCAAGAAACAATCGATCGACAAGGAAAGTTGTACGTCGGCGGGTTGACTATGTTCTGCAAGGGCATTTCAGCTTCGGATTGCGAAAACTAACCGTTTATTCTTCTGGTTAGTTGCAGCTGGCTGCGATTTTTCACATCTTGATTATTTCTGTCCAGATTTCAATATAAAAATCGAACACACCTTTGGCAGATCTAAGCGCATTAAGTTGCCCATAATTCACCGCGCTGCCCACAGACTCAATGGCGCTAGCCTTAAAATTATTTTTGCTAACAGATTTGTGATTTTGTTGGCGAATTTTGTTGCTTGCATTTAGCAAGCTTTGCCTCAAGGTTAGCTACATTATTTTAATATTATTTTTTGCTGTTGTTGTTGTTGCTTTTCCTTTTATTTTTTGCACAGCTAATTTTGCTGTTCTGTGAATTTAACGAGCCACAAAATGAAATCATAAGAATGCAAAGGTTGAGCTTTTGTACGTTTTTTTTTTTTAATGTCTTGTTGCAATTGCTTTTTTTATTCTCTTTGTTTTGCTGTTAGTGCTGAGGCATTGCTGTTGTTGTCGTCATTATCTAATTATTATATATATGTATATATATATATATAGATGCAAAAGTCAAGGCAACTGCACAATTATTCATTTTTTTGTGTGTGCGAAAAATAAAAGCAGAGGAAATAAAATAAATTGCGAACAAAGCAAAAACGTTTAGCTCAGCAACCAACCGACTTTAATAATAAATTAGTATATATAGTTTTGTTGTTGTATAATTAACGAGCGTGAAAATAGTTAAAAGAGAAAAGAAATAGTTAGCTTTAAATTAACGAAGACTTAATACTCTTGCAGTTGCTCACAATATGCTAATTTTTGTTAATCAAATTCCAAATGATGGTCATTTTGAATCACGAATGTTTTCACAAAGAAAGATGGTAAGTTACTTTAAGCCTTTCGTCGATGAGCTTACCTTCTTTCCAGTCACCATTCCTAATGCATGACAAATTCATTATACTTCAAAACTTACATTTTATGCTTGACTAACCGATTCCTAATGCATCACAAAATCATAATACTCTCCCCTCCCAGCTGGTGTATACTAATCAACTTATGCAAAATAATTTTAATTAATCAACTGCCAAATGGGCGGAGAAGTACAATAATTTGTCTACCCACCGTCCACCCCCCACGACTACGTCTTCCACTTCCCCATGGAGCTCAATACAAATGCTTATTAAGTTGAATATTCATAAACGAAAGTGCATTCTTACATTCAAACTCATACTCAGCCATAGATACACAACACATGTGGGCCCCATCGAGAAGCCGACCCATCGAATAACCGATCCGGGTCTTGCTCGTATTTTGCTATCTGGCTCACTAAACGCCGGCAGAGGGAGGGGAGTGTGTGGAGAGTGTGGGGAGTGTGGGGAGAGCGGGAGTTCTTCAGCACTCTCAAGTGAGTCAAGCCGTCGGTTTATGAGCGGCATTTAAGCTGCGATAAATGGCATAATATGCCCTCATAAACCGTGTGACGAATAACAGCGAAACGCGACGACCGAAAACCAACTGAAATGTGGATACGCGGAGGGGGGAGTATGAGATGGGTGTATGAGATGGGAGCAGGCATGGGATGGACAGACAGCCAGCCACTCGACGCAATTGAAATGTCGCGTCGCCTTACCCGTGTCCGTGTCCGTGTCATAATAGACGCAAAAAACTGCACGACGAGCAAAATGCGAAATGCGAAATGCGAAATGCGAAATGCGACAAACGAAGAATCAGCTGCAATATATTTATGCGGAGTGCACAAGTTGAGTACACATAAGTACCGTGTACGATGAGTACGAATATGAGTACGAATGTGGATACGAGCATGAGTGCCAATTAGAGATGAGTGCGTGCATTGATTACTCAACGCTCGACGCAGCAATTGGAGATGCCACTTAATGCATGTTCTTATTATTTTCATGAGGAAGACAATCAATCTTGGTCGAGAGCAAAAGGTGCTCATTATTTATCCAAATACAATCGTTCAAAAATAAATATGATATTAAAAATGTTCTGGAAAAGTGTCATAGTTATTATTTATTTCACACATATTTAATGCCAATTTTCGTGACTGAAACCATTTTCACACACACACACACACGCACGCATACATCTCTAGGACACGATAAAGCATTCGTGTTGTAAAAGCAAACCCTGCTTCACAGTAAGCGTATGAAAAATGTGTGGATGTGGATTTGTCAACGGCAACAACAACAACAACAACAACAGCAACAACAATATCATCGACAGTGGCAGCAACAACAACAGCAACAATTACTTAATGCCCATTGTATTGCATTTCAAGTTGGCAAATGGAACAAATGAAAAAAGAAATAAATAAACCAAGACATTCCAGGAGGGAAAAGGGAAAAGGGAGCAAGGCAAAGCAAAGCAAAGCAAAGCACAAAGCAAACAAAGCCAACGAAAAAGAATGAAAGAAACAAAAATTTCCGCACTGTTGGCAGCTAAAGTGCAAGAAACCAGGGCAGGGGAAGGGGTGGCCAAGGAGTTCAGATTGCGTTGGGTGTGGGATGTTGTTGTGGGTCGAATTATTGGATGAACCGAGTGTATCAGTTAATAAGCGTAGCACAGGCACAGCAAGTGGCAATGATGATTAAACACACGAAGGGTGTTGAATCCACAGTATTCAGCAGAGCATTGATTCCAGCATATAAAAGGGCTGAGTCACAGCACACATACAGCACACACACAGACACACACACTCACATAAAGGTATATCAAATACATTTCCAAGTAAAATGCACTCGCTCCTTCAATCAATCAATCAAAGTCGAAGCGAGTTGCGTGTTCCATATGAGACACATCCAAAAGATAAATGACAACCGAAATCGAAGCAAGTAAAACCCTGCTCAGAATAATTAATAATGAAAGCCATAGCAGACTATTTTAAATTAATTATGCATTCGACTTTGGAATGGGAAATATAAATGTGAAAATAATATAATACAAAATTTATAATTCATAGAACAGCTTTATTTATTTAAGATACCAAACGATATCACATTTCTAAGCAATCAAAAATTAACTTCTATAGAAAAGAGATTGTCAACTATAAAATCAATATCTCTGAACTAATTTTCAAATCTATTCATTCTAAAGATATTTTTTAGATGAACAAAACATATATATATAAATTGAAGATAACTTTCTTTTGAAGTAACTAAATATAAACTTAAGCTTCACATAAAAATCTATCTAACTTTAATCTTATTATTGGCAGATGGCCTAATTAAAGACGCCAACTCAAACTACCACATTTACTTAATGATCGACCCCTGAGACACTTGAGATGCATCAGCTTCTCCCCTGCTGTGTTGATTCTAATTCGAGTCGAATTCATAAACTAATCACTGGCTATTGATGGATATTATTGTGCTGCTGGGATGAACAATGTATTCAATTCGTTACACGTATATAGTAGATTATGGTCATGACTTTTACGACGCTGTGCGTTAAATTTTAACTGCACTTTAATTATGCGATACTTCGCCAGCGATAGCTTAAAATTGGGGCTAAAAATATCACATGCATTTGAAATTCATTTGCATTTTTGTATGGTGCACAAGATAAAGCCCTAAAATGGCCATAAAATCAATTTAATGCGCATAGCGGACAGCGCCAGCTATAAAAACGACTGTCGTCGCACCCATTCCCCGGAACAATGGAGCCAAAAAAAAATTATGAACCGAAAAAGCAAATCAAAATGGAATGGGAAAAACTAAAGTTTAATGAACATTTTATGCGGCACACACAGCATGGGCCAGTTATATATATACATGTGTACATAGTATATATTCATATTTATAGCTTGATTTATTTTATTTTATTTTCAGCACATTAAACTCAGCTGGGGCAGACAGACAACGGCACACACACAACGCTGGAGGTGTGTCCACGCACAGATCTGTGGAGGTGGAGTTGGATTTGAAATTGAAGTTGCAGACGGAGGCGAAGGCGAAGGCGAAGGCGAAGCTGCGAGAATAATCAGCGGAAGTAACACTGGCCAGTTTAAAGAAACAGATACAGATATAGATACAGATACAGATACAGATACAGATACAAATGCAAAGCTTATATCGTTTATACAAGCTTGCGCTTACGTAATTGCAATGCCAAGAAGCAAAGGCAAATAAGAAAAAACAAATGCTTACAACAATCATGCAACATGTTCCCAAATCAAGACTAAAACAGAAATCCACAATCCCGCAGCATATGCAGCATACACTGCAATTGGCGAAAAAAATAAATAAACTTCAAAGCAGTATGATATACACAATTTATTAAATTCTGTACAATTTGGCTGCAACTTTTTTGTACGCAGCAACTTTTGCGTGTTTGCCGATACCCTATGAAAAATAAGCCCAACTGCAAGGGTATGCTAGTTTGAATGCAACCAATGAAAACCCATATTTATAGGTAGGAAATTAGAAACGTAAAAAGTCTGTTTGATTTTTTAAAAATAATGCACTCAAGTTTCTGCAAACTCATCTCTTTTAAACACTGTTCTAATCGAATTAGTAAATATTTTATATTGGTTCCCACTTCGTTTCTATATAAAAATAACAAAACTACTTTCTGCTCCCTGCATTACATTCCTGATTCTATCTCACATTTTTCATTTACCATCCACAAAGTGTATGTTTGTACAGGATATCTCCATGTTTGCGTGACCGTCATTGCAGCGTTTATTTTTTTGTTGACTTCTATTTTTGGTTCGTTGCATGCAGCTGGCGTTTGCCAAGTAGCCAAGCAGCCAAGCAGCCAAGTTGCCAATATGTTGCACAAAAATGATTATTATTTATACGCAAGCATTTGCTGCGCTGCGTGCATTTGGAAGTTGCCAAGCTGGCAAACTGTGCCAAACTGAATTTATTGCAGCTGAAAAGTTTCATTGCCAATTTTCTCCTAAACACACCCCTGTGTGTGTGTGTGTGTGTGCCTGTATGTGTGTGTGTGTGTGTGTGTTTGCATTTTGGGTAAATGAAAATACTGTTTAAAGAACTTATCGGAAGTGCTTAGAACTTGTTAGCAACTTGCCAAAGATTGCAGACCAAAAATGTTCTATCAGATGGAAACCCAAAAAAACTTTCACTTGCAAAACTTTTTAATGAAATATTTTAGTTTCACAGCTGATAATTGCTCTAATCTATCAAAATTCAAGTGATGGGAGATTGTTAAACAATCTACAATCTAAGCGAGTTGAAAGAGCATTGAAAACTCCATGCTTCAGCATTATATTCATAAAAAAAAAATATAAAAAAAACTGAAGTTGAAGGTCCAATTAAAAGGTGGAGGAGATAAATTTCTGTCGCTTATCTTTTAGGTTCAGCTCTGAACCAGGCAAACACTAATCTCTCTCTCGGCCACCTCCCTCTCCCTCTCTCCACCATTGTGCCACAGATTGTGTCCCGGGCAAACTTCTTAATCACATTGAGGGGCGACCGCAAAGTTTGGGGCTGGACTCCAAATGCGTCGTCCGCAGCGGCCACAAAACCCAAATACCTGCAATCAACGCCATCTAGATAAAAACAAATATAAACAAATAGCGGCTACATTTTTCATTCCAGCTTGCTGGTTTCTCCACTTGCTCTCCTCTGCTTCTTGCACATTTTTACATAAAATTCCAACAATTCTTGGACACTTGCAGAGGACAGGACAGGACAGGGCAAGGCACAGCAAGGCAAGGCAAGTCAAGGAGTTTGAGGCAATACCGCGTAGTGGCCATTTTATTTATTGTTATTTCATTTGGACCGCAAATTAAAAGCTATGAATACGAGCGCCAAGTGGAGCAGCACCAAAAGAAAAACACACCAGCAGACAGATAGACCGACAGACAGACACACAGCAACAAGGTGCAGGAAAAAGTATAACAAATCGCCAAGAGTAACAAAAAAAAAATTAAAATGGAATAAAAAATAAAGAAAATATTGCATGAAAAGCACATATAGAGTGAAACATGCTGAAAAACGGAAATGAAAGCTTATTAAAGCCAAAACGAACACGCACACAGCGAAAATCCAAAGGGAAAAACGGAAAATGGGGTCGGCAAAGGGAGACGCGAAGAGAGCGGAAAGGAAGCGGGGGGAAGGGGAGGGGGAGGCTGCTTGGATCAGAGCTTAGCAAACGGAAGCAGAGAGCTAAAAAACAAACACTAAATCAAACATTACACCCAAACAAACAGCAAAAGTGAAATGGCGAGAGAAATAAGTATAAAAATGTGTAAGGAAAACTCTGCAAAAATCAGGCAAAAAGTCAAAAAAAAAAAAAAAAAAAAAAAAAGTGAACAGAAGGAGCAGAAGGAGCAGCGAGCGCGAAAGGCAAACAGCAGCGAAGGGAAAGCGCTTTTTTATTTGAGAGCATAAAGCAAATGCCAGACTAAAGTAAATATCAGAACACCTAACCCGCTTCCGCCAAACACCACCCGCTTCCGTCCCCCGCCCCCTCTCTAGTTGTGTGTGTGTGTGTGTGGGGGGAGGGAGGGGGGGTGCATTGCACAAGACAAATGTGGGCGCCACCGCGACGTCGACGTCCTTGTTGCTGTTGCTGTTGTTGTTGTTGTTTTTGTTGTTGTTGTTGCTCCTGTCGCTGCCGGCATCCTTTTTGCAATATTAAACGTAGCAATGACACCCATGGGTGCTGCCACGCCTCCACTAGCACCCCGCCCCCCTGCACAGCATTGGCGTGCCGCCATGGGTTAAGCTACTCTTCCTCTGTGTGTGTGTGTGTGTGAGTGTGTGTGTGTATTTGCACTATGCTAGACAACTAAATATATACACCTAGTTATTTGTGGGGCGTCGTCATCGTCATCGTTGTCGACTGCCGAATGCCGACTGCCGACTGCCGACAAAGTGAAATATCAAGGGAATTAAAGACATTGTGCGGATTTTGCAATGAATGCCTCGCTGGGCATGAATGAGTCCAGGCCGACTCTATGGATGAGCAAATGAATGAATGAATGAACGAGTGTACGAATGCACGGGTGTACGAGTGTGTGTATGTTTGGAATGAATGACTGACTGATTGTTGATGCTAGTCTGTCGTTCGCAGCAGAGCCCCGGCTGCGCTGCCGTTTGGGGAGCTTGTTGATTGAAGGGCTTCAATTGGTTTTTTTTTTATATATATATTTTTTTTTTTTGCAGTTTAAAGTCATTGGCGAAAGCCTCTTAGGCGGCAACAGCAAATAGTTGAACGCAAACACAACTGTACACAGTGGCATATCAAAATAATTTCGGTGTACAACGGAATGCATTACAGGAGGCTTAAGGACTTTAAGCCAGCTTAAGGCAACAGAATTGAATGTAAGTTAAGATATAGGATATTTCTTTTTTTTTTAGCTTGTATAACAGAGCCTATGGGTTAATATTAAGGAGAGACAAATGCTCCTTTAGCTTTAGGCCATATAACATTGTTTTCAACTCTACTTAAAGGCGTTTAAAGCTTTCATTAGTCAGTTATGGACTCGAATAAGAGTAAACAATTATGATTTAGCTTTGACTCTGTCATAAATTAATATCAATGCTTACTTTAAAGCTAAAGGGAAGCTTTAAGTGTTATTTATTTTTCATTTTCTCTCCTGCAAAGTTTTGATAGTTGTCATCTTTTTGCCTACTTTAAACTCAATATTTCATAAGAGCTGAAAAAATGCAGTTTACAGCTTTAATTTGTCAGTCAGTAGCTTCAGTCTGACACAGCTCAAAGCTTAATGTCATTGGGCAATATACAATAAAGAACCAATTATGACAAATCTTTAAGAATTATAATATATTTTACGTTACGAACTTTTGTGCCCTACACACGTTGACAGCTTAAAGTCGCCTTAATCTCTGTGAACATTTCCATTTCATGTTAACTGCTTAAATGTGCTCAACGACAAACAGCGTAGTCTTGGGCAAATGTAACTTAAGACTTTAAGTTTCTTGTTTAATTGCTGTAAATTGTTTACTTAAGTAAATTCCACTGATAAGCATCCATCCATCTCTCACTCTCTGCGTAACTTTAAATGAGACAAATGCAATCGTTGCTAAAATGTTCGTTTCATCTATAAATCCACAAACACCGGCTGAAAAACACACATCGCATCCCATCACACAGGCATAGAGCACCTCCCTGGGCGACACCTTCCTTCCTTTAAAGCCTACAGCCTAAAACCTAATTCGTTGCAAAGTGCTTCTTCTGTTTTGTGTAATATGAGCGAATAAAACGTATAACCCCAAGGCACAAAGCACACGCTCTCTCTCTTCCTCCCTCGACAGGGATAAGCCAAGGGATATGCACTCGCAGAATGGATATCTTCATGTAGATGAGCTCGTATTCTCATTCATACACACACACACACACACATACACACACACAAACACGCACATAGACATGTGTGCCATACCAGTACCTCCACTCCTTGCCAGCCCATCACCCAGCTGTCGGCGCACCCTGTGTGCGCTAACCCATTCTTTCAATTCTCATTCCAATCCATTCACGGCTTACTTACAACAATGCCAACAAATACACACACACACACACACACACAGGAGTAGATTGTCATGTGCCAGGCCGCAAAAGAAAGTGCCAAAGAAAGAAAGCAAAAGCAAAGGCAAAGCATGCTGGCAACTTTAGCTTAGACACTGCCTCAAAGATTCCAAGTTCTCATTTCAATTGTGCCAGTTGCTCAAAGGCATTCTCCGTATACCCTATAAAATTTTGTAACAATGGGTATAATGTGGCAAGACTTAAGCAAGACTTCTCTGAGGTCGATAAGCTAGCTGACTTAGTAAAGTTATCTGTTTGCTCTTGTGTCTCTCTAATAGCATAGACTCGAGCTGGGCACCTTAATAATGAAATCGATATTGCAAAACGATAAAAATTCATTTCAACTTCAGCTGTCAGATCTGGGAGATTATAAAAACTTGATACACAAAACTTGATATGTTGATTCATATCAAGATCATTCCTCATTTATAACAACTCACCCCGAAGCGGTTGTCAACCCTATTCTGTCATTATAAGAGTTGAGAACATTAAATTTAATATTTTCGATTATTGCATAACATACACACATCAAGTTTACTTGTAACCTTTTAAAATTATTCCCAACTCGATAAAAATCTACATTCATTACCTGTTTTTCAGGTGGATTTTAGAGTCTGCCTAGGAAACCTGATTCCCTAGAAACTAGGAAATATTTGATCATTTTTAATTCATTGATAACACTTCAAATCAACTTACAAGGGCATCTTCAAGTCGCTCACTCTCGTTTAGAGCTCTCTTGCCTTTTAGCAACACTTTTAGATTCTGTTTTGTCTGATTACGAGGCGCTCTTTGAAATTGAAGCGTGTGTGCGCGTGGGGGCGTGGCGGGGCTTGTGAAAGGGTAACAAAAAAAAGGAGAGAAAAAGAAAAGGATGCCAGAAATGGGCGCATCAAGTGCCGCTTTCAAGTCAAATGAATGTCCCATGTAAGGCCCTCTCTGACTCCAAAACTTCGCCCCAGCCCAACTATCAAGCATTTGATGGGCCTGTCAAAAATGAAGCACACATAGGCGGGGTACAGGGAGGAACCAGCAATAGAAGGGGTAAAAATTTAGCTAGATGGGTGGAGGATGAGGATGAGGAGAGTGATTGGGGATGCGGATGGATATGGGGGTAGTTCAAGTGGCAACACTGTAAGCACTAATCTCAGCCATGGTAAACGACCGTTCGAGTGCTTATCAAATGTCACAATGTGCGACTCTCTCTCTCTCTCTCTCTCTCTCTCTCTCTCTCTGTCTGTGTTCAGGAAATGCCTACAAAGAGAAACTGTTAAGGTGTTATCAGGCAACGGTAATCTTATCATGCCACAACTGCAACACTTTGCGCTAACAAATGTTAGAAGTGCATTTGCTTTGGCCCCAACTTACCCTTCATCCACCACTCCTCAAGCACCCCTCTCCCACTCTCCTTTACAACACTACACTATACTACTTTGGCCTGGAGACAGTGTTTGAAAACAAAAGAGGACATTGACTGCAGTTTACAGAGCATGACACCCAACAACACCCACCGCCCCCGCCAAACCCCTGAGAGCTTTCGGTAATGTGACATAGTCAATAAAACAAATATGACAGTCAGAGAGGCACACAGATGGAACGTCAAACGGGTGGCAAGCGTGGCAGAGGAGCGGGTGGGTTGGGTGCTGGGGCGTGTGTGGGGCAACAGCAATGAACAACGTAAGTGTAATGATAATAAAAGTTTATGACAACCAGCTCACGAGAGCTTGTGTAAGGCTAATGTCAACGTGCTTGTATGGTCAGAGGCGGCAGCCAAAAGGGGGCGGTGTGTGTGCGTGTGTGTGTGTGTATGTGAGGGGGAGTTGGGTGGGCTGGGGATAAAGATGAAGCCGCCTGCAAGTAAAAGGTTAAAGAGGAAGCAGACAGCGCGGTTGCAAGTGCGAAAAGCGCTTTCATGCTTCACTGAACTTCCAGCGACGCAGTGAAGCAAGAACTTTTAGCAGGTCGCTTGTCTCGCAAAGTGCAAAAATGTTATTATGTTATAAGGTATTGGATGCCCCCATCCCCACCCTTAACCCGTGCCCACTACTCCCCCCCCCCCCCTCTCCACCGCAACACTCCATCAAGTCAACCAAGCGAAATGTTGACGGGTTTAAATTTGCGGATTACAAATTGCTTGAAGGCTCAGCTTGCCTTCAAATATATGGCTTAAAAGTTTGCCTGCAAAAGTTTTGTAGGAGAGAAGAAAAAAATTGGAATATTCCATGAAATATTAATGGAAATTTATTTTTGAAAAGAGTTGGCGATTAACTCCGTAAAGAAGATCTAAAAGATCGAATATAATGAATGTTGTAGCAAAAAAAAATATTCCATTCAATAATAATAGGAATTTATATTGAAAGGAGTAGGAGATTTACATCATAAATGATTTAAATATATGTGAAAAATCTCCTATAATCTAATTGCAGCTTAACTTAACGAGGAACTGAAAGAAATATGTTTAAACCGTTTTCAAAGAACGTTCTTCAAAGAGTGTTCGTTTCTATTGTCGCGTAGCACTCTAAGATATATGTACCCAGATATTTGCTATAGTAAGTAACTAAATATTAGAAATATCTGGCACACATTGACTGACAGTCTAAGCCCCCTCGTCATTCTACTTATATATTTTGTTCTCTTTTTTTTTTTGTATTTTTGTTTACCATGTGCTCAAACTTGGCGCTTTTGGTTACCGTTAATGGCTTTTAAAGCCACCCCCGAGAGCCTTTTGTCGGACGTGTGTTCCCAATACTCAAAGACAAACACTACAAGTTGAACGGATCCCCCCCATTACTCTGCCGACCCCACGCCATCAGTCGCATTTGGATGCCCAGGCAAACACAATTGTCAGCTAGCTGTTATCACCCAGTCGGAGGAGGAAGAGGCTTATCGAATTTCCATCAATATGCGCAACGCAAAGTAAAAGCACACAGAGAGTGGGAGAGAATGAATAAAATATATATTAAAATTACATCAAATTTTCATGCTCATGTAGAATACTTAAAATCCCCAACAAAAAAATAAATAAAATAAAAAAAAAGAAAACCTCTTGGGGGATGCAAGCAACTCAACGACTAACAAAAAATCGTAAAAATGAAATATGAGTTGACGTTTTTGGGTGTTTCAAATAATCACCGGTGACATGAGCTGGTCGTCTGATAAGTCCACTAAACAATGGATTCCACTGTCCAACTGCTATCAGCAGGGACAGTTATCAGTAATCAGTTATCAGCTGCCATCGGTTATCGGAGGGCCTCGCAGTATTTGCAGAAATGTGTGTCACTTGGATTATGAGCTTGATTTCTCATTTCTGCCGCAAGTAGAATTTAATTCAAGTAATATGCAATAATTGTAAATCTTGAGACTTAATCGCCTGCATATCATTGGCAACATTTATAATTAGCTTTTGCTTAGAATATCTTTGGGGAATTGCAGATTGCGTGTTGCGTTGAATTTCTAATTGCTAACATAAACAATGACAACAACAGAGGCACGCAACATGTGTGGAATGTTGCCAGCTGAATAATTCATTACATAAATATACCGATATATATATATATTCATATATATATATATTTGTATGTATTGGTGTATAGTAAGCAAGTAACGGTTCATTGCACAAACTAATAATTACATAATGAAGCAAAACATAAGTTAAACTTGACCAGGCGGAGCAGCAAGCAGGCAGCAGGAGTAGCAGGAGCAAAAGCAGGCAGCAGGAGTCCTACCAGAGTCTAGGCCACAACAAGCAAGTAGCAAAGGAGGCACAACACAGGCAGTTCATGGATTGGGCGCCATGACTATACAGCTTATTTGGGGTGGAGGTGTGTGCGTGTGTGTGTGTGAAACCACACAACTTGGGAGAAAGAACTGCGTATCGAGTTAAAGTCGGTGCGAGATTAATTGTTTAGCAACATATTAAGTGAAGGTAAAACCAAAGTTTTGATTAGGAAGCACAAAAATTGACCCAAGTTTGTTAGCTAACTTTATTGAACTGTAATGGAATCTTGAGCACACCTACGGTATGCCATAACATGATTAAAACTGAATGGATTCTCAATAAACAATAGCTTGTTCATCACATCTTGGCCTTTAGACGAATCTCTTTTCCTCCATCTCACTCTTTCTCTCTATCTGCTGGTGTCTCTGTCTAAATGCCTTAACAATTGTCTGTCTAGACTCTCCATTCCCCTTCCTCTCTCTCTCTCTCTCTCTCTCTCGCGCTCTCTCTCTCTCTCTCTCTCTTTCTCCCTCATTTCCTTATCAGCTTATCTGGCATTCAATTGTGTTTCCTCAGCGATTTATCGCTCATTGATTTCGTTATCTAAATCCAAATCGAAACGCGTCTTTCCATCTACTGGAAATGCGAGCAACCCCATTAAAAACCCCCCATAAATGCCAGATTTATTTAAGGGGCTTCGACCTTAAAGCCAATCAAACTGACTCTGCCAATTTGTGGATAACAACTCTACGGAATTCTCGATGTTAGCTAACTCCCCTTCAGGGATTGCCTCGGGAGACCACTCAAAGATTGCCCGGCTCAAATGCACACATGCACGCACACACACACACACACACACACACACACACTCGCACACACATATTTAGTATATACACCCGAAGCATATAATTCGATTGCTAAGTTTTTGCACAAAGCGTTAACCCAACCCCTTTTATTAGCCAGCTCCAACCCTTATCCCTAACTAGTATTTAAACTACAAACACACACACAACACACACACAACACTCAACACACACAATTCTATAGAAAATTGGCCGAAATGCAGCGAAACTGGCCTCCATTATGAATTCATATTCAATTACGCGTGCTGGCCACAACGCCAACAAGAACAACAATACCAAAGTGTTTTCAGGTTCAAAGTTCGTCCTCGGATTGCAGCCCAAAATTTTATGAATTTGTTTGCAGTAGAGTCTAGGGGTAGGGGTTGGAGTTGGGGTACGACTAGAGGGTGCTCTGGCCGAGTGCATGCAGTAATGATAAATGAAATATTTATATAGCTAAAATACGTAATTAACTCAAATTATAATGGGGCGGCATTTCTGTTTGCCATGCACAGCCTCGTCGCCAACAACAACAGCAGCAGCAGCAACAGCAGCAACAACAACAACAATAGGCGTTAATATGCGCCAGCGCCAGTGCCACGGGAAACCACAAAATGTGGACAGAAATGGAGGACAAGAGCGGACTGCGGGGCCATGCATAGGGATGTGGCGACGGTTGAGAGGGGCACAACACACACAACACAACACAGCCAGCCACACAGACAGCCAGCCAGCCAGCCAGCCAGCCAGCATGTTGAAATGCATGCTGAGTGTGATTACAACAACGACGACGACGACGACAACAGCAACAACAACAGCAACAACAACAGCAACAACAACAACGATGACGACGGCGACGACGACGGCGACGACCCGCACGCCATGTCTGCCTCCTCGTTTGTAGCACAGCTACAGATACCCCGTCTCCCCATCGCACAACCCCCCCACCCCTCTTCTACGCCCCAGCCCTTTGGGTACGCCCCAGTTTGGTTGCGTTGCGTTGGTCATTATTTACTCATCGATTGCCGAGGAATGCGGTGCATCATGCGGCGCAATGCCCGCTTTTGGTTAGTACCTCTATCTAAGACCTGCGCTCCCCTCTTCCCCAACCCTCTCTGCTCCCATAGCCTGACCCCTCCTCTGTCTGTCAATCTGTCTCTCCGTCTGTCTGACTTTGGTAGCTGCTGCTGCACTGGCTGGCAACTGACTGCTAATAAATTCAGCAAAGCCAGCAGCAGGTTGCTAGCCTTAAGGTTCGTTTCGGGAACTGTTCCACACACACACACCCGACCACCGCTCCCCTCTCACCCTCTCTCCCTCTCTCTTCATTTAACCCTCTCGCGTGTGTGTGTGTGGAGCAACAATAACAAATCGTGTTGTTAACTGGCACCGTCGTCATTCGCATACGCACGAATGCATTCAGACGAAAGATTGAGGCGGGGCTGGCCCAAGAGAGTTAAAGGGTAAGAGTGAGAGGCAGAGGGGGTCTTGGCCAGTGGTCACACATAGCTGCCGTTGCAATGTATACCCCTCCCTTTCCACTCACATGCTCCTCTACTTGTGCTTAGTATGCATGCTTCGTTGGCTGGCTGGCAAGTCTTAGGCTTGCTTTTGTGTCCAACCTGAACCTGGACTTGGATCTGGGTTTGGGCTCATGCTTGATATGGGGACTTGGTACTGGGCCTGGGCTTGGGCTTGGGCTTGGGCTTGGCATTGGTATTGGTATTGGTCTTGGGCCTTGTCATTGACCTCCACAATCACACACACACACACACACACACACACAGACATTGTAACTGCAACTACCGTGCTGCAATGAGCTCCGCTTGAAAACCCCTCCGCTCCGCTCCCCTCGCAGCTCAGACTTTGGTGTAGCCTCTCCTCTTTAAATGGACATAGACAATGTTGTGTGCGCTTTAATGTTGTGGCCTTTAAATACACTGTAGCCACAAGGGAAAGGGTTTTGAGTGAGGTATATTGGATCTATAGCTTGTGGGTTTTTGAGTTTAAATAATAATATTCAGACGTTAGGTATTTGAAGATCTTTCCCCAACTAATCATAAGTAAATAAATTGTAAATAATTAAATTAAGTTTATTTAAGTTGTAACTACAATTTTGAAGTACATAATAATAATATTATGTTATTATATACCATAAGCTTACTAAATAGCTTATCAAAAACTGAATTCGGCAAAAGCATACATATAGAAATAATAATGGAACATTTTCAGCTTCGCAAATGATAACTGATAGTTTTCAAAATTGTTAATAATTCATTACTCCAAATTGATTATTAAAGTAATTTTTGACACCTTAAGTCGCAAGAATCTGTATTTCCCAAAGTTTAAAAATGTTCGCAAATTCCATATTCAATCCGGATTAAAACAAACTAAACTATCTTTAATTAATTCGTCATTTCAAGCTTATTGCCCCAAATCGCATTCTGAAATCGAGGTTTTCTTTAACTTTGGCTACGCTAAGAAGCAGAGTATTGTGTAGTCTGGCAAATTCAGTTTCAACATTTTTGCTTGTCGATGTTGTTTTTAGGTGCGCTGGCCATAAAACAGAGGCAAACACCACACTAAACTAAACTCAACTGAGTAGTGAGCAGGGAGCAGGGAGCAGGGAGCAGGGAGCAGAAGTGAGCAGGCCAATACCCCAAGGATGAAGTGTTGATTATGCGTGTTGCAGTTGACGGCAGTCAGATGTCGTTGACGTTGTTGTTGTTGTTGTTGTTGTTGTTATTGCTATTGTTTCTGTCTAGTTGTAGTTGTTGTTCTTGTTGTGCATCAATGCAGCAATTTTGAAGGCAAGTGCAAGCCGCTTAGAACTTGCAAGTTGTTCTCAGCTAAGCCAGAGCATATTGTCAGCTGATCCCAGCTAGTTAAGTGCGAGTGTGTGTGTGTGTGTGTGTGTGTGTGTGTGTGTTGGTTGGTGTGTGGTGTGTGCTGCTATGCTGTGTGCTGCTATGCTGTATGCTGTATATTGCCGACACTCTTTTGTTCAGGCTGCTTGTTGATTGCTGGCAAATTATGCTGCCAACTAATACAACATAAGTCGCATGGAGACAGAGACAGAGGCTAGAAATTATGGCTGGATTAAAAGATTGCTGTGCTGAGCCAGCCAAGCAAGCGAATTATGCAGTTTTGCATTAAATACAGATATTGATTGCATAATAAGATAGGATTATAAGTGAACAACGATTGCAATTAGTATATTGGGTTTATTTTGGCTAGAAATTAATGAAATAAAGGAAATATAATTGAAATTAAATATGAATATTTAACTGTCCCTAATTACTCTAAGCTTGCATTTATTTATTTGTGCAGTCTCCTCTTACTTATTAGCCAACACATGTAATTATCTCGATCTCAACTCATACTTGCAAATATTTAACTAATAAGCTCTACTTATGTATATATATGTATGTATATATATGTTTGATAATTGACTTCACTCTACCCTTTAATCGATTACATACCCATTACAGACCCCTGACCATCTTCGGCTACATTATTAGACTCTTCCCCTCTGAAATACATTTGTTCAGCTGTTTGTCATTCTGTCAAGATAGCAATAACTAAATTAAGGAAGTTCATCAGTGGCCGCAGCAACATTTCCTTGAGAACTTCATTATAGTTAGCTCCCGGGCATTAGGCCGAGTATATCAGCCCCTATATATCTATCTATATATATATATATATATGTATATATTCCTTGCATACCTCGAAGCAGTAGTGAAACAATTCACACGCTGCTGAAATAGTTGGCAAACTGGGAGACTGGTCATTAACACAGAACTGGCCAACTGGCCAACTGGCAACAGCAACAATACGAGTACATGCCAAAGTTCCATAATGTGAAATGCAAATAGTGTGGTTGCATTTCAGTGTTACCTGTTGCAAACTTAGCGGGGAATGCCAGAAGAAGGGGACAAGACAAGTTACCTCTTGCAACTGCATCTTCGCTTGCAAATTAGAGCACATTAACGCGTTCAGGCTGAAATGTGCCTCATTGTTTGACCATGCCTGCCACTTACCTGGAATGGTAGACAGAGAGAGAGAGAGAGAGAGAGAGAGAGAGAGAGAGAGAGGTGGTGGTTAGTGAGATAGGAGATATGAGAAGGAGCGACTGATAATTATGTAGATTAGCTAAAGGAAGTTGATGTTTGTACAAGAAATTAGCAAGCCGTTTGTATCGCTTGCAACTCACTTATATATATACAATATATATATGTATATATATATATATCTATATGTATCTGTATAGGTATTTCCCTTGGTCTATTGTAAGTGATGATGATGACTAATTGGAGGGCCTTTTGTCTTGTTTGACTTTGGGCCAGTCAGTTTAACGAACTTCAACAGTTGCGAGAAATTGCCCAGGAAGTGTTGAAGGACTTACAGCGAAGATGAGATTCAAGTGGACACACTCTCCTCCTTTGCGGTTTGGGTTGTTCGGCTGGGCACACTGTTTACTGAAGGTATTTGGGTATTGTCTAATGAATATCTGAGCTGAGCTAGGCAAAAACTTTATGATTTTAGCGCAATGCGAGCTTTTCTCCGGTGAGTAAAAACAGAGACCAAAGCCAGCTGATGTACACTCTTCGAAAGGGATTTCCTGATATCCGGGTTTAATTTCTAGATCAAGGCACAATATCAAAGAATACAACTCATCCATAACAATGTTTTTGAATATCAAAAGTAACATAATTAAAATATCAAACATGAAACTGACAACTTCAAAATCTATTCAGGAATGAAAAACTTCATATCTTAATAAATTGTTAATCTCGGCTGTGTTCACCCATGAATGCTCCTGGCATAAAAGAGCACATTTGGCTTAAGCAGCGGGCGGGTTTGGTTACTTTATATCCGAGCTTGAGATCTGCTTGCAGGCTTCAACTCTCAACTGTGAAGGAAATTAAAAATCACCCGAATTTCTAGCCGATTTCAGGGGAGAAGTAAGAGAAGAAATTGGTTGTAAGCGCGTTTAACATTTCTCATTCTTTTCTGCTTCTTTGGCTAGCTAGCTTCAAATAGCTAGGCGACCACAAATCTAAATTACGAGGACCGTGCACTAAATCAAATGGGCTGATGTTCCAAGAGGGCAGCCAACTTGAAAGGGAAACCCAAGAGCGACCACAGACGAACAACAACAATGAGATTGCTGTGAATAGTGTAGTGTAGTAATAGGTGGTGGCGATGGTGTGGAGGGGAGCAGTGAGGCAAGGTATAAATTAAGAGCGGCATGCGGCAAACGAATTTTTCGACTTGTAACCCTAGAAGTGTGGCCAAACAGGCGACGTCGACTGGCGACCAACGTCGACCGCATTATAGCGCCCTAGGGGGATGAATTGTCAGGGCCAGGGACGAGAACTACATTGCGAATTGGCAACGAGAAGGAGAAGGAGAACGAGGACGTGAACGTAGACGTGGACGTGGACGGGGACGGGGACGGGGACGGGAGCGTGGACGTGAACGTGAACATTGTGCTTCGCCTCGTTGACTCGAGCTGCGTTTTGCTAGCCAAGTTTTATTATACCCAATGCCCAATACCCATTAAAAGTTGTGCAAATGTATGCATCAAATGGCGACATCTTTGCATCTACAAGTTTTGAGTATATAGTTATGATGTTATGGACAGGTTTGTCGATCTGGCGACAGGTAGAAACCAAAAATCGATAAATATCGATTGTCTATCACAAAGAAAATATAATGTATAATAGCCAAAGACTGCAGTCTTGCATAATAAATGATTCCATCCTGATAAGCAGAACTTTTTATGTCTATTAAAGACATTAAGTCTTTAACATGATCATAAAATAAAATAACTTTTCACAAAAGAATCGAAGGTGCTTCAAAACCACGTTTCACAAATTGCACACATTTCTGAAGAAAGTTTTAACTACTCTTTTCTACACTCAACTATCTACAGATTATCAAGTGAGTTGTGTACTCATCTACTTTCTACACTACAAGGAGTTTACAGGGCATTTGCCATGTCCATCACTCCCGACTAAGGCACTCACTCTGTGCCATTTTCTTGCTGCATAGCCCTGCATTCTTGTTTTTTGTAATTAGCCATAATTCACTTGCCTAGGCCAAGACAAAATGAAGCATAAAATATTTACGCGTTGCCCCGTCGTCGACCACCGGAAATATGCAATTTGACGCAATTTGCATGCAGCACAACCAGCAAGAGCAACAACAACAACAGCTGCAGCAGTAAACCCCTTACTCTAGTGGCAAGTCCAAGTAGGGACTCTACTCAACTGGACGCAGACTGTGTCTCTCTCTCTCTCTCTCTCTCTCTGTCGCTGTCACTCTGTTGTGTGTGTGTGTTGAGTGTGGCACGTGGTCGGTTGCATTAGGTGATGCAATCATTTCCGCTTTACAGATTGCAAAATGCGCATGCCAGAAATCAATTTCCGTTTTCAAGTCATCTGCTTTGTTGGTCAAGCAAATGGGAAGCTAAACTGGAGTACGCCCTGGCCATCAATCTGCAGCCAGCAGCAGCAAGTAGCATGCAGTATAATGTCTGTCTGTCTGTCTGTCTGTCTGTGGCTGTATCCATCGATATATGCATGATGATATCGCTTGTCATGCATTAATTACACAGCCAACAATTTGGTCCGTCTTCGATTTGGCCCTTGATAATGATACGGACGGGGATGATGAGCTTGTAAACTGGCAAAACTTACTTGGTCCATCTGCGCTTAAGCCAAAAGAGAGAATAAAAGATTCTAGAAGAATGTAGCGACTTAAACTCAATGTACTTTGAAGAATTCGGCTACTTTGTAAGTCGGAAATGTTGTCATAAAAATGTAAGCAAAAATAATATGCTTAAATATAAGAAAAGCAACTTTTGATTGTAGAATTATTGTAGAAAACAAGTTGAGCCGAAATAAGTTCTTTGCATTAAAAGTCGGTGCAGATATGACAAAGTTATTGCTGGAAGGATTTCGATACAGAATTGAATTTATTAATGGATTTTGACCCAGAATTGTGTTTTCCACTTTGGATGTAGTATTCATTTAGAAGTCAAACCTTTCACAAAAAGCCATTGCATTTGACAATCGGCTTAGTTTTGAGAAAGTTATCCGCATTTAAAGTGTTGGAGTTGAAACCATTTATTTTCTCTGAGTGTACACAACACGCACAGAGGGCGACTTGCCCCACCAGAAAGATGCTTATCGCGAGCCTCGTTTAAAGCGACTTCTCCCGCAGCGACTGTAACTGTTGTTGCTGTTGTTGTGCTTGTTGCTGTTGCTTTTGTTGGCATCAACATTTTCTTTTCATTAATTCATAAAGCATATTTTTATTGAGTGGCAACACATGAGACGCGAATGTGCGGTGCGAGGGGGTGCTTCGAAGGCGGAGGGCCACATTGTGGTGGCATTAAAAAGTTGTAGTAATGGAAATTGTTTTGTGAAAATTGCAAACTGCCAGCAATGGGCAGCTTGTAAAACAAGGGGGATTCTTGAGCAACAGAGAGAGAGAGAGAGAGAGAGAGAGAGAGAGAGAGAGAGAGTGTGTGGAGTGAGGGAGGGGGGAAGGGGCAGTTGTAAAATGTGCGAGAATGTGCACCAAAGTTGTAAGTGGGTTTGAGGCACGCTTCGTTTGCCACGGGGAATTTCAAATAGAATAAAAGTTACTCTACATGTTGTTAATAATTTCCGTTCACTCTGCGCCACAAACGACTCCCTCCCCCTTAGCTGATAAGAGCCACAACGGTTAATGTGGGAAAGCCATATTAAGTAAAATTTAATGATTAGTTGGACAAGGCTTAAAAGAAAAGCGAACTAAAAGGTTTTCATTGTTATGCAGTTGTTTAAAGACAGTTAAAAGAGAGAATCTTTTGAGTTTGAATATTAAAGTTAGTAATAAAAAAAAGTTTCATCATTTAAGTTTATGTTCCTTAATTAAATATGTAAAATATTTAACTTAACATTTCAGGTAATCAAAAATGCGGCATTCTTAGGCACTCACAATTTAGCTTAACTATTCCAACTTGATTTCTTTATTACTCTACAGAGCAAACTATGTTTGACTATTAGCTGGCTAATGTTTGTGCATAATTTAACAATTTGCACAATCGGTAATCAGTTAAAGTATTGCCAACATAATATTTTCTTTATTGCTGTTGATAGCCATGAAAGCATTCTTAGATCTCTTTGGCGGCACTCATTTGCTTTCCAGCTCGTTGTCAGCAAACACGCAAAAGGCTTCAGCACTCAATCTACTGTCGGTTGTGGCAGTTGTTGCTGTTGTTGCAGTTGCACTTCAGTCAATGTACACTAGACTTCAGCTCGGAGTCGCCACAGTGCACTTATCGCATTTCTAATCATTATGCAACTAGCTCTCAATGGTTAAAGTGTTGAACGTTCATTTCCATTTCCGATTCACTTTGAACAACGGCAAACGGCAACAAATCAAAGAGCTGAAAAGCCGCAGACTGACTGACTGACAAACAGACAGACACAGATCTGACCAAAGTGAGAGAGAGGGAGAGAGGGAGAGAGAAGCAGACGTTGACTATTTAGTTAAACAGCAACAATTTTGGGTTAAGTTGTTTCAACAATCTTTGCGCAGAATGCAAACTTTAGCCAGACTAATTATAATCACATTCTAATTAGACAAACTGCGTCAAAGCTGCCTAGTCGCTGTGCGCTGGCTGCTCAACTTAATAAGGAAATCAATTAATAACAAACGATGCAGCAAAAGTAACAGCAACAACTGCAAAAACAGCAGCAACAACTTTCAGTCTGTCTAATAGATTTTAAATTAAAGTTTCCCGCTGTCGACAGAAGAGTCGTAGTCGTAGTCGGAGTCTGGGGCACGGGGCACGGGACACGGGGCATGACAAGAACGACATTGACTTGCACAACAAGTTGACTTCAAACTGCAAAAGATACAAAGATACATAGATACACAGAACTTAGACGACGACGATGACGACGATGATGATGACGATGACGACAATGATGACTACATGGCAATGCACTCGACGATGACAACAACAACAACAACAACAACAACAACAACAACAGCAGCAACAACAGCAGCAACAACAACGACAAAAAAAACTTCCGTAAACAACAACGTTGTTCGCAGCCCAAGCCACAGCCAAAGGCAAAGTCGAAGCTTCACCCGGCCAGACAACATTTCGAAGACGATTTTAAAATTAGAAAAGCAACAGAAGAAAAAAACCTTAGTATTACCCCCAAAAAAAAAAGAAGAAAAATACAGGCAAGAATGCTCAGTTGCAGAGTAAGAGAGGCAGAGAGATACCCTGTAAGCTGTTATAAATTGTTAAATACATAATATTGTTTCTTAATTGACTATGTTGTTTTCAACACTTGTCTGATACCTAAGGACCAGTAATTTATAATAAAAATTTATGTAGTTTGAAGATATGAATGAATAACTTTGACTACAATACTGAAGATGAATTAAATATGTTAATTCTGTGAACTGATTTCGAATAAGAACAAAAAGGCAGCCACAAAATAGCAAACATGATATTTTACTGGATTATATCATAATAATAACCTTTAATCAATCCTTTCAAATAGAGAAGAGTTGTTGTAGCTTATAATTTTTTATCAGATTCTATGAAAATCTCTCGATAAAGATAGCAAAAATTTGAATACCTAATGCCCATTATTATTATTGTTATTATTATATCATACTTTAGGTTAGTTTAAACTTTTATTTCAAAGTTCATTCTAGATTTGTCTTGTCGATAAGAAATAAAAAATGCATATCTGCCCGCTGATATGATTTACAGGGTATACAAAAAATACCAAATGGAAAATGAAAATAAAATTGTCTAACGCAGCAGTGCTTGTATGTGTGTAAATTTGTGTGTGTATTCGTGTGTGTGTGTGTGTGTGTGTGTGTACTTTGTATATTTGTGGATATAACAAGCAGCTTTTGGCTGGGGAATACGCGGCATATAATCTAAGCAGAACGATAGACCGAGGGGGGTACACATAGATAGAAAAATGAAGAGAGAGAAGGGAAGGGAAGGCAAGGGAAGGGCGGGCTATAGGGGGATGTACAACGAGGTGAGCCGCCGCCTGGGGCCAATGCAAGCGAGCAGAGGCAATCAAACAACTGAAGCATGACAACTTGATGCCAGGAGCAAGCAGCAATAGCAAAGAAAATGCTTTTTAGCTGCTGCCTGCTTGTGGATGCTGCTCATCGCCGGAGAGATGGATGCGGATGTGTGCTGGCCACAGGGGGAGGGAACAAGTTACTTGCTTGCTGGCTTGTTGCTGCCCCCAAACGCAAGCCCACACGCTGCCGCCGCTTGATGAGCGACAAGCGAGAGACGAGGAACGGGGCACATGACATAAAAATTAAATAAACAAAATTATGAACCAACAACGCGCCAACGTATGTGGGCCTTCCTCCCGTTGATAAGTGAGTTTTAGTTAAGGCACAATGCGAGTGCCGAGGGAGGGGGGGAGTGTTGTGGGCTGGGGCAGATACAAATCAAAATAAACATTGTGCTTGCTTGATTGGGGCATGCAACACAGCAACAGCAACAGCAACCAACGAACGAACGAATGCCTGTATTTGTTAGATAAACAATGAAGGGAGTTTTTAATGTTTGTCTACGCCAAATGCCGCGGGCCCAGGCAAAAGATGCCTAGCCTAAGCCTACAATTGATACGAGTCTAGAGAGCGGAGTGGAGAGGCAGGGGCAGGGGCAGGGGCAGAACAAGTGCATTGAGCTGTTAAGTGGAAAGCAGTGAAAAGTCCGATAAGTAAACACATAAGACCCACGGAGCATACACAGCACACACAGCGCAAGGATCTCAATTGACCAAATACAATAATATGATGACCCAAGAAGAAGCATTTTCAAATTGTTTTGATATCCCCGCACTTATTCTGATAGGCGACAAGTGCAGTTTGAGCTGCTTGACGCAATTGCAATTGCAATTGCTAATCTAAAATGCCTGCAGAGAGCGGGGAAGAAATCAATTGCATTCCATAAATATTTAAATTCGATTAATGAGTGGAAAATGGAAAATGGAAAATGTGTGTGTGGTAGTCTAAGAAAGTTATTAGCCATGTTTGTTTTACATCAAGCCAGCAACCCAGCACTCAGAAGATTAATGCGATTGTTCGTTTTTGATAAGGGGAAAGCCAATGCCTAATTTTAAGCAGTTCATTAAATCGATGTGTTTTCAGCTGTAAAGCAATTCAAGATAACGATTATACTTATAACATTAAATATAGCTAAGTTGTGCAAAATGATGTAACAGGCAGCAGGAAGCATTTCGGGTATATCTTTTTGATCAACCCAGTCGATTTAGCCATCTTCAGATCTCAGAGTCGATAAATGTTGTAATCTTCAAATTTTGGAATATAAGCGAACCAGAAACTGAACAAGTTTATTTCATGTTACTGATAACTCTCCCGAGTTCTGCGAATAACGATAAGAATCGATTACCGATTGCAAGAAAACAATTTTATAGACGTATCGTCTAATCGGCTATTGTGTATACTTTGACAATCATTGATAATCTGTACAGGCTTTGTTCATATTTATACACCAGCAACCGGAAGCATAAAAAACTAAGACTTTGAAATAGGTAAAGACTTCTTGCGGGGCATCTTTTATTCGAACTCTCTCTCTTACTTGGTAATTAATGCCACTGGATAAGTGAGCCTCATTCGAACAAATGCATTAAATTTGATGATTAGCTTTAGGAAATAAATATCAAATACAAATCAGTTGTGAATTCGAGCAACACTTGAAACAAATCATGATAATTATCGTACTTTTGGCAACTGCCTCAAGTTGGTTTTGCACATTGCAGTTAAATCGTTGTTGTCTAAGAGAAAGAGAGAATGAGAGAGTTAGTGAGAGAAAGGGATAACTATTTGTTGCACATTGTCCATTTGGCTGTTTGTTTGCGTAATTGAGAATAACCCTTTTGTCGCCCGCTGGCCAAATTATTGCAATAGACAAGAAATTGCGCACGTCTCGTTTGTTTTTGATGGGCCCTCGAGCGCTTAATACACTTAATGTTATTACAATTACAATGGAATTCAACGAGCAGCAAAGCAAATCAAAACAATGGCAATGGCAAAGGCAAAGACAGGGAAGAAGCATCTAACGGATGCAGCTCACACAGCCACATAAATATTTATAAAGATACTCGGTTAAAAGCATTCGTGTTTGCTGTGTGCTGTTATGTAATACCTTCCACGCCTGCTGCACTGCGCTAAAATTATATTTACAAATTTGTCTAAAACTTGCCTACGTAATCACATTGCATTTTATAATTAAAACCTTATATTTTTCATTTAGATGGCAGATTTTTAACACGCCCGGCAACAAATAAATTGCAGTCAAGTCTCTGACGTTCATTGAACTCGGCCGTTGATTAATGAAACAAGGAAAAAGTACACAGCTGACAATTGAGTTAACGAATTTGGAATGCCCTGAAAATAGGGCCAAATATAATGAAATTGTGCAAGGTATAAATATGAAGAGATAATATTTAAGAAATTAAAAGTAGTCAAGAACTTTTTATATAAATTGTTTTATAATATATATTAGTTTTAAAGCATTTAAAAAAGCATCGATTATTTCATTAAATATATTTATATTGTAAATATTTCTGTTGCCTTCCATAAGGTGTTACAAACTTGATGCCAAACTTGAAATGCCCAGCGTAAAAAGTCGTAAAAACAGCAACAGATTTTTGTGCAGTAGCTCAACAACTGTGAAAAGTATTTTGAGGGGACGCAGGTGCTTGGAAGGAATGGGGCCGAGTCGATTCTTGGGTCTATATAAAAATTAAATATGTGCACTCACACAACAGTTGCCAACTGATTAGCATTTTGTAAATATTTTTTGCTGCCGCCGTCGTCGCATTGTATTAAACACAATTTTTTTGCAGCAAATAAAAAATGTACAAAAAAATGAAAAGAATTAAAAAAAAGCACACGCGTCAGGCGAAATGCAATTTAAATTTTAATGCGCTGCCTTTTAGCAAACAGCAACAAAAATAATGCAAAAAAAAATAATATTAAAAAATTCAAATTGTGCACACATGGCAAATGCCCAGTTTGTGACTGTGAGGAGCGGGGGGTTGGAAGGGAGGTGTGGCAGACCGTGTTGGGCCAGTGACTCGGCAATTGCATGCAATTGCTGCCACTTTGTGGTTGTTGTTGTTGCTGCTGCTGCTGCCCCATAGCCAAACATGTGAGCTGGCATCGCAACTCAAACCCAAGTCTCGGTCTCGATGCACGCACTGCCAACAAGAATTTCCGTATTTTTTTAATCTTTTTTTTTGTTGCTGCATTTAATTTACTGTTTTTTGCTGCTGCTACTGGCCTGGGCAAATGTCAAAAGTTGGCATGGCAGTTGGTTGGCCTCTACGTAACTCATTAAACGCCACGCAGCACGGCCTGCAGCACAAACCACAAAAAAACCAAAAAAAAAAAAGCAACAAAAAAACAACAACAAAAAAGTATCTGCATCTGCGAGTCTGCCTTTTTAAATCTACTCCGCATAGCAGATAATCGCTGCATCCAACTCTCTAATGTAATGAGGCACGAAACCTTTAAGCCGGCCACCAAAAAACCTTTAAGCCAAAACAAAATAAGTATTAAATGTCGCTCTAAGGAAGCGCCTGAGTGTGCAAGTGTGTGTGTGTAGTGTGTGTGTGTGTAGTGTGTGTGTGTGTAGTGTGTGTGTGTGTAGTGTGTGTGTGTGTCGTATGGCATGTTGACAAGCGATGCTAGCGATAGCAGAATCCTGAGAAATTTCAGGTTAACAAAAGAGTTGCATAAACGGTTGGCCAGAGTGAAAAAATGGTAGGCAGCATTTTGAAATGTATTTACATTTTAAAATTAAAAAACTAATAAAATAAAAGAGACTAATAAAATAAATAAAATTTAAAAACTAATAATAATAACCACAACGAAGATTAAATAACGATTGTAGTCAACCTGTTGACATCTGAACTAATCCAAAAAGAATTTAGCTCTGTATAAATAATTTGTATTAAATGCAATTTCATCAATTATATAAAAAGAGTGAAAAGTCAAAGCAATTTATATAAGAAAAGAACTTGCTAAAATTCATCAATGACTAAATGGCTTTGGTGCAATAAGCTCAACATTTGTTTATAGAAAAATCAACGAAAAGTAAATTTCTATAAATCATAGCTCAAACTTAATTCGAAAATGAAATCCTCTTTAATTTAATGCCACAAAAAATGTAGTTTGATAGCAATTGCATGTGGCAACAACAAAGCGCCGCTGGACTGGACTTTATCCTAACGACATTTTGAATTGGAAAAGAATTTTGACCCACTTTTCGTTAACAAAGCTGTAGATGTGTGTGTGTGTGTGTGTGTGTGTGTGTGTCTCAAACACACGGCACAATCTGCTGGCACTTCTGGGCTGCAGCACAGCTTGTGGCACACGCATTAATCATGACAACTTTGCCATGTCAACGTATGTGTGTTGCTGCAACGCGTTTGCAGTTGTCGCATTTGTCGTTGTTTCAGTTGTTGTTGTTTCAGTTGTTGTTGTTTCAGTTGTTGTTGTTGTTGGAATGCAAATCCAACAAACTGTCACTAAATGTGCGACTTTAAGCGCTCTTATCCTTGACAGAGATGCCGACTCTAACACGGTCTGTTTTTTTCCCTGCTTTATTTTTCCCTCAACGGCTTCCTGTTGCAAAAATTTCCTGCCCGCGTTTTTTTTGCCAGCCACGAGTGTGTGTGTGTGTGTGTGTGTGTGTGTGTGTGTGTGCGAGTTTTTCTCTCAAGAGCCGCAGCGAAACCAAAGCGAGTCACATCCAACATCCGTTTTTCTTTTTCGTCTTCTCTTTTTTTCTCATATTTTTTGCATAATTCACACGGCGTCCAAGTGAAAAAATAGTGTAATTTGCTGAGCAGCAAGCAGCATTGCAGCATTGCCACATTGCACAGCACACAAATGCAACACGGAGCCAAAGTTAATTTGTAGCGACGGCAACACAAGCTATTAGCAGGCTCCAAACGCAGAGATGGGGTCTGGCCAGGGATGGGGGACAACAAAAAAACACCACAGGCAGTGCCAGGTGATAGGTGGGCAACAGGAGAGGAAGGAAGAGTAGAGGAGAGGGGAAGCGAGCGGGCAAGGGGCAACGGGCAACGGGGAAGGCAGCTCATCATCGTCTGATTTTCTGGGCAGCCACAACTCGTTTCAAGCTTGCCAAGCAGGGATTTGAGGCTTTTGTTTTGCTCCACTGATGAAGGAACGTGCACCAAATCACCAAGGCTAGTAAGCAGCACACAAATGAGGCAAGCAACAAGATATTCATATGATGCCAAATGATAAGCTAAAGCTAACAGTTCACATTCACAAAAAGCCTTTGCCTTCAGCCATTGATAAATGAAAGCAATTTTAGCCAAGAGAAGCCAAGCCCCCCATTTCTAGCAATGTCATTCAGCCAAAGTCTGACAGAGGAAAATGATGAAAACCCTTAAATAAAGTCGCATTTTACCCGCCCAAACAATCGAAAATAGCTGTAAGCTGGCAGATCAGCTAAAATTGCTAAAAAAAAAAAACACAATAATACTAGCTAACAATATAAATAATTTAAAATAATAATTGCTCTTTGAATTGAATTTGAATTTGAAATTGAGTCTTGTCAAATGCGGCAAATGCGTGTTTATTAAGTTCAAATACATTCGCAATCCACACTTGTGGCAGCGTAAACAATAGCAATTTGCACTTGACTTTTGCTGAGTTGTTGCAACACATAACACAAAGGTTGTGAACTGCATATTCGGCTTGAAGCTCTTTTAATGCTGTTTTGCGGCACAAACAGCAGCAGCAGCAGCAGCAGCGGCAAGAACAACAACAATGGGCACAGCAGTCAAGTTTCAACTGCTACTGTTGCCGCCACACACACATACAGCCCCAATGTGCGTGTGTGTGTGTGTGTGTGTGTGTGTGTGTGCATGCGTATCCGTCAGATACTTTAGCACACATCGACACACACACGCACAGACACACACACACACACATGCTAAAGTGCTGCAAAACTTTTGTAAATAATGCCCACAATGTGTGTGTATATTTGTGTGTGCGAGTGTGTTTAACCCCCCCCCCCCCCCCTCTCCAGACACACCTCTCATCTGCTCATCGGTTCGTCTGCCTCGGACAGTGTGTGTGTGTGTGCATTCAACATGTCATGAATGAATAATTAGCCAGTGCTTCATGTGGCTGCCCCTCAACACAGCAACTTCTCTTCCAGCTCCTCCCTCTCTCTCTCTCTCGCTATCCCCCCCCCCCCCCCTCTTCTCTTTCACCCCTCACTCACTCGCCGCGTCTGGGCAACTAGGAAGCAAGCAGCAACTAGAAATGCACATAAAAATTTTCTACTTAGCTGCGTTTGCCATCCATCCATTAATTTCATTTTTCATTTCACCTAGTTGAGTTGTCGCTATAAATTTTAGCTGCTGTTGCTACTTATTCTTCTTCTTCTTCTTCTTACTCTTATCTCAGGCCATACTATCTAATTTCATTTGATTTCATACATATACTGTTTTTTTTTTATTAAATTTTTATGAGCCGCATCCCCTCCACACTCACTCCATCCGCCCCCCCCCCCTTGGGTAAGCATTTCTTCGTGACCAACTTATGCATATTTATAAAGTGCAGCCAACGGAGAGGAAGAGAGGGGGTGCCAGGGGAGTCAAGGGGAGCTGAGTTTGTTGGCATCTGGCTATTCTGGCGATTTCTCTCTCTCTCTCTCTCTCTCCGTCTCTGACTCTCTGGCCATTAACGGCGCCTGACGCATTCCTATCTTTTATTTAACCGGAAATGCAAACGGTTTTTATTCTGCCATTTGCGCTGCTTACTTTATATATATAAATGTGTAAATCTCATACTAATATTAATTTCGTAAAATATTTTCAAACATTTGCCACTGATGAATGATTCTTTATAAATAACTAATGGCTTCCTGTGTGCACTTCATCTATCCACAGATTCTATTCATTTATAGCCCGCACTCCACCCTCCCCCACTGACCATCCATGCATAATTTAGCACATTCAACAGTTAATTAGCGGATGCAATAGCTTATTGTGAATATATTCAACTACTAACTGAGAGCTACTCATAATCAAATGAACAAACAAGATGATTACAACAAGACTACTTCGTGGTCAATGCTCGAAATAGTATTGATTATGCTAAAGAAAAATCCCCAATTTGCATTCTATTATTTAATTAACAAAGCTTTATTCGTAAATTGAATTAATCGACTACAGATTACATGATTTCAATACACTTAAAATTTAATCTATTTTCATTATTTACCATTTCTGACTAAGCATATAAGATATAACCCATAATAAATGTGCACAGAGCAGGCAATAAAAATATATATCTTCGGCAACAGGGCATAAAAAGATTTTGTCGCTTAGCATTTTAAATTATTTCACACGTCTTCGCGTGTCCCCGGATGCCATAAAAAAAGCACACACACACACAGTGAATACTTACAGTAAGAAAAAAAAAACAACTGTCAACCGTTTACATAAATTTCGTTGTCTATCAATAAATCTCTTGAGAGAAATACATAAATTTATACCAATTTGCTGATGTTGTTTTAATTGTTGCAAGCTCTTCGACTTTTTTTTTTTTTTTGCCTCAACAATTTCTATTTCTATTTCGAGGTTTGTTTTTGTTTTTTTTTTCGCTTTATTTTTTGCTTGTTTTTCATTGACGCTATTCGCGCTAAATATTCAAGACTACCTCAATACGAGTTTCGTTTGCCCAAATGAGTTGGCCACGACGACAAGAGGCGCTAGCGGAGAGAGAGAGAGAGAGAGAGAAGGTCGCTGGGCCAGCAGGAATAACAAGTGTGTAAAATAGAGGTATATGTATACAGCAAAGACAGAGAGAGATAGAGCGAGAGAGAGAGCGCAAAGGGAGGTGGTAGTCAAGAATCGTTTAGCATATTTTAGCATACTTCAACAGTTGTGAGACGGAAAGAGAAGGAGCGAGCAAGAGCGTAAAAATACAGCTATATACAGATACACGTATACAGATACAAACACACACACACCTGCGCTTATCTCAATTATTACGAAATGCCTACGTTGTTGTTGTTGTTGTTGTTATAGTTCATTAGCACTTGTCAGTGCCGGTTCCACTCTGAATACAGTAGTTCCCCCATACCCCCCCCCCCCCCCCCCCCCTTCCCACCATCATCACCATCATCACCATCCCTCACAACCTTTTGCGGTCGACAATTGTCACAGCGTCGTTGCCTCAATGAAAGTTTACGACTATTTTTTGTTTCTTTTGTTGTTGTTGCCTTTGTTTGTTGCTCTATTCTTTATTTATTCCCTTGTCCAGTTTTGTATTTCTTTTATTTCCATTTTGTGTGTGTGTTTTGAAAGTGAATTTATAATTAGCTCATCTAGTTTAGTTCGTTGTTTTTTTTTTCATTCTTGTTATTAATTTATGTGGGAAGCAATCAAATTTAGTTTTTTATTTTGCAACACGTTCGAGTATAACAAAAAAAAATGAATTTACTATAAATTGCGGCAATGACACAGCCAATTAACACCTGAATAGTACCATTTAATGGCCCAAAGCAAAATACTTCACAGCACGAAATACATATATGTATATATATATATATATATATATATATATATATATATATATATATATATATCTAAGCATTCTACGAAACTAGTTTTTTCTTCTTTTTTTTGTTAGCTAATGCAGAAATGTTTGTATAAGCAGCTGCATTATCTTAAATGATGTTTTTTTATAGTCACCATTCACTATATAAATAGTGTTTATATATTTTGCTTTGGGCATAATGAGTCTTGAGTGAGATCATTTTTATCATTCTCTTCTTCTTCTTTCCTTTTGCTACTTCTAGCCCATTTAATATTAGACAATTTCCCATTTAAAGTTGAGCAAATATTTATTTAATTTCACTTTATTTAAATCTAATTGCAAACATGATAAAAATCTACAAATAATGACAGACGAGCGTCACTCCAGAAATGAACGTGGAGCACACTCAAGGTGAATAACACTCAGTGATTGACATGCAGCTCCTCCACCTCCTCCTCCTCCTCCTCCTCCTCCTCCTCCTCCTCCTCCTCCTCCTCCTTTTCCCTCCTCTCTCTCTCTCTATCTCTCTGACAGCCACCCACAAGCGTAAATATTTTATCTTTATTTCGCTTTTATTATACTCTTGTTTTGGCCAAGTTGTTGCCTGCTTTGCATTCAGTATTTTATTTTGTATTTTTTTTTTTGCCACATTTATACGTATTTAATTTGATGTGTCATTTCAAATTGTTGACATGCCCGGTGAGGGGAAAAAGATTTAAGATTTATTGTGGGTGGCTGCGACGAGGTGAGACGGAAACTCAATGAATATTTCGGTTGCATTGCATGGGGGAGGGAGGGGTAAGGTGTAGGGGTTGGGGTTGGGGTGTAAGTGGTTGTTGTCCGCGCCCAGCCTCCTCCCCCGACATGAGTTGTCAATTTGCGCGAAGGTTGCAAAAACGAGAAATCTGTTTCGACATTTGAAGGTTGCCGCCGCCTTTGGCTGCATTTGGGCAATGAACTTGGCAAAGATCGCAATTGGCGAGTGGCAAATGGCAAATGGCAAATGGAATGAAAGCAATTTCATTGAATTAAAAATACAACTGCGAATTATTGCAATTGACACACACAGCGAGGCATTGTGGGTGGTGGTGGCGGTGGAAGGGAGGTGGTCGCGGAATGTGTACAAATTTTACGATATTTTTGCGGCATTTATTTATTTTTAGATAAATGCATATGCATGAAATCATTTGAATATTTTTAAATACGTCAGCAAAGCTACGAAAATGTGTATAAGAAGAGAAGTGAAAATGGAAATGAGTTTAGAGAGCAGCATTAATCATCAATAATTAATCAATCTCCATTAGGCAAAGACTGTTTAAGAAATTTAATGTTCTATTTCTGCCAGACTGGAAACTGGATATTCTTTAGCCAGATCTAAGCAATAAATTAACTTCCTAGCACAGATACTATGGTAAAAGTTAGTTTACCTTAACTTATTTATTGAACAGCATTTACAGTATTCTCTGATGCATGCAAATGTGCATTTAAAATTCACAGCAAACAAAGTTTAAATTCAAGCTTTGAATGCACTTTTCCAAAATATGTCTGCAAAAAGTATTCAAACCCGCATAAATATTTCAAGAGTTGAATATAACACACAAACTTTGGAGCATCATCATTTAATCAAATTGGCCCAGAGCGCATGTAAAAAAATATTTAGAAATAAACATTATGTAAATAGTTAAAAAAAAGGCTGCAGGCAACAAAAAAATAAATAAATAAACATAAAAAAAAAGAAAAGCAAAAACAATAAATAGTTTTGTGTTTGCCCGCAAACCAAAAAACTAAATACTCTTATTTATTTTTAGTATAAGCTATCAATTATGTATGTTAATGGTTGGGCAGAACTAAAAAACTAACCAAAGAGAGAGAGAGAGAGAGAGAGGGGGATGGGTGTGTGTTGAAAGAGAGAGCGAGCGAGAGAGAGAGAGAGAGAGAGATGGGCTCAACCAGGAAGTCAACTTCATATTCCAGTTCAAGTCCAAGTCTCTGCTCGCTGCTCGCTGCTCATGTTAATTTCATGCGTTCAACAGGTTTACCCCTAACACAAGAACACCCTGCACCCCCCCAACCCGTGCTACTAATTCACCTGCTAAGCCCACCCCACCCCTGGCCATAGATAAAGCTATATGTATATATTAGTTTACGTTAGTTTTAGTAATTTTTCATTTCGCCACGCTAACTACCGCACAGCGTGCATTTAAGTGTCAGTCTGTGAGTGTGTGTGTGTGTGTGTGTGTGTGTGTGTGTGTGTGTGTCAGTCTGTGAGTGTGTGTGTGTGTGTGTGTATCTATGTATCTATGTGTCTGTATCTCTGGGCAGAAGTCAGGCTCAATTTCCAACAGCAGCAGCAGCTTGTCAGACAAACATGCGAACAGAGACGCAGAGAGACGCAGACTCTGCCACTGCCACTGCCACATCTTCGTGGTCGGTTTTGGAGGCGTCTCAGTCCCACAACTAACGTTTTGCCTTTTTCGTGTGTGTGTGTGTGCCTCTGGGGCCAAGAGACTTGTATCTGGCACATACTTTAGACGTTATGTTTAATTACAACACGCCATGCGCTTTTGAATTTGTTTCCAAATATCTTGCAAAACCAAAACTAAAAGAAAAAATGTAAAATGTAAAACGCTTCAAACTTGTACTTGTCATAAATTATAGAGGCATGCCATCCACCAGGCTACTTTACTACTATCTATCTATCGGTAAATGTATATATATATAAATGTATATATATATATATATGTATATATGTATCTACATGTGAGCAGGCACATTTGTAAGACCGGTAATTACCCGTTGAAGGCATGTGGATCGGGTTTCGGCTTTCGGCTTTCGGCTTTCTTGGCTCGCCAAGCGTTTAATGTCGAGTGTAAAACTCCATCGACTCTCGTCTCTCGTCTCGCGACGAAGGGTCGCTGGCAACTTCAGTTAATTAGCGGGGCGGAAAATACAGAAAAACTGAAAAGCGAAAAACACTGCAGCGGCAACGACAGGTTGCTCTACCCGTAGCAATTTAAGCATTTTTAAAGCAATATTCGAAGGCAGGGTATCTGCTAGTCGAGCTGTCTCGCATGTAGCTCTGTTGCTTGTTCTATATTCACTCGGCTATCCATCAACTCTCAGCTAAATTATCGTCACACTATCTTTCAGTTACAAGCGCAACACTTTAAGGATTAAGTTTCCTTAAATAAATTTGCTTGAACGAGCTGACATATTTCAATGCTGCCACATACAATATATACAACTTTCTATATATATATATATATATATATATATGTATAGATATATACATTTACTCGTTTGCCACATGTGTTTGCTTTGTTAATACCTTTTGCTTGTATCAATCTTTGGTGCCCATTGGAGTCCATTGGAGTCCGTTTGTAGCCCTACCCATTTCAGAGAGGGCTCCAACAGTTTATCAACCCAATACACGAGAATTGCATTCTTTGGCATGAGTCATTCCGGAGCAACCTGAGCAGAGGGAACCTTTCCTGACAATGGGCTCCCGTCAATACAAGGCTTCCTTTGTTAACTTGGCTGATTGTCATAAACTTGTGCTTAAGTGTTGTGCATTAAGCCAAATATCTGTGTATATATATATATATATATATATATATAGATATATATGTGTACACATATTGAAACAGGTATCGACTCGGTTGTCTCAATGGACCAGTGTGAATTATAGCGGTTCAGAAAGCAACAAAATTAATACGAAGAACTCAAAAGTGGAATTGAGTGGAAATTTGCATGGCTGCATTCGATTCGAACGGTTTTATTGTAAGATCTCAAAATACGCTCGCTGATTTTGCATAATCTTTACTACGTGTACACTTCAAAGGCAAAATGCCGACGGCTGCCTTACAGCTACAACATATGCATAAGTAATTGTGATAGATTGTTATGGCCATAAACATATAACCAAAGACACAGGCACAGATACAGCACACATTTTGGCCAAAGATTACACAAAATGATGTTACACAATTAAAATATAAAAATTAATTAGCTAAATCGATTGGAGATGCTTTTAAAGTGCTTTTTAAATATATTTAAAACAAAAAACGAATAGCTAGCTTAGCCATGCCCAAGATTATACACCCTTTTAGCCCGGAGACTGCCCATCGACAACCAGATTTCACAGTAAATTTCCATATTTGAGTAAATATACATTTTCTAAGAAAGCCATTAATAATTGGAATTTGATTTCTTTGCATTTTGGCCGAAATATAAGAAGCATAATAATACACTTCTTGGGTAAGTATGGTCCCGAATAGCTAGTTAAACAAAACAATTTGTCAAACCATTAAAAATACATAAAAATCAAAGCAAATTCATTGAAATGCATTGAAATTTGAAAGGACTATTTTTAGATATACTTCAAGAAAATCACATTACAAGCGTATTTATATAAGAGACCAAATGATTTCATAGAATTTAAACTGCCAAGGACTCTCACTCTCCATTTGATGGGCAACAAACAGTTCTATCTTGGCTCCACTTGCACTCAGCTCGCAGGTGAAGAAACAAAGCCCGGCTAAGAGTCAAAGCCCAATGCCAAAGCCGAAACATATTTTTTACCACACTCGACACACCAAATTTGATGGCCGCTCGCTTCTCAAGCTGGAAAAGCCGCACAGACGGAGAGAGGGACGGGCAGAGACAGAGTGACGGACAGGCAGACAACATTTCTGGCTTCCTCTGATGGCTGCAGCCAACAATAAATTGGATTCCGGTGAATTTGTAATGTGCGCTCAAAACTTCCACAGAAACAACTAGCTTTGACTTTTTAGATCTCCCTTTTATATATATATATATATATATATATATATATATATACATATATTTCATAGGAAACCCAAGAGATGAGCCCTGTGTAGATAAAGATACAAGGCGACATATGTAAGGCAAAAGTTTTGCTTGGCTTCTACCAAGAAACTGTCAACATATGGACACACACACACACACACAGACAGACAGAGACACACAACATTTGCGCCCACTTTGACACGCCTCCATGGCTGTATGGTTGTCCATTGAGTTGTAAATCCGCAACACACAAAAGTGCTAACTTAATTATTTAGCATGGCAGCTTGTACAACAAGACAACAAAGAAAAGCCCTGGCCAAAATCTTTAGACGCGAACTTGAAGTTTTCGTTTCGTTTCGTTTTGCTTATTCTTTTTCTCTCTCTCTCTCTCTCTCTGCGTCTTTTTCTCTTCTTCCTTTGTGCGCTGCTTTAAGTATATTTTGTATTTTATTTGTTGTTGCTGTTATTGTTATTGTTGTTGTTGTTGTTAAGTAGATTTATGCACGTCTAGTCTGAAATTATTTGAAACAAGTTTAAAGAGGCATATGGACAAAATCTGCAGGCTAAAATATACAGGGCTTGGAGTTTGTGGCAGGCTCTCGGCTCTGTTTCAATTTCAGGTAGGTAGTAAGGGCTAAAAGAGACAGAGAGAGAGAGAGAGAGAGAGAGCGAGTGAGGGAGAAAGAGAGAGAGAGAGGGAGACAAACTTAAAACCTAAAACCACACACGGCAACAACTGGGAACTGGGAACTGGGAACTGAGACATCGACACGGGGCGACTACATAAAAACGCCATGAAATAAACAACAACAATAACATATACAACAAAACATAACAACAAAACACATGTAGACGTCGTCATCGCCGCTGTTGTTGGCCTCTTTTGTAGACGTGCCAAAGATACAGGTAAAAAGATACAGATACAAATGTATCTGCCGCTAAAATACCTGACCAACTGCAATGGCCCCCAAAAGTGGCTGCTGCTGTTGCTGTTGCTGCTGCTGTTGCTGCTGCCATGACATTGGCAAAGTTCAAGAACTGCCCGAAATAACATGACACACACACACACACACACACAGACACACACACAGACAGACACACACACACATAGACATTTTAGAGTCTGGTAATGTATCCGTATGTATACAAAAGTCGCATAAAACCCAACACGAAAGACTCTTCAACCGGACAACTCCGATTCCAAAACTCCGTCTTTAGCTACTCTTCACGCTGTTTCCACGAATTTCACACTTTTTTTGTGTTTCTTTTTTGGCTCAGTTGATTATGATGATGAGGGATTAAGAGATGGGCAGCAGCCGTCGCACTCTTGAAACATTTATGGTCGTAGGATGCTCGCGGCCAGTATAGGGGACATGGCCAGAAGGCAAGCGCAGCCATGAGATACATTTACTACTGCATCTTTATGACACAAATTGCATTTATTTCTTGTGTTTGTGTGTCGAGGTGTGGCAAAATGCAGTAGTGCGACGAGTGGCATTTTGTAGTCACTTCTCATAAGTTCTTGCTGCTGCTGCTGCTGCTGCTGCCTCTTGTTGATCTTTTGAAACTGAAAGTGCTACGTGTAAACAGATGTCTTCAGCGAAAAAGTTATTATTGGGCATCAGGTAAACTGGTAAATGCTATCAGCTGGGCATATCTTCATCGAAGAATACTTGGTGAAATAATCATGTTGTAAGCGGTTGAGTGGAGTATTGTGTAATTATCTTACAAGTGGAAAAACTTGTGAATGAATTGAATGGATGAGAAATTCAATGGGAAGGTAGATTAGAACATTTGAAATCATTTGTCCTAGAATATAGATATGGAAATTATGCAGCTGTGTAGTATAAAACAATCAACCCCATAAAGTATATATAGACAATCTGCCCATTTCCGTCTGTGCGAACAAACCGATTTTAGAGTCTTCAAGAGTTATCCTATTTCGAATATAAATTATTAAACCAAATATTACGAAATAATATACTAAAGGCCTACGACTCTAAAATAATATTCACTTTCAAATAACCATCTAAAAAAAAAATACTTATTTTCCCTGTACATTTTTTTGCACTTATGTTGATACTGCTTCAATTTAAATACTATTCATGCACCCCTTTATAATTTATTTTTCCTCTTACTCTTTATTCAAACTATTCAAACATCAAACTTGACTTTTCAGTACAAGTAGCGCCATCTATGCTCAAACGCAGACACTATCGCTAGTAAATGCCCAAAAAAAAAGAAGAAAAAAACTCCATCAGCCGCCCTTCCTCTACAAGGAAATTGCCTATCTCTCTGCTGGCAGCAGCAGCAGCAGCACCCTCATCAGACCAAATAGCGCGACAGGAAAACGTGTCTGCTGCAACCCTTCAAAAAGCAACAGCAAAAACAACAACAACAACAACAAACAAGTTGCGACTGCCTTTTTTGTCCACTGTATTCTGTATTTGTTGTTGTTGTTGTTGGTGCTGCCGAACGTTATTGTTGTTGCACATTTTTAATCAAGCGTAACGTGGGCGTTGCCACGCCGGCCAACTTGTGGCAAATTGAGTAACCCCCCAGAGGGCAGCCCACCCTCGCAGCAACAGCGTGTATAAATTTATATGTATTTGTATGGAGTATGGAGTATTGGAGAGTGGAGAACTCTGCACGTATTTAATCACATATTTTACATAGTCATCATCTCTGTGCGACTTTAACATTGACTCTCCAATATCCAATTTCCAACTGCAGCTTTATAGTCATCGCCATCGTCATCGTCAATCGTCATTGCTTTAATTGCATTGGTCAACGCCCTGCGAAACTGGACACAAAAAGGCGTCGAGAACATATCCTAAACGCCATTTCTCTTATGTTCTCTTGTTGTTGTTGTTCTTTCGACTTTTTCTTCTGCTTCTTCGGTTTCTCGTTCTTGTTCTTCTTGTTGTTGTTTTTGTAAGGCTTCCTTAATTGTATTCCGTGGTTTGGCGCGTCGCGTGACTCGGCAAGGCGGAAACTACCGTAGCACCGCCTTCGATCATCTCTCACATTGGCTGCCAAAGTATCGTCAATTACCGTTACGACTCATTTTGAAAAAGTATTACACAAATAACCCAAAATAAAAAAAGAGTTGGGGGTATACTCAACTCGGAAATACCCTTGCATTTGTATCTCTCTGTGATGATACAATTAACTCTTTTTCCACAAACCAACCAAATTTTTGATTAGTTTTTTTTTATTTTTAGGGAAGCGATAAAAATTTAACTGTTCTAATATATTTCACTTTATATACTGCTAGAAAATTGGATCTATATCACTAGCAATAGCAGCAGTTTCTACGATTCAGTCAGAAATAATCTTTTAACTGATAAAGTATATATATATATATATATATATAGACTTTCTTTTAATGCCTTCCTAAAGAGTATGACTGTCCAGCAATAAGTTCTTCGAACGGAAGTTGGCATTTTTGGTGCGTGCTGGCAGACATGAAATAACTTTTCATATTTTGACTTTGTTGCGATAGCCGAAACCAGAAACTCGAGCAAAGTGAATCAAGTGGGCTGGCGGGGAGGTGGCCAAAAGGCAGAAGTAAAAATTAATTTATTATGTTAACAATGGGCCAACAACAGAAAAGAGGAAAAGTTTTGTAATGCTTAAGCCCCGGCAATTAAGTGACAGAAATTATCAATTGTGTGAGATCTTCACATGTGGCAAGTTTGCTCTTTTGGTTGTTCTTGTTGTTGTTGTTGTTGTTGTTGTATTTGTTGCAGTTGCTGCCGATTCGTTTGTTCTCGCCGCTGCCTTTTAGGTTAGGGTTGTATGTTAAGGGACTCTTCTCTCTATGCATGTGTGTGTGTGTTTTGTGTGTGTGTGTGTGTGGACAATCCCTTGTCGCGCCATGTTCACTGAATATTTCAGTTGACAGTTGCGTGTTTAATGACATTATGATTAAAATCATTTTGTGTCAAAAACAATTGTCCCACACACACACACACACACACACACAAACACTCGCACACACTGACACACACACACACACACACACACACATGTCAAGGCTATGTGGCAGGATACAGGAGAAAAAAGAGAGCATAATTTAAATATATGTCTGCAGCACATAATTTGTTGTTATTGTTTTGGGTGCTTTTTTAATTGAGGCGCTAATGAGCGTCGCTGTGTAGAACAAAAAGGCTTACAAGGGGTTAGCCTGGCCATAAGCATGACCAGCAATTACAGTCTTCTAATTGGCTAGATTGTATTTCGACATGTTTCGATATTGCTGACATTAAAACGGACTGTTAAATGTAATTACAAATATAAAGACCAATTCAAGTGGAAAAATACGTTTCTAAATCTTCAACTTTAAGAATTAGTTGATGTGTTTACGTAAATAAAATGTAAAAATGTCTATATTTGAACAAAAATGTATGTTGACCTTTATTTAGCATAAATAACACTCACTCGCATTTCATATGTGCAAAATTGTGGAAATTTTTAACGTACCTGCAAATACAAGAAAATGTTTAAGCAATTAATAAAAAGATTACAAGCAAATTAGTAAAAAGTAGTTGAAATTAAATAAAACGCTGCTGATAAGCAACAGCAAACGAGAATTCCACGAATTTCAGCATGGCCCAGAAATTGTTGATACATTTTAAGTTAAGTGCAAACTCAAAGCATAAGTTGGAATTCACATGAAGAAAAAAGACAAAAATGTTTAACAAGCGTAAGAAAGAAATAAAAATGTTGTCGCCTTGATTAGTCACAAATTTATGCATTATGCTAATTTAATGAAATAAATGTTGAGCATTAAAAACCATAACTCGTTTAGCAAAAGCTTTACTCATTTTACTGCAATTTAATGACTTATCAAAGTGAATAAATTACATATTCTTTTATAAATTTATGTAAAGCGCATTAAAAAAAGCAAGTAAGATTGCCTCTAGGCGAGTGAGCTCGACTAGCAGATTCCCTGTCCCGGCCTACTACTACTACCTATCTAAAAATGATCCACTTATATTCAAAATTTGAGTCTGTATATTTAATAGTCTCTTAGATCGGTTCACTTATAGATTATTAGATCGACTCGACTAGTGATGCTGATATATATATATATATATATATATATATATATATGTTACATACTTTTACAAAACTAGGGTATACCCTTTCCTACGCCATTCATGGTTTAAGGGTAATAACAGAGATTTGATTAGATTGTTAAAGAATAATCAAGAAACTATGCTTTATGTGAATTATTTACATGTGGCTTTTAAGGAGTGTCTAACTTTTTTAAGTGTTTTGTTTGTGCCACAAAAAAATGAAATGAAACTTCATTTTTTTTTAGATTTTTTGATCGCCCTACAAACGAATATTCGCAACACACCTTTCACAATTGATTAACACTGAATGTTAACTGAATGTTTCCCCCACTGATAACACGTCGATTCCCATAAATTGTTATCAGAGTGAATAGGTAAACAAATGATTTCCCTGGTTTTACTAGCCATTTCTAATAAATGAGGTTATCAGGTCGCTCTTGGGTTACACATTTGTTGTTATTGTGCGACCGGCTCCGTCAATGCCTCAATGCCCCAGTGCCTCAGTGCGTCATGACTAGTTGCCCAACCGAAACCAGAGCACAGACCCACGACCCATTGATAACTGTTGTACAACAATTAGCACACATATAGAAATTACTGAGAAATTATAAATATATTTTCATGTATGAATACGATATGAATATATATATGTATATATATAAATAAATAACATTTACATTCCGAGTCAGTGCAGCAATGATAAGAAGTTTGACGCCATATCGCCCGAGGGCAACCTTATGCAACTTTTTTTTTTGTAAGCGGGGCAGAGTGGCGGAGGAGTTGGGGGGGCTTTTGCTTTTGCTTTTGCTTCCTGTGTATGACAATTGAACTGAGTGTGTGTGTTTTTATGTGTGTGTGTGTGTCTGACTCGTGTGTTTGCTTTAGTTTTATGTCTTGGCAAACATTTGATAAACACAAGCCGTATAAACAAATATTAAGTCGAGTAAAAGTTAAATAAATATTTGTTGATTATTTTTGTTTTTTTTTTTCTTTGACGCCTGACACTTTTCTGGGCGCGTTGAACTTTTCGGCATTTGTGTGTGTGTGTGTGTGTGTGTGTGTGTGTGTGTGTGTGTCATATTTAACGAGCGTAGTTAAAAAAACAAAATAACAAAATACGAAACCGTTGAAAAGTTTTGTGGGCCAAGTTAAAGGCGTTGACAACCTGGCTGACACCGACTGACAAATGGCCAAATTGCCAGATGGCAAATGGGCGTTTTATTGCATTTGATTTACGCTAGACATTTGTGTCAAGACTGCCCCCTTGCCCCTCCCCCCACACACCCCATGCCCCAAATGGTTGGCAACCCATAAAAAGAAAATTTTACAAAAAAAAAAATTAAGTTAAACAGCAGAAAGTAAAAATAAATTTAAAAAAGGAAAGAAATGAAATTCCAACACGCCTCTGCGCACTAAATCCTTAAAGTGTTTCTTTTAATTAAAAAAAAATTTATATATATATAAATGGCAACAGTTTCATTCGGCTGTTGTTGTTGGCCAGAAACCAAAAGGCATTTGTGGCACAACGCTGTCCTTTTCTGGAGCAGGCGACCATGATGCTTAGTTGGCGTTGCAGGAACTTGTAAGAGAACTGCTTCCTTATACAACTTCGAATATACAAATGTATATATATATATTTATTTGTGTATGCATGCTCAGTTCAGCTGCAAGGCATTTTGATTAATTTTAAGGCAAGCCGAAGATTAGAAACACTTTAAAACTGCAGTCAAATTGTACATGTCAACAATTGTACATGTCTAATTTTACCTCAAATTTGAGGTATACTCTTATATATATTTTTATTGAATTTTTGTTTTTGGTCCAAGCATAACTGGTGAATTTGCTCTGATAAATATGAGTTGAATTAGTTTCACACTGTTAATAAATATAACAGTTTGACTGTTGATTTGTTGCGACACGTTGAAGTGCCGAGAAAATGTTGAACACATAATAAAATTGATATTTCATTAGTTTGGTCAAGATATGAAGACGGTAAAAGTGTTTCATAAAAGAATTTATGCCTTTACTTTATGGGAATCGCATCTACTTCATTTGTGACAAAATTAAAATACCGCGCAATGCGCTTGGCGATAAAAAGCCAAATGAAAAAATATCACTTTTTTTACACATCACAAAACAAAACAAAATAAAAAACAGCAAAATAAAAGAAATAAAACTTTGCAACTTTTTGCAGTGAACCGGTATTTTCTAAATAAGAAACAAAAAAAAAACAAAAAACATATAAGTGAGTAGACGTATATAAATATATAGCCAAATGGAGTCATTTAGAGAGGAGGAGAACGAGAACGAGAGCCAGAGAGGGGGGAGGGAGAAAGAACGTCGCGGGACGGCAAGTTAAAATGTATCTTACGGATACATAAACATGCCGCTGCGCGTCTTTCTTTGTCTACGTAAATGGCCCATGAAAATGAGACAAGAATGTATAGAAGAACCACAAAACAGGCAGCAGGACAGACAAACAGACAGACAGACATACAGCCGGCAGACAGGAGCAGGACAAGCAACACAGCACGATAGTCGCCGTTTTACCCTCCCCCTCTCCACTCCCCGCTCCTCTTTCAGCTTCGCTTGATGGCGCGTCGGCAGCGTCGTCAACGTCATAAAAAGAAAACAACAAGTGCCAAAAATCGCATGTTGATAAGAGCTCGTCAAGTTTGCTTGTTGCCAAGTTGTTGTTGTTGTTGTTGCTGTTGTTGTTGCTGTTGTTTTTGAAGCCAGTGTTTGGAATTGAATTTTGAAGTCTTTAAGAGCAACATCATCATGCAACAGGCCGCTTAAGACGCAGCAGCAGCGTTTAGCTTGAAATGCGTTTTATGGCGTTTATTCGAGATTTTGGTTAAGAAGAAAACATTAGATTTTATGACCCCAATAAAGTTAAGCAAATACCAAACATTCCTTATCAGTTATGCACACTGCGAGAAATAATGCTGAACTACATGTGGCAGAAGTGGTTTCTTTTTGGTAGAGCATACAATGTGTTGGGAAATCGCCAGTTGATAGATTTGAAATTTCATTTTCATTTTTATAGTGGAAGAAACCAAATGCGTTTTATGGAATTTCGCGAACTTTCTATACATCTTTTTTTTTTTGCAGTATATAAGTAGCTAGTTAACCATATTAGCAATATTATTAAAGCACACTTTCTTAATTAGATGCAATCATAAAATGCCCTTCCCTTTCGAGCACACTCAAGTGTCAAGAGCTTAATTAGTTAACAGTTGTATTGTAGGTATTTGCATGCCTCATTCAACAATTGTGATTGGATTGAGGCAGCAACTCTCACTTTCAATTTGGCTCAATTAGAGCCGTTTTTTTTTTTTTGCGCTTGCCACAGCCAATATGTAATTATGAACGCTAACTAGTCAGTTAAGAACTAAACAAATGTACAGAGAAGAAGGCTTAAACAATTATTTGATTGCAATTATTGTGGCACTGTTTTAATGTTCAACAGTTTTATTGTTGTAAACTCTGTTAACAATTTGCTGTAGTTATTGTTGCAGTTGCAATTATGCAACCTTCTTTTTATAGCGCTTGATTATTATTGTTATTGTTGTTGTTGTTGTTGTTGTTGTCTGTGTTTTTGTGCTGGCAACAGCAAATTGAATTGCTAATGAACTAAACATGAAAATTTAATTAAAATGCACTTAAAGCTGGCCGACAGGCAACATATGTAAATGCAAAAATCATATTTAGACATATTTTTGACGTTTTCATTTTTATGAGGTTATAAATTAAAACAATTACGCTAACAATAATCGACACACTGTTACCCTGTAAATCGTAATGTAATCTATCAAATTTTATTATGCATATTATTTATGAATTACTTTCATTTCAAATCTGAATAATGTGAATATCAACAGTCAATATTCCCCATGCCTGTCAGTTTTGATTACAGCGTATAATTATTTAATAATTGCATATGTACATATATATATATATATATATAAATAATTTTAAATACAAATAAATGTGTTGTGCATTTGTGTTTTATGGCTGCCGCTGACCGCGTAATTACTCGCATTTCAAATTTGATATTTTTGCGTAATTAAGCAAATTTGTTTTGCGGCAACTTCTTGCATAAAAAGCTGCTCGGTGTTTATCATTATTAATAAAGCATACATTCCAAATTATGATTGTCAGTCAAAGCCATAGCTGGACGCAAATTAATCTATTAAATTAAGTGGCATAAAAAACAGCTGTGTGCTTATCATTATTTATATAAAATATTCAATATTGTGATTGTCAGTCAAATGACTCAAATAAATCGCTTTAAACCAAAGAAAGAGATATGAACTTAAGATGGGCATTTAATGTTGTTTAAAAGTTGCTCAACATGTTGCCTTTTGTAATCAGCATTCTATTATGTTATTTATATATATATATATATCCATATACCTCTTATGTTCACTTCTTCTTGGTTTCCACTGCAGTTTTCAACTGCCTGCCTAATTCGCAATATTGTCATGTTAATTTACAAATTTTTACAGAGACTGTGGCCAGTCTAGGAGTAAATGTTGAACTCGTTTGACTGACTGGTTGACTGACTGACTGCTTGACTGCTTGACTGATCTGCTACTACTACTACTACCAGCCAACTGTGAGAGACTGATTCGCAACACTAAAAGCTGCCTTTTGGGCTTTTGGCACATGGCTCGGCTTCACGTTAATTACAACTTCGATGCCTAGCAATTAAGGCGCTCGACTCGAGAACTCCACTGGAGAACAAGTGGGCAACAGACAGCAATGCTAGCAAGTGTCTCTCTCAGTGCTTGAGAACAAATAGCACACAAAAAAAAAATATAATAAATAAATAAATACATTTCAATGAACGGCGTCAAGCAGCGCACAATATGAAAGAAGGAAAAAATATCACAAAATGTAGTCATAAGCAACGCCTCCGTTGTCGTTGTCAATTACTCAATCAATGAAAGACTCCAGCAATAAATAAACGAATAAAGAAAGAGCTCGACGAGTAGATACCCTAAACAGACGTGTTTACTTCTTAAGAGTCTTACATGTTTTAGATATGTATCCATCTAATTAGTTATTTACAATAATATTTACAAATCAGCTGTATTATGTCAAGAATATATCTATGATCAAGCATATTTTTACATTATAATACCGGAGTTGCTTTTGCCAGCTAAATACTTCATTAAACCCTCTTACACTATTTTCAATTAGTTCTGGGTATAAAAAGTGTAAATAAATGTGTAAAAATAACTAACAGCAGTGCACAGTGATTGAAGATGTGAATATGTTAAAATGGAATATTTAAATTTATAATATGAAATAAAAATAGTTATAACACTGCTGAGTATTTTTTACTGTGCATAGAATATATATTTATATTAAACTAAATAAAAATTATACAAATGAAAGAAACTACTTGTAATAGTAATAAAAAAATATCATACTGTGCATGAAAATAGATTCTACAAATAGTATTTTATTATAAACGAAGCACTAAAAATATATATACAATATAATCAGACCTTTGAACCGACTTTTTCGCATAGTTCTCAACCACTGTGACGATGCTGAATCGTCGTTTGGGAATCTATAAGTCAATATTATAGTAATTATGCTACTGTTAGACGGCTCTATTGCCACTACTCGAACAAATTGCTGTGTTGCCGTTTTTTCAGTATTTTATGACACGGCAATCGGCGACAAGCGTGTGAAAAAGGCAGAACCCGCTGATTATATGCGAATTTAAGTGAGAGATATACATTTACCTAGCTGGGGGGTGTGAACAAAGCGAGAGAAAACGGCTTTACTGTCCATTAGTGTGACCCGATTTGAGCTATTTAAATGCTGTTGAAGTTCATTGTGATTTGAGTTACACAATATTTCCAATGGCATTTTTCGAATATGTTTATTTCAACAAATTGCATAATGGTTAAAATTTAATTATTTCCATAAATCAATCTGAAACTCATTCTCTCTCTATCTCTCTCCCTCTCTCGCTTTCTTTATTTGTTTGCTAATTCTATTTAGGCAAACACAATTTCATTATTTTATGTTGGTAATTATAATTTTTGGAAAACCTCGTCCCGCCCTCCCAGGGACTACCCACCTCGTTATCCATAATAAGCCACAAACTAATTTCACGCACATAAGCAATAAATTTCAAACGATTTTTTGGTCAACATGGTCAACTAAGCATTTTAAACTCAATTTATTTCTAATCAATGGAAAAGCACACACACTGAAACACTCAACAATGCTTTAAAGGGTGACAGCAACAGCAACAGCAAATGGCACAAAACACAACATTTCAGTTGACAATTCAATTTTGATCAAATGTCAAACTGTAGCTTTTTATAAGCCGATTATAATGGCTTGTTGCTTTTGGCCCTCCCTTTCTCTCTCTCTCTCTCTCTCTCTCTCTCTGTCTGTCCACCTCTCTGAACACACGCTTCCGTTCCCCCATAGACAAACCTTGTTAGCTTTGGTTTTTATTGTCTTCATTGTGTAGGGTAGATGCGTTTGTGTGCTTTTTCTCCTTCCCAGCCACCGCCTTTCTCAGTGTGTTTATTCATTCATGAGTTGTACATTTATTGGAAGAGATTTTATATGATTTATTTAAAGGCATATTTAATATTTCAACATATTTCAACATATTTCAACTGCATTTAAATTTATCTATCAATGCTCTTTTTTCTACAGAGCATTTGTAGTTCGTTTCAGCGAGTTTTACACTTTTACACATTTTACACAAATTAACTGTATGATTTGTGATTTTCATTTGCTGCTTTTGCAATTCGATTTAGCTTTTCAGTTACACTTTTGATTTTTAAAGCTGCTTAGTGTGTGTGTGTTGTGTGTATTGTGTCGTCTGTCGTGTTGTGTGTGTCGGTTGAGCCCCTAAGTAGCACGCACAGCGAGTCAAGGTCAATGTCAAGTTGCCATTTCGCAAAACGGTCACAATAAATTGGCTAACAACGGGCGCCTAGAAATTGAAATAGAATTAGAACAACAGCAACAAGAAGAGAACAAGAAAACTGAAATATAAAAAACCATTGAGCAAAACGGAAATGTAAAGCAAACTGTAGAATAAGAACAAAAGTTCAAACGACTACAACAAATTGGAATTGTGGGTTAGCAAGAAATGTGTTGGGCAAAAAATGTTAAACGTTCAAGTTGTTCAAGTTAATAGTTTAGTTTTAGGGCAGTGAAAGGAGCCATAGAAATGGAAATGAATAAGTTGCCAGAGGAATTTTATTTCAGTTAACTTTAAACTGGAATAACTTGGTCAAAACTCAGCCAAAGACAATTCTTTTCTCAGAGTCGGTTATAATAATAGTTACAAAACTTGACTTGGTTGTATATTTCTATAAGTAAATCCGCTAAAGTTCTTAAGCCAAAAACAAATATCTTAAAATTAGAGTCTATTGGATAGTTTTAAACTTAGAATCCACATGAAATTGATCTTAAACTTTGCACATTGTTGCATACTGGCCACTTAAGTGTTCAGCAATGTTGAACAGTGTTGAAGCGTGTCTTTCTGGTTGCACTTAACGAGTTTAGACTCTGTGGCACGGCAGACAAGGCAAGGCTCACAGCTGCTCCTATCAACTTTGCCTCATTCGCATGCAATAAACTTAATGATAGCCTCCGGGCTGAAACTCAAACGCATATCCATTGCCTGACTGACTGTCAACAGCAACAACAACAACTAAAACAACTATAACTACGACAGTTGTAACGACAAGTAAAGGCAACTCTAGTCGAATGTTGCACTTGCAGCAAATCGTTTGCAACTTCAAAATCCACTTGACATAGCGGCAAACATAATTGCCACTTGCCCGCGAATTTGAGTTCGCCTGTCGGTCGGGGCCTTATCGCTTACCACACACATACACACACACACACACTCAGTCACACACACACAGACAGACAGACGGACAGACGGACGGACAGGTGGACAATCAGACAATCAGTGGTATGGCGTAGACCGCCATGCACATCACTCATACGCCATGTTTGTCCACAGTCGATGCTTAAAAAGTTAATGACTAATTTTCGCTGGCACAAAAAATAACAAGAGTGCATCAGCACTGACTAGTGCACGACTAACCGATGCCCTATAAAATGCTGAAATAATACAAATAGAAAATATATATACAAGACAGCAGTTAAAAATTAACTATCGATTAGAAAGATTAAATACTTTTGCAGACTGGAGTCAACTACTAACAACAACTGCTAACAACTATATATCACTTTAAATGTAACAGAAATGATCAAAAAAAACATATATTTTATATAGAAAACTCTTATATTTATCATATTGTATTTCTAAACAGTTCGAGCAACTCATTCGTCATTATACCCTATTTAAAAATGTATTCAGACTAAAGTAGGAGTCACCATTGTATCAAAGATCTAGCTTCAGCTGGTGCAGCTGCTGTCTGAAGCTACCCCCTTGTAATGCATGCTATGATTACAGGGTATATATAAATGAAAGAGCCTCGCCAACGGCCATCACTTGTCCGGAACGCAATGTGTCTGGCCACATAGGGGCGAATGGGAGGAGAGGTGCAGTCAATTTACCGTTGCATTGCTGAATATAACTTGTTGTTGCTGTTGTTGTTTCAGCTGCACATCAGCCACAAGAGCAGGCTGGTCAGGGGAGGGGAGGGTGTGTGTGTGTGTGTGTGTAACTGTCTGCCTGGCGAAAATGCAAAGCGTCCGCGAAACTGACGTTATAATTAATGAAAATTTCCAGCGTTCATTTCTTGTTGTTGTTATTGTTGTTGTCATGTGCAAAAGCCAAAAGCAAAACATGGCCAGAATAGTGGCAGCTCATACACACACACACACACACACACACTATCAGACACACACACACACACACACATAAGTTGGCTAATATGATTTTGATTTTGGTGGCCAACATTAGAATGCCATTAGGTTTTTGGCCAGTTTTGGTCGGCTGGCTGGCAATTTACATAAAACGACAAACGGTGCATAAATTATGCTTTCAAATATTGGCAAATTGCCAGAAATCAAGAGTTTGAATCACAGTTTCAATCGCTGACATAATGTAGACATTATAGCCACGTACATCAGCACCCCCAACAAATATGTTTCATAAGTTGCTGGCGGGATTATAAAGTAAGCCATAACTAGAGTTATTTCAATCAAAGCTAATGTTCAAAGTAATTTAATGCAAATTAAGTCGAGTTAAGTTTAAGTTTTAGTAAAAATCAATTCATTTTTCATACTACATTTTGTTACTTCCTTTATTCATTCATTTTTCATTCTTTTTCTATTTTGCTTTTCTTCATTTCACATTAAAGTTGAAATTAAAATTGATATTAAAGTTAAAGCTGAAGGCAAGTTTAGATTTAAAGTTGAAGTAAAGCTGACAGTTCATTTTATACAATCATTTATTAATTAAAGTTTTTCATTTATTCTCATTTTTATCTCGCATTTTCATACTTTCCTTTTCACATTCATTTCGAAGCTACAACTGCATTTAAAGCTCAAATTAAATCTATAGTTTAAGCTATCAATTTCAATTGAATTTTCTAATATCCACCTGCTTCCTGTCCTTCCCATTTATATTCTAACTTTTATTTCTGTGCATTTCTTTGCAGTTCCTTTCATTCCTTTTCATTCCAATAGGGATTCCTTGCTTTTCATCTAGTACCGGTTCCATTTGAAATTTCTTTTCAACATTTTGCTGCTCTCTTTAAAGGAAGCATTTTCAGTTGTACACTGCCTGCTTTACATTTGCTATTAAATCAGCTTTCCATGTGTGTTTTTCCTTTCAGCTTTTCCACTGTTGACATTTTGTGCAACACTTTGAGGCTCGCTTGTGGCCTTTAATTGGATTATGTTAAACCAATTGGCCAACAGCGAACCACCACCAAAAGAGACCGTCAACGTTCACATAGCATGAGAGTTGAGTAATTTGCAAAAACTGAGCCTGTTTTTAAAGCACTCCAAAATCCATTTACAGTGCAAGTATTTATTAAAAGAAGTCAAATATTTGTAGAATTTGAAATATTTTTAAAATTAATTTATTTAATTAATACAAATTGTTTAGGAATTCTTCAATATTTGTCAAACTTGAGTTAAATACCTAAAAGGAATTATCGCTTTTTCTCTGCGTTGATTTTACTCTCAAAATTTGGTAGGTTTTACCATTGATAAAAGTTTCTCTTATGTATAAAGTAGCAAATAAGGTTTTATTGGCTTTTGTTGAATAGTTTATCAATAATAAATGGTCAAAAGTTTTAACACGTTTTCTCAATTTGAAAACATGACCAAAACTTTTTGCACAAACTCTTAAGATGACCAAAAACCAAAATCATTTCGCACCACAAACTTTATAATACTGCTGCAAACATTTAAACACGTGTTTTTTATCATTTCTAACCCGATTTGTTGGCACTTTTCGGGGAACTCCGAGATGCTGCACTCCACATCCAATTTCCAAAAATACTATAAAACATAAATATCAAACTTAAATCGTTTGTTTATATATATATTTGGAAGAGCAGCAGAGTAAAGTGTTCTATATAAAGTGAAGCTGCTACTTATTTTGATTCATAGCCACAAAAAAAAATCGTGCACGTGTTTCCCCCCTCCCCCACCCCCCTGCTAGTTGGGGCATTGTTCTACTCTTTGTTGCACTGGAGACAAAGTAACGAAACAACAAAAACAAATTACTGCACTTTACAATTGCGAATGCATTTTCCCGGGAACGTAAATAGAAGCTATTTAGTAAAATGTGCACGAAACAAAACAACAACAACAACAACTGAGGCAGCAACAACAACAACAACAACAAGAACTGTGGCAGCAACCCAAACAAAACAAGACACAAGCAGCAGCCGCAAAGGCGGCTGTATTTTTTTTTTTGTTTTTTGAGGTCAATGTACAAAACAGAGGCTGGCAGCATTTATTACGACTTAATGCGCTGCTCGAGGGAACCCAAGAGAGAGGGGGAGAGGGAGGGTGGAGTGGGAAAGTAGAGTTGCAGTTGCATTCAGCTCGAGGAGAGGCTCTAATTTCGTGTTTAAACTGCTTTTCACACAGATACAAACACACACACATACACACAGGGAGAGCAGCAGCTGCTGCTTGTTGTTCTTGTTAATAATAATAAAAAAATAAATATAAATATATATGTATATATGCATAAACAAAATAGCAAGCAAAGAATGCGCCGTAGTTGAAACAAGTGGAAAAAAAAAAAAGAAAAGCAAAAGGGCTGACAGCAGGAGGCAGCAAGGCAGCCCCGAAAGCAGTGAGCAGTGAGAGGGGGATGAGGAGAGGCTGGAGGCAGGAGGCAGGGGGCAGTGGGGCACAGATACTGTGCACTGGGCCGGCCAACACTTGCACGACAACAAACACAACAACAACAACAACGCCAAACTATAAAAAAGAATTACAATGAAAAAGAAAAAGAAAGAGAAAAAAATGTTTGAAAAAAGACAAGCTACAAAAAATATACACAAGTATTTTATAATTATTAAGACGAAACTGAAATACTCTAGAAAAATATTAATAATTTCAATTTGTTCATCTTTCAAGCGAAGTGAATTTTGTATGAGAAGCATTCGTTTAAGCATCATCTGTCAGTTAAAATTAAATTATATATAAAAACCAGGATCTATAATAATTCCCTTTAGATAGTGTATATAGGAAATAAAACAAAAACCAAGGCACATTTTCAGTGTGGCCAACTTTAGCGGTTGCAGCGAGTCGAGTTGAGAAAGAGAGAGAGAGAGAGAGCGGGAGGAGGGGGGTGTGTTTCGGTTAAAAGGGGGCGTGGCGGACTGTGTTTGCCAACGCGTTGGCATGTTGCAAGTCGCAAGTATAGCTGTAGCAAATTTGCTATGGGATGTGTGGGGCGGCGGAGGTCGAAAAATAGAGCAGAAAACTTTGCGCCTGGCTTTTTTGAGGCGTTTGCATTTTGGCTACTTAGCTGAATGCTGCCTTAATGTTATTGTTGTTGTTCTTGTTGTTGCAGCTGGTTGCAAGTTGCAGCAAATTAGTTGGCCACTCAACATATTCATTTTGGTAATCGGGCGTAATCGCTTTCAACGCAAAGCTGTGGGCGAGTCAAGTCTTAGAAGTAAGTTGCCCACGGGGCAATCAGCTACCAAACATGTGTGTAGGTTGAAACAGAAGGAGTAGAATGTGGCAAGGCTTCGTATGAAGAGCTCTGTTAAATGTTTTGCCCAAAAAGGGCAAAGTGTTGGACGAAGTAAAATACTTAAAGTGCAAAGCTTCTTAACGAAAGTAAAATTTCAAGAATATGATTTGCATATTAGTTCGAGCTAAAACTAATGAAGAGAATATACTCTGATTACTTCTTAGTAAGAAGACGATAATAGTCAAGTGAACATAATCATCAACTTAATAATTAATAAAAACAGCAATTGAATAAGCATTTAGAACCAATGATTCACTTCATTTAATGACTACACTAATTAGTTAACTTTTAAAGTAACCTTGACTTTTAATAAAGTACAAAAAAAAAACAAAACAAAAAAAGATACTCAAGAAAAGAAAAAATATAATCACAATTCGAAATAATTCGAATAATAATATTCATAAAGCCGTAAATCAAAATATGCATTCACATTTCACACTCGATTATTCTTTGCCATGAGTCATGATCATGACCACAAAACCAAAAACAAACCGAGCTCTATCAAAGTTCGAGTTTGAACTTAACAAAAAAAAAATGTTCATTTTTTTTTTTGGGCAGCTGCATTGTTGACAAAAAAAAAACTAAAAACGACAACAACAAGTTGAATTTTTGTTGGGGGTTTGCCAAACAATGCAACTGCTATGAAAACAATGCCAAAAATTGCAAACATAACATTAAGAAGCGAAAATGCGGCACGACTAAATATACACGAGTTGCAAGCAGCAGTTGCAAATAGAAGCAGTTGTAAGCAGCAGCGAGTAGCGGCAGAAGCGACAACAAATAGTAACTTCAACTGCACAAGTTGCAAGCGCGGCAACAAATGCTTGTGCGACTAACAAGATACCCTGTTAATTCTAGAACGAGTGCAAGAATCTTTGACTGGTTGAGAGTCTCTCTATCTTTCAGGTTGGTAACAGGCTTGCCTCTGGCCAAAGTCTTTAAAGATAGATGACTTTTTTTCTACGATTCCTGTCAAGTTATGAGAAGTTATAGTAGAGAGAAAAAGTGAGAGTTTCAAATGGCGGCAAAGACTTGAACTTCAACTTAAACAACGTATTTATCAGCGCTGGTTATAAGCAGAAAATTAATATCACTTCAAAGCAGTCTTACACCTTTTGAAAGCAATCAAAATTTGTAGACATAATTGTGAAAAAAAAAGCTTAAACAGATCAATCAATGTAAGTAATCAAAATTGATAACTGAAAACTTTCACTAGAAAGCCACTAAACGAAATGTGTTTGAATTACAGGGTATAAAAGAGGCAATTGCAATTTGCGAATTATTACATTACACTTTCCACGATGCGACGTCGAAGCTGGCGTCGCTTTTGGAGTCACTTAAACAAGATAAATCAACGTGGGCGATTACACAATATCAGCATTGTCAGTCATCTGTAACTGTGACTGTATCTGTGTCTGTATTTGTATCTGTGACTGCAGCTGTATCTGCATCGATATCTCTCTCTGTGTGTGTGTGTGTTGTCGACAATTGAGGCGTGCTGTGGCATGACTGTGCAAAAAAAAACAAGAAGAAAAAAAATAAACTACCAACTGGCAATGGGCAAATAAAAGAAAAACGAAAAAGCAACAACATTTAGCTGCAACTGTGGAAAACTGTGGAAAAACTGCGCGCCATTGGAGCAGTGGGTCGCACTTGGGGATTGCTGCTGCTGCTGCTGCTGCTGCTGCTTTGGGGTCGGTCTTGTGTCTTGTGCCTTGTGTGTTGTGTGTGGCATGGAAATGTGGAAAAACCTGTACCAAGTCAATAGCACACTTAAAATGCAAAACACAACAAAATAAATACAAGTTGATTATCATGAAAAATAATAAACAAACAAACAAAAAAAGGCGAAAAAACTTATGACTACATGCTGTAGTTAAGTTAAGTTAAGTTAGGATTGTTTTTTTCGTTTCCACTTTATGGGCGATAATTAAAGTTAAATGTTTTGTTACGAGACGAATCTCGCATCTGCCTGCAACGACAACAAAATGCAAAGCGATCGTTGCGGATGCCGCAAATAATTGTGGCCGTTTAATGTTTTCATTGTAAACGCTAAAATTCAATTTTAATATCTGCAGTTCTTGGCAATTGCAAGCAACAGTTGCAACAGATGCTGCAGAAGGCCAAGCTGCAGCTTGGCAACAATTGAAGCCAAAATGTTAAAGTTGAAATTGCCAAAGAATCTTGTCCAAAACATGCTAAGATGACTTTCGATTCACCTTAAATAATTTATAGTGTTTGTAATTATTATGGGAAACATAAGATAAACATATAAAATTGAGATCTACACAACTTTTCATAGAACACCAACAAAGCTGTTCAAATATCTTGTGAACCATGAAGCGTAATATTAATAAAAATATCATTTTTTACCCTACCAATATTTAAAATAATTGAAAAGAGATCTCGCCTGGGAGATTCCCTGTACCCAGCTGTTAAATACAAAGTGAGCCTGCTGATATCAATTTGTTGTGATATAAATAACACCCTCATTATCTTTCTCAATAACTTTCGCCTTCATAGTCACAACAATGCAAAATACAACACAGCAACTGAAAGAAATCTGTACTGAAATTAGCATACTTGTTGCCATACATTAGACTAAATGTAATTCTAGCACTTTTTTATATAGCTGTGTGTAACAAAACAATAAATAATTCAATCTATTGTTAAACTGCTGACAATGCTAGAGATTAAATTAATTTACTTTATAGATAGCGCCCCCAGTTGTTTTTTCTAACCACCAATTAAAACACTGTTAAATAAATCATAAAAATTGTAATTGTGATGCAATAAATCCCACAATAATTCAAAAATGCTACATAAATCAATATTAAATTCAATTAATGAATAAATTCAGAAAAAATACTCTGTACAAAACAAAAAATATATATATATATATATATATAAATACAAACATCGCCAAGAAACGAGTTTTTGTATTATTCTAAATTGTGAATAGCACAACACAAAAACCAAAAAATCCCCGCCCCAAAAAAGAAATGCAAAATTTAAGCATAAAAGCAACAATTAAACTGCTCAAAAGATGCGCAATAAAATTTAATGCAGCGCAAAAGATTGCAAAAAATAATGTACAACAGAAAAAAAACAATAAAAATTACCAATGAACGAGAAAAAATTGTTTTCATGTTGTGAGAGCGACGTGAAACCAAAAAAAAAAAATAAAATAAAATAAAATAAAAAAAATAAATCAAAAAGAGTTCAACGACCAAAAGTTGAAATTATTTCCGACAGAGACGAGCGAAGCCGAGCGCGACACGAGCGCAAAGCACGAACGCAGCCGACCACAAACGAACGAAATGAGAGAGAGAGAGTGTGCACAACAAAGTGAGAGAGTGAGAGAGAGAGCGAGAGAAAGAGAGCAAAGATAGCAGATAGCGTACCAAGAGATACAATATGTTTTATGGTAGCAGAGATAGATTATGGCTTTTGATATGCGTGCGTCCGCGTTGCGTGTCTGCCAGCGAAACCGAAACAGAACCGAACTTCAGCATGGTGACGACGACAACAACAACAACAACGCAAACGCAAACGCATCAACAACAAGAGAGCAACAACAACGTAGAGTGTTCAATTTATTCATGATTTGCATGCAACAGCAATAATAGCAACAAAAACAATTAATTAATTAGAATGCAAAAAGAAACAAGTAAGAATGGCTAGCTGAGCCATGTCGAAGTTTAGATACTCTTGCAAAAGTGTTGGCTTCCAAATGTCAATAGAGATTACTATGTATGATATATCATATAGTAGCCAAGTGATATTGTAGTCCAATTTTGATGACTTTTAGAGACTTTAGTGAGAAGCATATTGGGTGACTTTGGTTTAGATAAGCAGCATAATAAAACACATTTTAGTAATTAGATATGAATATTTTGTTGGTCCATTGTGAGCAGAATAATAATACGCGTCTTGCTCAAGTTTAGTTCGAATACCTTGATCAACAATAAAGCTTTTCATACACGAAATCATGGCTACAGTTTGCTAAGAGTCGTATATGCCAAGTTTACTAAAAATAGCGATTAGTTATCATAAGCTGACTATCTACTGACTGACTAACACTGTTTAGGAATATGAGTTCATAATAGCTTCCATCTAATAATGTTGTTTCTGTACGATTTTAATACATTTGCAATTCCGCTTGAATATAAAATGATGGCAGCCAAAAAAATGAAAACAAAACACAAAACACAAACAGAATTTGAAGTTGCAGCCGCAGATACATATTGTATCTGAGCAGGAAGCTTGTTGCGCCCACGCGCCATAAATTCACAAATGCTGCTTCTGCTGCTGCTGCTGTTTTTGCTGCTGCTGCTGCTGCTGCTGCTGCTGTTGTTTCTGCTACTGCTGATAAATGAACGCATGCTTTTGCGTATCTTGAAGATACACAATGCAACAACTGCATGCGCATGCATGCTCACAACAGAGGCAGGCAGACGGACAGACAGAACGGCAGCAGCAGCGCTGTTGCGCATTCTTAATGAGCGGAAATTAGTTGGCATTGTGCGGTTATAGATACAACAATAACACACACACACATCCCTGCACACACACACACGCACACACACAATATCTGTTAGCCATAAATTCGCACAGCTGACGAGTAATTTTTGCGATTTTGCGCGTGCCGCTTTTTTAAACAAGAAACAACACAAAAATACATTGATTTAAACGCCATTTAGCGCACTTCGCCACAATTATCCGTCAGATAAATTATCAAAATTGTTTAATGGGCCCAGTGTTTGTGTGTGTGTGTGTGTGTGTGTTGAAATACAATGCTTATAAGTCACTTGATAAATCACATTGTAATTCAAGTATCTCTGTTTGTGCATTTGCCAAAGTATCTCACAGATACTTGCATATATATATATATCTGTGCATATATTTTTAGTATTTCTGTTTTTAGCATGAATTTTGGCAGAAATAAAAGCGAAATAGAAAACATTTTTTCTAGCTACATTTTGGCATGTCCGTTTTTAGCACAAGTCTGACTGAGTTTGTGCGTAAAGTATCTTACAGATATATTTCGTGGCAAGTCAAATATCAGCTGTCTAAGTTCATCTTATTTATCATCCATCATGGAATTTTGTATCTGTTTTTTTTTCTTTTATTTTTGCTGTAGTTATTTTATTTTTGTATATTAGGCGTTAAGTGGCACAGCTTGGTAATCATATTAACAGGTTTTTGCCTAAATTATTCAGCCTGTTTCTTAGTCAGCCGCAAATTAATTATAAGCTTTACTTTAAATTACTATATTTATGTGAAAGGAATGTTAATTACTGAACTTAAAAAAAGAAAAAAAGTTTCAGCTAGACAGATAGACATATAGATAGATAGAGAAATAGAAATAAGGCCGACTTGCTGATTATGAGCGGCTTTGCGCGGGCTTCAAGACTGCCTAATACAAGTATTTGAAATACTTTTTCAAATATATAATAATAATTGAGTCAGGAATGAGATACCAATTGTTTTTTAACGGGATATTCACTGTCAGTTTTCCCACCCGGTTTATTTATTATCTACTTTCTTTTATTTCTTATTTCTTTTACATTTTTATTGGTTGACACCTTAATTAAATCACATTCGTGTCTCTATGCTTATGAGTGTATTCATTCATTCACTTACCTGTCTGATGACTCTGATGAATCGTAACGATCGAGGCAGCGCTTCTTCTTTGTGCCTCCCTGTTGCACATTGGCTGCGCCTCGTCCCCTTTCTCCCCTGGCAGTTGTTGTCGTTGTTTGTGTTGCAGTCTTTGTGGCGCCCTGATAGAGCTGAGATCGCAATGCGTTGATATCCAATTTGGCAACTGATGCCGCTGACGAGGTTTTATTTGTTGCAGTTGCGGTTACAATTGTTGTTTGCCTGCCCCTTTTGGTGGCATGCACGATGCCAATGCTATTGCTGCTGTTTAAAGGCGTGCTAAAGGATGGCTTGAGCGGTTTGCTTGCCGGTGGCTTCAACTCAATGTTTGGCGGTGGGGCAGCGGGTGGTGCAAGCGGAATTGAGGCGGCAACTGTTGCCGTTGTCGTTGCCGTTGCCGTTGCAGTTGCAGTTGTCAAACTGTTCAAATTGATGCCGTTTTTCAGCTGATCAAACAATGACAGAGCCGCATTCGAAGTTAAAGTTTTCTTTGCAACAATTGTGCTTGTTGTTGTTGTTGCTGTTGTTGTTTGGGTGTTTATTATTCTTTCTGTTCTTGTTGTTGGGGGCGTGGCTGTTGTTGGCTCGTTAGCCGTTTCTTTAGTCTTTATCGCTGTTGTGTCCTTTGACTGCATGCCTGACATTTTCTTTGCCTTGTTTTGTTTTTTTGCTAAACTTGTTTTCTTTGTGTTTGCACTTTTTTGTTTTCTCTTTTTTGTTGTTTATTTTCGTTGCAACTGTTTTGCAACGTTCTTTTTGATTGTTTTCCGCTTTTTATTTTGTTGTTGTTGTTTGTTGCCATTTGTTTGGCTTACGATACATTTTTGTTCAAATCGGTTTTGAATCTCTATTCTTTTTTTAAAGCTCTTTTTCGCATTTGTTGTTTTGCTAGCAACTGTTTTTAATGTTACTTGTTTTGTGTGTCAAGCACTATTAATATATTTATTATTATCAAAAGTGATTGCTCATGTTGTATTATTTAGTTGTTCTTTGCTTTATGTCTTTTTAGAAACTGTTAAAAATGCAAAATGATAGGAAAATGTATAGAAAAGTGTAAAACTGAGTCTGAGAATATCTGTAGAAAATGTATAAGCCTTAAGATCTTTAAAAATAAGCTATTTTTGTATGTATCACTATATTAATAATGGTCAATAAAATCCTAGAGTCCAGAAAATATAACAGTTTAAAGCAATTCCCTTATATATGTATAAATAATATTTAAATATGAATTCATTCATTATGATTAGTATTCCTTTCACACATTGAATTCGATTCTTTTATAGATTTAAAGCTGGCGCATTTGCATTTAAAATATTAATAAAAATTATCAAACGTTGCACAAAAATATTGCTCAAATTTAATTGGCATTTAATTTATTGCACTTCACTCGAATTACAACCGGCGATATTTTATTGCGAATTTAACACAAAAATGGCTTAAAGCTCATTTTTAGGCATTTTTTCCATTAATGTGACCCATTTTTTATTATTTTTTTTTTAATTTTACACTTGATCTGCACTTTTTTTGATTCAATTTTTATTTGTTGGATTTGGTTGTTTAGCAAATTTTTCTTTTCTTTTATTTTGGTTGTTATAAATACTTTGCTTTAATCATAATAATTTAGTGAATGTATTCATATTCATATTATGAATGGCAGCTAATTTTCTTCTTATGAGTTTCATTCGTTTCCGGCGCTTTTTGTTGTTACTGTTTCCTTTTTTGCATTTGCAGTGCACACAAAAAAAACCGTTTTTTGCAATCTTTGCAAACAGTTAACCGGTTCTCGCGTCTTGAGTTTTATTTTGTATTTACTTTTTGTTATTTTGTTTGTCGAAACAACGAGCCAGCCGAGAAACCGAAAATTGTGGAAACAACAAATGTCACAAATCTGGCTTCTTTTTTTTTGTGTTTAACAACAATGCCAAACAAACAAATCTAATCGAATGCATTCCTATACAAACACACACACACATATGTAAACATTCTAACACACACACACACACACACACATACGCACACACACACATAGACGTTATCAATGCTGCGTTCGCCGGGGCCGATTTGTCTAATGATCTGCGGCGGTTCTATTAATAATCAAGTCAAAAAGCAGCACACTCATTTGTTGTTGTTGCTTTCGTTATTGTGGTTGTTTTCGTTTCGTATGCTGTTCGATTTAATTGCCATGTAAAAATGTAAGTCGAACTTTGGCAACTGTAAATACAAAACAAAAAACAGAACAGAAAAGCTCGACGAGAAAAGTACGCGCTTGAGTCTCTTTAGTTTACGCTGCGTTGCTTTGGCTGCTGGCCTCTGCCTGCGACTGAATGTCGCGACGAAACGATGTGTTTTTTGATGTGGTGTGGGGCGCTGCCGAACCGAGCCGAGTCGAGCCGAAGAGCTTTGGCCAACTAGAACCGAGCTGGCCAGCAAGAAACGAGCAAATCGAACGAAACCCAACAAGAACGAGCGTGCGAACGAGCAACGACCGCAACTTCGTTGCCAAAAGGCACGAGCGACGACAGACGACGACTACGATTACGAGTGGCGAATTGCTAATGTGTGTGTATGTGTGTGAAGTGCGGAGAGTGTTGTGAGTGAGAAGAGTGGGGAGAGTGAATATGCAAGCGATGCGATGTTCACTTTTGATTTCTGTGCAGCGGCAGCAGGTTTGGCATACTCAAAAGACAGCAAAGAGAGTGGCGAGAGACGGAGTGTATAGAAGGGAGGGAGGAGGGAGGAGAGGGTCTATAGGGAAGCCGGTTGTACGACGGCTGCTTATGCTGCTGCGCTGCTACCGCGCTGCTGCTGCTTGTTGCGCCACAAGCACACACGCTTCTTTTTTTTTTTGGTTTTTTTTATTCTGTTTTGTTTTATCTGCTTAGCTTTTTTTTGTGTGTTTTGGGCAAGTTCAATATTTGGTTTCTTTTTTCGCTTCTGCGTTTAATTGTTACCCCAACTCTAACTGTAAAATAATGTTGTATTCAATTACCTGTTGATATGTGCGTCGTGGGAAAAAGAGATCAAAAACAATATAAGAGGGCAAAAAATCAGTGGAGCAGTCAAAATTGTAATGGATCAAAATTTAAAGGAAATGCAATATATTGTGGGTTTTATTAAATATTGCAACTGTAACATATAAGAGTATTAAAACCAATGTTTGTTTCTTATTTAAGCTTTACATTGCAGTTCATATCTTTCCCATACCAATTTCCATGATTTTTATCCAATATGCATATAAATTAATAACTGTTTGTCAAGCTCACCTCTGTTTTCTTCCGATTTAGAATTTCTCCTCGCTTGGCAAATAAAAAGTTTCATCTACTTTGCTTCCTTCCTCTTCGTTTCTTGATTTAAACTTTAAGACATTAATTATTTCTTATTCACTGATGATCTTTTTTACTATCTTAAAGATTTGATTTACTTGCACATTTTCTTTCAGTTTCTCGTTCAAAATTGTTGTACTCTTCTGCTTCTGTTGTTCAGCTCACTCAAATGTTAAATAACATTAACCTTTTCATTCATTCCCATTTACTTTGACTAGGTAATTCCAATTGGAAATCCTTATTAGATTACAATACGAAATTTAGACTCGATAAACATTCCAGGTGCATTTGCTTTTGCTGTCGTTTTATCATTCTTCTTATTGAACACACACCTAAAATGCAGCATTTCCTTGATCATGCAGAGCAACAACAACAACAAGAAATGCCCACTCTTTATTTTTACGAGCTGCAGCTTTGTTTTTTGCCCACGCAAAATTCGCATACGAAATTCACTTCGGTAATTAAGCAAAGCCAAAGGCAAAAGCAAACAATACAAAAACAAAATCAAGCGCAGGCCACAGCGAGAGAGCAAAAGAGAGAGAAGCACAAACAAACACAGCGCAACTGTTGTTATCAAACACACCCACACATACTCAATCATTTACCAGCACTGCAAATCACGTCATGAATACGAAATACACATGAAAAGCAAGGCAAAGAAAAAACGAGCAAAGCCAATAAAAAAATAAAAAAAATCAAAGCCAACACGTGCTTTTATTACGTTATACGAGAAGTGAGTGTGTTTGTGTGTGTGTGAGTGACTTTTGCTGCTCAGTCTTTGTGATGCAACTGTTCTGGCAGAGAGAGAGAGAGAGCAAGAGCGAGAGAGCTACAATGTCTGTCATTGTTTGTGTGAACAGAGCAGCGGAACTTGTTTTATAGCTGTTTTTGTTGTTGCTTTGCCGTTTGACTTTGTGTCTTATATTTTTCATAGAGTAAAAAACGAATGCAAGAAGAAAAATGTGTGTTATTGTATGTGCAGTTGCCAAGTGCAGAAAATTACTAATCGAAGCATTGCAAATGTTTAAACTACTATTAACTAATTACTACACACACAAACGTAAAACCACACGGACAAGCAAGGCGACAAGCAAGGCGACAAGCAACGCGACCGCACTGACTGAGCATAGAAAACGCACTGCAAGTCCAAAAAAAAAATTTGCAAGTGCAAATCTGCAGGTCAGAGAATGTAGAGTGGAGAGAGGGGAGTGGGAGAGATGGACTGTGACTGAGCATTGAGTGAGTGAGTGAGTGAGGGCAAATGTAACGAAAGCTGTTTAATTCTGCTACTCATTAATTGATTACCTTAGCTTTTAGTCTGATCTATTAGCATTTGTAATGGTATTTTTAATTGTTGTCATTGCTTCAGCATATATTACACCAGCTGTTGCGTGTGCAGTTCTCATTGACATTTCTGATGGTACTATAATTTTTACACACGCACACGTACGAGAAACGATGCATGACAAGCGACGCCACCTCACTGATCGAGCATAGAAAACGCACTGCAAGTCAAAAAACAAATTGCAAATGCAAAGCTGAAAGCGACAGAGTGGGAGAGCAGGACAAACTGTGCTTTGAGTGAGGAATAGTAATAAAAGCTCTAAAATTATCAGCTCTTTAATTTTGTTACAAAACATTGTTTGATTGCTGTGGAGTTTAGTATGTTCTTCGAGCAAGTTGAACATAATTCTTATGTTTTTTTAATTGATAAATTATTTCAGCATTTTATGAATATTTAAGCTCTTTTTGATGTATCCCGATTTTCATTGATAGCTTCATAAAATGAATAAGATAATTCACTTAACAGAAAGAGCAACTGTTAACAGACTACATTTAACAGCACACACACATGCAGACTACGTTCCATATTTGTGCACAACAGCGTGCGCTCGCATCAGTCAGCTTACAATCGCACTCGCAGCAATCAGCTTTTGAGAGCGCATGGGATTTTCTTTATAATCAGATCATTTGGGACATTTGTTGGGGATTTTCCTTTCCCTTACGATATATTATTATTATTAATTAATTACATTATAAAAAAAACCAAGATACATTGTATTTCGTACTTTCCATCACTTTAATGAACACTTATTAAAAAAATAGAATTGCGCTTTAGTTTGTCTAGAATACTGTTTAAACATTATTAGAACTAACAATATAAAAATCTTAAATTTAATAGGGGAACGTCGATGTACCATAAAAGAATAAATTAACTAGTTGTAGGGGAAGAACAAATATTTACAATTATACAATTTTCAAACCTAATGTGACTTGGCAACAAACAGCAACTTGAGAAACTTAAGCGCATTTTGGTGGGTTGCATAAACATAAACATAAAAATAAACATAATAATATACTATACTATATATAGAGAAAGTAAACCTAAACAGTTACCAAAACTAACTCTAACTGTATCTAATGGCGTCTTGAAGACTTTTGGCAGACTATGTCCATACAGAGGTAGGTATGAGGCCCTCCTTGCTGGTATTGGGCGGCGTTAGCACCTCCTTATTGAGGAACTCCAGCGGCAGATTCACCAGATGTCCCTGAAAAATACAAATTGTATTTTTATTGAATTGAATAAACTAATAATAAATTCAATTTGTAATTAATTCAAAAGAACCCCATCTTCATCTTCAGTTTTCTACACATATAATTTGATCCATCATTATATCTATGAAGATGTTCACTCAAGTTTCCTGTGCGATTCTGGAACCCACCTGAATTTCTGTGGCACGCTTGGCGGCCGTTTCGGGTTCAGTTTTGGACAATGGTGGCTCCTCCTGATATTTGCGCAGACTGGCGAATGTCCTTACAAAATCCGTTGGAATGCACTTGAATACCTCATCGTAGATCTCCGTGTTTCTCGACGAGATGCGACGCCAGGTGTTGTGCCAGAACTGATCACAGACAGGATCACTTATGTTGATATCAGAGTGCGATGTGGCAGCATCCAAATCGAGTAAACCTAAAAAGAGCACGGATCTTAGCGATAGATAAAGATGGAGAGTTCTTTATTTGGAGATTTACCCAAATGCTCTTTGAATAGATATTTGCGCAGTCTGCCGGCAAAGATGCCGCTCGGATACTTCTTGCCATTCATGCGTCCATCTTCGTACTCCTCATCCATGATAATTGCTGCTATTTCCGAATCCCGTTTGCCGATCATTGAGCGATCGTTAATGTTCGCCGATCCACAGATGACAACCCGATCGTCGGCAATTAGCAGCTTGGAATGCACATAGATCAGTTCCGTAATCGGTGTATTGTTCAGATACGAATGATTGCGCAGACTGTGAAACGATATATAATTCTCCGGCTTGGCAATGCCAGCCTCCTGAAGCCGTGTCAAAATCGCAGTGCGTCCTCTGAGAAGGAGACATACATAGAGAGTACTTTAGTTGAGTAGTTAGATAAAAAAAAAAGCTGTATATATATATCTGAATAGTATCCACAGTTGAGTCGATATATGCAATCTAGTTGAGCAGATATGTATAGGGTATTACAATTACATCGGAACATGTGTTAGACATTGAAGTAGGTCTCTCCAATCCTAACCGACTTAATCTGTCTGCCTTTCTTGCTGTTTATGGTAAACATCCTATTGCTGTCATAGAAACAATCGACCTATGCTGTGCCTAAGATAGACTAATATCCATAGTTTAGCTGTAGGCATATGGAATTATTATATCATTATTGAAAATTCGATTTGTTTCTAAAGAAACCTCAACAATATTGACCTTAATCATGCTTGAGAATGTTTTGGTAAAGAGCTATTTAGGTCAGACGACTATTAGGCATAGCTGCCTTTAGAATGATTGATCTATTGTGCAAGCTTTGACTATCATTAAGTTCGCTTGGAGACAATTGGTTGCAAATTATGTTACATTATTTACTGATTGAACCTGACTATGATATCATATTTCAACTGCACAAACGAATTACAAAAGCTAAGCTGTGAACAGTTTTTCTAGAATTAATAACAGTCTAAACAATCTGCATTGTTTTTAATTAAAGTGAGGTTGGGTAGGTTGGGGCACACCTGGAAATGGATGCATAATTCCAATGGGTTATCGCACGCACAGCAATGCCCGTATTGCCGCCGACATCGCCCTCGAAGCCCGGCAACAGCGGCATTATCACATAAACACGAAAACGCTTGCGTTCCCTAAAAGAAGAACAAAATATTAGAATCGAGACACATATATAAATATATATATATAGGATATATCAGTTACTTGTGCGCACGCACGATGCGTTTGTAGAGAGTCTCCCCGATTTGATTGCGCACATTGTTGTGGGCACCCGAGACATTCATGCCCAGCTGCATGGTGATAAAGAACTGATTCTCGATGTAGACATAATGTTGGGCCTTCGTTATGGTGACAATGTAGGCATCGTGGATGCTCTGCTCGACCAGGTCCGGTTCGATGAAGCCACAACTCCAGGCGGAGACGCTGCGCAGCAGTTGACACGTGACACGCTGCTGCCGTCGCTGTTGCACCTGTTGCAAGTGCGCATTGAGTCGGATGTGCTCATAGCTCTTCGGCATCAGATACGGATATTTGACATTGTCCCGCAACTTCTCCAGCTTCATGGCATTCCAGCGCTGTATGAAGTGCCTGGCCGCATCTCGAGCGGAGGCACCCACCACACAGATGCCGACATCATGCCACGGCATTCGCGGCGTCGTCGTCCGATCAATGATGTCCACAAACGGCGCATTGAGGTTCATCCAATCCTTGAGTATAAAATTGGAATAGTCCTTGCCGAACCAATATTTTGCCTGGCCATAGAATTCACTTTGGATTTGGGTGCTGGCCGCTGTGGCATTTGCACCCGCTGCACCCGCTGCTGCTGCTGCTGCTGCTGCCCCACTGGCACTCGAACATGTGGCAGCATCCATGTGCAATTGGGCATGCGCTGAAACCGCTGTGACATCCGTGGCGTCAATGCTATAGATGGCCGCTGCTTGCGTTGCCTTCTCTTCTTGCGTCTCCTGCTGCTGCTCCTGATCACTGCCCCTCTCCATCGGTGAGCTGTCGTAGGTTAATCGCTGCATAAAATCCTTGCCCTTGCGTGCACCCTTCATGGCATTATCCTTGAAGCGATCCAACATGTTCTTGCGTTCCATTTCGGGTGTGTTCAGTTTCATGCCCTCCAGCGCTGTGGAATCTTCTATGTTCAGCTCACTCGACGCCGCCGACAGCAGCTCGGGGATCAGCAAACGATCTCCCGGCTTCAGTATACGCAATTCAATTGCATTGGATTCCCCACTCTCTGGCCGGGAGCGCGATTCCTTTGGCTCTTTGGGCAGCGTTTCGTAGTTGGCATTGCGCGAGGATTTCCGTGAGCCGAACGCCGAATCCTCGTCATCTCTGTTGAACTGAATGGTCGGCGTGCGTCGCGTACTCCCCGACACGGAGGTGGTCGAGATGCTGCCCAAATCGGTCAGGCGATGCGCTCGATCATCCCAGCGGCCATAGCACAGATCTATGCCGCCCGTAAATGCATAAGTCTGATCGATCACAACGATCTTCTCGTGATGTGCCCACAGCAGAATGCCACCTCGAGCATGATCCGGATGCCGCATGACCTAAACATGGATCACAGAGTTAGAGTTAGAAGTTAGCTAATAGCTATTAGTGTATTGTGTCAAGACTGGCAGATACTCGACTGCCAGATACCCTGTGTGTACAATCTGTGTTTCTTTTGCGATTCTAATGCAGTTTTTATCGAAAACTCTGTCTGCTTTTAGTAAAACATTCAATTGCAAAGCTATATTTATTTATTGCCATTGAAAAATTGATTTGCAGTTATCGATAACGTGTATTTATTGCTGATCGAGAATATATATACTTTAAGCAGTCGTAGATACTTCCTGCTGCCTATTACATAATCTCGCACAACTTCATTATACCCCTTTACCCCTTCTTAGTAGGGCATATCTGTATTGTTTCTCAACGGAGTGTTTCCATTTGAATTTCATTTACTATTCAAATTCAATCCCTGAGAGCAGCTATAAATAATAATGCTGTGGACACTGGTAATCCCTCTTCCAATGCCGCAACTCACCTTGATGTTGGCGTGCTTGGCCAGCGTGGACTTGCTGTAGTAGCTATTGATGCCCAGTGCCATTTCGACCTCCTTGTAGAGCAGCACAAAGACCTTAACGCCCTGTTGGGCCTTGCGCAACAGAATCTTGTCCAGTCGCCAGTAGTCGCCATTCAGTGCCGGGCGCTTCATGTAGATCTCTGGACTGAGCCACCAGTCGGCAATGTAGATCTCCTCGGTGGCTGCCTCGAGGCCATCGGCCACAGCAGCCATATACTGTGCCCCATCCACATACCACACGGCCTGAGTATTGGCACGCATCGGGGCATACGACATATGCGGATTGGGGCAAGTGAAGTCACGAGCATAGCTGTTAGCAATGCGCTTCAGATGTTGCATCCACTCTTTGCACTTGCGCTTTGTCCAGCACTTGAGAACGATGTGTCGATTGTTGGTCAGCACTTGGAGGCCCTTTCGCATGCCCGTCTGATAGATGCCCGTGGACACATCGAAGCCCTGATCGAACAGTATCACCGAGCGTATGCTGCCATCTGTTGGCCGCACATAGCCGAAGCAGGTCTCCTTGACGAAGAACCAACGATTGCGCCACGTGCCACACACAACGTCCGAGCAGAAGTAGTTGCAACGCACACAACAATTGCGCTGAAAGCAACCAAAGAAGTTGCAACCAGCCTGGCCGGGTCGCGTCGATCCCGTTCGCTTCAATATCTCGCCCTCCTTGCCCTTGATGCCCAGACCAGAGACAAAGGACACACTCGACACCTCCACAAAGTCGAGCTGTCGATTGAAAAGCAAGAAAAATCAATAAGTGATCAACAATAAATGGATTTTAAATTATATAAATAGATTAACTAAAAGGTATCCTTTCAGAAGTTATTATTATCGATATAAATCGATATGCATTGATTGAAGAAGTGAGAGCTTTACTCTTATGATTATCGATAGGTTGATTATGAGCTTTATGGGAACAATTTCTGCAAATAAATGCAAACTCAAACTGAAGACTTAAGGAACAAATCATTCTAATTTTATACTGACCGTATCATGATGATTGCGATATAAGCTAATGTTGAGCAGATTGTACAGATAGTCCTCCAGCTGCTTGATCCTCACAGGTAAATGCTCCACGGTGATGAGACTGTCTGGCCGATTTGGGAATCGCGGCAGTTTTCGTTTCTTTTTCTTGCGTTTCCTTTGGCTGCGCCGAAAGGTTAAACTCGACAGGATCGAGCCATGTGCAGGACTTAAGATCCTCGCCGCGGCACTCGGACCAACCACAGCACCATTCGTATTATTATTATTGTTGTTAGTATTGGTCGCTGGTGTGCTCGACTGCTTGACTTTGGTGTGGGCCGACAGATCCTTGAGCGTGGACTCATCGGCCATTTGACTGGCCGAAGCCTTCAACGTGGTGCGCTTCTCCTTTAAAGCTCGACTCGGAAAGGGTAGCTTCAGCTTGGTGCGAAAGTAGCTCAGCTGCTGGTGCAGTGAATTGAAGTGTTTGTAGCGCTTCTTGATCGTCCACTTGAAGGGGCCGTGGGTCAGCTCAATGGTGTATCTGCAACAAAGACATCGATCAGACCAAAGTAAGTAGAGGACTCCGAATTGGATATATTAACGCATATATAAATTAATTAAATATTTCAGTTGTAGTTCTTTTTCACTCACAAATTGGGATTCAATAGGTGGGTGGTCACACTCCTCTCGGTGTCCACGATGCGCACATGAATCTCCCTGCCCGGAATGAAGACTTTTCGCTGAAACGAATTGAATTTGACGCTGGGCGCATAGATGCTGGTGAAGGGCACATCTTGGCGCATCTGGACACTGTTCTCGTCATCGAACTCCTCGTCGTCGTCGTCGGTCTCTTTGCGCTCCACAAAACGCGGCTCATCGCCGCCCGTTGACAATATGGTGACGGAATCGGGAAACGCCAGCGTTTCATCGTATTCCGATTCGACAATTGAGAACTGAAATTCGGGCAGGCAGCGACTATGATGCGCTGCCTCCTCTTCCTCGGCGATGTTCTCATCTGTGCAGTCCTTGAACACATCATCGCCATCATCGTGGTGTTCGTCATCAATCTCATCGTAGTTCTCCTCCTCATCCCCATTCCCATTCCCATTCCCCTTCCCATGCCCATCCACATCCGTATCCGCAACGGCATCGAGCTGCTGTTCGGGTGTATAGGGCGGCAGTGGCCCGCTATTTCTGGCATCCGACATGGCCGAGTATTGTGGAAAGTAGTAGGAACTATCTAAATCATAGTCATAGCCGCGATTGATATAGCCGCCATAATTACTCGGTCTATAGGCATCATCCGTCGGATATTCAACTGGTGAATAAAATAGTAAATATGATTTTAATAATGCCATGCAAAATTTAAATGCTTTTAAGACTTGGAGACTTCAACTTAAATACAATATTAATACAGAGGTAACATCCTGATTAAAAACCCAACGAAAAGATATTTAAATGCAGAATTAATCTAGGCGCCAAACAATCTATCTTTGGGAATTGTGGATCCATAGATAGATCCTACAAATGTATTTCCAGACTTAAATGTAGCATCCTCAAAAATATAATGATTTTGAAACTTGGTTTAGTTCTGACAAAGTTCTAATATGTTTGCAGTCAGTTCTACATTTTGGATGCACATTTAATATATATACATAAATATATATATATATATGTATATATATATTCGACCCACTTTGTAGTAATAGTGGTGGTAAACGTACACCTTATCTTCTATTTACACGACTCTTTTAAGTGGTTGTTGCAACGTTTTATCTCGCTTGCGAGTTGCGCACCATTTTAATTAGTTAACATTGAGGGTTTGTTGTTTCAACTAAATGCTGTTGACTTGTCTCTTCTCAAGCACGTGTATTGCCTCTTAGTCATTATTAGTATCTAATGTGCACACTGAACAGATATATATATATATCTATTTATATATATACAATAACATATCGTGTGCTGATAGCGTTCAACACAAGGGATTACACTGGAATTTTTTTACTGTAATCTTGTTCAATTTAAGAAGTCAAGTGTATGTGAGAAGGCGGTGTTTGAAGAGCTCTTCAATTTTCCCAAGAATTTTCAAGTTAGTTAATTACACAGAAGCAGCAAACAAACATTGAAGCTATTTTTATAAAGCAGAACTAATAAATACCCTCGTATTCAATTTATTTATGCATCAAGTTTGAGTTTTCTTTTGATCTTTAAACATTTAATTTGAGTAATTTATACAATGTTATACAAAGTATATCCAATATTACAGGAAAGTTGATTGGAGAATAAGCGTCTGATATTTATACACACGTTGGCATTTGGAAATGGCTTTTGCCTTCAAATTTAATCGGGCAACAAAACTCGAAGAATTCATGGCCCGCAAAAGTCCAATAAATATGCCAGGTGCTGATAAAGGTGCGTCCAACTTATCGCCGATAAGTGATAAGAACGTGTAGCCCACAAAATAATTAATGTTTTTTGTTTTTTGCAGCGCATTACTTGGGCAGACTTAAAGCATAATGAAGTCCAGACAGATGGCAAAGTATGCGTGATAAAGTTAAATATTAATCGCATACAACTATATATATATATATATATATATATATATATATATATATATATACTCCACTTGAGTGACTGATAAGTCTCATTTGCCAATTTATCACAAGTTATTTACATTTTTGACTGTAGACAGCTGTCTTGTTGTCCAGTTTGATGGATGATTTCTGGTTGGAGTAACAACTGTTATTAGAAGCTAATCAATGCATTCGACTAAATTATGATTTATATATGTGTGTGTGTGTGTATGTGTGTGTCAATATATATCTGACAGATATGGACTGGCAGATATAGTGTTCGATAACAGCGCGCACTTTGCGCTGCTTGCCCTTTTTTGATATATGGCTCGAACTACTGAAATCTATTGGCTCAACTGATAACTGATAAAGGGACTAACTGCACAGCATAAATATGGTTAACTATTAGTTGTTTTTTTTTATATATAGAAAGCAGTACAGTAAAGCCAGGTAAGTATGTATATTATTATGTTGTGCTCCCCTGCTGAGACTATAACTCTTCTGTGAGTCTTCTGGCGACAGTAACTGTATTAAATTACTTCTATTTACTTTCAGCTAATATATAAATAAGACAAAAAGCTTCTAAGACGTCGCAAGGCAAGCGCAACCCATGTGTATAATAAAAATAATCGAATAATAAAAAGTAATCTCTCTAAAAATATAGTTAAGAGCAGGCAAATATGCGCAAGGAGAGGTTGCCCAAGCAAATTAGTCATATGATCTTATCAAAATCTCTTATCGCTTTTGATGTTCTATTTAATGTTGGGGTGGGGTTGGGGCAGCCACCACCCCCTACAGCCCTCAGGCTTGAAATAGCTGCAAGGTTAGTTTTTGTTTTTTTGAACATCTAAGTTCAAGTTTGTCAGCAATAAAAATTGAACTTGCTGAGCTCGGGTAGCTTGTCTGGCATTGAGGCCTCTCTCTTTTTTTATTTTTGGGTGGCCACAAAACATTATGAAATATATACGTCTATATATATGATTTGTCAAGTTTAATTGGGGGCACGTGCGCGGTCAACGCGATTGTTATCAAAGTTAGTTGGTGGACTTAAATTGAAGGTTGTTTTATGACTGCAAACGAAACTTTCTACAAATTACAGCCTTATCGCGTAAACAGTAAATAAAAGTTAAATTATTCTATTTATGTGTTTGTTGTGCTCATCGTTTTGAGTCATTTAGTTTAAAATTAGTCATTAGTCCGAGGCAGGTTCAATGTACGCCTTGAAATGTAAAAATAAACAATCATTTTGCTTCTGTTTCTTTTTGATTTTTTGACTTTTTGTTGCCCGACAAGAAAGGTTCGTCAAATTGTGAGAATGAGGCGAGCAATGCTGAGAATAACTCATTACGTGAGTGCTTTCAGAAAGATTGGTTAACAAATGGTGGACGGAAAAGCAACTGAAACAGTAATATAAAGCTAGGCCAGCTGCCAGCGAAACGTTTACGAAAATAGCACAAACTGAAAGACTGAAGAGCTTAATAATTCAACCCTAATCTCCTTGGATTTTTCGTTCTTAATAATTATTATTAACAATCAAATGTTTGGAAAAAAGAAATAGAAACAGAAACATATTGCTGCCTGTGAAACGTTCACGAAACCGCGCACAGGCTGACAAGCTGCTAATCAATTTGAGAGCCAGCTAATCCCAGCCATATCTCATTCGATTATTTTATTCGATTATCGTGTCTGGGGCACTCCAATTTTGTCGCATGTATTTCAAAATAATAATAAGCTGGCTGTCAATTAAATAAATATTTATAGAGCTCTTTAGCGAGCATTTTGATCACTTTCATTGCTTAAACAGTTGCTAAATGCTCATTAGCACAGTGCTGTTAACTGTGAATTATTCTGGCCACAAATTGATGGAACACGAAGACCCCATTTTGATTGTGCCCCTCTCCCCCCTCCCATCAGCCCGATAAGAATGGAAAGAAGTTGTAGCAAAAAAAAAAAAAAAAAACTGCGGCAAGTCAACACCCAAAATAACCGAAAAAGAAAATAAAATTATTATCAGCTAAAATAAAAAACAATGGAAGCAAATAATTAGCCACAGTAAAATGACTGATAAAAACGAAAGAAAACGACAATAAAAAACAACAAGCAACTTAATAACAATCCGCAAAACGGCAATATTATTATTATTCTTTCTGTTTTCAATGGTTATTTTTTTGATTTTTTGTGTTCAGGGTTTAAATGTAAGAATATTTATTATTTGGAACATTTTCAAACGAATATGATTTACGCAAACGGAATTTAATTTAATTTTAGCTTGACTCATATCGACAATACAAGTTTGGCCATTTGCTTTGATATCAATGAATGTATATATATATACATATATACATTATATATAATTTTATCTGATATTGCGCCGTTTGTTTAAAGCAAAAGGGTCTTTCAACTCAATTCGCGTTGATTTGACCCGATACAAATGTGCCAAAGAAATCGAAACTTCCTGTCGCAGTTGTTCATATTGTAAATAAATAAAAATCTGTTGAAAAATGCTTACAACGTGCCAGGCATTTGCAATTAAGACATCGGCATATAACAATATGAATAATTGGCTAATGGAGTGCCTTAGTTAGTTAGTCAAACACGCAAACACGTGAGGCGAAAGCAGCAGTCAAAACTCCAGGGTTATATAACAATTAGAAACACGGTGGCTTAAAAGGCAACAACAAGTCTATAAAATATACTTGTTGGATAAATAAAGCAACAATACGAAAACTTCTATTTTAAACATTTTAAAGTTAACTACACACTTTAAATGAAGCAATGAATAAATGACGTAAAAAGTATTCTTATTAAACTGAGTCTTTAATGAATTTAAAATGCAAATATTCTACAGCTTGCAGTTGAAAATGTCTTAGGACATTAAAAGTCAATTAATTTTATTGGGTTTTCTCAATTTTAACTTAATAAAGTTCAGTTTAGGTTAAAAATATACAAAATTGATTATTATATATTTATGGTATAGACAGATAGGTATAGATAGAAAGCAAGTACCAAGTACCTTTTGTCTATACTATAAATTTAATTGAGACTTTTAACAGAGAAGATAATCTGATCAAAGAGTTGTCATTTTTAATCAATAATGTCTCATTGAGTTTTTAATACAATCAGCAATTGTGCTTTTAAGTAAAATTTAATTTCCAGTTGACGTTTGTTCAGCTTGCTTCAATTTATCAAGTTCAACGGCGACATAGGCTCTGTAATACTCTAAAAATATTGCCCATGTTCACGTTATCAGCATTTTTATGACACTATAATCGTTGATAATTGACAATTGTTGATAAGAATTTTACGGCTGAGCTGAGTTTTTGTTGTTCGCCAGGAGAATTGTAGTCTATGGAATTGTACTGAAAATACTTTATAAATGTTTTTATTGTATTTACAATCAAATAAATCGGAATATACTTCAATCGATTCATTCTCTTCCTAACACGCCCACCCAAAAAAATGCAATAGAACAATAGTTGCAAGAGTCGGTGTCATTTCAAGTTCTTTTTCACTTTCACAATCAAAAACCGGCTAAAGTAACAAACCGGTCAGCAATAAGCAGTAAAACAATTCTATAAATTCAACTAGAGACGCTTGAAACTTGAAAACTGGTCCAACATAATAATACAGCGCAGCTTTTTTTTTATCGCATGACGCAGAGTTGAAATGGAGACACAGCCAAGTCTGCCAATGATCTAACCATGACAACAGAGTCAACACACTTAACAGACAAGCATCTGTTAAGGCACAGACACACACACACACACACACAGAACCAGAAATAGACTTGGACCATGAGAAACGTAGGCAAACTAAAAGCTTGCAATGACTCTAGAGAGGTGCGGTGGGAGAGAAGGGGTATAACAGGTGTGGGCTGCGGCCATCAGCTGTGATTACGTTGTCTGATCCTCAGCACAGCTGAGAGACATCAACATTAACAGACACTTTGGGACATTTAACTGGGATATTTTATATGTAGGTCAATTGGGAACTGTGGAGACATTTGGGGCACTGTGGAGACATTTGGGACATTTTGAGGGACATTACAACAATGTAGTTGGTACTTTAAAGATGGCTAAACAATTACCCATGCTGGCCATCAGCTGTGAGATGCTGCGACGATGACGTAGCACCCGCATATTTGGCATATCTGACGTCAACGCCGCATGCCTTGGATCCTGCTGCAGCTGTTGCGCCTCAGCGTTGACAGCGTCCGGTACTTTTGGTACATTTGGCCGGGACATTTTTTATAACGGTGTTTTCTTTGTTTCTTTGTTTACGTATTTATTTGGTATTTTTTCTTTTTGGTAAGCGATTTCTTGTTGGTATTGACTGAAATTCATTTTGTATTTTGTTTTTTAATTTGTTTTACGAGGTTTCCGTTGCGCTTGTTATTGTTGTCATTGTTTGCCTTACATCAGCTAATTAAACAATAAATACACACATTTTGTAGATAAAACATTTTATAATCAGATCTCTCTTCTTCTTCTGCTCTTCTAGTTAATGAAGTCAACGACTGGTTTAAATTGGCTCATGGCCAATTGTTTTATATTATTTTTGAAACATTTCACTTATTTACTGATAGTTATTAGTACTATTAACTGCTGTTTTTTATTTCTATTTTTGGTATGGGTTCGCCCCTTAATTTTAACAATACGTGAACAATTTTTAAAACATTTATTTTTGTATTTACGGCTTGCCAAAAAAAATACATCGCAGACAACTTGTTTTTTTTTTTTTGGCTTAAGCTGGCAGTGTGACCATTTTTGATGAATCATAAAAAATTATTTCACAGCACACTCATAGGGAATTTATGGCAATATTCAAATTCAAACTGTGATTAGCCTACTTTCCTTGATTTTAAAAGAAGTTTGCCTTAAGCTGTATTACTTAATAATAATTTTATATATTTTAGTTTTATTTATTTATTTATATATATTTAATAAGCTTTTTTTTATAGACAGCAAACAATATCGAATTCACATTTTCGCATAAGATTTTTTAATTACACTCGAAAAGCATTGTGCAGCCGAAATAGAGTCCATAAAAATTTTACACAACAAACATTTTTGGTTTATTTTTTAGTTTTTCTTTTTTTTTTGGCACAAATGAAAATTTGGAAATAAGCGAATATTCGTAGTGGCACTCGTGTGTGTGTAATTATTTCCATTATTTCCATTATTTTCCATTTGCTCTTGTTACACATTTCACAATTTAGAGGCGGGGAGGGGGTGGGGATGGGGGAGTGGGAAGTGTATAAATTCCATTTGATGGTTTTGTATCTTTTCGCGATATGCACACATGATATGCATAATTTCAAGATTGAAAACAACACGTCTGCATTTCGCATGCGATAATATTCCCAACAACAGCAACAACAAGAAATATAATAATTATAATTATATGAAATATGCCATTGTTTACTTTTGGTCAGCGACTAACGGAAGTTACAGCTTTCAAGCTTTCAAGAGAAGAGCCGTTGGCTGAAACCCGTCGCCGCAGCAGTCGCATTAAATATAAATAAAACACAGAAGAAGAAGAAGTAAGAGAAAAACGATTGCTTTCGTTGTTGTTCTCGTTTTTTCCCGTTTTCTTTTTTGCCACTTCTTTCTACCTGTAACAACAACAAGAACGTCAGCGCAGAAATGAAGACAACACACTCACACAGACACACACACACAGCGATAAGCGAAGCACGAGCCCCTTCCAGCCCCCTTTCCCGATTCGCGCCCACGATCAACGGATCGTTTCGAGTTGCGAGCGCGTTGCCAAAAGCGTTGCGTTAACGTTGCCGTCACTTTGCCTAATAATAGTAACTATAGCAAGCCGACGATGGCTAAAGCTTTCGTGGCCGAAAGCAGCGCACCAATCGGTTAACGTTAACTCTTACGTTAACCGGTTAAAGTGCGCTCGCAGTGAGAGAGTGAGAGAGAGCGAGTAGATTTGGGAGTTGCTGATTGGCAAATAAGCACAAACAGCTGTTTGGAAGCTTTGCCAGTCACTGGAAGTCACTCTATGCGGGCTCTGCAGAAGTGAGTGGAGCAGATCAATAATCTGCCTGCATTTAAGAACATTTGCATTTTAAGCTACAAGGTCGCATAGCAGAGAGAGTGAGAGAGAGAGAGAGAGAGAGAGAGAGAGCGAGAAAGAGAGAGCAACTAAAACGAGTTTGGCGCTTTGAGAGGAGACTTTGCGAGAGTGACAGAGTAGAGTTGAGTAAGTGTTAAGAGATGACTTGCAGAGAGCAATAAAAATAAGCACATTCCGATTTCTAACGGAAAGTTGGGAAATTAAAAAGGGGTATTTTCCATCATTTGTCACATTATACACGCACATCAGGATTGTCTGATTTGCAAATTTAACTGTTTCACGCGTGATTCATATTCAAACATATTGCTAAAACATAGATAAAAAACACACGTGTGTGTTGTCAGTGTTGTGTAATCTTATCTAATTGAAATCAACACTCGTTATTCAGACTCAATCTTACACGGAATATGACAATTGTTTTGTGTTGTGCCCTTTGGCAAAAAATGAAATCGCAAATTATAATTATATTTATGATAATATTACAACAATAACAAAAGGCACATTTCGTCATTACAAAAATGAGTCAATTTCAATTTTGTAATAAAAAGAAAAAGTGTTTCAGATTTTAAATACGGGAAACCCGCCTAGGCTGAACAACTTTTAAATATAGTCCACAATAATTTATAAATAGCTTCTGCATATATACAAAAAAATATGACACAATTGAAGGTCTTTAGTTTTGTTTTGTTTGAAATATATCTAAAAAGTTTTACTTTCTCGCATTTAAAATTGTATCTCTAGAAAATTGGGCAACTTTATATATATCTATAGTATACCTCATATATATATTCATATCTTATCGCTGATACCTATCGATATATTGCCAAAATAAAACTTGTGAGTTTGGCACCAACAAAAAAAAACAACTCTTATAACTTTTCGGAGAAGTAAAAAAATCACACTATTTAAAAAATGTATAATGAATAAATACCTAATAAAATAAGTAAATATATACTTTAGTTAATAAACACGTTAGTTGCATAAATATATATTTATATTTATAAATTAATCAACTTAAGTTCAAGTGAATTAATCAGAATTAATTGAGTCTCAATAGCAAAAGCTCTTCGAGAAATAGTTTACTAACAAAAGTTGTCTGTGTTTATATTTTGCAGTCAAAGTTCAGATAAGATAATTGTGCAATGAGCACTGTTTACTATAGACTATATAGACAAAATTATAGCCATAATTCCACGTTGCTATTTTGTTGTTGTTGTTGTTTTTATTATTTATGACCATTTGAACAACACAGAATTTTTAATGTTTTTGTTTACCAATTCATTCACAATGTGGGCTATTTGCTATTGTGAACAGTTCTAAGTAGCTTGTGAATTGTACACAAAAACATACCCTGTATATATTATATATATGTATATATAAATTCTGAAAAATATATTGCTTGAATATGTTAATAATTATGCATAATAGGCAATAATAAATACAAATAAGAAATGCACAAAAAAAACCACTTACTTGAAATCAAAATATGCTCAAAGCAAGAAAAGCTTTTGCAACAGCATCAAAAATTGATGATTGTGACTTGATTTACGTATGTATGTGTATTTGTATGTGTGCGTGTTCATTCCTTTTCATGCGCTTTCGTATTTCTTATTATTCGTGTAGCTCTACTCACACACACACACATACACACTCGCGCACGAGCAACACTCAATTGCACACACACACACGCAAGGGTATTTTATTCAAGTGTTGAGCTTTTTACTTCTTTTACACAAGTTTTGTTGGCAAGTGCAAAAACAATTTAGAGCAGCTCAAATTGTAGCCAAATAATCACGAAATATGCTAAAATTCATTTCAATTTTTGATTGCTGTTCAATTTATGTTGTTGTGATGCGAAACCAACACATATAAACACTCACACACACGCACACAAAACTGAGATACGGACGCGAACTTATTGTTATTGTAGGATTTTGAACTTTCTCGGCATGAAACTTGAAAAAAACTTGTTGCTTTGAAGAGCGCAGTCGCCGCGGCCGCCTCAATCGTCGCCGTCGAATTAATAACTGAATAAAGCAAAAAACGTGCCGTCTGCTGACAAGAGAGCCGTGAGAACTGGAATTGAGCACTGGAAGCCGCAGCCACAGCAGCGACAAGAGAAAGAGAGAGAAAGAGCACAGAGCAAGACGTCTTTTGCGATTCGGTCTATGCTGCATCAGCTATTTATGATTTGATTAATTATGTCCGACACTGTGTTGCTCAAGTCATTTATGCCAAGTGCACAGTTTTTAATTCAAGCTTTGCCATTTCTTACAGTTCGGCGCCAAAGTCTGTGCCTGGGAGGCGATAGCTTGTGTGCAGGCGAGGGAGAGAGATGGTGAGAGAGAGAGAGAGAGCGCGCCAACGTAATGGCGATCAAACAGCTGAGTGATGTGCACAGTGGCACGAGACTGCACGTTATTTAATGAAATAGATCATTGACTTTCGACATAAAATAAATGAAAGTGAAAGCAGTAAATATTTTCTAGATCAGCGAATATATGCAAGTCCCACGGATTATACCTGAATAAATATTGTGATGAATAAATAAACAAACATACATATTTAATGTAAAAAAAGGAAGTCATTTCCCATGCGAAATACACATGACCACAGCACAAATACACAACAAAAAACACCAATTGCGATAAGAGTTCCGCTCAAAAAAAAAATGCAATAAGCAGTAAAAAAAATTTAAGTTGCATACAGGGTGTTCATTTGTTTAGTAAGACAACTTGTGGAGAGTTTTGCTTCATTTAATATGATGTTTATTTTATAGTTCTTTTGTTTCTTTTTCTTTCGTTATAGCTTTATAAATTGGTTTCATTTTCTCAGAAAAAATAATGTGTTAATGCTCTAATCTATAAACTACATACATTATGTATTTTCTTGTTTTCCTTTTAATTTTATATAAATTGTTTAAGCATATTTATATATATATATATATTATTTATAAATGTAGTAAATTGTATTTTGTATGCTTTTTGACATTTTTGAATTTTGAATGGTTTTTTCTTATTTGTTTTTTTCATTTTTTGTTTTTACAGCGATCCCTTGCAGCGTTTTCCAAATATATTAATCAAAAATAGTTGCATTTTATACGGGTTGTTTCCTTTTTGTATATATATATATATATATATATATATATATACATATATATATATATAGCACATGTAATTTGCTTATAAAGCTACTGAATTAAATGTGTAAAAGTGTGTTGTGTGTGTGTGTTTGTGTATATTGCTTAACGAATTTACATTAGATAACTTAAATTTAGATTTGAACTGCCAACAAGAGAATAATAATCGAAAATCTATATATATATATATATATATATTTTAAAAAAAAGTGTATTAAGCAAATGAAAATTGTTTAGCAAATATAAGTTCTATATAAAGGTATATATATATTGTGTGTACTTCCATTAAATTACTACATATAAAAAATATATGTATATGATGCAAGTTCATGTTACAAAAAATCATAAGCGTCTCGTTTGCGTTTTACATTTATCTAAAAAACAGATGCGTTTGCAATCAATCATTTGATTTACCACATTGACATATCTATATATATATTTATATATAAATATAGAAATATCTTACAATCAAATGAACAAGTTTAACACATCTTTCATATTTGTTTTTCTTTTTTTTTTTTTAATACAGTGTTCGCTTGAAAATTGGATAACTTCATTTTTAGAAGGGGTTTTCAATTGCTGAATGTGTAACATTTGCTCTAAATAATAATAAAGTAATGTTAAATGAAAGTCAACAAATAAAAGTTGAACAATTTGAGACTTGAAAGAGTAATTGATAAAGCCGACTTATCGACAAGGTAGATTTGATTAAATTACAAATGACTTTCCAATTTCGCAGCGAGCACAGTATTAACTTGGTTTACAAATTGTTATATATTTAAGTATACATCTAGATATACATATATATATATATATATATATATATATAGTGTAGATTTCCTCTTGCATTTTGACACAATTAGTTGCGATATCTCTGGTTGATTTGCTTGCTTCCTTGCTTGCTTATGCATCCGACAGATCACAGTAGGTGGCGCCGCTGCCCGCAGCCAGCGTCTTCTGTTCATCGTCCATCAGTGCATCGACATCGGCATCGGAGCTGGCCTCGTGATGATTCACCTGCGGCGATGAGCTGCTCTCGCCACAATTTGTGGCATACACATGCCGCCGACTGCCGCCCGGCAGCTGATTCGAATCATCCGTGTCCGCATCCCGTATCGAATTGAACGCATTGCATGCGTTCGCATTTGGCGAACAGGTGTCATCGTTGGGCGGATAGACATGTCGATGATAGCTGCCACCGCCGCTGCCACCGCCGCCAATGCTGCCATCCCCATCGAGTTCCGCTTCGCGTACACTGCCAAAAACTGGCGTATGCGACGAACTCCGCCTCAGCGATGCCGGCGGCGACCAAACCGTTTGATACAGCGGCGATGCAAACACATACATATGATTCAGATACTCCATGTCGTAGCTGGGCTGATACGAGTCCGTCTCCAGCGGATTGTACGTATGCTGATACATCGGCGTCTGCCTGCAACTGGCCGAGCCCGATGCACTGCCCGCATACTGAGGCGTATCATAGGTCTGCGAACGTGTCGAGCTGCCCAACAGATGATGCAAATGATGTGGTGCATGGCCGCTCTGGCTGCCACCAGCACTGCTGCTGCTGCCGCCGCCACCCGTCCGATGGCCGACGCCCGCCGGCAACGTGGCATAGATGCCCCGATATGCCTCGTACGGCGTCTGCGGATAATACGCATCGCTCCAGCGCACATGATTTGGCGTATAGTCTCCCTTGGCGTACAACTGTTGGACGAGGAGGAGAGAAATCGATGAGTATTCAACAAGTTTGAAGAAATGTGGCTAATGTGTGTGTGTCTAACTTGAACTAACTAATTAAATTACATTTCAATTGAGAGTAGCAAAAAAGATGGCATTTTGAGCAGGAGTCTGCTTATGTAATAAATAAATAAATAAATATAGATTCTACAGCAAAAATCGGGCCAGACATTAGCACATTTAATGGGAAAGTGATTCGATGTTGGCGCTCACCTGTATGGGCCTGCAGAAGCCCTTGTTCATGTGCCTGGGCACGCCGAGCGTGTAGCTGTGACTGAATCCCACCTCCGAGCTGAGCAGATACTCGTGAAACTTATTGGGAAAGAATTCAATCTGCTTGTAATTGTTGTAAATCTCCGGCTAAAGAAAATATATATTATTATTATTATTATTATTGTATATATAAAAACCCAATCTTAAATCACTCACCGTTAGATTCTTCTTCTTCTTGTAGCTGGCCCAGTTTTGGGCCTCGAGTATGAGCTTGCCACCGGGCCGCAGTTGATTGAACATGCGCTTGAAGGCCAACTTGAGGCCGGCATCCCCGAAATTGAGATGCATCCACTTGGTGACCGACAGGCACAGAATGAGATCGTATTGCTGGCTGTCGTGCGACATCAGCGCCTCATCCTTCAGCACATAATTGGTGCGCCGAAAGAAGACATTTTGCGGGAATTGGTTTTTGCAATTGGACGACGACAACGACGACGACGACAGCAACAGATTCGCTGGCGATTTGCCAGTGGGCGGGAGCAGGAGGTGGGGTATGCCGCCGTATGTCAGCGGAAAAGAGATGGGAAAGAATTCGTGCGGCTTCACGAGCAACGAATCCAATTTCAACTGCTGTTGCACATCCAGCAGATGATCATGATCGTGATCATGATGATGATGATGATGATGATGGTGGTGGTGGTGGTCGTGTTGGTGTTGGTGGGGATGATGGTGGTGATGATGATGATGATGATGTTGCAACTGTTGCAGTGCCAGCTGCTGTTGTTGTTGCTGCTGCTGCTGCTGTTGCTGCTGTTGCAGCTGCAATTGTTGCTGCTGCTGCTGCTGTTGCGCCCTGCGTCGCTTCTTGCCACGTCGCGTCTTCTTGTGCAGCATTGCATTGCTCTCCTCGCCGCTCTCCGCCAGCTTATCGTTGGCCAAGTGGCTCTGTTGCAGCTGCTGCTGCTGCTGCAGCTCCTTTTTGATGTCCTCCTGCTTAATCTCGGCCAATTTGTCGTGCTCCTCATCCCTGGGTATGCGCACAAATATGGACAGGTTGCGACGAGCGCGCGAGACGAGCTCCTGATCGATATCGATGCCGAGTATGGATTTGGGGGCCAGGTGACGGGCCACCGTGATGGTCATGTGACCCACATTGCAGCCGACATCGAGTATGTCCTTGTTCTGGAACAGTTCCGCATGTCGCTCGAACACCTGCAGCCGCACATCCCGGAACTCGTTCAGTTGCCTGAAGTCCACGTAACGATCGAAGTTGCCGTAGCGATACTTGACGCCATCCGCCCGGAATTTGGGCAGCTTGTGGATGGGCGGGGGAATTATTTGGGGTTCGAGCATTAAGCCAAGCACAGTTGGGGCAACAGCTGCTGTTGTTGCTGCTGCTGCAACTGCTGTTGTTGAAACTGCTGCTGCTGTTGCTGCTGCAACTGATGCTGCTGCTGATGTTGTTGCTGCCGGCTCATCTGCTGCAAGTGCTTCCGGTTCGCCGGCCGTGTGCGATGTGGCAGCGGAAATGGCGCTCAGCGGACTTCCGACACCCTGCTCCGACAGATCGGGCGTATCATCGCGTGGCAACTCAACTGCAACAACTGCTGCAAGCAAATAAATAATTGTATTTTTGTATTTTTGTATTTTTGCCGTGACAAAGCCAAGTAGCTATTTGAAACTTACCCTCGGGCAGTGGTTTGGGTGGCAGCTCCTCGATGGGACTGAGCAGCTCCGTTTCGCTAAAGGATGTGGAACGTCGCGTGTTCGGTTTGCGTGCCCCACTCGGCTGCAGCTGACGCTGTGGACGCTTCCACGCACCAGGTTGTGGCACCACAGGACTAACAATCTTGTCCATGGCATCATGACGATGGAATTTCTAAAAGCAATTAATTATTGAATCGATTAAATTTTTAATTCGAATTCTCAGTTTAACAGTTTATTTGCAGTTCGAGCACGCAAACAATATTTTTTCCAAGAATTTCTATTTTTCAAAACTAACAAAAATAATTTTTTTTTTTTTTGTATAATTTATATTGGAAATACCAAACAACCTATTCAAAAGTAAACATTAAACAATTTAATAGCTTGAAGTTTGCATTAAAATTGGCATATTTAAAAGATAGAAATTGCAATTTACTCACTTTGCATAAAGCTTTATCTTCTTAATACAAAAGCCACAATAATTAGCAATTATTCAGGTGAAAATTAACATTTTCGATTATGGAGAAATTTTAAATCACTTTTAATGATTAATTTAAGACTGTTTTCCCAGAAAAAAAATTGTTTATTCCAGCTGTAAAGCGAAAACTGACCCCAACCAACCAAAACACATTCTAAAACAATTTAAATTTGTTTATATTACCAAATTTTGAATTCAAGCAAACCAAATAACAACAGCAATAACAACAAATAAGCCTGTAAAGCTCATTAGCCATAGTTTTATAATCGCTTTAGGCTACCCCACCCCCTAAACAAACAAAAAATAACAAACTAAAAAAAGTTCTTTCGTTGCCGCCCCTGACCCCCTAACCTCAATCTAAGCAACGCTTGAATGAGCAACACAATAACAACAACAACAACAACAGCCATAAAATCCAAATGTAAAAACAACCAAAAGCAATCAAAACAAAGCAAACGATTGACTTGCTCCCAGCAAAAGCAAAGCAAAAAACACAACAACAACAACAGTCGAAGCCCAAGCACAATCTTACACGCACACGCACACTAATAAAGACACACACACATACACAGATATACCCTCATACACACGCAAGCACTTGTTCAAGCCATTCCATTCCTCCATTTCAATTCCGAATTCCAATTCGTCACTCACCTTGCTCTTTTGTGAATTGCTCTCGCTTATTTTACGTTTCCTGCTGCCGCTGCCGACGCTGGCTGCGAAGCTCAGACCCGTGCCGCCAACACCGTAGCACGTGCTGTCCAAATCCAAGCGCAAATCACGACTGGCCAGCGCACGACGATCGGCCAGCGTCGACGCCACAGCCAGCGCCGCAGCTGTCGTTGTCGATGCAGCGACTGTCGCTGCGTCGACCAGCAAATCGGCTGAGCTGCTGCTGTCTAATGCTGCTGCCATGTCGATGCTTGACGATGGCTCAGCAGCAGCAGCAACATGTGGCTGCTGTTGTTGTTGTTGTTGCTGTGGCGATAACGTTGACGCCGCTGCCGGCTGCATTGCGTTACATTCCATTTGTTCCTGGGGAGAGAGCGTTTGTGCGCCGGCCGCTAGCGCTGGCGTTGTTGTCTCCTCCATGGCCGTCGCTGCCGCTTGCGGAGAGCGAGAGCGCACATGCGCCTGCTGCTGTGCCAATTCCAATGTTTCCACCGATGCCGCTGCTGCCGCCTCGCTCAGGAGAGTTGCGCTCAGTGCAGCCACTGGTGACGCCGCTGTTGTTGTTATTATTAATGCAGCTTCTGTTGTCGCGACTGCGGCGACATTTGCTGCTGCTGCTGCGGCTGTTGCTGCGCCCGCTGCCTCTGCTGCGACTGCTGCTGCTGCTGAATTAATTACTGATGCTGCTGCTGCGGCACCGGCTGCTCCTGCTGCCACTGCTGCTGCTGCTGCTGTAGTTGTCGAATCTTCGAGTGAAATCGAAAGCGTCGACGCTGCCTCTGCGCCCTCTGCAACGAGGACGGCGTCGTCGCCAGCATACGAGGTATTATTGGAATCGAAACGGCGACGTTTGCGATTCTTGCGCGTTCGATGCTGTCGATGATGCTGCTGCTGCGGCGGCGGCTGCAACTGCAACTGCAGCTGGCTGCTGCTGCCGCGCGTCAACATGCCGCCCCGTTTCATCGGCGACGTCAGCTGCTTCTCGTACTCCATCGAATCAACGGGATCGAGCAGATGCAACGGATCATGAATATTCGGTGGTATTATCACCTCCACCTTCGGCGGCGTCGTTATCGGCGACTGACGCGGCGTCGTCGCCGGCGTATTGTTGCTCGACGACGCATTCGACGTGTTCTCATGTTGCAGCGAATTCAGATTGAGCGGATCCGATATGTTGCCACCCAGCAGAAATTTCGTCGGTGGCACAATCACCTCTTTGCGCAAGCGTTTCTCAGGCAAAAAGAATTTCGATCGGCCGCAACAATAATGAACGGCATTTGCGGCTGCTGCTGCGGCGGCAGCGCTGTTCGAAATAATGCTACTGTTGCCGCTAAGCGAACTGGTGTCCTTGTTGCTGCTTTGCGTATCCTTGCTGGAGGCGCCACCAACACTCCCGCCATTACAGCCGGTGACCAAGCAGCATGTGTGATTCGCATTGTTGCCAGCACACAGCACATGATGATGATGACCCCTGAGAGATAGAGAGAGAGACAGAGACGGAGAGAGAGAGAGAGGGAGATAAATATATGACACATTAAATATATATTTTTATATTAAATGTTAATAGCATTCACAGCTACACACAAAGTAGAAGACATTGCGTCAAATTTACGTTAAGTTGTAGTTACGTTGCGTTAAGTTACGCGCCATTAAATTTCATTACGTTACATTACATTATTATTATATGACAACTATTAATATTCATTTGCTTACACAACAGTGTATTAAACATAAATATTAAATATTATGGCTAAAAGTAGCATAAGAACACAATAAGTTATAATCACAAAAGTTAAGCAACTATTTGTTGCACGTGCATAAATAAGTCCTTTTCATACGCTACATTTTTGCATTTGTTACGTGACGTAAAGTTGCCATAAATCACTTAACATTGCACTACGTTCCGCTGTAGAAATTAACATGACATTACGTTACGTTACTTTACCTGTGAGTCAGCATCTTTTTGTACTGCTGCTGCTGTCCCTTCAGGCCGCCATGTCCGCCATGTCCGCCCAGTTTGGCATCCATAGTCAGCAGACCGTTGTTCGATGCCGCCGTCTGCGCCAGTCGCGTATTGTGGCTGTGGTGATGATGATGATTGTGAGCAGCACCGCCACCACCGCCAACGCTGCCAGCGCCGGCACCCACAACGCCAGCAGCGCTGCCGCCTAAGCTGTGATGTGAGCTGCTGCCATGATGCGAGGCGTTGTTGACGCCGACGCCACTGCCGCCGCTGACGTGGGCAGCAATTTGATTTTTGATATTTTGTATATTCTCGAGATCCGCTTTGTGTGCGGCAACTGCGGCGGCCGTCGCACCGACGCCAGCGCCGGCAGAGGCTTGAGCAGCGATGCTGCTGCTGCCATTGTTCTGATGCTGCTGCTGCTGCAGCTGCAGTTGCTGCTGCTGCTGTTGCTGATGATGATGATGATTTTGATGATGATGCGAAGAATGATGCTGTTGTTGCTGCTGCTGTTGTTGAGCATTGGCGCCGACGCAGGCGCTTGCATTGTATTTACCGCTAGTCTTGTGCTGACGCTTGCTCCAAGCTTTGCCGCCATTGTTGTTGCTGTTATTGTTGTTGTTGTTGCTCTTGTGCTTTGTCGCATGCTGTTGTTGGGCCGGCGCACGAAACTGATGAAGCGTCGGCGTCGACGTTGACGTTGCCAGCTGCTGCTGTTGCTGCTGCTGCGGTGATTTGACTTTTAATTGCTGTTTTTGTTGTTGTTGTTCATCAATTGGCTGTTGTTGCTGTTGTTGCTGCTGTTGCTGCTGCTGTTGCTGTTGCTGCTGTTGACGCCTGGGGCTCTGCTGCAGACGCAGCGTTGGCGTCATACTCGATCTGGTAACGCGACACTCACTCGGACTCGGACTCGGACTACTGCTGACGTTACTCGTTTTATCCATCACTTTTTATTTTAAAAGTTGATTGCTTTTTTTTTATTGTAGTAAGTTTTAAGCTTTAAACAGCTTTTTTTGTGGCTATTATTTAAACACTTTTTAACATTAATATTGTCTTTACACTTTTAGCTTTTAACATTATTTATCGCATTTTTTTATGTATTCGCTTGAGCAGCTACTTGGTTTTTTTTTATTGATATGCATTTTCACAACGACTTCAAGTCGAGTTCATATTTCACTTTCTTACGTCAATTATGTACACACTTTACTACCTTTTTTTCAGAATCGTTTTTAATACTCATTAAAAATGTCGATGGTTTTTCGCTTGAGATTTGCATAAATTCTTCGAAATTTCTTCCCATATTTTCTGCTGGTATTTTCAGTTCAACCCGCAACTTTTCCTGCATCCGAGATCAGTCCGGCATTGAAGCACACATGTTTGAATCCACCGAGACACATCATGTATTTTAACATATTAAATTTTTGTATTTTTTTTTCAATTCTTTCGTGTATGACACACTTGTTTGTCTCGCACAAATTTAAAACTCTCTGCTAGGCCCCATTAATCATACGACCCGTTGTGCATCACTTGGAATTTTGTTCACTTTTTAATCCTGCTGCTGACAACGATTTTTTTTTACTTCCGCTGCGAGTTTATACTTCCTGTGTGTGTGTGTAATTGTGTGTGTGTTGAGCTGCAAGTAGAAATAAAAAGATGAAAAAAATTACAGGAAAATGGTTGAAAATTAATTGAAAATTTAATTAGCGATAGTAAGTTAAGCACAAAGCTCTCAATAAACACAGACGCAGGCTGTGAGACACACACACACACACACACACATACACGCCGAAAACTTAATGAGAAAGTTCAGAGTTCTAAAGCAGATTTTACACAGCACTATCCTGTGTACCCCCCCCCCCCCCCCCCACGACTCTTTATTTGTTTTCGCTGTTAGTTCTCTGCTCTTCGTCTCAGACACACTTCAGCAATATTTTGCATTCATTATTTGCATAGTCAGGCAACGAACGAACCAAACGAACGACCAACGGAACGACGGAACGACTGACGGAACGACGAAACGTCGGAACTAACCAACGAACGAACGAACGACACAAACGAGCTTTGAAAAATTGAGCACAGACATACATACCCCCCGCTCCACACTCTCCCTCTCTCACACTCTCTCTCACTCTTTTTCTCTAACCCACCACACAAACAGCAAGGCAAAGGCAACTTAACTCATTTCATTCCTTTCCATTCCACTGCCAGAGCAGACCCAAAACGACTTCGTTGGGCTAAAAACAGTTAGAGATGCATGACGTATCATCAGCACGACGATGATCAAAGTGGAATATGGGGAAGGAGAGGCAAATGTGTCACTAATTGATATATATCGATATCTAATTTTGATAGATAACAACTTTCAGATACTTTAGAATAAATGCAGGCATGTTTTGTGAGCCAGAATGAGCCAGAATGAGCCAGAATGTTAACTGAGTTGAACTTTAATGTGGTTTAAATTTTACTTTACTTGATTTTGCTTAGCACAATTTGTATCGATAAACCTACAGCTAGTTTCGATAGATAGCAACTTTAAAGACTGCTTTCAATGTGCTATAATGATCATTAGGTTGATCTTTGTTCTGGCTTTTGCTTTGGCTTGATTTAAACAATTTCTATTTATTTTATTACAATATTTGGTATAGGTAAATCGACTTTTATTTTGTTTTACATATTTATTACGCTCGTTTAAGGCAGATAGTATTTTAATACGGTGGTTATCTGTTGAGCCATTTAAAACTAGACTCCCAAAAACACGAGCATAAATCACGTGCACATCCCTTGACACACGGAGTTAGTCGTTGCGGTGAGTGCATTAATATTTGCACGGCAAAATGTGGCTGGTTGGCTGCCTGGCAGAAAAGAAACTCATCCTTTGGCTATCCATTTGTGGCGGCGGCGGCGGCGGCGGTGGTTCTGTGCATTGGTTGCACAAGCGAATGGCGGCGGTGGCAGCAACAATTCGAGCACAGAATACCCCACAACAACAACAACTGCGACAACGTCAGGCATACGCATCCTAGCCACAAAAAAGAAGGGAAAAAAAACCCCACAGCTGCAAATTCCCAAACAGTCGAAAACAGATTTATGCCAAAAAGGAAAAGCTGTGCAGAGAAACAGAAAAACACATTTCTACAAAATACATGAAGCAAAATTCTTTAGAAGTCAAAGTGGTTGGGGTGGGGGGCGGCGCACATTAGTACGCAGCATAAGTAAGTGTATCTGTATCTATCTATCTGTACTCTACTTAAAGCTGGCAAAGCAACTTGAAGTATCACTCACTCTGACAGAGAGAAGAAGCTCAACGCTTCAAGTTTGACAGCCAAACAATCTGCACAATCAAATTATGCATTTTTATGTAAACCAACTAAAAATTTCTTACAATTCCTCACAAAGAAAATGCTTGAGATGAATTACAAAATACATAAGAGCATAAAAGCAAAAATAATCTTGATAAATAAACACTGGACTTTTTTCTACAATTGCAATAGGAATATTTGTAATTTCATGGATAAAGTTTTGGTAAGCGTACAAGAAACTTTGGCTTTAAATACAAATATATATTTTAATTTTAATTTAATTTGAAAAGTACGAAGAATTTTGCTATCAAAAATAATAAAATTTCTGTGTAAGCTTCGAATTTAAGACATTTTCCATCTATTTTTGTGACTGTAAATGAACACAAACAATTCGCAAGAAATTTATTTTTGAACTGAGCTTATTTTCAGGCTGAGTTGACAATTAGGAACCAACGACGCACTCAGTTTAGGTTAATAAAAGAGGCAGAAGTGACCTTGCAACCTGGTGACCACACACAGAAAGGACATTTTGGTTGCACGTAAATGTGAAAAGTCAAGCCATGAAGGATTAATATAAATACAGTTAAGGCGCGCACATAAAGCCATTAACCTCAATACGATAAACCCCCACCAGTATGCCACCTACCCACTTACACTCGGCGCAGCAGAACTAAACTACTTACTGCTCACCGACTTACTTGCTTACTTACTCACTCACTTACATTGCCCAGGAACCCAAGAACCGCTCAGCTCGTCGCGCCACCAATGAAAAGCTATCAAAAAAATCAGAGCAAGAAAAACAAAGGCAATTTTTTTGTTGTTTTGTTTATTATTTGCATATTTTCAGTGAAGCAGGAGCCTTGGGGGGAGGAGGTGGAGTGAAGAGGTAGACGCGTGTCGCACAAGCTAAATTTTAATTAAAATTTAAATATGCGGCACGTTGTCGTTGCGTTGAGCGAGCATGCCACAGGCATCAGCCAGCTTCCCCTCAAACAAACAAAAAAAAAAAACAAAGCCAGTCAGCGAGTAATGTGGGCCAAAACCAATGGCTTAACGAGTAAGAGAGAGAGAGGGAGAGGGGGGAGGGGGGCGGGGGAGTAATGAGAGCGAGAGGGTGGCAGGAAGAATTGCGTGCAAGTTGCCGCAGTTTCCGCTTCTACAAGTTTTATACATTTTTTTATATTTTTAATTTTTGTGCAGTGGCCACCAACGGATATTGTCAATTTAGTTAATTTTGTAAACATTTTTAATGACAGCGCTTTCGTCCTTGCATTACATCACCCCCCCCCCCCCTCCCTCTCCATGGAGAGAAAGTTGTTTTTAGTTGGCCCAAATGTAATTTGCATGTAAATCAAATTAGTTCATTTGCCACAAAGCTCCAGCTGCCACAAGTGGCAACTTGCTAAGAGCTGCTCCAAAAAATATATCCCCTCAACACAAATTATTATGCTGATAATGATGATGATGATTAAGCTGTGGCGAGACTCCTACTTTCTTGTGCGTTGTAGATTTCATATTGCAGCAGGAGGAGGAGTAGGAGGACGAGGAGGTTTGCTAAGACTGTGTGGATACCCTGTATAAATTTGATTAATAATACTGGTTCTAAAATAATGTTGAATTACGCTTCAGGTTTTGTTAGATAAACCTTAAGAAAGGTTGTACGATTCTGAATACGAAAGATTGATTTTCTCTTACACAGCTGGTAATGACTCTGAATTGTCAATCGTTTCCGGTTTGACACGCTGCTTACTGTAAATAACTGTAAGTGAAATGGTGCCACAGCTGTTTAGCTGTTTATATGTTTATGTTCGCAAGCAGCAAGTAATCATCCAATAAACTTTACATTAACATTAAGCTAATTTCAGTGTATAAACATTACCGTATACGAATTATTTGTTAAACTGGCTTTAAATCAACAAATAACAGCCCAAAGAGAACACAGATTTAATTCATTCAAAAATTTGTCATAAATTCAGTTCCGACTTAGCAGCATGCCCCACATTGTGCCGGCTCTGTTTATTTGGTATAAATACACGGCACAGGTGTTTTAAATGTGAAATTGAGTCCTTTGGGAGTGCAACAAATTTGTTGCCATATATATGAAGACTAATCGAGAGAGAGCGAGAGCGAGAGAAAGAGAGAGAGAGACAGGGATAGAAAGGTAGAGAGAAACAGTAGAAAATGCCGCTGAAAAACAAATGGCAACACATTTGTTTGTTTGCTTGAAGCACACACACAGATACACACACACACACACAGAGACACACACACATTGGCACAGTTGGTCATGAGGTTATAGCCAGGATGGTGTCATGTCCTGGCAGCAAAGCAGCTTCGCTCGCATTGCATATGTAATGCGCGTCATTATTAGGCACAGCTTAACACCTAACGATAGATAGAGAGAGACAGAGAGAGAGAGAGAGAGAGAGAGAAGGCAACCTACGCCTGGTATGTTATTTAATGCTCGAGCCTTATGGGACTTACAAACAGCATGATGACAATGTGTGCGCCCAGCGACAATCTGAGCCAAGCACAACTTCAATTTTGTCGCGCTAGAGGGCGCCACACACACACACACACACATAGACAAATATTTTAAATATGCAAGCAGCTAATATTACATACGAAATATATGTCTCGATTATTGTGGCATTTTAAAATACAATAGCTATACTTGAATATACTTCTTGGGACCAAAGTGTTTTTTTGGGGCCGCTGCTGCTGCTGCCTGCCTCCAGAGTAAAATAATAATACAATATCGTTGTTGTGTTTACTTCGAGTTGAATACGTTGAAATTCTCACGTCTTAGGGTTTGTTTTGTTTTGATTTATTCAATGATAAATATTTATGTAGATTAGGCTGTTATTTGTGAGTTATATGCGGAAATAATTTATATTTATTTCCACGCTTGAGCATGAAAACAAATTGCTTCCTTTTTAGATCGTCCACGCTTTGATAAATGTTTGCTTCATTTTTATTTTTATCTTAAACAATTCTATTGAAAGAATACATAGAAAAATGTTTGCATTTCATTGATAAAAAATATATTTCTTTCAGTTTTCAACAATCTGTGCATATTTTGCACATCTTTTTGCCCAACTCTTCGCTTAATTTTAATGCACTTTTCTTAAGCCATTTAAATCATTTTCAACATACTCAAAGGACCTATTTTTTGTACGCCTTAAAAGTAGCACTTAAGCATTTGAGACGTCTCTAGCTAGAACCACGCACCCCGCACCCCGTCCACACCCTTCCTTCTCGTATAATCCCGGGCTTCACGTCTCGCTCGCAATGTGCCGCGCTGCCACTCGAGCTGTCAAAATGCCAACACCAACTGGCACTTATCTGGCATTCGTTCTCCAGTCCCCCCTCCCCATTCCTCAACAGCTTCACGCTGTAGACCAGGTCATCATCGATGTTGTCGTCATTTTGCCAGCTTCTCTCGCTTGGTCCTCACCGACCAAGGCAGGTACATTAATAAGCCATAAGTGTAACATGCGCTGATGCACGTCGCCTCAGAGACCATAATCCTCCCCGGGGCAATATGCTCAAGCAGCTGCAACCACCCAACTTAAACCACGCCTACTCCAACACCCACTCAACCGCTGAATGCCAACAAACCAGTCAAACAAAAAATGGAACAACGAACAACGAACAACGAACGAAAGTAAAGAAAAGTACGCAGTGTCTTCCACTTTAGTAGTAAATGCAATTTTATTGCAATTTAAAATTTCACACACTTGCCGTCGGAAAAAAATTAAATTACAACTGAACATGCCACAAAAGAAGCATTCTAAAATGGGTAGCAAAACTTTTAAGGGAACAAACAAAAACCAAGTAGAGAAAAAAAAATACTATTTGCCGACTGCACTTTGTCAGTTTTTGTCAGTTCTTCGGTTAAGTTCAGCGAAAAGTTTGTTGCCATCCGCCTCAGTTTCAGCTAAACCAACAGAGACCACCCACAATCAAGCTAGAAATTTCCTTGCTACTCGCTTTTGTCACATCCTTTGCTTTTTTGGACAAGAGTTTTCTCAATTTTCAGTTGCAAGAAAATTACAGTCCTTGTCAAATGCAGTTGCAAGTCGCCGTCTAATCTACAAATGCTTTCAAAGTTCAATCCAGACAAAGGCACAAAAACATTTGTCGGCTTGCGATGATTCACAAAACGGGCTCAACTGTGAGATACTCATTAATAGACCTGTTTATCATACATATTATAGTCCCCTGGTTTTTTATTTACAATGTTTACAAATTTCACATGAACCCATATACCCCATTTAGTCGATATACAGGGTATAACAGAGCCACTAGATTGTTGTGACATTGTTTTGCAACTACAAAGACAGTCAGTCGTTCTCTAAGCAATATTGCAATTGTTTTGACCTGCTCTGTCCAAATACCCTGTGTCAACTTCAGACTGGGTATTATGTCGGAGTCAGCTGATGATGAAATAGGACAAGACCGGGCGAAGGCCCGTTAATCAATTATGTAAAAATCAACAATGAAAGAAATGCGGAAACTTGCTAGTCACAGCAATAATAAAGCTAAATAAAAGTGCGAGAAGAAGAAGCAGTAGCAATAAGGTAAAACGAGGCATGAAGTTGCACAAGAAGAAGAAGAAACAGTCACAGAGGAGGAGGCGGGGGCGGAGGCGGAGACGGTGGAGTCGAGCTATTCGAGAGGTGGCAGTAGGCAGTAGGCAGCCAGCAGCAGGCAGTTGCTGTGCTGCCTGCCGGTTTGCTGCATAATTTTGCACGGCACATTGAATGATTATGAGCGCCTCGCTGCCTCGCTGATGATTTATGAAGAGGGAGATGTATATATATATATATATATATATATAGAGAGAGAGAGAGAGCAAGGTGAGGAAGCAATCACAGCAAGCGAAATGAAAATTACAGTGACAAATTAATGAAAATGAGCGTCGTCGTCGTCTCAGGGAAATTATGGAAATGGTCAAGCGAACAAAAACGCAGCAGCAGGCAAAAAAAAAAGGTAACAAATTGTATGATTTATAAAAAAAGGTTCAGGTAAAGGAAGACAAGTAAATGACTGCCACAGTAAAGACTCGAACATGACGTACAATGGGAAAATGTTTGTCATGCCATTTAAATAGTTTCCCTAACTTCCATTATCTTCTTATGACAAACGAACTACAATCAAACCTTATCAAATCAATTGAAGAAGTATAGCGTCATCAATTCAAATCATTATTGCATTATAAGCTGCAAAGTGGCCTTTTTTCTTTTTGCAGGGAACAGAGCTTATCAGTCCAAGGTCTCTGTAAGTGGAAGCGCAATCGTTCAACAGGTCTAATAAAGAGCTTAAGTTAGTTCAGATTGATTGAAAGTAGTCCTATATATAGAAACAACTTATTCATTTGTCAATATCGCAAAAAAATAAATCATATTAAATGGACTTCATACTTGGTAAGGATAAATGGAAAATGTTTTAGTCTGTGCCATTTTGTCAAGTGTCGTATCACATTTCGGTTCCGGTTCCGGTAAAGCTTCCGTTAAAGCTTACGAAATGATTTCACATTTTATTCTATAGAATTTTGGTTGTGATATGTTCCAATCACACTCATATTCCTTATAATTATACTTATCTTTCTCCATTTCTAATCCACAAATCTCAGCATAATTCAGAATTTATATTCAAGTTGTTTCCGCTTTGGGCGGTCTTCTTAAACGTTTTGCATGCCATAAATCAAGCGTAAACATTTTCTATTTCTAAGCGCAGACATTTATAGCGAGAACTGATTAATTACCATTGGATATAAGTTCTATATAGTTGCATGTTCATGTAGGTCAGTTAGTTCGGCTGCCTTTTCGACAGGCACTCATTTGGTGTGTGTATCATTACTCTGCGTCAATATCTATATAATATACATCTATTAATAATGCCATAAAACACAAAGAAACTCGTTTGTTCGCAAAACCAGTTAGCATCTCAATTCCAAAAAGCTTTCACAAGTTTCCAGCATGAGCCGTTTATCATTCATGCTACATGCGTCCGCACACTCAGTCTTGCCACAAAGCGCATCAGCACTGTAGCCCCCAGACACATATACACACACACATATATATATATATATATATATATACACCCCAAAATGCCTTCAACTGTAAATTTTCAGTAGCTTGTCATTCTTCTTATTATTATTTTTTCCTATTCGAAAGGAGACCTTTTTCTGCTCGAAAAAAGCTTTGTGTAATTTAATTGCCGGCGTATTGTATGACTGAGTGTTCTACGAGTGGGGCAGGGGGTTATCGGGTTTGGGTTCGAGGTCGAGTCTTGGATTATCCTTGAGTTAAATTAATGTAGAAAAAAATGTATAATATTTTAAATGAATAATAAGCAGAACCGAATTTGAAAGCATTTAGAGGGTGACCTTTTATTGTTATTGTGCTCCCTCAAACTTTGTTAATGTTTGTTAATTAATTGCAATAAGTTTCAGCAGGTGCGTTGGGTCTGTTTATAAGGGTGTATCCACCCCCCCCCCCCCTCCCCCCGCCACACCATCCACTAGAACCCCACCCAAAGTAACCCTAGGCTAATCGCTGAGTCGCCAACTTCGTCGCCTGTTTACATCAAATGTCATGGGATGTCTATGGATACGAGCAGGGGGGCTGGCGGTGGAACAACAGCTGTGGGGCAAGGAAAAGCAAAAAAAAAAAGAAAAAAAAAACTTTTCAATGCCACTTGAGTTTAGTTTGCAGAGCGAATCGTTTCACACGTTGCTACGGTGCTGACTGCCCTTCAGTTATTTCAATATGGGGCAGCAAAACAAAAACACAGCAACAACAACAACAAAAACAGATGTGCGACATAAATAAAAAATAAGTCAAAATGATCAACGTAAGTCCACTTGACTGGCAGATACTCTGTCAAAACAAAAACAAAAGCACTGTCAAGTTCAGCTAGAAACCATTAATGGAATTTTGATATATATATATATATATATACTTTAAGTTCAGGTAAAATCGATAGACAGACAACTTAAGACTCCATTGAACATTCCATATTACTAACCAAAATTACTCCTTTTGTTTATGTGCACAGGGCATAAGACTAACAAAAAAAAAGGCAACAGCAAAGTTAACATCATAAATATGCATGGAATACGTAATAATCTGTAACAGAGAAGACCACAGAAGCTCATAGAGACAGAGAGAGAGAGAGAGAGAGAGAGAGAGAGACAGAGAGAGAGAGAGAGAGCGAGAGAGAGAGAAGAGAAGCCGATGGAGTGAGTTGTGTTTGCTGGCGGGTCTTCTAAATGAGTGGAGAAGCAGAAATTTGATTATATTTTCCAAATGGTTTCTTCTGGCTAGCTTGTTGCTGCTGTTGCTGCTGTTGTTGTTCTTGTTGCTTCAACTTTTGAGGCCAACAACGGCAAAACATGCCACGGACTTTCTGCTTTCTATAACAACACGAAACGAAGGCATTGAGGATGACGACGACGACGACGACGACGACGATGGCAACTAGACTAGTCAAGCAAAGTTTTTCTTTTTTCGATTTACTTTTTTTTTGTTTTAACAACAGTTTGGCGGCAATTTGTTGTTGCTGGGCGCCCGCCAATCACCCCACAGCCCATCATCATCTGGTTCAGTTTTCTAGTCTGGCACTGCCTAGCGGAAAACCCACTTTGAGTGTCGAGTGTTGCGTCTATTTGTGCTCTGTGCTCCACTCTGTGTGCAATTGGTAAATTGCCCGCTTGCAGTTTTGGGGGCATTTCATTTGTACTTGACTAACTGTCTGTATATATATATATATGTGTGTGTATGTATGTGTGTGTGTGTGTGTTGCAGTAGGACTGGGCCAAGTGGAGTTGCCATGGTTATCGAAATGGCTTTAGAATTTTAGATAAATGACCGTAAATATTGTTTTATTGTCATTATTGCTGCCTGTGCGCACTTTAAATGATTGAGCACCAGCAGCAGCTAGGCGTGGGCATGACATCAAGTTAATTACAGTTGTTGGTTGGTTGTTAAGCAAGAAAGATTGTGCCAAGCAAGCCGAAGATTATATACCCTCAACAAACTGTCGGCAATCTCACATTGATTATAAATGCAGAAAAGAAAGTCAACATACAAATTTCATTTTTTAAAAACGGAGGAAAATCAACCGAATGTTCCTATGTAATCTCTTTGATATAGTCAAGAATTGATCATATATTTTACATCTATTGAGAAATTGCCACTAGTTCTTGGAGCTTTCAAATCATCAACAAAACTGAACAAATTGGGCTTCAATGATTTTTTAAGGCTGTCTGAAAATTTGCTCTGAAATCATTTTAGTTGTATTTTATTATCATCAACACAAATTTAGCTGTGATGCGTCAACATTTAAGCTTCTCACACTTTTCAAAAGTCCATCAATTATTAATTATTTGTGTGTTGTTAAATTTCTTTTGATTAGTCACACAGAAAAACTCACTAAACAGGCATTTATTATACAGAAGTATGATTAATTCATTTAAATGTATACAGGCATGGCAAATGAACTCAATCTGAGCTGGTTTAAAATCGAATAGAACCCTAAATATATAAGAAACGTCGAATACATTTAGAACTTGATTGCAATATGCATAAATCATAAACTTATTATTATTGAAGCTTTCTCAATTTTATGCTCAACAAAAGCGAGAAACACACTTCACATAATAACAAAGAAAATCTCATTTGTTTTTCACTCGTTTCGATATTTGTGAAAGATGAAAACCAGCTTGGTGAGCTTCAAGCTGAAGGTCGAATTGTAATGAAAATGCCACAACATTGCATATTGGTTTCATGTACATTTTTTGCATACCCTATATATGGAGCAGCCTCAGAGGTTATATGTGCTTAAAGCTGTGAAGTAGCTTTCATTATGATCTCTGCATCTACCATAAGTTTCTGTTCAATACATACAGACTATTAAACATTGTTATAAGTACTCAAACTTTTAAAGTTTTCGGTTTTTTTTTTTAAGTTTGCAGAGCATCTGGCAGTCGACTCTAATTAACAAATGAGCCAAAACTTGTTTGCTTATTTCTATTCTGCCCAACTGATTTCTAAGGTGCTTATAGCGTCGAGCCATTGTCAGAAGCCAAATAGGTGGAAGAAAATAAGCATTGCAAAAAAAAAACAACAACAACAAACACACTCACAAAACACACCCATACACAACACACACCCACACATACACAAAGAGAGAGAGAGAAAGAGAAAAGCACCGAGGAGAAGAAAATCGACTGATATGCGGAGCGTTATGTTTGTGTGCCCAGAAAAATTGGAAAATTGCTTTTCACAGCCAACCAACACATTTTCAAACGTACAACACACACACACGCACACGCAGGACAGGTGTGTGTGTGTGTGTGTGTTTGTCTGCGCTTGAAAAAGGATATGTACGTGTTTCTAATGGCTTTCAGGTTGAGAGGTCATGTTGAACATGTTAGCCCTGCATTTTTATTGTACAAAATTCACAGCACATCTCGAAAGCTGATAATGAAATATTTTTGCTCTGCACTAAATTCCAAAGCCAGACAAACCCCCTCGAAATGAAATGAAATGAAATACAACTAAATACGACACAACAACAATAACACACACACACACACACACACACACACGCACACAAAACATGGCAATAGAAAGCAGAAGAAATTTAGAATTTGTTCAACAGTATGTTGAAAATGTTTATTTTTTGGTCGGGCAGCAGCGACATGTGCAAAGCAAAGCAGGACAGCAATTTCATGTAAATAAATACAAAGTGTTGAAAAAAATTTAACTAACACAATCACAAAAAGTGAAAGAAATACATTTATTGTGGTTGTCACGAAGTTGAAATGCTCTTTAAATACAATTGTCAAAAAGAAAATATGACTAAATAACAATTAAATATTGTTTTTATAGCAGTTAAAAGTTCGATTTGTTAATATTTGAAAGAATAATGCTTGACGATTTGCTGGTGTAAAATTTAAGTATTATGTCCGATAGAAAGAGAGAAATTGCCAGTGAGAGAGAGAGAGAGAGAGAGAGAGAGAAGTAATCACTTTGCTAATTGAATATCTTGCTATTGCCCCATTATCGCGGATTAAAAATCGATACAAATTTAAGTATCATTTCCAGCCGACAACAATGTCATTATGCCCCCCAGTCATAAAGGCTATAAATAAAGCATAAAGAGTGAGAGACTGTGAAACCGCTGCCATAATAAATATGATGCTCAATTGTGTCAACAACAAAAACAATTACAGATATAACAACAACAACAACAACACATCGGTTGCACATGTTGCCTATGTTATTATACCCTAAACCCATTCAGAATGTGTAAAAGGGGCATAATGAAGCTGTGCAAAAGTATGTTACAGACAGAAGAAAGCAGCTGCAAACACATTTAGTATATATATTTATATATATATATATATTGACAGGCGAGTCGGCTTAGCCTTCCAATTGATATATAATATACACTCGAGTTCAGTTCACTGATCAGCTGTGAAGATTTCATTGGCATCACAGATTTTCCACTTTCATTAAGTTTAGAGTGTATTTAGGGTATTAGGGTATCTGCTAGTCGAGCTCCCTCGACTTACTTCTGCTATGTTGTTCTTTTGTTTTGTTTTGTTTGTTTGTAACGCACACGTGTTTCACAAACATTTGAACTCGTTCAAATTTATAGAGCACATGCGAATTGCAGGCAACAAACACAAATGGGCGGCACTTGACGCGCAGTGGGGCGTGGCATTTTCTTCTATTTTTTTCCTTTTTTGTTATCATGTGTCATATAGTGGCGGCTGTTCCGTTACGTTTCGTTTCGCTTGGCGGATAGGGATTTAAATAAAGAATTAAATTGAAAATGCTGGAAATTATTTAATATTGTCGCTCAAAAATATTGCTCGAGTTGTGTGCAAAAATTGTGATAAATATATATATATATTTATACCGACCGAATAAAGGATCATGGGATTGAGGCAAATCCCCAAACCCTTCAAAATGAGCACAATGATTATTTAATTGCGTTATAGATAATCGATTTATTTCCTTTCTTCGTTTCTGGTAACAGAAAAACTTACCTGTTATTGAATGCTGAGCAATTTTTTGTTTATAATTCAAGTATTTGCCTGAAAAGATACAAGTTGTATGCTTCAATTATTATATAGTTAAATAGGTCTTCTTCAGGCAAGTCTACAAATATTGTTTTTTCATTTAACCTGGCAATTTTCTGTTGTGTAAAGTCGGATAGTCAAAATCTCTCTCTCTCTCTCTCTCTCTCTCTCTCTCTCTCTCTAAACTGACTTCAGTTAATTTTCAAGACTTTTAAGTATGATTCCAGCCAGAGCAATTTTGTATTTTGAGTGCCTTCCTCAACTAGAATATAACTTCAGAATGGGCCATTAAAAAAAAGCAAAAATAAACTGAGGTCTTTAAGTTTATTGTACCTCCTGCTGACATTTTGTGACTTGAGCGATTAAAAGCAATTCATTTCAGCATTTAGCACACTCAACGCTTTTAAGCTTATTAGACACACACAAAGTCTAACACATATACACCCATACTTACCCAATATTAGGGTCAATGGGTTACATAGAACCTGCCATATCCAACAATGGAGCTATGAGCATCAGCCTAACCATCTACCATTTACATGTATACAAACTATTTCTTTGCTTTTTGCTCTTGGCTATTTCAACACATTTTCGCCAATTAACTTTAGTTATCTTTCATCTACATTTGTATTTGCCACACGCAACGGCAACGACAACATGGCAAAAACGCCAGACATCTCGATTTTCAACGCCAAAAAAACCAAAAAAAAAAAATATATATATATAGAATAAACCGTAAAACCACTTGAAATCCACGCCCACATTCAGCCCACAAGCTTTATTTTGCTTACGGCCTTCTGCCATTGTTTTTTATTTGCATACCCTTGCAGAGGGTATCCTAATTTTGTCATGGAACCAGTGACGCTATGAAAGAGATAACCAGAAATTTTAACATGAATCTCGAGCAACAATTCTGTTTTCAGATTTAAATGCAGTATTGATCTAGAACCCAAACCGTAATCAAGACTATAGTGCGTTTGAAAATATATTGATTTTTGACCAATTTATGGTCAAGGAAAGTTTGGATGCATATCTACATGCCAATTTTGAGGGTAGATTTTTCCAGATGTATATGCAGTATTTTTCTAGAGGTCATCCCCTGGCTGGGAGCAGTTTTAGTTCATCCATAAGCGCATTTTCTTGCGATCAATAAGCTAAACATTTTGAAAATTGGTTAAATTATGGTATTTGCTAAACTAGCCGCATCATTAAATTCTCAGAGCAAAGGTCTCCAAGAGTATATTGTTTTCGGCGTGACGGAAAACCGTTGTTCTTTATTATTATGATTATTTTTGGTAGGGGTATATCTGCTGGGCCTCATCTGTTCAGCACTTTTCATTGATTGCTTCGTATTCCTTTTGGGCATAAATTTGTTGATTTCGGTTATTATTTTGATTACCATTTGCCATTTGATACGTTCTCTCAATTTCAGTGTCTGTGTGTGTGTGTGTGTGCGCGAAGGTCGCACTTCTGAGCAAAGTGTATATAATATTTGAATTGTCTTAATTTTATGACATTTTCAATTTATTTAGTCCCAAATTTGCATTCGATTGCGTCAATTGCAATCAAATACAATTTGTTGGTTTGTAATCTCATCATTTATGAACTGAATACCGTAAATAATTCGACAGTACAGTGATGGTGCATTATAAGGGCTTTCCGAACAACGCTGCAACAACAAATTAATGTAATTATCCAAATTAAAAATATCAATTTAATTGGGTATTAGCCATTAGAACATAATGGTTACTACTAATGACTTGCAATTACAGCATTTAAAGAATTTACACGCAAAGCAAGTGGTATATGGACAAACAGTGACTCCCAAAATGATGATTATTATGTAAATATGACTACAACAATGAGCTTGAATAAATACTTTACGTGTGAGTTAAGCTTCTATTTATTACTCGTTATTAACAAAACGAATCTCTTTCTAATTAAAATGTTAAATATTTATAAGGAACTCAGATATATATACATATATATATATATATATTTACTGGGTTTTACAAAAATAAAACAAGTTACAATGCAGTAGTCGGGATATCTCGACTATATAACAAAGATAATTAAAATCTTTATTTTAATGAGAACCATTTATTTAAGGGTCAAATTCCAACACGACAAATAAAAGGAACTATCTATAATTAAAACACTTTTTGCTCTAAGCTCTATCAATTATTTTGCATAGTAAAGATATAGTTTGAACAGTAGTCAGAGTAGTCTTGTTATCAGAATCAACATTTAAAGTAACTGTTTACAATGACTGACAAAATTAAACGCACAGCGAAAGCCAGAGAGATTTGCATTAAATATTTACAGGCCTGAAGCCGATGTGATGGCAATGTCAAAATGTTTATCAAAGTTGCAACGAGCAGCAAAACAACGAACCGACTAATTACTAAGCTGATTAAATTAAATTAAGTTGGCTAGAAGACAAAAACACACGCAATCACACACACACACACACACACACACACACATGACACACATGCAAACACCCACTAAAATTTGGTTGGTTGTTGAACTAACGTAAGACATTTTGATTGCAAATTTAATGCGACCAAAGTAATTGTGTGTGTGTGTGTGTATCTGTGTGTGTGAGTGTGGATGTGTGTTATATAATCACAAAAACACACAGCTAGAGAGTGAAAGAGAGAGCGAGAGAGAGAGAGGTGGATAAAAAGGGAGCAGTGGAAAACCTCTCGACTGACTTTTCATAGATAAAACGCAACCTGCTTGATACTAAGATTTACTACACACTCTCTTTCTCTCTCTGTCACACACTACCTCTCTCTCTCTCTCTCTCTCTCTATCTGTCACTCGTGCTTCCTGTGTGCGTTTGTGTGTGTGCATCTTAATTAATGATACAACCATACAAGGATACAATTTTAGAGAGGCGAAACACAGCAGAAACAACGCAAAGCAAAGCAAAGCAAGGCATAACCAAAAGCCAAGGCCCACATCAAGTCAAGGATATCAGATGGGACCTCGCCTAGGCAAACAAAACGACGTCAACAAATTAGGGGGAGGAGCAGCAGATGGAGGAGGGCGAGCAGGGGTGTTGGCAATGCCAGCCAAATTCAATTGAATATCTCCAATGGTTACGAGAGAGAGAGAGAGAGAGAGAGAGCTGAATATGCTATGAAACAGATGCCCTTTAGTCAACTTCAAATATACCACACACACACATTCACCCACTGATGGCATCAATTTGTTAACCAATAGAAACTGTCAATTTTCACACGTCTATGAACTTTAACCCTCAGCATTTTAATTAGATGTGTAACGTCATGGAAGTGGCAAGAGAAGACAAAAAAAAAAAATAAAACGAAAAGCAAAAAAATAAAAATGCAGCAAACAACTCACTTCAATGCACAAGTTTTCCAATCAAAAAGTCTCGCAACAAGCAGCAACAACAACTACAACAACAACAACAACAACAACAAATGCCATTACACAAAACTAGAAAAATGCAACGAGAAATTCGCATTGGCTAAAATGGTGCTACACCAAGCCCAAAATGAGGTTGTTGCATGTTTGTCAACTGTTTTGTAACGTAGCAAACAAATAAAAAAAAAAGTCGATAATATTAGCTTTATATAAGTTGGCATAAGCGTCAAAGATTGTATAACTAATCGATAAATCTATCGATAATAGTACATATAGGTCTTTAGCTGATTGCGATTGATAAAGTAGGCATTTCATACTTTCCCCTTTCCTTGTCTATAAAGTAAGCACAACTAGTTGATGATTCTAATCGATAAATCCATCATTTGCAAGCAGAACTTGTTGATGATTCCAATCGATAAATCTATCATTTGTAACGACAATTCTGCACTAAAATTGGCAACTCTTCGTGCACCCATACTTAAAATAAAGATGAAAAAGTAACGACTTTACGGATCCTACTCTCTTTAAAAAGATATATACATAAGCAAAAAGGGTGTACATTATTTATGAGCTCAACAAGAGCAACTACGCTTCGTTACTTGCCCAGTTCAAAAACATATCTACTGTTAAATTTGTAGTCTATTTTTTTTTTGCTTTACTCAGAACAAGTGCGCAAAAGTTTTACGAATCGCGAAAAGCGTTTAACTCTTTTTTTTTAGTGTGGTGCAAATTTTCGCAAAAACTGTTGATGAGCTGTTAGAGGGTCGTCGTCGTCGTCGTCGTCGTCGTGGTTGTCGCCGAGTGTAGGAGTCGAATTGGGGTTAGCACTGAAGGGGTAGCGGAGTGAAGTGAGTGTGGGAGAGGTGGGTAGTGGGAGGGCTGTTTTGGAATGGCCACTTGAATGCTAATGCTCAATGTGCACTACATTGCGCACTTTGTGTTTGGGCAGCGATGCGATTTTGTTTTCAGCTGACCTTGGTATGTGTGAGCTACTCATCAGTGCCAGCTTGTCAGTCATTCAGTCAGTCAGTTAATCAATCAGTCAGTCAATCTGGGGAAAGCCAAAATCATGTCGATTAAAGGGAGTGAGTGGGATATTGATGGGCTTGCAATCGAGGAATATGCATTTTGCAAAGCTTTTTCAGTTGCCGGCCAAACGGAAATGATATTTTGCGTATGCGAAGCGGTGTATGAATGAAATATATTCGTGCTGATTGATTGCCAATTGTGTTGATGAAACCAGCTGAAAATTTCGTCCAATTTCAATTTGACTCACAGTTAAAATGTGCTTCGAAAGGTTTCAATTCGTCTGCATAATGATATACATATAAGGGCAAGGCAATTATTCACATATTTTGTGCGGGTTTTCAGCTATGATTAGCCTTGTCAACTAAAGTCAAACTGCCCACATCAAAATTTCATTTTAAATATAAAAAATTGATTTTTCCTTGAAATAGTCGATCGATTTTAATGACTCTTGAGTCGAATAATAACAAACAAATATCTAGGGAGTTTGGCTAACGGACAACTTGTGCAAAAATAATAGGTCTTCAACACAAGAGCTCACCCTTCGACCGACTGTTTCTATGACAGCCATATTAAATTGGGATCCGATTCCGACGACTCCGATATATGTATTGCCTGCAGCAAAGTGACAGAGATATTTCGAGTTTCTTCAAGATATCGACTCGAAATCGGATCTTTAAGTTAGCTGGCCTCGTTTCCCTCTGCCAATAACCACCAATAGCCAAGCCACAAATAAACTACAAACATAATTTGCACTTGCCGTTGACCAACTTAAATTAGCGCTGCGTAAAGTATGCAAAAATAATATGCAAATGGCCATAATATAGAAATAGTTACCACAATAACCGCAACATGCTGCCATTTTTTCGGACTCAAAGAGGGAATGCGAAATAATTATCAGGCAAACAATTTATGGACTGCAAAACCGCTGGATAATAATGCAAACATTAATGCATACATATAAACATATACGCTCTGCTATATAGACTGATATATATATATATATATATATATATATATTTATATGTATATATGTAAAGTCGTGTAAATCCAAGTTCATGACTTCTGAGCTGTTGCCTAATTATTCAGCCGACAGTTTCCGCGACAGTAATAGATAAACTTTCGCTGCAAATGCAAAGAAAGAAAAGAGTGAAGAGAGAAGAGTAAGAAGCGACGACAACAGGCTGAAACTTTTCATGAAAAATAAACAAAAAACAAGCCACAAGAAAAGCTGTGCAGCAAAGCGGATTTGCTGTTTGTGTTAATTTCATAATAAACGCCAAGAAACGAGGAACTTCAATTGGAATATAAGCATGGATACATATCAATTATTTCTAATGGATTCCTTTGGACAAATATAGCCATAAATCATTTCTCCACCCAGATATCATCGCAGCATCTCATTATACAAGTTAAACACTCTTCGTGTTTTCACAAAGTTTATCGTTTTATTGAAGGCGATTTTCGTTAAAGTTGTTGAAAGAGACAGTTTTAATACGAGCATTCAGAAATAACTTTAATTCACAACCTTTTCATTGAAAATCACAAATAACAAATTACGAATATTAAACTAGTTAAGTTGTACACTGTTAGCTGCACAGTATTTGTTTTAACTAAACTAATCGTGAATTTAACCTCACATTTGTCATAAAATTCGTTGGTTTAGTTTGGAATCAAAACCACAACAGTGTAGGAAATTGTTTCTTGTTTATACCCTGTTCCCATTTAAAATGTGTACAAGGGGTGTATTGACACTGTGCTCAAGTATGTAACAGGCAGAAGGAAGTTTCTTCGATCCCATAAAGTATTTATGTGTTCTTAGTCAGTATCTTGTATTATTCTTGGCCTTGTCCCCCATAAGCGATATTAAATCTATGTATCTATCTTATTCTGGGTATCTGCCAGTCTTAGATCTCTCTTCTCTTCTTCTTGCTTAGTTCTTTTATGATATCTCCACAGGACAAATGGTGAAAAGTGTACAGTAGATGTGTGTATAGTTTTGATGTATATTATAATAACCGCACACCAAACTGAACATTCGCTCGGTTTTAAAGCCAGACACAGGAAAATGAAATGAAGGAAAATGGTCCTCGTCGTCGTCGTCGTCAAGTTGATAGAATGTTAGACTTGTGGTCGAAACGAGCTACGCCCGCCTCTCAACTCGCCTTATTTCATCTCAACTCACCTCATCAGCCCCTAAATAGAAAATCCGGTTCTAGGGGAGATACACAAGCCAATTCATGTGCCAGTCAACGGATAGAACACTCTTCACAGTGTATATTAACTATTAATATTGTTCATTAAACTAACGGCATATTAAATGCACGCACTGTACTAAAAACAGAGGTGATTCTATGTGGGTTTGGCTAGTGGGGGGAGTGAAGGTTTAACGCCTCATTAATGATACACCATTTGGTTGTTCATATACGCTCTTTTTTTCTTTGTTGCCACAAGTTGTTGTTGTGTGTGTGTGGTTGTGTGTGTGGTTGTGTGTGTGTGTGTGTTGTAGTTCATATTTATGAACAGAATTTATTGCCTTAAGTGTGCTGTTGTAAGGACTGGGCTTGGCTGTGTGTGTGTGTGTAGTATGTAATATCCCGGGGTCTAATAAAGCCGTGTAATGGGACTTTGGGTGCAGATTTGTTGCCGTTTAGTGCATAAAGTGTGACCAAGTGCCTGTCAATTTAGTTGGTCAGTCGTCCAACGGGGCAGGCGAAATGCATGTCAAAGTAACATAAAAAATAAAAAAGAAAAACAAAAAGGTTTTCAAGTTTTTCCTTTATTCCATTTTAGTTGATGTTCATAACTTTTTTCTGTTTTTTTTTGCCGTCAGCTTGAGCTTATTAGCACAGCTGCCTCAACTTATAATTCGTGTTACACATGAAGTGTCACGACGAGCCTTTGGACCATATTATTTTTAGCCAGGTCACAAGTCACACACACACACACACACACACACACACAAAAGTAACTACCTACATTAGTCTCCGCTCTGGTCGCAGCTTTAGCTACTTACAGTGGAATCCGCTTAAAGTGACACAATTGCAAAGATACTCCTCCCACTCGGCCGCCTCCTTAAGCTTAATACACTCTGTTTGCACGCACCCCTCCCCCTAAAGAATCAAAATCAGAAGACGTTGCAAAAGTCAAGCTACTTCATTTTGGCATATAGCGCAAGCGAAGCCAAGCAGTAAACAAACTTTACACCACACCCCCTACAACCCACCCACCGCACACCTCACCCTCTCTTGGACGCCTAAAAAAAGCTCCCGCTCATTGAGTTGACGTTACAACAAAAGTTTTGCCAGCAAGTTGCAAACTAGCTGAGCACCATAAGCGATTAGAGGAGGGGGATGTTGCATGCAATGGGGGACAGCAAGGCTGAATAAATGTTATGGATGTTGAAGCGAGCATTAGTGGTAGACAGGGGGGGAGGGTGGGGGTTTGAGACGAGGAGAGAAGTTGAGCAAAAGTTGCCAAGAAAATATGTCTACACTTGCCGACATCCGTTTCCGTTTTCAGACGCGTTCCGTTGCGTTTGCCTTTGCGTGTGAGGAGACGGCGCCTGGGGACCGCTACAAAAGCTAATAAACACACACACACACGCACATAGAAATATGTGTGTATATGTATATGTATTGGGTTACACACAGGACACATTCATTGTGTCTCATTTAGGAGCCAGCGCACATTGAATGCAAATGGCGCAAATTCAAATTACAAACCAACAATTTCCGCAAAATGTGTTTTGCACTTTTGCTTCACCTTTTTGCTTTTGCTTTTTGCTTTTCCTTTTGTTTTTCTCTTTTTTGGCTTATGTACGCTTAATTGCGTGTTTTAACATTATTGTATGTGTGCGTGTATGTGTGTGTGCGTCCCTTTTTATCCTTTACGGCGCTCTTTGCTGTTTATTTAATTTGATAAATATTTTGTTGAGTGACTTGGTATAATTTTAACGACAATTTAGCGGCTCAAAGTTTAAGCAATGCTCACAGTTATTTATCTGACATTAATTTATGAATTATTTCCAATTACTCAGACTAAGTTTATAGTTGCAAACTAAAGAAGTGTAAGCGGTTCTGTTGATAGCCAAAATTTTTGTTTATACCTGCTGATAAGAGCTGATAAAATCGTGCGGGGTTGCCGGAAATTGGTATTACCAATAATCGGCTGGGATTCCCAGATTGATAACTAAGTTTATGGGAAGTTGGCACAATTATAGAATTGTTTCGATCTTAGAAGGGTGCTACAAATCAATATTGATGAACTAGTTTAAACTATATGCGCCACTCTTTAAGGGAAGCGACCTCTTAATTGAACTCAAGTCTTCAAATTGTGGGATATATTTGATTTTATTGATATGCATTTATCGATGATATCGATAACTCCTCAACGTATGACTGAGGTGTTAAACCTTCTGACGAATAAACATTTCATGCAAGTCTCTAACCAATATACTCGCAAATCTTCTGTATCAGTGTATTGAAATCTAACTGAAGTATTACTGATTTCTGCTTAAATACTTTTAATTTATTCTCAAATTGATAAAGTCATGCTCACTTAATAAACCAAAAATTATATCAAATATCAGAGAGATATGACAAAAAGAATTGATTACACCCTAATCAATGTATTAAATAACTCTTCAAAAAAGTGAAGACTTTAATCATCGTTATGTCGCCGGCTCTTTCTGTCCTGTTGTCTTTTTATTTCGTGTTATTTATCTAGGCTCTTGAAAATCGAAATTGTTCACCTGAGCCAATTTGAGCCTCTGACATAAAAAAATAACGATTCAGCATTTCATTATCAAATCAACTTCTCAACAGTCCGCCCAACAACCCATCATCAACATCATCCTCGTAATCAATAACAAAATATCAACAAGAACAACAACAGTTTAGCATATTTATCCCTCCCTCCCCTAAACACTACAACTCATCCATAAAGCACACAAAAACCAATAAGGCGCAAGTGTATGAAAAAAATTTACATTAATTTCAATATGCCACCTAGAACATGAAAGCCAGTGAGTTAAAAAGGGACAGCGAGAGAGAGAAAGAGAGCAAAAGGCAGACAGCGAGCGAGAGCATAAATAAAAGCAGAGGAGGGAAGAGTAAAAAATGTCTCATCTTCATTTACATGAGGAAAAAAAAAGCTCGACCTCAAAATTTGCATCGGTGGACATTTTCAGATTTTTGTGCCTGCTCTGTACTTGATACTGTTAGTTGTTGTTGCTCTTGTTGTTGTTGTTGTTGTTGTTGTAGTGTGTGTTATACAATATTACAGGCGAGTAGGCGCGCTGTGAACAATGGATATGTCTGCTATACATGAATGTAATGCACATCGAAATCGAGCCTGGAGTACACAGCAAAAAAAAAGAAGAAAATTAAGAGGGGGTGGGGTGGGTGGCTGTTGACTTGCTTGCTGTGCCAATTTGGCCAGGGTTGTCGTTGTTTTTGTATTTATTACTTTTGCTCCTGTTCTTGTTGTTGTTGTTTTTGTTGTTGTGTAGTTGAAGGGCAACCAGCAGCCGCCGCGTAACAAATTTGTGTACTTCCTTTATACGTATGTCGTATGTTTTTTCTATATATTTGTATTTTTATTTTTTTTGTCGTTGTATCAGTTGTTATGGAAAGTAAATTGGGTGGGCTTATTTGATGCACAGGTTTTTGTTGTGCCTGACGTGGTCGCAACAGCAGCACCAGCAAAACATAACAAGCCACTGGTCGAAAAATAATAGAGACAGCATTTAGATTTAAGCCCACAAAATAGGAAAACTTTAGTCATATGGCTCCTCTCTGCTTTGTGGCAGTGATTGTGGTTTGCATTTGATAAAACCGTGCGACGAGTTTGTTGCTATAACATTCATTTAGATTGGAAATTATACGGTAAGCCTATTCATAGAGTAATCTGGCAGGGCTATTTAGAATGGAAAAGCCTTGGTAATATCGCAAATATAACTAGTAATGCTAACTTACAACTGAGTGTATCTGCAAAGGGTATTTAGAACAGCAAAGCTGCACATGTTGTATAACACTCAGTATTGACAGTGAATGCTTTAACTATTAAGGCTTTAAGCCTAAAATATATATAATCATGTATAACACTTAGTTATGACAAGTATAACAGTTAAGTCTAACTTCTAAGTAAGTTTCGTCACAGGTTATAGCATAACCTGAAGAGTATTCAGAATAACAAAGCAGTGCTCAGTGTATAACATTGAATCACACTTAGTAATGCCAATTATACAAGTAAAATTAATAATTAGCAAAGGTTTAGCATTGCAGCACTCAGTACAAACAAGTGTATAACACTTAGTAATCACGAGCACTCACTGCTAGTGCTCACTTTTATAATTATAAATATATAAATTCACATAATCTGCGCACTAAATGAACTGTAGTCTACAGTTTTATTGCCGCCTTAACTTCTGCTGACTTTATAATTGAGCCCACAATCTTGACCAGGCGCAGAGAACGCCGACACTTTTACAGCTTTTCCCACCCACCTCCCCTCCCCACACCCACACAGAGATTATATTCTCCTTCATCTCGTTTTTTCCGCTTCCTTGCTCAATTTTATGCTGATTTTATTTCCTTTCTCTATTTTTCTTCTCTTTCGTTTTGCGTATTTGCTTTTAGCCAAATTATTTTGTGCAACGTTTACAGCAATTGTTTAGCCATATCTTTTGAATTATTTGATTTAATAATACAAAGCATCATGCGTTAAGAAATGTCCTTGGCAATTATATTAATTTAAGTTGCCTAGTTGAGAGTTCAGTTTCTGGTTCTGAATGAGAGGATATTCCTACAGAGGGTATTATAATTTTATCATGAAATTTGCAATGCATTGACGGAGATGTATATATAAACGCTTGATCAGCAAATCTATGTACAGTAAGGATATCTTATGTTCGGTGCTGTTCCTTATTATTCGGAGGTATTCAAATGTTCAAATTGTCAAATTGAGACTGAAATTTATTGACAATTTCGAGCATTTTGAGGTACTCAAATTAAACAATAGCTTTTCAAATCGACGAGGCACAGGAGAAGAAGAAGCTTGTTCAATAAGGTCAACTTAATTGGAATGACGGCAACAATTTAATATTTGCTTTTCTTAATCAATCTTGGTTCGATTGATTTTGGAATTTCCTCGATTCTAATTAACACATTGTTAATTAAGAATGTTTTCTGGGCAATAAATACTGTGCAATGAATAATAATGCAAACGAGTATTTGGAAATATTTTATGTGGGCAATCAAGAATCGATTGGCTTGTAGACCACAAACTCATTCATGGACTATTGCATATTAACTTACATGTCTAAACCGTAATCTATATGCGGCTTAAAAGCCAACTGCCAAAACCAAGAAACAACCCTTGCAAACATTTCAGTAACGTTCTTTGTTTGCCTTTGACATATTTGCCAACGGCTTTCGGCATTTCCACAATTTTCCATTTTACGTTCAACATTTGACTTGTTTCTATTTTCAAATGCCAGGTTTTTTGTTTTTGTGGCAAATTCTGCAGCCGAATTTATTTATCGCATTACTAAATGGAAATTATCATGAAGAGATTTTTGGTCTGACATATGCATACATACATAAAAGCGGCAGGCTGAATCAAATCAGATTTGTTTAAAGCCATTTAATTACATTGAAAGCATTTGCTTGATTTACAATGCCAGCAGCAAGCTTTGCATGCGTGTTATTTGAACTTTTTTTTTTGTATTATTATTATATTTTGAGCTTCCAATGCAATAAATAAAAGTTTTAACATATAAAATGTGAAAAAAAATTAAATTGTTTATGTTTTACAGTTACAGTTACTTATTGTAATCAGCAACGAGAGCAACTTGCACATCAAAGTCGTTGCAATATGTTAGTATAGAGTTTTCTATCAACTTTGCGTTGCTCAACTCTGGCACAGCTGTTTACACAAAAAAAAAGTTACTCCGCTGTCGCATCTACGTTTTCTTCTACTACTTTTGCTTCTGTTTCTTCTGCGTTTTCGTAGTTTGTTGTATTTGTTGTATTTGTATTTTTTTGGTTTGTTTAATTGACTTGAAAACCAGTTTTATTTGTTTGCAAGCAGCAGCAAAAAGCAGCAACAAGCATTAAAAGCAAATATAAATTGTATGCGCTGCGCTGCTGCAGCGCTGCGCCAACTCTGCCGCTGCGCTGACATTGTGTTCCACCGTTCCAACGTGTTTTTCACCTTTTTTTTTTTGCGTACCACTAACAAAAAGAGAGAGCGAGAGAGAGGAAGAGAGCGAGGCTTGTGCTTTTTTTTTTTTTTTTTTCTTATCATAATGCGATTATTTTTGGGGCTGGCAAAATAAAAGCATAAAAGAATAGAACTTTTACACGCCATGGCATGTGAGAATCTCTTCGCGTCTGTCTGTCTGTGCTCGCTTCGCTGTCGTCTCTCTGGTTTCTATGTGTACCTGTGCTTGTGTGTGTGTGTGTGTGTGTCAGTCCGAGTGTGCGTGTGTGTGTGTGTTTGTGTAAGTGCGTTGTGCTCATGCTAGCGGAGCTTTAAACTCGTTATTACCCGCTGTCGCTGTCGCTGCCTCTGCCACCGCTAAACAGCTTCTTCTCTGTCTTTCCCTCTCACTCTGTCAGTCCATTACTGATGCTCTGTTTTTTTTGGGTTTCCCCTTCTCGCTCTCTCTCTCAGTGTCTGAATTTAGTTTGGTTTATTTTGCTTTGCATTGTAATGTTGCTTTTAATTAGAAATTAGTTCTACTTCATTAAAATTGCTTTTGCTCGACGATGTGCAAATTGCCGTTGCTATCCCCATTTGTTGTGATTAATTAAAGACAATAACAAACCAAAAAATAAAAACGTTATTCCATTTCCACTACCATTACCAAAATAAAAAAAAAATGTACGTTTTTTCCTCTGTGTAGTAAACATTTTTTTTATGGCTGCACACGCGTGCTTTAAATGCGCTTGGCATGTCTAATTTATGCAAATTTAATTGCCAACAGACATTTTAACGGTTTTCAAACATGTGCCGCACTGAGACACAAGAGGGAGGGGATTTGGGGGTGGTGGTGTGTGTGTGTGTGCGTTGCAACAACAACAATGTTGTGTTGTCCTCGATTTTTAGCTCGATTCTGATTTAATTATGCGACAGATAAATTATGAAAATTGTTTTATTGGTTTACAATTATGTATTACATAAATAATTAAACACAAGACAAAATTAATTAAATTGGTTTTGCCCTGTCCAAAAAGGGTGGTTTATAACAGTTGATATGTTTAAAAAAAAAAGCTGGTAAAATTAAATTAAATATTCGTACGTATACACTACGAGAAATACCAGCCAGCTAAGTTCAAAACTGTTTCGGTTCTAGAGTCATTTGAAGTGGCGCCAAGTCAGCAAACATATTCACAGCAATTAGAAAGTGCACAGTGATGCATGGCAATAAAGCACGATAAATATTATCAAGTATCACGTATCATCATCATCATTATAATCATCATCAATTTTAAGCTACAGTTTAATTTTTTTGTTCGCTTTTTAATGAGCGCTTCTTACAAGCACTTTAATCACGAACTTAGTCAATAAACTGTTCAAGGGGCCTGTTACAGGCACACACACACACACGCACACCTATTGCAGCTACCCGGCTTAATTATAATCATTTAAGACTTGAATAAATCAGTTAAGTAAGTTAACCGATATTATGCGCATTTCATTGCAAAAGTCTTGAATTTTTTGACTTAAATTTTTGCTGTTTATTGATAAAAAAAAAAGAACGATTTTCTTGCTCTTATTTATAGTATTTCCTTTGCTTGTTGTTGTTGCTGCTCGTTAGCCCGTTCGTTTCATTTCCATACGTTTTATTTTGCATGCACAGTGGCGTAAGAGTGCGCCGCATGCTTCTCCCATGAGACCACATTGAATTTCAGGCATTTCGAACAGCACTCGACACACTGTGCGTACAATAATATTGGCAAGCAATGCGTGCAAATGTCGTTGCTGCAAAAGCCGAAGAAGTGGGAAGAAGGAAGAGAGGCAAAGCAGCGCATACACCGAATGTCTTTAATTTGCTGATGTTGTTGTTGGTTGTGCGCTATTTAAACTCAGATTGTTGCTGCTTTGCTTTTTGACACTTGCACTTAATACGTATCTATATGTAAACATACACACACACACGAACAATACATAATATATAAATATATATATATATATATATGTACTTACAAACATGTATTTATGTGTAAGAAAATAACACAATTTTGGCTGCTGGCCAATTGTCGCTGCCTGCGCTTTTTTTTTTTTTTTGTTTATTTACTTTTATTAGCCTTGCCGTGCCTTGCTCTTTAGTCACTTGTATTTTTTTTTGGTTACGCACGACTAGTGCTGTCTTTTTCTTGTTGTCCGACTGTGTGTTTTGCCGTCGGTCTTTTTACAGCTGCTGTTGCTGTGTGCTGCGCGTTCGTGTTTGCCGCTCACATATGATTGTTGAGCAGAGAAATAAATTTCAAAATACTCCCTACTTCAGCATACCGCACACGTTCGCGTTTAAACAGAAACTGAAACGTTTCATTGCCGCGACGTTTGCATTGTAGAATGAAACAACGTTGCTGGAACACATGAGAACATGAACGACCGACCGACTGACTAAACGACCGAACGGCTGACTGAACGACCGACCGATAGACTGACAGGAGAGCGAGCACGACGAGACGACGGTCGGTCGGTGGGACGGTGAGACATTTCGGCGAGACCAACGCTCTGGAGTGTGGTGAACAAACAAGCTAGGCTAGCCTTATATGAGCGTGAGTGAATAAGACTGTGCATGGGTGTATTTGTATTGCGCCATCGCCAGCAGTTGCTGTGCACCGTGTGAGTGTGTGTGTGTGTGTGTATATACCACCACATGGCTGTGTGCATGTAGTTGTGCATATTTCGTTTGTTTACAGTTTTGCGTTGTTTTCTGTAGCTGCTCTGCTGCTGGTCTGCTTTGCTGTTGTTGTTGTATTTTTTCACTTGGTTTATGTTTTTTCATTCCATTTGATTGTTTTAAATTGAGATTTGTGTGCCAAAAGCGTCGCAACGGTGGCTTTGTCTACATTGTTGTTGTTGTTGCTGTTGCTTCCAGGACAACATGACATCTATTCCAGTGGCTAATGCTTTTATTGTTGCACTTTGCTGCATACGGAAATGAATTATGAATTATATCCAAAAACACAAGCACAAGCACACATAACTACAATTACAACTCCCTCTTATCTACACGTTGCTTGTAATGATAATTTTTGTGATTATTTATGCGTTTTTACCGTGTGTCAGCTAATTGGATTATTTTTCGGGTAATGGAGCAAAAGTTTTTTGATTAGGTTTCAAGTTTCTATGTGTGCGTGTGTGTGTGTGTGTGTGTTTGTGTATATTTAACCTTTGGCACATTTCACATTAGGCGCTGGTGATCATAAACAACGTATCAAGTTAATTGGGCTTCATCTAATTTCGTTACACATCTCACAAAGTTAATTATTGCCGTTATTTGACATTTGTGCAGCCATCAAAGCACTTTTGTAACGCTGGCGACGCTGCCAGCAAGCAAATTGTGTACATTTGAAATCAGTTACAATTTAATTTTATTACAGCAAATATAATTTTTGATTTAGTTAAATACCAAAAACTTTTGAATATCTGATTACGTTGTGTTTTAACTTTTTCTGACATTTTTTCAAGCCACTTTAAATGTGATTTATTTATTTTTTGTGAACTGCTACAATTGATGGGATAATAAAACTTTTGTTTGAGCTAAAAAACGGCACAGCAATGGTACATAAAAAAAAAATTATATTGGTGTTTTTGCAACGTCGCAAAGTCAATAAAATAAATGAAGCAACACAACTGTGAAATATAAAAGTTTACTTACCGTTATCAATCACTGTTTGTGAAAGAACAAAAAAAAACAAAGAAAAAATTAACAATCAAAACTGGGTCTGGAATTATGAAAGCTGTAAATAAATAAAAAAAAATTCTTGTATATTTTGTGAGGTAATAATAAAATACGAGTAGCTATTACAGTTACATTGTCCTTGTCAATGATATATAGTTGCATGTAAAATACATAATATTTTCATCTACCCCCACACCTCGCTCAGGCAGAAGCGACCGCAATTGTGACACAAAATGCAACATCAATAAACGATCAAATGTAATAGAAAATCACACACACGCATACAAGCACTCACTCACACACACATACACATGCACAATGCATGACCGACAATAATAATATTTCTTTAATCAAACTACTCAATTGATTGCATTATTGACAAGCCAAACGAACCAACGAGCGAATTACGACAAAAGCGAAAGCAGCAAAAGACAGCAGCGCACAGTGTGACTACAATAAGAATGATAAGCTTTTTTTACTATTAAAATTTGAATATGCGCAATAATATTGTAACTTAAGCAACAATTTTTAGTGTCATAAAGAGATAACATAAATACGTTGACTTAATGTAGATGTAAAAAAAAGTGTAACTTGAACCAGTGTGCATACATTCCGTTCAAATTCAGCAAGGAATTGTCGCAGCAGCAATAACAACAACAACAAACTAGCTAATAATAACAATAACCGCAGCTCACAGCAAGTTTATATGTATGTGAGTTTTTATGTATGTATTTGCTCGTAGTACGTATTATGTTATCACAAAGCGAAAAGTGAAAAAAATGAAGAAAAAAAATAAAAGAAAAGAAAAGGAAATATTGCAAGCAAAACCATAAATAGCAATATAATGTGATAAGCGCACATTGAACGGCACTCAGTTAGTAGTCGCTATTGCCACATGGAGAGTTTTTGGTTGAGGTGCACCAAGCAGACGCTTAAGCCGACAAGTGCAGCGAAAGAATATAGGAGAGGAGAGAAGAGAAGCGAAGAGCAGAAAAAGAAGAAGGACGACGAACGCAGATTGCAATGCGAACGAATTAGATGCGAGCGGCGACAAAACGCTTTACACCGAGACTCACCCCACCTCCCATGCACTCGCTCTCTTTCTCTCGCTAGCTCGCTTGCTCTTTCTTTCCCAGGCAAACGAACGACCGAATGAACAAACGAACGAGCAAGCGAACGAACGACGTCGACTTCGACGGCAGCCAGCATAACACAATTTATCGTTGTCAAAGTTATCGCACACACACACAACTCGACAACGATGTAGTTGTAGTTGTAGTCGTCGACTTGCCGGCGCAGCAATGAAGTTGGGTCATACAGTGGGCCACAAATCAACGGAATACAAATGAAAATATTGATTACAAATAAATTGAAAGGTACACTTTGGCAGAAGGGCTGATTTTAATATGCAAATAATTATAATAAATAAAAGTCATCTTTTTTCTTGTTACTTTTTGGCGTGTGCTTTGACCACTGTTCATTGTTGGGACTCCAACTTCAAAATCGTCGTCGGCCGATTCACGGGTTGCTTTTGCCAGCTTATTTCTAGTTGCTGTGTGTGTGTGTGTGTGTGTGTGTGTGTGTGTGTGTGTAAGTGCGTGCGACCGCATTTGTGTGTGTGTGTGTCAGTATTTGCTTTTGATTTTCAGAGTTTTTGTTGGTTTTCGTTAAAATTGAAAATGCGTGTAACGCATGTTAATCGAGTCGATTGAATCGCAAAATGCGTCAATAAGGTACAAAAATGAAAATGAAGGTTTTGCTGTTTTTGGCAATAATTTTAGTTAATAATGCTGGTTAGTCGCAGAGCACTAGCATGCTTTGCACCACGGTGCAGTCATCAGTTGGGTATCGGTAGTTAAAAATGTTCATGACACGACTATTGCGCTCGCTCGCATGTAGTTTCAGTTGTCAGTTCATTGCTATTGATAGTTCTTATTGTTGTTGTCAATTTGTTGAGATAATAAAAACTAACAACTATTGCTGTTATTTGTTAACAAAGCAATTGCTGCGCCGCAGGTTCGTTGACCAGCTGCCAGCAACAGCTGATGAGAGGCAGAAATGCAGTGTCATGATCTGTTATTAAATACACAAAAGAAATACTATGTCGATATAAAGTTTTAAAAATTTTTGTAGATTGCACTTTATTTTTGGAGAATTTATATGATTTAATTGAGCCCAATTTTTTCCATTATTTGTTCAATTATTAATTTTGATATAATACCCATAATATATATTTATATGTATGTGTGTTTGTGCAGTTTGCTTTTGTATGGCGTCAAGGTCACCCATCTGTCTCTTTTTGGCATATTTGTGAGCATAATTTGAAAACAACGCCGAGCCGAACCAATCCAAACAGAATAACAGCAAAAGCTCTTCGCTAATGATGCGCAGCGACGCCGACAGCGAAGTCGACAGCGGCAGTGACAGATGCACTAACGTGGATTAAAAACTATGCAAAAGACAACACAAAAGACGACTCGGGCACACACAAAAGCAGGCAGACTCAGACATCTAGCACTAGCAGTAGCGGAAAACAAAGCGAGTAACATAACAACAGAAAGCTGCTGCTGCTGCTGATTTTCCTACACTCGCTCTGCTCTCCCTCCTTTAAACCATGCCCAGCCTTGCCTTGTCTTGCTGTCGTCTACCTCTCTTTCAAGCGCGCAATGAAAACGAAATGGAACAGCGGTAAATTACGTTTGGCAAGTAAAAATTCAAAGTGAAATTATGTGCAAAACGAAGACGGACAAAGGTTGCTTGCTATGAGAGTGCATACAAATAAACATATGTATATATGTATGTACGCATAAGTGTATGTAAATGTATTATTTATATATAAATATGTAGCAGTGAGTATTGATTGTCAGTTTTAATTATAATTAATTGGCCCTTAAGCACGGTAATTAATTCAGCATAACATTTTATAAATTGCAACCATACAAAAAACAAACGAATACAGGTGTCAAAGAAACTCAATTTGACAGTTGTCGCATGCACTTAATTTATAAACAGGACTTCATTTAAATACCGTGTATACCTCGTTTCTCGTTCCTCCCTCCCAGGTGGGAGGTTAATTCCATTGCGTTTAACGTTCATGCACACTTTTATATCTATCGATCTGCCGCATTTAAATATGTATTTAAAAACTAATATAAAATAATATGTATATGCGCAGCCGGAGCAGAAAAACTATAATTGAGCTGCAACAAATAATGACAACAAATAAAAGACAAAGGAAGAGTCAAGAGAAATACATATACAAAAATATGTAGAGTGAATAAAATAGCAACAACGGATGACAACGATGACGACGTCGACGCATAAAAATGCAAATGAATATATGAGAACAAAAAAAAAACAAGCTAACTAAATAAAAAGCAAAAAAAAATGCCGCTGTGTGGGAGAACGCTAAGTGGGGCGACAACTGCGGTCTGAATGGGACAAATGGGAGATGGAAGGCGGCAACTGAGCGTTGAGCACAAACACACACAAGCACAAACACATAGACAGACAGCCATAGGCGAGCAACGAATGAATGCCGCCGACGCAGTCAAATGTCATTTATCGTTGCAGGCTTGCTTGCTCAGTGGGAGCTTTGAGCACACACAAATGAAGAATATATATGTATGTTCATACATACATATGTATGCAGATGATACAACACACACACACAGAGAGAGAGAAATGAAGCTGGCGAAAAATGTTAGAAATTCAAGCAAGTTAAAAGTGTTTTGCATATAAATTCGTATTTTTAGTTTTTCGCTGCTTTTCATTCATGTTTCTTCGTGTAGTTGTTGTTTTTTGCTGTTTTCGTTTTGTTTTTCTGTTCTTATAAATTATGTACAAAATGTTGTTGATGTCATTTATTTAGAAACAAAATGGAAAACTTTAGGCGAGGAGTAAGTAAAAAACTGCCAAAAATGTGGGGGAAAAACAAACAACATATATTCCATTTAATTTTTTTGAAATTTATGTATGCGAATAATGAATGAGCCACGCACACACACGGAAAGTAAGCAACTTAAATTGTCCAAATACTTTTTATACACGAATAAAATCTTTGGATTGCTATTAAAAATTGTAAAGCTATAAAAAGTTTTTAGCTCTGTTACAAATATCTCATCACTCGTCCTCTGTCTCCTACTTCTTCGCACCTCTTCTTTCGCACTCAAAGTCGATGGCAACTTTAACTCAACAACAACAACAACGACAACAAAATTGAGCTTGTGCAAAAGAATTGCAAGAGAAATTGAATGTGAAAGAGTGAGAGAAGACGGACGAGCGGAGAATGTGAGTGAGAAAAGAAGGGGTGTCATAACTTTTTTTTATTGACAGCTGGTGGTGGAGGTAAGTGAAGGGAGGGGAGGTGTTGGTTGGAGGGAAGGCACTATGAAATATTAAGCAATAAAGCACAGCAAAAAAAAAGTTTTCAACTTTAAATGTAATACACACATACACACAGAAAACCAAGCATATGTAACTGTAAGTATGTATGGGTGAGTAAGCTGCTGCTACTTTTAAAAATAGTTGTATAAAAAAGATAGCAGCAGCAGCGACGTCAAAGTCAAGCGACGTCATCGTTTCTTGTTGTTTTTGTTGCTGTCGTGTGCTTTGCCAGCGCTTTTTCGTTGTTCTAATAGAAGCCGAATGGGTGCGAGCAGGTCGGGAGAGATGTGATCATAGAGAAGATATATGTATATATGTAGAAGGTGGGCGATGGCAGAAATATTGGCATAAAGCGTTGTAAGAAGTGCCAAACATAAATTTATTCGTTTGCTTTTACTGCTGCTTTGCTGCCTTTATTATTATTCTTGCCATTACCCTGTACTCAATTTTTAAAAGGAGAGAACATTGAAGTGATGCAAATATTTTCAGTAATACTCATGTTGTTAGTTGTTTAATATAATTTTTAATACTTGCACAAAATAAGTAATGGTAAATAAATAAAAATAAATCATTCATTTTGCCCTAATGCTTACAAGGGTATTTAATCGCCAACCCATCAAACATAATTGTTCTTTCTCCCTTTTTTTGTTTTTTGTTTAGTTTAACTTGATTTATGAGCCTTGCACACACACACACACATACGCAGCAACACACGGAGATAGAGAGAGGAAAAGAGAGAGAAAAATCGAACTTTATTGATAGTCGCGCTGTGTGCAATAAAAAGTGTGGGTGACGAGGTGGCAGAGGGGGCAGGACACGGTGGGTGGGTGTGGTCGTTACAAACAGAAAGCAAGATGCTGACAAATATATACGGATATCCACACGCACATTCATACATGCATACATGTGTGTGTGTAAGTAAAATGTATGCCACGTTTATGATGTTTGAAGAAACGCGCAAAGGGCAGATGAAAGGAAATGGGACCAAACGCGACGAGACGCATAAAACAAAAAGAAGCGCAAAAAAATATATCTGAACAACAGTCCTATGAAATTGTAGACAAAGTCAGCAAATGTTGCTCTCCACTACTCGTGGAGAGTGTGTGGGGGATTCATTAGATATCGCCCACCACAAAAAGGAGGTCAACTTCAGTTTGAAGAGTGTAGATTAAAGAGCAAAAGCAGAAACCGAGAAACAAAAAGAAAATAACTTAACGATACTAAAGCCTTTGACATCTTGTAATTTGCTAAGCCGAGAGAGAGAGAGAGGGAGAGCAACAAGATGTGTTCATCAAAATGCCCAAAAGAACATGCAATCCTTATGGAGGAGCAAGGGAGAGAGAGAGAGAGAGACGAGTTGTTTGGCAGCATTAACAAAGCAAGCACATAAAAAGATGCGCAAAACATAAAGAGTTACGTGCCCAAAAGACTTCAGAGTGAGAGAGAGCGCGTGACTTGACAGGCAAATGCAGGTAAAGTATAGAAAAAATGATAGAAAATTACTAAAAGTTGACCATGCTCGACTAGCAGATGATCTGTGTATATCTACAATCATTTCATATTTACATAAAATTTAATATCATTGCACTAAATGATATTATACACAGATCATCTACTCCAATGATATTAAATTTTGTGTTTAATATAATAACATTTGATTAGATTCTTTTCTACTCTACTGCATTCGTGCTACCCTTTTCTAAAAATATTTTACAGTATACTAGCAAAGCCAGCGCAAATCCAAAGAACAGCTGCACTTAAGGACATAAGCACGTCAGCTTAATGAGTGGCTGAGGAGTGGAATGGAGCGAGAGAGAGAGAGAGAGACAGTAAAGCTGAGCTACCTGTCAACAAAGCAACAAGCAAATAAAAACACGAAATGCGCAAAGCCCAAACGTCAAACGTCGCATGCAAATAAAAATATGTGCTATACGCAATAAAAAAAACTCCAGCAACAAAACGTGACAGCAAAATGTAAACAAACGCCGCACAAAACACAAAATAAGTGTACGCAAAAGTCATAAGAAATGTGCGCACAATTGACGACGACGAAAATAAATGAAACGGTAACAAGAAGAGCAGAGCAAAGCACAGCAGTTGCAGTAAAAACAACAACAACAAAGACCGAGCACAGTTTAAAAACGTGGCTGGCTAATGTTCGTTTCACAAACCAAATGTTTCATACAGCAAATAAGATGAAGATATTCGGAGAGGGAGCGAGCGAATATGTTTCGATTCGCAATCGTTTTAGCACACGCTATGTAGAGACTGACTGCCAGCCTGCCAGTCTGCCCCACATCAGTTCTTGTACTTTGTCTGTGTCCCACATCTTCGCCTGTGCTCGAGGGCAACCGTAGGCGAGCATATACCGTTAAGCGCAGCATGCATGTTTTTTTGTAATGGCCGCTATGACGCCCCTAAGCGCCAAACAATTGAAGTCTGTCCCCCCCCACACACACACACTAACACTGCAGCCACCTGCTGACAGTGCAGAGCAGAGCAACAGTCAAAATGAGAGTTGCTTTTTGCACAGTGCAGCAATAGCATTCCGAATTATTTCTGTAAAATTGTAATTTAATATTTGATAAGCCATCTCTTCTTATGCCCAACTCGTTACTAACATTAGTACATACTTTACACACACACATACATACAATATGTGCTTATTTGTTAAATTATATTTTTAGCATCTTAATTCTCATTCACACTTAAAGATTCAACAGTTGTTAGCATAGAAGCCCACCACTGTGCGCAGCCTTTATTTGTCATTTTAATACTTCCCACTACATCTCTCTCGCTCTTTCACTCACTTGTTTGCCTTGTAATTATTGTCATTACGTCATAAGCATGCAAAACCACTGCTGCTGCTGCTGAAAGCTGCGCTCTCTTCCCTTCTCAATCACACACACACACACACACAGACGCAAACGCTGGCGTTGCCGTTCTTCTTGATTTCTTTGACATTTTAATTTGGCGCGCTCTGCTTGCGTTTTTCTTCTTTTTTTGTTTTGCAATTTAATGAATTTTTATTTGCTTGTGCCTTTTGTATGTGCATTTAAATGCTTTATGTAATAATTTGTTATTTTTATTGTTAAAGCATGCAATGAATAGCTAATGTGGGGCGCCCATGCGGCCAGTTGACATGCAAAAAAATAAATAAACTTGGGCAATTAACTTAACGTTTGACAAGGCACGCGATAAACGCGGAGCACTGTTTTTTTCTGTTACCGCTCAAATGGAGCGTAAAATTGACAGAAAATAAAAAATGAACTGCAATTTGAACTTGAACAGCGAGGAGAGCAGTAAAATTATGCAAATCAAAAGCTCAAGCATCTGACTGTGTGTGTGTATGACAGCTTTCCAATTAGAAAGAGCGTTGCGTGTGTGTGTGTGAGTGAGTGCCCTGGTGCATTTAATATAGTTACAAATACTCTCACTTTCTCACACACACGCACACTGGCAAATGCACAGCTACACGCAAGCATGCATGTGTGTGTGTGTGTATAGCTGTAGCGGCGTCCACAACAACAAAAACGACAGCTAACTAAACAGCTGAGCGTTAGTCAAAACGGCGGCACTCGAACACACACATACACGCACACACAGCCATACTATACGTTTTGGTCACACTGCGCTTTTGGGGCGTGTGCGCATGTATTGGTGCTTTTAGCTAAATTACAAAATATAAACAGACGCAAATAGCTTACCGTTAGTTAAATGACCGTAGGCCAGCGATTACACTTGATAGCTATCAATTAAGAGCAATCTTTAATTTCAATTACTTCACTTCTCATTCACTCTTAGTTCCGCTTCATTTAGTTTTGTTCAATTTACGAACAAAGCACGTTTGAATACGCTTTTTTCTTTGCTTTCACCAAAATGCCGCACTTCTGTTTGCTTTAAATTCTTTTTCGTTTGCTGAAAACTCGAGCAGAACGCGTGCGTATCGCACAACAACAAAATTATAACTGCAGACGGTGTGACTGACACAGTAAATGCGAAATAATACCACAAAAAGTACCAACAAATACCATTTTTCTAGTGCAAATGACTAAAAATGCGTAGCGATTGCCAATCAGCTGTTTGTACAGTGGCAGCCTTGTCATGGAGCTGGCTGTAAGGTAACTCTCTGCGCACGTTCATTTGAGTAACACAGCTGTGGGGAGAGCGAGCGTGACGTCATGAGCTTAATGTATTGTTCTGTGTATGTACATTGAATGTGAGTAAAAAGTGAAAAAAGATTGAGTTTATTTAACAATAATATGGCATATGCTAAACTTGTAACAATAAGCAGTGGGCACAACAAACTACAATTAACCTTGAAATCGAATCGGGTGGCAACGCTGCTCATTTTGGCCACTCTTACATGTGTGTACGTGTGTCGCTTTGTGTGCGTGTATTGCGAAAAATTGTTAATCGAATTAATAATAATATAAATTTTGTAAAGCCCAAAATTGGAACAAGAAAAACTGAAAGCTGAAGCGAAAGCGTGTGCGTCGTCACGTGCTCCCCTTTAGATAAGAATGTCCAATCGAACGCGCAATGCGACCAAAGGCGAGGCGCTAATCGAGAATTGCCGCAGCAAGGGCAAATGGCAACGCGTCATCGAGCTGACAGATGAGCTTAAAACGGGATCGCCACAAAACGGTAAACTCAACAATAGACAGCTGTCAATAAAGTATTTTCATAACCCCTTCCCCCCGCACACCATTTTTTAGAGAGCCTTGCAAATTTTTTGGTGGGCGAAGCGCGTCTGGAAAGCTATTTGGAGGAGCATGCGGTGGCCGCTGAATCGAATTTTAGTCGCGCCAAAAGCAGTCTATCGGAGGCAAGACGTTATCTCAATTTGGCCCTGGGCGAAAGTGGCCAAAAGGCGGGCGTCGCTTTGGATGCCTATTTGCTGTTGGCCAAATTGTGTTATGCCTGCGGCGAATACGAGCAGAGCCTGGAGAACTTTGTCAAAGCCGAACTGAATACGCTGGCCGAACAAGTGTTGACCCTGTAAGTGAATATATATCCATCTATATATATACATATCTAAATTCAAGAAAAATCCCGTATCTATTTTAATAGACGCAGTCTGAAGATTCTGGCCGAATCGTATGCGATTAAGGGTCTGTGCTTGGAACAGCAGTCCTCCAAGCCCACATCCAAGTTCAAAAAGGCCGAAAAGGATACGGAAATGGTGAGTGCAACACGAATGATAATCGATGACTACTCGATCTGTAATAAATGTACCCATTCGATTGCGACCAGATCACCTGCTTTGAGCGTGCCACGGATCTGGGATTGCTGTATCTGCAGGAATATGAGATATTTTGCATGAGCAACAATTCGAACTCGTCGAACAATTCGACGCATGGCTCCACGCTCAATGTGAACAGTGGCGTGCAACCATCGGCGAGCAGCTTTGCCATCAGCAGCAGCAGCAGCATGGCGAGCAGCGGCGCCACATTGGAGAGCCACAGACGCATGGGTGTCATACTGGAGACGGCCCTGCAGCGTGCCCCAATTGTGCTAATTAAGGCGGGCAAATTGCATTTGGCTGTGGAACGCTATCGGATTATGCTCAACGCAGTCGATACGCCAGCAACGCAATCCTTGCGCTTGACACTCGCTCGCCAGCTGGCCGAGGTGCTGCTGCGCGGTGTCTCGGGCACAATCTATGCACCGCCCTTCACCAGCAAAACGGGCGGCAGCACGTTGCGTTCGGGTGGTGGCGGCGGTGCCGGTGGTGGTTCGTCGTCCAAACGTTTGTGGAAGCCACGCAAATATGAGACGCGTCAGCAGTTTATGCCACGCAACCAGCAGGAGGAGGTGATACTGCTGCTGCTCATCGCCGAGGCACTGGCGGTGCGCGACACTGTGCTCTCCCAGAGTCCCGAGTTTCGTTCGGTTCGCCAGCATGCCATGGGCAATGTGACCGCTGTCTATGATCTGCTCACACTGGCCACCATCCGCTGGGGTCTCGTCCAGCTGCTGAACGAATCGTTCGAGAAGGCTTTGAAGTTTAGCTTCGGGGAGCAGCATGTCTGGCGGCAATACGGTCTCAGTTTGATGGCAGCCGAGAAGCATTCGCATGCGCTGCGTGTGCTCCAGGAGTCGATGAAATTGACGCCCAGTGATCCGATGCCGTGTCTGCTTGCGTCCCGGCTGTGCTACGAGAGCCTGGAGACGGTCAAGCAGGGCTTGGACTATGCCCAGCAGGCGCTCAAGCGTGAGGTGAAGGGTGAGTCCATTGAATCCATGTTGAACATGTTCCCATTTTAATGACAATCTCGTCTCGTCATCCTGCCTAGGCTTGCGTCCATCGCGCAGTCAACTGTTTGTGGGCATTGGCCATCAGCAGCTGGCCATTCAGGCCACATTGAAGAGCGAACGGGATGCGTACAATAAGCTGGCACTGGAGTCGTTGGAGCGTGCCGTGCAGCAGGATGGCAACGATCATCTGGCCGAATATTATCTATCGCTGCAATATGCGCTGATCAATCAGCTGGGCGACGCTTTGAGTCACATACGCTTTGCGCTCGCGTTGCGCATGGAGCATGCCCCATGTCTGCATCTGTTCGCTCTGCTGCTGACTGCCTCGCGACGTCCGCGTGAAGCCTTGGGTGTCATCGAGGATGCACTGCATGAATTTCCCGATAATCTCCAGTTGCTGCATGTCAAGGCGCATCTTCAGCTGAACCTAGAGGATGCTGAGACGGCGCTGTCGACGGTGCAACATATGCTGGCCGTTTGGCGGGATGTGTACGAGGCACAGCTGGCCGGGGAGGAGGAGAAGCATTCGGATACCAAGAGCGGTGTCCATTTGGTGCACTCATCCCAAATGTCCGACAAGGATTCGAGTAAGTTTTCTCCTGCCCTCCAAACGCATCCCAAAATCTTTACCTATCGAAACTCATGACTCTTAATAATGCCTATAAATATGTTCTATATATACACACACACACACACACACACACATTTATATATACATATATATATATATACAAACATCTATGACATCTATGTAACTCTACCCAACTTCTGCGGAATGTGTCTGTCTCAAACAAAAAAAAAAAAAAAAAAAAAAACTAAAAACAAAAAAACCACACCAAATTCTTAAAAAACCATAAAAACCATAATTGTAAGTCTCAACTGCGAATTTAATTAAAAGTTTTGAAAGTTCGGTGAACCGATCTTAATTACGCACTTGCAAATTATTTGAATTAGAAATTATATTAAACAGTTTAGGGCATTTTTGACATCGTCAAAGATTTTGTTGAAGAACGAATCGGAAATCAGCAAAGATTTTTCCATCAATAATTTTAATGCACAGGAAATTGATGGCCCAAAAGAAACTTCAAAACGATGCTTAAAATTAATAATAATAATAATATGATAAATTGCTTAAATAATTTTATATAGTTTAATATATTATTGAGACTTGAAAAAATAGAATTTTTTTTTATAATTTTTAGAAAAATAGATAAATTTTAAATAAAAACCAAGAAATGTATTAGAATTCCTAGAAATTTAACAATTTTATAATTGAATCTTTTCTAACCAAACGAAAAATGCAGGAAATTTGTATATTTCTGAGGAGTTTAACAAAAATACAATTGAAAATTGAATAATTCTTTGCAAGTGTTTAAAAATATTTTGCTTTCAATTTACGCTTTGCGTCGCTTTTAAGTCTCTCTCTCTTTCTCTCTGTCTCTGTCTCTACTCACGCTCTCTCTCTCTCACTCTCTCTCTCTGCTCCGTTTTCTCTCTGCCTGCTCTATAAATTTGCATCCTTTCGCATGATTTTCGTAACGAAATCTTTTCACTGATTCTCTGATTTTTGTAACTTTTTAACTAACACACAATTTCACTCGTTATTTTATAGTTGCAATTTGAATTGTTGTTTGTTGCACTTGCATTGTTTTTGCTATAATTCTCAACTTGTTGTTGCCTCCTCAAGATTCCGTCTATGCCGCTTCGCTCGCTGCAGTGTCACGCGTGGAGCAAGCCTTGAGCGAGGCAGCCAGCTCGCTGAGCTCCTTCACACAACGGCCGGGACCACGACGACCCTGGATGCTGCAGATTGAGGTTAGTTTATATATATATATATAGATCATCAATATATATTACAGATGTTAATCTGAGTTTTTACTCGTCAGATTTGGCTGCTGCTGGCCGATGTCTATTTGCAAATTGATCAGCCAAATGAATCGTTAAACTGCATCCACGAAGCTACCCAAATCTATCCGCTCTCTCATCAAATAATGTTTATGGTGGGTAAAACAAAACTGAACTGAAAACTGTAAACTGTAAACTATAAAACTGTTTATCCTTTTCATCCTTGTTGCACAGCGCGGTCAGATTCACGTCTATTTGGAGCAGTGGCGTGAGGCCAAGCAATGTTTCCTGAATGCCGTCGCCGCCAATCCAAATCATACGGAAGCTTTGCGCGCCTTGGGCGAAACCCATTTGATGCTCGGCGAGCCGCGCTTGGCCGAAAAGATGCTCAAAGATGCTGCCAAATTGGATCCGAATTGCCCAAAGATATGGTAAATAATAATGACAAAACACTCAACTTGGCCACGATTTACAATTAACTCGTATCTCGCATATCTCAACAGGTTTGCTTTGGGCCAAGTGATGGAGACTTTGGGTGATTTTAATGCATCCGCTGATTGCTTTTCAACGTCGCTGCAGTTGGAGCCGTCGTGTCCAGTGCTTCCATTTACCTCGATACCTTTAGTTTTCGAATAGACGCTCTTCAACAGAAAGATGCATTTATTTTGTCGTTTTTTGTTGATGTTTTTTTTTTTGTTGGACTATATATCATACCTCGACTAACCTCAAACAGAACAGTACAGAGCAATATTACTTACTAGAATTTAAAGCTAAAGAGAATTTTGATTTCGGTTTCGATTTGTTGTATATATTATTTCCAATTGTTATTGTCGTCAGTATTAAGACAAGAGCGTTGATGGTGTAAACAAATTGTGCGCGTGTGTAATTATTGTGTGTGTGTTTGTAAATTATTAGCTAGCCCAATTCAAAAAAAAAAAGAAAAAGAAAAAAACCAATTTTTCCATAAACATTCATAAGCTAAAGTAAATTCTTGATTTTCTTTTTAAAGTTAGTTCATTCCTTGAAAAAGCTAATGATGATGATGATGATGATGTATATCCATATTTAACTAAGTTTGTGCATTTTGTTATGGGAATTTGATGGAGAAATGGAATTTAAGCGTTTTCGTGTGTGTTATTTATTGCATAATGTTATCATTATATTGATATATACGTAAATCCAAAACAACTGTATACCAAATTAATTAAAATTATTTAATTTAATTGAAATATATATATATATATATATACATACATTAAATGGATTTTGAAATGACTATAAATTTCTTGAATGAACATTAAATTAAATCTTATAATTGAGTTATTTGTTATCTGCCTGAAAAGTGCGAAACAAATGGCAGTGAAAATTTGTGGCACATTTGCATTGCGTGTGTGCAGTTTTAGCAGCTTGATAAAAACTTGCTGCATTTCTTGCTGAGCAGCGTTGGGGCTTTCACTTTTCACATTTTGCTGTTGTTTTTTGTTGTTTTTTTTCTAATTGGCACAGCTAATTTCCGGCATTAATAGCTCTAAACGAGGAGCTCGTGAATGGAAATGTTAGTTTGCCAAAAAGCGCCACCCAAAGTCAAAACAAAAATAACTCCAATAACTTGGCTGTCCCTGGGTGTTTTCAGTGGTTTTTTGTGGTTTATTGTTGCTGTGGGTTGTCCGGGGCAACGGGACGAGCGGGCAATCAATAAAAAAGTAAACAAAACGTATAAAAAAGCGCAAATGCGGAGCAGGAAAAATGTTAGCGCAGAGCTGCGCTGGAATTTGGGTTTACGAGCAGCGCACTGACGAGAAGCGCCCAAAGAAATCATAATAAAACAAAAAAAACTACAACACTAAAAAAAAGGGAGAGTCGTGCACCAATTGCAATTGTAATGCATAGAAATTTGTGGCAGTTTGAAGTTTGACCCGCATCCCCAAGGAGGAGGAGGCAATGCCAGCGAGAGAATGACGCCCAAGCGAAAGCGACGCAGCAAAAGTCGTGCGGCGGCGGCGGCGGCGGAACAGCAACAGCAACAGAAACAACAACAACAACATCAGCAGCTGCTGGCGGAGCTGGAGCTAACGGATAGCTGCTGCGACATTTGCCACTGCGACTGCTACAGTTCGCACAGCAGCGGCAATGCCAGCGGACGCGAGGAGCTGCACCAGCTGGAGCTAGAGATACGCCAATTGGAGCAACTGCAGCGCAGCGAGAGTGCCCGCAAGCAGCCCAGAAGTCTGAGCAGACAGCGAAGCGCTTCCAAATCGCCAACCGCCGAGGCCAAAGCAACAAAAAAGGAAACTCGTCGCGGCTCCAGCGCCAGGCGGTCCAAGAGCGCGGGCAGCCAGCGCAGCCAGTCCAGGCAGCAGGAGCCACAGGAGGAGTTGCAACTGCAACTGCAGTTGCAGCCACAGCCAGCATCAACAACAACAACAACAACAACACAGATTAAGCAGCGTGGAAAGCGGCCAACGGGTGCACTGCGAGATTGCCAAATGCTGCAGGTGAGTTGCCCAAGATAAGATATAAAAATACCCCACAAAATAACCAAGTTGTAGCTTGCCAAGAGCTCAAGCGCATTACATGTGTAGCTATGGAAAGAAAGTGTTTTGCCATAAAAGAAAATAAAGTTTAAGAAAAAAAAAGTGATTTGGACGGATGCCAACAACACGCGGTGTTCCCAAGCGGTCCCCCATCTAAGTACTAACCGCGCCCGACGCTGCTTAATTTCGGTGATCGGACGAGAACCGATGTATTCAGCGTAGTATGGTCGTTGGCAATAGCTCTATGCTTAGAGTGGGATTATGTATCTGGTAGTTGGTAATATCTACTTGTGAATCACATACAATATTACTAAGATACTTTTGGTACTCACAGAACTACGAGCTACATAGCATTCAGAGGCATTGATGCAAAGGGAATTAAAATCGTTGTCAAATCAACAGATTTTAAACTAAGAAACTTGAAAACCTTTGAAGAAAAATATAAGAAATTTAGAAAAAGTTTATAGCACAGAAAAACTAAATTAAAGTCACGATTTAGCCGTTGTTTACTACTCTGATTGTTTCCATCTGAGACAAGGAAAATAAGTGGAAAAAACTTTAATGGAAAATAATATGAAAAAATATTTGAAAATGGCATTTTGTTTAGCGAATTTCCTAGCAGAGTTATATATTTTATCTATATTGATTTGCATATTTCTTGCAGACTGTTTTCGGGCTCGATGCATCGGCGACGCTGGCGATACGCGGCAGCCGAGCCAAGTCCAGGTCGCAGGAGAATATGGCGCTGGTGCCGCTGGCACAGTCCGAGTCGCAGTCGCAGTTGTGCGCGTCGATGGCCAATTTGTGCTTGGTGCCGACGGTGCGGGCGGCCTACGAGAAGGTGCCACAGCACGACCAGAAGATACTCAATCGGATGGCGGTGAAGAGGAGCCAGCAGGCGGCGGACAAGGAGCACGCCTGGCTGGCGCGCAAGTACTGGGAGAACGAGCGACTGGAGCAACAGCTGCTCAAGTGCGAGCAACTGGAGGAGTACAAGCAGGCGGTGCACGACAAACAGTTTCAGGACTATCTGCTGACCAAGGCGCGGCTGCAGGCGCTGGCTGAACGGGATCTGGCGGAACTGCGACGACTGCGCGGCGCACTCGATGCCAAGGACGCGGCGGCCAAGCAGCGTTTGCAGGCCATGCGACTGGAGCGGGATTTGGTGCTGTGTCAGCGTCGCTACGAGGAGTCGCGGCGCAGCGAGGCCGTCACACTGCAGCAGGAGGAACAGCAGCTGGACGCAACACTGCGGAAGAGGGACACCTGCATGCGACTCGCGGAGCGCTTGAGGCGAGCGGATGAGCTGCGCAATGAGCTGCTCGAAGGACATCTGCGGCGACTGCAGCACGACAACCAAGTGGAGCAGCTGCAGCACGAGGAACACTGGCGGGAGCGACAGCAACTGGAGCGCCTAAAGCGGGAGCAACTGCAGCACGACATCCAGCGCAAGCGGCAGCAGTCGCAGCGATTTGTCGACACCCGCCAGCGGCGACACGAGGCCCGCTTTCGCACTGCCAAGATCTCGGCCAGCCTCAGGGAACTGGTGCGTCAGTCCGTGACACCCGAATCGGCACTCGACACCCAGCAGCCGGCAAACTCCAGCTACTATGCCCAGCAGCAGTCGCAGCTGAGTCGACTGCTCTTCAACCAGAAATAGGCTAAATCCCTCACCAAGAAAAGATTGTTGTTATTGTGTAAATAAATGAAAGAAGAACGTTTTACGCCTGTTTTTAAACAAATCAAATCTATGTTGCATCAACAATACCAGTTCAAATATATGCTGACAGGTTTTACAGGAATCGTGCTTCCATATTTAAATGCAGCTGATTTCTAGAAGAATGCTTCTAGGTACAGAGAAGATACAGCTTTTGAAAATAGGTTGGTCTTTGACAAAGCTATGCCATGGGGAGTTTTGACCCATCCCCCAAGTTCGTATAGTTGCTCAAATATTAATAATGTCTTGGAAACTAAATGAAATCTATTTTTAAAATATTTTCTATATATTTATTGCAGATTTAATATAATGAGAATAAGCATTTTCTGTACAAAATAGACAGAATAATAACTAAGCTTAAGAAAATAATATGATTGCTGCTGTGTAGCAAAAAAGTGTTTCTGGACAGATGCCAACAACACGCGGTGTTCCCAAGCGGTCCCCCATCTAAGTACTAACCGCGCCCGACGCTGCTTAATTTCGGTGATCGGACGAGAACCGATGTATTCAGCGTAGTATGGTCGTTGGCGATAGCCCAATGCTTGGAGTGGGATTATGTATCTGGTAGTTGTTAATATGTACTTGTGAATGCCTTGTTTAACACACAATATTGTTGAGATTATTTGGGAGAAAGATTGTTGAGAGCCGAGATACGAGAGAAGCACTCAATGTTAAATTAGTCAATTTCGTATTAGTAAATTAAAACTGCAGAGGAAGAAGCATAGATTATAATAAACTGAAAATATAAGAGACGTATGCACATACGAGTATATAGAACAAAGTGCTAAAAATAAGTGGAATCTATAAACCAGAAAGGCCAAGTGAAAGTCACAAATACAATACAAAATATACGCAGATTATTTTCGGCAGGGGAAGAGTTCTAAAAAGAAACCTATTCGGGTTTATATATATATACAAATTTAGGTGAAAGTAAAATGGGAAATTTTTGTGAAAATAACAGGAAATTATTAATAATGATTGGTAATCAAATTTGAAAGATACTCTTGTGTGTACATTCTGTTATCTTGAAAATTGAAATCACTTCAATGAATTTGCTCTTATCTCGCATTATTTTGGGGAACAATAAAACCGAGCCCAACTAGAACGCACAGATCACATAGCCAGAACCCAACGTCGGGCTGAGTGACGTGATGGTCCAGAGACAAAGGCTGACAAAGCGGACCATAAGCTATAACATTGGGTTGGGTCAATGTCTGAGGAGGGATGGGAGGACACGTTCTCGTACCCGTCGGCCTTATGACTAATTGGCCAGGGTGCTGTGAGTACACTGAGTAAATACAGATATGCAAGTGTAAGCATGTAAACAATAACTATAAAGAAATGCCCATCGAGCTGAATATTTTTTTATTTTTATTTTTTAATTATTTATTATTATTTTCCTGGTACCCAAAAAGGTGACAGAGTCATCACGTACCGCTGTCGCTCATCGTTTGTGACTCAGTCGGAGAGCTCTTTGCCTCCCAGCATTCTTGTTTGCACTTTCGCCTGCTCTGCTTTGCCTCCACTGTCCGCAAACGAAACGCTGACCTAGCCCAGTCAGCCCGGTCACTTCCCGGTGTTAAATCAAACTTAATTGGATTAACACTTTTCTTATTCTATTTTTGCTCTTCTGTGAGCCTCAAGTCAGGCCCATAATTATGACATATCACGCTGTTGTTGTGGTCGGTTTTGTAATTGAAGCAAATGCGGCCCACAATCACAAATTATCTTTGCCGAGCGTCTGCTCTGTCTCCGTCTGCTCTGGTTGCCCCTCCTCCCTCCCATCTGTTTGTTTACGGTCAGACAGCCAGGCACTTGTTTTGATTAAAGCCGTTGATAGTGGGTACTATGTATACAAAACAGAAAACAAAAAAAAAAAGAGAGAAAAAATAATAAAAAAAAGACAAGTAAAAATGCTCTCAAAGCTATTTAGTATTTTAATATTTTTTTTTTTGGGGAGATTAGAATAATTTATGTATAGAATTGGAAAATATTCGAAAAGGCAAACCTAATTTAGTTGTTGGTTGTAATCCACGATTTGAGTTCCTTTCACGTTTCCATGTCCATGGAGCTGTTGTAGTTCAGACTCGATTGGGGATCCTTGCCCGGATTGGTGTGCTGTCGAGCCGTGTGATTGTTGAGATTGCCAACACTCTGATACGACTTGTCGCAGTACGTGCAGGTGTAGGGCTTCTCGCCGGTGTGCACCAAATGATGCGAGTTGAGATGGCCCCGCGTAAAGAATGCCTTCTCGCATTTATCACATTTGAATGGCCGCTTGGACTTGTCCGGGTCGTGGGATCGCATGTGTGTGCGTAAATCCGATTTCGTTGGCCACGTCTTCTTGCACGCATTGCAATTGAAGATACGCGGCTTCGTCTCGCCCGTATGGACGCGGGCATGCGAGATCAGCTGGGTGCGCAGCACAAAGCGACGATCGCAGATTTCGCAGGCAAAGGGTCGCTCCGTGGAGTGGGCCGATCTCACATGATAGCGCAGGCCGTGCAGCGAGGCACATCTCTTCGGGCACACGGTGCAATCGTAGCTGAGGCAATCGCCCAATCTGTGCACCGACGACATGTGCGACTTTAGCTGTGAGTTACGCGTATACTTCTTGCCACACTCGGGGCAAGGACGCAACGATTTGTGCGACCTACTCCGGGGCACAGCTGCCAGAGCTTTCCGTGGCGCTCGCTTCCGCTTGGGTTTCGTATCCACAGCTCTTTCAATTGTGTTGCTTTGTTGCTGCTGCTGCTGCTGTTGCTGCTGCTGCTGCTGCTGCTGTTGTTGTTGTTGTTCCAGCTGTTCCAGCGAGGCTGGTAAATGGATGGGCGTGTTCAGTATGCCCGAGTCCCAGCTGACGGAGGACGTTGTCCGGTTTGTTGGTTCATAGCTGCTCTCAAATGCATCCGACAGATCCAAGGTGCCTAGAGAAAATTACAAAACGATTTTAGTTTTCACTTCTTCTCACAAATTGAAATGAGAAAAATATTTGAAAGCCAATTTCAGTTTCAGTTCAACCTTCGTTATACACACCGAAATCGACGGGATCGCCTAGCGATGACATGGACGTGGATTTGGCCTGTTCGAGACAACCGACTTCCCTCTCCAGACACTCGAGGGCATCATCGAGAGCCTGTTCGTGGCGGGCGCGCAGAATCCGCTCCGAGTCCTGGCAGCGTTGCCGGAACTCGAGGGCGCCGTGCAGACGATGCAGGCACAGCTGACAGATGACATCGCTGGGCTTGATCTCTAGATTGGGCACCAGTTCGAGCAGCTCGATGGTCAACTGCTGGTTGTCGCCGATGCTGTGGCAGAGCGTCGGCTGCTCCACCAGGCAGCAGCGGCAGACAACAAAAACGGTACGGCTCAACAGCAGCGGGAACATAATCTCTTCCTTTTCCTAGTTAATAATACTACTTGGGTGCGTACGTCCGTCCGTCCGACCAACCGCTCAGCGGGACCGTTGCTGGACGTCTGAGATGCGAGCGAATAATGACAACGGCCCATTAAACCCAGATAGAGGCCAGCTACTGAAGCGGGCGCCGGTGCCGAGCTGCCGGCTCAGGGCGCATTGATAGCCCTTGACATGGGCCCAGGGCGATAAGCTCAGCACCAACAGAGCGAGAGAGAGAGAGAGAGTTGTCGAGAGAGGGAGAGAGAGAGTTGGTGAGGGGGCTAGAGGAGAAAGAGAAAGTGAGAGAGAGAGAGAGAGAGAGAGACGAACTGTCAACATTTGCTAATTTACAATCGCTGCTTACTAATTGATTACCATTGCGATCTCAAATTTGGGAGCGTATGTTACAGCCTTGAACCGATCTGCAGAGACCTTATCGCATGGGCCTCGCACAGTACGTGGGATTATCTCATCGCTATATTTGGGTGGTCCCAAAGCTGCACTGATACACTGATGCTGATAACACGCCCGTTCCTCTCTCCCAAAAAATAGACGTATGCCGCGTTATCTGCCTTATCACGACTTGCGGCTCTAAGTTGAGCTTTGTACTCAGCGGGTTTCCCGCATTTTCTATGCAACACAGTTATAATGCATATATATATATATAGAACGTCATAATACGTATTCATACTGGGCTATAAGAATCCCTTGAAAGAGGACATCTCATTTATTGTAGATCAAAGCAGGCTAAAAAAAAAGAAAAACAAATCAAATTCAGTTCGGTGTTAAAATTTGATTTTTATTTCTATAATATTTTTTGCTTTTCTAGTTCTAATAAATAAATAAATAACACATCATTTTATAGCATTAAATGGGCAGACTAACAATGAATGCGGCTTTGATTGACCCAGTCTAAAATTTCTATTTCCTGCGGACAAAAGGCATAATTTAAGAGCGAATCGCATATAAAGTGTTAATCAACATTGGCTGTCAGCTCAATTTATCGATAAATATCGATTTCTTAAAACATTAAGAAAGCCAGCAGCTTTGAAATACTTTACATCGATGTGAAAGCCAATAATCTTTTGAAATTTAGAACTTGAATCGATTTCAAAACCCCGAAAAGAAACCTCTTAGTGGTATTGCATAACGATCGATCCGCTATTTAATTTACCTTATCTGGAACCTTAACTGGAACTAAATTCGATTCGGTTTGACATTGCTATTCATAGAAATTGAAAGTATGTCACAATGACAATCGAAGAAATCAGAAACATATTTCTAACATAAAAATTAACCCGAGCCATTTTGAATAATGAAAATTTGTTGTACGTTTTTATTCCTTTTAGTTCTTGACCTTATAAGCAGTAAGTTGAAATTGCAAATAACCATCATGATAAAATTCACAAAGGACATTCATAGTGTCAAATGGACAAAACACAATGTTTAACTTCAACTACTGCGTCGACTGCTCGGATCATTTCGACCCCAAGTGCTATGTGAACAGGGAAGCCATGGAAGTGCCCGAAAATGAGAGACCCAAAGTACGACCTTTCGATAGGTCTATAGATAGGCCCAATGCAAAATTGGCGAAATGCCTATCGGAAAAATACGTAATAACTGGTAACACGAGAAGGATCTCAATGAAATTGTATTTATTCTTTACCTTAGGTGACTTGGAGTCAATGATTTGCACAATGTCGCCATTTTTGGGCTGCAATTTAATTGGCAATGAGAGGGTCTTGAAGAATGAAAAGGCCAGATTAATATCTTGTATCATCTGTGGTCGACATTGCGGATGTAAAATATTGAGCTCCAAATTCGAAACCAGCTGCGGACTTTTTGCTGTTAAACTGGATTGTCTATTGGCCATATCCTTGTCTCTGCTTCAGATCATTTTCTATATTTGAAATAAATGTTTTCTTCTTTTGAAATAAATGCTGTAAAATCGATAAGAATGGATCGCCCTTTCAGACTGAAGGCAACCAGCCAAAATCTAAATCTCATCGAAGCTATATGCTGCAGTGGACTGAAGCTGATGATATATGTAGTGAAATTAGTCCGAATATCAGCTTGGCAAAAGAAAACGATTTCTTTATACATCAACTCATTTTCCGTCCAATACTGACAATGATGCAGATGCAGATCAAGAGTAAATAGCTTCTACGATCTCCAATCCGATTGTCTATATAGAAAATGTATATAACTGAGCTGCAAAGTAAACTCGGCTTTTATTAGTTGATAGATTTATGTATTAAGCTATGCTAATAAGGATGCAGGAACCGATGTTATTAGTAAATGATGATTTCAATCAGACACTTAAGTTTCCCCAATCGAAAAACAAAGCAAACAGAATTTATTACAATTTACACATTCTGTCAATTTACACATTTGTAAATCATAAGAATTCAGTCGCTTTCCAACTTTAAAATGACACAAAATCGAAGCGCTCGGCTAACTATATTTTTTGGTTTACTGACGTTATTTTTAGAGTGTGGTAGATATGTGGATAGATATATATTGTTATTATTTATACTTATGTTTTTTTTATTGCTATTGATTAATTGGGACAATTGCAGAGCTCATAGTTGGAGCAAATAATGAATGTGTGGACTGCAGTCCTTATAGAGGTCGCTGCAAAATGACAACGACGGGTTGGGCCCCCTTCAGGCATTCGACCAACGACGGCAGGATTGTTGTCAAATTGCCTTCGTACACCGATGGCGATCCTCGTCTGGCCCGATGCGTTCTGGATGGCTATGATATAAAAGGTAATTGTTGTTCCAATCCAATGCAATCAACGACATACATTCAACCCTATTTGCAGGACAAATCGAGACATTCATTTGCTTCTGGGCACCATACATGGGTTGTCAGGCAGTCGCCAGAAGCGATGTTATCAATAAACATCATATGCATCCCATAGTTTGTCGAACTTGTGCCAAATATTGTGGCTGCTATACTGAAACTAAGTCCAAAGCTGGTACAAGTAATGCTTTGATTACAAGCTGGGCTACAATTATTGAAATTTATTTAATGCTTATTCTAGATCTATGACCAGCTCCATGATGGCTCACAACTCATCCTGTAGAAATACTACAACTATAAATAGTTGTTTAAATCTTCATTTGAAAGTATTTGTGTCTCATTTTCAAATTTGTGGAACTCTTTGTAGTTTGCTTAGCTAGAATTGTCAATAACTTTCAATAATCTCTGTAACAATTCTTGTTCTATTGTCGGAAATTATAGAAAATTGTAATTCCTTAACGTTTTGTTGGCTAAAATGAAAAAATTGAGCTTAATTTCTGTGTGGTTATTTGGGTTTCTATGGTATTTAAGCATAGGTGAATTGAACAGTAAGTAGACAAAGTTGGGTAAGTCAAGGCAATCCAGTTCAATTTAGTAATACATGAATCGACAGCTTTAAGGGCTTCCGACAAGTGCGTGGTGAAGAGCACCAGATCTGCAGCATCCCGCGAAAATACGTGTATCAGATGCGGGGAAACAACTCATCCGTATTGCGATGTGAGATCCAATGGGTATTCTGTGCCAACTAAAAACCGTCACGATATGCGATTAGTTTACGAGACTGGCCAGTCGCAGAACTTGGCAATGCAATTACTGTATTGCACTGGCACCCAACATACAATAAGAGGTGATTAAAGAACTACACGAGGCTGTCCGGCTGTCAAACCGGAATCTTTGATACCCTGATGATTGTCATATTTTCATTGTTGTTTGGTTTTTTGTTTAGGTTTTGTACGTTCGTACATTTGTTTTTGGAGGCAAAGTGGCAAGTGCGGAGCTGTCGTCCCATTTATTACATCGACTGATAAAAATGAAACAGTTCGAATCTGTGAGTCGTGTGCATATTGGTGTGGCTGTCGTGGAATCGCTCCAAGATCATCTTTGTCCAACACTTCCAATGGCAATCAACTTTTACTAATCATCTGCGTCATGCAGTTGAACATGCAATTCATTTAAGCACAATTCCCATTGAAATCGAATAAAAATTATGTGCTTATTTGGATAAGACATCTCTCTGTTCATAGTTAGAAATATGCTGAGCACGCAGCATGCTTTGACAAAAAAAAAAAATATATATATATATATATATTTATATATAATATACAATATAACTATATATTTATGTTGTAGATATATATTTTATTTTTGTTTTGTTTTGTTGAAATGACTTTGAAATTTGTAAGTTTTAAATTTTGGTTACTTTTAATATGTGGCGCCATCAGCTGTAAGTAGATATATATTTTATATATATAGATATATATATGTGTGTGTGTGTGTGTATAAAAAAAAACCGATCAGCTGCATATGGGGACAATGCGTGTTCCAATTGCTTTCCTCATGGCGAGTGCCAAACTAACACAGAGGGTTGGGCAGCCCCTCCGCATGCCCTCGGCGACAAGTCGTTGGTTGCAAGAACTGGTCCATATGGCTACATCGACCATGGCAGATTAGATCACTGCATCAATGCCGAATATCGACTAACAGGTAATTTTCATCGGTTTGCATCGGTTTATTGTGATGTTTCTCGTGATGTACTTTTCAGGTGATGTCTTCGACTACATTTGCTTCTGGAAGAAACCAAGCAGATGTGAAGCGGTTGTGCCCCATTACAAGTTGCAAAACAGGGATGTGATGAAGCGCATCTGCAGTGATTGTGCCAAATATTGCGCCTGCAGCAAAGCACCCACCTCCCTTCTCTTGGATCGCAGATATATTCTATTTATATGCTTTGTTGTGATCATGTATTGATTAAAGCACTTGGAAATGCAACTCAATTTTATGGCAACTGAATATTGTGGGTTAAGAAAGAGTCGCATTGCAATGGAATCGATTCCTCTTTGATTTACGATTAGCCTAAAATAGTTGGAAATTTGTATACTTTTCGTCCCAGAACCGGAATTGGAACCTAAATTTGCTTTCGATCGAACCTAGCCTGATTCAGTTCGTCTTATTTGCTTTCTGTTTTACTTCATAGCGTTTTTTAAACTATTTTTATTCTTTGCCAGAAATGACTATTCAAATTTTAAGTGTTGCGTCCGTGTTGTTATTCAGTTTTTATCTAAGGAATTCAATATGCAGTAAGTAGAAGTAGAACATATTGTTGCACTCATGTGGCATTAACTGTTGGCACTGCACAACACTGAACAGTTGCTTCGAATGCATGCACCGACTGTTATCGGTACAATGGGATCTGTAACGTGACCAGTGTTGGCTACTCGGTGCCGATGGGAGGTAGAACCGATTTGACATTGGTTAGAAAACTGAGGAAGGGAGACACAGTTATCCAACGCAATTTGCAGTGTGTCAATCATGGCTACATACTACGCGGTATCTAAAGATAATTCCATTTTAGAAGAGCATGTTGTTTATTGTGTGTACTCCCCAGGTAATGTTAGCGAACACATTTGCTTTTGGACACTGCCCTCGAAGTGCGAGGCGGTCGTGCCCGAGGATGTCATCAGGAACAAACTCGTCGTGCGAACTGTGTGTCGATCTTGTGCCTATTATTGTGATTGTGCCTTATTGAAGGATGCGGGTGCCTCAATTGTCCCTGATATCCGAACGCTGATAATATGCATTGCTCTCGGAATGCTTACAATATTTTCTGTATTGGTTTTATGAACTTGTCGAGATATTAATCGATGTTATCTATATACATATGTATATCAGCAAGATCTGCAATGCATACTTTTAATAATGATTCTGCGAGAATAGAAATCAAATTTTGGATCACTTTGAAATTCAAAAACAACAATATAAGCATTGCATAGAAACAAAAGATGCTGCAATTTGTTGTATAATGAATTGCATAATTATTGCCATTTATTAATATGTTACACAAATCGCTCAGATTTATATGCCCTTTGCCAGCTTATAAGCATTTGTGAATGTTTGCGATCTGAGATAATTTCACTCGCAATCTTAATGCGATCTTAGGGCGCTCACTGATTAGCTATCAAGTAAGTAGCTAATTTCATGGAGCTGATAGCACTCGTTATGCGTAAATTACTTACAAATTCGGGAAGTCACAGGAATAAAGCGTCTCAAAAATACATTAGTTCTTCGCAGACTAATTTAAATTCCTGCCAAAAGTTCAAGTCACGTGGTTTATGAACTTGAACTGTAATTCGCTTTGTGTAAAGAATTTTGGGGAAAAATTCCTTTAGTCAATTCATACCAAAACAAATGCAATTAGTTCGTTCCATTCTGCAGCACACACACACACACACCAACACACACACACCAACACACACATTTCTAAGAGCTTAAATTAGCATTTATTAAATCAAAATTTTGCAAAGAGCACACTTGAAGAAAATATTCATAGAATCCAGTTGGAACTGAAAGTGGGATTCGAATTGGTTTTGCCCGCAGCCAACTTGATAAACTTACTAAGCTAATCAGAGGCAAAAGAAGTGTTGCCACATTGCTGTAAATAGAAGAAGCAGCAGCAGCAAACAGAATGCTTCGCAGTGTATTTTCGCTCAGTGTAGTGCGGCGTTTATGTTGCTTAAGGTCCGACACAATCGCAGTCTCATTCAAAATCCAATCAACGCCTTCTTAATGCTGCGCTGTTTACCCATGCACACACACATTGAAATCTAGAGTACATATGCATATATATATATAGATATATATATATTTATATATATATAGAATTTCGTTAAACGTCGCTGATTGCACAGAATTAAATTCAACTATACACGATTCGCAGCATCGCAGAATCACAGTACGTACTACTCTCGCAGATACAGTTACAGTTACAGATACAGATACAGATACAGATACAGATACAGATACAGATACAGATACAGATACAGTTACAGATACAGATACAGATACAGATACAGATACAGATACAGATACAGATACAGTTACAGATACAGATACAGTTACACCTACTCAATTGAATGGGCCGTCAATCCTCGGCCGAGTTGAACGTGCTCATCTGACATTCTGATATATATATATATATATATATATATATATATATGTATATACACACCATATTCACACCATCTCTCGTTCGGCGGATCGCCTTCTATATATGTACATAGTTCCAGTCCCAACAGACTCGTACATATTATAATACTTTCAATACTTGTGGCCCATTCTGCAGCAGCCCACAAAAAATGATTCTGTGTTTGTTTGTGTGTATTTTCTACTGTTTGAAATAAATTGTATATAACTTTTATTAAAATTTCCGCTTTAACATTTCTGTACGTATGTGTGTGTGTGTGTGTGTGTGTGTGTGTGTGATTGTGTTTATGTCTCTAACACACTTGTACTCTTTCTCTATGCGACTAGAATTTGACGAATTCTTAAACAAAATTTCTCACACACTGATTTGTGCGCAAAAAATTTGTTCTAGAACATTTTTGTAGTTCCTGAAATTTATTTAATACTATGCATTGCTATTTTGGGATGTGAGCTTCTGGGAAATTAGTCGTCTAGTTCCAGACTATATTGTCTAATGATGAGTGAAGGCTTTGTCATTTAGCTTTTATACGCTTTTAAGCGGTTTTTTATCTTAGAGATGAAATTTATTTATTTTTATGGCCTAAGCTGATGAAGCACGCGCGTCCTGTTTTTACAAGAATATAGGAAATATAAAATACATATTATATATGTATGTATGTTGATTTTGAAATGGTTTTGAGCTTCAATGTCCATCCTTCTGTTTGTTTCAAGCAAAAGCATAGCCTACTCCATTTCGTCAACATAGTTTTTGCATATTTCAAATTTGTTTTTGGCCCAATTCCTGCTAGTTTCTGCTATCTTGTAAGGGTATAGTGCCCCAGTTTCTGTCTCTTTCAATGCTAGCTGCAAATTAAATTATTTACAAACAGCTAACACCGAGGCTGAATGCACATATATTTACATATATATATATATATATGTAGTGGTAAATGTTTGTATATACATATGTACATTCTATTTTTTCCAGCGAAGAAGTCTATTCTATAAACATTTATGGCCACTCTGTCGCGCAATTCACTTGAAACTCTCAGAAAGGTACACACAGATACACACTCACACACACACACACACACACACATGCCAGCTCATGAATAAATTCACACCATGACACCGTTAATCGGTACAAGAGCAAATAAAATCAGCGCGCAGGCGCAGCAGCGATTGCCATCGCTGAAGAAAGTGGCGAAGCGGCGATTAATGAGCGAAAATGCGACCTTCAGACTTTGAGAGCATAGCACACAAACATATGCAACAACAACAAAAACAACAACAACAGCCTCGGATCTTAGCCAGCACCTGTGGCTGTAAAACAGGTATAGGAAAATGATCTTTTCCCAAAAAAAATAAAATTGTAAACCGCCAGAAACCGGTGCGCAAATGCAGAAAATGAAGAGAAAGAGATAGAGAGAGAAAGAGAGAGAGAGAGAGAAAGCAGCCGTTACATGAGTGCAACAGGTGAGCAACACAAGTGCTGAGCGCACTGAGCACCCGAGAGAGCGAGAGTGCGAAGCCGAAGCTGAAGCTGAGGCTGAGACTGCGACTGCGACTGAGTCGGAGACACGAGCACAGCGAACGGGGTTCCATTTTCAGTCCGCGAGACGGTCTCAAAGCCAACGGTCGCCCATTCGCTCCGTCAATCGTCGCAGTTGGAATCGAATCGCAAGTTCGAATATTTCTTAACGGTCAATCAAGTGCGCATGAAATATATATATACACATATATACATATAGATATATATATTTCGATACAAAATGACGGACAAGGTAGTGCGTGTGCTTGGTGTTCAATAAAGTATCAATAAAAATAATACATAAATAGATAATAAATACATATATATATGCATATATCATTATTATCGTATGCGAAACACACGAAGCGAAAAGAGTGCAATTGATTTTTTTTCTAAAAAAACGAATAACTTTTAGAAATCGATCAAACTTGGATATTAAACGAACGAATTTTACAACGACAAGGTAAGCTATATCTTTATTATATATATTTAAATATATATTTCTAAATTTACTGTTTGGCGCAACTTGAATTTACTGCAAAGTGCGTAATAATTTTACGGCGGGGTTGTGTTTTCTTTGGGGGTTGATATTTTCCCGAATTGCGTAACGGAATTTGTTAGTCCTGCAATTGAGAAGGCCATAAAATGCGCAGCCAACCAACAATCGTCACCCCAAAATGAAAGATGCTTTAAGCGCTTAAAGTTGTGAGTAATATTTAATTTCATCACTTAAATCATTTATAATTAGTAGAGGATTTGTATAATTATGTGTTACAAGAATTTTCCACACTAATTTTCCATTTCTAAGAAAATCTGTTTTTTAGTTGAACATTTAATAAATAGTTTTTATAAAATATCTCTTAATATAAGGAGAGTAACTAACACAGATATTTTTTCTACACTTTACACACAAATTCCTTTCACAATAGAAGACCAGATGTTAAACTCGAATCTTTTGCAATTTACAACAAACAAATTTCGCAATTTTATGGCTAATTTAAGCCGAAAAATGTTGGCTCAATTATCAGCAATTTGTGAATGGCGTTTTTTACGGCACTTCGCACTTAAAGATGATCACTGAATGGCTTTTACATCAAGATTTTTATTAAATCATATAAATACAACATTAAAGAGTAGCTAACTCAAAGATAAAAAACCAATTCGCACCTAATTAAATTATCAAATGCATGAAAACTGTAATTGCATAGGTAACTTTGAAATGGTGTCCAAGTGTGGCAAGTGCGATTTCGCTCTCCATCTCTCTCTTTCTCGCTTGACAACTCAAAATGTTGACAGTCAAATGAATGCAATCAAATTTGGAGCACAGATACAATTACTACCGCTCCGCTTTTTGGCCATTGCCAGAGCAAGCAACACCTGAGACTTTGAGCCACAACAAATTGGCATTCAAAATGAAGCGGAAAGAGTCAAGATAGCAACGGCAACGGCAACAGCAACAGCAACAACGGGTCCAAATATCAATAGCAAACATTGGCCAATAGTCAAATATATACACACACACACACACACACACACATACGCACACACACACAGACAGACAGACACACACACAAATTTTCATAAGTTTGCATCTTGAACATACGACCTGAAATGATTACATAAAGTTGGACGCCCAGTTATCGGTTCACGAATGGACGTCATTAGCTGCACAGACACGCATACACACACACACACAGACACACACACACAGACACACACACACACATGTATATATATATATATATATATACGCACACACAGTCGCTTCTACACATATGCGAAACCCCGTTCGTTTCATTATGATCCGGTTTGTCTTTATTGTGGACTATGTAATGTGAAAATATATATATTTGAGACCCCCCCCCCCTCCCCCCTCCCCCCTTTTGGGTCGCAGCTTCCAAAAAATGCGCAGACATAACCCAAAAAAAAAAGGAGCTGCGCTTAATGAAAGTTCAAGTGAAATTGCCGAAGAAAAAAGTCGAAACCGGTTCGCTTAGGTCAAGACTTAATCAATTTTTTTTTGGTTCGAGCAAAATCCAATTATGTTCAAGGCCAAAAGCGATCTGAAAATCGAAATGGAAAGGCTAATTTTATTTATGTTTAAATGCCATTTAATGCAATTCATTAAGTACAGTTATAAGCGCCTTAAATGAGCAAAGTTTTCAATAGACACAAATATTTTTGAGTTCGTTTTAAGTGGAATAACGAGATTTGAGTAATTGTAGTGAATTGAGATTTTGGGTATTAAAAAAAAACTATTCTCTAAAAGTGTTAAGTTTCTAAGTTTATGGAAACAAACTTAGTGAGTAGCTTTAAAAGTAACCAAGCCTCTATCTACAGAAGAGACTACTGTATCTTTAAAAAATATGTATAAGCCATATACCATTACCAATTGCATTGCTCTTGCTATTTTTGGCTATCAAAAGATTTGCAGACATCATCAAAATTGATTAATAGGCGATAATTTGACAATTTCACCGATTAACACTGCCCCAGAGGCATATCAATCTGAGACTTGAGACTTTTGTAATTATCATAAAACAACAACGACAACTTGCACTTTCTTCAAGCATATGCTGCTAATATTGCTAATTATGCTTATCACATCGACTTTTACTCTCAAGTTCACTTTCCGTAGAAATTGAGCAATTATGACAGCGTTTTTCCAGCCAGCATCATCAACTTAATATATCATCGAATTGACAGACCAGATAATAAAACAAAAACTAGAAAACACTCGCATAAACACATATGCTAAAAAAAAACCCAGTAAAGAAAGAAAACAATAAAAAAAGGAAAGAAAAAAAACAGACAAACCGAAACCGTAACCGCAGAAACCGTCGAGAAATGTGGTAGAAAAAAAAGAAAGTGCAATGCTGATCGTATATTCAACACACACATGTATACTATATATATATATATATATATATATATGCATATATAACATATAGTATATATGTATGTGCACATATAATAACTGAGCGTTAGCGGCACTTTAGCGCAGCACTCTATAAAGAAAGATCTTTCAGGCTGTGGCACTTTTCCTTTCAACGGCTGATTGCCCGGGCAGCAGCAACAAAAACACTTGAAACCAACACTTGGTCAACTTATTCATTTGTGGCTTTTTAAATTAACACCTCGAGTGGCATTTGCCTTGCCTTGCCTTAGACTTGGAATTGGAACTGGAACTGTGCTGTCGACTCAGTTGGGTGCTTTCATGCTAAGTGCTTGGGCAAACATTTCCAACTATTCTCAGGCAAATTTGTTCAATTTCGCTAATCATATTGAACACTAAAGTCGCGTGCCGAAACAAAGCAAACTTGCTAATTGTTAGCGAGGTATATTGTTCTCGGGTATTCTCATCAGATTGAGTTTGATGTGAATAGTTTTTCATTTAACCGGTTGAAACCAGTTTGTTAGATTTTTCCGTTTGGCTACCTGCGGTAGAAAAATGCCCGAAAATATCTCTGGGAAATCGTGGAAAACTGGATTCAGTCAAAGATCGAAAGCAATTAAATGAGAATTCGGGGACTACCTGCTGTCAACTGACTGATTGATGGCACCACTTTGAGCACAACTGTACATATTATGAGAACAACGAATGCTGCAATGAAAAACAGGATGAAGTCACTTGGAGTCTTGATGGGAGTCTGTACAAATTCAAATCTAGCGTGAAGCAATCAAAACGATTGTATTTGAAATTTTGAAAATGCCAGAAGGTGCTAGTCGAGCAAGCTCGAGTGAGAGATGCCCCGAAGACAGCTGTTAAATGCAAAGTAGGCTTGCTGATATTAGTTTGTCCATTATGAAAATACGTTTTGGTTAACAAAATGTCAATTTCCTATGCGATTCTTACAGTTCATTAATAAAATGTCTGGTTAGATTCTATATCAATTGAAATCTCTTGCTTTGAGATCGGCTTTTTCATATAGATGCACAGACAGACATCGTCTCAATCGTCTCGTCAATTGATGTTGAGCAAAAATAAATGTAATTGAAAGTTTGGCTCAACTTGCTTGTAGCTTTCTTCACATTGTTAATGGGCACAGTTTATAAAAATCTTTGATCAGTTGTTTGTTAGTCATAAGGAAATTTCATTAACGGAAAGTTAGGAAATGCCATCAGCCAAAATCATGCTGAGCAGTTTGTTGATTTAGAGTCACAGTTAAAGCCACAGGGGTATTGATTGTTTTAGATGCAATAGGTTAAAGTTGCAGTAAAATGCCAATATATAAAACAAAGAACTTACCACATTCCCAAGGTGCCAAATTGGCCAAATAATGATGTTACTTAGATATCTACTGAATGCGAATACCGGAAATGTTTGACTGCTGGTTGTTAAATGTTTTTAAGTAGGTCACGAAAGTGGGCTGTTAAAGAGCATTTAATGATCTAATCAGTTCAGCTTAAGCTGCTTAAAACCGCTCTCAACTGCTCCACTGACCACAAAACGCTAAAATCGAAATTTAAATGAAAAAAAAGACGACAGAGAAAAAGCGTCTGATAAAACCGTTTTTAGTCGCAGCCAATAAATTGTTCATTAATGCAAAGTCAAACAAATCAAAAATCGAGCATAAAAATAGCTAAATTCAAATTGAAAGCGTTTGCAGAGAGCAACGTAAAACGATGTGTGTGTCGCCGTGTGTGTGTGAGTGTGTGTGAGTGTGTGTGCGAGTGTGTGTGTGTGCGTGTGTGACCCAGTTTCAGGTTATGGCCACGCATGCGTCAGACAAAAATTCAGCCTGAGCTTAAAGTCGCAGAAAAAGTAGAAAGTGATTTCGATTTTGTTGTTGTTGTTGTTTTTGTTAAATATTTTTATTGTTTTTTTTTCTTTTTTGGTTGACTTTTGAGACTTTTGCCTTGGAAATGCGTTTAGTGGCCAGAACCTGGTCAAGTGCCGGCTGGCCAATAACCGTTTTTCAGTTGTTCAAGTGCTCAATGTTAGTTTTGTCAGCCTCGAAGCAAAGCTAATTAAGATTCATTGCAAACACTTGTGTGTGGCAACAATTGTAGAAAAAAACTACCGAAAGGTTGTTTGCCCGTTGCCAAAAACAAAAATAAAAAGGCTTTGCAGTTGACAATAAATATGTTTGGCTTTTAAGCCGGGTTACGCCCACGTGCTAAGGTCAACGGCGTCTTGTGTTCTACTTCAATGACTTGACCCAAATTGGTAGCCACCCACAAGGCAAAATTTGAAATATCAAATTGGTTTTCATATTTTTTTTTTTAATAATTTCGCATTAGCAAAATATTTTAATCATGCATTAATTAATATGACTTTTGCAATATATTGGTATTTATGCTTTGTGCGTTTGTTTGCCAAAAAAAAAAAAAACAATGTCATTAAAATAGCGCAAAAAAGTGAAAGTTGTTGATTTTATGCGATTTGTCGAAAAGGAAAACTTGTTGAATTAAGTATTTGTGATCAATTTGCTTCGCATAAATAAATTATATAAATTGTTCAAGAAGTGCGCAAAAAATAAATAAAATAAAATATAAGGCTGCACATACAACGAAAAATAAATAAATAAAAAGGCGTTGCAAGCTTGCAGTGGGTAAATAACAGTTATGTAAGCCCATGTGATACAACATATTGACGATCAAAATTGCAAACGAAAGCCAAACCAACAAAAACATCAACGACAACAACCACGCACAGCAACAACTGTATGCAGTTTTGCAGGTGATGAAAAAATCCAGCTATTGCTGAGTGTTTTTTAAAGTTTTTTTTTTTAAATTCATCTGCGATATATACATGGAAGAATTCGAAAAGTTGCAGTTGGCAAAAAGTTGATGTTTATAAATGAATTTTTATTATTATCATCCTTCATGCTTATATAAGACTCTCCCCCTCTCTCAAACCTATTCAGTATGCAGCCGAGTCTGTTTGTCTGTCTGTTGCTATACGATCAAGTCAATCAATTTTCCGTTATTACTAAAAAATGTAATCCTTTATTTTTGCTACAGACAAGCACATGTCTAAGATGATCGGATCGGTTTGATATTTTGAAAAGATACTAGCAAAAGCACTTGCAAGCTCTTCAACAGAGAACACCATAACAGAGAACCAAATAGCAAACCGTTGTTCACTTGTCCATTTAACAAGCAAATCAAATTAACAAGTCACAATTCAATTTGAGCTGAATCTGATCTGCAGTGACCCCAAACATAAAGTAAATAAAAAGTATAAGAAACGCAACAAGTAAAAAGTTGGCACATCAAAAATTCGAAATTACAAACATTCTTTCAAAGAAATCAATATGCATAAGAGACAACAACAGCAAGAAAGACAACCGAAATGAAAACAATACAAACCATAAACAATGAGACGTTAAATGGCTTTGACGCTGACCAAAAGCCAGAATCAAAATATAAAAACAAAACCAACAACGAAAAAATATGCGAGTCCAAACAAAAGACTTAAGCGACAAACTCTTTTTTGGGCAGACAACTTTCTCAGCTCTTGAAAGAATTTCTAAAAAAAAAAAAGAATACCTAACAAATGTGTGAATATTTGCATTTTGTACAAAATAGTTTTAGAAATGTTCAAGAATTTGTTTTTCGTTTTTGCTATAAATCAAAGTGGCGTCAACTGTTTTGACCCACTTTGAAGACCCAGAAATTAGGCAGAAATCACTTTTGATGGCCGTTGAAACTGAGTGAGTATTAAATATATTTACATGTATATTTTGAGTGTGTATTTTGTATATACATATATACATATAGGTAAATATATACATTTTTTGCATTTTTTAGTTTTCTTGGCACGCATTTATGCGGGAAATTTTCAAGGTGTTTGTTACCTTAAAGTGTCAGTTGTTGCTGTTGATATTTTTAGCTCTCTCCAAAAATGGAAAAACTGAAATTGAAAAAATAAAACTTTGTTGCGATTTCAATTTCATAAGTTCACAAATCATTTTAGCCACAGCAACTACAAACATATTTACGCAGATCACATGATAAGGCATTTATTTTGACATTTAATGTCAGCTGATTATGAAAAACTCAAAACTGAAACTGAAGTTGAAGTTGAAGTTAAAGCTGAAATTTAATTTGAAGTTAAAGCTTGCGACACAATTGTAAAATTCATTAATGAACTTTGGGGTTTTGAGCTGGAGAGGAGATTGAAGTCGTGTTGGGTTACTGTTGTTATGCGATTATGTTGTACAATATTTATTTTTATTTCGAATTTGCATAATAAGAGGTGATGAAAAACTATATTTAGAGTTAAATAGCGGCTTGTGATATATGTGCATGGTAAAGAGAGTGAAGCTGAGCTAAAATGTGAATAAATAATGAACATTTTGGTTAAGGATTAAATGAAAAAATATGTGTCAAATATGTTTAAATCGAAATCAGAATATTTGCATTAAAAAGCGAAAAAGTTGGCAGTGAAAGCAGTATTATAAAAAACGATGAAACTATAAGCATAATTAAAACAGACAGACAACCAGAGAGAAACTTGAAGACAAATAAGCACGTGATGAAAAATGAGTTAGTAGCTGCAATGAGAGCTTAGAAAACTTGTGCGACATGGCTAAAAATTGCATCTGCTGATTACAACTATTGCAGCTTCAGCACAAATCAACTGAAATGCAGTTTTTAGCTTAGCCCACAGATTATGAAAATCAAATTAGTGTTCTAAGGAACATTAGTGAAAATTACATTTGATGCTAATGAACAAAACTCAATTACATGAAGTCACCAAAAGGTGACTATGGCAAATGTGCCGCAGATTTGCATAACTATTAAACTGTTATTCTCCCAAGGCACGTACGACAGACAGACAACTTGGACTTGAAGTGCTTTGGCCCTGCTCTGAACTCTGAAAATATATGTTTAAAAAAAAAATAACTCATTTAATGGCCTTTTGAATACAAAATATAAATATTGCCGGACAAACTCCTAAACACCTAAGCAACACATACGATGACTGGCGGCTGGCGACTGGCGACACTATTGCAGGCACTCCTTGGGAGCTTTTTTTTATGTGTGGCGTTTAACTTGTTTATTAAATCACTTTGACATAATGAACCGTTATGACAACAATAGAATACTGGTCTACCGTCTGTACAGCTCTAACCTTGACTGTATGAAAGACAACAGTGCTGTTGTAATATATTTGTTTTGTGTTTTGTGTTTTTTTTTTGTTACAAATTTTTTGGTAAAAGTGCAGCGTCAGTAGTCGTTGAACCCGATCAAAATAGAAAGTTACACAGCTACAGATACAGCTACAGACACAGATACAGCCACTCGTGGCATGTTTAGGTATCTGTAAACTCATTAAATCGTTGCTTAGTTGGCGTTTAGCATGCTAAACAAAATACTTCATTTTTGTTGTACATCTTAATTATTATGGATGTTAATTACCAGCTGTTAGCTGAACAGTAGCTGTTAAAGAGATGCTCATTTAACATTCAATGGCCGTAGTTTAGCAGTCCTTATACATATCTGGCCTAATATATTGTTGATGATTCTCTCTATTCTTATTGCTATTGTTTTGGTTTTCTTTGATCTTTTTTGTTGTCACGAGCACTTATAATGCTAATGTTCTATTCATGTAGAAGAGTAAGCATTTTGTTTAACGCAATTCATAATGCGAAATATGCCTATTCTGTGCGTGTGGCATGAGTAATTTTCTAAAACAAATTGCGCAGCAACCAATACACTTCTTTGTTAGTAACATGTACATTATAATCAATTTTCTGCTTAGTTTTTGGCAGTGTGAAACGCACGTTTAAAAAAATATTGAAGACAAAATATTGTATTCCGCAAATACACTTCTTTGTTAGTAACATGTACATTATAATCAATTTTCTGCTTAGTTTTTGGCAGTGTGAAACGCACGTTTAAAAAAATATTAAAGACAAAATATTTTATCCCGCCCCCGGGTGGACTCGAACCACCAACCTTTCGGTTAACAGCCGAACGCGCTAACCGATTGCGCCACGGAGGCTCGTGCGACTATATGGAATTCTAACTTACTTGAAACCAGAGCCCAACAATAATAAACAAGATTCTAATAAGAACTACTTGGGTGTAGTAGCAAAGTGAGATTAGACAATCCATGAACAACGGCCTCCGTGGCGCAATTGGTTAGCGCGTTCGGCTGTTAACCGAAAGGTTGGTGGTTCGAGTCCACCCGGGGGCGACAATTATTTTTTTCATGTTATGCTTCTTAAATATCAGCTTGAGTTTTACATTTGATTTTTACTTAATTAACTTTAAGTTAAATTGCTTAAATCTTTTGTTGAAAAAAAGAAAAATCACTAATGATAAATAAGTACTTAGGTCGTTTATAATGCCTCCGTACTTGACTTCTATAATCACGTTAATGTCCATTATTAGCTTAAGTTTTTGGTAGTCATTTATTTTATTGTTATGTTTTGTTAGATGAACAAGGGCATTTTTTAAAGTTGCTGTATCTCGATTTCATTCCGTCAAATTGACGTAAAAACAATGCGTGTGTTAAGTTTAAGTTGAAGGTGTCAGTGCCGCTGATCAAAGCCAAATAGACTCGCCACCACATTACCTATAAACAAACAAGCGACAAGCTCCATAGATAAATGTGTATATATCGTATTTATAATAACAGCTCCAATCCACCTTTGCCTTTTGTCTTTCACCTTCAATATACAGCACGCAATGGAAGCTAGATCTGGGCTTTTAATGCCTTTACCTCAAATAGATGTTGATTTGATTGTTTTTTGTAGCTCAGCAAATACTTTAGTCGGATATATGTTAAAGATATATAAAATCACTTAACTAAGGTCAACTTTTCTTATTTTTAGATGACGTGCGGTATATCGTGTGTTGATAAGACACTAAATAAATCATTTTATCATCTGGGCATTTGCATAGCCAAACATCCGGGCTATTTTGTGATAATACCAGTGCTCTTAACGATGCTCTGCATGACGGGGTGAGTCTGAAAACAAAACAAAACACAACGAATTGAACTATTTGAAATTATAATTTCTGTTTGTTTATTATACAGCTATCAACAATTAAAGTACCAAATCGATCCTGAATATCTGTTTTCGCCCATTAATGGCGAGGGTAAGGCCGAACGTGCAATTGTTGAGCAATATTTCAAAGTGAATTATACGCATCGCTTCAATGTGGGACGCATTACGAGACCCGGTAAGTTTGTCCACTATATAGACATAAATATGCATGCATGGGAGGGGACATCATTTCGGCAAACATTGGGCAAGTGAAATGACTCCACGCGGCTGAGCCCCATTTAGTCATCCAATTAAAAATTGCAACATTTTTTGCACCTTGAACGAACGAACGAACGAACGGATGTGATTGTGACGTCTGTTTCTTTTCCCCAAAATGTAGTCATTTGTCATCAGAAAAACAAATTACCCGGATAATATTTTTATCACCGACTTTGGGTTCAAGACTGCATTTTGTTTTGTTAGGGTCTTGAACCGCAGCCGCAGTTTCTTCACGCTATTAACTACACTAAATGGTTTATTAGCCGAAGCCAACAACAATGGCTAACAAAAATGATGTAAAATTGCCAAATGACATTGTGATGATTCAAAAATAACTGAAAGCAAATTGCGACAGCTGCAGTTGAATGCAAACACATAGTAAACAAATTTGTTTGAGACGTTTTCAAATCAAGCCAATTTATTTGAGTTAAAAAATTAACAACGCTTACAATTGAAAGCTATTTATGTGCATGGAACTATTTGGATGAGTAACGCGGCAGCGCAATTCAAGCAAAAATAAAAAAAACAATAAAGCAAAAAAAAAAGTACTTTCCCATACCGGGAATCGAACCCGGGCCTTCTGGGTGAAAGCCAGATATCCTAGCCACTAGACCATATGGGAGGCGTTGACTCTACGACCAAAATGCTCAAATTTTAAATAACGCAACCATTTGAATGAGTTAGAAATATATTTATAAATTAAAAATGGAATACGCTGTTGGAGTCTGTGTTTTAGTCTCAAAATAGTTGAAGATATGAAAAACGAATACGTAACGATTTAAAGCAAGGCCCAGCAGCAGTTAACAAATAAGTCTGGCATCCAAAAGAGCGCTTGGTGAATCATTAATATTTACGTTTAAAAAAAATAAGCTATTAACAGCGGGCCAAACATAAAACTTGGCGCCCACACTGTTGGCTATATGGTGAGTAGTAGGTATGTAGTAAGAGTGTTTGGGATTGGTAAAAGTTTATTATTATTATTGTTTTGTTTTTGAAATACTAGCGAATAATAGCGCAAAAAAAATGTTGCACAAATTGAAAAACGTGTGCATTATGCGAAATCGGGTGAGTGAAGCCATTAAAAAACAACAAAGCAACAAAACGCTTCAGAGTCCCATAAAAAGTCATCAAAAATAATGAGCACACTTGAGCACTGATGAGCAGCTGACTTGAAATTGTGACGACAGGTCTCTTCAAAACTAGACAGAGTGTTGTCAGTTAGTGAAAATAATACGAAACTATTAAAAAGATTAGCAAATGATTCTTGCGAAATATCTGTTTTGACCGCATTCTAAAGAAGAAGTGCACTCGATGTGCAACCAGGTCTTAAACGCATTCAGTGTGCTCATTCAAACATACATTGTATTATGAGTAATAGTTTTATTACACTCAGCGAAAAAAAAATGTGGGCCTTACCTTATAAATTTAATTTAATCTTACAACCAATGAATAGTAAATGTGAAAGCACTCTTAGAAATAGTATGTATCATGTATCTTATATATGCTAGTAGAAATACTTCAGGGACATTTGTAAAAAGTAAAAATCCCTTTATTTTTTGTGAGTGTAGGCATTCGAATTAACCACTTAATCACTCATTCATACAACATGTGTCTTGAGCTGTGTTGAACTTTGTTTTGACAAACACAAAATGTAGAAAAAAAAAGATGAAGAAGAAGAAGATGCCAACAAGTCGGACAAGTTGCGGGCTGCCACAGCAGCTCCAGCTGTGGCAGCAACTGTGTTGTGCATTTGTGCATTTGAGAGCTAACTGTAGATGGGCACACATTATCTAGACCGCATTTAGTCGGCTACGACCAGTTAGCTGCCGCTTCGCTTGACTTGTACTTTTGGCCACACAGCAAAATACATGCAGACATATGTGTGTAATCCCAGAGACGGAGGCGATTTCAAATGATTTCAAACCAAAACAGATTGTGAGTTGCATGTGCAGCCAAACTTTCGCCTCGAGGCTCTTGCGGACAAACATAGTTTTATTAATTTTGTTGCTTCAGTTTTATGTTATGCTATTTTTCTTTTATTATGCACAGCTTGAATATTATATAAATTGATTGGTTTGGCGCTATAAACATATCCAATGGCAAATGTTTAAAATCTCAAACAAACAGCTGCTGCACGGCGCTTTGTGCCACACATTCGTTCAGCTTCTTTCAGTTTCGTTTGCTTTGTTGTCCCACAGCTCAAGTCGAACTCGGGATCTGCACGTAAGCATCTCCCATATTGTCTAGTGGTTAGGATATCCGGCTCTCACCCGGAAGGCCCGGGTTCAATTCCCGGTATGGGAAAGCGTTAAATGTGCTTCGTACAATTTTTTGCTTTTGAATTTAAATATTTTCATCATATAAAAATGCATTGTTATTACTGCTCACCATATACACATTATATACACTCACATTTTTTTTATTAGGAAATCATATAAAAGCAATTTTTTGATTGTTTATACGAATCACAGAAAAGGACTAGCAGAAAATTGTATACCCTTGCAGAGGGAACATTTTAATTTTATCGTGAAGTGTCTGTCTTTTACTCTTGCTGCCACTAAGGCATTCGATATTCACCAAGGTAATAATTCACAACCACATATTTCCACAAACCAGATATATAATTCCACTCTAAGCAATCATCTTTCGCCAACGACCATACTACGCTGAATACATCGGTTCTCGTCCGATCACCGAAATTAAGCAGCGTCGGGCGCGGTTAGTACTTAGATGGGGGACCGCTTGGGAACACCGCGTGTTGTTGGCATCGTCCACAAACACTTTTTTTTTTATTTAATATTTATTTTACACTTATCACTTACTGTATGTTCCTCTAATTTGCCATCAAATCACATACAAGTACATAGAAATAAATAAATTATCAATTCTGTTTCTGTTGGCAAAATAAATCGATTTTGATAGTTTTCGGCATTTGCACATCTCGTAGGAGTTTGATTTAAATTCAAAGCATACTTTTGATAATTCGCAATGCTTGCGTCGTCAAGTGAAGCCAATTTAATTGATAATCAAGTGTCGCATGTGCCGAATATGCAACTGTATTTTGATCAACAGCAGAATGAATGTATTTAAGGGGCACTTGAAAAGTATTGTTATCGTTATCTGCTAAGTCAACAGTTCTGAAAGATTTCCTACAAGTTCATTCACAACAAAAGTGCTTGAGTCGACAATGCACGACTAAGGAATACCGTATATTAATTACGGAAAAATGTTCAAATAATGACCTCACTGACAGTAGCAAAAATATAATAATTCCCTAATTGTTTCCGTTGAGCAACACTTCATCATTTCCTTTCACTTTACACAAAAAATAAATAATAATAAAATGATTGGCACAAAAACAAGATGCGCAAAGGCAGCGAATTATCCTCTTATGATTTTGTTTACTTGCATCTCTCTTTTCAAAAGACGCAGTAAAAACAATTTCAATTTTTCCACTTTGCAACACACATTTCATGAAACACGACAAGAAAGAATAACTGCAAAAAAATTACTTAACTGCGCATTTGGAGAGTGTCGCACCGAGTACAGAGCAAGAACAACCAATATGTTGTTGTCCTGCTCTTTATTATGCCTGTTCGCGATGTGTTTTTGTTTTGCTTTGCATTGTTTTTGGCACATCAATAACAATGTACAGTTATGTTTGGCTTACACCTTTCGAGCTCCCTCAATCATATTTGTTTCACCGCTTACACATAACGGTTATATGACAAATAAAGCTCATATATGCGACAGTTTATCGATTACTAATTTCGATAATACCCTTGCTGCTCATGACTAACAGGGTATCAAATGGCGATGGCGATGGCGACGTCTTCACTCGCACGTCGTTGCCCATTCAACAGATGCCAGTCAAAGACTTCTTCAATAGGTATACACAGGTATACATACATATATCTATAAAGATATACATATGCATGCATGTATGTGTGTGTGTATTATATTATTTACATATTTAGTGGACAAACACTGACGCAAGTGGTCGCTGCTGCATTTGTTATGGCGCATTAAACACAAAACGATTTCTACAATACTCTGTAGCAAAGTGGAAGTGAATTACGAGAATATGAGCGCACATACAAAATAAGTAATCAAAAAATAAAAGCTTAAATGAAGCTGATTCAAATTATAGTCACGTCGCTTCACACACAGAATACGAAGGCGCTGACACTGAAGGAGGAGGCCTACCTACCCAGTGTGCGCACACTGGTACAAAATATCTACTCAGTACTTAATAAGAGCGGTTATCTTATCGTTGTTCCAAATTTGTCCATTCCATTTTAGTAAAATTTTCACAATGATTTAATTTACACCAGACAAATTTTAAATATTATAAAAATGTGTATTAGAAATGTTTATTCGAGTCACTGTGCCCCGCCTGAAAAGGGGAAACCTTCTAATGTAGGAAACCCATAAAAAGGACAACTCTTAAGCAAAGCATACCTAATTCGTTGCTTTCCCCCATTTTACATATTCACAGGTCGCTTTGGTCGTGTGATTGTAATACCCAAAGATGGCGATGAGAACATGTTGCGTCGCGAGGTATTTATGGAGCTGCGAATATTGGATAATCTAATACAGAACGCGACGACCTTCTACGATGGCGACAGATTCACCTACAAGGATAACTGTGCACGCTGGGAGAATGAGTGCTTCGAGAATGACATATTAAACTTGGATGCGCTAATGGATGATGTGAGTGGGAACAATAGCTCAACTGATCAACTTCAACTTAAACTCATCCCAATTTATTTGCAGATCGAATCGGGTCAGCTGAATTTAACATTTCCAATTATGTTTAATCCGGTGACTTGGGATGCGCACGCCTTTCCCGTATTCTTTGGGGGCACAAAACTAACCGAGGATAACTATATTATAAGTGTGCCAGCTATCCAGCTAGTCTACTTTGTTACAGCGGACACAAAGCGTCAAGATGCCAAGTGAGTAAAGTGAAAACTATGAGTTAATCATAAAAAGTATCATAACAATTATTTCAATAGGGGCGCTGAGTGGGAGGAGACCTTTCTAAGGGTTGTGGGCAAGGCGGAAACAACTGGTTTGTTTAAGCACATTTCGGTCTCCTACTTTGCCTCACGCACCTTGGATCATGAGCTGGAGAAGAACACCAAGACGGTCGTGCCCTACTTCAGTTCCACTTTTCTGCTAATGGGTTTGTTCAGGTAAAAAACTTCCTAGACTAGTTTTGAATTTATTAATTTTAACTAGTATATCCCATTAGCGTCATAACCTGCATGATGGGTGATGCGGTGCGCTCTAAACCTTTTCTGGGTCTGATGGGCAACATTTCGGCTATAATGGCAACCCTGGCTGCCTTTGGCCTGGCCATGTACTGCGGTATTGAGTTTATTGGCATCAATTTGGCGGCACCGTTTCTCATGATTGGTAAGTATTAAGTGTTAAGTGGTCAATTATATTAATAAACTTTATATTGATATTTTTTTGTTGCATTTTTTTAGGCATTGGCATCGATGACACCTTTGTAATGTTGGCCGGTTGGCGACGAACACCCGCCAAAATGCCAGTACACGAACGCATGGGTCACATGATGTCCGAGGCAGCTGTCTCGATAACGATCACATCCGTGACAGACTTTATATCGTTTCTGATTGGCATCATTAGTCCGTTTCGATCGGTTAAGATCTTTTGCACCTATTCGGTATTTGCAGTCTGCTTTACATTCATCTGGCACATCACCTTCTTTGCCGCCTGCATGGCCATCTCGGGCTACAGGGAACGCAAGAATCTTCATGCCATTTTCGGTTGCAAGGTGAAGCCCTTGTCGGTGGCGATTAAGGGTAAGTCAAAAAGACTGTCAAATTGTGCGAAATAGAATGGTAAAAAATCACTTACGATGTGTATTTTTGGTATTATTCGTTTCTTAGTTGCAAATGATTTTATTAGCCTACAAAACTAGATTGGATTACGATCGGTAAACAAAGTGAGATCGGAAATTTAAGGGGTTCCAGAAGTTCATTGATTAGGCATAATATCTGCAAGTCAGATAAGACATAAGAGAAGACGAAGCCTGATCAGAATATTTCTAATCCGTTTCCACAAAGTTTCTACGAAAAGCATATGATTTTTTGATTTTTTGATTTTTTTCTTCGCATATTCAATATTTATATGCATTTTTATGCTAAATAGAATCCAGTAGTGCTGTTCTTGAACTTTAATCAAGCCGCAATCGGCAATCAAAAAAATGGAGTACATTAAAACTCTGTTGATCGTTAGTAAGCTGTCGCGTTGGCTAATTACATTTGGCAAGGTCCACTTGTTGGCCAGTTGCTTGGCCAGAACAACCGGCTTTGAACTCGGGCTTAGTGGCAAGAACTTAATTCAGCAGCTGCAACACATGAACTTGATCGTGAGCACAGAAACTAGGCTAGTCACAGCCACAGATGAAGAGAGCAGTTCAGTTAGTAATTCATTTCTTGGGAATTGGGGTCAATGGCAACTGGCAACTGGCAACTGGCAACTGGACCTGAGCAACTTTTCTGTCAATCGATCTGTTTTTGCAGAGAAGCGTAACTTCCTCTACAAGGCGATTATGGCCGGTGGCATTAATCACAGCGATCCGGATAATCCCATCGATAACAAGGATCACATGCTGATGGCCTTCTTCAAGGACAAACTGGCGCGGGTGATCAATAACAAATGGTGCAAGATTATAATCATACTGGCCTTTGCCACCTATCTGGCTGGGGCCTGCTATGGCGTTACCCAAATTAAGGAGGGATTGGAGCGGCGTAAATTGTCGCGTGAGGATTCGTATTCGGTGGAGTTTTTCGATCGTGAGGATGATTATTATCGCGAGTTTCCCTACAGAATGCAGGTGGGTTTCATTTGCCGCATATCGATAATATATGCAACTGATTTATCGATTCATTTGCTTACAGGTTATCATTGCTGGTGTCTACAACTATTCGGATCCCTTGGTGCAGGAACAAATGGAGAATCTAACGAGCACTTTGGAGCATACATCGTATGTGACCTCATCGTTGTATACAGAATCCTGGTTGAGATCATTCCTCTCGTTCATGGAGCGCAATAATGATTATCTAAATGAGACTATCGATGACGAACAATCGTTTATCGATGCTGTCAAGGAACACTGGCTCTTCCCCGGCAATCCCTTCTCCCTGGACGTGCGTCTCAACGATGATGAATCACAGATTATTGCCTCGAGATTCCTGATACAGGCCGTCAACATAACGGACACGAATCATGAGAAGGAGATGGTGCGTGATCTGCGCAAGATATGCAGGGATTCGCCACTGAATGCCTCCATATTCCATCCCTACTTTGTGTTCTTCGATCAATTTGAGCTGGTGCGTCCAGTTTCGCTCCAGGCGATGGTTATTGGTGCGATTATTATGATGATCATCTCGTTTGTGTTCATACCCAATATTTTGTGCTCACTTTGGGTGGCCTTCTCGGTGATATCCATTGAGCTGGGCGTCGCTGGCTATATGGCACTGTGGGACGTCAATCTCGACTCGATATCGATGATAAATCTGATCATGTGCATTGGCTTCTCGGTGGACTTTACCGCTCACATTTGCTATACGTATATGTCGTCGAAGAAACGCAGTCCGAAGGCTCGAGTCCGTGAGGCACTGCACTCCCTGGGATTGCCCATTGTGCAGGGTTCCAGTTCGACAATATTGGGCATTATTGCCCTGTTGCTGGCGCAGAGCTATATATTTTTGGTCTTCTTCAAGATGGTCTTTCTGGTCATCTTCTTTGGAGCGATGCATGGTTTGTTCCTGCTGCCTGTGCTGCTGTCGCTGTTTGGACCTGGTTCGTGGTTGACGTGGACGGGTCGTGATGATGGCTCCGAGGACGATATAGATGACAGTGTGGATGACATGAAGATGGCGCACGTGATGGAGAAACCCTTTGCACAGTCCTATTACATGCAATATCCCAGCATGGGTCTAAATGGACCCTATGCGTATGGTTCCAAGGGTTTCCTGGGTGCACCCTACAAGGCCTACGGCGGCGATGAGAAGGATCAGGGTCTGGGCACCTCCGGTGAGGACTCCTCGGAGAGCAGCTCGAGTCGGTCGCAGCGTCGCCAACAATTGGCAGCCAACAAGGAAGCCGAGGAGGACGAGGAGGCGGCCCAGACGCGCAGACGCTACGAGAAGGGTTGGCGTCACTCCAGCTATCAGAATATTTATGGTGTTGGTGCACAATTTCAGCCACAGCCCGATCTCTATGGCCAGCAGGTGTCAGCCGCCGAGTGGCGTGAACGCTTGGATGCCCATGAGCAGCATCATCAGCAGCGAAACAGCAGCAAACAGAGGCGCCACGCCCACGAGAACTACGATCGCGAGTTGATGCAACAGCAGCAGCAGCAGCAACGCACACGTCGCAATTCGCATGGTGATGTGATCGATATCACGCCCAGTTCCTCGCTGGATGAGCGGATGAGGCGCCAATATCAATTGGCTTTGAGCCAGGCAGCTGGCAATAATAGTGGTGACGACGACAGCAGCTGTCGCCATCAGCCGGAGGCGATAGTGCCCTCGGCCAGCAGCTCGACGAAGCGCTATCATCGGCGACGGTCATCGGAGGATTCGACACGATATCATCAGCATCAGCATCAGCAGCGCTGGCCGGCGAACATTGAGGAGCGACGCAACCGCAATCGCACCCAGTCGCCCAGCCAGCGACATTCGCATTCAGAGACTGCCGTCGTTGTGCCCGCCAGCTTCGCCGCACGCTCCTCCTCCCATCACAATCTCTTCCAGCCGAGCGGCAAAGCGACGCATCAGCAACAACAGCCGCCCACATATCAATATGGAGATTACTGAAAGATCGGCATCCACTAACTGGAAAGTTTGCGCTTCCTGTTTTCTAAATGCAGCACGTAATTAAGCCTAGTTTAAAGAAATTCCATAAATACTTCCATATTTATCTACACAAAAGAAAATCCACTCATTTTTTAACTTTTCTTAAATTTACTGCATTTATGCCTTGAAATTAAGTGTTTTACCATGTTTTTTGCCTTGAAGCCTGGCATTATGGCAATTTTTCGGTCCGTCCAGCAAGTCTTTAAAAATATTCTAAAAACAAAAAAAGAGTCAAATATTCAACGATCTGGCAGCCCTAAAAATGTATAATTTATTAAGTTGCCTGCGGCTGACCAGAAACTCAAATTTTGTAGTCAGCTTAATAATTGTTCAACTAATTATTATTGCTAAGTTCAAAGTGTAAATGCAGTAGTTAAATGAATTGCCCTCATTCTCGGCTTGCCCTTTCCAGAAAGTGTTCGTAATTTAGAAATTTTCATGCAATTTGAGTCATGTTTAGTCATGATTTAAGATTTCTAAATATTTTAATTCAGTTAATATTTCTGTAGACTTGCAAGCATTTGGCAATTTTCATTAATTCGTCTAACTTTTTTTCTATTATTGGTATATTTTCAGCTTCAGTTTCAGTTCATTTTATTTATGAATACCCCCATTTCGACAAGCCTTTTACTGTATATGCATTTCATTAAAAAAAAAAAAAAAACACACAAAGCAATCGCAAGTCAAATAAATTAAGTTTTCATATATGAAATATTCAGTCAGACTTAGGGTATCCATTATCGAAGTTTATATATATATTTAAATTAATTTAGTTAGAGCTAAATGTGAGATTCGGATGTGAATTTTGTAAAGAGCTAGTTACAAATACTAATAGCTATAAAGAAACTGAATAAATGAATATATATATATATATATATATAATTAGTTATATACTAAGAGCTGAACACTCCGCACACAAATTCTAGACTTAGATCGAGACTAGACAAAAGTGCGGTCGATTTTAAGGGACACACACCAATTTTGTAAAGTGTTAACGATTTTTGCTATTGAATAAAAACATTTTATATTTTCCTAGAAACAATGTAAACCCACAGCTTATTTTTATCTACTCGCTAATAATTGCTTTCTAAGCGACTTTTAATGCGATTCTTATCGCTTCCCTATAAAATGGCAAGTGCTTTTTAAAACTGGTCGAGTTCTTAACAAAATGTCTCGGTTACTGGTTCTAATTTGTTGTCTGCAACTGTGGAATTGTCAAGAGGCACCTGGGAAATATGTCGCTGTCACTTCTGGCAAGGTGAGCATAGAGTTCCAGGAGTTAAGGATCAGCCCTTAGCCATTCGACACTCTTTCCAGGTCAATTGGTTTGCGGCGCATGAAATATGCAATCGCTCTGGGATGATTCTAGCCACAGTTAACAATAACGATCAGCACTTGCAGGTGATTAGCAGTGTACTTAAAAATGGTAAGAGAACTCCACATATACATTTCCCTGCAGTTCATGCAAAACTAATCCATCTCTGTTCAGGCCAGTTATTGGGCTTTGAAAATTTTTGGCTTGGCGCCAGCAATTCGAAGAATCTGAATACATGGACTTGGCAAGGCATTGGCACACCGTTGGGCTATAAGAACTGGTCCAAGGATGAGCCGCAGCTGCAAAATAGCTGCATGATTATGGGCCTGGACGCGTCCTGGTACAGTGTGGACTGCCACAATAAATACTATTTCATATGCGAACGAACGTCCGTCTTAATAGAGTCTTCGGAACCAATGTATCTATAAATCAATTACAAATAAATCCTGCTCAAATTTGTTTTTAATATGTTTTGCAAATTAAATTAAATAATTTCAGCTAATTATTCCGGGTTTGTTTCGCTGAAAGAAATAATATAATGGAAAAAATGTTTGTTGGACACTTTTATTTTATTCTTTTGTAGTATTTAGTTAACTAGCCCTGTAATAGGGTATCTTTAGCTTCATAACTGGCACTTTATCCACAACTTTTCTTTATTGGAAATTAATGTCTTAAAATATTTGATTTCTGATTGCAAAATGGAACTTTATAAAATTGCCAGAATTCATCAAATTAGAAATGTGCTTTACGCTCCAGCTTTGGGGCATTTCACTTCGCATAGAAAGTAGCGAGAGTCTCTGCAGTTCACGTTGCTCCAGTAACCAGTGATTCCATTTATTGCGATGCAATAGTATTCCCCTCCTTGTGGATTGCCCCGGATATTGCTATAGCCCACACGGGCTCCATTGCTGTGCCACGTGTATTGCTTGACTGCTGCCCGATTTGTGCCCGATGTCCAAATTGGCGCCACAGCAAGTGAAATCAAATCAGAAAAGTCAATGCCATGAATAAATTTCATTATGCTCATCTGAATTTGGGGTGTCGGAATGTTGGCTAGGGTGTAACCATGAGCGGCACAGTAGCATTGAGCCTCAAACCAATTACGCTAAACAACAAAATAATTAGTCATTTGTTGAAAAGCATAAAGATTTTGATTACCTTGTCCAGACTTAGGGCATACGTGGTGTCTTTATAGTTGAAGTAGTTGAAAGAGTTCTCATCATCCGACGTTCCTTCTTCCGTGGTTGACGATGGTGGAGTGGTACCATCCGCAGTTTCATCAGCCCATCCCAGCACCGTGCAGCAGAGCAAACAGAGTAGAGCGAAACCAGGAGACTTCATTTTGTGAAAAGCCCTTCGAGTTGTCGGCCCTTTAATACCATTTGCCTACGTGAAAACTAATTGCTCCGTGCATCCATCATTGCCATTGTCAACTAAATCGATTACTATTAATTCCCTAAGACTTATGGTAAATACATATACACAGTCAGACGAGCGAGTACTTAAGTTTTAAAATGAAGTATAGCAGATGTCGGGGCCTATCACTTGACGAAAGGACATTCAAATCACCCTGACAGTTTGCCAGCTATCTGTATCTTCTATCTATCAAGATCTTCTTAGGTCTATCAAGAATCATATGGCATAGGCTGCTCTTGAACACCCCATAACAGTTTGATAACGCAATCCTAACTAACCAAAATTGAGATTTTCTCTAAAGACAGGACATTTTTGTGTTACAATATCCCGGTAATTTTCTTATGGATTTCAAAAAGGCATAAGTATATTATAATCAATGATTTTGTGTTTTTGACCCATATACCTTCATTAACACAAATATGCAAGAATATGGCCGGGATTAAGCTACTTTTCTGAAAAGCAATTATCTCCCAAAAGACTTTTTAAATGTCTATATAAAATCGGCAAGTAATGCCGACCAAGACATATATAATTACTCTCTAGGGAAAAATATGTTTTTCGTTGCTTTGTGTGACTAACATTTATGAAGTATTTAAATATTCTTAATATATAACCGCATTCCACTGGAAATTAATGTGTTCCCAGAGTAAATACACGAGTAATATTTTTGAATGCAAATAATATAATATATTTAATATATTTTTCAATTTTCCATCACCAAAATATAAAGATGAGAGGGCAAATGTTAATAAGTATGGGATTTACTATATGCATTTCTTTTGACACAAAAAGAAACGCTCAGTTCTACAGTTATCGGTGCTCCATTGGCCAGTCGATCCATTTAGGGTCAAGCAATTGTTGGTGTTTGCTCTTGGAATACTCTGGAAATTGTTATACCCAACACGGGTTCCCTTGCCTTGCCACATATAAAAGCTGCCTGCTCCCTGATTTGTGCCCGAGGTCCATATTGGCTCCGTAAAAAGTGACATCATCTCAGTCATGTCCTTAACTTTGTCTCGAATAAATGCCAGTATTGCCGCCTGTTCAGTAGCTGATGGAATGCTGGCGAGGGTGAAATCCTGAGAAGCACAATATTGCTCAGCCTGAAACCAATTCATCTATAAAACGGAAAAAAATTTAAAAATTAGACAATTAGAAAAAATTAAATGCTAAAAACGTTAAATATATTGATTACCTTGTACAGACTTAAGCCATATAATGTTGTTGTAATTTCGTCAGTGTCGGTATACGTAAAAAGGTTTATAATTGGCAGAACTTCTGGTTCAATCTGCGGCGGGGTTGGAGGGTCTTGAATAGCCGTGTCCTCAGCCCATGCCAGCACCGTGCAGCAGAGCAAACAGAGTAGTGCGAAACCAGGAGACTTCATTTTGTGAGGAGCCATACGAGATGTCGACCCTTTTATACCATTTGCCTATGTGAAAACTAATTGCTTAATGCATCCATCATTGTCATTGTCAACCAAATCAATTACTATTAATTGCCTAAGCCGTCAAATAAACACATTTACACAGCCAGACGAATAAGTAGTTAAATTTTAAAATGAAGTAAGAATTACTCTCATTTCAGAGCATTCTATTTTGTACTTGGCGGATGTTAAGTGTCGGGACGGGAAGGGACATTCAAATCACGCTAATAGTTTGCGATGTATCTGGGACTCCAAAGGACTTGCTAAACGTCCAGATATTTTTAGATCTATCAAGAATCATATGGCATAGGCTGCTCTTGAACACCCCATAACAGTTTGATAAGCTCAATTTGCAATCCTAACTAACCCAAATTGAGCATTCATTTAAACGAAAAACATTTCGTTTTGTCATTTCTCGGTCATTTTCTAATGGATTTCGGAAGGGCATCCATTTTATAATATAGTATTTAGCGTTTTTGACCCATAGACCTTGATTGCCAACCATTACACTTAGTTCTTGTGATCGTAACAACGATATCATTAACAAAAATATGCAAGGATATGGCCGGGATTAAGCTACTTTCCTGGAAAGCAATTATCTCCCAAAAGTATTCTGTAAGCCTTTTGATTTTCTGAGACTTTCATAATGTCTTTATAAATGCCGATCAAGATTATATATACTTTTTTGGGAGCAGCGACATATTCTTCCATGTGCGAAAACCCTTCACAACATAAATTTAACAGTTCCCTCCGCAAATATTGACAAACATATTTTTCGGTTTGCAATCAGTAATTTTATTATATTTTAATAACCCACCACCATATATATGTTTTTATATAATATTGTAGATATGTCCGTGAGTTATGCTGGACAAGCAGGTAATGTTGGTATTTTGCACACGAAGTAACGCAGAGCAGTACAACTCTCAGCGGTCCAGATAGAGGTTTGAGCGTTAAAGCCAAGGCAACGATATGCGGTACCCGGTTGAGTTCTGAAATTGCTATACGTCATAGGTTTGCCTGTGTCAAGCCATTTCCATTCTCTGGCATTGGCTTGATTCGAGCCCGAAGTCCAAAGTGGTTCGGTTAATTCATTCCATAAGCCGGATGCTATGAGAAAAGAGACTACCGCATTCTGAGCGGCTTGATCTTCAAAGCTTATCAACTGACCTCCCTTTAAAGCACAGGCGGCCTCTGCTTGGAACCAATTCATCTGGGGATTAAAAGCTTATTTAGTCATATTTCGAATAAGAATATCATCATTTTACCTTGACAACATTTGACAGTATTAATCCTGCAGTTGAATCCTCGTACAAAAAAATCGGGTCCGCATCTGTTTCTAGAGGCTCTTCAGCCCATGCCAGCACCGTGCAGCCGAGCAGACAAAGAAGACCGAAACAAATTGACTTCATTTTGTGAATATAAAACAAACGCTTTGCCTTCCCTTTTATAGGGCTAAACCCAAATTGCAGCTAATTGCAGGGTGCATTCATCAATGTCATTTGATAAGCTCCAAAACTAAATACATTTTTCCCCTTAAATATTTCTGCTTTTTTTTTGCATTTGCAGCGAATGGATTTTTTTTTTGTTGTTGGTCATAAATTGCGCTTACAGTAAATCTCAATTTTAAGCGTTGCGCAAATCCGTTTGCCATTTTTATGGTAAAGTTTTCGCTAATAATGTTATCCAGTGCCCAGAAGCATTGGGGTGCCAGGAAATGTGGAAATTTATCGAAAAAATGTAAAAAGCATATCTCATTTAACTTTGCTGTCAGAAGGGGGCGACATTATGACGGGTCAAGGATTGGCAAATGCCACAGCACTTTGGATGCGAACACTGCTGCTGCTGGTGCACCCTCTTTTCTAGCTGCAACTTTTCACCCTTCCCCGCTCAATGTGCATTTTCCTTATACTTTTCATTTTCTTCTTTGTTTTTTTTTTTTGCTGTCCAAAGTGTTTACGAGTCCCATTGGGATTGGACACAACACAAACGAAATGTGCAAGCACAGATCGTTCTATTCATTTTTTCAATTTTTTCTTTTCGAGGGTTGAACCAAGATATAAAATCAAAAATTGCTGCTGCTGCTAGTGTTCCTCCTGGTGTACGTGGGGCGTATGGATAATATGATTTCTGTTTCTTTTTGAATTGCATGCCATTTGCATTTGCCAAGGAAGCATCAAAGTTACTTGTTCTATTTGTGTGCAAGGTCAAACAGAAGGGAAACTACTTCAACGTATCTCAAAGATTGAGTCTTAAGTAAGAGACTCACAAATATTTTTTAGTTGGTTATGTTTAAGATTCAAATTTAGATTGCGAACCAACTTTCAAAACTTCCGAAACTTTTCGATATTTGTGAACTATAAACTATTTTAAGATATCAAATATTCTATATCACAAACAAGATCGAAAGTCATGTGGGTCCTGTGGCGCAATGGATAACGCGTCTGACTACGGATCAGAAGATTCCAGGTTCGACTCCTGGCAGGATCGAATTATTTTATACAATATATTTTTAATTATAAAGAAAAATTGTCTTAATCAAAAAAAAGAAAATGTAGTAAAAGCATTTAAATTAAAATAAAAAAAAATTATAATAAACAAAATTTAACAAAAAAAACTACTCTCGCCCAACGTGGGGCTCGAACCCACGACCCTGAGATTAAGAGTCTCATGCTCTACCGACTGAGCTAGCCGGGCAGTTAACGGTGCGATCACCCAAGCGTTTAAAGGATCAACGGTGAATATCATTTTTACTGAGGAAGTATATTTTCTTCAATTACTTTTTTGTATCCCCAAGAAAATCAATCGCTGAGCAAAAGTTATCCCTCCTCTCGATTGTAGTATAAATTAAGCGATGGCTGTTTGCTCATGTTGAATGCGCGCAATTAGATTGTAAAACTTGTTGACAAGATGACATGATCTATTAGCTTTGGTTATTTGTCTTTGCCTTGGTGCTGCGATGCTGGATAAATGGCAATTAAATTCTCTACAGCAGCAGGAAATTGAGAGAGCAAAGTACGCAGACGACAAAGTCAATGCTTGAGCAGAGGGGTAGAAACAAAACTGACAACAAAAGTCACGCAGGATAAATGCGCCAAAGCGTGTCCTGGCTCTGGCTCTGGCTCCGGCTCCGGCTCCGGCTCTAAGGCAAAAGGACCAATAGCTGTTGTTGCTGCTGTGGCTGTTGCTACCACTTAATTTATGCGACATGCTAGTGAGTTAAGGGGAAGCGGCAGGATGTGCTCCAGTGTGGGGGTGTCCCTCCCGCTCTCCATTGCCTTGTGGCCATTTTCACAGCACGTTAAACGAAGGTCGTCAATTGCTGAGCCAACGCTTAGCTTTCGTTTTATAGCGTGCAGAAAATTCATCTTGTTCCAAACACAATGCATCTTTACATCATTTCTTTCTATTCGATGTTGCCCCTCGTTAGCCTTGTTCACAAGGCATACATATATATAAATATTCGTTTATTAGTATTTTCAATTCGTTAATCAAAGCTGCTACTCAAGGAATCAATTATTTGGAATTAAGTAAATTAACAAACTCAAAAATGAGTATTTTTTGACGATTGTCCTTTTACCAAGTGATGAATTTCATTTTAAAATCTAAATACTCATTCATCTGGCTGTGTAAATGCATTTACCCAAAGACTTGGGTGTTTTAAATAATTGATTTGCTTGCAATGACAATGATGGATGCATTAAGCAATTAGTTTTCACATAGGCAAATGGTATAAAAGGGTCGACATCTCGTATGGCTCCTCACAAAATGAAGTCTCCTGGTTTCGCACTACTCTGTTTGCTCTGCTGCGCGGTGCTGGCATGGGCTGAGGACACGGCTATTCAAGACCCTCCAACCCCGCCGCAGATTGAACCAGAAGTTCTGCCAATTATAAACCTTTTTACGTATACCGACAATGACGATATTACAAAGGCAAACTATGGCTTAAGTCTGTACAAGGTAATCAAAATATTTAACGTTTTTAGCATCTAATTTTTTCAAATTGTCTAATTTTTCAATTTTTATCCGTTTTATAGATGAATTGGTTTCAGGCTGAGCAATATTGTGCTTCTCAGAATTTCACCCTCGCCAGCATTCCATCATCTACTGAACAGGAGGCAATAATGGCATTTATTCGAGACCAAGTCGACATGTTTACTTTTACGACACTTAATTCGGAGCCAATTTGGACCTCGGGCACAAATCAGGCAGCAGTCAGCCAGTATACGTGGCAAGGCACAGGAGCCCGTGTGAGATATAGCAATTTCCAGCGTAATCCACCAACGAGCTCCAACAATTGCTTGACCCTAAATGGAATGATTGGCCAATGGAGCACCGATAACTGTAAAACGGAGCATTACTTTTTGTGTCAAAAGAAATGCCCGTCAACAGACAGTACAGTTTCAGGCGGCTAATTCACATTTACTCTGTCATCCTTAGATTTTGATGATGGAAAATTGAAAAATATATTAAACTAAATATTTGCATTCCAAAATATTATTTGTGTCTTTAATGTAGACGTTACTTTTGCAATAAAATAAAAGCAACGAAATAAACGCTTCATAAATGGTTTTCAATTGTTTTAGTCTCTGTTAGTTTTGCCGAGGCAATCGCCACTCATCTAATTTGCATTACATAACCAGTGACCCTTTCTCCTTCTTTGCTCTCTGGCCCCTTGGCTTAGAAGTTTCTGTGCCAAATCAGTGCAACAAAATCTAATGTTTCATTAAGATTTTATGGCGCTTTTATGTTTCTATTCTGTATACCCTTGCAGAATATGAGTATGTCCAAGAAACCCTCGATTGAGCTGTGACAAATTTAGCTCATTTAGAAAATGCGAATTGTCCCAAAATGCTATGTTTTTGGATAGAATATCGACGAAGAATCGTGCTTCCAGATTTCATTGCAGTATTGATCTAGTGGTCAAACCATTTGCAAATATATATTGACAAAGTGTTTTCAGATTAAAATACAGCATTGATCTTGAGCTCAAAACATTCACAAAATTAATTCAAATTTTGTAGAGTTAAAAGTGAATATGATTTTTTACATGAATATTGACCAAGAATCGGGTTTCCAGATTTAAATGCAATCATAGTCTAGATGCCAAACCAAATACAATAAAGTGATTTTTATTTAAATCAATTCAGTTTGGAAGAGCAAGAAGTGTTCGGCTTGACGATGTTAGATTTGCTGTTCTTGATTTGCTTTAGTCAATGTGCCGTCAAAGTAGGAGACATTAGCGAGGGGTGCTCTCTCTTTAATTAACAAAATGCTTGATGTGGCAAGACAAGGTTGTGGGGTAAAGTTTCCATCTAATTAGAGCAGTGCTGAAGAGTCCACCTCCCCGTTGCTGGCCACGGAAAAACGATGCAATTTGCGTGTTTATTAATTTAATGTCAATTTGCATGCAATTTTCGCCCAAGGCGAAGCTTTATCTGAGTCTCAGTCGCCGTTTGGCTTTTACGATGGTTAATCTAGCGGAATGCAATTCACTGCACAGTGGGGCTAATTAAAACTAATGGCCAACCAGCACACCAGTTATGCGTAGTTTCCTGTGTCAATTATTATCATATACATACATATATATATAAATATATAAAAATATATATTCTATGCTGTGCAGGTGCATAGGAAAAGACCCCAAAAAATTGTAAGACTTGAAATGTCTGTCGTTGAGTGGATTTTGTTGTTCGATGGCATTTTTGCCAATGCAATTCAATAAAAATGAATACGTTCGTAATGCGAAGTGAAGGTAACAAAACTTTGATACTAACCAAAATGGAAGCCAGATATTGACTGGAAGTTACCCACGGCATGTCAAGTATTAAATTTATGAATAGCTTAAGTTTCCTGAGGCATACGGAAATTCAATTTATCAGTTATAGATATATAAAGATATGTTGATGGTTTTTAGGAGTTAGGAACGATTTAAATCGATATCTAATCTAGTCTAATCTCTCCACACACACACAAACTGAATGCTCTACCAATCCGTCCATTAAAGTTGTAGTGAATAAGAGAAGAATAAATTAGTCTACCAGCTCCAACATACCCTGTTCGTATATATCAACGTGTATAGGGTATAAATATCGCGTGCGACTTACGCGTACTTCTCAATAGCACATGGGGAGAGAATAAGTTGAATCGGTAAATGTGTTTCGTATTTGGTTTTTGCTTTCGTTGTGGCCCTTTTCACCCACAAGGTCAGTGCAAAGTCATTGCGAATTGTTGCCGCACTCGCAGCACCCCCCACAACCCTCTCCCATATAGCCCAATGCCTCCCCAAGAACAAGTCAACTGTAAATTGGCTTAAATGCAGTATATCATTTAATTTTATGTCATTCCGCATTTTTTCCACGTTGATTTTGATGTTGTTACGTAAGAAAGGACGCAATTCGGTTGGAAAATGCACAACTCAATGTTATCAAAGGCAAATAGGGGAAGCAATATTCAACTTAGTGGCTAAAGAAGAGCCTTACAGAGTCCTTGACTTAGAGAATACCTTAAGAGCTGACTCAGTTTACTCAGTTTCCTCAGCAATGCCCACCAAATTAACAACTGAAAATTTGATTTGAAGAATCAAAAACTATCAATTTATCTCTTTAATCTTTGACGGGATAATAGTATTCAATGATTGCCAGCATATAGTCAACTGAAGTCGAGTTGTGTCAACAAATGTATATAAACTGTGTCTCCAAGAACCAATTACAAATTAATTTGGCTTAAATTGTTTAAATTTCGACTTACGTTTGAGTTACAGATTTTTTATTATATTAGTTAGCTGTAACACGTATTTGTACTGACTGTCCTAAGTTATTTTTTAATAAAAGTGTATTGACCTAGCTGCCGTTTAGTCCAACTATAATCAGTAATAACAAAATAAACGCATATTTTAAAATCGAAGACAATAAATTGTGACCAGAAATAAGAAAAAAATAAAGAACAAACCTGATTTCTGCGGTGTATCACAAACACCAAGCAAAAAAGTGTTTCTGGACAGATGCCAACAACACGCGGTGTTCCCAAGCGGTCCCCCATCTAAGTACTAACCGCGCCCGACGCTGCTTAATTTCGGTGATCGGACGAGAACCGATGTATTCAGCGTAGTATGGTCGTTGGCAACAGCTGGATGCTTAGAGTGGGATTATATATTTGGTAGTTGTTAATATGCACTTGTGAATCACGTACAATATTATTAAGTGCTGCAAATGTGAGTCAAATGTTTGCAATGGAACAATCTGGCAACCCTCGTTTAGCTTATCCTAAGTTTTGCATTGTCCGTTCATTCGCATGTACTCAAATATTAATCTCTCAATAGTTCTGTACCCACTTCGTTAAAATGGGAGCGTAAAACGCCAAAGGAGTCAAATCAACAGATTTTAATAAACGGCAAAACTAAGAAACTTGAAAACCTTTGAAGATAAATATAAGAAATTTAAAAAAAAAAGTGTATATCACAGAAAAACTATTGATTGTTTCCATCTGAGAAAAAGAAATAAATGAAAAAGTTTAATTGAAAATAATATGAAATCATTGCTATTATAATTAATATTTGAAATATTTGTTGTTATTTTTTAGCTAAAACAAACAAAAAAGCGTTTTTGGACAGATGCCAACAACACGCGGTGTTCCCAAGCGGTCCCCCATCTAAGTACTAACCGCGCCCGACGCTGCTTAATTTCGGTGATCGGACGAGAACCGATGTATTCAGCGTAGTATGGTCGTTGGCAATAGCTGAATGCTTAGAGTGATTATATATTTGGTAGTTGTTAATATGCACTTGTGAATCACATACAATATTATTAAGTGCTGCAAATGTGAGTCAAATGTTTGCAATGGAACAATCTGGCAACCCTCGTTTAGCTTATCCTAAGTTTTGCATTGTCCGTTCATTCGCATGTACTCAAATATTAATCTCTCAATAGTTCTGTACCCACTCCGTTAAAATGGCAGCGTAAAACGCCAAAGGAGTCAAATCAACAGATTTTAATAAACGGCAAAACTAAGAAACTTGAAAACCTTTGAAGATAAATATAAGAAATTTAAAAAAAAAAGTGTATATCACAGAAAAACTATTGATTGTTTCCATCTGAGAAAAGGAAATAAATGAAAAAGTTTAATTGAAAATAATATGAAATCATTGCTATTATAATTAATATTTGAAATATTTGTAGTTATTTTTTAGCTAAAACAAAAAAGCGTTTCTGGACAGATGCCAACAACACGCGGTGTTCCCAAGCGGTCCCCCATCTAAGTACTAACCGCGCCCGACGCTGCTTAATTTCGGTGATCGGACGAGAACCGATGTATTCAGCGTAGTATGGTCGTGCGATAGCTCCATGCTTAGAGCGGGATTATATATTTGGTAGTTGTTAATATTTATTTGTGAATCCCTTGTTAAACACACAATATTGTTGAGATACTTTTGGTACTCACAGATTGTTGAGAACCATAAGATACACAAGCGTTGAATGGTATTCTGAGTAATTTGTACTTATTTTCTGAAAGAAACAAACGTTAATTGAAAATGACACATGAAGTAATTAAAGAGATAGATTATAAGAAAAGAAAAGCGAAGAGACCTATGAATATATGAAGACCAAAATGGTAAATATCAAAAGAATGTTTCTCACAGAAATACCAGGTTAAAGTCAGACACAAATTTCGCACTCAGTTTGTTTTCAGACCTAAAAATAAACCTATTTAAAAAAGGAATAATAATAATTATTACTATTAATCAAGCCAAGGTCGTTGGCGAATATCAGATGCTTGGAATGAATCCCTGAATCTGATTGATGAGAATGTCTCCGATATCGTGCTAGAAATGTGTATATAATAAAGTTAATAAACTTGACATCATTAAATAACAAACTAAAAGTCACGAAAGCCTAATAAGTAGTTCGTCTGCTCAAATGCAGTTGAGTAAGTAATATTTATGTAGTCTAGAAAACGCCTATTTGCATGATAAATTGTATTTACAATCAGCTCTGGGAAGCAAACAAAAATGTGAATGATGCTAGAGAAATGCGACTCAGCGCAAATTAGCCACGTTAGAAGAGCATTATGTGGCTGGGATGCTGACAACTGAGCAGCTTCCTGGCACTCCGCACTCCGTTTATGGCAAATTGACAATTGTATTAAGTGTGTTAAGTGCTCCAGCTTTCAGTGTGTGTGTGTGTGTGTAATAACAATGAGAACAACAACTGCAAAGCTGGTACAGGGATATTACAAGGACTCACAGCTGTTAGCCGGGAATGCTTTTTATGCGTCAGAAAGTTTTTTGCTGCAGCAGCGAAACAACAACAACAACAACAACAGCAACAAACAATTGCTGCAAGTGTTTGGTGCAGCTAACCACATTTATGACACATTTGCTTCGAGGTTGCAAACAGCTTGTCTGAAGGATAATTGCCCACGGGGCATCCTTGCCATGTCACGCACGAGTTTCCATTCCCCCTCCCCCTCTTCCCCTCTTTGCAGCTTCGATAAGGACAAGGTTAAATGGCGCAATTGTTGTGCAACTGCCAACTAAATCCAAATGCTTTGCATTCCTCACTGCACTCGTTTGATTGATTGACTAATCTGTGACCAAGTCTTGCTGTGATTAAGAAACTGCATTTAATTACTGCAGTCAGATAGTTCATTTATTGTTTATAAATGCTTTCTATACTCTCAATTTCATATTTATTTATAGCTTGATAAGCTGCAAAGTTGTTCAAGCGCAGCACACGGCTTCTGACCGATTAACTTGAGCCATGTTTTAAATGCTTGACGATGTTTTACTGCGTATTATTCAATTGCGGGACGTAGCTTGATTGTCAACAAACTGGTTTTGCTAGAATTCTAAAACAATAAACTTGTAAAGTAAGTTCAAATTTAATAACAACAAATTAGATAAAGTTCAACGATGCCAATTTGGGATCTCTCTCTCTCTCTCTTCGACAAACTAAGTGCGTTGGAGTTGCAAAAAGATTTCGTCCTTTGGCGCTATCACTGCACTAAAATTGCTAAGCTTAAAGTCTGATAAGCTGGTGGTCTTCTCGTCCTTGAGCACCCGGTGATGCCTGAGCAGATGAACCAGACCCAATTTGGCCTGCAGCAGACCCAAGCGCATCCCAACACAGTTGCGTGGCCCAATGCCAAACGGCATATAGGCATCCATATTGAGTTTATCCCGGTTCTCCGGCGCAAAGCGTTCCGGATCAAATTTATCCGGATCCGGCCAGTACTGTCGATAGGAATGAATAGCAATATGAGTTGAGTACTAAACAATAAATGGAATACTAAATACTACAAAACTAACCTGGGGATCACGCTGAATGGCCAGGGTGGAGACATAGACGGGTGTACCATGTGGCAACTCCAGGTCGTAGTGCGGAGCCAGGTTGAATTTCTCTCCGGTCGCCGGTTGGACACATTCACGCTCCGCATACCCAACAATTGGATACTTTCGCAGCGTCTCGTTCACCACTTGATTGAGGTAGGGCATCTGATGAATGTCGTCATAATCAATGGACTGCTTATTGCCAAAATATTCGCGAATCTCTGTGCGCAAACGTTCCTGAATTTCCGGATGATGGACCAGCTCAAAGAGCGCCATTGTCATGGTCGAGGCACTTGTCTCATAGCCAGCCGTCTGGAAGAGGGCTGCCTGTGCCACAAGATAATCCAAGTCCAATGGTTTATCCGACGTTGCCTCATGCTTCATCGCCAGCAATATGTCAATGAGATCATTGCGACGCTGACCCGACTTCTCCCGCTCATCCAACGCATATTTGATAATGCGTCGCACGAAATCGGCGGTTTGTTTGGGGAAGAGTTTGATGCGTGCCACCGAGACCAGAATCGGTAGCGCAAAGATGATGGTAAAATCGATGCCACGTCGCAGGCTCACTTGGAAAATGGCTTTGTTATTTTCATAAAATTCATTTTTCGCTCTGCCCAACGCATCGGCCTTCAGGCCGAATGCTGTAGTCGCTATGAGATCGGTTGTGAAACGACCGCAAACATCCTTAATTTTCAGCATCGAACCCTTTGGCAATTTATCCAAATACGTTTCCAAATCTTTGCCAATCTGTGCCATAAATGAACGCAGCGGAAATTGAAATCTTTGTGCAACGGATGGATGATGTGTGTTAAACTCACCTCGACCATCAACGGATACATTTGCTTCATTTTGCCACTGGTAAAGAATGGCGACATCTTATTCCTCAAATCCCTCCATGACTGACCGTGCAAAAAGAAGATGTTGTTAGTACCGAGGACATCGTGATGATGATCGGCTTGCAGTGCGCGATTTACGAAAAAGTTAAATTTCTTGATCATCACAGTTTTGATCAGATCGAGATCTTTAATGAGTAGAGCGGGACGATGGAGCAGATAAATTCCGACAACGGGTTCATTCTCGAAGCCTTTTGTTTCGTGTAGCAAACGAATCTGCTCGAAGAACGAAGATCGACCGGTTAATAAGCTGCTCAAATTTCCAATTATGGGCGATGGCAGAATGTGCTTAACGCCCAATCGCTGCCAGAAGTTAAATGCGCGGCGTTGCCAGATATAAAATATGATCGCCAGCGAGGCGATCAATAAAAGTATTTCAGTAGACATGTTTTCAGCTTCGCAACCGTGCGGTGACTGGCTGATTTAACGAATTTGCCGGCAACTTATAGCCGAATCGGCGGATCGTCAAGTCATTATCAATCGGTATTTTCTTTCGTTGATAATACAAATTTGCTTACACTCGGTGACTTAGCAAAATAAATTTGCTGCTCTGCTTTTAAGCGCTAAATTTACTTCAACAACAACAACAACAACTAACTAGAAACTGCTTATTTCAATCAAAATTTAAAAAAAAACAAAATCAATCTAAAAAAAATAACCCCCGTTTACTGAGGTACTTGTGTTTTCCCATACCGGGAATTGAACCCGGGCCTTCCGGGTGAGAGCCGGATATCCTAACCACTAGACAATATGGGAGATGACTTGGCGCGGCGCAGAAGCCTACTTAAACTAACATGAGTCAATATGCTTAGCATACATACACTGTAAGTATAACAACTGTACAACTGTGTTCCAGAATGTAACAATAATGTTAAGAATCTATTGTCATGTATAAATTATTGCTTAATCAAATGAACTGCTTACCCCATATCGATAAGGCAGTTTACGAACTTGAGACGACAATTTTAGCCGTAATTAATACGATTATGGCACATGACTAACGTGTGGTCCTGTGGCGCAATGGATAACGCGTCTGACTACGGATCAGAAGATTCCAGGTTCGACTCCTGGCAGGATCGAATTTTTTTAATTTTCAGACAGCTGAGATTTCTTAACTTTTTTGAAAATTTCTTTCTATTATTCTGAAATCAATATAATTTAATGGCAAATTGGTTATTATTTGGAATACATTTTAAATTGCCAATTATTTTCCTAGGCTGAAAAATAAATATAAACTATAAATATAAATACATTTTAAATACAAATTAATCAATTCCAAACATAACAGCATTTGAAAATGTTAACATATTTTATTCATAAGAAAACTCACTACAAAAAGCTTGCGCTACTTAATGAGCTTTTGACAACAGTCTGTCGATGGTCCTGTGGCGCAATGGATAACGCGTCTGACTACGGATCAGAAGATTCCAGGTTCGACTCCTGGCAGGATCGAATAGTTTTATTTTTCTTATAGTTTTTTTATTCCATCAACTTAGAGCAGTTTCGCGCTCTTTAAATCCACACACAGAACGTGCTAGAGAATTTATATGCGTATTGAGAACGTGCTGCAAATATGCTATGTTATTTTTGTTGCATGATGCACTTGAAAAAGGCATGGAGAGTCACAGAAAGCGCAGGAAAAGGAGAAGATGAAGTTGCCTTAGTACCCGAGGCACGGGGTCTACTTCATCTTCTCCTCCTCCTGCTCCTTCTGCTAACAAAGTTGAGCTGCGGTGTCTAAAAAGCAAATCAAGTGGCATCGTGTGGAGTGTGTGGATTATGTGTCGCCTTATGCTAAACAGCGGAAATGTAGAAATTGGCCATTGACAAAGGGATGGGGAAAAGTTACAAATGGGTAAGTGGCAGCTGCGTTTGCAAATCCCACAAACCAAGGACATTTAAGGTGACATCTTCAAATGATTTTTGTTGAAGAACTGTGCTTATATGCGTGTGTGTGGGAAACAACTTCTTATTCAATCTGATTTGCATATCAGCAAAAAACTACAAACGATGAATATGCAATTGTGCATTTGTGACATTGACAACTGATGGCGAACAGAATCGGTAGGTAAGTTAGTTGTAATGTAATAGCGTTGAATTCCTAGTGTTACTCCAAATACAAATTACAATTTTCCTCCATTTAAAAATAGCCGGAATTAATTATAGTTGCAAAAATAAAACAAAAAGAGTCTTCCCATACCGGGAATCGAACCCGGGCCTTCTGGGTGAAAGCCAGATATCCTAGCCACTAGACCATATGGGAGGCGCTTGTCAACAGCGCAAACAACATAATATGTTGTTACTTCAACTTTGAACTGTAGTAATTAATCTTTGAACAATAAGAAAACATTTTTTCATTTACAAAAACTATAAACTGATTCTTCTACTTCCCGTATTTCAGATATAAAATATATAAAAATGCGATCCTGCCAGGAGTCGAACCTGGAATCTTCTGATCCGTAGTCAGACGCGTTATCCATTGCGCCACAGGACCGGTTGGTTATGTTTCGGCAAAAACGCACTATTCCAAGCAGTTCAATAAAGAACAGTTCCATGGAACAATAAAAGTGGTTTGTAAAATACTTCAATTTATATCAGAACAAGTTAAATAAACAAACGCTGAATAGAAAAAAATAATCTACACATTAAAAAATTCGATCCTGCCAGGAGTCGAACCTGGAATCTTCTGATCCGTAGTCAGACGCGTTATCCATTGCGCCACAGGACCCGATAGAACTAAATAACAACAAAACCATTTAAGAGACAAACCTGTGTTACTTGTGTTCTCAAATGCAACAAGCAGTACAACCAAGCAGTGCTATTTACTTCAAGCTTGTTACATTACTTATAACATTTAAAATAATAATGTATGTAATTGTAACCCACAATTATTTTTTTTAACAGATTGGTTTATGTTTAATGTGTCCATGTATAAGTTGAAAAGTATATATAAATTATCCAAGTGCATATGAATTTGCACACTTAACATAGTAACGCTTTTGGCTGTCCCGCTGTAGCCACACACAGAGTGACGTCGTCTCAGCGTCTGCAACAGCAGCGCCAGCAGCAACTGCTTCTTGGCGTCAACAAAAAAAGTTCGTTTCAGTCTCTCTTTGGCACTCAATATGTGCAGTTCAGTGGCGGCACAAAATCAACGACGTATTTGAACTGAACGCTTAACAGTTGAACGTGCGCGCGACGTAAGCAAAAGCGAAACATAAAAAGAAATACGAAAACAAAAAGAGGAACCTCCCAACAACAAAAAATAATAATAATATAAAATACATACCCACATACAACAAATTGCTTATAACAAAATAAATATATATATATATATATATATGTATAGAAAAGAGTGTGTGTGTTGGCCGTGTGTTCGTGTTTTGTGTGTGTGTTGTGTAAGTGCGTGTGCAATAATAAATAAATATTAAATAAATGCAAATGCAGGCTATAAATGTTTTTAAAGGTAAGTGCAGTTAAAAATGCCGACGATGGCCTCACATCCCCCCGTCCCGCTTACCAATGTTAAAATGTATACGATTTGCTGCCGCTGCTGCTTCCTCTTCGTCGTCTTCTTCTTGCGCTTCTTTGCGTTTTGTTCTTCGAGTTGCCTATTCTGTTTTTTCACATACTTTTTTGTTTTCATCGTCTGCTTCTGCCTTGGCACAAGCAAGCAGCGCCAAAGCCCAAAACCAAACCAAACGAAACGAAACGAAATTGAAACGAAAATTGAACGAGAATAAGAAGAATGAGAGGGCAAAGCGACATAGAAGCAAAAAAGCGAAAAGCACAAAGATTGGGGCTAGGGCTAAGCAGACGCCGTTTCTGTTGTTGTTGTTGCTGTTTGTTTAGCTGTCGTTTCTCCATTTACATATGTATGTAAATATCTACGTGTGTGTGCGCGTCTCTGTGTGTATGTGTGTATGATATGATATATTTATTTCTCTTGCGCTCTTGCGCTGCCTATCGGTGTTGCCAACTTTTCTGAGGCTAAAAAAGGCGATTTAATGTTAAAAAAGCTACATTTTTATTTTTATTTACTCATAGTATTTTCAAATGATTTATTAACTAGATACTATGATATTTTTCAATTTTCTATTGTATGAAAACTGACATATATTTCTTGTCTTTATTATTTTCTAATAAAAATAAAATAAAAAAAACAAAGCACGCCATACGAATTTCTGCAAATTCTTACAGCCAGAAAATCTGAATGGCGGCAACACTGGTTGCTGTCTACGTCTATGCGACGGTCACGCTGTTATTGCTTTGGCGCTAACTGTGAGTGTGTGTGTGTGTGTGTGTGTCTGTAGGCCTCCACACACTGGCAGCAGCAGAAAAGCGCGAAGCGACCTGCTGCCGCTGCCTTCACCCTCTCTCTTTGCCTCTTCCTTCCTTTTGCTTACTCGATCTCTGTGTCTCTTTCTCTCTCCCGCTCTTTGTTGCTGTCTTTTAGTCGGCATCTCTATCTTGTGCTTCTCCGTTAACTCGTTTGGCGACTTGTTTTGTTTGTGCTGCCTGCCATACAAAAAAATAAAAATAAAATAAAAAAATACAAAATAAAATAAAAATAAATAAAAACGTTGTAGCACATTAAAATAGTCTGCTAGAAGAATTGTTGACTTCCCTTTTGACAAACGTACGCCGGCCAACAAATCGACGGCGTCGGCGTCAGTGTGTACATATCTAAATATCTCTAGTTTTGTACATGAATATATTCTCCCTGCACACCAAACTATAGCTTAAATTACACACACCTACACACACAAATACACACATCTATACACTGGTTACATTTGCGGTTTTCTCGACTTTGCAAAGAGAACTTCCTCAAAAATTTACATATGGAACTTTTCCGGTAATAAAAGGAAGTCTATTGTCTGTGAATGAATAGGCCATTAAAGCAACATACACAGACAGATACATATCTGAAGACGATATAGTAGTCTGATTTAAATGGTAACATAGTTATCGGTTTTTGTGCTCAGATTTTATTTAACTTCAGACTCAAAAAATATATAAATAAATACAGATAAAATCAATTCTTTAAACAGGTGTTAAGTCTAAAAATAACCGTATTGCCACTAAAATCACAAGTGAAAGCTTTGAAAATCATCTAAAACCAGTCAGAATATTGGAGTTGAATTCTATCGAATTTCTTATACTCTGTTGCCAGTTTTCAAACAGGTGTAGAAGATCTCAATAAATCTAAATTTAACGGTAAATGTCTTTGTTTTCTGTAATTTTATCGATTCATTTTGGGACTACCGTTCTTTTCAGACTTTTTGAATGAGATAAAGAGAGAGAGAGATAGATAGAATTTGTAACAATTATTCCAATTTGACATTTGGAAAGTGGGAATATAACATTATTCCCATAAAATTAACTGAAGAATATATTTTTTATTACTGTTGTCAATATAGATATATTAATTGGCTTAAAAGGGGTTTTTTATTATGGCATATTCAGAAAAATTAAATCAAATTTAGATAAATAAATATGAACAAATAAATGATCTAATAAAAAAGCTCAGTGATATAATACTAATACTGGAAATGGAAAAGATAATAACCCTGATACGAAGATATTCATATGTAAACATTAAAAATAGATTAATATACAAATAATTGTAGCTTTTTATATAATTCTCTTACACTTGTATAAAATATTTATTGTAACATTAAGCAATTGCTTTAAATTAATCAAGAATTGTGCAAAAGGTATGAAAATAAAACTTCACACGCCAAGTCTTGTTTAAAACTTTTTTTTTTAAATTATTTCCAATGTAAACATGTTCTAAGAGTTTCCTAAAGTGAATTCGATGTTGGCTTTGTTACTGTTCAGTGGTTACACATGCGTATTGGCGACAATAATCAGTGCTCCATTCCAGGCCTTATTTATAGCCCTATTCTTTATTCTTTATAAGCCCGCATATCCCAATAGTCCCATTAACCTGCTCAATCGCGAAACTTGTCTGGAGCATTAAATAGACGCGTCAACCATTTTGGGTTGCAGCTTCGTTGAAAGCGAAAATAGCGCAACAGAACAGAGAGGCAAAAGAAAAACCGAAGAAAAGAGTAAAAAAAAAAAATGGTGCTAGGTGATTGCTTGCCTGCTTGGACCTGAGAGAAGTCTTGCGAATGTATCTTGCAGATACATATCTAAAATTGCCACATTGCAGGCAGTAAGAACCAGACACAAGTAACTAAATATAACACAAACACAAACACACAGATACAAACACACGCACATATACACACTACTAATGTATGCGCGTCTGTCTCTAGGTTCCCGCTTGCAATTTCATTTTCATTGCAACTTCATGCCCCTGACATCGGCCCATGCCAGCAGCAGCAGCAACAGCAGCAGCGTCCCCTCCTTCTTTTCCTGCTCTTCCTCCTTCAACGACCCTTGCACACACACACACGCATACATACGTAGTGCTTTACATTGCTTGACTTCTTTTCTTTTTTTTTTTTTTGCTTGTTTCGCTGTCTGCTTGTTTCTACGCTCATTCTTGTAAAATTGCAAGTTGCTGCCCGACGGCCTATTGAAGCTCGCTGTCGCTGTTTGCGTCGCTGCTAGTGCAGTCGGCCATGCAGCTGAGCTGCCTCGTTGTCTGCAGGCTTCTCCCTCTCTCCTTCTCTCTCTCTGTCTCTGTCACTGCACTGGCTCTGCTGCAAGTGTGTGAGCGAGCGAGCGAGCGAGTGCTCTGCTTGCCCTAACCTACACCACAGAAAATTTATTGCGTCGGCTCCACTTCCACTCACACGCAGCAACACACTTCACTTGATTTCTCATATGCTGCTCGCCCTCGTATCTACGAGGCATACATTTTTCAGTCAGCTTGTTGTTATTGGTTTTTTTTATTTCTTCATTAGTTTTCGTTGTGGTTTCATTGATGCAATATATGTTTTTTTTTTTTTGCTATTCTAATTTTATGTCTCTCTCTCTCTGTCATTGCAGAATGATAATCAATCGAAGCATTCAATTAATTTTACGATTAATAGATTCTTTATAACACATGCTATCGGGCAAGCGTGCAATAATTTAAAAATAATACCCTTCGATTAGCTGGCCATTAAGTATTTTCCTTATAGCTAAGGTGAGTTTTATTATCGTTCATATTTCTATTTTCATATATAGTGTCCAGAAGTTCAGTTTGGCTAGTATTCTGTAGCGGATCGTAGGGCCCATTAGCTCAGCTGGTTAGAGCGTCGTGCTAATAACGCGAAGGCCGCGGGTTCGATCCCCCCATGGGCCAAAATAAATTTTTTTTGTCAGTTTATTTCTAAAATAGAAAATCTTTATTTTATGAAAGTCCTGCAAACAAAATGGCGTCAGTAGGGCCCATTAGCTCAGCTGGTTAGAGCGTCGTGCTAATAACGCGAAGGTCGCGGGTTCGATCCCCTCATGGGCCAGTATATATCATTTTGCATAGATCCTTAAACTATAAATGTGCTTGAACCATATTTAATATTATTTTAATTTTGTAAATATTGATGGCATTCAAAAGTGTATTTATTAATATTTTTTTTTAATAATTATAGTGTGATCCTCATTTTTTATAAGTGTTCCAATTCCTTGTCAATAAAGCCCTCAAATAAAACGATGTCCATGTGGCCCATTAGCTCAGCTGGTTAGAGCGTCGTGCTAATAACGCGAAGGCCGCGGGTTCGATCCCCCCATGGGCCAGGATTGTCTTCTTTTTTTATGTTGCAGATTAATGTTTCCTTTCATCATGAGCATTTTTAAATTCATGTCAGACAAACAATAAATCTGTATAATGGCATGGGATTTGGCTTAAGTCTGAATAAAATTGATAATATACGAATGATATCTGCAATTTGTTGTATTTTCCTTTAGATTTGGATAGTTATATGTTATTCAATATTGACGCTAGCAACCATAGAAAGCATGAATTGATGAGTAATATAATATTTTGTGTGTCCTATCAGGTATTTTGTTTTCTGAAGCAAACTTTTGGGCAAACTACTGTTAACATGGCCCATTAGCTCAGCTGGTTAGAGCGTCGTGCTAATAACGCGAAGGCCGCGGGTTCGATCCCCCCATGGGCCAGTGGCTTTAAATTTTGTTTATTTTTTTTATGTATATTAATTTGTGCGCGATTTTTAAAATTATTAGTATAGTATAAACATCGATTTTTTGTTACCATCTTTTAATTTGCTTAAATAAATATGCGTTTAAAATCGAAAATGCAAAAATACGGCTTTTTTTTTAAAATTATTTAATAAGGTCTGAAAGATTAAAAACAAAAAAACCAACTGTTTTGTTGGCCCATGGGGGGATCGAACCCGCGGCCTTCGCGTTATTAGCACGACGCTCTAACCAGCTGAGCTAATGGGCCAGTTGACTTGGAAATGACAAATACTATCCTAAAGAGTCCCTATGCATATTTTCACAAAAATATAAAAGACACAACAACAAAAAATGTATTTTCGCCCAACGTGGGGCTCGAACCCACGACCCTGAGATTAAGAGTCTCATGCTCTACCGACTGAGCTAGCCGGGCTTGGTGATGGCAGCTGGCGAACACTACATCTGGCTATAAAGTATGAGTTTTGTGTACGTGGCAGCGACACGTTTTTATTGTCTTCCTTTTTTTTTTTAGACTTTATTTATAGGCACATGCCTGTGTCTACAGATTGGAGGCTTGATTAGTTTTGCTCTCTCCCCCTCTGCCTTTCTCTCTCTCGGTCTTTCGAATTTTCTGTAATTGTCTTCTTGTGCGGTGTATTTTACTGCTTCCTAATGGAAATGGTGTATAAAATTACGCGCCTACCTCAACGATGAATATAAGCTACAATGCAAAAGGGTTTTATTGCTTCAGAAGGGGTTATTAGGGAGTTGTCTGTGAGGGAGAGGCATTTGCAAGAGCAGCCATCACAAAGTCCGACAGTCGCCCCCGCGACTGCCCCAAGTAATTTTGCTATAAAATATTAAAACGAAACAACGTGCGAAAGGAAACAAAACAAAATACATAAGCGGCGGCAGCGGCATGCATATTGAAACAGAAACTCAGACATTGGAGCGATGAGGGAGCCAGAGAGAGAGTGTGTGTAGTAAGGAGACAGGACAGGCAAAAGAGACGACGTGCAGACAGTCCGAAAGAGAGAGAGAGAGAGAGAGACAGAGAGAGAGAGAGAGAGAGAGAGAGGGGAAGACAAAGGGAGAGAGCGAGAACAGGCAGGCAGAAGATAATCAGCCTGGCAGACGGCTTCTTGCTTGCTTGCACTACATGCAAAAGAGTCGGGCATTCCGGAATGAATACGCTATGTAGCAGGGATGAAATCATTACAAAAAAAAAAAATATACGAGATGAATCGCTGAATGATAATGCATATTATGCAAGATATTTTTAGGAAGTAGCTTAGTAAGTTTATTAAGAAAGGAAATATCTCTTATAACTAGGAGAATTTAATCTTAAAGCTATTTCAAAAAATAGTACTTATGTAAGTTAATTTGTGAGCAGTATAGGATATTATGTTAGTGGCCAGGTTGATGTGCAGAGTCTTTCACATTCTATTGTGAACGAAACAAGTAATAATGGGGAGCATAACATAAAGCAAATGAAAGGCAGAAGCTTATTTGTGCAGACAAATTGTTTGACTTTATTGTCGTTGTTGGCGACTCGGCGACCTCCGCATCAAGTCTAGACCTACCAGGCATAATGCCTGTCAAACATACGGACATGCTTACTTACATAAAAACTCGCTCACTCACTCACACACTGTGTCCACTCGCTCGTTATCTTTATCTTTCGCTTGCTTTCGCATTTTCCATGCCACAGCCGGTGGCAACAACAGTGTCTGCAGCAGACACAAGGCTAAATAAGTTGGGGTAGGTTATATTAGGCTCGTCAAATAATGAGATAAACAAAAATATGTTGTTTGATTTAACAACAAAAACCATTTCATAAATTTACAAACACATTTAAGAAGTTTTTAATTTAAAGCAAAAAATTCATTTTTTCGCCCAACGTGGGGCTCGAACCCACGACCCTGAGATTAAGAGTCTCATGCTCTACCGACTGAGCTAGCCGGGCAGTTCTTGATGCGCTGAAATTTTCGACAGATGGAATCGCAGTGGAAATCTTATCTAAAATAGAATAGCTCTATAGAATCTATGTTTGTCTATATAGTAATTATCTTTATGTAGATTGAGCAAGTTGTGAATAAAATATAATCAATTAAGAAAATGTGAATAGATATATTTTCTTAATGTATCCCAGTTCCATTTGCACTTCAAACTACGAACAAGAGAGAACACAGTTATTTTTACTAAACCGAAGATTATATACACTACATTTTTGCGAAGTTCGATATATTATTTGGTTTTATTCGTTTTTTACGAAAGAATTTCGTAATCAGATTGTTCATATATATATATATTGATATAAACCTTATGCAAACTTGATAACCAAATTATAATATCTTCCAAAAAGGGTTTAAAAAATACCTGTTGATATAAAATCGCAATACATATATTCAGTTTATTTTATTTTGATAGAAAGTAAACAATGTAAATAACACCTGTACACTCACCTGTGCTGTGCGTTATGGAACCTTGAATAAGCTGAGTAAACACGAGGCACGAGTGTGTGTACCCAATACTATAAAGTAAATTTGACAAAAGTAAATATTTAGCCAGATATCCCAGCTGCATAAAATTACCTAAAATTTCTAAAAAAAAAAAAATAATAATAATTTAAAGAACGATCTTTAACGGCATATCCTACGTAATAAATTTAGCTACTGAAAATTGCCATTGATCGTCATCAGGCCCGGCTAGCTCAGTCGGTAGAGCATGAGACTCTTAATCTCAGGGTCGTGGGTTCGAGCCCCACGTTGGGCGAATATTAACTTTTTTCTTTCTTTTTTTATTTATTTGAATAATGTTTTTCCGTCCTCTTATATAATGATTTTTATTCTTTATTGAACCTTGACAGCCGCATTTCTTGCTGCAGCGAGTGCACTTACAACGACACTGCATTGTTTGAGAGTAATACAAAACGTATGTCTGTGCGGGGGAAAATAAAAATGTGATTTGAATATTGAAATGTGTTGCGAGAATCAATGGCAAGCGATTGATAGATAGATATGAAGAGAGAAAATGAGAGGCAAAGACCGAATACAACAACGATTATAAAGTCAGCACCGAATGCAAATGTGAATAAGAGCACGTTTAGAAAATGCATCAATTTGAATGCATAACAGAACTACGCGTGCAACACAAGAGTATAGCGAAAATATTAAAAACGTTTCAGTTTGCCATGCAAATCAAATGAAACGAGGCGAATGACTGAACTTAACCTTAAAACACACAACAGACAAAACACACATACAAAGCACAGCCATAAAAATACATCCATTAAAACTATGCACTCGCAATTTGCAAACTTGTGTCATTTACTGGGTATATATGTGTATTTCCTATATGGAGACCGACTAATTTGTTTTGACTATGCAAATTGCGGTTAATGCACTGACATACAATAAAAACAAAACACAATATTTAACGTGCAATTCGCAATGATTGCACAATATTTTTGTATGAATGCAAATGAAATATTTTAAAGGATGTATAACTAAGCATTTAAATATGTGGAGATAGATCATTCAAGTTGCAGCTACAGTTGGTAAATTCTGAGATCATTTGAATCTATGAGATCATTAGGTTGAGTTGTACCCAAACATAATAGGGAAGGTGTTTGGGCACATTTTAGATTATATATTTTGTTCTGCCAGTACAACTATATTTAGCAACACTGGCGCCCAAATGCACCTTTGAGTTGGTTCCGAATATGTCCCATATTGTCTAGTGGTTAGGATATCCGGCTCTCACCCGGAAGGCCCGGGTTCAATTCCCGGTATGGGAAATAATATGGTGCTGAAAAGTTCTAAATTTTTTTAAAATTTGAAACTCGTTTTTATTAATTGATTTTTAAGCGTAAATTCAGTAGCTCCCTCAAGTTCCACAGTTAAGGTGTTGACGCCAAATTGTAGTTGTCCCTTTGCTTCCTCCCCCTTATTCAAGCCATTTTTCGCGCATGACGAAATGCTTAATAGCAATAGCAAAAAAGACGATCGACAGCGATAAGTCTTGCACTTATGCCTGCAGCCAGTTTTAAGTGTGAGGCAAAAAAAAAACTTGCTCTACAACTTGCCGAGTAAATTGAGCTAAAGGGTCGCCGCCCAACTAGTTTTATATAATACAAATGACCTTGTCGCAAGCTTATTACTGGCTGTTACGAGATGTGATCGCGCAAATTTTGTAAATATTTAAATGCAAAAAAAAAGTTTATTTCGCCCCCGGGTGGACTCGAACCACCAACCTTTCGGTTAACAGCCGAACGCGCTAACCAATTGCGCCACGGAGGCTGCTGTGAGTTCTGGGAAGAAATACTAAATATAATTAATGTAAAGCCGATAATAACTATGGAACAGTTTGTTTGAATATGTAGAAAACAATTGCAACTCTGAAAATCTAAGTAAAAAGTAGCTTAAGCCATGTAAAATCCATTAAAACGCAGTATAAATGTATGATACAAAATTAACTAAAGCGAAAAAAAATATAAAAGCCTTCGATCCTGCCAGGAGTCGAACCTGGAATCTTCTGATCCGTAGTCAGACGCGTTATCCATTGCGCCACAGGACCGATTGATCAGCTCTGAAACTAATGAGCTACTTAAAGCTCATTGCACAAATGAAAGCTTAGAAAAGTTCTAAAGGTTGTTTGTTACTTGTGCTTTGCTTTTTTTCTTTTGCTGCCTTCTCCAAACTATTTTTGCTTTTCATGGAAAGATCTAAATGCTATTTGTATCTTTCATAATTAATGCATGTTATTGAAGTAAATAACGCTTTATACTTTTTGTTACAAGAACAAAACCGGTTTCAAGACCAATATAAATATATTCAATTTAAATATAAATAGTAAAAATCCCTTTTTTTTTCAGATAGGAAGCAATAGCTTTAAAGTTTCATTATGAGGTGAGTAAAAGAAACATTCTTTTTATAGACTTAAAAAATTCCTATCATAAAATATAATACTTTAATATTGTAATTATTTGCCAACATTTTATTTTATTTGCATAATAATAATTAATATCATATTTTATTTGTAAATATAACTAAAAACTATAGCTGAGAGTATAAAAAACACACGAAAATTGGTTGAATTATAAAATAATGATATTATTATAGGAAACATGTAACATAAATTTTGCTAAATTTTTATTCTTTTCAATGCCTCCTTATAAATATTGCGTGCTGCAACTGTTTATTCACATAATTCCCTATTTTCCACTTTGCTCCATTGGCAAAAACCTGTTCAGCTTCAACAACTTCATATCACTTCAAGTTGCGAGCCTTGACTTGGCCATAAAATATGCAAAAACTTTTTAGCAATTCATTTGATAACATGCTAACTGACTTTTTTTGATTTTTTTTTTTTTTGCCCCCTCTAGTGCAGCAGCGTTTTCAATTCCATTAAACGGCGCGTCGAGACACGCGTCCTTGCCACCCAAAAACCACCCAAAACATTGTCGTCGTCGCCATGACGGCAGAGGCCAGGTGGAAGACCTTTCCACTTCTCTCTGTCTCTCTGCTTCTGGTTGCGCCTCTGTCGCAGTCGCAGTCGCAGTCTCTATCTCTATCTCTATCTCTTGTTCGGTCTGTGGGGGGCTCGGCGTTGGTCATTGTCAACGCCCAACCAGCCGGCACTGACTGAGTGCTATTTATGTCTTCTATTAAATGCAGTAAAAAGAGTCTAATCAACTTGTGTGCAAAAAAAAGCCCTACACAAAATCCCACGCTGAGCTTTCGTTTGTCGCCAACGACCATACTACGCTGAATACATCGGTTCTCGTCCGATCACCGAAATTAAGCAGCGTCGGGCGCGGTTAGTACTTAGATGGGGGACCGCTTGGGAACACCGCGTGTTGTTGGCATCTGTCCAAAAATACTTTTTTGTTGTTAGCATTTCTTATTTTATTATTTATTTTATTAATTTCTTATATCTTTGGAGGATATAATAAGTTTAACAGGGTATCTGTGCGGCGTGTCGCTTCCGATTATATCACGTCTATTCGTTTTGCTTGCATTTGTACTTAACTTTTTTTTGCGTCGTTAGGTTTTCTGTCGATTCGCCCCAGGCGCTCTTTGGCGCCTGCCTTTGGTGCATTGTTTGGGTCAAGGATGTTGTGGAAATGGCATGCTGTGTCTTACTTGCCGCATACTTTTGCGGAGCATGCTGCAGGGGTGTGGCGAACCCTCAGGCTTGCACATTTTTGGCGGCACTTGACTTGTGCAAGCTGTGAACTTTTAACAGTCGTGTTAACATTTCAATGCCAAAAGCAGTAACGTCCTTAGCCATTCGCCTCGCCTCCTCCATGGAGAGTTCACACTTTGAGAATGTGCGCCAAGAAATTTCAACGCTGTGCGGCTTACAAATATTCGTGGATATGCAGCATGCATAAAACATGAAGCAGTGTCTGGCCGAAAGATTGTTGTCAATAAATGATAACCGGTGGGGCTCATAATAACATGAGATACGACTACAGGTGCCAAAAGGGGCTGGCTAATATTATACCCAAGTTGCATATATTATGATTTTCTATTATTGTTTGTTTTTCTTTCACTTAGCTGAAGCAATCTGAGTGGTGCATGTGTAATGTGACTTTAATTTGTTGTTTTCTGTGTTATTTTTATTAACTGACTTTATTCTTTCGCAAAACTACCATTGAATGCTTATGCATATCATGGTAACAAAAGTATCTTACATTATTGTAAGTTAAGCAAGGGATTCACAAATAAATATTAACAACTACCAGATATATAATCCCACTCTAAGCATTGAGCTATCGCCAACGACCATACTACGCTGAATACATCGGTTCTCGTCCGATCACCGAAATTAAGCAGCGTCGGGCGCGGTTAGTACTTAGATGGGGGACCGCTTGGGAACACCGCGTGTTGTTGGCATCGTCCAGAAATACTTTTTTGGTTGGGGCACAATGGAAGGGCACGTGTTTACGGCATTGCTCTTTTTAGGTAACATATTCGGTGTTTTTAAATAGGTTATTTTATTTATACTTACCTGTTTATTCATTTTTTATTATCATATATTTAACAAATTAATGAAAATATATTGTTCATTTCGGAAACAAATTAAACTTTGACCATCAGATCTTTACTGCATTTAGATATGGAAACCCGATAAAGCTATATTTTTTGTTGTTGTTAATCCTTGGCATGATTTCTTGGTGACTGAGCCACGTTCAGCTTTTAGCTTGCAAAGGCTTCTGCGTGTTATTTTTAATTGTTGCCCCAAATACTGTGTGACTCTATCGATCTAAATTTATATTATTTGCCAAAATTTTGTTCTTTGCGCTTTGGGGCTTAGCCATTTTGCCACCCCCTCACAACCAACAGCTGTTTAACCCTCTTGCTGTCTCTCTCTACTGCTGAAACAGAAAATAAAGACAATTTGACCTACCTGTGTCATTTACACAGGTGTTAATGGCATGCACGACATTCCACATACCAGGCTGATTTCCTCGCCTCGCCACCCCCAACAATCTCTCTCACAGAGCAGCGCTCATGCAACTGCCACTCGTCGTCGTCGTCACATGATGCATCCGCTGACATGACAAACGAGAAAAACAAAAAAACAAAAAAACGGCTCCCGCCGCCTACACTTCCGTTTTTGTATACAACAACGCCCTAAAACAAAAAGAAAATCTACTGAAACGAGAGTGAATGCAACTTTGTTGCCGCCGCCGCCGCTGCTGCTGTTGCAGCTCGCTGTTACTGCGGCTGTTGCGTCGCTGCCGCGAGCGCCAAAAATAAACATGCAGCGTTAAATAGGCCGTAGCGAAACTACTCACTCAACTATACTCGACTAAGTACTAGTTGTAGTTGAGTGCGCTCTCTCGGTGCTCTCTTTGCTTTGCTCTCTCTCTCTCTCTCTCTCTCTCTCTCTCTATCTGTCTCTCTCCTCAAGTGCAAGAGCAGGCCTGTAATTTACGTCATGCACTGTGCATGGGCAAGCTTTAAGTTCGCTACCTTTCTCGCTCACACTCTTCATTTGCTTTTTGGGTATTATTGCACATTGGAACGAGAGCTGACGTTTGCTTGGCGCTTGCAACACTATTACATGTACATGCCTATGCATGTGTGTGTGTGTGGTATTTTTTGACATGCTTGGCTGCTTTCAATCTCTCTCTCTCTCTCTGGCTGTCTTTCGCTCTCTGCACAACTATTTGGCGGTGTCCGCGTGTCCATTGTAAATTGCTGTAAGTTGCATGCGCCGCTCGCCGCTTACATTTGCATATAGCGCAATGCATGTGCATGTGTGTGTGTTTGTGTTTGTTTCGAGTGTAAAATTATTCATTTTTTTTCTAAGGTTCAGTCGCAGAGTTGAAGGTCAGTTGATGTTTTATGTCATTCAACTTGCCGTCGTTGTCGTCGACGTTTTCGTTGTTGTTGTTGTTGCTTGTACATTTTCGTCACCGCTGCGCTTTGCGCTTTTTTTATATTGCTTTTGATATTGTTGTTGCTACTGTTTATAAATGTTTGCCGCGATTCGCTTGCGTGTTAAGAAATTCAACTGGGGCGTGGGGCCCCCGTATCCACTCTTATTCCCATTCCCATTACCATTCTCTTTTCCCCCCTCATTCTCAGTCCCTCCCCTCACCAAGTGAATTTTTTGTATTTAATTTTCGGAAATGTTAAATCAGCCAGCAGAGCCTTAACTCATTGCAAATATGCTGAAAAAGAGAGGGAATTTAAGTTTTTATTGCATATATTGCAACTTCAACTAACGTTGTCCATTAATGCTTTAAATAAAAATAGTTTGCTTTGTTAAATATTTTATACTTTGGTAAATGCATTTCATATTTCTCTGTGCAAAGCCTTAATTCATTGCAAATATGCTGAAATAGTAAGGGGAAAGGGAAGTGGGTTGAGCAAATTCTGAATTGCATTTAATGCAACCTTTACTAAAATTTGCTATTCATAAAAATTACAAATATGTTATACTTTTAATAAAAATAGTGTGCCTGGTTAGATATTTTTCTTCTTATTGCATTTGTGGTTTTCTGCACAGGGTTTGTTGCTTTTGTTGGGTCACTTTATTGGATTCCCTTGGCTAATAAGTTCAATAGACGATTATTACGAATTACTTGAGGCGTGTGTGGGGGTAAAGTGAGGTTAAGTGCTTGCCCCTTTGGCTTGCATGCAGGCCAAGCAAAGTCACGTCAAAACGATAAACAATGAACAAAACCAACACAACAGTTAAGTCATATTATGTACTATAAGACTTAACTTTCTATACACCTGAATCCCAAAACAAAAAAAGCATTAAAAACACCTGACCTTTTCACTTGTCTAAAGTGTTGAAAATAAACTTAAAAATTTGCCAAATTCCCACGAAATGAAGAAAACAGCAACAACAAGAACAAAAACAACAGCAACAACACGTGTGCGTCTCATTGTCAGCGTAATCTTAATGCACTCAAGACGGACAGAGACAGAAGAGAGCGACTAAGCGCAACAAAGAAACCAAAACGCGCAAAAATTAAACACATACATACAAACACACATACATATATGCATACGTACAAACATAAATTCCATTAACGAAAAAAAAAAGCATTAAAATCAAAAGTCACATAGCAGCAGCAGCAGCGGCTGCGACGTTGGCAGCGAAATCAACACAAAAAGTGTGTTACAAAGTCAAAAGCACAGCAACAACAAGTAGAGCTTAAATACCACAATGAAAAAGAAACCAAAGAATACCAACAACAATACCAACAGCAGCAGCAGAAGCAACAACTACACACAACCAAAAGCGGCAGCAGCAGCAGCAGCAGCAATAACCAGCCAGTCAGGCAGGCATAGCACACACAATGAGCCCAAGTCGAAAACCAGTTTTTTGAAAAGTTCCGCACGCTGGCCCCAAAGTTGTTGTTATGGGTGTGTGAGTGCACAGTGGGCCGCAAATGTCAAATTTGTGCAATCAAAAATCAGAGCAGTGAAATGAAAAACTAATCTTCTTAAATAAATAACATAATAATAATATTATTTAAAATTACAAGTATAAATAATTTTACATATGAAACGCACTGCACACACACCACGGTGCAGCATATCGACAGCGCCCGATTGCTGCCGCTTTGGCTACTGCATATCTCTGTTGTTGTTGCTGCTGTTTGTTCGCGCGAAAGTTGAGCGCAGCTTAGCAGTCAAAGCATTGCCAAGTAGAAAAATTGAGCAGAGCGCATGCGTCGCAACCAAAAGCAACACAGCAATAACAATTGCAAGCAGCGCTCTCCACACTCTCTCGCCCCCGCAAAAGAACAGAGAGAATGAAAGAGATAGAGAGGCGCGCCAAAGAGCGCCAATAGAGAGAGTAACAGGCAGCAGCAGCCGCAGCAGCAGCAGCAGCAACGGGCTAACGGCAACAGCGGCCTTTTAGTTTTAGTTTTTATGTGCGGCTCTCGTGTAATAAAAATTACATTGCGCGTCGCTTATGTCGCTGAAAAGTGCAGAAAACAAAAAAATATACATATATATAAAGAAACAAATTGTGTGCTAGAAATAATAGCACAAAACAAAACGTAAAGTGAAACAAATTTTAGTTTAATTAACACAACTCGCATGCTCCCTCACGCCTCCCCGCCCCTGTGCCCTGTTTAAGTGCGTGTGTGTGAATTTGTTTTTGTCATCTATGCGAGTGCGCGTGTGAGTGTGTGTGTGTCTGTGTCCAATTTGCTTGAGAAAAAGTTCTATACGAACAACAGCAACAAAATAACAAACGAAATCGTTTTCACGTAATGTTAGTTAACAGAATATTATTAGTTAGCAGAGAATGTACATAAATAAACATGCATGTGTTGTGTTAAATTAGAAATATGTATGCAAACTTCTAAACAACTACAAAAACTGTGCCGTGCCAAGTGTTGTTGTTGTTGTTGCTGCTGCTGCTGCTATTGCCAGCGAGTGACGTTGCTCTCCCTCTCTCACTCACAATTCCATTCCATTTGTTGGCTCGCATTGTTTACTGGGAGAGCGCCGGAAAACCGAAACTGAGAGAGCGAAATTGCAGCAGTATGTGTATGAGTGTGCGTTGCTGTTGCTGCTGCTGCTGCAGTCCATGCCATGCTGTCAGCAAGTGACGTTTACCTTCCTCCCTCTCGCCCTTCCGCCCACCCACTCCTCATATCTATGCAGTTGTTTGGCGCTCTCTGAGAGAGCGCTAGAATCAGTGGAAACTGTGCGAGTGCAATAATAAACGGCAGCCAGAGAGTGATAGACAGAAAGCGAGAGAGAAAGAGGCAGTGTGTGCGTTTTATTGTTGTTCACGTTGTTGTGGCGCGTGTAATGTTTATTAAATCACAAACACATAAATGGAATTTAAACGCAAAATTTAATGTGCACATTGAAAAAAATTAATTCATTCAAAAATTGTGCTGCGTTGTGTTTTTGGTTGCTTTTTGTTGTCAATAAAAATTGCTGAAATGCACGTGTCTGTGTCTTGCTGGGGTGAGTGGTGGAGGAGGGGGTTGTCGGCGTTGCCATTTGACTGAGACCCAATTGCATACCGCGCTCTAACTCGTTTTCACTCTCTCTACAAACAATCTCTCTTGCGGCTCCTCAACTGGAAGTGTTGTGCACGCTCTTTCGAGCTCTCCGCTCGTTGGCGCTCTCTCAGTGCAATAGCGCACAGTGTGTTAAATGTCATTTGAATAATGATTATTTGAAATTGAATACAGCTAAATATTAAAGTGTCAAACTTTGCTTTGATTGATTGATGGCCGACTGACCGACTGCTTGTTGCTTTTATTTACAGATTTTGATGAAACATTACGACATATATACGGACGATTACAAAAAAAGTGAAGAAAAAAAATATAAATAAAAAATAATTATTTGGATTGTATGACAAACGAAACGACATGCAAAACTGGTGAGTAATTTAGTACGTGATAAATTTTAAATAATTATATCATTAGTTTTAAAGATAAACATTAATTTAAGCACAATCAGCTAATGATAATACTCAATTCAATTCACTTTTCTCAACTATGCAAAAATGGGTTTACTTTGCATTTTTTCGCCCCCTATTTTTCTAGCTTCATACAATTCACTGCACTGGGAAAAGTAAATAAGGTGTGGGGGGGGGTGGGTCAGAGAGAAAAGAGAATGTGAGAGGAAGAAGAACTGAAACTCTTCTTTTTTGCTAATTGTAATGTGCATAAATTGCAGCTGTTTTGTGTGGCGCGCCAATTGGCAATGCAGATGAGGTTATTTTTTTTTAAGTTCCCTCTCTTTTTTTCATTTTTTATTTTTGCACTTTTCCTCCTCGCTTTTCAAAAATAAAACTGCAACGGAAATGCATCGTTTACAGCGTCGGTCCATCGGTCATTCAGGCAGGGGGTGGCAGGGGCAGGGGCTGGGAAGGGGAGGCCGTCAGTTTTCAGACAGTTTTGTTTAGTCATACGATAGATAGACAAACAGACAGACAACAATAACAATAATAATAGCAACAACAACAAAACTGCAGTCGGGATAGTAATAGAATTGAGTGCAAGTGCAACATGTCAGCGACAAAAGGCGAATAAACTTTGCCAATTGCAACAACATCATCAACAAACAGAAAATGAAATAAATTCTATTTTCATCAACTGTGTGTTGAATAAATAGATTTCAATCTGCCAATTTCTATATATATGCCCTGTATATAAATTAATAGCCCAAGCCGGGTATAATCAGTTAAAATTAAATAGAAACTCAGCCGATATATTAGTGCCAATAATTATTTGATAAGTTGGAGACTTGCTTTTGGTTGAGACACCTTAACCACAATCTATTATATATTTTATATATATATATGCATGCCAACATAACTCATAGTCGAGCAACATCGATTTGAAAGAGCCTGCATAGAAAATTGTATAATTCGTTTGTCAATAGAATTTTGCAGCTAGATTGAATTCCGCAGCGGCGGCCACAAGTGTGATAATCATGTTTATAACAAATCTATTCCCACACTCGAATAAACCATGTGACCTCCGCGCTTGCCATGATTCCCCTGGGATATATGTCCTTATATAAAGACAGAGAAGCTATAACAAAATTGGGTCAACGTCGGCGTGTTGAGTGACGACCTTATCAAGGATTCTGGGTCAATATGCTCACACCACGCACACACACATACAAATCTCCAAATGTGCATGTGTGTGTGTGTGTGTGTGTGTGGGTGGGTTGTCAAAAGAGGCGTGGCTATGCGTTCATTTGAGAATAGAACTAGCAATAATAAAGCACAACAACAAAGGGCAAAGACAAGGGAAAGGCAAAGGCAGAGTGAGAGATGTTTGGGATGGGTTGGGTGGTTGCATGCCACTTGCAATTATTACGACGAGTACTTAAGGTGCATTAAACTGCTGCATTGACCCCGTTTAGCGTCAGGTAATTGACATTTAGTCATGCGAACCATACAAAAATAAATATGGGAAGAAAAAATGCAAGCCAAATAATTATTTAAAGCAAAGAGTATTTAATTGAAATTAATAGCCTGCGAGCTATAAAAGCAACTAATAACTGCCAATTAAATCTGAATAATTAATATAGATTTTTTTTAAAAATAATATAAAGATGTATTTAAAAAAATAAAATCGCCCCCGGGTGGACTCGAACCACCAACCTTTCGGTTAACAGCCGAACGCGCTAACCAATTGCGCCACGGAGGCAGCTAACACTCTGTCGTCAAAAGTCTCTTTTTTAGTAAGCAGTGCATACGAAACGCAGTCAAAGCAGTGTTTTTTTTTTAAATGAAAGCTCTATTTAGCTAAAGCACTGTTTCATTGAACAACTAGCCGTGCTTTAGTCAGTTGGAACTTTGTGTGTGTGCTTTTCGTTTGAAGTATGTACAAGTTTTGCGCTGTAAACGCAGCCTCCGTGGCGCAATTGGTTAGCGCGTTCGGCTGTTAACCGAAAGGTTGGTGGTTCGAGTCCACCCGGGGGCGGGATTGACTTTTTGTGGATTTTTGAATTAGTTTTAACATTTTTTACAAATTATATTTTCTAACTTTTTGTTTTATTGCAGCTATACGGCAACTGACAAACTATGTAAAATAAAATGCTTATAGGCAACATGAAGGCGTGGCCATGTTGTCAAACGCCACCACAAGAAGAACAACAGCAACAACCACAACAATTTACAGCTTGTAGAAAATACATGCAGCAGGCAAAATGTACCGTTTGAATGCCACACAACAACAACAACAGCAGCAGCAACAACAACAGCCAACAACTGGACAACAACAACAAAGCAAACCAAAACAGACAACCCAAATACCCAGTCACATTTTGTTGCAACAACAATTAGCCGCAGCGGCTGCTGCAGCCGCCGCCGCTGCAGGCGCTGGCAGCAACAGCAGCAGCAGTAGCAATGCCACCTTGACCTTTGCAAATGGTGTTGAGGATAAATTAAAGCTATTGACAACTGCCACAACGACGACGTCTACGTCGACGTTGACGTCGACTGCAACGCCCGCAACAACAACAACAACAACAATTAAAACCGAACCCATGCCTGACGTCATCGCCTTGACCATCAACAACAACAACAGCAACAGCAGCAGTGGCATAGCATCAACTTCGGCAGCAGCGGCCGCTGCTGCTGCTGCCGCGGCTGCCGCATCTTCCTCCTCCAACTCCAATGGGCATTTGGCTTTTGTGCCCACAAAGCGAGCGCGTCTCGATGCGTAAGTAAAATGAAGGAAAAGAGCTTTTCTCTCTCGCTTTCCCTCTCCTCACTCTTTCACACATGTTGCATTGCATTGCAGGCCCGAGGATTGGATGTCAACGTCAAGTCCGGGTAGTGTGCCCAGCTCAGCGCCGCCGTTGTCGCCGTCGCCCGGTTCTCAGAATCACAGTTACAACATGTCCAACGGTTATGCATCGCCAATGTCAGCTGGCAGCTACGATCCATATAGTCCCAATGGCAAAACAGGTGAGTGTGTGCGAAAGAGATGCGCGAGCTGTGCACGCAGCGCCATCTGGTGTTCGTTTGTGTGCACGGCTAAGGTTACCAATAATTGAACACAGGTGGCGCCTTTGAGTTAAAAGCTTTTTAGTTAGCAGTGTAGTTAAAAGCTTCGTGGCTTATTACTGACAAATTATTTGGATAAAAAAATTATTAAAAATATAAGTTATTTAGGCAAGAAAAATGAATATTTACACATAAATATTGCGGTATAAAAGCTATTAATTTTCTGAGAAACACTCATCAACTACCACAATTCAGTTTTCTTTGATTTTCCATATGGTTGAAAGTCAATGTGTAATGTTTCTGAACTCTTAATCACTCCATAAGCATTGTAAGCTTTAGAAATTCCCAACTCCATATTGTAAATGTGTCGCATAAAACCGATTATTAAGCGCATGACAATCGCCAACGACCATACTACGCTGAATACATCGGTTCTCGTCCGATCACCGAAATTAAGCAGCGTCGGGCGCGGTTAGTACTTAGATGGGGGACCGCTTGGGAACACCGCGTGTTGTTGGCATCTGTCCAAAACACTTTTTTGGAACTTACGTTTATTTTATTCTATTTTTTTTTTTAATTTCTGAAGCAATACTCTTTTTCTATTTTTTGTTTTGGTAATTTGTTTTATATGGTTCTTCAATAGGTTTTTAGACTGCTTTTAATCAAACGCATTTCATTTGCTATTCCATTAATTTTTCATTTTGTCTAACATTTTTTATGTAATTTAAAATGTATTTCCAGAATTATCTCTTAAACTTATTTTCTAGTATTATCAGCTCTGTTTGCCATTTTTCTTAGCCAAATATTGTTTACACGCCCAAAATTCTTGTACTTTATTCTGTTTACAATTTGAAAGGGATACGGATTAAACAGTCTTTGCAGTTCCGAGCCAGTTTATTAACCTTTTTGGCTGTGTCTGGCAATATACAGGGTGTGGATATGGAGAAGGGTAGACGAAGAAGTTAACAATATGCAGAAATAGAAATACTTGGAAAATGTGTCTTAAAATCACTATAAGGAAAACCGAAATTTGTAGACCTCAAACTGAATTAGACACGAGCTCAAACGAGACACGCACACACCAACAAGCAAGCAAGCAAAGAAGCAAATAAATATAAATGTGCTATGAACGTGCCTTTCACCTTTCACGTGAGAACGTGACCAGTTTCAAGGTCGCGCATGGCAGACACCCAAAAGTGGGGTTTGGGCCAGAAATGATGAGCGAAAAGTAAGCCTTGAAATTGCCAAAAATGCGCACAGACAAAGCAGACAAAGCAATAAAACGGGGACTGAGCCGTTTGTTGTGGGTGGTAGGAGGTGTCAGTTAAGTGGATGGGTGGCACTCGGTCTAACTGACAACGCCAATAAAGTTGAAAGTTGAAGGTCACCAGACAGCGTCGTAGTCGACGCCGACGTCGACGTCGGTTTTTGGCATCGCAACGCCAGCCAAGTTGAAGGCTAAACCCAGACAATAAACTTTGAGGTAGCGAAAGACACCCTGCCACCCTGCCACCCTGCCATACCCACACCTCCCCCCGCCAGACGCACACTGTTCCCTCCGCGCCCTCAAGGCAACGCCCTGCGCAGCCTCAATTCCAGTCTGTGCCTGCGTCCCATTTCCATTTCCAGCCTTGGCCCCGGCCATGAAAACTCTGCTGCTGCTTTTCTCTGCGTGCTACTTGTCGGCCCGAAAAATATCGATTGTTTTTCGGTTTTATTTTCAGTTGTGTTATTTTTTTACATTCAACATTGTACAGCGTTGATGCCTTGGTGTCGTGGCCATATTGCATTGTGCGTGCGTCCTTTTTTCTCCTCCTTCAGAGTCACAGAGTCCCAGTTGCTGGATGTGTCTGGCGGTGCGCGGCGTGGCAAACGAAACGGGGCATCGAGGAGCCCGCCCCAAAAGCAACGACCCATAAAAAGCCAAGCACACAGACACAGACACAGAGACAGAGGAGGGGCGGGGCGGGGGTGAGGAGTAGGAGGGAAAGAGAGCAAAAGTGATAAGAGAAGGAAAGCGCGTAATGTAATGAAATCATGCCAAGGCTGTTAGTCGCAGTGCGAGCGCAGACAAGGACGAAGAATAAAGGATGTTTGTCGGATGTGGCATGTGGATGTGGCATGTGTATGGATAGTGTGTGGTGTGAGGTGTCTGCTGGATTGTGCTGGCTGATAGCATGAGCTCAGGCGAGGCACTTAGGCAAGCGGACGCACAAATGCCTAAAATGTGCCACAGGGACTCAATGACGTAGGGACACACTCAGTAGGGTTCTCGATTTAGTATACCCATTAAGCATATAAAATGTGTATGAAAAATGGGTAGGATAATTTGATCGGCAGCAGAAGGCAGCTTCGATTATATATTAAGTTGATAAAGTGTTTAACTTGTGTCGATTTTGGTTAGCTACTCTGCACAAATAGTTGTCTAACTTTCTTCTACACAAATCGATAAATATCGAAATTCAATTCAAACCTATTCATGTAAATCTGGCAGAATTAAAGGCACTAAAATGACTGCACATGTCTATATAGTAGTAGTTTGTTGTAGTTTAATTCGTTAACTATTCCTTTGTATTCCTAAAAATCAATAAATATCGATATCAGAGCACTCTCTCTCAAGGAAGTTTAAATATCTGCAGAGCTTAAATTTGTTATGAGTATTCTTGTTGTATATAGACAGCTGTGATCTAATTTAGATTATTTATGCTATCAATTTATTCAAACTATTTATCGATTTATCGATATCTCACTTCTCTTTACCATATTTTCTTGTCTATGCGCTTTGAGGGCAACAAATCTAATAGTTGGGCTATAGATCAATATATATTTATTTTATATGTACTTTTCGATAATATCTACTTATTTGCCAAATTGATAACTATCGATATCAAATAATACATTCTGGGAGAATATAGCATTTTTAAATGCAATTCTTGATTAGGATTGATGGCAGAGCTATAAAACTGAGGTCGTTGTTGGTCGAAATCTGAGCACAGGGTATTTGCTGGTGCTCTCATACCCTCTGCCCCAAAGGACTTTGGCTTGTTATTATTTTTCTTTCGCAATTTCACTGGCAATTGGGTCTTCATGCTGCCTGCCTGCTGCCTGCTGCGTGTTCAATGTGGCGTATGCGCAATGTCTGCACAAATAAAATGCTCCCCAGTTAGATAAAGATGAAGATGAAGATGAAGAAGAAGAAGATGAAGGATTGGAGCAACTTGAAATGCTTGTGCTCTTGCTCCAGCTGCTCTATGATTTTACGCCCAATTTTTCGTAGATTTTCTTGACGTTTGCGCTTTGAGTTATGTATAAAATAAATATAAGTGTGTGAAGAGCCAAGTAGAGCCGGTCTGGCATCTGTAATTGGTTATTTATATGTATGGTCAGCTTGAGTGCACCCAATGCGTCGGTGTTTGCCTCATTAATCTTCTATATATTGGATATGTATTGGGCATGTACAGGGTATATATATATATATATGCTAATGACAGCCACAAGGTCGACGCAGTTCACAACAGATGCGACCATCTCCTTGGTATGATTGGGACTGGAATTGGAATTGGGAAAGTCGACAAACTCGGACGAAAGTTGACGCTTCAAGTTGGTGGCGGGGGTTTTCTGGTTACAAATGGTAAAAAGCTAGAGAAAAAGTAAAAAGGTTGTGAGTGGTAAAATATGTGAACCGAGTTTGAGCTTTGAGCAGCAAAGAAGCAGAGAGGAAAGAAAGAAATATCTGTAAATATCTGTGAGAAACTTGGTAGACATAACAAGTCAACGAGATGAAATTGGCAAACTTGAGTAGCTTGTGGCAAATGAGAGTAATTGTAATAAAATGTGAAGAGATTATTAAGGCTCTTGCTTCTGACATTTGCTTATTGCCAAAAATCGTATCAGTTCATATGGATATGGCTATATATAAATAAGCAACCATTTTAATCGGGCATACAAAGTTGAAATCCAGCTTAAATTGTGAAAGTTGGCGTATTTAAAATCATATTTAACATCGATTAACGATATACAAAAGAAATTGTGAGAAAAGTGGCGATATGAAAGTCTATAAATGGATACTAAGACTTCAAAGATAAAAAAATTGTAAAGAGAACCAACGAGAGCTTGAACAAAAATCTATATATATATATATTACTTTTTTATTATTATCATAGGGGGGACTGCACAGCGACCTACTCGATCCATTGTGCCCCCTTCTGAGCCCATAGCCTATCTTCCATCGGCCCTAGTTCCGTCACGAATTTGGGGATCTCTGTTGGGTTGAGGTCTTCTATGTGCCTAGGATGCTGTATCTTCTTCTAGTTATTACTTAAGCAATGTGCAATGCTCCCACGATTTAAGCACAATTAAGAACTGCTGTTTATTATTTTAAGTACTATTTAGATTGAGAAGCAACTCGGCTTATATTAAATAAAAATGTGAGAGGACATTAAAAGTTAAAGCTGGGATTTGTTAGGGGTAGATCAATAATAAATCTGATAATAAGTAGTCAAGGTGCAATAATATTATTTAAGTATACATTTGAATTAAAATCTATTTTCTAACTAACTTTTTCTCACTTTTCCTTTCAGGTAAGCCAACAACGATGTCTATCATCACTTTAAATGATAAATTTGAAAGTTGAAAGAGCTGTTGAGGTAACTATATATATTCATAGATTATGTATAGATAGATAGATATATATATCGCATGCTTATATCAAATAACCAATGGGTGTTTAACTGTTAATTGCATAAGAAATTCAGCACCCAATTGTCTGCCTCGGATTTCAGCAGATATTAGCATAATAAACTCGCCTCGAGCACTTTCCAGAGAAACCAAAACCAAAACCAAAACCAAAACCGAAAACAAAATCGAATCAGTGAAGAGAATGTGATGAAGAAATGTGTGGCCAAAAAATCGATGGGATCGATTGAGCAATGACTGCAATTAGAGTATCGTGCCACAAAAATGTCTAGACAGAGCCAAGCCCAAAGGCCCAAGGAAGAAGAAGAAGCAGAAGCAGCGAGTGAACCAAACCCAGAACAAGAGCAACAACAACAAGAAGAACCATAAAATGCTCAGCCTTAATCTGTGCAGGACACGCAAAACTAAAGTTAATGTTGTTGTTGTTGTTGTTGCTATTGTTGTTGTTGCTATTGTTGTTGTTGCTTTTCAAGGTTTCCAGCGATGAATTTCAATTTGAATCATGTGCCTGAAACATGATAACGGCTAACCCATCTCGCTCCCACTCGCTGCTCTCTCTCTCTCTCTCTCTCTGTCTTTCTCTCGCTCTCTCTATCTGCCTAACAGTCGCCGTCTGAGCTTTTGAGCAAAAAGCAAGAAGAAGCAGAGGTTTCTTCTCAAAATGTATGCGAAACTCGTTTCCAGCTTGTGTTGTTTGTGGCTTGCATTTCCTTAGAATTTGACCAAAAAAAAAGAGAAGAAAAAACAGTAAAGAACTTAAACCGATCTCACGTCTCTTGCAAAAATTTGTCGCTGCGGTTCTTGTTGTTGTTGTTGTTGTCTGGACTTTTGTTCAAGGTCTTCCGACAGCAGCTGCTTTTTTTAAAATATTTTTTTGGCTGTTGCTCTGCTGATCTTCTCGCTGCTGCTGCTGCTGCTGCTTCTTATTGGTCTCTTTGGCAGGTACACTTGTCTGCCCATTGTCCGCAGGGAACTTGATCATCAGCAACTTGATCATCATTATCATTATCATTATTAACGTGTGCGGCTGGCTTTAGTGTGTCAAATGGTCTGCACCAAAAAAAGGGGTTGTTGCTCAAAAAAAAAAAGTAAAATAAAAAAAAATGCGACCAGAGGCCAGAGTTCCATTGTATGTATGTATATACATATGTGTGTGTGTGTGTGTGTGTGTGTGTGTGACCAGGCACATGTTTGCGATTCTCCTCGGTTGCTTTCTCTGCTTCTTCGTTCTGCTGTACATAAGCCTCGCTAGATATACATATATGGCTTGACCTTGATCTTCAAAACTTACACATGAGTCCCTATGTACACACATATATATACATCTGTGTGTGTGTGTGCTTATTTTTGTGGCGGGTACATGGGTAGCAAGAAGAGCGCGCAACCAATTGGTATTGGCATACAGGAATACAGGGTGTTTACAGTTCTGATTGGAAAAATCGAGGGAGGAATACAGATCCCAAAATTGGCAGTGTAGTTAAAAGTGAATGAATATAAAAGTAGTAAAAGAGAGAGAGAGAGATTAAAGTAATCTCTAAATGATTGCAGCCGCCTCATCAAATACTTTTTAAATTTCAATATACACATTTCAAATGCGCACCCAAAACATAAATCACATTAAAATCTTACAAAATCAATCGAAAATTGCATCGAAATACATTTCTAAACCAAGATATCAAAACTTTTTTTTGCTGAGCAGTAGAGAAAAAATTGAAATTGAATTGAAATTGAAACTGTTTCAGTTTTTTGGTTATTCCAAAAAAAGAAGTGTTTTCGACTCGGATGCCAACAACACGCGGTGTTCCCAAGCGGTCCCCCATCTAAGTACTAACCGCGCCCGACGCTGCTTAATTTCGGTGATCGGACGAGAACCGATGTATTCAGCGTAGTATGGTCGTTGGCGATTGTCGAATGCTTCGCATATGGTTTTCTAACTGTAATTTGTTGGGTGGATGAAGAATGACAAAATAGACAAGTTTATTTGGCATTCAATTTACATAGAACGGTTCAGCATGGATTCGAACAAGTCACTGAAGAACTGACACAGACAAAAGCTTAAGCGGCGACCCGTGCACGAAACACCCTGTTAACCCACTGCGCTTGTAACCTAATTAACTTTCAACTGCACAAATGGACGACAGCGGCTCAAAATGCTTTTGAAGAGCAACGAAAAAAGCAAAGCAACAAAAACAAAAAAAAAAAAACAGAACAAACCAAAAAAAAATTGAAAAGTTACCCTGCGTCAGTTGAAGGGTTAAAAACAAATTTGAAACCCCCGGAGCGAAAGCGAAGCACAAACGTTACCTAATATCCCAAGCTAAACATATACATATGTGTGTGTGTGCATATATGTATGTGTGTGTGTGTGTGAATACGTGGAAGCATAAATAGGCCAAATGCCATTAGCACAAAGCGCACACAAGAGAAGATGACGCTGTGCCGGGTTCTGCTTCTGCTTTTTTTTGGCTTTCCTGTTTTGAACAGGCATATATATAAACAAATACATATATAGAACTATATATATATATATATATGTGCACGATAAGTGCAACGTTTTGCTTGCAGAGAACCCGCACAATTAATTCCTGCAAAACAAACAACAGCAAAAAAAAAAAAACACGACGGAAAAAACAAAACCCAAAAAGTGAAGAAAAAAAAATAAGTCGCAGTTTGTCCTTGAAATTCATGTGAATTTTAGAATAGGATGATTATGATTGTGTGTCCCCAATGCAGATGATAATGTTCTTTTGCTGCTGCTTTTCTTGTCGATGTGTGTGTGTGTGTGTGTTTTTTATTCTGTTTGCAATAAATAATGTTAAAAGCCACGCCCACTTGGCATTTTAGACCAGTTACGTGAGCTACGTGTCCGCAAATGGATTTATGGTGTTCGCCTCGCAGCCCCATCATTTTGGATTAATACGATATAGAAGCAACAACTGTTTGTTGTTGTTGAGGATTTTGCGACAGTTCAATTTGCATTTGGGTCTATTTGCCATAAGCCTTCAGCCTTGAGTCGTCCTCCCTGGAGGCGCCACAAATTTATGTCCAGTTGATTGACATCTTTTTTGCGCAGCATTTGATTGGCATTAATGAGGGGAAAACTCTCTAAGCTGCAGCCACAAATTGTAGCTAGAGCAAAAAATTATTGATTTGTGTATATCTCGTTTGCTAAATCATCATAAATAAATATAAATATATACATATATAAATAGAATATGATATATATATGTACTTACTTGCATATGTCAAAGGAGAAGTTTATTTTATTCGTTTAGCAAATTATTAAAAGGGTTTTGCAATAAGCAAAGATTCTAAAAATATACGGGAAATGACTTTGAGCAATTTATATCTAAAGACATTTGAAGTTGTAATAAGTTAAAGTTAACTAGATGACTTAGTAGTATCTTTTGACTATAACTTGTCTTAAACTTAATTTAAAAAACAAAAAAAAAGTTGTTTCTAATTTAAGATAAAAAACTACTAAAAATAATGGCTACAAAATGTTTCTACAATGTTGAAGAGTTCTTGCAACTAGAAAGTGTTTTGAGAACTGCAATTGAATTTGGAAAGTGAAGCAATGTTTATTAAAAAGTTTTCCTTCAATTAACTTATTTTTGCTATTTTCGATTTAGTAGCATATTTCACAAATTCTTGACATGTTCGAACATGATTCAAATGCGAACTGAAAAAGAACTTTGCTCCATTGATGAATTTGCCGAAAATAGACAACTGTCTCTGTGCTGCAAAGCTACAAATTTAATGTTATAATATACCGTATAAATCTATATCTTATACATTCTCGCTCTCTTCGCATTACTTGCACTTGCACTCTCTCTCTCTCTCTATCTATCTGTCTCTCAGCTCTGCACATACTGTGCTGTTATTGCTGTTGTTATTTATATCGCCTGTATTTTGCTGTTTTTGTTGTTTCCTTTTACTGTTTGCGTTGTATTTTTACTCGCAGTTTAGCTCGTATTGGCAATATTACTGTTCTTGTTGTTGTCACATATATATATACATACGTATATACATATATATTTGTGCATATGCGTATATAATATTTTTGCACTTGGCCTTGAATTAATACAGCGAACTTTGGCTTTTGTCTGGTGCAAATGTTTATCGTACATCTCTGTAAAAAGATAATTAATTTCACGGACGCAGCGACTGCGACGGCGACTGCGGCGGGGACAGCGATAATTGCGAGCGCATTTCAATTTTAGCTGCTTGCATTTTGTCAACGAACAGCAACAGCAACAGCAGCAGCCGCAGCAGCGACTTTCATTTCATCAATACAGTCAAACAGACACACACACACACGCACACACACTTGCATGCACTCTCTCGCTCACTCACACACACACTGACAAACACGCGCGATAATTTCCAAAATGTGGCAACAACAAAGCAACCGTTTTCAAGGTCACGCACACAGCCTCATAACACACACACTCACTCACACACACACACAAATGCACACCCTCACACACATTCACACAGCCAAAAAAAAAAATAAAAACAGACGCTGTTGATTATATTTTTTTGGCATTTTTATTTTTTACTTTTTATTGTACATGAAATTTTTGCAAAGAGGCCTGTGGGGTATATTGAACTATGATGGCAGTGGGTGGCTGGTTTATTTATTTTCTTTTTTAAGTAGCAAGTGGGCGTGGTCATAGCTCAACAGTGGCAACATTACTCATTAAATTGATAAAAATAAAAAATATTATATAATATATAATCTGGAAAAGCTTTTAGGCATTAGTTGTGTCATATTTTAAAATTTGTAGAATATTGCAATATTTATTTAAGTTTTTTGTTTTTAGTTTATACTTTTTAGCTTCTGCTTTTTACTTGTTCTTCGAAGTTGGAATTTTGTATAATTTGGGGTATTTCTGGCATCAAAAGAATCTTAATGTTTAAAAGTTTAATTTCACTATCAATTACTAAAATTAAATGAAATACTTTCAATTTTGACCTAGAAATGTCCTTGAATTCCCTTTATATGTATAGTAATTAATAATGTTATATTTATTTTATAGAACATTTGCCATTCGCCTATTTCCAACATATAATTTTAAAATTTGTGTGCTTTAATTTCTTTAGATTTTTTTGCTTCTTTTTTTGAGTGCTTGATAAGACATTTTGTTAGCTTAATATTGTTATTATATTTTTCGCTTGCTGTCTTGTTTATACATTATACACATTATACATACACAAACATATGTATATGTATTATTAATGTAGATCTGTATGTTTTGGGTTTTTATAATTGTCGAAATATGTCGGTCTCTTGTTTTTGGAATTTTGTGTGATTTTAAGTGTAATTTGGAAAATTCAACAAATGACTTTAACCAAGTCGTAAATTCCAGAGAAAATATGGACTAAACCTATTTTTAGGCTGATTTTCAATGGATAAAAATGCTTTCAGTTCTTTATGAAGTTGATATTATATTATCATGCACTCGACAGGTATATATAAAATTAATATAATGTGTATTTAATTTGAAATTAATTTGAATACATGTTTAATTATCATAAAATGTACTTAGTTGAGAAGCCATTAATTTCATTTAGAAAATGCATTGAAACTTCCAGAAATTCTGCAAGTCAATTTAAGGGCTTATTTATAACATGTTTTATGCAGTCATCAAATTAATTTAATAAACATTAAATTCAACCGCAACTTGAATTCATTGCAATATTAATTTATGTTTTTTTTTATTAATTTTTTTTATTCACTGCGGTTGGTATATATTTATTTGCCTTGTATTTATTGCTCACACACACATGCACACGGACCTGACATGATATTTATTATTATTAAATCAGGTCAGAGACCCATTAACACATATATACAAAATAATATACGAATTTCGGGGGCCCCAAACAAAAGCGACACGTGCTCATGTATTTGTGTGTAGCTGTAGCTCTGCAGCTGTACATATATATATATATATATATATATATGTATATATGTATCTGACAGTAAGTCAGTTTTGTGGCCGCGTTGCGCGTCATCAAAAAATGGCCGCCAAATGCCGCGAAAACAAGTTGAAATGCCATACAACAAAAAAATATATGACAAAAATAAAATGTTGTTTTTCTTTTTTACTTTTTTCTCAGCTAATTGCCTAGGTGGTGTTGTGTATAGTATTTATCAATGAATGACTACTCATCTAGCACATTAATATCCCAAATGATGAGCTCATCTTACAGCTGAGAGGGACAGAGATAGTGGTAAGAGAACGAGCAAGAGAGAGAGAGAGAGATAGCGAAATAGATCTGATTTAGAATTTATGGTCATAATTTTGGGAGACAAACAGATGATGTTGCAAAAGTGGCAAGAGAGAGGGAGAGAGATGGATCTGATATGGAATTGATAGTTTTCTTAGTTTGTTATAGCCAAATATGTTGCCTACTTTTAGTTGTTCTCTATAGTTCAAGAATAGTTTTGCTTAGAGAAACGATTTTTCTGATTTTTTTTTAAGTTAAGTTCTCATCTGAGTAAATATTAAGCGTCAGTTTGAAGGTCATTGGTTAATAATCAGCAAATGATATTAATTAGATATTTGTCAAGCATTTTCCAGTCTTAAATTTGTAGAAAATTGCAATTTATTTCCATTTATTATGCTATAAATAACATTTATTACTCATTCCTCTAATTTTTCTGATACTAATCTTCAAATGTTTGCGTAAAATTGTTAGAAACAATGCCTGAGAATTCGAAAATATTCCACCTGACATGATTTGCAGCAAATAACTCAGGCATAACTCAGAAAGCATGCCAAATGACTAAGAAAACTGCAAGAACATTTCCACTGGCAGAAGCCAAGCAAAACTTTATTTATAAATCTATGTATTGTATTGCAGTACAAAATACGAGTGCATAGATGAATACACTCATAGATGAATGCACACATTCATCTACAGTACTTGGTAAACATTCATGATGATGTGCTTTGAAGACTCTCGCTTTCAAACTGAAATGAATTTAACAGCTCGAAACGTTGACGCTTATCTCTCTCAGCAAATGGCGCAAGCGAGTGCAACGAATATATACGCGAATCTACCCATAAAATAAATACAATATGTATGTATATACATATATCGTGTGTGTGTACATATATAGTAAAAGTTTTAGCACAAACAGCAAAGCAATGAAACAAAGGCCATTAATTAAATGTAATCCAAGTTGATGAGAGAGGCGCATACAAGTAAAAAGGGGGGCGGCGGTGGCAAGATTTTTGTTTATTTATTTCTTTCGCTCGATATTTGATGGATGTTTTATGTTTTATTGCCCCAACTGTACGCTTAGATAGAGTTGTGTACTATATGCGATGATTAATAGCGAAATAATGCGAGGCAATGCACTCGCGGAGTGTTTTTGTTTTCTATGGAAAAATAGCTGGAAATGTGAATAACAAAAGATGACAGATGTTAAAAGGATGACGAAAAATGATGCGAGTTATTATAATGAGGTAATTAGAAGTAGCTTTCCTTATGCCACATGCTATAAGTAAGCACACGAGTTGAGCAGAGAGAATTGCAATTGAAAAAGATTGAAAATTACTCATAAAGCACTCAGTAATGAAGAGAGCTGATTTAATCTGGAAAAGTGTTTAAATTCCAATTAAAGTTGCAATAATTAACAGATACAAATATTACAAATCAAACACATTTCTTCACCTCTTTTTACATATTTATTTTTTAAAAAATCTTGTAAATCGCTGCCGGAATAAACACAACATTTTAATGCATTGCAAACACAAATATTTTGTTTGGTTCGACGGAAAAACAATGAACAATAAAGACGCAGTAAATTCTGATAATACGTACCTAAAATGGCAAAAAAACGACAACAAAAAAAGAAGAAAAAAAGATGGCAATAAAATCAAAGCACACTCACAAAATACAAGCGAAACAAGAGCAGTAAAAAGCGAACTGCATGTGTACCTAACAGATACATGTACTTACAGCTACAGCTACAAACACAGATACAGATACAGATACAGATACAGACTATGTATGCATAGGTATATATATTAATATTATGTGCATATGTGTGAAATTCGAACAAAGCTTTTCAAATTGCAGCCACACACACACACACACACGCGCACGCACGCACACACTCAAATGTCAGAACAAAGGCACGAAAAAACAAATAAATAAAAGAAAATAAAACAACGAAATGTTAAATGAATAATCTGGCGGGGGCAAAGGAGCTGACGACAGGCAGCCAAAAAAAAAAATAAAAAAATATATATATATATATATTGCTAATGAAAATGTGTATAATATATGAATGCACAGTGAAATTTATATGCAGACTTGCATTCGTACACTAGAAGAAAAACGCTGTTCGAAATGCGATTATCAGATTATTAGAATTGAATAGAATTCCAAATAGTTGCTTAAAATACAGCTCGTTATTGAAAATACTTGAATAATTTTAGCTAATTACCGATTTCAAAATCGAATTTGATACAAAATAATCATCAGAAGCCAAAATAAACCTTAAACAGCCATCAATTTGTCAAAATCATGAAATCATTTTGATCTTGATCTGATCTCCAGTTGAATTCTGTATCTAAAATCATTAAAAAACGTATATTGTAATAATAATAATAATAATAATATAATTATATAAAATTAAATATAATTTTATAATTATAATTATAATTAAATTATCGTAATAATAATAATGATGACGATCAAGATGATGATGATCAAGATCATTATGATTAAGATCATTATGATCAAGATCATTATGATCAAGATCATTATGATCAAGATCATTATGATCAAGATCATTATGATCAAGATCATTATGATCAAGATCATTATGATCAAGATCATTATGATCAAGATCATTATGATCAAGATCATTATGATCAAGATCATTATGATCAAGATCATTATG